>OX297853.1:180016241-181276847 GCA_946477585.1 Cheilosia urbana
ATGCAAAAGTTATTAAAATAAGTTGAATGGATTTTTATAAACACAAATTACAATTTAAGAATGGGTGACTTTTAAAACACGCACCATCTTAGATTCAAAGGAAGAAAAATCTCGTTTTATGTTCCATTGGGCACGAAAAATCTGAACTCTCAGAGCAAAATCTGAAAATCCCAATGGAAAGCGACATTACCACAAATAAGCCTGAGCTGTTCACTTATGGGTCTCAAATGATCTCATTTACATACACAATCATAGGTCACACCATATGCAATTACTGATCGAAAACTGTAGACAGTTAATCCGCGTAGTCGTAAGAAATTATTCGCCTTGAAAAGTGACTTGCATTTCTGTCAACATACTTTTGCCGACTAGTGTACCTACATATAAAACCAAGTTTGACGGACACATATCTACACTTATTCTCAATTGCAGTCTACGGGCACCTAAGAAGGAGACATCTCTCATAGAACAAAGGCTAAACAGCATCCCAGTTCTATCGAATACAAAACCAAATTATTTGAATGAGAAGTGAGATTAGTGCGTAAAGTCGAGTGACCATATTTATGTCGGTAAAGGTTGGAATTACTCGATATACAAACAAATTGTTTTTTTTTTTTAACACCTAATCAGGTTACAATAACTGTAAATTACCAAACACCTTGTTACCAGAGCACTTACCAGTGGAAATGAATTTTGTTTGAAATTAAATCCACTAGGTTACCCAGATGTGAGTAAGTTCATCATCAAAGAATTCGGTTACTATTCCTATCAGTTAAACGCTTTTTTGAGCTCACGTTTATTTTCATGATAAACATACCTACTTATAAATACGAGCTACGAAAAAACATTTTACAATGAAATAACCGCACTCCGAGGCTCACAACAAACACACAATTAATTTGTTGTTGCTGAAGAGGAATTGCTAACAGCAGAGATGACATACATTGATCGTTTAAGCCGGCTGTACTTGTGCCACCAATTCAATAGATGGTGAAGTGAAACTCGTTAATCGGCTTTTGTCTTTAGCTGGTATTTAAGTTCATCTGCAAATAATTGGTACTGTACCTATTATTATTTAACAGAATAGATAAAACCCGGACATCTTTGTGGAGCATTTTGAAGCAAGTCTCGTCTAGCCAATCGAGTGACTGGCGAGAAACAGAAACACACTGCAGTGGATTATAGAACATGAATATGGGGTGCCAGCGTTGCCATAAGTGCAGATTTGTCTGCATTCTGCTGAATTTTAACCTTGCTGCAGATTTTTAAAAACCAGAAATCTGCGCTTCACATTTCGTCTGCATCCGCAATAATATATAGGTATTTTTCTTTTTAACAAATTTTAACATTTGTTGCACACTTGATTTCGCTGTATGCTGTCATTTTCGTATTCAGTTTTTTTTGTTTTTTTTGTTATTGTTACATAAATAAAAAAAATTGTTTGTGAAGGAAGATTTTTCTATAGAAATCTGCATTGCAGATTTTTTTTTTGTCATAATTGCAGATTTGTAAAAATATTTTTATGGCAGCACTTGCGGGTGCTGCGGATCATTCACAATCTGCTGATTTAAGTCAGATTGGTACAGCCGTCTGCACTACTATGAACCGTACTCAATAAATTCACCAATTTTATTATAAATACAACCAAACAATATAAATATAGTAGCAAATAAATCTTCATTGCATCGTTCATCAATACGAAAGATACCAAGTACACCTCAGTTTTACATATTTTTACCTAATCTTTTTTTGGGATTATTTACTCTGTCCAAGAGTGATTTTTGATTTTTTAGGTACACACCTGAAACGGGATAAATATAGAGAAATGACAATGACCCCATCAACATAGTACTGCCCATAGAAATTTCCTTTTCCTTAATCATCCCATTAAATTGGCTCTAATAACAGACGTACTCCTATGTAAGTATTTTAAAAATAAGATCAAAAGTCATTTCCGATTAAATTAATCAACCTGACCGGGCACAGCGGTGCCACTTGTGTCCAACTCTAACGAGATTGCCCTGCATTCTACATCGGACGTGTACATGCATTTGCATTTATTATTCCACAGATTACCGTGTGAACACGTAGCCCTTTTGGACAATAGATGCTCACAATGGAACGCTGAACACAGTAAGGGCTGATAATAATCACCAATGCACCCGCAAGGGGAACAATGATTAACCGAAATGGACAACATCCTGAGATTACTTTTTGTTGTCCCTTTTCTTCCTCACTTCGTTAGTTCAGTGGCACGGCCGTACTACAATTGGGACCATCTAATACTTGAGAAGAATGGGATAAACCAGAACAGTCTAACACCAAGTACGAACCTTATTAATTTGAACTGTGCCGTATTACATTTTCTATCGTTGAGGTTACAAAAAATGGCAAAATTCAGCAAATACTTTTGAAAACAGAAACAAACAGCTGGCTGTGGCCTGTGGGTATTATAAACGAGTTTTCGGAGGTATCAACAAAGGCAATTGGCCTCAGTTTCTTTTTGATGATAAATCTTGTTCTGTGGCATTCAACAGTTGGCCGGGAGCTACATCTTTATGGACGTGAGAGTTTCCACTATGTAGGAGCAAACACAACTGTATTTAATTAAACGGTTTTCTGTTGCTGTAACTAATATTCTACCTCGCAGAAGATGCGCACACAAAGAGCAAAAAATGACAGATTATAAAAAAAGTACTCACAAACGAGCAAGTATTCGTTCGCAGTCAGCTTTTTGTTGCTTCAACTTTAATGCATTCCAATGGCCAAGGACTGCAGCAGACTGTAATATATCTGGTATTGTTGTGATGTTAGCAGGGTTGCCATAATTTGGTTAGCTGTAAGCGCCCAAACCTTAAAAAAAATTAGCCCAAAATCGTTGCCCAGAAAGAAGCCCAAAAAATCGTCGAAAATGCACGCCGCGGAATTTATTTGACTTCTATTTATTGGCTTTTGTGGCTTGTGTCAAATTAAAAGGCCACCAAAATAAATTGGCGTGCGTGCAAGTTGAACGACAGTTCGATGTCACTTCACTGCAAGAGTGCTGCCACGTTTTAAAAGTGCGTGTGTGTGTTTGTTCAAAAATATCTTCTTTTTTTTAGTTGAGTGAAAGAATAAAACGAACAAAATTAACAAAAAAATTGGAGAACTATAAGTTGCCAAAAATTGTGTTGGGTGCTCATTTTTTCATTTCTATCGTTTTTTAAGAAAAAAAGATAGCCCAAAATACGATAAAGCTCTCAATATGGCAACCCTGGATATATCTAGTTAAAGTTCTATTGAGCGATATTGGGTCGTTTGCATAAAAACTATAATTTTCTTTGTGCAAAAGGTTGTAGCAAATTTAAATCCCAATTGCTTTGAATCAGTGTGAATCGAAATCTACTTTGCTAAAGTAAATTCGAAAATTCGAACATAGGATTTACTTCGCAGTACGTGTACTTGCCTTGCAGTTCCTGTCAAATCTGACCAGTAGGTAAATTTGAATTTTCCTTGAGATTCAAACCATGCAATGATGCAATGCATTTCTTTGCTGTAGAAAAAATTCACGAAAACCTAAACAAACTCCACCAATAGTCAAATTCAAACGCACTTGTATTGGTAAATCTGAAGCAAATCTGAGAAAAAGTCGAAATTTACAAAACATAAAAGGTCTGCTCCTTTACTTTTAAATATTACGAGTTTTTACTAATTCTTACGAATTTTTACTCAGTTCCGTTCCTTAAAGTGGTGACGAAATTCTTCCTTGCTGGAACAAGGAACAATCTCCTCCATGTAATTCTTCATGCAGTGTCGCCTTTTCCTCTTTTCAAATGCTTGTAGTTCAATCAGTACAAACTTTTCCACATACTCAGATTGATCCAAATGAAGTTCGATTAATTCCATGTCAATTTCTTCGCCAGCTAGATGATATAACTAATTTTCTAAGTAAATTAACAAATTCCTCGAGTTTATCAGACATTTTAACGACTTTTCGTCAGCACTTTTCTATAAAAAAAAAAACTTGCTATAATGTTGAACTTAGCATGATTTCAAATATTAAACTGGTCACACTGTCCGCAGTTTACCCGAGGTTACAAAAGGAAGGAAATAATGGGACATGACATGCCCGAGGCAAGAAACTTACGTAGAGTTCTCGATCGGATGCTGTGAAGTTGGAAACATGGAAAGGCGTTAAACTGCATTTACACTATCACGCACGCGCATTTTTTGCGCGAGACGGGACAGAGAGATCCGTTTGTCCGCAGTCAATGCTAATAAAGGCGTAGGAATGAGATCACAAATCAGACACCTGAGGTGTCATGGATGATGGATGTACTACCCATAATTATAGATACGTAAAGCGGAAGTTCCGGCAGCCAACATTTCTGCAACCACATGAAAACATTTCTATTTCCGATTTAAAATATGTGAAATGAGAGTGTTAATTAGTTTCAGTAAATTAAACCAACAATTCATCAATCATTTATACGAAATAAATAAATAATTGTACGTTCATCACTTCCAGAAGCCATTTTTTTTTTATAGGAAAAGGAAATTTCGTAAGCCATCGCTATAATAATATCAACATGCATAGCTTTCCCATAATTCCTACCACATAAACAAGATGGCCGACCAAAAACCGTATCACGTTTTTTTGCGTGTTAGGTAATGCTGTCCCTTTCAGTCAGACGGCTGTTTAGAATTGGGCATCCCTTTAATTTTCCATGATAGGAATGTGTGACCGTGTAAATGCACTATTAAGGTAGGTTTTAAGTGAGTAGAAGAAGGTCTATGAAATTACATTTCAAACTACTTGAAAGAGCAAGAAGGAGGCAGATCGCTTACAAGCTGGCTGAAGAGATGGTTCGGTTGGTAGGTTAAGTAAGTTATGCGTTTCAGACATTTTTCACATGCTTTTACAGATAGCCAAATTAGTAGTCTTCGACAGAGGAGCTTTATATTATGTGCAAAATCCTCGTTAATCTGGCACTGTGAAACTGTCGTTGATAGATCTTTATGAGATTTGCAACAACAGCGTAGATTATTCTAGATATTTTGATTCAGTTCCACAATTGAGGTGAACACAAGACAAATAAGTACGTGACCCAATATAATGTGCATTATTTTGAAGGCAACAAGCGATAGTGTAGTGTTGCAACCAGATGTCCGCTATTATGGAAGAAAATGCATTGTTACCCATTTTATTATTTCTTTGTACTCCTACTACGTGTTCGGCGATGGCATTGAATTGCAAAATTTTAACTGTGTCACTGGATTTTGCAGTAACAATTTTTTCAGAATTCAATTGTATAATAATCATAATATACTTCTTAGAATTTCTGTAAAAGTATATTTCATGTTTCTGTAGGTCAAACGTGTTGCATACGATGGTGGTATACAAAATTATCTCTGTGTTATTCAACATTTGTCTCAGAAACGAAAGGTAAAAAAGAAGGCTCAGGGCGGAAGTGCAACAACTAGGGACAATTGCACATTTGACCCTTCTGAGAAGTTCCAATCTCAGAAGGGTCAAATAGAATGCAATTGTATGATATCAATGCCAAGGAGGAGTGAGTTGGGAGCAATACTCAATTCTGAACGCTAGGTGAAATTTATAATTCTTGTTGATACCCTAGGTGGAAAACTAATACTACGAAGTATAATTTATTTAAATTGTAAGGTGTCCGATTATCATGCACATGTGACTATTGACTATTCCATATGAAGCGTCCTGCACCCACCAAATATACCAATTTAAATAATTTTATTAAAAACGCTTGCTGGTTTGGATGAATAAACCTAAGTTAGTTTTACTGACCATTCGGATTAGGACAGAATAGTACTGTCCTCCACTCACCGTCTAAAATACTAACCCCTATCGGGAATAAGATTTCCCCGGGAACCTTTTCTATTCAGCAATCTGACTTACATTGCTGACAAGGGAAACATTTCCCACGGAATTTATTCGCGATAACCCTAACTATTTCAACGACTGAAGGCGAAAGATTCAATATGAGCAGAGGCAGATTGCTTTTTGTTTAGTCAGCTGATTTTATCTCAGTTATTGTGGGTTGGCAGTTGCGTTGATGGCTACTCCATCGGCCCTAGCGAGGTATCCATCGGAACGGAAAATTCTCCGATTTTATACGATTCGGAGAATTTTTGCTGCGAGGTATTATTCGGAACAACTATTTGGAGAATCGTTCCGACATTTTGTAACGCATATCGGCGAATTAAGTTGAAGTGCGATGAAGTGCATTTTTTTGTTAAATTTTTGACAGCTAGGTTCCGATATCCTCCGACAGAAATTGGTTGCGGAATTTGTTTACGAGTGCGTTGCGCCATCGCAATTGTTGATTTCTCTTCCGAAGTCGGACACCTCGAATGGAATTTGAGCCTCAGAGTATGCGTTGCGGCGAATTTTCCGTTCCGACGACGGATACCTCACTAGGACCTAATGTTTAACGATAGAATCCGTTCGCCATCACAAAACCAGATTTCACTTACACTTGTGTCTAAGCCTAACAGGACGTTGGTAGGAGTCATGGTAGTCAGCTATACCTCCAGCTTTATAGCCTCCAGCGCTTTCTATTAAGTTCATGTTGGTGTATTCGTTTCAAAATTTAGGGGTGGGTGTAGTTTATTAGTAGTTTATACTTCTTAAATGTCAGTTCATCACGGCAACTACGCCATTAGTCTTTGCAGTCCAGCGTTACCACCACAAAAAAAAAAAAAGCGAAGTAGAATTACCGGTAAGTGAAGAAGATTGAAGAAAAGGGAACCCAGATTTCAAAATCATAGTGTAAATTCAGTAACGCATCACTCGCATCATGAATTCATGATGTTGATGATGCTTTGCAAAATGTTCATTAATGCAAACTATTGGGATCCCTTTTAACGTCAAGTGTTCATTATTGCAAAGTTGATCAAACTGACTTAATAACGCAAAAAGGCATCACAGAAATACCTGATGAGCTGTTGATTCGCCGGCAAAAAAGTAAGAAAAATGCCGGAAGGGAAAGAAAAATAAGTTAATAAACATTTTTATCAATAGATTACTATGCTTTTGAAAGACAAATTTATAAATTTTTGTTGAACTCTTTAAATTATTCTTTTTCACAAAAAAGGCGTTCTAAAACTCAAACGACACATTCAATCACCAACGCATCAGCATAATCTATGCATCGCATCAGCATCGCAAATAAGCAGTGATGCCGCATCACTGCGCAAATGTTTGACGTTTCTGAATGCAAACATAGTTTTCATAGCATTTGTAATAATTCTTTCACGTATTTGGCTAATCTTTTTAGAACAGACAGACAGGAACCAAAACCAAATCAAACGTATCATTTCTTTGACAGCAAATTAAAAGGAATCAAATTATAAACGTCAGGTAAATGTTATAAATTTTGTGATTAAAAGGCGTTTTTCTTTTCTAGTTCAAAGCAGAACCTGAACTGCTATACATAATAATAAAAAAACGCTTTAATTATTTTTTTTTTTTAAATTTTTATTTCATTTTTGTCATCAATCTAAATATATACTGTTCATATATTTTTTTATTTTTCCATTTTTTATGTCGTCAATTTTTGCATTACTGATTTTCCATGTTTAAATACTGATTATTATAAATCGAAATACATTTGTTTAAATTTTCGTGTTTCTCTAAACTATTGTTTTGTTGATTTTTTTAATTGAAAACTTTTGTTATTTATTTGTTTTTTCTTGCGATATATGTACTTTCAACGCTTTCTTTGTGTAACGCTGTTATGTTTTGTTTTGTTATTATTTTTTGCACCAGTGTCGATTATTTAATATATTTCTGAAAAGTTTAACTGTCTATTGTTTCAAATATATAATGCATATATTGTTTTTTTTTTGTTGGATTCTTAATATCCGTTTTATTAATACATGTGTTATCTTCTTTAAAAGTAAAGGGAATGTTAAGAAGACAATAGTATACTACACACATGCATTAAATGTTGTTTTAGTGAAACTTAAATTAGACAAGAATAAAAATAAAATATAAATTAAGTTTATAACATATAAAATTAACAATATACATTTTTTTTTTTAAATCGTAAATAAGCTCTTGTGTGCAATATATTTCCATTGAAAGACATTTTGAATTACAAAAATATTATATATATATATATATTATATTTTTTTTAGTATATTTTTGTGTTTGTGAGTTTAAAACGTTAAATTAAATTTGAATGCAATTTTTCTAAATCAAAAATTAGGTAGGTACATACACACTCCAGTAGTATAAGTTTTTTTTTCCTTTTGAATTTATAAATGAATATACTGTTATGTCATAGTTGATGTGTTAAGAAACTCTTGAGAGTGTGTAAATTTTTCTATAGATTTTTAAACTTTTGATTTGTATTTGGAACAATTCTTAGAGAATTGCCCTTTTTCTACAACAGTCAAATTCTATGGTAGGGTTCCATTGTTTTATAATGTTTCCCATTTTAAACCCAAAATTTGGCAACATTTTTCCTAAGACAGTTCTGGGTGTTTTGTAACTTTGTTGAGATTGATTGAATTGACATTTATGAAGAAATGAATTGGTTTCTTTAACTTTTCTGTTTAATAGTTTTAGGTGCCTTTTATTAAAAGAAAAACAATTGAACAAAGTATAAAGTGTGATCTTCGAAGTTGTTGCTGCTTTTCCTATAATATTAGTTTGTTTATAATACTTTGAAACCATAGATGTGTATTTATTTCATTCGCTTTCGTTAATTCGTTTCATTATCTATTTTTTTTTTTAGTTCGAAATTAGCTTTTAGTTTAATATTTTCTTTAATAGGTGTTAAGCTCAATAGTTGAAGAGTATAGTTCTTTTTCGTAGGTGTGTTTATTGCTTGGTTATTATTTTTTGGTTGGTTACTCTGAAATAAGAAGCCATTTGGATTTTCGTCAATGGCTTTGTTTCAAATCACTTTTTCTGTACTTTTGCTTACGACTGTAGGTATAGCAAAATGCTGCTAATGGATACATAATGTTTACATGTTGGTATGGGGGAAGGAAATGTCAGAAAAGTTAAAAAAAAAAACGAATTAAAAAATACAAAATGGGTATTGATACGTTCTAATTTTTGTTTGTACCCGGAGTAGGTACGGTGTACTCTAATTCAAAATCAAATAAAAATGTCTGATCGACGACAAACATAGATCGGGTTGCTTAGCCTTGTAAGTTTGATTCTCCTTTTCTCGAAATCCATCGAGTAGAATAATTGCTTAGAAATGCAAACCAACCACTTCTGCATAATTGCTCAATTTCCCATAGCGGATGGGAATAATTAAATACGTCAATATCGTGCCGATGGTAGATATCAGTCGTATTCAACAACGAAGCCGGTTTACTTTCCCAAAAAATATTAGCTCCCTCTTCAATGAACATCTTACCACCGTTACAAAAGATATGACTGCGTATATATTCTTTCTACAAAATGTTTATGTTTTTCTTAAATCGCTCTAGCACTTTTAAACCAGTTTGCATCTCTTGCACAGCCCTTTCAAATTTGACTATACAGAAATAGACGTAAATATCAAAAACTTCCCAATTTTAATCAATAAAAAGACCGAGGAGCGAGAGTTCTCAGTTCTTATTGTGGTCTGCTTGATGTTAGTTACCTATTCGCAAAGGGCATTTATTTGATTAAAAATTTTTATTATTTGCCGAAGACCGCGATGCGAAACCAAATCAAGCAAAGTCAATTGCAAATATTTTGCCACCGACGCGAGGGAGCTCAATTTTTCGTTAAGAAATATAGACAATCATTTAAATGTTCGAACACTCGATGTCAAAAATGTACGCGAGAAGAGTTCTACTAGGCTTTGAGGTCGAAATTCAAAATATACGAATTAAATGCGATTTTTAGTTCAAAGATTGTATTCGCAATTTAACCATTGGGCATATTCAAAAATCTGGTTAGTATTAGTTAACTAGACAACTAGGTGTGGGAGAGAATTATCATGAACGCAAAAACTAGATTGTTCGGCAAACAAAATCTGCTTTTTTTAAGTCAGTCACGACATTCTTTACTAGTTTCTCCGGCTTTTGGCTACCCCTTCATAAACGGCAACTGAAAAAACTGTTCATGTGACCAATCTATGCCTATCAAAACTAAGATGCATCAAGTCGAAGTCAGCCAGCTATCAGACTTACAAGGCTAGATTCTTGAACGTCCCCATTTACACTTGGAAATTAAGGGAGCCCTTTAAAAACATACAACAGTCGAAAACAACACAAAGTGAAACATAAACAGTCCCAAAATATGCACAATGCTTTCAAAAGTATTCCTCAAATAAATGTACAAAAAGAAACCAAAACATTAAGCTAGAACAGCATGTGATATCTACAAACTTGTATGCATTGGGAGGATTTGGTACAATTTATAACAGTTTTGGCATGATGGAAATATATAATATATAGGTACGTTTTTAAAACTTTTCTTGTTTTCTTTTATGTTTTCAAAAACTGTATGATTTTTTTGTTTTTTTTTGTTCAATAATTCGTTTAATTTTCCTATTTTTTAAATTCTCTATTAAATGTTATTCTTTTATCGAATAGCTTATTTATCTCGCCCGTCTCTTCAAATTCAATATTTTGTTTTTATTTAAATTTACTTTTAAAAATGTATTATCTTAAATATTTAATTATTTTTAAATTTAATGTTAACATTGGTTTGAGAGTTTCATTCATCATTAATCTTCACGCACGCCCTTACCTCAAACAACATTCATGCAACCCCATGGGTCGGGGGCTCGTTTTGGTATATTTTGTGCTCGGGAATGTTTATATTATTATTTTATCTGTTCATTTTTTTTTTGTTAAATTGCATTATTTGTTTTAATTCATGTAGAATGTTTTTGCGCATTTTTTATTTTTGTTTGGTTTTGATAAATGTGTATTTGTGTGTTTATTTTGTTTATGTTATGTTTATACATTTATGCTCGTCCGTGCCACGCCTCATTTTCTACCTCGTTTGTATGGAATGTTTGGATGCCTTGCTACGTACATGGTTTTTAAATGAGTAAAATCAAAATAACATAATTCAAATGGGGGAACTTTAGACCTGGAATGATAAAAGTGCATAAGATGAACTTTTGATAAGTTCATGCGATTTCTTTTTCTTTTTTGTTTTGGAATTCATCCTGAGTAATTATTTGTTTAATATTTTTTTGTTTTTTTTTTTTTGAAAATCTACTCCAAAGTCTATAACGTGATTTTTTTTTGTGGTTTACTTACTTTAGGTAATATGTGTGCTCACTCTATATGATTAAACTCTAATTTTCATCGATTTTTAGTTATTGCGCCATTTTTTGTTTGCGTTTGCTTGTTTGTTTTTGGTTGAAGAATTTAAAAGTGCGATTGTTCTTCGGAAATGAGTTTACATTGTCCATTGCTTTTATAAAATTATATCTTTGGGTGTTGTGAAAAAATAGTTTTTTGTTTGTTTTGTTAGTTCTTAGGGTTCAGTGTGAAGTATATTCCAAATATTATAGGTTTAACAATTTATTTCTAAAAATTGATCTAAGAAAATGAGTCGCAGGCTTTAATAGAGTCGAATGCCCTTGTAACAAAACGTAATCCTTTGGAATTGTATAACAAATAAAATTAAAACAAAACAATGTAAAATAAATAATACTCTTAAAAGCCTTGACTCGACTATTTGAGATTATACTGTGAGTCGGCCATTTCACATTCACAATCGCAACCCTCCAAACAGTCCGGACATTCTAGCTCACTGTCTTGTCAGTATAACCAGGACACGGGTACCCATTGTGGTGTGGTGTGCACTCGGTCGATAGCGTTCTCCAGCGTTGCTATTGTTTCGCCAATGTCGTTATTGACTATTGTCAAGTCAAAAAAGTGGCCATACGCCTGACGTAGCATATCCGATTCTTTGGCTAATCGTTCGAGGCTTCCATCGTACTAGATGTGTGCATTGGGAGAAATGTAAAGTTTATTATATTCCATTAGGGTACTTTCAAAAATAGAAACTTACATCGGCGATATTTTGCAATGATGGAGCAGCTATAAACACAACGTAAGGGGTGAACTCAGCAGTTCGGAGGATTTTAAGCGCCTGTGGTTCAACATCCAATATTGCCATTTTGCCATCCGTGTGAATACGTCGTATTGTATCCAGTTTGGTGCCATACATTGCGTCCTCATGAGTGCCTGGCGAATAATGGGATACAAATTGTTTAATGACGGCTGCATGATTTACATTACGATTTTCATTTTATTCAATTACATGTTACAGGACTCGTTAAAGTTAGAACACCCCAAGTAATAAAAGGTATTTTTATTGTTTTTTGTATACACAATAAACTTGATGGTTTCATTTTTTTCTTTTATAGCTTTGCGTGCGGCGGCGTTGCCAAACAGAAGACAGTGCCTGCCAAACAAAGTGCTGTAGTTCAAAAGGTAGCAATGAAACTGAGCAATGGGAAGGGTATTCACTAGTTTTTACTGATATTGACTTGCTCTATAATATGCGTAATTATCTGCAATATAATAACAAAAGGCTTAAGCCCGTTTGCTGATACTACTCATAGCGATTTAAGTTCTACTTAAATACCTTATGGCCTGCTTTTTCTATGTCGTTAACTGTCACATTAGATTTTAAGTGGAACTTTAAAATGAACCTTGCTCTATTTTTATTATTTCTTGTGACTTTCGAATCGACTACGACCAACTTATTTTAATCAAATGTTGCGCATTTATTTTTTTAAGCAGAATACAGTAGAAATCGGTTATAACAATACCTTATATAGCGATGAACCGGATATAACGATGTATTTTCAAAGTCCCGGTCAAACTCCGTTTAATTTACAGTGATTTGCAATCGGTTACAACGATGCCGGATATAACGATGAAATCGGTTATAGCGATGAAAATGTATCAGATTTAAGTCTAAAAACTGATTATAGCGATGAAAAAAAACATGTTCTTGCATGTCTACGGCTTATTTTTTTTTTATTCTGTTTCTAAAAATATGTATCTACATTATCTATATCATGTATGTATGTACATTTATCTTAATCCCATAGCGAATGCAGTCATGGGTCTGTGCATGTTCTTACATGCCTACAGGGTTTAAGTTGATTTCATAGCATGCCCTGACCGATTTCCATTATTTTAAAAGTTCAGTGGGTATAGGTATCTGTGAATTTGTGTCTCCACAAAAAATAGTGCGTTGATGTATAGTTCTCAAGATGGTGACGATTAATAAACGAAAATCATTTTCTATTGCCCAAAAATACGAGATTATTTCAAAAATCGAAAGTGGTGTAAGAATTACTGATTTGTGTAAAGAACTTGGAATATCCCAACCAACTGTTTCAACAATTTTAAAAAATAAACCAAAAATAAAGGAACAATTTGAGGTGAGCTCTACTAAGTTAAAAAAAGTGCGAAGCGGAAAGTTCTTAGACATTGAAAATGCCCTACTGAATTGGTTTAGGGCGCAGAGAAATATGAACGTTCCCATAAATGGTCCAATACTTCAGCAAAAGGCCGACGATTTCGCTAAATTATTGGGTTTTAAAGATTTCATTTGTTCTATGAGTTGGATACAAAGGTTTCGGATACGTCATAATATCGTTTTCGGTAAGATAAGCGGAGAAGCTGCTGGCGTGTCACAAGCTGTTTGTGAAGATTGGTTGACTACAGTATTCCCTAAGCTTCGAGAGGGATTTGCAGACGACGATATTTTTAATGCCGATGAAACTGGCTTCTTTTATAAAATGACCCCCGACAAGACTTTTAAATTCCGAGGAGAAAAATGCGTGGGTGGAAAAATGTCTAAGGATCGTTTGACAGTCTTAGTATCTGCTAATATGACGGGAACAGAAAAAAGAAAGCTTTTGGTTATAGGCAAATCAAGAACGCCACGCTGTTTCAAAAATGTTACGAACCTACCAGTTTTATATGAAAATAATAAAAGGGCATGGATGACGTCTATTATTTTCGAAAAAGTCTTGCGTGAATGGGACAGAGAGCTTTTAATAAAAAAAATGAGAATTTTACTATTGGTTGATAATTGTGCGGCACACCCACACATCCAATCTTTAAAAGCTATCAAACTCGCATTTCTGCCTCCGAATACCACATCTGTTCTTCAACCTATTGATCAGGGTATCATCAAATCGCTTAAGACTCAGTTCAGGAAACTGCAGATTTTAGAAATCCTGAAACATATAGAAACCAAACAAGATTATAAGATTACGGTCCTTGATGCAATCTTAATGATAGCTAAGGCATGGAATGAAGTGTCTATGTGCACCATAAATAACTGCTTTCGACACGCTGGTTTCCATAAAAAAACCTCAAATGAATTCAATGAAGAAGACGAAATGCCACTAGCAGAATGGGCCCGCCAAATACAAATGTTCTCGGAAGTAGAAGTAGATTGGGACGTATTGATAGATATTGACAATGACTTAGTTACATCTGAGGTACATTTACAGAACTAAGATTCAATTTCACATCTAAAGTAAATTTGTTCAGTTTCTTACAGACGAGAATATTGTGTCAGATATTCAATTGAATAACGCGGATGGCTACGACGATGATAATTCCACTGAAGATGGTGAGACCGAAGAAGAGCATGTGCCATCAGTAAGCGAAGCACTTACTGCAGTAGCAACACTAAACCGCTTCATGCTTTTAAATCCAGTATGGGTCGCTTCCAACTCAAATCCAAACATTGGAATACAAACATTGGATAATACTCTGCAGAAAATATTTTACACAACCAAGTGTACAAAAAAATTACAAATTAGTGATTTTTTTCGTTGAAAATTTAAAGAAATGTTTTATTAAAATCATTCTTTTATTAATAAACTACGTACAGACATATTCGTTTTTGTTTTATTTATTTTTTATTGTAGGTACCGGATATAACGATGAACCGGTTATAACGATGAAATTCTAAGGTCCCTTCGACATCGTTATAAACGATTTCTACTGTATATGAACATATCTAAATGCATATTATACATAAACCAACGTATCATCGCGACGCAACACTTGCGCGAGGGAGATTTTTTTTTTTTGATTTTGTTTTCTTCAGACGAAAAAATCGACTTAGAGGAATATTGGATATTTTAATTTAATTTAATTTAATTGCTTAATACAAGCATTTAAAACTAAACATAAACAATAAAGTAAACTTAAGACTTAAAAATACAAATACAAATATTGAAGGTAAAATCGCAAACATAACACTTAAGCGCATAATGATTTATTAAATATAAAAACATAAAAACTATTAGTTAAAACGAAATGAGACATTTATGATTAGGGTAATTAGTTTAGTGAAGCGTATTTTTAAGAGTTGCTTTGGTGCAATTTAGGTCAAATAAATTGGGCGACATGTTGGGCATGTTGCTTTGCAAAGCATTCTTGTTAAAGGCTCGTGTTGGCCATAGTCAGTTCGGTGATGGGGAAGGCGAAAAAAGCAGATTGATCGTAAACGACGAGGATTAGTGTTTAGTGAAATCTGATGCAGTAGATGTGGGCAATCTATGTTTCCAGATAGTAAATGATGAACAAAGATTATGTCAGCGATGTCGCGACGAGTCACAAGAGCCTGTAAATTGAGCAACTTTAGGCGATTCTCGTAGGGAGGTAAATTGTGAGGGTCATCCCAGTCAAGTCCACGTAAGGCAAAACGAATGAATCTACGCTCGACAGCTTCGATTCTCAAAATATGCACCTGATGGTCAGGTGACCAGTCTTGGCTGGCATATTCAAGAAGGGGTCTTACAAACGTCGTATAAATGGATTTAGTGACAAAGGGGTTAGAAAACTCCTTCGACCAACGTTTAACAAAGCCAAGTGCATAATTAGCCCTGCTAATAATATTGTCGACGTGATGTCGAAAACTAAGTTGAGCGTCGCAGATAATGCCCAGATCACGAATAGATGAAACAGTGGAGACAGACTCGTTGTTGATGAAATAAGATCTATGATTCAGGGGATGACGTTTACGTGAGAAAGTAATAGCTTGACATTTTTTCACGTTAAGTTCTAATCGATTCTGTTGACACCAGGTGTAGACGTTATTAAGGTCAGATTGTAGTGAGAGAGAATCAGCGGTGCAAGATATTTCTTTAGAGAATCTCATATCATATGCGTAAATCTCCAGGTCTGAGATTAAAATGATACGTACTACATCATTTCTTGTCAAATTAAAGATCAATGGTATGAGATGACTCCCCTGTGGTACACTAGAGGATGCTATGAACGGCTTAGAAACAGTAAATCTAAAAAGGACACTAAACTTGCGATCTTCCAAATAGGACTTAATCCATGAAAGAAGCCGCGGTGGAAAACCGATCACTTTTAGTTTGAAGAGTATGACCTTGTGAGAGATCTTGTCGAACGCTTTGCTGAGATCGGTAGCCACAACATCCACTTCCTTACCATTTGCCAAGGCACATAATCTGCTACAAACAAAATCCGTAAGGTTTGTGGTTGTAGATCTGCCCTTAAAAAACCCACGTTGCTTAGGGGAGATTATTGATTTACAATGGAAGAACATTGAATCGTAAACGATGCTCTCAAAGCGTTTTGGTATGGAAGATAGTTTAGCAATGGGTCGATAGTTGGAGATATCGCTCTTGCAGCCCTTTTTGTGGATGGGAATAATAAATGAGTCCTTCCACAACTTAGGGAAAACGCCCTGTGTAATTAAAAGCTGGAAAAGAGCATAAAGAGGCAGTGATAGTTTTCAACACATTTCTTCAATGTCAGGGATGCCATCTGGACCGGAAGAGTAGTCGTCCTTAAGAAGGTTTATTTTTTCATATGTTCGAGTTAGAGGGATTTTCGATTCGAGTTAAAGGAGGTTCGACTTAAAGGGATTCTAATGTAATTAGTTTCACTTGATACCAAAAAATAAGAAAATCGAACAACTATTTCTATAAAAATATAGCGAATTCAACCAAATTCAAAAACTATTATTTACAACACAGCCCCACAGCCGATATTGAAATGAGAATCCACCACAGGCTACCTGACATCCGGCTTAAACCGGAAATGATGCCTGTTTTTTTTTTTGTTCAAGTATGCATGTGCCCTTTAAATGAACAAATTTGTAAACGACGTATCAAACTGGGCTACGTTCAAGGTCAAATTTAGTTTATAGGCAATCGCTCTTTTTTGGCTGAAGCTCTATAAGCTCTCTGCTTACTTCATTCGATTCATACATCATACCAAACCTAACTAAACTTCGTAACTTTTGAACTCAGACCTTTGTAGCGATGGTCACTTGATGATACAGAAAAAACAGACCTAATTACCGTGTTTTTGTTCTCAATTTGTATCGAACAATAGGTCTTACCATATTCGAGATACTCATTAGCAGCAATGTCGGCCATCATTTCGTCGTGTGACACAAAATAGTAGCTCCGGCCATTCTCCTCGTCAGGCCGTGGAGGTCTCGTTGTATCTATAGATAAAAACAAGCGCGTAAATACAAAAATGTTGGCGATTAAAAAACTTCTACTCACGTGGTATTGGATAAGCATATTTGTCTGGATACTTAGCTATAAGAGTGTTTTTGATATGACGGCGACCAACGCCGTGTGCGCCTAATAATACTAACGTTTTTCGCTGAAAGTTGGGATCACCAACTGAAACGAAAAAACAAATACATACGAATCGGGAATCGCCACAAAAAATATTTTCTCTTACCTGGCACTTTAACAACCTCCTCATATGTCACCAAGTCCAAATTGTCGAACACAGCGTTATGTTTGGCCAAGTACTTATCCCGGCATTGCTTTTTTTTCCGCCCGAAGATCGAGCAATTTACTATAAAAAGATCAAAAGAAATAATCGTTAACCCTCTGCCATATAACACGAGTCTGTAGATCTGTATTCGAAACGAAAACAACTGCAAATCAAAAGCGTTCACAAGAATAGTAACATGGTACACGCTACAAGTACAAGAAGCCAAGTGCAGCTAAGAAAAACCATAACCAAACATTCACTACCTGTTAAGGCAAATTATTTGCACATCTCATCCAATCACTTTGTCAAAAACACTTGCGATCTGATGCAATAGAAGCACGGCATCATGCTGATAAAATCTTTTCCAAAATGATGATTTGCATTTTTTTTTGTTCATTAAAATAAGTTTGCTATATGCATGCTCAGTATAAGATGAGTGATGGACTGGTGAAACTTGCACATATCTGCAACTACCATTACGATAACAAATAATATTAATTAATGATTGTGAATGAATAGGGGGAGGGGATCTCTGTAGAATGTTTTAGTAGGGCGAGCTGGCCATTAAATCGTTTATCCATTACCATTGTCGCAGCGTGTGCCGCAGCAACCACCGAAGAATTACTATCTATACTTTTTCCATTAAAACTCCATTGGCAGCCGCCAAAAGTTTCGGTTTTTTTTTTCTCGCCATCATCAGACCAGACCGGCAACGAGAACTACTATAATTAGGCCAAGAGAAAAAAAAAAAAAAAAAAGCAGTGTGTATGCCAAATATCCTTTCTCACAGACCATAATAATTTCAGACAGCGTGCGTCCTTGCCAGGGGCAGTAACTATAAAAAGAACGACAGTATTCGCAGTTGGCTTTTATATTTGGATAATTTTGTAAAGCGCGGTTATATTGTCCATTTGACTGCACGTTAATTCTCGAGCGTGGCGTTCTTTTCATGGCCAATAACCAGAAGGCAGGAGGCGACGGTTTAATGCGACGTGATAGAGCAGCAATGTCAACAGGACAATTTGTAATTTGTTTTCAAATAAAAGTACCTCGGGCACTCTCGGTCTGCACAAGTAAAGTTGAAAAAAGGTTTCATTTTGAAGTGACAGCAATGTGCAAGGAAATCCCTACCACTGGCGTGGAATTGAATGGCTCCGCACTGATAGCTTGCAATCACATCTTCAAACGAGATAAAATGAAATAAAGCACAATCAATTTCGAGGTGGGAATCAAAGCAGCGTTAAGCTGTAAAGTTAAACGGGGTGCTCGTGTTTTAATTAAAACTTCATATCGATTTCCGTTTTTTCTGACTCTGTTGCAAGATGAAGCGCTACCCAGAACTGCTTCTTTGAAGTTATTTGTGCAAACAGGCATTGATTGGACTCATTGAGATGGAAAATTAGTTTACTTTGTACTCGCAAGCAAATATGATTATTAGGTAAGTTTGCTCGAGTTTGGTCTTAATTGCACTATAAGTGTGCAGCCAGGTATACGTGCAAGTTAGCAGTGATGAGAATAAGTTGCCCTAAATTGCACCCTCAGTAACAGGGAAAGTACCTGCTTAAGGAATTTGAATTAATATACAATTCCAGATACCAAGATACTGTGGTAAGAAGAATACTTATAGTCAAAAGATAACAAAGTCAATTTATGAAAAATATCTTGGAGATATCAAGATGGAGTTTTTTTTAAAGTCTTCCACTTAATTGTCCTTCTCAAACCGCGTAGCAGAAGTATGTCCTTCACTAAGTACAGAGCCGTTCAATTTATTTGTATGTAGTTCTGCAAGCTACTGTAAAGTTTGCGATTCTCAAGAAATTCTTTAAACTGACCGACCAGCTGTTGCATGATTATAAAGGGTGTCCCATAATTTACGCAAAATGTAATTTTGATAGAAAATACAGATTTTACAGAGCTCTCAGATTGGGGTTATTTATGGAATAGCACATTGGATAAATGGAAGCATAAATGTGTCTGAATTTCATAACAAAACCTCCTAATTTCGTCTTTCATGGCGTTGGTGGCCGTGGGTTCGTTTACATAGACCTTTGACTTCAAAAAAACCCAAAGAAAAAAGTCCACGTTTAAACGCCAGCTCAGGATGGCCAATTGGTGAAAATGAGCTTCATCACTGCAGATGTTTTTGTTTGTGAAAAATCAACATTCACTTGTTGTTGTTCTAAAATTCATTCAACTCTATTCGCGCTGCATGGTCAGTTGTCTTCAGTTCTTGAGTCAATTTAACTTCTTTAAAGTCTTTCGTGAGAATTCGCTGTAGAGAGCTTCTCGAAATATCCAATTATTGACCACGGTGCCGAATTGATGTTCCTGGACTGAAAGTAATACTCTTGCGAACTGCTTCGATGTTTTATGTTGAACAACCAGATTGTTTAAGATCACTGATTGATCCAGTCTCCTTGAATTTTTCAATTATTCCCTTTACAGTTGATGGTTTTAAATCACTATGAAGGGCATATCTTGTACGAAAATTGAGGACTGTAGCTAACAAACCTTTATTATTTTTAAAATATTATAATATAAGTACAGCGCTCCATTTTTATTGATCCCGAACTGTCAGCTGTCAGTTATATTTTTTGCGTTGGCATCACTGTACTATTAAATGGCGGAAAATTAAAAAAATTGCGTGATTAATGGGACACCCTTTAGAAGTGAGTACTATGTAAATCCATGAATGAAGGAAATAAAGGTTTACGACATTCGGTTTCGATTTTTATTTCACGTCCAACAACACTACAAACAATCTGACATTTTGCTAGTGCGTGTGTTGGTTAGTTCAGGGCAATTCCCGGACACTTTTGTCGCGTTTGCCATTATAGTTGTGTTTCTCCAACACATCGGTTTCAAGAAAATGAATCACGTTACATAGTGGCAAACGTACAAAACTTCGAAACTTCTTACGATATTCAGCAGAGCACCAACTGCTCTCATTTGTGAATTTTCATTTTCCAAATACGGCTGGGGCTAAGCAGTCCAGGCAGTACATTTCGTTCAATTTATGCGATATGTGAGAGTTTGTGCTAAATAAAGAACATATTGTTATGTGTCAATGACCGACTAGCACAATTTCTAGTACAATTTCATTAATCGGTCATAGATCTAGTGTTGCCAGATGGTCAACGTATTTCCGCCCAGGTTGATCTGAAAAACCCCCAGATTTGGTTCAAAAAAACTCCAACTTTTTATCAGTATTTTTTTTTTAACGTACGTACCTATACTTAAAATTATGAATTGTTTTTTTTATAAAATTTACAGATGTGGTTGGTGCTTAAATTCAGAAAAATATTTAGGGGACTAGGACTAGCGTTTTTTTTTAAAGACTTGTTTTGTAGAAGAAAATGGTCCAAAGCGGTTAGAACAAATAATTTTCACTGGAAAATAGCTTTGGAGGATCGATATTTAAAATAACATACACATACACATTTATTTTATATCCTCTATTGTCATGCCTAATTTTTAATCATTTGGTCGTGGACAGAACAGAACGAAGAATCTCTATGCTTCTTAAGTTTAAATTACACAGCGTTTCTCACTTCCATCGAATGCTTAAAATTTAATTTTTCTGCATCACCATATTTTGAGGTTAAAAAAAAGGATATTATAAAGAAATACAAATAAAATGGAGTTTTGAGAAACCCCAGATTTCCGCCTAAACAATTTCTCCCCGTCGACCAAAAAAACCCCACATCTGGAAATCTGGGAAAACCCCCAAACTGCAGATCGCATCGCCGAACCTCCACTAACTTCAAGCACCTCTATTCATCGGCTGGGTAGGTGGCAGCAGATTTAGTTAACCAACAAATTGTCGCCCTTGCTGGGGGCCATAAATTATCAATAAATCGTGCCTAATGTTGATATGTATTTGCTGATTGGCTTCCATTTTACATTATTAATTGTTAAATCTGTTGTTCCATTCACAGTCATACCGTCAAAGCTAACGTTTGGAAGCCGCGTGTATAAACTTATTCAACTATGTGTACAGAATTTTGTCAAACTAATTTCACGCACTTGAGATTCCGAAGAAGGTTACGTACGTAAAACTCACTAAACAAATTTAAAATGTACAACTTTTGGCAGTAGTTGAACGTTCTCACTGATACCTTTGATGCCAAAAAAATGTTTACACAAGAAAACATCATACATACATCATACAAGCCAATATCAGAGGCAAAATTATGATGTGCTCGTGTTTGTGCAACAATTTGAATACCGATGTCAATAGCACGGTGCCCGAGCTTTTGTAGACAGGGATCATTTTTTGAGTCCTATTTCCAGCTTTGAACTATTATTAGAATCAAGCCTGACTTTTCGTAATTTCGTTGAGGGGTGTATTCGAATTTTTTCGGGGAGCACCGGCGAGTACAGAACAAAAACTAAGAAAACTGAGGCGGCCATATTGTTTTGGTGGCGCCTGTCCAGTTTGCTTTTTATTCTTAAGTCACTGATTCCAAAACATCATGGAATAAAACTTTATTTCTGAGTGGGGCAGCGAGGAGTAAAAACGATTCTCGCTATTTTTTGTGGTTGACCCTGATAATTGCTGTTGGGAAATTTTGTCGAAATACAGTTGAGTTAATTTTGAAAAAACAACTTAAAACTTTCTTATTAAAATAAGTGTTTGTCAGTTAAAACGATGCGCCAATTTTACAACAGAAGCGATGGCCCCTCAAATTCAACTCTTCACATTTTCGAATTCGAAACAAACGTTGGTCATTCGAAATATATTACATTATATATACAATCGTAGTCGCAGTGGTTAGTGTGTTGGACTGCTATGCGGGGGTCCCAGGTTCGAATCCCGCAAAAACCCAAAAACTTAGGGTTTTTTTCCGCTGCGCTACCTCTCGCGAACGTCTGACAAACATCCGAGAGTATAAATGTCTTGAAAAAGCTTCTCAATGAGCCGTTTGGAGTCGGCATAAAATTGTAGATCCCTTCCATTCGTTCCAAAAATGAGAAACTCACACAAAAACGAATGGTTGTGAGAAGCTAGGCCTAGGGTCTCACCGGACCTGTTGCGCCAACTATTTATTTATTTTTATATATAATCGTACACATGGATCTCTTAGATAAAAAAATAATTTTGCTAAAACCTAATACCCAGCTTGTTTAATTGCACTACAACATCTACCTCAACATCCTCCCTATTGAACAAAAAAAACTTTAAACAGTGACAGAGGAAAAGGCTTACAAATAAATAAAACAAAATCGAACACGGAAAAAAAAAATTTAATGCATCCAGAAAGTAAACTTTGTTTAACAAACTAGGTAGAGAAATGAAAAGGCATGTGAAATTAGTTAAATCCGAAATTAAAAATAGGAGTACAATTTCTCTTTGAGGTACGGCAGACGAAAAGGGGATACATACTCCTATTGTAGTACTTTCGGCAGCGCTGATTAGAATTCTCGATTCGATTATTTTTATACAAACTCGAGTATGTAGTTTATATGAAACGTCCTTTCAAATCGCATCCTCAGACACAATTCTGAGATTCTAACGGGGTTGTTCGTTATATTTTGTTTCAGAATAAAACCATCACCACTCTATCTTTTGCCAACTAAACTTTTCTCCGTACATCTATAGCTATGCGCATGGCATTACATTTCCTGTCTATTAAAAATAATACTTAACAAGAATTTATTTACTCTCATTATGCACATTAAGCAGGTGCACAATACCTCACGCGATGTGAAAAAAAGTTCGCAGAAAAAAGAATGCAATTTACTTGAAACTTTATTATAATTGCGATTCACACAAGTTCATTATACATACGAAGATCTACCGCAACCAAACGAAATGTAAAGGTAGAAAGGTATCTGGATTCCGGAATCTGGATACTCGCCGCAACCGTTGGGTAAAACTGTGCATGGCTTTCAACACGACGACGACGTCCTCAACATTGTGGACATTTCAAAAGGATTTTTCTGTTTCACTTTTTCCTCCACGGAGCTGTGCAATCCAACATTTTATTAAGTTCATCATCATTAAAATATCCTGGTTATTTTATTATTACATGGAGAAAAAGTGCAGCTCTGACTTTTTATGATATCTTTTGGGGTGCGAATTTGGCACAGTCCGTGTGTGCATCCGCATTTTACACCTCCGATTTAAAACTATGTCAACAGGCAACGTTTTTGCTTGGAGTTGTAAAATGGGAACTTTAAAATTTAACGAATGTATTTTAAGACACCCTGCAGAAATTGTTATCACTGGAAATAAAACAAAGCATAGCAAAGGAATGTGTCACAGGGTTCTAGAACACGCGCCATCTTCAACACGTTAATGTTGGGAGAACTCAGAATTAGGGATGTTACGGAGGTGGTTTTACCGGAGTCGGAGTCGGAGTCGGAGTCGGAAGCGTCATACCAACCTCCGCGGAGTCGGAGTTGAATCGGAATCGGAGGCGGAGGTCGCACGCAGACACATATTATTAATATATAAAATTTGAAAATATAAAATTGACGCACGCACTCTCAACTTCAACGCAAATCTCGCCTAGTTATGTAAAATACATAAAAGAGTGAAAAGACAGTCGTACTGTAAAATGTCGCAAATCGATAATTCTTTGTTGTTCATGTTCATCGGTCGCCTCGTCACCCATGATGGTGCTCCGATAAACCTCCGATGTGATTATATCGGAACCGAAGCCGGATTCGGAGGTGCAATTTAAACCGGAAGTTCCGACATATCGGTTTCGGAGTCGAAGCTCCGTATCATCCCTACTCAGAATACTCGTCGTGACGAAGTGTCATAAATAATATTGAACTTTCTTATTCGCCTGGGGGTCAATTCTCGTTTTGTGAAGGAGTGAAATTTTCTCACCCTTTCACCGCAATTTCGATTCTCGTTCTATGAAAAGATGAAACCAAACGTCAACAATTTTCATATAAATATTTTTTTTTCGAGGCCCCATTTGCAAGTGAATGTTTTTAGTGAGAGTTTGAAAATTGAGAACCCTCTTTCATACAACACAGTGTGCGGTGTTGAATTCACCACGATATTTTCACTTATTGAACGAGAATCGCATTTTAGTACAAAGTAAATCGAAAAAATGAATGCAATGCGTGAAGCGAATGTGAAAACGATTTATTCGATTTACTCTTTCACAGAACGAAAATTGACCCCCAGGACGATATCGTCTTCGAAAGTTTAACGACCGAAACAAGCTATGCTCTGATGAATTTCAAGGGGACACCGCCCTGGGAAACACTGCGTTACAGAAACCGTCAAACATCAGACTCCGCCGCACGTTTCGGTTACATTCAACCAACATAATAAATTAACGAATAAAGTGTTTCTGCTACCAGCCGGCTCCTGGCTCCCTTATTTGCACAGAGTCAGAATGAAAACCCGCTATAAGTCCTCGAGAACGATTTTTGCTGATTGGCTTATTAAACTGCCATACTATTTGCAGCGTTTTTCCCGTTAAAAATATAATCCTTGGGGCACTCAAATGAATTTACTGCCCCATTTTTAAGTTCATTATGGCAGGGCGGCTTAAAAAAAGACACCACTTTCACTTCATCATCCACCTATCCCTCAGTGAATGCACGCTGATCAGGTGTTTATGATCCACAAAGGCCGCAGTAATCCCTGCTTATCCAGAATGTTCAATGAATATTAAAGGCATTTTATGCCGCCGCTGCCTATATATTTGCGATGATCAAGTTAATAAAGAACCGTGCTTGGGGGGATATAGAGAAACATACATAAAAATATTAAAAAGCATAAACTATGATCAACTTTGTGTGTATTTTGCTTTGTAACAAATTATTTAGGTAGGTAATTATAAAAAAAAAAGACAAAGCGCGTCTGAAAAAGGCTTACGATTTCTAAAATGAAGTAGATTTTTGGTGAATTATAATCGGGTGGGTATGATGTTAAGAATGTCGGTGGCAATACAAACTGTAACGGATGCGTGATAGAGGGTGTTAGTGTAGAGTGTAAATTTAAATTAAATGACAAAAGATGTATGTATAAACTATTGCAAGAGAAACTTAATCACTAAAAGGATGTACAAGGGATAAAAGTAAAATAAGGAAAACGAACTGAAATAGAACTGCATAATGATTGCATTGGGGTTCGATTGTTTTTTTTTGTTTTTTTTTTAAGATACCTGTCGATCCATCACATCCGTCGGCATGTGCCGAACATCCTGGTCCAGCTTCCCCTGTTTTCATTTGTATTTTACATTTATTGTTATTTAATTCAGTTTATAAAATCAAGGTTTTGATTTTGGTTTTTTATTTAATATTGTTAGCGGCCACACAACAAACAAACCAACACACAAAACAAATGTCACACATTATATATATATATATGAAATTTAATAATTTAATATTTTTTTTAGTAAACATACTTTAACTTTACTAAATCAAATCATACGGTATGGATGAATGATTAACGTACATACATGAATACATACAAAACAGTACAAGAGACAATTTTAATCAAATAAACCAAACAAAACGGTTAAAGGGGAGGGTTTGAGACTAGGATCGGGCTGGTGGGAAAACCCGTTGCCGTTTGAGCGGATTATATTGATTGCAATGATTCCGCGTAACTGAATGTGATTCTAAAGCGCAGCAGGAAATACATTTCAGCAGCAGAGGATTTCTAACTTCCATTGAATTTAAGAGAAGTCCTGTATGGAGTGGAATGCTGCTCATTTTCAGGTACCAAAGCACAAGATATAAATGCCTTCATTGTTGTAAATTGAAATTCATTTCCAGTGAATTAGGCATTTTTACACCCAGAGTGTGTTTCTCAATGGGATGGCTGCCGTAATCACATTTGTGACTCACTATATGTGAATATCCTTAATAGAGCTAAACCTCACTCGGAACAGCTGTACAAAGTTTGCGAATGTGTACAAACAAAACCCGAAAACCCAATGTGGAAAAAAGACAGCAAGCCCCAGGCATAGGGGAACAGGAATTTCAAAAATTTCTTTAATATCCATCATAATCCTGACCTAAAAACATAAAAACTGATGTGAGAGATATACGTAGAGATTTCCCGGATTAGGGCAAGTCACCACTTGTATGAACCCAACACAGAATGGGAGTACAACATTATAATTGTGACTTCATTTATGTTTACGAGTAGATCAAGTTTATTGTTTGTTTTTCAGAGGGGGGTCGACGGCGCGCAATGGGGACGTTTGTTTTTATTTTAATAGTGTACTATCTACAAAACTACGAGGGTACAATGAAGAGAGAGTATTCTTCTTTCTTCTTTTTTTTTTTGAGTAAATACAGACAATTTAATGGCGAACAACTGGAGTTAGCTGTGTCATTTTCGGGCGGAATGTAGGTCTTTCTAAGGCAACTATAAGTTAAATGAGTTCTGTCCACTTAGGGGTAGTTTAAGTCTGCGCGGAGATCAGTAAGACAGTTGACCTAAACACGATTGGAATCTGTTTTGACCGGATAGCTGTTGTTTTCCGTTTTGCATTGGAAAATAACGTAGAGTAATTGAACAGTCACACTGTAACATCCCAGGGAACTAAGCTTGCAAGATTAGGCTCCTCCGGAGTTGATAGTGTTAGCCTGCACAGCCTGTATACACCGCTGTCCTACGCTAAACAAATCATTAATGCGTACACAAGAAGAAAAGCAAGTCGTAGATGGAAACATCTAGGATATTGAGATGTTGCCAGGCTTACTTGGCCGACGATGGATACAAAAAGATCCAAGGAGCTTGTGCGACTCAACAGACCTCGTTAGTTGCCAATGTCATTAGCGGTCATTGTATATTGACACGCGCAAAGACTTGGACTGCCATACCATGACTTTTGTAGAGATGAGTAAGAGGATGTGTCCTTCACCCACCTTCTCTGCGACTACCATGTCCTAAATCCAACCTAAGGATGGCGTACTTAGGAAGCTACTTCCTCAATGATCTTAGTGATCTAAAATTCTAAGCTTTATTAACGGTAAATGGTTCACATGAGTAACCAGAAAAGGAACCCCTAAACACCAGTGGTGTGCACAATGGGCCGATTAACGGCCCAAGTGTTTCTCTCACCGAGAGCCACTTTAATAGAACTGAACAGCTGAAACAAAAATTTCAAATCCATGCGTGGTGGTTGTGGTTTTGCAAGGGTGGATACACAACTCCAAAAAAAAATTATGGCGACAAGAAGCACCCACTTAAACACTGGATTTATGAATTTAAAAGTAAAGTTTTTAAATAGCACTTTTTTAAAAAGAGTTTTCGTGTGTTAAGCCTGCAAATTTTCGTTCAGTAGTTCAACACAGAGATAAAACTGAGACCCCCAACTCTCCGCCGGCCGCCTCAATTTTTTTTTTTTCAAATTCGTTATTTTGTTTTCCTATCGGTGTTATGTCAATTTAGAATCCGTGTGACAAGCAAAAAGATAAAATAAATGCTGCCAACCGGGGAAATGTGATAGAGTTCGGGAATACCACATTTTACTGAATGCTATTGGTTAGTTATTTATTCTACATTTTTAAAAGGCGAGCAATATAATTTTTTCGGTTGATAAAACCATCTAAATGAGATGTTTTTGTTTATATAAGAAACATATTACAAACATGGTTGTGTATTTTCCGCTTTTGGATATCATTAACCTCGATTTTAGGGACTAAATTTTTCATTGACTTATTATATATGGACTGCTAGTAGCCAACTTCACGCATGTTCCAAAAATACTGACGAGCTCGACGCGCTACTGTTTTAGAACGGAACATAAAGTTAACATAATATGAACAAGTTAACTGTCACTGAAATTATTCGATATTCGGTAGTATTTGCAAATATTTAGTGGTTTATAAAGTTAAAAAAAAATACTTAAAAATATTTTACAATTAGGTGATGTGTTGTGGGTTGTGATTCCCATTAATGTACTATATTGAATTAAATATAAATATTCTCATTTCATAAGTAAGTATAGGTCGGTTTATGCTAAATTAAAGGATTTAAGTAACTCATTTACTGCCAAATTCTTCAAGCATTTAATTGCTTCTTTTCACATACTTTTGGCATATCGATCATTTTAGGAAGTCTGAGAACAGCTGAGGTTGGCAAGAGATTTGACAGTCGATTTACACGAATTACGCAATGACATTTCCGAGGGGTGTTCACTTAAAGCACCGCAGAAATCTATGAATTTACAAGCTGCATAAAATTATGAGATTAAGTGAATACCCTTAGTATGTTTATTAATACATACTTCCAAATATTCGTAGAGGAAATCTTATTAAAGACTTGATAGTTGCTTTAAAAGCATTGAATGAATCAGGAAGTTGATGAGGACCATCGCAAAAAGGCAGTAAATTGTGCTAAACATTTTGATTTTGAACCATAAGCTAATTATGGTTATTTGTGGAAAATAAATTTACAAAAGTTCATGGGACAATAAGGTAACAAATAACTATATTGTTATTTTCGTTGTATATTTCAAAATAATAAACATTAAAGAATTAATTTGAAATCACTCTTTGAAGGTTTGCATCTTTTAAATAGATGTACGTGCTCTTTGGTCTACACTTTACTTTGGATATGGATCCCTTCGCACAAGATGTCGCTCTTTTGTTTACATGTTTGTATGGAAATTCAAACTTGACGGCGGCATGTGTTTCGTTGCTAATCCGCTTTAAGACAGTAGCACCCGTGCTGTTTTGGAACATATTTTCTCGCAGAAGTTTATGAAAATGACATTTCACTAGCAGTCCATACATAGTATGTCAATGAAATTTTTCTTAAATAACTGACGAAAAATTGTTCAAAAGGTTTTTTTTTTCCTACAACCATTCTACAGTGATCATTTTTCATAAATATTGTAAGCAAATGTACACTTATTCCTCAAAAAATACTATCGACACGTACCTAACGAATAATTTCAAATTAAATGGATAAAATTCTTTGAATGCTGCGAGTGTGTTGGTGAGTCGGAATTTTCTTCGTAACAATACTAACGCACTTAGTATTTGCCACCACATAAAAATACAGCTTGTAGGGAAGTAACGGAAAATCGGCCGACGTTGGGGGTCTCAGTATTGTCTCCGGTTCAACACATATAACTACTAAGTCAACTCGTTTACAAAATACATAAAACTCAAAAAAAAAATACTTTTAGAGAATATCACTTGAAGTGCTAACATTTGTAGCTAGATTGCCAAGGTGCATAGTATTCCTTTTATAATTTGTGTAAGTGGCAACACGAATTTATTTTATCTGTTATAAATACATGAATTAAATTTTAATAATTTGTTCGTAAAAAGATTTTTTATTTCGTTTTTTTTTGGTGGTAAGTGTCTTCCAAGGCAGCCCTCTTAAATAGATTACCCAACTGAAAGGTGTATGGTTTTGAAACTGCAATCATTATGTGACTGCTCGCAGAATTCTTATAAAAATATACGATAGCGAAAGACTTGAAATTGAACAAAAGGTGCTTAAACGTATCCTCTTAGTTGAGATAACTAAGAGACATCGGCATTCGAACACTGGAAAATCACACAGAACTTGCTCTCTCTCTTGTACAATTCGGGACGAAATAAAAAGAAAAATATTAAAACAAAATATACAACCAATTGGTAATAATCAAAACTAACAGATATACATTATTATGATTAGCGCACCAAAACGCATTACAATACAGACATGAAAAAATATGATACAGAAGTAACTTCAACTGATTCGATGATTTCTTTGCATTTCAGAATGAATTTGTATACTTGCCTTGCTCCTGCTTGGTTTTATCCACAGTCTGACAAGCGATTCGCCACTCCTGCAGCTCCGGCGAAGGAATCAACCCAGCCGAACCACCAGCCGTGTCCAGTCTAGCTTGCCACCAATGATGGTCATCCTTGCTAATTATCTGTAAACAGGATTTATTTTTTATTATTTTATTATTTATACTTTATTATTATTTTTAATTATATTTGTATTTATTATTTACAATTATTTTACAAATTATTGAGTACAAATTTCTTATTTTTATGGATTGATTTTATTAAGTTCGATGGTACTTACTTGTAAAATATCACCAGTCTGGAAAGCAATTCCAGCTTGAGCACAGGGTATAAGCTCATCATCCAAAGGATTATAGTCGAATTGTGCTCGTACAAAAATCTGTTCGACCAGATTAATGGATTGATAAAGAGAAAATAGACAAAATCAAATTATTAATCCGTGTAAGTGTTGTCTTTATAAATACTTGTAGTAAAAATATGGCGCAGGGACATAAGTTCATAATGAACTTTAATCCCACTTCTTCGGGACATAAGTTTAAAATTTGATTGTGGACTTACGTGATGTCCCTCCAAGGTGGGACGTAAGTCCATAACTTATTTTTCAAAGATGGGACATAATTCCAACATTTTGTAAGTAGAAGAATATGCTATCATAAAAAAGACCAGACCCCATGTTTCACACACGTTTTTTACAAAGTAACAATAAAAATAAAACCCACATTTTTAACACATTAGTGTCATTGTCAATTTAATGTTTATTTTAACGAAAAGGAAAACAAAGTTCTGAAGCTAAAAGTTAATTTATTTTCTCAAACAACTTTTTGTTTAAGCTTAAGAAAATTTTGAGAAAATAAAAGATAGCCCAAAATAGTATTTTGCTTTCCATTTAAAAAAAAATGGAAAATAGCCCAAATTTAACATTCACAAAATAGTCCAAGCTTTAATGAACCATCGGCCAAAACTACAATTCTCTCTGCTCTGCTATTAAATTTAATTAACTTTAGCAACAGACACAGCATTTCTTTAAAACCAAAACATGTCAGAAGGGACATATCAGTGCTGCCACAAGGGAAACAATTTGCGTAGCAAATTTGTGTAGCAAAACTTAAAAGTCCAAAATGTAATCTTCGATTACAGTCAAATTCAAACACTAACACATCCGAACAAATGGGTACTTGTTGGGTATGGTAGAAAAAAATATAAGTTGGTGTGGAAAAGTGAGTAAAGATTGAATATACTTTCGTTTTTTCAAGAGAAATTCTAAGATTTATGTTTACATTTCGTGCTTTAAAAAAAGTAGCAAAATAGACGTTTTTAGCGAGAGTGCGTAGCAAATTGGAAATCCGTAGCAGTTTTGCTACGATCGTAGCAAAGTGGCAGCGCTGACATAATTCCATAAATGTTTTTAATGAACTTCTCTCCCTCTTCGGAAGGAAACGAGCGAAATTTTTAATTTATACAGCTTGGACTTATGTGGCTGCGCCAAAAAAATATACCAATCGCGATTGTCATTTAGTCGCGTTCGCGTCCCGTAAACCAAATTCAAAAGAATGTCAAGTGAAGAATCATCAATTCCTCTTCAAAGTGAGTGTTTGGTATACGACTGTGGGAGATAAACAAAAATACTCCGTCCTTTTGGTGAGCAAGGACTAACCCCAAGCATACATAATTTTTTTTATTCATCCGGGGTGTAATCATTTTCTGGCCCCAAATTCAATATGAGGTGGCAAAGGGTTTTTTGTTTCTAGCTTACTTATATTATGTGTTTGTATGGTATTTGTAGCTCTTTCCCGAAGGAATCGCCGTTTCAAAAAGGTCCGCTCCTTCGTAGTACTCCATTTGGGATTTATTTGAAGATAAATTTAGTTATGGCCACCAAGAAATTGGTGCGAACTTTTCCCAATAGACTGGTGCGAAGGTTTTGTTTTACTAAAAAAAGGGGAGGGTTCTCAATGATTTGGCATTTGGTGTTTTTTCGGCAGTCTATGGAAATGAATCCCCCTTTGATTCGGTGGCAATAGAACTCAAGGAAATGAAATTTAGTCCGTTGACTTATGGATGAGATACAATGTGTAACAAATTTGCACCACTTGCATCGAATAAATTGATTAAAGGCTAAAGAAGGTAACTTTCGTTGAAATTTATTAAAATAGCCGGAAAGCATATGTCCTTTGTTGAAGTATCATCTTTGAGTTAAAATATAACTCATAAGAAAACGCATGTAGGAAGATATTTTTAGGTGGAATGTGATCCTGAAAAGTGGGGGTTTCTATGTCGGAATACAGTATGGACTGATGCCCTTGGATATCTCTATGTAATAGTTTTCCTTTTAATTAAACATGTAGTCGTGGACTAACCTGGGAATAGGTGCATACTTTTAAATACAACGCATGAAAACTTTTTTTTATTTTTTGCCTATTAAACGCCTTTGGGAAATCGTACAAAACTTTCAAATTCTTAGCCACAGCGGAAGCATTGTACACAGCAGTTCCGGAACGAAATTGTCCGGTGGCCTCTAAATGGACAGCGAAACGTCTGCAAAAAGTCTGCGAAAAATAGTTTGCGGAGAGTTCCATCAGCTGCTACACAAGCGGTGTTACCAGCACTGACTATTTATATCCGATTTGGGTAATCGAACTTTTTACTGACTCCTTAAAATTGTCATTTGGGAATTATCCTTATTTAAGCTAAATACACTTAAAAGTTTTGCGATTTTTTGGTTCTTAGGTATTTACGTACCTACTCTTTTCGTATAACTAAAGTTAATTGCAAATAAGCCAACTCCATTTTCATGCAGTTTTTGAACAGACTCACATCTCAGCAGTAAAATCATTTCACAAGATTTGCATGAATATGAAAACAGACTGTCCAACTATGCATGTATGACACCTTCCAGCAAAGCATTTTTATTTGTTGGTAACATTTGGAAAATGGAAACAAGAAAAGTCTCTCGATGTATTAATTACGTTGCGTTTTTTTTTGTAACTTGATATTGTCTTCTTTAAAAACAATTTAATCAGAATAAGTGTGCCTATGAAACACAAAAGCATTTTTGATCTCATATTTAAGTTTGGATATTTCTGGCTCACAACTTCTCTATTTGGCTCCATACCTCGTGTAAAAGCTGGCAACACTGCAGTACATATGTCAAATTTTCGCATGCAATTAATGGCCCGGACAATATAAATGTGCGAAAAGAGAGTGGAGATTTGTACCAAGCAATCTACTACAATTGCCCACTTTTCCGCCATCATTTCGCAACAGCTGCATACTTCAATACGAAAAGGAGAACGAAATTTTTCGTTCATGATTTTGTTTTGTATGGGATTTTTTGTTCGGGATCAGCTGCGAAAGTTTGAGAATTTGTTCTTGGAAGTGTAGATTTAGCAAGCGTCAGCAAATTCAGTCTAGTTGAGAACTTATCAGTGATTGCATGTTGATTGGTATAGGGATTTGGTGAGAAAATGCGTGAGACGTACGAGTGGAGGATGGCCTTGAAAATAGAAGCTCGGAAGATGTCAAACGATTTACGTAAATATCCACCCTACACACGGAACATGCAATTATACCATCGAGCCTATGTGGGCCAAGTAAAATACAGGACGAACGTTCGACGTTACCGCAACCGAGATCGTTCGCGAAAGGCATATCCAAGCTTAATAAGCCTGGCTATACGCTTTTTGTGCGCTCTTCTTGAAGTTAGTCAGTGACGGGAATGAATTGCTAGTCGGGTGATTTTAAGACGTAGGTACAGTGTTCACGATCGTCTGTTTTTTTTTAAACTGACTGTTTCTTACAAAATGTTCACCTAAGTTCCAATATAAGAACTGAAATGTACTTAGGATGAACCTTTGTAGTGCAAGTTGAATATTTCTCATTTTCCATTCAGTCATATACGATTATAATGATACCGGCTATACTTGCGCACGAGGAGTTGAGCCATTTTCCGAGCCATTCCACACAAGAGGGAGTTTTTTGTAATTTCTTTAAAAAAAAACTAAATTATTGGGAGCGTTTACTTGACAAATATTTTAACCAGCTATAGGGTAGTTCGCGACAGGTAGTGGTGTCAGTGTCAAATAGGAAGAATAAAAAACCAACTGACAGCTAAAAAACTTGTTAAAACAGAACAGATTTTATATGGCTGCTAGTTTTTTGTTAATTATGTTAATAATTTACCGAAAAGTTTATGAAAAAAGATTAAAAACGAGAAAAATTTTATATAATAAACCTATTTTGTAACAGCTGAGAAGTGGAAGTAATGGGAATTGTGCGTTTTTTAGCACTTGCTGAACAAAACACTACCCTGGCGATTATAAACCAGCCTTGTTATCCTACAAGTTTTTTGACATTTGAACGTAAAATATAGCTCATCTGTGGAAGGATGGACTTTGCGAAATTGTTCTATTATTTTTGTGACGGCGTTTAGTCGAGTAAATTTTCATTTCCTGATTACCTTTTTTAATTTTCAGCCTTTTTTTGTCTAAGAAATTGATGTTTAACTTTTGATGCAAATGCCATTTCTCTTTGGCTCGGAGCATTGAGCCAAAGCTAAAATACTTGAGCCAAATTACCCAATTGGGTACTACAGCACAACCCTGTAACCCTGGTACCATTTAAATGGGAATGGGGGTGTTCATTGTTCAAGTATCTAGTTGGAAAAGTCTGACAGCTGCTGTCTGACTAGATTTATCTCGGTTTTGATTGGCTGAAATCGGTCATATGAGCAGCTAGTTCAGTTGACGTATATAAAGGGGTAGCCGACGAACCTGATCAAGAAATTCGTGACTGAGTACTAAGTTGATAGTTCCTACATGTGGTTGACGTAGACAGAGTGGCGTTCCCGACAAATATAGTTTTTTCGTTCAGGTTAAATCTTACCGAGACCAATCTAGTCGATGTAAGAAAACTAGATTCTTGGATGTGCCCAATATTGGATATTTAATATATATTTATATTTTCCCCACATTTCGTTCCAGAAGAGGGAAGATTCCTCTTTTCCCCGTTCGTCGAATTTTTGACTGAAATCCCCATAAAAAGAGCAATACCCCACGAACTGGCAACGCTGCTGAGATCTCTCGAACGTTAATTGAACGTGAACGGAATTGATTTGTATTATTTTTGGTGACAATATTTCTAAACCGAAATAATCAATACCATGGGATTTGCTACGAGGCAGAAGACGCTTTCCTTGACAGCAATTTACTGATCGACCATCGTTTCGAGCAATGGTCTGTTTAAATTAACCCACATAAAAGAAGAAATGACATCAATTTGGAACTACAAAACCCGTAAATAATTAAATTTCTATACATAAATCTGAAATGGCAAACCACTTAACAGTTAGCAACACATTTCATTGGGCCGAAACTCAGAAGATAGACCAACTCCCGCACGTGTGTTCAGAGTTCCGAGTTAATGTTTTGCGTTTAAATTAAGTCATTGGACTCCTTACTTCTGATTGATTGCATTCAAAGTAGGTATTCTTTGGAATTGTGACTTACAGTTCCAATTGCTGTAACGATTCCTTGTAGACTGATAATAATGTATACTGAACTGCGCAGAGCCCATTCCCATTTCCAAGAAATTTGGATAACTTCGTTTGGGTGAATAAGGAAAAGGAACAAGTGCCTCATCTACGTCCGTACACTAACAAAGTGGTGATAATTTGAAGTGCCCACTGCCCCACAACTCGCAGGGATATAATCCCGAAATAAGAAACTGCCACATTTAAATCCAATACGAAATATTGAGTTACTTTTCTGCATGTTACCGCCTTTATATTACGAAATTTCATTTTCATTATTCAACAATGGATATTGGTTTTCCGAACACTGTATTCCTGCTTCGCTGATGGTGGCAAATTGAATTCCGAGTAGAACCATAAAGGTAATAAAAGAAAATTCAGTTGATTACATTACAACAGTTTGTGTTGCCAACAATTGATTATCCTTTCCACGTACAATCACAAATCATTCAGCCACAATTGCTTACAAACTACCGGTGAGCATCGGTCTGACAGTGGGATATAGTTTTAGTAATGGCATCCCTAATAATTATGCACACCACTACTCGGACCTAAATTTGCATATTTACACAGTCACTCTGAATGGTTAGTTAATGAAAGCAATTACTTCATTGTCCATCACCTCATTTTACAGTCGATATCGTTTTGCGGCAATAGTAGGTAATTTATAAAGCGTATACCGTACATTTTATTCATGGACTTGGACAGTATGTATGTGGAGTAACCCTAAAGCTGTGATCCCAGCAGCGAAATGTCCTCAGCTGTTTCGACTGTATAAACATGTTTTACACAACTTGTTGCCTGGAGGATTTCTTAAAGGGTAAACTGTTTCTTTTAATTTGGTAATGCTGAAATAAGAGCTCATACCTTCTTTTACTTTTGAAATAGATTGCTTTTGGAATCTTTCTGACTTTTGAATTCGACAATTCGGAGTGTCTGTCTGCTTTTGCGGCTAACAACAACCTAAACAAAACAGATAGACGCGAATTGGACTAGAAGTTCGTTTAGAGTTTGTTTTATTGCTTTATTTGACAAACTTTGGAACTCGCTTCCTGGGGATATATTTCCAGAAGACTACAATTTGCAGCAATTTAAGTGCAGAGCAAACATACATCTGCAGGCCTCTCGGGGCGCTGTTGAAGCGTTATAGGTTCGCCTTTCCCGGGAGAAGTATATATAAAAAAAAAAAAGAAAAAAAAAAAAAAAAGAAAAAGAAAAAGATGCACCGGAGTTTACAGTAAACTACAATAATAGTTTTATTTATACTAATATTCAGGTCAGTCCGAATAATAAACGAATTTTCCGAATTAATGAGAGATTTTTTATGCATTAAAACGGCTTTCCTATCGATGACAAAAGATTGCAAATAATACATAAAATTTATTATTGTATAGTTTTTCCCCATCTCCTTTCGCGATTCGATTCCGTCTTCTATATATTTGAGGTTTATTTGCTACCTATACGTGTTCATTGTTCAATCATTGCGTTATTTAATTTTTGCTAATTTAATTTAATTTTTAAATAACGAGTTTTCCGAATTAATGAATTCCGAATTAAAGGGCTTTTACTGTATTTAGATAGGTCCTTAGCTTTAAAAAGGCCTCTTAACAAAACGTATGTTTTGATTCTTTAAGAGGACAGTCGTTTTAATGTGACCAACTCACCGCTCCGTTAGAAGCTGATAGTCATTCATAAGTATGTCTCGTATTCTGGTGTCTCTTATATACGAGTCATCCCAGACGTACAACGAAGGAATTTAATTTCGGCAGTATCCAAATCTTATGACCACAGGGAGTTTATCTGATTTGATTTGGAACTTTTTGCAAAATCTATTGATTAACCTACATGACGGACAAAGAAAAAATCCAGTCCTCCTGTGTTCAGAGAAGTAAGAAGATGAGTAAATGCCATCATCTAATTAAAACTACTCCTATATTCGAACCCACAATGGACAAGGAAACCTATCCTCCTACAATAAAATCAACTTTCTTAATTAATTGCAAAAAACACGAAGCAAAACCTTCCTCCCCTACAAAGGAATGGTAACATATTCCTAGCAAATCTCGAATGAATGTGTACAGCAAACAAAGTTTGTTCATTTTTTAACAGCACAAATGGAAAGCGTCTTCAAAATCCTATCACTGTGATTCCTTTCAAGGATCCAAATATTTTGTATGTAGGAACGTGCGACCTTGTTAAGCACTTTGTTTGGCAGATACAAAAGACATTCGTATCAGATTTATAAGCTCCTTACAAGACGCAAGAGACAAGGAGATTCATATGCCTTATTGACAATGTTTCGCAAAATATTTCTGTTTCCACAAATTTCGTGCTCAAAGTGCAAACGGTTTTATGAAACTGATTTGCCTTGAACACGTTTTCACAGAAAGGCTTTCCTCAAAGAAATAACCAAGAACTACATATTTGGCTTAGTATTTTAGTCAGCATGGTATTTTAAATTAGAATGATTTTGTTTAGCTAATACAAAAACTATCAGCGCTATAAATAGTTATTTTGCAACAATTTTAAATATAGATATATGCTCAATGTTCACCCAAAGGAGTGTCCATCAGGTCCACCACCCAGGTGTTAATTACCCCGCAAAGTCAAAAACAATATTACAACAAACCATAGTCAGACCAAAATTACAATATGAACATTTTCCAGCCCAAATTAATCATATAAATACAAAAATGGATAAACTAAAGAGCATAATAAATTGCTTCTCATAATATTGGAGATCGAAATAAATGATTTATTTACATCGCTGTGTGTGTGAGTGTGTGTTTGCTTCTCAAACGTGGTCAGAATGTTGAATGGTCTTCGGATAAACTACAAACCACCTTATTAATTATGATTGAAGGACGTTATTTGTTATAAATTGATTTAAACCGCAAATTTCTATGTGTATAGTTGGATATATAGGCTTTGGTTAGATGATAAAAATACTTACTAGAACTGGAGCAGGCCTAATCCTGAACAGCTGCATGAATTTTCAAATGTGCGAATGAAATGATTATAGTAATTTTTTGTACAACAATGTAGATATTTGGTTAAAAAAAAGATAAATGCAAAGAATACAATTCAAAAAAAAAAAAAGAAAACAAAATCTAAACACACCATGCATAGATTTTTATAATAAATTGGTAATATGAAAAACTCTTCTCAGTCATGTGCAATCCATTTGCAGAATAAATGAGGGTTTAGACATGTCAAAACGAATATATAATGGGGTCTTGTGTTTATGAGAGTGCTGACATTTTTGCGGTTTATTTTCGACATGGATTTATTAACATATCTGTTTATTTTTATTTTTTTTTATTTCTGGCGAATGTCTGCCTGAGTGGAATGAAAGAGTACGCTGTAAATCAAAGTGGTTAGGAGGGTTAAAGCTTTATTTTTTTTGTTGATTTTATGGCATTAGTATGCCCAAAAGGGAAAGGACTCTATTGCATTTCGTATTGTAAGAGGAAACATTTTATTTTAAATACATTAAATACAATTCACTGCCGTGAGTTGAGAGTTTTTTGTGGTTTGGTCTATTTATGAGGGGATATGAGGGGATTGACAAAATACTGCCAATGGATGTCTTCATCTTGTTCAATTAAGCAAGCAGGACGAATAGACAACCAGCGACGCGAAACAAAACTATTAAAGTGTGTGATTTATTTTCCATAATTTCTAAGCGACTTTATTCGATCTTAATAGCTTTTGGAGGAAAAATAAAGCAATTGGTGACAGGACAGTAAATACGATAATAAAGGGTGGTGAAATGCTAAGGGCCGATGTTGAATGTGAACCACACCTAAACGTCAAGTTTTTTTCTGCATTTCCTTTGACATTTCTCAATTATAGACTAACTCAATTTGAACCATGGAAAGATACACAATCGAGCAACGCGTTAAAGTTATTCAGGCTTATTATGAAAATGGGCGTTCAAATCAAAATGCATATCGTGCACTTCGCGATTTTTTCGCTCAATTTAATCGCCCAAATGTGCGTACAATCGGAAAAATCGTGCAAACATTTTAGCAAACCGGGTATGTAGGAGATGTGAAAACACCAGTGCATGCTCGTACAGCTCGTACTGCAGAAAATATTGCTGCTGCTCGCGATAGTGTGGCTGAAGAGACGTCCACCTCAACTCGTCGTCGTGCCCAAAAATTGCACCTCTCACGCTCGTCGTTGATGAACATTATGCATAAAGACTTGCACTTACGCGCTTAAAAGGTGCAATTGACTCAAGAACTAAAGCCTCTTGACCATTTCAAGCGTCGTCAACGGTCAGAAAGGTGGCAAGAAATGGCAAAAGTGGTCGATCAATTTTCGAAGAAAATCATCTTCAGTGATGACTGATGAGGGACATTTTCACCTCAATTGGCCGCCAAGGTCATGTAATTTGATACCGTTGGACTTCTTTATTTGGGGTTATTTGAAAGAGGTGTACGTCGATAAGCGAGCAACAATTCAAGAGCTAAAGGATGAGATAATTCGGCACATTAAGGGCATAGAACCTCAATTATGCCTCAGCGTCATCGAAAATTTGGACCATCGGATAGAGGTGTGCCGCCGAGGTCGCAGCGGCCATTTGGCCGATATTTTGTTTCATACATAATTGAACCATACCAATATTATCATAATAAAAAGAAATGAAAATAGTTTCGTAAATATTTTGTGTTTTATTCAAAATCAACATCGGCCCTTAAAGCTTAACCACCCTTTATATGGATACGATTTGCATGGAATATAAATGGAAACCGAAACTCCATCTGCATCACTTAAGAAATTAGTTCTTTCGCATAGATTTTCTTAAGTCTATACCGAAACTAGATAACACAGCCTCTTGGGGCTTCAATGACCTCATCATGAAAATCAAAGGCTGCTGTCAGTTTAAGAACAATGACCTTTAGGCAAACTAACATTTTCAAGATCCCAATTATGGCACATTCCTTAAAATAAGAACATCTTTTTGTTTTGAAGGCGAACTTGGAAGCAGTTTAATTTTTTGGGGATTCATGGAAACCTTGAGCACATAAAACCACTTAGCCAACCCCCTTTGAAATTCAAATAAGAACAAACACTGGCAAACTTGCACTGCAAATAATATGGCGCAAAATTATAGTCGGATAAAGCCCACTTTAGAATTATTTTAGTACGTGACAATCAGTGATGGGACTTCTACCACTTAAGTGGTATTTCTAATGGTTTTTACACTTTCGAAAATTCTACCAACCTGAACTCGAAATCTACCACCTTTAACTCATAGCTATTCGCTAATAATATTTATTTTCCATCATTGTATTAAATTGAAAATTGTACCTACTATACCTACTGCTACTCGACTTACTTTTTTCCAATCACACTCAGCTATCAGTATTTTCTCGAAGAATTGCATCAGCAAAAACTTCCAATCCAGTATACACCATTTACTGCGCCAATACTTCATTATTTGACTGTATTAGTGTGAGGGTGTTTTGCTAAGTTTTGATATTTTGTATTTAATGATGAGTTGAATCTATGCCGTTTTTTCTGTAGTTCTTTCAAAATTTTAATTGGAAATTTAAAAGCTGCCAAGGAACTTCTGGAGAACGGGGAAGATTTTGAACCCCCGAAATTATTGGTAAAATACGCTTTAAAATTTAAATTCGCAGACGGTTGCCATACGAAGTAATAATTAAGTTTTTTGTTTTGAACAACAAATGTGGTTTTTAAAAATAATTTAATTTAATAATTAGACATTACTGATTTATATTTATTTTATTTCCGTTTTTTTTTGTTATTATTACTATTTCATCGGTATAAATAAATTAATTATTTACCATGGACAATTTTTTTCTCTACCACATTTCCGTTTCACTTTCCTCAAGTCCCATCACTGGTGACAGGTGACTATGTCCGTATTAGTGATTTTCTAATTATAGTCGATATAAAACCAACTTTATCGTTATTACCTATACCTAGTATTACATTTAAAACCACAAAAATTACACTTTTATCCCATAAGCTATGTTCAGACGCTTGCCAGATCTGGCAATATTGTCAGGCCGATTTGGCAATGAGCTGCAAATGATATGACAATAGCAAACTATCTTACAATAACAAATTGCCAGTTCACACGGTTGCCAGGCTTTGTCCTAAACTCTTACGATTTCATTTGCAGATAGTTTGCCTGCAAATAATTCGTCTGACCACATTGCTAGGTAGAAAATTGCCAGTATTTGAATTACAACCCCCGTGATTGAGTAATACGTGACTGAATTTGTTATTGTTTTGCTTGTAGAATCCACAAAATTCAGTGACATATGGTTCGCTCACGGATGCGGCAATTCGGCCCGAGTTCACCCGGTTGGCAGATGTTTGTTTACAAGGTATATACAGATCCGTTTGCAGACATTGTCAGACAAATTAAAAATTGTTCTTTTCACAAAAAATGTAAATGGAACAAAATGATGCAATTGCGATTGATTTGTCTGTGTACGTCTACGTATTTGAGAGCTGCGAGGATGAATTGGCACACAAACGTCGGCGTGCTTGGACTTTGGACGAACGATTGGGTGGCCCGCCGACACCAGGATGTACTTTACGTAAAATTGCTCGTTTAAGCCAGAATTATATCGCAACTGCTTGCGTATGGATTTCAAACAATTCGATGATCTCCTTACTTTGGTGACTCCGCATATCCAAAAGCTTTCAGATTCGAAATGTTAGTGAAAAAGAAAATACAAATAAAAAGCACTTCAGCCAATTGCATTAAAGCATATAATCGCACTTTCTAACGGAAAATTGAACAACAAAATAAATATATAAGACAGACAGCAATTAAAAAGGATTATTTAAATGGTATCAACAGGCGACAAAATAAAATTGAATTTACTCCTTAAGATTCTTTACGAAAGTGGCGAGAAAATTCCTCCTCGCTGTAAGAAGGAACAATCTCCTTAATGCAGTGTCGCTTTTTCCTCTTCTCGAATGTTTGTAGTTCAATCAGTACAAACTCTTCCACATACTTGGATTCATCAAAAAGAACTTCGATTAATTCCAGATCACTTTCATCACGCAGTAGATGAATCAACTAATTTTGATAGTAAATTAGAAAGTTCGTCGAGTTTATTAGATGCGTTAATGACTTTTCGTACCGATTTTTTTGAATTTTTGAATTCCGAATCTGCTTCGTTTGACTCATTTTTGTATAACGATTAAAATCTCATTTAATATGAGTTGCATTGATTAATTTTTGCAAATCAAAAAAGGCATTTTATCTGAATGCACTCGTCGCAAAAATCTACTACAATTTGCCTTGAGTTTGGAAGAGTTTACGTTTTAGGTGTTGCCTGACCATATGCTTATACTAGCTAGTTTACCGCATAATAGTGCAGCAGCCGAAAGACGATTTTCAGGTTTTAGCTACGTATAAACAAAAGGAAAATAAATAATCTTGAATAAGTATCACTCTTCCCGTTTACTTATAAGAGAGTTTTTTTTTTTCATTATCTGTTATACTTTTTTTTTAGTCTACTTCGTATTTTTGGACGATTTGCTACGCTTTCTGGGCTCAACATTGGCAGCCCTGGTGCTAGGTATTTCATTTGGAAAAATTGTGTCTGGGATCGGAGGAGATTTGGTTTTAAAGCAGTTATACCAGTCTATACAAAGGGACAAGAGACCTCATACTGCTACATGGCTTCCATTGAAAAGGCAAAACTTACTAATCAAGTTCGCCACCCGGATAAAAGAATGCAATAAGTGGAAGACGCAGTTTGAGTCCGAAATAAATATCATCAAACTGAAATATAAATTAACTTCACTGATCAGTACAGTCAGCGCCATAAAACGCCGGCAAGATTAATCTCGCTAGCCTTCATTATTAGGCCAACATTGAGAGCGCGTGGTGAGGGCCCATAAAACAATTATTTGACCGAAATACAGAACACAGAGTTGATTTACGTTCGCCTTTTTCAACTGAGACTCTTATGTTACCACAACGGTATCGCGATCCCTTATCATGAATGGGCTCATAAATCTACAATCCGGACCATAAACTAAGTAGAATATTTCATATATTACTTATGCCTTAGCACTTCATAAGAAAACTTATCCCAAAGTTGCTAAAGCCACAACGTTTCATATACACACACGAGTGGCATCGCAAAGCCAAACATACCATCCGCCGACAGTGGACATCTTTTCTGGCAGGTTTAATAAAACCATAAAAATATGTATGACACACAAGATTCATGATGGAAGTACTAACAATTTCATTACCTGCAATCAAAATACAAATTAATTCTGTGGCCCAATAGCGGACTAGACGAAGTTTTCTCAATCCCAACGCTGCTGGTTTTATTTATCTATATTGTTGGGGTAGCTTTTTTTTCTGCAAGCTCAACGAATTTATTATCAATTTAATTTGTTGTATTTATTCATGCGTGTAGTGGCATCCACAAATGTGCGAAGAAGCCACAGCCCTAAAACCAGGGGAAACAAATTCCGCCTCTACGTCCCCTCCCCGCCGACGCCAATTGGGAAAATTTATGAGCGCAATCCAAGTTTACCGGAGTGGTTTGTTTGGCATGCATAAATCAAATCTCAAAGCTGAGGTAGACGGCGAGAAAGGAACGTAAAACCATTGTACGGGTACTAAGGTGAAAGTGGGGGGGGGGAAACGCATCAGTGTCAACGTTGAAGAATTATATACAGCGAGTTAAATTCGGACGACGAACAAAAAATACTGCAATATTAAAATAATTTTATGAGGCGTTCGCATATCGTTCATAATAAGGATCGCTTAGTGGAAGTTTATTAAGTAGGCACTTACACCAGAACACTTATTTCTTGGTGCTTGTTCGGCGAGCAAGGTGTATTGCACAAGTGGGATTTTCCGTTGGCAGCATCATTCGAGAAATGTGAAGACTTAGCCGAATAAATTGAAAAAAAATGTGTCTGCATCAGTTGTGTTTAAAATGGATAGGCCTGACGAAAAAATCTCTCAAAAGCAGGCCATTGGAACCTACTTTCGACGTCAGTGTACAGCAACCAGCAACCGAATGCTACCACTCTTCCGTACAGTAGTAGGTAAACACAAATGTTTGCAAAAAGTAGGTCCTCATTCCGAACCAGCTTTATGCAGAGGTACCACTGTTTTATCGTTTTTTTCCCTTGAATCAAACCTTCCGATATAGGTTATGGTCAAAGAAAATGCAGACAATGATTTTAATATAATTCCAAAGCAATTCATTTTCATAAAGGTCACCAAAGGGATTTATTAAAAATACGCCCACCCCTAGGCGTATACACAGACTGCGTATACAAAAAGATTTCTGAAAGCTAAAGGTAAGTTCAACTCTTTTCTCTCAATTGATAGATTCGGTACGAAATAGAAAAAGTTTTTTTGCTGCGTGCGTATCCCAAAAAGAATTACAAAAGAAACCCGCTGAATATTGAAAACTTATTAATATTTACAGCGGCGGTGGAGCACAATATACAAAACTGAAATACAACAATGGGCTTCAAAGGGGTTGTTGATGGGTTGGAAACAGGGAAAAGTTGTAAACACAAATCATGACAGCGGTTTCATTTACGCTTTTTGTATACACTATACGGAATTAAAAAGTTTTCGAAACAAATTTACTGGCCCATCCTTTAAGTACTTTTACCGCTGTACCTCCACGCATAGGAAAACCGGAAATATTTATGTATATAGATAGTGAGGTGGAATGCTGCCAGTTGCGTCGATCGTTTTCTTTAAAAAATTGGCAACTTTTGTTGCAATGAAAATAGAGGTCATTCCGAAAAGAAAGGCTCTCCCCACCGAGGTCAATAAAAACAAAACTTCTGACATCGAAGCTCAAAATAAACAAACATCTAAGAACGTCAACTTTTACATTTTGTTTTTGAAATAGGAAAAAGCCTTGCTCAGTTATTTTTGAAGGGAAACGTTTGAAATGAAAGTTGTAGACCAACTTGACAAAAGTCCGGATATATATATCACGAAATTTTGAAGGATCAATTCCGAGACTTTTTTAAAATCTAAACTTCTGGGCCTTTCCATTCCGGTCCTTTTAAAATCTCGATGAATATTTTGATAACCAGCTGTCAATGAACCAACACACTAGAGTTTAAAGTTTTTCCACGAGCTAAGCTTTCTTACATAGCAGGGCATTTGTAGACGGGCTTCAGGGTACCCGACAAATACTTAATCCATTTTAGAAACAACTCGCAATGTTCGTGATGGTGATGCAGGTTTTTCAAAAACTATTCGCTGAATAAAATCATAAAAAAGCGTCTCTAAGTATAGTACCGGTCGCGCTAACCACGTCACGGATAATGGTAGGTGCTGTGTCGATGCGATCTTGGTTTCAAAAGGTGATGCAAAATGAAAGGTTCAAATATCCTCATGCACATAATTTATTTGAATATTCGAAATTAATCCCAAAGAAACTGAGAATAAATTCTATACGAGTACCTACTCCTCGAAACAGTAAAATGTCTACATGAGTTTTGCAAGTGATGGACGATAAACGACACGATCAGTGTTCCCAGATGGAAAATCTAATCTGAAAATCTTCAATCAGAAATTAAAAGATTGTTAAGTGAAGAATTTTGAGATTAAAAAAAAAAACTGCAAACGTTCGTGCTTTAACAATTTATTTTTGATTACAAGAACTGTTTTTTAAGATTTTCAATAATCAAATATTCAGCGTAAGAATAATATACTCTCCATAACTATTTTCTTTTTTTTTTATTTCCAACAATTTCATTCTTAAATCAAACATTCGATGAGATACAGGTAGGAAACACATTAGGGCAGGAGAAGAGGTATCTTTAGTTTTCTTCTAACGGATGATTTCTTTAATGATCCCAACGCATAGAAAGTCTACTTCCTGGGTTATGTGGAAAAAAGATCTATGCATGTGTGCAAGTATGAAAAAAGGGCGCTTTCTGTAAATCTTGCACAGGGCTCTAGTTTAGCTGGAGCCGGCAATGCATACCGCATCTCTCGATACGATGGTGGGAGAAAGTCAGTCTACATTTATAACTCAACGGTTGTGTTCTAATACACCACAAACGTGCATATACTCATTGTATATAGAGATATATATGAGAGTATATAGACTCTATGTACAATGGTATACTGGAGACCGAGACAGACAACAATCGGAATCATCAGAACAGTACATGTTGTTTTTAGTATCTACATTTGTTCGAAAAAAGATGAAGCTGCACATCGACTTTAACATTGGTTAATGATTTGAAAATGCAAGTTCATTTCCTGACAGGGGAAAAACAGACATGTCTTTCCAAATGGAATCATATACGGAGAAATGACTGTCAGAATTCAAAACTATTCAAACAATCACTTCAAAGGAGTCTGGTGATGAATTAGTGGTGTAGTTCGAAATAGCTATCATTCCTAACAAAAGTGACTGTGTCTGCGAGTTGTTGTTAAGAGTTCTTTCTCTCAAAGAATTCACAAACTGAAATTCGACATAATTTTTCAACAGAAATTGTCAGGGTAACCCCCAAACAAGCGAGAATCGTTGTTACCCCTCTCTTTTCCACTCAGTGATTTGAAAATCCGCCCGGTGGCGTGGTTGATCCACTTTCCATTGCGCAATACGATAGGTGTCCCCTTTCGTTTCGTCATTCCATTCGAATTGGACGGACTTGCTATTGCGTGCGGTCAGACACGTAACGAAAAATTGCATTGTGAAGAGTGAGGAAAAATTCAAAGACGAAGCTGTTCTATTGCTCATTCCGTGAATTCCGTTTATTCCTTACGATTTGACATTCGCATTTAAGCGCCTTAAATTTCGCGTGTTAGTCGAAGGGATAATTGCGTCGAGTTTCAGTGGAAATAAGCATAGAGCCACAATTTACGAAGACATCCATAGATTCATCAAACGAAAATGTTTATATGACTGATCATCTGTGAATTCGCTCTAAATCTTCATTGAAATGTGCTGTGAGTTCATCAAGATTTTGCAGCGACTTTGCAGCATGAAGTTGCACATCATCGGCAAATGAACTGATGTATGTTTCCAAACATGTGGAAGGTCATTTAAAAAAATGCAGAATAAGATTGGTCCAAATATTGATCCCTGCGGTACGTTATGTGTGATCGTTTTTAATAGAGAATTATTCGCATTAGTGACGACCCCTTGCAACCTATCAGAGAGAAAACTTTTTAGCAGTCTGACTGCTGTCACTGAGTGACGGTTTGATTGAAATACATCGACATTGTTAACTTGAATGGACCGACTGACTGACCGATTGTGTAATAGAAAAAGGTTTTCATTTGTTAGTCTTAGAAAATAATTGATATCAAAAATCTAGAAATTTGATGAATTTGAGGCAAAAAGTCTTGTACATATTTTGGAGTTCCAAAACCTTGAAAAAACATCTGGCATCACTGGACACAATACGAAAATGAATTGCCGACATTTTTCGTACGTATTCTTGAGGCGATGATTGCCCAAAGCAATGTAATGAGAGGCAAGCACAAATTCCGATATCAGCAAGTAACACAATTATATTATTTCGTGGAATGCGAATGCAAAGTCAACTGCATTGCACAATTTCGCAAACATTTTTTGTACGAACGACGTAGGAATAGGCTACGTTTACTCCATCGCTACGTTTACCATCCCCTCGGGGTCTAAGGCGACACAAATTGCAATCCTCGAATTCCGGAGAAACAAGCATGAAAACGCTTCGGAAGAAAAGTTATGAGCTTTTCAGGAATTAACATTTCTTTAATACTCAAGGTTCCGCTGTGCCACGCAACTGGAAAATAATCTAACGAAAATACGCATTTTGATCTTTCCCAGAGAACGTGACACAATAAAATGCATTGCAGTAAAATTACAAAATTTAATAATAATTCGATCATTCTCTGCGAATACATACGTACACCGCTCGGTTTTAATTTACCAAATTCATTTGTATTCCATTCGATATATCCTATTAATTGCTGGACGTAAATCACATTCAAAATGCAAGCAATAAAAAATACATTTCGCCAACAAGCACTATTTTTACTGTATTTAAAATATCAATAAAAAATAAATCAAAAAGCGAACATCGAAAGCTCCATCGATAAATTGCTCAATACAGTGCTTCGATTAAATTCAAAGTGAGAAAAGTAAATTAAACGGATAAAGTAAGGAAAACTAAACGAGTTAATTCCAATTTGTTTATATATAAGACACTTACCTCACAAGGTGGCGGAGCACTCCTGTACGAAGGAACTATTTTAAAGGTAACAGAACCACGAGCTTCGCGCTGCAATCGAAGGAAAAGAGAAAAATAATAGATGCATATTTACTTTTATTTATTGAATTGAAAAAAAAAGAAGCAAAAATGAAGCACCATGATGAATAAAAAGCAATTGCAAGACTAATCTCATTCAATGCAATCAACTTAAGACGTAGACATAAACAGAACATGGCGTGACAGAAAATAAAAGTCATTCGGGAGACCGTCAGACCAACTAAAAGAGAAGTACACCTCGGGCTCACTCCCGAATCGAAAATAAAGTACAAATTTCCAGTCTCAACACAAGACAAGTCAGGGGAACTGCTACAGCAAAAGGGACATACAGTAGGTCTTGGCGGGGGAAGGCGCTCAGCCTGGTTGGTCTTTCAATGAATAAGAAAATCATAAATCAGTGCTGTGCTGTTTTCCTATTACATTTCGAGTCCTTTGGATAGCTGTGCTGAAAAATGCGCAATTTAAGACAAAGGAACCGGTTTGCTGAGTCGGTGTTCGCTTCAAGTGCTCACAAATTAGCGTTTTGTGTTTGAAAGAAATATGACAGCCAGATCGGCAATTTTATTGCGAGGGTAATAAGTTCCCAGGACTTAATGGTTTGTGGGAACTAAGCTTTTCGAGGAGTCGAGGGTATTATGGGTTTTGAGAGTTTCTCCTGCGATTTAACTTATTTGAAACTACTACCAAATTTCGATGACGCGTTTTCGATACAGAATGACAGACAAACAGACATACTTTTAATTACAACGAATATCATTTGGGAGTATGGATAACTTTTAGTATTCAACCTTTTCAGACGATTGCGGTCGAAAAAGTGGACCTCTAAAACTACCAATTCAGTGCCAAAATTAAGAGTTTGAGGGTAAGATCGAGTTAAGTTTTAAGAACTATTCACCCGTATCAAAGTATCCGTTCGGAAAAAATCCCGATACGAAAGAAGGTATATTCTCGGATGTTTGTCTGACGTTCACGAGAAGTGAAACAAAAAACCCTAAGTTGGAATTTGGGTTTTTGCGGGATTCGAACCTGCGACCCCTCGCTTAGTAGTCCAACACACTAACCAATAAGCCACAGCTCTTTAGGTATAATTTGTATTATATATATTGTATATATCCAGCTTGCCCGCAACTTAGCAACTGCAGCCACGGAATAATAATTCATATTATTATAATTCTATACTGTGCGAGGCCCAGTGCTCCCAGACTTTGAAGACTGTTTTCCCACTTTATTTTACAGGAAAAGCTTTATTTTTTTACACCTTCTGTCTGCGGTACACCTCTCAGAATCTCTGAGAGCGCAACATACCTGGGACTTATACTTGATAAAAAACTAAATTGGAAAATTAGCACCTCTGAAAGAATAATAAACAAAACACAAAAACACTTTAGCCTTTTACTCCTGAAGCTGCATTTTTGGGAAAACCTGGGGACCATCTCCTAAAATTTAACTGTGGACGTGACGACTATAGTAAGACTTATACTGACCTATGACAGTCTCGTATGGTGGCCAGCAAACCTGCAAACCCACCTACCTAAAGGCTATTACAAAAGTACAAAGACAAGTGTGTATCGGCACCACCAGTGCCACTCCAACCGTAGGTCTTGATGCTATCCTCAATCTGCTTCCGCTAAATATCTTTGTACAATCATCAGCCGCTATCAGTGGCCATGAGAATAAGCCAATCAGTAAACTGGAAACTGAACGAAATGGGCCATTCGTCGATCCTACAGAAATACTTTTGCTGTGTACCGCTCACGGACTACATTACGCCATACTTAGAATTTATAGACCTTTCTCGACCGCCTACCCCAGCAGGGAAGAATGGAGAGATGGACTCGTACCCAACATGCAATCAATAGACATTTTTACGGACGCATCTAAAGTGGAAAACGGGGCGGGGTCAGGCGTCTTCTTCGAATCGTTGGGTACATCAAAATCAGACCACAGCAGTGTCTTCCAAGCAGAAGTCCTGGCAGTGACAACAGCAGCACGTGAGTCTGCGGTAATGGCAATACCACCTGAAGGTATTACCTTATTTATTGACAGCCAGGCAGAAATAAAAGTCTTAACTGCAACAGAAATAAAATCGAAGTTTGTGAAATGCTGTCGCGAAGAGCTCAATGTTCTGGGTACTCAGCACAAGATATTGCTCTGCTGGGTTCCGCAACATGAAGTCATTCCAGCGCAGAGTGACCAATGTTAAGTTCTGAAAAGTCGCAAGGAAAAGGGCCAATGAGAAAAAACTTCCCAATCTTAAGCAATTCCGGACATTTGTATATTTTTGAACGACATCTTACAAGCATTGGGTCGCTAAACACTATAAAAGGTTGGGGTAGGCAGCTGCGTTACGTTTTAAGGGTTTTTATTTTCAAATAACAGCATTTGAAAAATATTTGAAGCGCCTTTGTCAAATACAAAAAGGATCAAAATAGCAAAAAAAAAAAAAAAAAATTGTGGCAGGCTCTCAAAAAAGTTCGAAATTGCAACTTTAGTCACACAACGGTCACGCTCATTCTAGGCAATGAGAAAGCGGGCGAATTATCTATACAAGGTTCGGCAGCAGTATCAGACCAAGCTGATCACTCTGTGAACATCCCGCCCTGCTCACTCAAGCTTGAAAAAGGGATAGAGACCATAAGAGAAACGAACGTTAGATGGGCTGCACTAGAAACTTGTCATATCACAAGAATGCTATGGGCAACCTTCAATGAAACAAGAACCGAGAGTCTCATACGGAAGTATAGAAAATCTCTTTTCACCTTCGTAGGAATCAAAACGAGGTACACATGAAGAAAATGCGTTTGACGGAAGAAGGCCTATGTAGAGGCTGTGGTGATGAAGACACAACCCACTTCTTATGTCCAGGTCTCCAACACAACCGGCACAGATTTCTAGGGAGACGCTTCTCCCACGACCTAGACGAGCTCTCCAGCATACTAGTAGACAAGATAATGTGCTTTATCAAATCAACAGTATGGTTTGTTTACAACAGCACAGTGTGGATGCCCATGAGCAGCACAATGGGTTAATGTTGACTTGAGTGTGGCACGGAGTACTCCACGCCAGCCCACATACCTAACCCAACCTTTCCTCTAAATTCAAAAAAAAAAAAAAAACCCTTTTCTCCCCTAAGTCAAATTTGCACTTTAAAACTAATTGTGTTTATTAAAAAACTTCAAATAAGCAAATCACATACAAATATACACAAAATGCATACAAATGCACAAAAAGTGCTACGTAGAAGTTCGATGGGATGTTTTCTTTCATTTTTAATATGAACAATTCATTCTTTGAAATTTGTTCGTCATGAAAATACGCTTTAAAATCATATTTTTAAGCATTTTACGTTGCACATAGATTTTATGTTTTTCCCCTTTTTTGAAGTGTGTCCCTATTTTTCCCTTTTTCGCATTCAAAATGCGCCATCATTTTCGCTTTTCCCCTCAATCTGGGACCAGTTTACCTTTAACTTTACCCGAATATGGGTAAGCAAGCGAATTGAATAACAACATCTACAACTATGCCTCACCGATTATGTACTTGATTTTTAATTTTTTGTCAGAAGTTGACAAACAGACTGGCGTAAAATGGGAAACACCAACAATCTTGCATTTTGCTAAAAATTTTAATTAAAGTGTCAGTCTGAGTTGACGCAGACCTCAACCCAATCTTCGTCAAAAAAAAAGTACAGCACACTGCTGGCTGTAATATCATCATGTTAAGCACACATGTCGTAATTCTGTCAAACAAATACAAATCATCATTAGTAAGTATGCATACAAAATGATTTACTTCTCATCAAGGATTGGTATGATGACAGTTGTTCAGAGAGACAAACACATAACAATCAACCTACTTAATTCAAGACACAATACTTGAAGCACACGTAGTCACATAATTTGTTATTATCAAATGCGTGAACCAAACATAACACCGAGTTAAGTATTGGTTATGGGTTAAAGACTTCACAGGGGTGTGCGTACGTGCGATGTCAACACAAAAGATCCTTGCGCCATATACAAGGCGCAGGAAATGACAGACATTAATTAAATTACCCAAATTACTCAATTTATCCGTTCAAACTTTGAAGGGCTAATTTGCAGAAGGAATTTCTGCTAACTGCTAACTTATCCCGGTTTGACACTCCCACGAAATTGAAGCAATTCCAAATATTCACCGCGTGCAATGAAATTCGGGCTTTGATTAAAAATTATTAAATTTATGTGCTGCTGCCCACATTGCACTTAAAGGGGGCGGACCTACTCCCAAGTGTCAACTTAGTATGCAGAATCATTTGAATGGCCAATACGTTTCCAAGAAATGTGAACACTTACGAACAAGGGCGATAAATTCAGTTTCTTAAGTACATTGTAGCAACGCATTAAAAAAAAAAAAAACAATCAAGGCGGCCGGCAGGGGAGAGATTTGGCTTGCATCCCGTCCTGCTGTGGGTGGGTGAATTTATTGTAGTAATATTTGTATTTACTTTTTATAGCATGCCCATTTTATTGCTTTTTGGAGGAAATTCTATTTGGGAATACAAAATAAATAATAAATTCCAAACGCAGTGTGCCCACGCGACAATGATTAAATGAAACCATAATTCTACTAAATCGAATTTAAGGCTGTCTGTTCCTTTGGGTAGCAGCTATGCGAATTGCAGACAAATGAGTTCGCACCTTTTTTTCCGGCTGAATACGGAGGAGCTAAAATTGATTTACAAATGAGAGCAGTTCCGGATTAATACAGCGCGAGGCCTGTAGCAAATTCTATCAAGGGGCCCTCGGATTTTCTACATTTGATCAGCCGATTGTACCGAATCATTAGTTGCTAGGATTCTTTTATTATTCCCGTTGCCAAAAGTTACTCATCTTTGAAACTAGTCCGTAATCTTGATTACTCTGTCTTCTGATCCATGTTATTGGAAATGTCTTTCAAGATGAAAATATTAGGAAATCCCCTGTTAGGTCTGCAGTCCTATTCCCAACTTGGCAGTATTGCAGTTCAGAATATAATTCGTGGTGTGACCAGCGCTCACTTTTAGAAATGTAGCTACTTAAAGTTTATATTTTGCTACAACTCTTTCGTGGCAGGTATTGTACCTACATTGATACATAAAAATATTTTCACGCTTCGATCAAAATAGATTTGTTTTCTACAGTTAGCAAGGGTGCTTGCGCGGGGCCCCCCAAATGCGTGGCGCCCGTAGCATTTGCTACTCTTGCTATGTGGCTAATCCGCCACTGAATAAGAGGTGGAAATCGTGCTTAAAAATGTATGTGTTTGTTTATCTATTGGATTTTTATTTATCTATACAGCGACCCGAAATGCGGGAGAAGACTACGCGACGGAATGCGAGGTTTGATGTTGTGCTTGTGGCTTAAAGAATCGATTCGGGGGAAAACTTTTTCTATTGGGATTGTGATTTTCGATGTAAGAAAAAGTGGGAAAGACTACACCATTAATACAAATCGAGTGGGCGTATTACTAAACTGTATATTTGGGAGTATAGTTCTCGTCAAAGGTTATAGTGACAATCGTTTTTAGGACTTAAGGCCCGGTTTGTTTGTTAAATCTTGGTTATATTTAATCATCGGTTATTCCAGCTGGTAACCATCGAGTGTGTTTGTTCAGCAGAATTGTAACCAGATAATCTACGGTTTGGTAAGTTAACCCGAGAAATCGATAACCAGACGATTTTGTGCGGTTAACGAGATTTAACCCATGAATTTCTGGAATTTCGTTTGTTGAAGATTTTGTTATTACTTCGTAGGTATATTCTGTAGTATATTGCGAGCAATCTTGTGCATTTTTTGTCCGTTGAAAGTTCTTATAAATTGAAGAAATATTGACAGAATGAGAAAATCATTGCGACGGTCATAGAATAAATTGAGATGAGGCTCAATAATGGGTTAACAATTTTTATTGATTGTGGTACTGATTCTCACACCAAGAAGATTTTATTCCCCCGGTTTTAAAAACTCCTATAGTTAGATTTTTACATTTTTGTACTAAATAGTGAAAATGAAAATAAATTCATTAATAAATTACATAGTAAAAACACACGGAAACAGAAAAAAAAAAAAAAACAGTTACCATAGATACGGCATCGACGATTTGTCGCAAATCTATGGTTTGGTGACCGTAGTGAAAAACGGCATATTGGCTCCCAAACTGATTTGTAATCATGGGTTAACCTAAATCGATGGTTATCTAACCAAGGATTTAACCAGCTGTGAACAGACCGGCCCTAAATGAAATATTCTTCTTCTAATTAGAAATGCAATAACTCCAATTTTTTTGAATGAAACAAGTTCTAAAGCCAATTGAAATAAGTCTTAATCCAAAGTGGAAGTAAGTCCAAACATTTACCTAATAAACTTATAAACTGAAAGTGGTGGTGGAAAGCAACATTTATATTATATTGAATGAAACGAGTTTGAAAAGTTATTAATTATACAAACATAGATGAAAAAGCTCCCAAACCCGTGCTAATGAAATAAGTCCTAATTTGCACTTAGGTATTTCACCTGCATGGCTTTGAAAATTAACTCCTAGCACTTAAAGGTTCTATAAATACAAAACTTGATGAAAAAAGTCGCACAACTTTGGAGTTCTTCACCTGCAATAACTCCTACATTTTTATATGGAAATTCTTGCGACTTATCGGGTTTTTATAAGAGCGCTACAAAAGTTTTTTTAAATAAAACAAAAACGGTATTGGATATCAATGAAATTCTTTATTCCTGTGAAACGATGCCATTATGTATGGAACTCGACTTCTTTTGCATGGCCACCACGGGCACGCTTGCAGAAGTCCAGACGCTGAACCCAATTTTCGACGGTTTTCAAGCATAAATCGGCCGATACTGCTGCAATTTTACATTTGATATTCGTACGAAGTTCATCAATCGTCGCTGGCTTGTTGACATAGACCATAGACTTGACGTAGGCCCACAGGAAATAGTCTAACGTAATTTTTTCGGGATGCAATGATGACTCATGGAGTACGTGTGGATTGCTGCCTGACCAATACCGCATTATTGACGAAGCCATTCAGCCAGAAATGAGCCTCATCGCTGAAGATGATTTTTCGATGAAAATCCGAATCATTTTCAAGATGTTGCTCAGCCCATTTCACGAACATACGACGCTTCTGGTGGTCAAGCGGCTTCAGTTCTTGCGTCAATTTAATCTTGTAAGGATGTAGGCCAAGATCTTTTCGCAAAATTCGCCACAACGACGTCACAGAGATGCCCAACGCTTGAGAACGACGTGTGGGAGACACGGGCACTTCTTTGTCTCACTGGCACGGGAACATTTTGTACTGTGCCTGTGGATTCAAATTTTTCCACTAGACGCTCAATTGTTGATCTGCTAGGACGATTATGACGACCATAAATTGGACGTAGCGCTCTTAACGTTGAGGCTAACTGACTCCGAATTTCGGTAGTAAATTTTAATAATTTCGACTCGTTGTTGGCTCGTATATCTTTCTATCATGAAATGGCAAAGAGAGCGGCAAGAAATTCGGCGTCGTTTGCTCTCCCTGTCGTTCTACTTTTGTAGCGCCCCTGTTGAAAAACCCTTTACTTAATTTTTTTTGGAGTTAATTTATTTGCAGTTGCTTTCTCGAACCCGTTTTTAGTGTACTCCAAAAGGAGCGTTTTGCTTTTGTATGCTGGACTGGTTTATAAACAACCACAACTGATCCAGGTGCAAATGTTAGCTCCATGGTTACTGTATGAATAAATTCCATAAGCTCAAAAAAGCGGTCGACAAAAAAACGTATTGGCCTGTGGCCAGGATCATATTAAAACAGCAACACCGTTAGCTTCTGAGTCCCAACTACACGTACTCGACGCATGAGTTTTTATATCTTTTCTTGCTACATCTGTTATAGCAAACTGCAGCCACAAATCTTTACATCGATTCCAATGGAAACCACTTTTTCCTCTGCAGGGATATACATCGTTCCAAAAATAAAAATTAGAAAATACCCCCGTGCTCAGAAATCCACTTGGCACCATACCTAGAATACCACTCGAGTTCCGTCATGAGAGCACACTTGCACTGAACGCCAATCCACCAACAAACAGCAAATAGAGTAGCTTGGCCCCAGTACCTATCGTCCTTAAAACGAAACACCTACAGAGCATTTGAAGCAAATTACTCAAATTTATTTCTAAACTTTCCCTTTGCTATTTAAACACATTTTCTTAGACTCCTGCTATACAACAAACATCCATGTTGGGTCCACCTAACAACACAAAGTCAACACAAAACTTTTACGGTGGACACTAATTAATTATTCCTTCAGCAAGAGGCACTTATTTTCCGCTTAGATAACCACAAATAAACAGTCCCATTGATTGGGCTTCACAACAGAATATCTAAGGCTGGATAATCCTCTCCTCATCTCAGCTGGGGAAGAAAAAAAGAAAAGAAAAGAAATAACATTAAACCGAACTATTTATCCGGTCAAAAGAAAGACAAATGGCTGCAAGTTAAGCTATCTTCGTAACTTCTGCAACATGGGGATGCTTTAACATTTTTTCTCTCTGTCGACATTTATGGCCGAACTCCAAAAGTTATTCGAAAGGTTTTTTCTTTTTTTTCAAAAGGACAGGAATAACCAGAAAACACACATCTGCATTGCGAAGGTTTAATCGCCCGTCATGCCCTTATACCAGGAGACATGTGACATAAATTCACTTTGCCAGGATATAGGTTCAACATTTCGAACTAAACTTAAATGAGAGTCGCAGCAATTTTCCGTGGGTAACTTTCCCAAAAATACAAAATGAAAAAAAAAAAAAACAAAAAATTGTTTTTCAAATATAACAACATTACTTACCAGCATTCGTTGTAATTGGCCAACAGATTGATGTTGTACTGGTTGGCCATTAATTTCCCGAATCTCATCGCCCACATGCAAAGTTGCCTGGCGATGTATCATACCGCCATGCATTATCCTAGCTACAATACAGCGTCCATCTTCGGTCATTTTCAGAGTTATACCCTGTAAGGAAGGAAGGAAGCGAGCGCCACCAGCAAATCGGTTTTAGTTAAAGTTTGTTACAGATAAATCACCGGAGCTTATGATTATCCACAGCGAAATGTTGTGTGCAATACGAGTAGGAGTATCATCGGTGGGAGGTGGTTACACTTACCATTGGTTCATCGGTGTTCTTCTGGAACTGTACCAAACGTACTCTGGTCACATGCTGCAGTTCGGCACTGTCAACATTGTCGATGTCATCACCATTGATATAGGGCGCTATTGGCGGGGGTGTTACCCGTAAAGCCTCCTCACCGTATACCTCTCTTGCGACAACGTCATGCGTGTGCAAAAGAGCCTGAAATTGAATTCGAAATAGAAAACACGTTATTGATTGACTTCACAAAGCGAGATTAATGTTTCTGTATAATCAGAGTTTAGCGACTTTTCGACAATATTTTTTTTTTTGTCTATAAATAAACGGACCGTTGGACAGAAATGGTAAATGATCGATCGCGAAATCAATGAAAGTTTATATTTTTTGACTAGGTGGATCAATCAGACTTATCGATGGGGCCAATGCATGACAGAGCTAGAAAAAGGACTTGGTAGTGCATTGAAAACAATTGACTGCTTGCTTATGTATGCTATATAGCGATCGATGTAAAGAAAAGAAATCCTTTTGCTTTTTAGTTTTGCATAGAATTTCAAAAGTTCAGAGTGTAAAGTTGTTTCTGCCATACAGCCCAGTTATAGTTTCGAAATCGTTGCTTTTGATTTACATACTGAGATCGGAAACTCCTGCGGCTAATCATAAACTTGGCTACTTCGTGTTGAAGGAAAGTTGTATAAGCAGTTAAGCAAAGCTCTCCTTAGGTCAAGCAAACAATTACCAAAATAGAAAAAAAATTATTTGGGAAATGCTGCTGTTTGTTAATGTTATAAACACCTTTACAAAAATTGGGATGCATTTGTATTAGTGCATTCATTTGACTTATAAAATAATCTAAGACAATACTTAATTTTTATCTTGTATCATTTGGCAATAATTGTGCAGTTTATTCCAGTCTGTGCCAATTGCGTTTCTAAAATCGTTACACAATCTGACTAAAATATGCGCAGCCTGACTGTCAATTAGTTATAGATACTTGAAAGTGTCTTGTTTTAATATTTTTAAATCTTTTTTACAGTCTATTTTTTTTTTAAATTAACTTTTTTATGTTTTTTTTTTTTTTAATTTATATTTTTATATTTATTTGTTTAGCCTATGACACTCCGGGAAAGAATTCCAATTTAATGACACCTCACCTTTCAAAATCGGTCAAGCCGTTTAGGCTACAGGGCGTCACGTAGGAACGTTCATAGGATACTCGCGAAACACATAACCCTCCCTGTCTCCAGTGGGTTAAAAAGGGGAAAAGACTGATGAGAGGTCGATAAAAAACTTTATGCGTCAACAAAAATGTGTTATACAGTTTTTAAAATCTCTGATGTACTTATTGGTTTGCGGCCCAGTGGTAGTCGGGAAGTAGGAAAAACCAAAATGTTATCCACGATTGACAACAGAAGTTTTTCTGTTCGGCTTCGAGCACCTTAAATACGATCGCCAAACGAGTTAAGGGAGGCTTTACACCGGGTATTAGTCAGAGAAAAATCAGTACTGATCTCTTTCTCAACCATCAACCAACTTAGTGTGCGTAACTGGAGGCACCTAGCGAGGGACCGTGCAGGGGCTTCTTGGTTGAGGCCGTGGTCCACCCCGGACTGTAAGCGCCACCGAAAGTAAGTAAGATCTCTTTTGACACTTAGTACTTAAAACGTTCCGCGTCTATCATAAAATATGAATTGCTCCGCCCAGAAAGCTTATTTTGAGCATCTTAGGAGCAATTTTCGCAAGTTCTTCACAGAATACGTATAAACCAATTTAAAAACCATTTTGAACATTCCAACTGAAATTGCCTAATCCTCTCGCCGACTTACAGAGAGCATTTTCATAAAAACTCATCACCTTTCAAAGTCGGATGACGAATGAACCACAAAATTAACGTATTTTCATCGTTGTATATACACAAAGGCTGAAAGGACAATTTTCCATTGATCCCCACCGAGTGAGACTCAGACATGTCGAGCGATGTCGCATTTCACTCGAAAATGATTTTTCAAATTTACATAAATGTAATTTATTTCTTTTTCTACTTTTGCATGCTTCCGAGGGCGATGCGATATCGCGTTCATCAAAGCATTTAATAAGATTACACTCGAGTGCCTGCCTTAAGGTACGTTAGTCATGGTGAACTGTTAACAAAATTCACTTGAGCGAATTTTTCTTTTATCCCAGACAATAGCACTCATTTTGGCAAAATAATTTGTATATCGTTATCTGAGACCGTGTCCCTTTTACGAACATCTGTCTTTTTTGGGGCTACCCCCATGCAAAAATACCAGCAAAGCAAATAAAAAAAATAAAATCGATAGATATTAAACGCTGCGAGCCTGCACTTAAAACGGGACACTGCAACAGCAACTACTACAACTTTATGGCGAGGCTTATCCTTTAACGGGAACCGAACCATGTGACGCGCAATTGAAATACATTTTTGGCCAGTAGCCAACATCGCACGGTGCATTCGCAAAAGGCGAATTCAAGAAACATGTCTCTGTTTTCATTCAATTAACCAATTTTGAAAATTCTGTGTGAATTTATTTGCACGTCCGCGATTTTTGTAAAACCTACGCGAGGCATTTTTTTTAGAAAATAGGAATACTCGTAAATAAAACGCATCCAGTGCTCCTTAATTGTCGTTTATATCAAGCATATAGTTTTGCTCTGATTTCGTTGGATGTATCTAGCGAAGTCCTAAAAAGTCCTATATAATAACGAAACGCGTAAATGAATGCCAAGCAAAATTTGCAACAACACATTTCTTATTTTATGATAATATCGTATCCAGTTCGGAAGGATGTGCTCGCGGAATCGTCTGGGCATAAACACGAGTATATTTTCGACGGCTATGCTGTGTATGCTTGGTAAAATATTATGTGCCATGGGTGAGGCGGTAAGCAACTATCCCAAAATGTTGGCTGTAGCCAGGATACACAGAACCAACTGATATAGTGGCAATAAGTGAAAATTTCCTATGAAATATAGTGTCACTTACTATACCGAAATTTAAGTAAGGAGGGGAGATATTTGTGATTTCCTTGGCCAGTATGTCCTCTGCGTGCCTGCCATCGCGAGCGCATTGCAGCTTAATGTGTCCAAGTCTACATTAATATTTAAATGTATTCGTTGGTACAAGTTTTAATTTTTCCCTTGAGGCGATTTTAGCAATCCTCTTAGTAGATTCTCCTGGGAGCGATTTTCTAAAAGGATGCGCCCACTAAGGGGAACACAAAAAAGAAGAAAACTGTTTAGTTTCACCATTTTGAGGGTGGGTTAGTAGTTTTCCACCAAAATTTACTCATAACAAATCGAGTCCAAGTTAAAGGCAGTGAAATGAAAAAAAGTAGAGTGCATGAATGGGTCGCACGAAACTTTCTCGTTCATAAAAAGCTGTTTTTTTTTTTTTTTTTTTTATTAGGTATGTTGTATGTTGACAAAAATCTGCGAAGTGATACATAAAATATAATGATAGTGTTAACTTAAATTTACTTTAAGCTTATTCATGTTTTATGGTAATATACGTATCAAATACCGATGTGATTTTTTGTTTAAGTTTAGGTTCTCAGTAACTGGCAAATTTCAAAAGTAAAATTCTAAAATTCCGAGCTCGATTTGTTAATCAGCTTTCTTTACTATATTTTCGTATACGAAAAAGTTAGAAATACATTTTTCATAAAAATGCTCCATAAAAATGGAGGCTTAGCAAAGAACGACATAGCGCAAAGCCTTTTCTAAACAGATATAAAACGCTCTAGAGTTTTATTACAAGTATTTGTGGTCAAAATATAATAGGAAAGATATTAAAAGCAAAGTCGATAAAATAATGTTAAAAGATTTTCCCAAATTTCGATATTTATTTCGGTTGAATCGGCTTCAAAGATATTATATTGAAATTGACATTTAGGGTAAAATAAAAATTACTAATAACACTCCATCAGTGCTCTAAAAATAATCCAAACATTTTAAACAGTCCTCTTCTTATTTGTAATTTTCGTTTAAAAGTTTGCTCACCCAAAAATATTTTAAACTGGTACCACAACACGAACTACGCAAATTCTCAAAATCATTTACTAAGGCCGACAATATATTCTCAAAAAAAAGGGTAACTTGCTTTTACATTTTTGAGACCCAATGAAACGAGAAATAAAATATTTAAGCTCGAAGTGCGCTATTTAATGGCGTTGCTCTCTATGTGGACAACGACATTGGGAATGTACATTTCAACGACGGGACGTAATAGCGGGACTGAGGTACACGATATCGCTTGACACATCTCTAACTTTGAAAACTAACGAGTAGGAAAATGAATACAAAATTTGAGCACCAAACAAAAGGTGATTGCAATCATTTTTTGTTGGAAAGTTAACAAATGCTATATGAAGATATTAAAACAATTTTTTTTAATACTGCTTTTGCTTGCATTGCTGTTATTTTACAACCATACGCTGAATAAATAAAACTAATTTGTTGTGTGGCACAGAGCGCAGTTCGTTTCGAATGGATATAAAAATAGAAGTGCAAACGAAGAGCAATACTATCGCTTCCTATCGCTGAATTCAACAGTGAAAAATGTGAATTTACAACAAGGAATTGCTATAGATCGATCAGCTGACATATGACACCAAGCTACTAGTTAGAGATTTGCCACAATAAAAGTAAAAAGGGCTAAGTGAAAATAAATTTGCAATTTCCAATGTCAATTGCACCACCCCGTTTTGCATCGCAAATTTTTTGCAAATACTAGCAGCTTTGAAAGGATTCTTGTTTCACATTCAATTAATGCAAGTCGCTATGTACATTCTTCATCGTATAATGAAGTGCGAAGGAGAAAATGATTATAACGAATATTCAATTACACAGGGTCAGCACTCAAGTACATTACGAGCACTTTTTAAAATGTTAGGATAGCTGGCAAATTATTCTTAAAATAGAGTTTAGCCTCGGCTTGATCCAAGGACTTGACGAGGGGAATATTTGCACTTGATAGAAGGCAATATCTATGGGTGCTTTTGGGAGTTATCTCGTTCTTTTTCAGCGGAACGCCTCCGGCATAAAATAAAACGTCAAAAGAAATTCCTTAAACAAAGTACATAGATCTCGTTCGCAGGTTTTTTTGTTTGTCGTCCCTTTTCTCATTTGCAAACGCAAAAAGTATCCGAAAAGGGTTTTTATACATTTTTGTTACAAACAAATACAAAACAGTCCAAAAGCGCCAACCGCACCAAAGCCCTTGACAGCATCGTAATGGAAAAACGTATAATTTACGACTGCACTCACGTATATTATTCAGTTAATTGAAAAGGATTCAGAACATCTATTCAAAGAAAGCATATTTTACCAGTTGAGGCAAAGGACGTAAATTGAAGGTGCATTGTTTAAGACACAATTTGTTTACGTCTTTTTTTACACAAAGTACTTCATCCAACTTTTCACAATTTCTTTCAAAGGATTAAAAACGTGAGTAGCAGTGGGAAGATTTAATTGCATATTTCGTTGTCGATGGTTGGAGTGCTTGTTCTGTGAAAGACAAATGACGTACACTTCGCTGAGTAATGATTTCCATTAATTTTTTTAGGCGAACTCCCAGTAGCGCACTACCTAACGTATCTAAAAGTAAATGATGACTAACGAGGAGTCTCCTATGGTATTTAACTCGCAAAGCAGTAGACAATGACTGTGCAGTGTGCGTGTATCACCAAGTGGGCGAAACACCTGGGCGGAAAACTAAATAGTAACTCAGTTTCAACTGATATATAGTTGTAACCTTATGGCAGAAGAAGATACGAAGGATAAAGATTTAACGAAACTAGCAAGCCATCACAAAAAGGACAACAGCGGGTTATTTACGACTAAAGTTCGATGTGGGAATTTGAGATCCCTGTCAAGTCACACAAAGTGGGATTGGAAGTTATTGCCTTGTCATTTGTGTTGTCGCATTTACCGATATCAGGCCGCTAGTTTTTCTTTTTCTGTTTCAATCGATGTAAGCCCCACTTTTGTGACGAGTTCTCTGATATAGTAAAATTATAATTTACATCCATTTCGGTCGGGGTCGATATCAAAGGCGTTGATATAAATGTGACTCCAACAAAACCTGTCACGCAACACATCATACGTTTCCAGGCAATTTAGATTCGAAATTTAGCTATTCCCATTCGTCAAAAGGATCATTTTATCGGGTACTCAATTTAGGGACACTCTCTTTACATATGCAAATCGTCCAAATACAGAAAAACAGTACAACAAAAATGTGAAATAAGCGAAATCAGGTAAAAAGTATTGCTTTTTACCCTTACAAATGTGCGAGGTCTTATGCACTTATGAATTTGAATTCTCACCTTGCCTACAGAAATACAGAATTCAAACTAAAATATACAGAAATCTCAAATTCCCGTAAAAACGTGAATTCCTTAGTTTTGCGTTGGTATATTTCACTGACCTAAACAAAGAAATGCAATCGGAGCACCCAAAACTCTTCCTGCTTTACGACAAAATATTCATAACGTTCAAAAAATGTTTTTTTTTTTTCAAACCTTAGTACCTAGAATTGACGGATGAAGACGAAAATGGAATCGATGATCAAGAAGGCCAGCACTACGACGAGTATTATCGATTTCAGCGATACCAGCGGTTAATAAAAATGATGTAATTGTACAAAATTAATAAATATAATTAAAGACTGATATTTTATGCCATTCAAAACTTCCATTTTTAGCACTTTTAGTATGTTAAAAAAAGTCTACAGAATTTCGACAAGCATTAAAGCAGAATTCTACAGAATTTTTATCTTTCATCTACAGACTTTTGAAAACAAGGGTTGGCATCACTAGCTTATGCTAAAAAGAATACACCACAAATTTGACCTACACCATCGGATTCGGCTACAGGCTACACTGTAAATGCTTTTTTTAAGCGTTCTGGAATGATTGTCGGTGAAGTCGTATTCTCTCTCAGCCAGCAGGGATGAATTACATGGTATGGTATGAACAGGTAACCAGATTTGCTTTCGTAGTGTCTTATATTTCAAGTTTGTGCCATTGATTATTGATTGCGTGGCCTTAGTTATGGATCTTTAAAATAAACGTTTCCCTCTATTCTACAAAATTGACCCTTTCTGCTTTGCCATGACTTCGTTAAATACCATATTTGACGATTTTAGGTATAGGGTAGCAGATGGTCACACTAATTACTTAGGTACGCGGAAGAGGGGATTGTTTACATATTTTTCGTACGTCTTTTTAAAGGTGCGCTGGAACTGGATTGTTATCAGTTGTTCCATATCATCAATTGAGGAAACAAAGGGTATAGCAGTGCCTTTTGTAAAGAAATTGATAAAAAAGAAAATTGCAGTGCAAGTGTTTATAATAATAACTAAATAAAATTATGGGGAAACATTATTTTAAGTGATGGTATGTGGGCGAGAGGAGAAAGAAAGCTTTGGAGTTGTATATATATATGTATATATTTCGAGAGATATTCAAATCAGACCAGGACCACCATTTTCGGGTCTCTTTTCGTCACTCTACCGCAATAAATCTTACCCAGAGTTCTTCCCTGGGCTCAATTCCTAGTGTTAATGCTAGCATCTGTTTATGGGAGATCTGTTCCATCGACTGGGTCTCGACCCAATGATGTCCCAAGATCTTCATTCTTCTGCCAGCCAACGCCGGACATTGACACAGTATATGTGCCGCTGTCTCAGATTCCTCCAGGCATAGTTTACAGGTATCATCCACTCTAAGTAGGGTGTCCATATACCTCAAACGAAAAAAGAGGACATACTTTACGATCACCGAACAATAATAACCAACCCAAATAAATACACAGCCCTTACGCAAATTTGCTGAAACTCTTGTTTATAAAGAAGAGAGATTCTTACGTTCACAGAATGCCTATAAATTTAATTTTTCAGTGGAAGCTCATTTTAAGGCTACCAAAAAGAATATTATAACAAAATACAAATAAAATAATTAAAAAAAAAAAAACCTAAACAATATCTCCCCCCGTCGACCAAAAAAAAACCCTATATCTGGGGGGAAGACCCCCAAACTGGCAACGCTGGCTACAGACGTGGAAAATCGGAAACGCTTTGCAGAGAAAGGAACTTCCAATCTAATTCAGTCTTTCAAAATATTGCTAAATGTATAGATATTATTGAAAAAAAAAGAAGACATTTATAAACTACTAGCTGTGCCCGCAACTTCGTACGCGGCGTAAGGCTGTGTACTTTCCAATTAAAGAGATTTGACCGTTTTCTCAACAGCATATTTGTTTAAAATCTAGCTAAAACAAAGCGGTGAACATTGTCAATGTGAAACAATAAATCAAACAAATCTATTTACCTAAAACACCAATTAAGAAAATTAAATTCAACAGCGTGAGTCCTAAAGTTCCACTTCCTTACTGTAGGCATCAACGTAGGTAATATCAAAACAACCACTAAAACAAAAGCCTGAACGGAAATTTGTATCTACACCAACAATAAGTAAATCAAACAACATAATTCACCTATATCGTCTTTACTTCTTGAATTCTTCAATTCTTTACTGTAGGCTGTAGGTATCAACGTAGGTATATAACAACCATTAAAACAAAAACCATGAACTCAGTTTCTATATACACCACCTCCAACATACATTCACCACCACACCACACGTCATCAGCCATCTGCGCATTTCCTCCGATCCGAAACACATTGTCGCTGTTTTTTGTTGTTGTTTTTTTTCATATGAACGTGCTTGTGCGACGTGCGCCACCAAACCACCCCCAAGCAGAACAACGATCAAGAACCGCGGCTGCTGATAATATTCGATTTCAGAAAATAAATTTATTTTTTTAATGTTAGATTTTAGGTTGTAGCTCAGCTTCTAGAGGACATAGAAAGCTGATTGATGGCTTGAAATATCTATAAAAGTGTTGGCTCTCCTAAGTATTTTGTTTTGTTTGCATTGATTAAGAATTATTTGAGTAATGGCGAGTTAAAGGCAGTAAAGTCAGAAAAAATACACATTTTGGTCAAAAACGCTCTAAAAAATAGGCATGGCAATGAAAGGAATAGCCTATATGTTGCACAGAATCTTAAGAAACATTTCAAAAAAAGTTTCATCGAAATCTGTGCAGTAGTTCTCACGCCATTAGGTAACAGAAAAATTGCCAACAGTTTTATTATAAGTATAGATGTAGGTACCTATTAAAAACGCATCATTTTCAGTTATCGGAATAGCTTGACTCACTTCACTTCAATCTTGTTTGAATGCACTCCCCCAGTCAAATGAGATATTAGACTGCTGCGTGGTCTTGGAGCCCCTGTATTATAGGATTATTCACTAAAAATGGATTTTCGGCTTAAGGAATTTTTTAGTTTCGGTTAAAAATCGGTTAGAACAGATTTCAAACGAGGTCAGATATGACCGGAAACGGGTCAGGATTGCAACGCTGATCCTAGTCGGTATTTAGATATCTTCGAGCGACTTTCGTGGAACGAGCTTATTTTCGACATACTTGTGCGCTCAATAAGCTCAATAAACCCTTTTTCTTTCAACATTTTGGCTCTGGGGCATGCTACATTTAATAAGGTACAACAAATTTAAATGATTAATTATAACTTGCCTCTAAATTTGCACGACCTGGGAGGAGATGTGGTCCCAAAAGAACCCACAATGGCGAGGTGGAGATTTTAAATTCCTATCCCATAGCTAAAGCAAGTCAAATAATCGAAATAAATAAGGCCATTTACGTTATTTTTGAGTTGTGATCATTTTAGCTATCCGAAACAAATGTTAGTGTCACTCGCATGCGCATCCAAAAGTAATGTGAAGTAAAACTCTCTAGTTGATTGGATTTCCACTTGATTGAGTTGTGACTTCTTCGATTGATTGAATTTACGTACTACCAGGGCTATTAATTTATTATTCTCCAACCGAGATAATCGATTGCGATTGACATGTGCTCCCTAAAACGGTCTACACACGACGCAAGGCTAACGAACTATACCCTACATTAGCCCGTAAGCAAACCATGTTCAATTATACTACAAGAAAAAAAAAACAAGAAAAAAATAACAGCCAAATTCACAGGAGTTGAAATTGCACTACCATTACACATGGGAGGACGAATAATTTGTAATTGAACGATTTATAATGCGGTTATTGAAAATGGCCTTACAGGTTATTTTCTTCCATCACTGAAATTAATCAATAGGCCATCTGTGGCACTTCCATAGACTTGAAGCTTTAAAATAGGGCAAATGGGACCCCTGAGCCAAGGAATATCAATTGAATGATGAGGGAGCAGTAAATGGTTGCAGTTGACTTTCCACTTCGAATTTCAAAATGAACGAGCTCCATTGTTCAGCAGATGGAATTAAGACAAATTGACTCGTTTTGGCAATCCCAGTCCTCCAAACACAATATTCCACTTTCATTTAGTATTCCTGCGGAAATCAGATTCTAAGCTGTTATCGCTTTTTGGGCGGAGTACCTCTGTGCATACGCGGCACTGCACTTGAAATCCTTTCAACTCGAAACCTGTTGTGGAAGTCGTGTCTGCAGAGCTCATTGTTAGCATTGCCCTCATTCGCGAATGCCATCGCACTGAACAGTGCACACAAGAGAAGCAAGAAAAGGATAATGAGTTGCCGCGCATCTCTTCTTATATTGAATCTGCGATAGGAGAATTTATTTATCAAGAACACCCAACTGAAAACTAAGTTTCCAGTCTCATAGACTGTATCAAGGGAACTACTTTTTATTTACGTCCACATATTTCCATTAGGATAACGCGGCTTCCAGCGAGCTTGTGTGGATATTAGTTGCAAACTCTTCCGTTTGTGCTGGGCCTCTGCCTTTATGACATTATAAAGGCGACGTTAACAAGCTTATATAAACCAGATACGTACTCATGAAAAGAAATTCGCTCGAAAATGCACGACAGGACTCATCACATCAATGTTTAATTCGTGGTATACATCTACCCTCGAGTGTGCAGTGTGCACTCGTATCATCAACATCCCCGGTCGTCCTCGGCTTATATGCCCCGAGTACTAATTGCGTGAGTTTTCCAACGCCATAATTATGTTGAATAAAACAAAACGCACTTGTTCTCACGTGTAATATCCTGCTTCTGATTTGCACACTGTATAAATGCCATAATTAGTGTTGAAAGTACCATGAATATATAATAATAATAGTATCTCGGCAAAACAAAATAAAAAACGCAGCACAACCCCTTCACTTAAAAAAACAAACAGGATGCTAAAGAATTGGTTTCATTCATCAACGCTTCTCGCTTTAACATTACAAGTGCAAGTAGCAGCTACAACGAGTTTTTAGGGAAGACTTATAAAATTAATTAAAATGCTTTCAAAGCCATGTGGTATACTCTGGGCCCGTACGACAAATGAATTCATAAATTTCCATTCTGAAACAAGTGTCGACGCCAGGCAACGAAATGAGGTTCGCTTTTCACAACCCAAACAAAGTTATGGAAAAAGTTTTTCCAACATTAAGACACTTTATTTAGTAGCAGTTACTTATTAATTAAAAAGTAAAAAAATCAGATAGACAGGTTTATGGAAAAGAGAAACAAAAGTACCCATGGAAAACTTGAAACATCCAGTACTAGAATTGCTTCAGGGATTTGGAATTTATTATTCCATCAACTCACTCGCGAGTAGACAAAAATTTCCACTTTCCTGTGCAATTAGAGTGCATGAATTTTCTGTCATTTACTGCGACTCCTGTGGCGCGGTTATTGACAAATTAAAAAAAAAATCATTTTAACGTTCAGATGTACCTAAAAAAAACTAAAAAAAAAATAAAAAAAAAGGATTTATAGCAACAATTGTTCCACAATTTTGTGCCGTACCTGGTACCCATTCAAACGTCCGATTTGAAAAGTTTTCTCATACCAGCTTTACTCTCGGATATTTCATTGACGATACGTAGAAGTAGGACATCTGCATCGTTGCCTGCTATCGAGCACCGAACTATTATAATTCTCTGTTACGATTGGCTGGCTAAATGAGTTTTGCAAGTGTATAATGAGCCGATAAAAAAGATGACGTATGGCTGATTAATAATACACCAACTCAAGGTTCCAAGGTTTTTCAGAAGAAAGATATACCTCATGAATGAAACTTCAGCACCGCTTGGACGACTACCAAAAGACGAGACCATCTAAACTTCGCCAACTATATGGAGTTTCTTTTAATTTTAGAAATTTTCCATCTAAACCAATTTGGTGGTCAAAAATGATTGTTAGCAAAGCCCATAGTCTGAGAAAAGATGCATGTGAAAAACCTGTGAAAGAGAAGCACGTCGAATAAACATATTTCCGTGTCAAGTCCCGTTTGATTCCGCCCTACCTATATATCCAAATAAGTCTTAAGATTTCCGTAAATTTTGCTGGAACTCCATAAAAAAGCAAGTTCATCGCATCCTTCAAATATACTCGAGATTGACATGTAATGGGAAACGTTTCAAACAAACAACTGGAACAGCTTAAAACAATGACACGCTGTAGATATAAACGTGTTTTACGACTTCTGTCATGTTAAACCCTAGGCGGGTACCAACTTTATTTCGGACATCACGAACTGCTTGCAAGTAAATTTCTTGTTGAATGTGTATTTTTAGATAAAATTGATCAAACATTTTAATTGGATAAACGTGCTCGGATTGCTGCAATTTCCGTTTCCTCTTCAAAGTAAAGGACGTCGCCGTAAAAAATGTTTTTCGTCCAATCGCAGAATACGCGTTTTATTTTGATGCCAACCAGCGACCATTTTAAAACGGATTGCTGCTTCGTTATAAAACTTTTATTATTCGTCCTTCGTCACACCCACTCATCATCAGCAAAAAATACTTGATGCACATTTCCAATAGATATATCGGCAACTATGGACATGAAGCATCTGCACATAAAAAGTAAAATTGACTGACCAGCTATATTCGCTCATGAATAACTTAAAAGGACTTCTTGGTATTTCGTTCCTCCTCGACGGAAAGAAAAATATTTATTGGCCTTACATTTTCAGAGATGCTGCAGTTGCAGACAAAGTTTATGAATCTCTACCTTGCGTACCTCAGTGTAGATGCTGTATACAGTATACTACGTATTATCATCACATAGCACGATTTTACAGAAAATGGGTTTCATCCCTTACGGCAGCCTACACAAGTTTAGCGATGAAATATATTTACTTGCGTTCAAATGTTGGTGGCGTTTTTAGAAACGACAGAGATGTCTCATTAAAGTTGTACACGCGAAACGAAAGCGGCATAAATAACCGAGGCCACACGGCTTATAGGTGTGGCAGTGTTTAGCAGGTGCTCGCACCAGACTGTATAATGCCTTTATCCTTGGGTGACCCCCAACCAAGTTGCCTTAAGCCTCATTGCAATATTTTGCGGATTGTCCGTAAAACAACGAAAGAAAGTTTATTATTTTTCCACAAGTTGCCGGGACAGCACATTTATTGACCACATTTTTTTTACTCACTCTGACAGGGATTTCAGAGAACAGAAGGAAGCCAACAATACAATGGGTACTATGGCAGTCGGGGCTCGGGAACCAAAGTAAAAGTACCTCGGTGATTGTTGGTGAAGGAATTTGATGGCTCTTGAGTTTTGCTTCAGGTGCGGTTTGCTAAGTAAAATGCGGGAAAATTTTGCGGGACCAACGTTGAGTGGCTGGGTATTTATAAAAAAAGGATGTAAACTTATATTGCGTCTGTAGAACACACAGTTGGAATATTTTTGAAGGAAATTAATTTTGTTTGTGTGTGCGATGCATTTGAATGGAATAAACTATGAAACAGAAGGGAACGTAGAAAATCCAAAGTGTCATGTGAGCACGTTAAAGTTTTGACCAAAATTTGTATCATCTCTTAGATGTCATCGGGTTGGGAAATTCTCACAGCTTGTAAACTTAGCGAAACCTTTGCGACATAAATTCTGAGTTGGAAGGACTAGTTCGAGCGGACATTCCTATATCTATAGAATTGAATTTTGTTTGGATTTAAGAGGTCCATATAAACCAAGTCGAAGAACGTCGGTTTAAAGCAGTACCTAAGAACATTTGAAAATTCGTAACCTTACGGCTCGTCGTTGGTATTTGCAAAATTAACCAATAAGCGAATACGGGAGGGGTGTACGGATGTCGAAAAGTTATGTAACATTTGCTTAGTCCTGCCCGCGCGTATTCAGGTACAGAGGGGTTAACAAGATTAAATCGGAACGTTGGGTAATGCTAATATTTCAATCCACAGGAGGAAGGTCTTCTGCGTGTTCAAAAGGATCGAGCTGCATATCTTTATCCCTAAGTATGAGTATCCAAATCCCATTCAATTGCAAAAGCGCACCTCAGTGGACGAAGAAGACCATCTGACAGCAGGAAACGAGCGACTTGTTATTAGGCCAAGGATCAAAAAATGAAAGCCTAATATAATAACCCACTAAAACAGCTTGTGAATGATATTCAAAACCGTGAGAAAAAGTGAGATAGGCAAGATAGAGAGATGTCACGGTATCTCAGAAGATGAGCAATTTAAAGTCAATAAGGATCACATACTTTTTGATCCGATGAAAGCATGCCTCTGACACTGAAACCTACGTACTTTGTCTTCTCTGTCTAGTCGAATAGAGACCGCCGTCCGACCGAGACTGTGTTCCTTAAAGAAAAATCTCGTGGCAAAAATACTAAATTCAGTGTTTTTGTGCTAATTTTTGGTGCCGAAACCCGGGACAATAGTATATATTTTTTGAAGTCCCTATTACAAAAGTAAAGCTACCTATTTAAAAAATCGAATCAGTTTAAATTAAAGCAAAGCCAAAGGCAAAGCTTAAAATAAACATAGAATCTCTCTCTTTGATTTGAAAATTCTTGCAAAAAATTTGATTTATTAATTGAAAACTCTAGTTCAAAAAAACGCTTTGATGATTTTTTGGTTATATAGCTTTTCAATTGGTTAATTTTGTTGCAGAGTAAAAAACAAAAAAAAAAAAAAGGGAAAAAAGAACTTCTTTATTTCGTTTTTTATTTTTTTATAATATATATATTATATAGGTAAATTTCAATTTTAATAAATAAAAAAAAAACAAAATTCCCTTCTTTTAGCACTTTTTATCTGTAGATTAGAGCGAGAAAAAATTCACGCGTGTTCCCCCGGAAAATTTACCACGATAGTTGACCTTACTATTTGTTAAACTAGAAGAAGAAAAAATGAGTTCAAAAGTTAAAATGTTTGCAACCAAAAAAGTCATTTTGGACAACAGTGCACCGTAGGTGACTACGTTTTAACTTTACTTTCAATGCATTACTACATCACATCCTATCAAATATCAAACAACTTTATTATAAATGCTTTTCTACAATTCCCATGGCAACAGTTCCACAAAGTTGGCAGTATTCCTGGACAAGAGCACATGATACACACGAGATGGTTTAACGTATTGCTTGTGCTACTGTGCACTTGGTACACGTGCAGTGCATGCATGCAAGGAATCTCATAAAATATATACGCTTACCGTTCTCAACATATTTCTACGTCCACTACTTGTAAACACATCTTGAAAACCAGCTGCTGTTGGCCATTTCGTTTTGCATTAGCCTAATATCCTTCCAAAGGCTTTCCCTTTGTTGTTTAATTTCCTCTAAGGGAATCCTTAGCGAAGAGTGTACAGAGTGTCGTCGTACCACTATACGTCCGTACTTTATGGAAGAACGACAGAAAGAACAATCGGATTTCACGAGGGGGACACTTTTTTATGTCCTGCATTAAAGTGTTTAAAAAATTTAAATTGCAAGAAATAAAACAACTCAAAAGAAGATGCTCCATATCTTTACTGAAAGGAAGAACGAAGATTTATGCAGCCTTAAAATGCTTTCACCCTCGATTTACATTATTTTTCTACATAAATTTTATTCCACGCCGTCGCGATTTTCAAAGTTACTGCTCGATCTTTGAGAATATGTTTATAAACAAGGGCTCAACCAGGGTTCTTTACGACTTACTTAGGGAGGATTTCTAGCGAAAACCTATTCCTATTACAGAATATAGTGTAGCCTGTAATACGTGGATTTATGTTTCTTATGAATTGATGCGATCCCATGCGATAATATACTGAGAATATTTAGGAAAACGTGAACGTGACAACACAAGCGGCTTTCATGTTCTCGAATTCTTAAAATGGGTGACTTTGATTCTACTTATGAAGGAAGGGTCAAATGAAATAACTTCTTACTAAATTGAATGTCTCTTAAGATTTACAAAACGAAAAAAAAAAAAAAAATAGGTAGAAGCACAGGTCCAAAACCGTTGGGGGAGAGTACGACTACTTTGGCGCCAACAATTGATAACGTTTTTTTTTATAGAGGAGTATAATGCAAGCACGAAAAAAAAAAACTTAAAATTCCAAAATATATTATTAAAGCAATGGCAACACTTACAATAAAGTACTTTATTATATTTGAAATCCAGGAACCTGTTCTTTCAAATTATTTTTAAAACAAGTTATTGCTGTAGTTAGTTTTTCAAAAAAACATTTTTTTAAAAAAGCGCACACGTCAAGGTGCCTACTGTCGCTGAGTTGGACCAATGGTGTTCCGACACTGGCAGTTTTACAAGCTTCAGCGTCCGTGATGCGATGCTCTGCAGAACGAACATGCCAAACTCGCTAGGGCTGGTTCCGAATCAGTTCTCTATGGACCAGAACCCAACTGCACAGTCAATTGGACCACTGCGCTATGGATAATTAAAAGGAATGAAAAAAACTAAAATACTGGGAACTTCTTCCTGGTCTAAGATAATCCAAACGAATAATTTAGCTTTACAAGGAAATTCTTATGGCGAGCCGAGGAGCGATTTCGGACTTGATCTAACCATCTCATCCTGGGTCTTCCTATGGGACGCCTACCTGATGGTACGGATTCCATAGCACGTCTTGGGATCCGAGTTGGAAGCATGCATTTAACGTGACCAAACCAACGAAGTATGGACCGCTCCGTCCGGAGAAGTATCTGCTCGACATTCAGTTCCTCTCTGCGATTCACACCAGCAATACAACGAAGGAATCTCATTTCGGCAGCTTGTATTCGCGATCTTATTCTTTCGGTCATTACTCAAATGTCATGACCATTAGGTAAGAGTAGGAACGAACACCGAATTAAAGACCAACAACTTAGCTTTGACACCAAGTTCGGTCCTCCTGATAACAGAATGGCCTAGCTGTCTCAGAATTGATCCAGCCTGACCAATTCTACAGGAAAACTCACCATTGCTCCTTCCATCACTCGTGAATAAGACCCCGAGATACTTAAACTTCTCCACCTGCTTCAATGGGACTCCACTAACATGTAGAGTGCATTGAACAGGCGTTCTGGAGACCACCATTATCTCAGATTTGTTCACTTCATCCCAGCTTCAACACATACGGCTACAAACCTATCGAGTGCGCGCTGAAGTTCCGTCTGCGAGGCCCCAAGAATGACCAAGTCATCAGCGAAGAGCAAATGACTTTATTCTTAGGTACCCCATTTGAAATCGTTCTTCGTCAAGGGTGCGCTGTAACATCCAGTCCATATAAGTAATGAAACGGAGATGAGACAAAACACACCCCTGACGAAGTCCAACGCCCACGGCGAAAGGCGTTTGATTTTACCCGAATGCAACTTGTAAAGTTTCTGTAAAGAGATTGAATCGCTCTGAGAAGTTATTCGTTCTTTACGAAATCAAATGCTATTCGGTTTAATTTTTTAGAATACTATAGTACATTCAATAAACTTAAAATTCTTTTGCAAAACGTGTTATTGCAATTGGAAATCAGCTTCAAGTTTTTGAACTCCTCGGAGGTATTCTTAAAAAAGGGAGACTGTATTTTGTCAACAGACAGTTTTTTGGAAGATGACTAACAGCTTCTCGGGGACCGCATTAATATCAGTATAACATAGAGCCAAGGTATAGTGAGAGCTGTAATCCAGCTTTCAATTTGCGGGTGAACCGCATATAGTCTTAGAATGGCTTTACGAATTTATCAGGGAAGGCACAATAGGCTCCTCTAAGAAGCCGCAGTGCCAGAGCTCATTGAAAGCTCTCCCGCCTTACAATCTATCTATCTATCTAGTCTTAGAATACTCGTACGTTCACGTGAATTTGTTTTTGTTATTTACCAACTATTTATGAGCAGAAACAAACCTGGAAAATCAGGGAATTGAAAGTTAAGAAAAAGAAAACATATTGCCAGGTTTGGCTGTAAGTTCATTAACCTATCGAAAAGTGGGATTAAACTTAAATTTCAAAGTGCTTCAAGTTTCGTAAAGTGGCTGAGTTCTATCAAATTCATACCTTTTTAAATTAAAAATATTTCAAAGTTTTAGGTATTTGAAGAAATGTGTTTTGCTGAGACCTTTGAGGTTTTGACTGGACAAATTGTTTTTACACGGGACTCTGGACATGGCTAAAAATATCTGTACAATCCCGACGAGTCTCGCTCGTATGGCAACCCTAGCATCCTCACGGGTCATTATGGCCTCAGATATCACCTCAACAAAATGAATATTTAAGTGGGGAAGTGAGGAGTAACAACGATTCTCGCTTGTTTAGGGGTTATCCTGACAATTTCTGTTGGAAAATTCACCCCTATCGAGGTATCCGTTCGGAACGGAATTTTCTCCGATCTATACGAAATCGGAGAAATTCCATTCGAGGTATCCGTTCCGATACAACTTTCGGAAAAATTCTCCGATGGCATATAGCGCACCTTGTCGCATTGCGTGGAACCGCGTTATACCACTTTTTTTTGACAGCCACATGGCAATTTTTTCCGAAGCTCTCCGACAACGAATTGCTGCGGAATATTTTCATGTGAAATAAACGCGTTTATATGCTTCATTTATTTTGTTCCGAAACGGATACTTCGAACGCAATTTGAGTTCCGATCGAATTTCACTTTCGTATCGGAATTTTCTCCGAACGGATACCTCGATAGGGTTGATTATGTCGCATTTTAGTTTGTGAATTATGTCCGTAAACAGAATGCAGATTCTGTCTGAAATAGCAGTTTTATGCCCTCCGGGTTGGAAGTACGCACTTTAAATTTTGAAGTGCTGTCATATTTTCAGGGTTTACAAGTCAGTTATTAAAAAGGAAATACCCTATCATTTGTGCTAATATAAAGTTACCACCTAAGGACTGCTAAAAGGCATTCTCTGCACGTACACACTCCGGATTTAACAGTCCTTTGTTGATTTTATTGTGTCCCTTGATCAAGAGATTCTACCATATTTAATGGGAAAGTCCTTTTGCTTAACTATGTACATAATTATGATTGTTATTGCTCGGTTTTGTATACCACGACCTGATTGTCCTCAGGCAGGCTAACATATATTCAGACCCATGGTGAAACAATATGACAACGTAATTAGGGCATTTTACAACCATCAACTGAAAACAGTCGCTTTAGAGAGTATATAATGAACATTTTTAATTGTTCGTTTGAGTTGGTAAATCACAGCCTGTGTATCTACTTTAATGGGGGACGTCTCTTAAGAACACGCACCCATATTTAAGAATGCTTTAAATGTTGAATAAATTAAGTAACGCCAAGTAAACAATGTCCCTTTGGAGACAGACTGCCAATGCAATTCGCAGAAAGGGAAGACACAAGTATCCGCAGGTAACTTGAACATGTCTTAGCTCTTAGGTTTAGTCTGTATTTCCATTTCCATTTGCGAAAAGGGTTTTCATTTTTATCATCGGGATTCTGCGGAAGTTATACTTTCGATGCAAAGTGTCCCTTTGCATTTGAAAAAGTTTCGAAAGACTTGCGAGAACTTGTTTCTGTTATCTCTCCTCACGCTGCAGGCATTACTTACAAAGAAATACTTCAATATATGGTAGCACACAATGGGAAAAATATTACATTTTCCAACATTGGCCCATCCTTCTCATAAAATGATGTAGGTATTGGCAGAGTGAAAAGCATAGATGGAGTTATATCCTGTTTGGCTGTCACTGTTAGCACTGAATAAATTTAATATTTGATACCCACAATTTTATCACGAAATGTCATCCACAATTTTTGATAAGAATTCTGAGAAGGATATATTTGATCTGTAATTGAATAAATCTACGTACATGAATGGAAGATTCCCAACAGGTTTATATACATTAAGGGTGCGGTATACACATGAGCACTTCGTGCTGTAAATAAATAAATTCAACCAACAATAAATCAACGAAAGGACCGCCGTACAATGAAATGCACTATTCTTTGGGCGAACATGCATTGCAGGTGCAACTCGAATGCCTTCAGTTGCTGAGTGAGTGAAGACTTTAATAAGGACTAAAATGTTGAATAGCACTCTTCCCCGTTATAGAACTGTGCTCCAGCGACATGACAATATCAAAACACACTAACCAATTTGGTTCAACGGGTCGAGATTTTTCCGAGTCCTCTCCACTAACAGACAAAGAATAAAAGACGACTTCGTGGTGCCGATGGAGAAGCCATGTCATACAAGTCGAAGCTCCTCATTTTCGTTCCCAGCGAAAATACAAAACAAAAAAAAAAAAATGTTTATATTATATATACACACATATTTTTGCGATGGATCATAACCAGCAGTAAATTGAAAACGTCAACCTGTTAACATGGTTTCCAAAAGTGAGAGGGAAAGCTTTTCTGCCGCAGATGCTTACATCGGCCATGTGGTACATCCAGGGCTGCCGTTTCATAATTTTGTTGGGGAGTATCATATACCATTTTTGGGAAGTACAGAATGAAAGTGAAGAATTTTATTTCTAGCGAAGCGTTTTTCAAATGGGACGGTTTCGATGTTGGAACTTGGAAGCCCGTCGCGGCCATTTTGTTTTGGTAGAGTCTGTCAAACTTGGTTTTTATTGTTCAGTCACTGACCTCAGTATCAAAATAAGTGTTTGTCAGTGAAAACGATTTCCAGGATCAGCAAGACTTTGTTCCAAGCGAATGTAACAAAATCGAGCACGAACAAATTTTTAATAAAAAAACATCCAGAAAGTAAAAGTTGTTTTGCATTTTACTAGGCAGAGAAATGTCAAGGCATAGTAAAAATAGATCAGTCCGAAATTGGAAAAAAATTGGAGTACAATTTGTTGTTGGGGAGTACCGGAGTACGGCAGACGAAAAAGGAGTACAATCAGGGTTGCCGTTAACTTAAAAAAAGTCTCGAACCTAAGAATCCACCAGATATGCTTAAATTTAAAAAAAAAAGTCACTAGAAAAAAATGTTCACTGAAAAAAAAATATATTCAATTTTAACAAAAAATGCAGTCCAAAGTTACAATAAAAAACAAAATGTTTCTTAAAATCACTACAAATCAGAAATAATTAGATCGATTTCATCTTCATCACTTTCATTTACCTCAATATCGGAGGCATTTTTAAAAATATTTCTTAAAAGAACATTTTTAGAAATTTCGTATTCATGACAACTTTATTTTTTGTATTTGTATTTGATGTCTGATGAGCATTATTGAGTTCAAAGTGTTTGTTGACATTTTATTCCTCAACCTATTTTTAACTATGTTCATCATACTAAAAATGCGTTCCACTCCGGCATTTGAATGTGGCAGCGACATTACAGTTCGAGCAAGTTGGAATAATAATGCAATTTGCAAGTGTCAAACACGAATACCAAGGATGTAACATTACCAGGGGCGTAATAATTTAGAAAAACATGTTTTTGCAAAAAGGCATTTGTTGTCACTAAATTTTTGAAAATTCCACTAGATACAGCGACAAAGTCACTAAAACGGCAACCGTGAAAATAATACCCCTATTGAAGTACTTTCGGCGGCGCTGGGTACAAGTTTCAATTGTAGAATACTCCGAAGATTAAAAAAATACCTTTGCACACTTCAATAATTTAGACGGCTCTCCCACTGAGGCAACAAGCAAAATCAATAAGCAACTATATCAATAAGCCATACGCAACTTTTATTTTAACCTATTCTCACATTGAACCTCAACATTGTTGCCAGAAATTTCTAGCTGTCATGTGCAGTTTATTACATTACAGCTGTCAAACGCGGCGGTAAAACGCGCTCTGTTTGGCGGAGCCTTAAAAATTATAAGCAGTCCAACAAGAAAGGTTTCATCCTAGGTAAAGCCCACAAAAAAGGAGCACTAAGCAAGGGCACGAGATAAGGGATAAGGCCTCTTCAAACGGAGCGCGTTTTAAACATTACAGTTGTATTTTATATATATGTAAATATATCACTGTCTTAAACACAAAATATTAGCTCGGTTTTTAATTTGTTCCCCAATATGTTGTGTCAATATAATGGCAGAATTTCTACCACTGGGCGACCTCTAGTTACTATATAAATATTTACTTTTTGAAGGCAATACTTTATTTGCGGTATACAACTCCGACAACAAAAGCCCACTATATGATGCACAAATTGAACCCGAAATTTTAAAGTCAATGAATAAATTAAATTAAACACCACAGTTGCTTAATGTACGAGCACACGCATTTCATCAGCCAAAATGAGTAATTACTGACTGATTTATCATTGCGAACGCTTTGAACGAATTGCGGCGAGATACTTTAAATTCATTGATTGTGGGTTTATTTGCAAATAATCAGAATTATATCAACAATGCAGTTGTTTATTGAGAGGCAAGTCAAAGGAATACCTTTAGTTTTAGTCACTGATTCGCGATAAAACATAAACGAGTGCATGAACTGCAACGCACATAATTGTTTTCTCTGTGCATATTCCAGCCACCTTTAAACCGAGCATTTCGGGTATGAATCGCAATTTGCATCTGACAACCCTCGTTTTCAGTCCAGTTTAATGAAAAAAAAGGCCGAGTTTACATAACTGCGACTTATAAAGGGCCCTTCATTAGCGACTTAAAAACGTCAAACTTTCACTGTGAACGCACCCTTAAACCAATTACCGAACTGTCAATGTCAAAATATTAAGTAAAATCAACATTTTCATCATGGTGACGTACACGAAGGAACAACGTTTACAAAAAATTTAAATTTACTACCGAAATTCCCAGCCGAGTCGGTGCGGTCGCAACTTTAAGAGCGATAACGGCAAATTTCAAGTTTCGTCGATCGGCCGCCAAGATCCTGTGATTTAACGCCTCTACTGTTTTTTATCAGACTACATTAAATCATTCGTCTATGCTCTATTCCAACAAGCCGGCGACGTTAGAGGACGCCATAGCAATTTTTAAAATGTCTGTTTATAGAAGTTACACAATCATCCATGTAAAATAGACAAATAGTCGAAAAACAGTATCGCGTCCTTGGATTTATATTAAAATACCGTACCTCCCCCTCGACTCTGTTAATAATGCACTCACCCCTAAAGGGAGCGTCCTAGACCTGTTTTCTCAATACCATTACCCACTTAATTACCCAAACAACACTTGTCGACAAACAGAAAAGAAAAAAACGAATCACATGTTCTCAAATAGTTTGTGACGATAAGGTCACACTAGCAGGCTGCATTTAAAATACCATTGAAAATAGATTTACTATTCTCTTTAAGATTTGTAAACAAAGTTATCGTTCTTTTAATTCAGTTCTATAAAGCACAAGGTAGTTTTTCCGCTCCCCTTTAAATGGAAAAGCTTTTATGGTCTGTTTGCAGTGATGTTGTGATTGTGTGCCAATGCTGGTCAAAGAGAAAACTCAGAAATACATACCAGGGTAACGATGAAACCATATCAACCACAGCCCCAAACCCCGTTCCCATGCAGGCATAGTATTTTTGGTAAAATTCCAGAGCAATGCAGTAAAATAACAGTGAATGTATCAACCAAGCCGAACACATTCCAAACAACACTAAAACAAATAGTCTACGAGAACGAAATGCCAACAATCCTATTATGGCGGCTAAATGACTTACTCCATTGCACGCGGACATGATGGCTGCGATTTTCTTGTCGATTGATTTAAACATCTGCAAAACAGCCGTAATAAAGTTACATCGCCTCCCCAAACACCACAGGCGTGGGCTCATGGACTTCCACTAATGTTGAATTGGTCCTTATTACAGGAATATATGTCAGCACAGCGAAAAAGGAAATATATCATTTTCATAGGATAGATATCACCCACTTCCAGGGGAGTAAGAAATGTCCTTAAAGATTGTCAAAATTGTGAATTTCCCAATATTAAAGACCCCACGTGGGGATGACATTTCCGCGGAACACGTGACCAGCGTGGTACGGTCTTCAGCTCCATAATCAGTGTTTGCATTCGTATCTATACAAAGCTGTCACTAACAATCGGTTTCGATACCTTTCCGGAGCCACGTCTCAAAAAAATATCCTAAATTCACAATTCATTTGAATGGGATCACGTTCTGAACGTTTTCCGTAAATCTAAATGTGGCAACTTCTTTTTTTTTTTAAATTTAGACAATCCAGTCGAATACATCGACAAAATAAGGAACTTGTGGTAAGGAGTATGATGTTTGAATGTGTATAGTCAGTTGGCTGAAAAGCCGTATACAATCTATAGTAGTCATAAATTCATATACACATGATCATGCATAGCTGAAAACTAAAATGATTTGTGAAGAGTGAATATTATTATGACATAGACGTAACTGGAAGTAGGTGTAGAGCATTTTAAACCTTTCCATGTCAACGGAGGTTATACATGTGGTACCGGATTACATTAGATTACCTACTAAAGTCACGTTTCGGGCGACGGGATAAATTAAACCAGAGGTTTACGTGGCTCCTGAAACTGTTAACCAGAAATAAATGTGCATGTAACTGGATAAACCTATTCACGTTTGGATTCTAGATCCGCATTTAAAAAGGATAACATATATATATATAAACGTTGTGTGATCCATTAGTTTACGATTATTTAAAATTTAATTTAAGTTCAATTATGTACTCTGTTTTTAACAATGTTTGTGCTTGTCATTCCGCCGCACTTGGAACTACATATTTCTATTCTCAAAAATTGTAACTTGTAAGAAATAACTGATATTTTTATGTATGCAACCAAGTAGCGTTGCCGTTTGGCCCCTTTTTGAGCCTCAAGGCTCTTGGCCCAAACTTTCTTAAAAATAATTAAAATGGCCCCTTTTTCACATTAAGTAAGATTTTATTCTTTATTGAACGAAAAAGAATGCAAAAATATGAAAAGAAGTGTTTCGTAATGAATAAATATGTTTTGAACTTTCTCTTTAACTTGCAAGTTTTTAAGTTTATAATTAATCGTACTTCCCATAAAAAATGTTCATACCACTTTGATTTGTTCGAAAACGTTCGTTGTTCGATTTGGTCTAACGATTTTAACCAAAATTAATATGTAATCTTAAGAACTCCCCTTTTAACATTACTGCAAACTCAGTTTCTCACTAAAAAAAAAAATCAAATGACGGTGCTTTTGAAATTTTGACATATCTCGAATCTCGTCCATACGATTAAAAATTAATTTCTAAAGTTACCTATATGGTCATTTATAACTTATTAGCAAACTCAGTTTTTCTCAATATTATAGTACAACGGATTTTTGAAAAAAAGTATTTTTTTTTTTTTAATCTAGGTTTCTTTAGTTTACCGGAAAACGGTAAGAACGATTTTGACCAAAATGCATACTTAGAGAGAACTGATGTTTTCAAAATTATTGTGACCCTAATTTTCAATTCGAATCACCGAAAACGCTAATTTAAAACACTGCTCATAACCCCATTTTTTTAATTTCGATAAAACTTTAAAACCAAGTAATGCTTACATCCCGAACAATAACTTGTACTCGGTTTTCAGCTAAATAGTTAAGGAATAGTATCTTTCAAACTTAACATTGCAATACATCTAGGAAAACCTTACCTTGAGGCAAAGGACATTTTTGACATTTTGACAGTCCTCTCAACGATCTACTAGGATTCACAAGTTCGGTATCATGAGTGAGCTTTAAATGGAGGAAATCAAAATAGGCCCAGTCGTGGCCGCAGTGATATGGCAACTTGTTTTCACCTCCCCATGCAAGCAAATCTGGGCGCAGGGTCATAAGTCCACAGGCCAAAAGTCCACAATGGACTTTTGACCCACCTAGGTGGGTTGTAAGCCCACAAATCAATTGTGGACTTATAACCCACCCAGGTGAGCCAAAAGTTCACAATAATTTGGGTCATAGGTTCACAATCTTAATTCATAATTACTCATATGCATATCCATAAACAACTCAAAAAGTATGGGAATGTTTTATAATAATTAAATGGCGCACGCGAATTGCTACCATTGTATTATGAAATGTGTATGGAGGGTCATGCTGCCCCCCTGCAACTCCTCTGCTTGGGTTTCTTTTGGATTACGGGCTGGGTGCACGGTCTTTTGCTTGTAGTTTGTGTTTAATTTTCAAATTTCAAATTCCACAAATGAGGTCATTACCAGAATTTTGAACTTTGATAAGACCACAATCAGTAAGTCAAAAGTCCACAAGAATTTTGTATGAACTTTTGGCTCACCTGGGTGGGTTTAGGTAGGTCCACAACTGATTTGTGGACTTATAACTCATTCACAACTGATTTATGGACTTATAACCCACCTAGGTGGGTCAAAAGACCATTGTGGAGTTTTGGCCTGTGGACTTATGACCCTGCGCCTCTGATCTTCTCGCATATCAGATGAATAACTCAAAAATTAATTTTATTAAACACTACTCCTGGCATGCTTTCCAGATTTTTACCTTTCGTTTCGTTCGACCCAGTCGTGCGCTTATATTTTTTTTTGTTATATAAATATTATAAATGCCTGTGCTGCTCAAAAAGGGGGTGTACCCTTTTTGAGATTTTTCTACGGCAACGAGGCAGGCTCTCTTTTAAATCTTTTAATAACCGACTTAAGAGTGCAAAACTTTCAGTAAAGTACTAGCCAAAAACCCTGCGTAGATCGGTTTCGTTATTTTATTTGGTGAATGTCTTGGCATTATTTAAACAAATAGGAAAGGTAGATGTGTGCCTAAATTACATATTATTTTGTAGCATACTTTTGGGCAATCCTGATTAGAGATAAAGGGTTTTCCAATAAGAGGTGTTATTGTGAATGACCCGCTATTTCGGTAGCTGTCACTTTTGAAGCTTTTATTCTTTGACATTTGACAAGTAGAAACTACGCCATTACTAAAAACGATACTCGCTTCAACACGGCATTGAAATTAGGCATTTTTCTTTGAATACCAAAATAACACGGCATTGAAATTAGGCATTTTTCTTTGAATACCAAAATAACACCTCTTATTGAAAATCCCTTTATTTTACTAAATGTACCTTTGTCCCAAATTTCAGCGTCAAACAGTTTTCTATTTTTAAAATACTACTTACATCTCCCCTTTTAATTTTTGCTGCTCACCAGACACAAAACTGACAGCTTAACTTACCCGTTTCCCTTTAAGGGTAGCCCCATAATGTTTATACTTACTCACATTAAAGATGATCAAGAATTCGCGAGCAAAAGTAGAGTTCTTTCAACAGAAACGCACATGTGCAATAAATGAAGGAAAAGGAAAGGGGGACATTTCAGAAATGATTGATACTCGTAAGCGTAACCCCTAAATCATCAACACAGAGTTGTTGGCTTGAAGTAAACAATTCAAGTTTAGATATTTGACTCCGGTATGTATGTTTTTGAATTACATAACACATCCCATATCAACACAAACGTATTCACCATGACGGACAGATACCTTCATTTATATTTGGTTATTTATGTAGGAGCTGTGTTACAAACTTCTGCTCCGGAAATTGGAAAAAAGAACCTACTCGCGGCAGGAATGCTGCCGAAGTCCGATGCATGCATATGCATATACCTAGCTTATTTAAAATGACGAAAACCGTGCACGTATTGTGCTCGTTTAATTATGTAGTTCATCCGGCCACGATTTCAATTCAAACATTATCACCTACCTAGGGACTTGGAATGCAATTGATTAACTCGGACAATAAACAACCGAGTGTAATGAAATAAGTAAATACGAGTATTCCGATTAATTCGAACACTTAGTGTACACATGGCATTGTTGCTAGCTGGAATTTTAAAGATATGTACATATTTATATTATTTGCAGCATATTTCCATTTGATATTATGATATTTTCAACTAAAACTAAATATTCAGTAGGAATACAGTCGTGCATCGAGTGTGCTTGTCTTTGATACTAACAATGGTTTTGAATAGTTGCATGAGTGTCCTGAACACGGAGGCTTCTGGTTGCCAGTATGAATATACTATTAGAGTAAATGAGGCTGGGATCAACGTTTCTGTCATCGGTGGGCGTTACGGAGCCATGTTACCGACTTTTTTTTTACTAAAATTGAAATTTGACATATACATTTCGACGACCGTGAGCAACAGCTCGAAACCATCAACAAGGTTTTGGAAAATTGGAGTGACAGAATGCGCTACTGTGAAGCCAGCCGAAGCAGCCACTTAAACGACGTTGTGTTCCATAATTAATGGGAATATTTGCTCTTAGCCATGGAAGACATGGAAAAGGTAATATTTTATTGTATTTATAAAAAGAAAGTTGCATTTAGTCCACCCTGTACATATAAATGGAATTCATTGGTCGCTACTCTGTACTAGGAGCTATAGCTACTCTTCTTCTTGTGCAAGAGTCAAATAATATAAACAACTAGCTGACCCGGCGAACTTCGTTCCGCCCAAATCCATATATATAAAAATTGAGCCTTAAAATTGTATTCGTTTGTCGCCAATACACGTCTTAACGGATTTACCGATTTTAACCAAACTTCCATACATCTTTGGTATTGGTCTATATGATTTTTGTGAAGTTTGGTTGCAAATGGTAAACGTATGTTTGTGTAATTTGTTTACAAAAAGCGGTGCAAAAAAAAATATATTTGTGGTGCTGTTGTCGATACCACTCAACCAATTTAAATGAATTTTTATGGCTGTTTTTTGTTGGTTACAGTTTGAAAGATAGGATACTATTTAGGTATGGTGGGTACAGCTTTATGTAAAAGATACTGACGTCCGTATGTGCGTGCACTCATAACTCGGGAATGGATCGTAGTTTGGTGTTAAACATATTTTTTGATGCCAAATCTAAAAAACTAAAAAAAATGTTTCGTCAAAAATAAAAGCAAAAATGTTGTGGATAACGTAATCACTATTATTTTTATTTAAAGTATGTGTTTTTTTAACTATCGCAGAGCTTTTTCATAAACTACATTTTTTGTTTTGTCCTGTGTAGTAGTATAAATAAACAGAACTGATGGCTTTCCTACACGTGAACATGATACATATAATTGTCCGTGGGAGAAGCATGGATACTCTAGGTCGATTCCACACAATTCCAACGATTGTCCTTGCGCCTTATTTATTGTCATAGCGAACGCAAGACGTATCAGAAATTGCAATCTTTTGAATTCAAAAGTTAAATCTGGTGGAATCATTGGAATACGCGGAATCAATACATCTTCACCTTTAAATTTTCCTTTTAAATTCGTTGCTTCAATAAGATTGTTCATAACCTTTTTTACTGCTAATCTTGTTTCGTTGCATAGTCGAGGATGATTTATATTCCGAAGAAGAATAATTGGTGCACCAACTTTCAATTGTAAACGATGAGGCGGCAATCCAGGTAAACCCAACGAATTCAGAAGTTCCGTCGGATAATTGACAGCGTCATCTTGATTTGTGACCGTGTCTACTGATTGATACGTTACAATCTCGCCAGGCACATCAGTTAAAAAATCCGCATTCAATTGGCCGACGTCCTTATTTTTGGCAGAATATTTCTCTTTCAGCTAACCAATTGTGATTTTTATAATTTTGCGCAATGTTTGGAAAAACACTTGAAACCAATTGTTGTTTTGTTTGTGCGAACTTAGAAAAATTATCTGGCAAAGTGAATTATCCAGTGTTATCAATAGGAATTTAAAAATTCTTCAGCCGATGAGTCATTTTGTATTTGTACTCTCACATTTGTTGTTAAAGTGAGTGTTTGTACATTTCTCCATAAATTTGATGACTTTAAATATGCCTTTAATTCATCTGCTGGAGTTACACGGGTATCACTGGCAGTGTTTGACGGAAATCACCAACCAATAATATTAAAGCGCCACCAAATATTTCTTGATTATTACGTAAATCTTTCAAAGTTCTATCCAAAGCTTCCACCGATCTCTTATGTGACATTGTACATTCATCCCATACAATTAATTTGCATTGTTGCAAAACTCTTCCCATTCCAGAATTTTTAGTAATATTACACGTTGGATTTTCATTAATTTGCATATTCAATGGTAGGTAATTTAAGTGCGGAGTGCGCTGTACGACCACCATCCAATGTAGCAGCTATTCCAGACGACGCAAGTGCTAATGCTATATTCTTCGGTGATCTTATAGTAGCTAGTAGCATGGAAATCAAAAACGTTTTTCCGGTACCACCTGGCGCGTATAAAAAAAAAAACATTCCTCCGCTTTCGTTTTGTATAGCTTGAATTATTGTATCATATACATTTCTTTGTTCTCGGTTCAATTTCGGTAGATTAAAATTTATATCGTATTGTTGTTCACGGTGCATTTCTTAATTAAATTCGTCATGCAATGGTCAATTAAGAGCTGGCAAACATAATTGTGACAATGTTTTATTTGCAATTGCTAAGCACATATCTTCAATTATAAGTAATGCTTCATTACAAATTTCGAGTGTAATTATTAATTCCTGATTTCTAGAAATACGATGCATTCTATTCAAGTCACAATTCCACCAAAAAAAAAACTACTTTACAGCAAAAAAAAAAAAAATTTGTTTTGCACAGTTTTTTGTAAAAAAAAAATGTCAAAATCTTCCAACTCGTAGTTTTTAACTTTTCGAACGACATCTTGAGACGTCAAATCACTATAAAAGGCCATATAATCTTGATGAACGCCAAAACCATCTAGATTTCCTGAAAATATCTTTGTGTCATCATTTTAAACCAAAAATTGCCACTCATGAGGAGACACATATCCTCGATCAAAATCAAAGCTTTGTTGCGCTTTTAATCTCACATCAGATGATTATCCGATTCGATCAGTTCATTATCCGATGTCACAGTGCAAATTCGATGCAAAATATCGTCGGCCATAGCACACAACACACCGTCACCAGTTCGCAATGCTTCGGACGAAGTAGGGCCACAAACATTGACCAAAATCATTCTCAAATAGAAGCATTCGTTGTTTTTCAGGTGAACTGTGTATATTCTACCAATTGCATCACTTGCATAAACACCACGAAATGCGGGAACTACTTCACCTTGTTTCCGCCGCTTGAACTTCTTCGACGACGCATTCCAATATCGGGGCATTTCGCAATAAGTAAGTGTTCGTGCAAACTCGTGGCCTCGGCAAGTGTCAAAAAATTGGTTAATGTTGTTGCAGGTGCCATAACCCTACTCACGAATGAGCAGAGTACCAAGATTGTTACTCGCTGATTTTTCGTAACAACCCCTACGTGAAAACTCAAAACGCTGAACAACATCATTGTCCACGCATCTCAATCACCCCTACATTTCAAGATCCTGAAAATAATGGATTCAAACACCATCAAACAAATATCAAAGTATCTACTCCACTTTAAAATATTACTTAATGTAACATAGTAAACATAATTTAAAAGAACAAACTTATTAGGTAGGTACCTTTATTTAAAAAAAAAATTCAAAATTGTTCACAATAACAATTTGCTCGGAAAATAATTGAAATCATTGACAACAACAATTGCTTTAAAAATATTTTTATTTTTTTTTGTATTTGAAATGTCACTACTCGATTTCTATCCATTTTTTTGTTGTTTCAAAGTGCATTTCCCCATACAAACTTTCATAGCCTTTTTCATCCCCTCAAAGTTTTATTTTCGCGACAAAACTTCACACAAATGATATACAGACCAATAGCAAATATGTGTGAAAGTTTGGTTCAAATCGGTAAATGCGTTAAGGCGTGAATCGACGACTAACGAACACAATTTTAAGGTTTTCTTTTTATATAATTATATATATAGATAGATATGTGGGTAGGTACCTACCTACACTTTATGGACATTTCGGATTGTTGGCGGGCGGCTTGAAGGCTCAGCTTCGCAATAAACAAATCACACCAGAAGTTTGTTTTGGGCTGACCTACCGCAACGTCTGACAAATATCCGACAACATCAGGACGCATAAATCTGAAGCCTTGGCATATATTACCAGTTGAGCAAATTATATTAAGGAAATAGTAGAGCGACTGATATATTGACATATTTGTGTCAATTCCTATTTAAAGGAATTGGATGTCATGTACTCGAGGAGATCGATGGTTGCAAATGTTTGCATTTGGGAAGCGTTTGCAAACGTTAAATTTTAACAGAATCTTTGTTTTACTTTTGCGCCGCATTTTCAACTAATAATCACTATCCCGAAGATACATACATTGATTCAGTTGGGTATAGATGTGTCCACAAATTGGAGAACCGATCAGCAGCAAATATTCGATTCTTACTTACATATCTACTGTTTATAGTGTTGCAACACTTACCTGAAAAGAGAGAGAGAAAAAAAAAACATGATTTTAACTAAAAGTGGATGAGCGAACTAGTTTTTGTAAAAGTTTGCATATTTAATATATCTAGTTATAATGCTTAAATAAAGGTACTTTTGCAAAAGTGTAGATAAACACGGTCCAATCACTGGGGCTGAAGGAAGGAAGAAATATTGCTATCGGTGCAATTTTTTTTCTTCAAATTTACATTGAAATCATTTATTTTTCACTAACTGTGCACGCAGCTTCGTACGCGGCGTGAGACTGTGTGATTTCCAATAAAAGAGATTTGACCGTTTTTTCAACGGCATAATTGTAAAACCAACAGTCTAGCTACAACAAAGCGGTGAACATTGTCAATGTGAAATAATCAATCAAACAAATCTATTTACCTAAAACACCAATTTAAGAAAATTAAATTCAACAGCGTGAGTATCTACTAAAGTATCACTTCCTTACTGTAGGTACAACATACAGCGTAGGTAATATCAAAACAACCACTAAAACAAAAGCATTAACGGAAATTTGTATCTACACCGACAATAAGTAAATTAAACAACATAATTCACCTACATCGTCTTTACTTCTTGAATTCTTCAATTCCTTACTGTAGGGATCAACGTAGGTACTATAACAACCATTAAAACGAAAACCATGTACTCAATTTCTATATACACCACCTCACCATACGTCCACCACCACACCACACGTCATCAGCCATCTGCGCATTTCCTCAGAAACACATTGTCGCTGTTTTTCTTTTTTTTCATATGATCGTGCTTGTGCGATGTGCGCCACCAAACCACCCCAAAGCAGAACAACGATCAAGAACCGCGGCTGCTGATAATATTCGATTTGAGAAAATAAATTTATTTTTTTCGTGTTAGATTTTAGGTTGTAGCTCAGCTTCTAGAGGACAAAGAAAGCTGATTGATGGCTTGAAATAACTATAAAAGTGTTGGCTCTCCTAAGTATTTTGTTTTGTTTGCATTGATTAAGAATTATTTGAGTAATGGCAGTAAAGTCAGAAAAAAAACACATTTTGGCCAAAAACGTCGGAGAATTTAATAAAAAAATAACTGCCATTTTTACTACTTTCTTTGTTTTTTTTTTTCTTAATCGTTCGTCCGAAGCCAACTACAACCTGGGTCTTATTTTCGACTCCAAGTTAAACTGTAAATGAAATGGAATGTAGAGAACAGAAGGAAGTACCGACAAACATAACGCTTTCTATTTAAATTTAAAAAAATTTACCTTTAGTGCACTTAGTTGTTAAAAGTAATAAATAACTTAAAATTGTACTTAATAATTAACTATTTACGTTGACATTTGTCAACACAAAGCACAAGAATAAAAAAATTGAAGCAATTGCAAATGTAGGCATACATGTATTTAATTGAAATAGTTACTTATTCTGAAACGAATTTCTTTATTTTAAGGTCTCTTTTCAAAGCGATGATTAAAGAAACGAAAATAACACATACAGTCTTTCCAATATCCGAAGAGAAAAGCACAGATTCATCACTTCCAGTCCATAATTTGCATCGCGTACTTTTCTCCCTTGTGTGTTGAAATTCGACTTGAATCCTGCCGTAAGCCTCAAGAGCATTTGTTTCTTCCTTCGTCCAGTTTCTTGGGCTTAATATAAAATGTAAACAAAAAATTGCAATTACCCAAAAAAGACTCATCTATTGCCTTATCGTTCTTTCTATTTTTTTTACAAAACTTTTATATCAGTTTAACATTTACCAGTTCAAATTCGCATAATTTTTCTTTTAATTTTTTTTTTCAGAAACTAATTTCGTTTTCCAATATCAGAAAAGTCAGAGTCAGAGAAATTTTGCGAATTACGATTTCTGGTGCTCTCTCTCTCTCTCTCTCTCTTAGATAGAACAAATATTCGGTCTAGCTCTAAAGTGTAGAACAGCTGGGCTATTATTATTCGATTGTGATTTGTGACTTTTGAACTTTGTCCAATTATGGAGATAGTTTATTTTAAATGATGGCTTGGCAGAGGCCCATCCATTTTTTTTCAAAGACAGCTCTATATTTACATGGAACAATTTTCTGAAACCAGTTTCTAAGGAATTCTTCCCACGCTACTGGTGTTAAGTTCTGAGATCTGTCACGAGTTGAGGTTCACGGGGCTAAGTAAAGGGTGTTCGCGAAACAATTTTCGAATTTAAAATTAAATAATAAAAGATTCACAGGTTTTTATATAATCGTTTTTATTTTAAAATAAAACATACAAATGCGGATTTATGTTTTGAAAATAATTGAAGTTAAATGTTTACCACGGAGACGAACACACTCATTTAAACGAAACACCATATTTTTTGTGAAAACTTTTTTGCAAGTTTCTTGCGAAATTCCTCTGATTTCGTTGCGAATATCTTTTCAGTTGCAATAAATTTCGCGGTTTGTTAACGTAGACTTTAGATTTAAGAAATCCCCATAAAAAAAAAGTCCGCAGGTGTTAAGTCTGGCGATCTGGGGGGCCATGGGATATCACCATAACGACTTATGACTTTTTCGGGGAAAATGCGCCTTACAATGTTCATTGATGCCTCCATCCTGTTGAAACCATGTCGATCCGTTTACCCATTCATTGTTCTCCAACTCAGGTTCCAAAAAGTTTTCCAACATAGACGAATAGGTTTGGGAATTTTTTTTCTTAGTGAAAGACGTGGATTTGCAATAACATCACGACGAACTGCTTCAATTGTTTCGTCAGTTCTCACAGTTCGCGATACACCTGGCCCGTGTCCCACTACAGGTCCTTGTTCACGAAAACTTCGCACCCACTTGCCAATAAGTTGCGTACTAGGACAATCCCGTATACGCCGAATATTGAAATGTCTTGCGAATAGCCACGGGAGAATCGTTATTTTTAAAATATGCCTCTACAGCAAACGCACGATGCTCCGCCGACCAACGATCCATGGCTACTAAAATCCGCACGACGCGTAAGTGTAATGAATACGCCTCCCCCCTCCGCCGATACCCCGCTCGCCGTTTATTCAAATTCAAAGTAGAAAATTCTTTGGCGGACACCCTTTATATTAAGTATTCTTGGATTAGGGAAACCGAAGAGCAGAGCATTGGTGAACAATTTCCACTGCTTCAGCAACAAAAGAATCTTTTTGGATAAAGACTTTGAATAGATCCCAAATGTGTTCAACCGTAAATCGATTCAATTCACTGTCAGTGTCAAAATAACATGCCTTTACAAATAAATCAGGTAGACACCTGCTTAAATACGTCTCGCGATCTTTTTTAGTGTCCAGGCTTAATTTGTCGAATTCACAGTGGCCAAATTTTCCATACAAAATTGCATATTGTGACCGACAAAATATTTAGGGTGAAGGTTAAATATGATTATAAGTAAGGCCTGTTGTGTTTTTAACTTGCCTAAGCCGAAACTTATTTTCGAAACAGGAATTGATGCAAACAATTAAAGGTGACTACTGAGGCCCGTTTGCCGACACTGTACTCATAGCGATTTAGTTCTACTTAAATACTTTATATGGGCTACTTTTTCTATGTCATAAACTGTCACATACGATTTTAAGTGGAACTTAAATCGCTATGAGTAGTATCAGTGAACGGGGGTGAGTATTGCTATGAAAGCATAAATTGTCCAGCCCCGAGAAATAAAAATAAAAATCAAAACCATGTCTACCACAACCAAGCAGACAACTTCAGAGGACATCATTTTCCTTGTAGGACATGCAAAGCCGATTAGAATGCATAAACTTCCTCCAAAGAAAACAAAATATGTTTGTTGTTGCAGGGACGACGTCTATGGCTGTTCAACTTGCCTGAAAAACATCATGCATAACAACGTAGTCGAATGAATGCATGACCTACGAGATACGAGGGTGAAGGCTCGAGTCTCTCGTGGTTTCCACTTGAGATGAATTAGTACTGTATACGGGTATTGTGCAAATTAGGCACACAATGCCACATGCTGGGGAATTGTCTCATGATTGTCTCTGGCATTGTTCTGTAGTTGTAATTCGCAAACTACTGAGTAACTACAATCGACGAACTTGTATCAGAATCTGGGCAACTTGCATTTATTTAAAGTCAACATGAAAGGGATACTGCTTAGTTTCTAAAAGCCTTTGCCATGGGCTCCTCTGCTGTTAGATAAATTTCCCTTGTGTCTATTTTGTATGCCACGCATTCAATTTAGCGGCAGACACTCACAGAGTTGGAAAATTAAAAAAAAAAGTTCACGGAAATGAGAATGTGCAAGTTTTCTGAGCACTCAAATAAATGACTCGTCATCAAAGTGCATGGTTCTCAACTTTAAATGACATTCTGCCAAATCGCCTCCATAAAAACGACTCCCACACATCAATAACAAATCGCATACAAAGGAGAAGATATATGTATAGTACACCTTCCGCCCAAACAGTAACGCCGTCTTTGTTTGAACGATATCAAATACAATTCCGACAGATGAAAATACCATAATAAATCATAATATCCTGTCAATGTCATGTAGATGGGTTTGCCGTCATAGAACCATTTGCCGCTTACGAATTCCATTTACACATGATGGGAATCGCGATGTGATGTTACGAGTTGAAAGAACATTACATCGACTGACATCCTATAGCTGATTGCTGACGGTGTAGCTCGAAGGGCGTTGTAGCTATATTATTATGCGGATGCAAAGTGCCATGAATTGAGGAGCAATACAAAAGATTGGTATGTGACGATTTTTGTGTTGTTCTTTTACAAGGATATCATAGTCATGTATGTCTATTGATGTTCAAAGAACGATGGTGATCACATTATCCGCGCCAACAACACGAAAGGCTGCGCACATAAAGTCACGAAGAAGAAGCAACTCCTCTTGTGAATGATATCTGATGTCAGAGGGTGTTAAGTGCTCCCAATCAGTGTTTATGGTATATCCTCTTGCCACGAAACATACGATATACGAATGGTATTTTCTCATTTCTGGCGCATGTATCTCGAGGGCGATATTAGAGTCTCGGCTTGTATCAATTTGGATACTGACATCCTTTCCGCATAATGAGAATAACAACGCAACGGAGAGGAATTAAACTATCAGTAATCACAGTCGATGCTACTTGAGATTGAGACTAGGACGATGAGGGGTTCGACCCAATTTCTAATCCAAACGAATTGGTGGTCCCCTTTGGGGACCTCCCTCCATCAGAGTTATTTATTATAAATTGCACGGATATAATGATGTGTGTTCTGTTTGAGATAAAATCCCAAGCATCGAGCGGAACGTGCCACGTAATGATGGATGTTAAATAGAGCCAGAGAGCCGGAGTGCAGTAGCGAGATGCATATGCATGAGGAGCAAAGGAATATAGACATGATTTATTTTCGAATCTGGGGTTACCAAATGATTCTGCTGCACGTCCGGTTCGCACCAACACCTACTTGTGATGCGATCATTTTGTCATAAAAACCTTGACAAGTCAAATGCTAGATTATGCTTTCAGCATCGAGTGAAGGAAATAAGAAAACTATGGGTACACACAGCAATTGCAAGGATTGCAGGAAGCCACTTCAATTTCTTGTGACAGTGATTTACTCCTTCCACTTGGTGCTCTCTTATCGAAGAGACTGCCGTATATGGTGGACGACGGATCTGCAGCAACATCCTGCAAGTAATTGCCATTGAAGGACAATTTATTGCGAATTCAATTGGGAAGCTGGTCGTAAGTAGCATTATGCTTGAACAAAAGAAGCGACATTGCACATATGACGTAAATCGTTTATTTATAGTTCGTTAACAAAAGAAACGGTAATCGAGCGTTATTACAAGCATTTCGAACGGAGGAGCAGGTCTGTCTCTGTGCACCATTATCACGTATTCTTTTTGGCCTTGCTGCCCCATGAGGAACACTTCACGTGGATGTGTGTACACAAGTTTTGTGTAAGGGCTCAGTTATAGCCATTCGTATATGAAACGCAACCAAAAAAGTTAGAACAGCATGAAAATTTGTTTTTTTACGTTTAGGCGGTCATAGAAAAAAATCTGTCAGAAAAAAAAGTTCCCTGCGAAAACAACAACAACTAACCAACTACCACTGATTGGATCCATTAGAAAAGAAATCCCGGCAGATGGAACATGGAACAGTAAAGAAATGAAATATTTCAGTGAAATGATTTTATTTATGTTTTTTTTTTTTTTTTTTTTGTGGAATTGAATGAGAAGTTGATAGGAAAAAAGTTTTTCTTACGGAAAAATTAATAAATTATTTTTCTAGAAAACTTAAACATCATTTGCTTTACCTTTTTTTGGAATCTGGTGGAGTAATTCCACACATTTAACTTGCAGGAACGGAAATGCGTGTTTTATCATTGCATACATTTTTTTTTTAAACTCTCTTTATAATTCACTAGCTGACTGCTAAACGGCGAAGACGACACAAATTCCGCTGTTAGGCAGAACGATCCATTCAACCTGGACGATGACAGCCAAGATTTCCGTCCACCTGACCAAAATGAAGTGAGGATAGCAATATCTAAGCTTAAATCCAACAAGGCTGCTGGTCCAGACGGCTTACCTGCCGAGCTCTTCAAGGCAGCCGGAGATGACTTGGTAGAGTGCATACACCAACTCATCTCCAAGATTTGGTTAGAGGAAAGTATGCCTGATGAATGGAACCTCAGCATTGTTTGCCCGATCCACAAGAAAGGAGACCCTCTAAACTGCGCCAACTACAGAGGCATCAGTCTCCTGAACACTGCGTATAAGATCATGTCTGCTGTATTGTGTGAACGCCTGAAACCATTCGTCAACGATCTGATAGGTCCCTATCAGTGCGGTTTTAGGCCCGGTAAGTCCACGACCGATCAAATATTCACACTACGGCAGATCCTGGAAAAAACCCAAGAATACCAGATCGATACTCACCATCTTTTTATCGATTTTAAGGCCGCATATGACAGCGTTTATAGAGACGAGCTATACAGAGCCATGTCTAGTTTTGGCATCCCTGCCAAACTTGTCAGATTGTGCAGAATGACGATGGAGAACGCTCGCTGCTCCGTAAAGGTCGGAAACAATCTCACCGAGACCTTTGATGTCAAAAAAGGATTTAGACAAGGTGATGCGCTGTCATGTGACTTTTTCAACATCATTCTTGAGAAGATTGTGCGAAACTCACAAGCCAACACCAGAGGCACAATTTTCTATAAGTCTGTGCAACTGCTTGCATACGCTGACGACATTGACATTGTTGGTACAACACAGCGAGCTGTCACTGGTGCGTTTGCAAGTATTAGTACAGAAGCGGCAAAAATGGGTTTAGTGGTGAATGAGGGTAAAACAAAATATATGCTGTCAACAAGAAGGGACACACGACATCGACGAATCGGGCAGAACGTCACGATAGACAGCTATAACTTTGAGGTAGTTAGGGACTTTGTCTACCTCGGCTCCGCTATAAACTCTGATAACGACATCACATCAGAAATCAAACGAAGAATCACACTTGCCAACCGCTGTTTCTTTGGCCTAAGACGGCAACTGATAAGTAAGGCCTTGTCGAGAAATACTAAGGAAACTCTGTATAAGACCCTCATCATCCCAGTCCTGCTTTATGGTGCAGAAGCATGGGCGCTATCAAAGGCGGATGAAGATCTCCTTGGTCGTTTCGAACGCAAAATTCTTCGAGTGATTTTTGGTCCCGTTTGCGTTGACGGGCTTTGGAGGAGAAGATTTAACAGCGAACTCTACGAGCTGTACAGCGACATCGACCTAGTCAGAAAAGTACGCATCAGTCGTCTAAGATGGCTGGGACATGTAGAGCGAATGGACACCAACGCTCCGGCCCGGAGAGTCTTCGATTCCAACCCGGAGGGACAACGCAGTAGAGAAAGACCTCGCCTTAGGTGGCGCGCTCAAGTGGAAGGGGACCTCAACCAACTTGGAGTGCGCAACTGGAGGCAGTTAGCCAAAGATCGCGCTAACTGGAGAGGCGTATTGGTTGAGGCCCAGGTCCACCCCGGACTGTAGCGCCACCTAAGTAAGTAAGTAAGCTGTTATTGCCACGCTTTGTCCGTGCTAAAAAAATGTTTCCGCAAAGAAAATCTACTAATAGATAAATTCATGAAGAATTTTTAACAATAACGATCTTACTGTAAATATATATGTATTGCGATCACAATTAAAAAAAAAAAACGTACAAAATGCATGGAAAATTAACTTTTACGAATTTTCCAAACAAGACAAGACGACCACAACAAAGAAAAGATAACTCAAATCGAACGCTCCGTTCTCGAGTTGTGGATGGTTTTACGGATCCAACTTTATTTTATATATTATAGAAGCAACACTTAAAGACCAAGATCGAGTTACGGTTTCGTTTTATGTATGGCTATAGCTAGAGCCTAAACTAGCTGCAGAGCAATCCGTATATGTTGTACGCATTTCAGTTTGTTGGAACACGCGCACGGAAGTCATCAGCTCCAAACAATCGACCAAATCTCAGAAGTGGAATAGTACCTATCTCGCGTACCGCTGAATTTAGTCCTCAAGGAGTCTTTGACACTTGAAGTTTTTGCTGATGGTAACCTGCGGGTAACTAGCAAATTTCCAAGTCCGCTGCAATTGAAACTTGAAGACCGCCGGGACTGTCGCAAGACGGACCTGAAGACCGCCGAGACTGTCGTAAGACGGACCTGAAGACTACGGGGACTGTCGCAAGACGGACCTGAAAACCACCGGGACTGTCGCAAGACGGACCTGAAGAACGCCGAGACTGCCGTAAGATGGACCTGAAGACCGTCGGGGCTGTCGAAAGACGAACCTGGAACCGCCGGGGTTCGTGATATAACGAGCCTATAGGGTACCTACAGCCAGGTGGCAACCGTACCACCGATCTTCCTACCGCTGAAACGTAGACTTTAGATAAACTTAATTATTATTGTAAAATTATTTAAACTATAAACATTGAATTATAAAGTTGGTTGAAATATTCTATTTTGTAACCCTAAGATAGAATTGTAATAAAGGAAACTCCTCGACACAAAGGCGATCCGGCGAGTTAACCTCAGCCTAGACAAAAAGCACATCACAACTCGAGTGCTGCTTTCCCTCAATACGTATGCAGCGCCCTCTGTTGGTAGTACTTGTTCTCTCAATTTAAAAAGATGATAGCGTTTACATTTTTGGTTCACTAATAAATTAACACCCGATATATGAAAATTGACCGCTCCTCTATCATTCAATTCAAAAAATCTGCTATACAAAAATTTGAATGAAATTTTATGCCGACTCCAAACGTCTAGTTGAGAAGCTCTTTCAAGACAGTTATACTCTCGGATGTTTGTCAGACGATCGCGAGAGGTGGCGCAGTGGAAAAAAACCCTAAGTTGGAATTTGGGTTTTTGCGGGATTCGAACCTCGACCCCTCGCCTAGTAGTCCAACACACTATAACCTAATACCAAACTAAAATTGTATACCCAATGCTAAAGCTAAGTTTTATGTATTACCATGATTGTCTGGTGTTTGGCTGCTCGAGTGCTCGCATATGCAAAATGCAACTGGACTTGTGTTACAAATTTGCTGGTGAGAGCATTACCGTTTGGGTTTTATTTCAATTCAAAATCATAATTTGCAATTGCACATGCGATGTTATATTCTTTGAGTTCTTCACTTATGTTCTAGCAGCCAGCAGCCACCCAGTAAACATCTCGTCGTATCAGTTTGTACCAGCCAAACATTTGCAAAAAAAAAAAAGACTTATCCCCTTGAAAAAAAAAATCCAAAATAATTATTCAAAGAAGTATCAAGTCATCTTCTTCTGTATTCGTTGATGGAAAAACCATTGAGGATTCCGCCATCTAATAGAAATGACTCAACCAACGAGATACATTATTTGCTAATATCATATTGCCTATAGAAACCTCACAAACAACCCCATGTTGCAAATACAGCCTTGCTAAAAGCTGTTTTTTTTTCCTGTATAATGGAATATTCAAAAGTACATTAGTTAAGAGCGACCTTCATGCAGAGCCACTGCCTACTTCATTTACCATTTCTAAAGCATACACTATACGTATCAGTAACCTTATCACTCTCATAAATAAAAGCAACATTTTAACAAACTTTTCATTCGAAGTCATGACCCCATTCTGCTGCTTAATTTAAAAGTCACAAGTGCATGCTGTATTGTCCATGTCTATGGCAAACATGTTCTAAATGCAAAGCATTCGAAAAAAAAAGTTTGCGCCAATGCATGCGAGCAGCGTCACACACTCGAGAGAGATATTGGGGTAAGCTTAATTTCTCTCCTTTCCAAGAGTCCGTAAACATAACTAGTTGGGGGAAACGCAAAGTGCGAATGCTCCAAAGGAGTAAAAGGCTACACAACCTTTGAAACCGGGAGCAAAGCCATTTTTGTGTATATACGTCTGGGTACGACACGGTTGAATTAACCGATTTGAAAACCCTTCCGAATGGAAAAATATGGGCTTCAAAACTGTGCTCAGTTGGAGAACTTTTCCATGCGCTTCTTAAAGTATACACCTACCCGCGTGTCTTTGAAAACAAACCCGATGTCAGCAGATCCTAAAAGATTCTCTGATTCATTACATCCCTTCGAATTTTTTCTTTTCCAGTCATTAAAAACTTCCTTAAGTCGCAATTATGTCATTTTGGCATAGACAATTGGGTTTGTTCTACTTTTGATTGTCCGTAATTGAGTTGTCCTTCTCGCATTCTTTTTGTCAATCATTTTCATTTCATTTACTTTTTGGGAAAAAGCGCCCTGCTATTAACTCAACCAGAAAGCAGCAGTGGACCATCAGAACTTTATCTCAACTTTAAGTAGATAAATAGCCCGATTTATGAAATCGCCGATAAGCCATTGAAAGTAACAGAGTATCCCCATTAAATGTGAGTCAGGATCTTTCATTTGTATGTATTCCTCTCAACGTCATTGCATGATTATTTGATTTCTTGAGAGAAAACAATACAACACAATAAAGACGTGTCTTTGGATATATTTGCCGCTGCTGTAACTGTTTCTCTTCCCTTCAGTCGACAACAAAACGAGCCAAGTTTCCAATTTCGCTCACCCATGCATAGAGCACAAGTTTTCGCTCCTTTAACTTGCTTGGCAGGAAGTCCTTTCTTGAGGGCGTATTCTTTGAGCGCTTAATGATTTGGGTATTATTTTATTGTCCAACTGTGCAAAGTGATTAATGGAGTTTCGTTCGCAATCCTTTAAACTAATTAAATCTTCTGCATGGAGTTTAACGCAACAACCTAAAAACAAACAGTGATCTGGTGCATACATTTAACACCGTAGGCCTTAATTTCCATAATCAATGCTGTTCATGCATAACAAATGGGTACCAGTCAAAAGGGCTTGTGTGTATGTGAAATATATGCATCATTTGTTAATCTATTATGTAAGGTGGACTTTGCACGCCTGATTAAATATAACTTGCACCGTGTTTTTATTCGTTTGCGTCTTATGTGTGTCAGTGCATGGTGGGGGAGTTTTTGCAAAGCGTCGTAGTTGCAGATGTTACAAAAAAAATGGAGGAATTCAATGATGTAAATAATGCACCATCGAAAGTACCCGTCATTCGCACAAAGTCGTATTCGAAAAATATGGCTTTTCTGAAATATGTACCTGATGGGCTTGGCCTAGGTCGCGTGTCAACTATGTTAAGTAACTTCCATTTGACACCATTGTGGTGACGCAACTTTTCATTAAGGACGTCAACAGACAATAAGTAGGTGGCCAAAGGCGGATCAAGCCACGAAATGCTGTTGCTTTTGAACCTGCAGATGCACAATTCCATTAGTATGTCTTTGCATGTGATGCTACAAAGCTCATAGCTTATATGGGCTCCTAGTAGTAGGAATGGTTACAAATTTTGCTTTTCCAGTGTTTCTGGTTTCACACAAGACGTGCAATATTTATTGTCAAAAGTAAACATGCAAAAATATAATTCCTGTGTGCTGTTGGTATCAACAACGTATACGCCATCCGACACATAAATGCAAACCAAGCTTTTGTGCAATACCAACAATGCCGGAATTAAATGCAAAGTGCTAGCACTGCCGTTGTGTAGGTACATGGAAACAACATCAGATTCAGATCATTCCATTTACGTTTCATCTCTCCATCTCCATCAGTACATGCTAATTCATGAGTGGGAAACTCTCGGCTACTTAGAGAACATACCGGATTACAACATTATGGACTTTGGGCATATGTAATAATGTCGATATTTCAAAATTCGAATTTCAACTAGGCAAAGACGATGTTACATATGGATGGTACTCACTAGCCATAGCTAGGCTTGTCGCCAAAATTCTACAAATTATTTGGCTACACGCAGATCAGCCGCAAGAGTGCGACACACGTATGACAGCACTATTTTTAGTATATATACTCTCTCTTAACTCTTGTAAATAACATTCTAGAAACAAACTTCATCCCTTTACATTGTAAACGCGAATATCCACAAAAAAAATTTTCTTTAGTTAAACTATTACGAATAATTTATTCAGCAAATTTCGTTCCTAAATTCATAAAAATCGGCAATCATACATTGAAAATCGCCAAATAAATAAGTCTCCGTCAATATAAATCGTCAAATTAAAAGTATTGTAAAATCAAATGAAACCAAGCAACTTATTATTTAAAATAAAAAAATAACGAATTTATTAAAAAATAAATAAACATAAAAATGAAAGGGAGAGTTTTTTTTTTGTGACAACGCACCACATGTGAAACTTCTCTGGCTAAATGGGGATGTTAAATTATCCATGTGTTGCAGTTTAATTGCATTAAGAAATTTAATTAATTATTATAATCTATTTTTATTTATTTTAAAAGTTTTCATAACGCAATCCAATCCAACGTTTTCTAGTTTTAGAGTTTTTGTTTGCATTTAGATTTAAATAAGACCATTTATGTAAGAACAGTTCACTCCCCAGGTCCAGCGTGTCCATATAAGTCTTTACTTTAAGAATTAAATTGAATGAATTAAAAAAAATGTATATCCTATCTTTCAAACTAAAACCAACCATTATACACTATACCTACACCCACAAAGTTTAATCAAAGTCAGTTGAATAGTTTCGCAGATCGACAACAGCGCCACCTATCGGTTCCGAAATCTTTCGAGTTTCAGCCAACCATACATACCAAAAAAAATTTCATTGAAATCGAGTGAGAGTGAGTGGTTTAGGAGTCGAGAGCGGCGACGTAGTGATGGTGACAGGCAAATTTCTGCCGTCGCCTCGGAATTTCCGTCTCAGTCGAGTCGATTTTATTCCCAAGTCGGGCGTATTATGTATATGGTTCACATAAGAAAAACTTAACAATTCATTTGAAATTAAATGTAATGTAATGTTTTAACAGGTAAAGGCAGAGAATACGAAATTATTTATAACAAAATCTTAAAACAATATCTTTAAGGATACCGGAGCTATTTTCCCTATCTTTAAAAATATTATATTATTTATTTTATTGCTTGATTTTATACTTGCTTTTTTATTTACATTTGAGGTCTATTCACTTGAGCGCGAATGGCTTACTGCGAGCAAATCAAATTATTTGTACTTATTTATGAATTGAAAATTGATTTTTTTTCTACCATCAAAGCATTATATTTAATTAATTAAATTAATTTAATTAATATAATTAAACACCTCAAACCTACCGCTCAATTGATTCACAATCCAAATAAAACAGTCCCGATTCACAAACCCACGAATGAAAATTTCGTTCGAAACTATGATTAAAAAAAGTTTTCATCATGTGAATTAAATGCCAGAATCTACGAATATTCGCCTGTTCGCAATTCGCGCACATATGAATAGGCCTTTAGTTTCACAATCCCATGGCCATGTTTGGAAATTTATTGAGACAGAATCTTTCAGTCTAACGTGTGTCATTAATTTTAGGGATTTTATTTATAATTTACTTCGATTAATTCAATTTCCAATTTGAAAATCGATAATGTTTTTGCTAAGCCGAGACTTTCTCGTTTCGAAAATTCCAGATAATCGAAAATGATATTGTCAAAAAAAGAAACCATCTTCATATTTTTGATGTTTTTCAATTAATTTGTAATAAAGTAACTTAATTTTAGAAAGTTAACAAACAAATTAAACAAATTTTACGGTTAATAGAATGCTGGATAATCGAGAGTTGACTGTATTAATTACGGGGTGTGGTTTTTAAGAAGTGGTTTCATGTTCAACCTCCAGAAAACACAAATTACATCGTAGAATGTCTTCCATAAAGTAGCCTTGAGAAAACTTTCCAACTCAGACGATAGGGTCTTGTTCCAGAATAGCTGATAGCTCTAGCGACCTGCACCGGACTGTTGCGCCAAATATTTTTTAGTGCTTCATCAACAAGCTGTTGCAACAAGGAAAAGCGCCAAAGTCGAGATTGATAATTTTTCAGGAGAGCATATTAGAGTTTTTCTAAAAAGTTTAACATGTAAAAATTTGACTTTAGAAATTTTGTTTTCGGGAATCGGGACATTGTAGCTCCAACTTTGAAGACAAAGAGCTAGGATAAATTTATCGTGAAGGTTTGGGTATGCTAAATCTAATGGTAAAAACTCAATTTCATTTAAATTCGACTTAAGCTGTTTTTGTTCGTGGCAGCACCAGCTCGTATAAGTGCAGGTATCGCACTACTCCGGCACTAGTACATACTTCATAACTCGCTCACGTCCTTTTCAACAACTGCCACAACCATAAACTGAAATGAGGGACCATATGGGCCAAGAGTTAATAAGAATCAATGTTAATCTGCTTGCACCTTGCTCTTCCAGAGCCAACGAGTCGTGTAAGCAGTTTGTGGCTGAGCATTGGTGGGTGAAAATACAAGAGCTCTGCAAGATTTTGCGCCTGATATAGTGGAATTTATGGCTCCCCCATGAGGATGCCTTCTTCTTTCTTTTGCTTCACTAGGGAGATAATTATCTACCACAGAAGGGTAGATCAGCGACCAGAATATATTACAATCCAGCAGCGGCGAAGAAACATTGTCCAAATCTTTACAGCGATATGCGAAAGCTGGTAGAAAATCGGTGCCGAATTTATTGGCCTAGGTATACATTTATGCAAATTGACCAAATGAACAATGACAGGGTAGAAGCTGTAGTCTTAGGAGCTCAATGTCAAGTTAATCGTGGCAGACAATAACAAACGCTCCTAACAAAGTCCCAAAGATAAGGTGTTTTTACCATTTTACGCGATGGGTAGGTAGGTACTTACCGTAAAGGTGAGCTTTTTATGCTTTCGGGGAACTAATTTATAACGCCACACAAAAACACAAACCATTTCCGGAAAGCAAACTCGGTAGAAGCACTTGATTCCATTAATGCGGTAATTATTATACAGACAAGGACCAGTAAAGAGGATACATATTACTTTTTTTGCAATTAGTTTGACTAAGGTCTAAGTTTACTATTAGCTATGAAAAAACCCAATCTACCGACGTATAGTTCCTTTTTATGGATTAATCATTAAAATAAGCCCCAGCACGAGACCAGCGGCAACTATAATTGGGATAGCAACAGTAGCAGAAAGTTGATGGATTATGCAGATATAGCATACGCTATTTATATTTATTTATTTATTTTTGGTATACGTTGAGGCCTGCCGTGGCGATTAAAATAACTAGAGGAAATGAATGCTTGCCAATGGTCAGCCTCTGAATCCTGAGTCAAACACTAGTGTCAGAGGAGATATTATTATGTTATCAAAAAGAAGTCGAAGAGCATGTGGAGGAAACGAATGTTGGTTTTCCTTTTCTTACGAGGATAAAGTTTTGAAGTCTAATATTATATCCTAGACGTGTAAGAACGTTTTGGCATTCATAGAAATGAATGAAATTTAACAAAAGTCAACTTCTTCTTGCTATTGTGAATGAATTTTTTTGTTTCGACCTTCAAGCTGTCGTTGATGTGAACTAAATAAACAAAAATCGTTATGATTTGACAGGCAAGGGGAAATTCGTTAAAGTAAAAACTCATGTGATTTGTCTTATTTGACAAATGCAACTTTAGATATGATCTAGTCAGCGGTGACTCCAATCTGCACGCAATTAGATTAGGCATCCCAAATAATACACACTGCCGCAGCTGTAATGACACAGCCGAAAAGGAAACACTCACTCAATTCCTTTGCGCCTGTCCAGCACTAGCTAGGGCCAGACAGCGATCTTTTGGTAAACCCTTCTTCGACTCCCTTGAGGAGGTCTCGAAAGGTAGTATTGGGGAACTGATAACCTTTTTGAATTCCACAGGCTGGATCTAAACTCTCCTACTCGACAATCTTAAACAACCAGGTCAAATGAGTTGTGGTAACAAAACGGCACATAGTGCTACTTGGGTTTTTAAATTAAACCGCCACACCTACCTACCCTACCTCCAATCTTATTTTAAAGTCAAATTTAAGCTTTATTTCTTCTATTTTAGACTAAAGGTTCATTTTTTTTTGCTAAAAGTCGTATATAAAATGTTTTATTGCTAAGGACCCATGTGTGCGAGATAAATTTGAATGTAGTTGTTTTTCTATACAAACAAAATGGAAATAGCATATTATTTAAAATTTCGTCATCATACTACCGATTGTAGCTGCAAAATTTAGTGCTGTTCTCTGGAAAATTTTTTTCTTAACGAACATTTTTACGTTCGTAAAATATTCACAGATGGTCTGCGATGATTGATGGTGACAGCAACATGTTTCTTGGAAAGAATAGTGTTACGCGTAAAAACATCGACAACAATCTGCTTCTATAAAAAGACAATACAAGTGGGAGGCTTAAAGTTGTTTTGCACCTAGGCACTTGTAATATTCCTGTGCATCCGCCTTATTCCTCTCTGTGACAGTTCAACTTACACTTTTTCGTTTAATAACAAAGAAACAACAAAATCAGATCAGTTCAGATTGAAATCACTTGAAATTTTTGTGGAAAAATACATACAAAACGAATGGTAGTTTGAAGCAAACCCCAGAGTTCCATAAGAATTTGATTCGCCAACTATTTATTTATTTTTAACAAAAATGTATGCTTATATGTAGTAACAATCAATCAATCATGATTTACCCAGATGGGCACTAAAACCAGAGACAAACCATACTGGGACCTCCTCACAAACCAATCGCCGCTGGCCCCCTCAATTGTTTTCTTTTTTTTCAAATTTGCCATTTTGTTTTCGTATCGGTGTTATGTCAACTTAGAATCCGTGTGGCCTGTGACATGCAAAAACATACAAAAAATATCAAATAAATGCTGCCAACCGTGAGGGAATGTGATAGAGTTCGGGAATACCACATTTAAATTGAATGCTATTGGTTAGTTATTTATTATATATTTTGAAAAGGCGAATAAATTGATTTGTTGGTTAATAAAAGTATCTAAATGAGATGTTTTTAACACCAGAAACATATTAGGACACACATGGTTGTTTCCCGCGTTTGAATATCATTAACTTCGATGTCATGAGTAAATTTTTCTTAAATAACGGAACAAAATTTGCTCAAAATGTTTTTATTTTCCCTCAATCAATCTACATTATTCTTTTGTCATAAATATTTAAGGCAAAAGAATACTTATTCTTAAAAAAATACTATCCACACGCAACGAATAAATACAAACTTAACGGGTAAAATTCTTTTAACGCTGCCAGCAACTTTGCCTACAGCGGAAGTGGCTCATATTTTGTGCGAGTCTGTTGGTGGGCCGGAACTTTTGAAGTTACGTGACATTTGTCAATACGAATATCTATGTAACAATACTAGCGCACCAAATTGTTGCCACTTCGTAAAAATATAGCCTGTAGGCTAAGTAACGGGAGATTGGCCGAAGTTGGTAGTCTCAGTATGGTAGGTAGGAATTTCCCGACTTCAGCACACAACAGCGCCAGAGAACCGTGCAGGCGTGCATATGCTTTTTTAATTCATCTGCTTTCGTACGAAGTTATGATTGGTTTTCTGGGACACCGTAAAAAGATTCTACCCCATTACTCATCGAGTGTGTATTTATTGACATGCACCCTGAAAAGAATGCGATCAATCGGCAAAAAATACTTGATTGCTTAAGGACGTGAGAATGAATGGTTATGCAGAAGTCAGACTTGCATGACGGCGGTTTTCTGTTGCTCTATTTACGAGTTGGTTGGCTGGATGATTGCTTCACAGAAGTACCCATGGACGTTTATACAAAAAATAAATAATAAATAAATACAGTTGGTACATTTTTATTTGTTCATTAAAAAGTCAGCCATTAATTACAAATAAATGTAAATACATATGTGTCATATTATTCGGTAGGGCGTTCCATTTCTACAAATGGTACCACTCGCCCGTTTCCATTAAAAAGGCAACATACACACAAGCACTCGTAGCAAATTATTATGATACAGACTAAATGCTTTTAGTGAGCTAATAATGTGTAATGAACAACTCCCACCGGATATCGCATTTGCATATATACACACCCCACTGACTAATTCACTTTATAACACGTAATAATAATATCTGTTCGCATGTACTTGTACACCATCCAATTTAAATCAGTCGCTCGATTATGGTTTGATTATCTGAAGCAGAGCGAATTTGTTTGAGATTAAATTCCTCAAACACAGGTCACGTTACGAAAGATTAACTTAATTTTCTTATCGGATAAGTGCCATAAAAATACATGTAGAAGTGCATTCAGACAGAAAAAAGCCTCTTATTAGAGACAAGGGATAGAAACGGGAAGATTCTATGGTCAACTTACTGAATGGGGGATGGTGGTAGAGGTAGTTTTCGTTTTCCACTTCATATGCTTGGCTACAGTACTTCTCCTAACCGAAAACCGAATAGATACAAAGTAATTCTATAGAAAAAAAAAAAAAAACCAAACCGAAACGCTTTGTAATTTCTGTCTATATACCTACGTCAGATATATTGCGGAGAAAAGTCGGTTTTAAAATCGGATAAAATTACAGCTTATGTCGACCTTTTCGGTCGAATGAGTTACGCTCGGGAGCGAAGAGACGCAAACAGAAGTTGTATTAAATTTTCTTGACTGATTTTCTCTTATGTATCAATGTGTATACTGTATATAGATAAATAAATTCCTTTAAAGGTGCAAAAATAAGGGATTTATGCCTAAACGTTTTAGCTATTTGGGCGAAATGAGGAGAGTATTTTGAAGTGGATGAATTTTTGTGTATATCGTATTTACGCATTAGGGTAGTAGGCAAAGAGCTTTGGGGGCTTTATTGTGAAATACTGCCACGCTCAAGAGTGACCTTAACAACGGAATAAGAAATCGTAGACAACAGCAAAGATAAAGAAACAAACTTCGCAAACTTGTTTGTCAAATGCGAAAGATGCCACCGAATGCCTTAAATATTCATTATAATCCATTTCCTATTACTCAAACGAAGCTGACAGTCCTCTAGATATACAAAAGAATAGATACTTTTATGAATTGTTAAAGCATTGGATAGGATAAGTCGCTTCTCGCTTTGACATGCCAATTAATCACGCGACCCACGCACCTATAACATAGTAAGTAAGTTTGATGTGATCTAAAATATTTAAAAACTTATGGTGAACCAAGGCGGATTTGAAAGCAATTGGGGCAAAAACATATAAAACAACAAATAAATGTTATGTATAAGCTCTGGGAATGATGGAAACGGGGAAGCATGCACAATGCAGATGCTACTCCAATTCTTTATTCAAAATGTATATTAAATACAAGAGAAATAACTGAAGTATAGCAATGTCGATGTGGTTCAATCAAACCGCTATGATTGGGTTGTCCGCCAACCTTCCGCTCTTTTTGGTAAAGTTCTTTACGGTACACGACGTACAAAGTGGAAGGTTTGCCCACACGTGAGCACGGTACATAGTGAAAGCATGACGCACGGGAAATTGAAGACGCCGAAATAAATCGTTCTGAATAAGTATGGAATAGGCTCAAAATCAAAAATCGTCGCTTGCATGACATTTGATTTAGGATTTTTCACAATCAAATAAAACGCGATCCGTTATAATGTTTCGCCGGATTGAGGTTGCACAACAGAGTTATAACTGAGCCGACTTTCAATTAAAAATTGTGTAGCGATAAGCCCGGAACATTAAACTATTTAAAAAATTGAACATCTTAAATAATTTTTCTTGTATCGGAAGTGACACACTACCCGGTTTTTTATCCAGTCCATTTTTTTTTCAAAGTGCGGTTCCCCATACAAAGTTCTATCTCCAATGTCATCCCCTTAAGCTTTTATTTCCAGGACAAAATGTAGCATTATGTCCTTTCTTGAACTAATACGAATTCACCAAGCCAAAAATCGTAAAAATCGAACGATCCATTCCCGAGTGATGAGTGCACATACGGACATCAGTGTCTTTTATTATATAAGAGTACCCACCCAGTTTTTCTAGTTTCCAGTTTTTTTAATTTTAATTATATAATTTCGTAGATCAACAACTTCGCCACCTCTCGGATAGACCGTCAGTTGTCGCGCACCTACTCAAATCCCCCCGCAAATTTTGAAAATAAAATTCTATTTTAGATTTCCTATCTGTGAACTGTGAAAGTGAATACGTGTGAAGAGTCATAAGAGTATTATGCTTTCACTATTATGTAAGTTCCGCTTAGGCGAAGTGGCTTAGTGGTCGAGGTTCGAATCCTGCAAAAACCCAAATTCCAACTTAGGGTTTTTTCCACTGCGCCACCTCTCGCGAACGTCTGACAAACATCCGAGAGTATAACTGTCTTGAAAGAGCTTCTCGGTTAGCCGTTTGGAGTCGGCATAAAATTGTAGATCCCTTCCATTCGTTCCAAAAATGAAAAACTCACACAAAACGAATGGTTGGGAGAAGCTAGGCCTAGGGCCCTCCAGACCTGTTGAGCCAACTATTTATTTACAGCGTTGCCATTTTGACTGTTTTCCAGTCAGATCTGACTGGATTGAAATGAATTTAGCTGGAAGATTTTTTGAAATCCAGCCGGCTGGTTTTTTTAGCTGGATTCAATTTTTAAATCATTAACTTATTTTATTCTTATTATCAGTTTTTTATTTCTTTTTTAAGCATGAAGTCTGTTATTTTTGTTTCGAATAAAGTTTATTTATGATTTTGTTTTGCAATGTACTACTTATTAGAATGAATTTTAAGACTTGTGTGTATATTTACAATTCTTTGTTTTTTTATAAAAACAATTTTTATTTTCTTATACTTAATTACCTACCCTTTCATGTACAAATATGAAAGAAAATGGATTCTGTGTTATTTTTATTGAATAAAACAATTTTTTTTTATCTTAGCTGGATTTTTAGCTGGATTTGTGTTTAAAATTCTTTGACTGTTTTATTTGACTGAATTCCAGTTTTTTGACTGCTTTTTTTCCAGTCAAATCTGACTGGAAGAACGGATTTGAAATGGCAACCCTGTTTATTTATTCATTTTATAATATGTAACTCTCTTCGGCCGTCGACTCTCTTTCGTGGCGTTGTTTGTATACGGGCATCGCATGATGAATGAAAGAAAATTATTTCCCGGAATTATAGTGTTTACACAACTGCGTAGTGAAATTTAATTTAGATTAATTTAACTTTTTCAATTGTTAGAAGTATTTTAAAAAAAAAGTAAAAATGCGAAAATAATCACCCAGAAAAACTCTTTTTTTTTACACTTCATTGAACGTGTGAACCGCAAGAGGTTGTTAGCACTCTCTCTTCATTTATCCCAGTAAGCGTGGTTATTTTTCCATTTTTTCCTTTTCACCGTACTTAAATTCCCTCTTCAAATCCCACGATACTTAAAAGTAAAATTTGTAACATTATTACGATTATTTTTTGGTGCTAGAAAATGCTAATAAAAGATAAAATGTCCACAAAAAACGGACAAATCCCGTTTGGGGCGGAGCGAAGTTAGCCGAATATGAAAGCATATTTTGAATGTACACTGTACACATTTGTTCTCATAGCGTCAATTATATAAATAATTGTAATATTCATGAAGCAACGCTAGGTAAAAGAACCAGTTCATGAAATATAGAAAAAGGAATACATAGTGTTAAATAAAAAATTACTTTAAGTTTTTAAAAGTTGAAACTCTAGAAACAGACAACTGTCGCAAGTTCTTGTTAGAGAGTTATAAACTTTATAAGTTTTTGAGTACGAGAACAAGTAGAAGCAGTAGGAGTTTCTGATTTTTGATCTGTTTGGGAATGATTTTCTTTTTGACTGGAATAGATTAATGACGCTGGGTTTAGTTGTCAATGATTGGAAGTATTGTTCGTGATAGATCGATATCTTTACATAATGCGACACTTACATTTAGGGGTAATTGCATTCCATACCTTCGGGTAAATGATTCGCTCTAACGAAAAGAGCGACATCTAGATATCGAAAAAATAAACAGATTCTAATCTACTATGATTTTTATTTGAATATGTTACTATGGTAATTTATGGCGGCGACAAATTGATTGTCACCAAAATTATTTCAATTTTTGTAGTGTAGTAATAATGAATAAAAATAAAATATTTTATTTAAAAGTACTTCCTGCGCAATAAAATATTTCCTGACGATTCAAAAAATACACACGTCATTGTTCAAGTTATCACTTCTGTCGGCACTCCCGGAGTGCCTCTAGTTTTTTTTTTAAAGGGCCTTTGTCCTTCTCATTGCTCTTTTTTCTGAAAACAATTCAGAAAAGAAAAACCAAGTAAATTGGCTGAAAATTACGGGAGTTAATCCCATTGTCTTAACGATTTGTTCATGATTTCAAAAAATCTTAGATCTGCCCCCACAGCCCACATTTAAGATTCAAAATACTTCCCAGAAGCTATTGCATCAAAAGTCTAGGACACCCTAATACATTCATCATCATTTACCTACCGCCCGCAGTACCTAAGCTTGTGGACAAAATTTATTTTTCAAATTTATTTAATGCGGCCAATTCATAGAGCCTCTGATAAGCAGAAGATAGCATCAGTATTCCTCTAATTAAATAATGTCCACACCACAAATCCAGCAGTGGCGTGGTTGCAGTTGTAAAAGGGATCACTTTAACTTTTCATGTTAAATTCAGATAAAACATTTCCCCAGCAAGTTTAAATCACGAATATTTCGCTCGGTTAGCCGCACCGCACCCAACAAAAAAAAAAAAGAAAAAAAAAAGACTTAAACTTATTTCATGGAAAACAAAAATCACTCAAACGGAATTTCGGCAATTGAAAATCTCACACACCAACATTTTCCAAGCCATTCAACTTTAAATAATATACCGAAAATTGCAATATATATATCCAACATCGAACACAAATGTAAAACTAAAATAAAGTTCATCAACTTTGCATGCCCCCGTATTTGAGCGCACACACAAATCCTGGTCCGGCACTTTTAGTTCAGTCAAACTATATAATTTAACACGACAAGTTGAAAAAAAAAAGAAATTAGTTTTGACAGGCTTTCTACTTACATATATCATTCCGTCGATAACGTTCTACGGCTATGAACAACAAATTCGTTGTACCCTGTTGAGTTCGGATAATCCACCAGGAGCGTTCTGAAAATTTTCATTATTTTGCTCACGTTTTTAAGTTGCTGCTTCTTGCCACAAGAGTACGTACGACGGGTAATCCGAAAGTTCGATGAGTCTTGTTGTGGGCAACGTGGCCGACACGCATTGTTGCCCTCCCTCCGTGGTTTTTGTTGAAACTTTCGACGGTAGGGGTTTTTTCAGTTTGACAACAAGAGCAACTTCATTTGATTATTGTTTTAAGCAAACTTTTTGCAAATTGCCGCACTTTTAAATGGTCCTTTATAAGCGTGTTTTAGTGCAGATAACTGCAAGGCGCACATTCATAATAAACAAATAATTAAATACTGGCAATGTTAACAAAATATATACAATTTTCGAAATGATTGCAGTTTGCGTTGGCTAACCTTTGGTCTGTAATGTGCGTGGAAACGTGAGGGTTGCCCCAAGGAGAAGGTATGCAAAGTGCAATATGTATGGATTTGAGTGAAGACTGAAAAGTGGCATGTAACTGAGGTAACTCCAGCTATAACATCATATCGGTGAAGATTGTCATGATGAAAAGAAAAACCAAACGCTAGGATGAGTTAGTTCTTCAGAATTTTTCTGAATAACGATTGCAACATTTTTTAAAATGGAAATAGCTTCAAAAATGTTTGGTTTCTTCCTTAAATATGTTTTGCCCGATAAAGTGGGTGGTCGATAGCTTAATCTGAAAGAAACATTCTAAGACATAGAGGTGCTTCTTATAACGTAAACACTGCAGCGCTCAAGACTTGATACAGAAGGCTATATGCAACAAATGCGGATAATGTTCATGGTAGTAAACACTCAGTGTCGTAACCAAATCCAAAGGCACTAGTCCACTAAAGGGTGGCGTAGTCTCGCATCCTTGAGTCATATGGTCATTGACAATGTATTCTCCGAGATTGACAAGACTAGCCCAATATTTTTACCAAGATAAAAATGGACACCATCTCGCTTAGCTACACATCTTATCATCCAAGACGATGACGGCGAAAACTCGTCATAATTTTAAGCGCCTATGGTCTAAGCCGGACAAGAGCTTGTATAAAGGACATTGATTGTATAAAGAAGTCATTTACGAGGACCCAGATATGGCATGTAACGAATAGCGAATATTTGTCATAATTATAAATTCAATTCTGACGAAAATAGTGCGCTAATATTGCTTTCATTGCTTAAAGGACCTGGCCCGTAAGGCTTTACTGGCGAAAGACCGTTGAAATTCAAGTCCAATTGAGTTTTAAATAAGGTATATTCAGCACGCTTCAATTATCGTCGACTAAAATCCATACAAGCACCCGTATCCCAACTGCATCGCTTTAAATAAATTATCCAAATCGAGCGAGAAGAAACTAGCTCGAAATATGGAAATTACCGGCAATGTTGATGTTTACTTTCGCCTCATATCTACACATACCCATACGTAAGGGCATTTCATGCAGCAGCGATCGATATACTCCATTGGGAAATAATGTCTGCTTGCACATCGAAGTATAAGTAGATAATATCGGAACCGCATTGGATATCAGTCGGACCGAATTATGTCTCATTAATTCACTTGACAGTCTTCCCGAGGACCGAATGCAAATCCTCTTAGTGCAGTTCTGAAAACAGCCAGGAGGAATGCTGTTGTTCAAAAATCTCTTCTTCCGTCTATGCCCTTAAAGTGAAAGACTTTGTAGGCACAGCAAAAAAAAAAAAAAACATAATCAAGGACTGAGGACCAAAAAATAAAAAAATCAAATAAAAAACGAAAACGACTTGAAAAGTCTACGACGAATCTCTTCTGTTTTAATCAATTTCTCTCGACAAGGAGTGGCCAAAAATCCACCGAATGGAAGCAATTAAGCAAATTGAGTGTCCTAATTGAATCCCATACAAAGCTGGGTAGGATTATTCGTAATTTGATCACATGCCCGATAAGGAGTTAAGGCGAGCCACTCTCCCACACGCCACACCGCACAATAGTCGCACTACGATAATTTGGTCAACTGATGCTGTTGACAAAGTGTCAATGAATACACTACGCAATCTTAGGATTTTCAAAGCACCATTTCGACGAATATATGCGCATGGAAAAGCAAACACCGATTGCACTTCCAGATTATTGTGGTCGACAACTATGAGCCAAGAGTTTGCCTTGAGCACTTTCGAACACATACAGTTCGAATTATTAACTTTTCATCTTTAGCTAAATGTAGACACACGCAACATATCGGCAAAATGCGTTATCCGACTAAAAGTATTGTTTAAAATTCTGAGTACATCCTCTTCTCCTTTTTAACATGTTTTCGAGTAGGAATAGCCTACCGCAAGTAGACGTGTATGTGTATCCTTTTTAAATTATATCCAAGTAATGCACACTTCATTGTCGAAGGGCAACGTTGCGTACAAGGAGTAACAAACCGTACCGATAACAACATGTGCCCTATTCGAATCACGGAAAATAAATGTTTTGAAATTTAAATACGAGGAAGGAAATCTGTCCGTAATCCGCGCGTATATGAATCCGTTTTAAAAGAAATTATTTTCGAGTTTCCCGCCACAATATCTCCGTCGGCAGCGCAACTTCCGTCAACGAGTAAGTTCCTACAGCAACTAAAACTGAAAGCGCAAAAATCCCCGACGCCAAAACAAAAAAAAAAGATATTTTCGATGGATCAAATCTGCGCAGATGTGCTGATACAAAATTTATCCGAAATCGTGGTTGTAGTATCTGCTTAAACCGCAAAATAACCGATTCGAAGAATAACGAAATCGAAAAATCCGCAAGCTGAGAACGTTTCAAATCAGATTGTCGAAAGTAGCAGTTTATTCTTTCTAAAGCCTACCAAATACGAGAACCAAAATCATCCAAGATCAACCCCTGCGCGTTCTCTTCTCAAGTGCAAAGCAACTGTTACCAGCGTATATATGACACATTTTTTTATAGTGCACAGTTAGCTTTTGAGTTGTTGCCATAAAAAAAAACTTTTGTACTAAAGCTACTTACTTGAAAGTTTAAAGTCGAATAAGCTTCATAACATACCTGAAAATAAAGAAAAGAACACATGAAAAAGCTGTTGCTGTGCTGTATACTAAGCGATTTTTCTAACCAGAGCAGAATGGTATTATTGCCACTAGGTGGCGGAGACAAAGTAAAGCTGTGGCGAATACCAGCCATTGTATAATATAATACCTCTAAATTCCGTACCTGAGGAATTGGCGCCACCGGCATTAGAAGGATAATGTAGGCAATGCTTAAAACTAATTAAGGTACTTGGTGATTTGGCAGCACCCTTTTGTAATTAAGAAAGGTTAGCTACCTGCGTTAATGACCATGCAGACGGGTATCTATAAATACCAAGAGCAGGGAGTAGAATAGGATCAGTACGCGAGTATATGTTATATAGTTAAGTGATGTAAATAAATAATATTTGTTTAAGTGAACTTCCTATTTTTATTTGGATTAACAAATTTCATAGTGAGCTACGGCAATCATCGCTATAAATGGTGACCTCGACGTGATCCGTATAAAAATAGTTTTCATATACAGTCGAGAACGGCTAAGTGGAAAACGGATAAGTGGAAAAATCACCTAAGTGCAACGCGTTTAAATATCCCGAGTCTTTTCACGTGATTTCTATACAAATTTGTTCGTGTAAGTGCAAAACGTATAAGTGCAAATTTCTCATAAGAGAACAATTTTTCAAACCACGAAATATAATTTTATACTGTTTTTAAAACCAATAAGTGCACATGTAAAATTATTTTTAAATTTGTTTATACAAATTGAATTTGACTGCACTTATCACATACCTGTACAATAAATGACATAAATCACTATGACAATCCGACTAACATTAGATTTCAAACTCATCTGTCATTTCACCTAACTTCTGGCAGTAAAATATTCACGCGTCAATTCAACATAGTTTTTTCCAGCATATTTTAAAGAAATTCGAAGTGCAAAAAAGTGCAAGCCTAGATTGTATTACCAATGTGATATTGGATATAATACATAACTACATAGACTTGAGTACAAATGTACAAATACTTAATCCCAAATTGAAATGTGATATTTTTGTTTTTGTTAATTTTTGTTCGTTTAATAAATGAATTCCAAATGCATATGTGCATAATACATATGTAGGTAGTATAGTCTTTTTTTGTGAATACTGTTTTGTGACTTTAATACATATTTAGAGTAGGTAACGTCATGTGAACTCGAAATAGCACGTATAAGTGCAATAAATGTGCACTTACGGATAAGTGCAAAGTTCGTATAAGTGCACACACAATTCAAGTCCCGACGTTGTGCACTTATCCGTTCTCGACTGTACTTTATTTAACGGGCAAGTACATGTCATACAATCTCCGAACGAGGAAAGGACGCAAACTAGTGTTCACCGATCCTGAAACGTCTGACGAAGACGAAGGTAGATCCATTCCAGCACGAAACCAGGATAGCAAAATGCTCAACCCAGAAGATACCGCCAACAGCGACCTGATTAAAGAGTTGCGCGATCAATTACAGAAGGCAAACGAGGCGATCGCTTTGCTTAAAAAATCACAACTCACGCAATCGCTATCTTCAACAATGTCAAAAATAACGACTACATCCTCTACGGAATCAAAGCAAGTTCCTGTTAGCGAAGGCCCTGCGACGCGAAGCCCTATGCAGCGAATTCTACTGCCGAAATTCAATCCGCAATACCCGCAGCTGTGGCTGACACAAGTAGAAATTGCTTTTCAACTGTATGGAGTAAATGACGATGAGGAACGCTATGCCAACCTATTGGTTAGTTTGGAGGGAGACGCTTTGCGAGCTGTGGGAGACGTTGTAAACAACCCACCTGGATTAAACAAATTCCTTGCACTCAAAGAGCGTCTAGTACACCATTTCGCTCCAACACCGGAATCTCAGTTGCGACGCATGCTTCGAGGTGAGGATATGTCCGGCAAGAAGCCATCAGCCATACTCGCACACATGAGGCATCTTGCTGATGGACGATGTGACCCATCAATTATGCGGACACTGTTCTTCGACCGACTTCCGGAGGGCATTTGTACTGTTTTGTTAGCAACGGGTCAGGATGACTTGGACAAACTTGCCGAAGTGGGAGATAAAATTTTTGACATGTCCAGCTCACATCTGGACACTTTATCACATTCGACATCGTTGCCAGCAGGATCACAAGTGCAGACGATTTCGAAAAACAATACTGCAACAACGTTGGAGGAAATCAAGAAGGCGGTGGATGCATTGCGCAGAGAAGTCCAAGCTCTTAAGATAGCTAATCAGCAACGCAGCAGGTCAACATCACGCAACAGATCGGTTAGCAGAAAACGAAGTACCGAGGCGGATGAATTGTGCTATTTTCACAAGAAGTTCGGGGAGAAAGCACTCAAATGCAAGACGGGCTGTCCAAAGTGGACGGAAAACTAAAGTCGCCGTCGGGCGTACAGGCGGTCGCCCACGGCAGCAACGAAAACGAACGTCACCGTCTGCAAATTACCGACAGAAGTAGCGGAATATCGTACCTAATCGATACGGGTGCTGATATTTCCGTCCTGCCCAAGAAGTACGCCAACAAAAATATACGGATATCATCACAAATTTACGCGGCCAACGGTGGTACTATACAAACGTATGGAACTAAAACAATGGTACTGGACCTGGGACTTCGTCGAGAATTTTCTTGGATTTTTACCATCGCTGATGTCAAACAAGCGATCATCGGTGCCGACTTCATACACCACTTCGACTTGACCATCCGGTTAAGTCACAAGATGCTCAGCGACAACATCACTGATCTCTCCATTCGAGGTAAAATAATTAAAAGTTCTCATCCAACTCTAAGGACGATCGACGAAACAAACCGTTTTGCTGATATCCTGAAGGACTTCGTGGACATAACACTCAACAAGAACACCATGTCCAGCATCACATAATTGTCAGGGGACATCCAGTTGCGGAACGAGCTCGGCGGCTTGCCGGCGAAAAACTCAAAGCAGCGAAGGACGAGTTCCAGGACATGATGCAACAAGGAATCTGTCAGCCATCCAAAAGTGAGTGGGCATCTCCTCTTCAAATGGTGCAGAAGAAATCCGGTGGCTGGAGGCCGTGTGGTGACTACCGTCGCCTCAACAAAATCACAGTTCCGGACAGGTATCCTATTCCATACCTCCGGGATTTCAGCCAGCAACTAGCTGATTGCACCATCTTTACAACGCTGGACTTGAAGAGCGCGTATCACCAGATACCACTTGCACCGGAGGATCGACCAAAGACGGCTGTGATAACACCTTTCGGGTTATTTGAGTTCAACGTCATGACGTTTGGCTTGTGCAACGCGGCACAAACTATGCAACGTTTTATGGACACAGTGCTGAGAGGACTTCATTTTTGTTTCTGCTACATTGATGACATACTCATTGCATCTGCCAACGAAGAAGAACATCGACAACACTTACGCATCATATTCGGCAAACTTCAGCAATTTGGTTTGGTCATCAACATATCGAAGTGCTTCTTCGGATGTTCTGAGGTTAAATACTTGGGATACACTGTCAACAAGGCAGGCATAAAACCTCCCACGGACCGAGTGGAGGCATTAGTCAATTACCCAAACCCATAGTGAGCTACGGCAATCATCGCTATAAAGCTCGCTATAAAGCGACGATTGCCGTAGCTCACTATGAAATTTGTTAATCCAAATAAAAATAGGAAGTTCACTTAAACAAATATTATTTATTTACATCACTTAACTATAAACATATACTCGCGTACTCCTCCTATTCTACTCCCTGCTCTTGGTATTTATAGATACCCGTCTGCATGGTCATTAATGCAGGTAGCTAACCTTTCTTAATTACAAAAGGGTGCTGCCAAATCATCAAGAATCTTAATTAGTTTTAAGCATTGCCCACATTATCCTTCTGATGCCGGTGGTGCCAATTTCTCAGCTACGGAATTTAGAGGTATTATATTAAACAATGGTTGGTAATCGCCGCAAAAGAAACAATACGAACGTATTCTATGCAGTAAGAGAAGCTTTCGCTGAGGTGTATATGAACGAGCTGACACACGCGTATCACCAGATACCACTTGCACCGGAGGATCGACCAAAGACGGCTGTGATAACACCTTTCGGGTTATTTGAGTTCAACGTCATGACGTTTGGCTTGTGCAACGCGGCACAAACTATGCAACGTTTTATGGACACAGTGCTGAGAGGACTTCATTTTTGTTTCTGCTACATTGATGACATACTCATTGCATCTGCCAACGAAGAAGAACATCGACAACACTTACGCATCATATTCGGCAAACTTCAGCAATTTGGTTTGGTCATCAACATATCGAAGTGCTTCTTCGGATGTTCTGAGGTTAAATACTTGGGATACACTGTCAACAAGGCAGGCATAAAACCTCCCACGGACCGAGTGGAGGCATTAGTCAATTACCCAAACCCATAGTGAGCTACGGCAATCATCGCTATAAAGCTCGCTATAAAGCGATGATTGCCGTAGCTCACTATGAAATTTGTTAATCCAAATAAAAATAGGAAGTTCACTTAAACAAATATTATTTATTTACATCACTTAACTATAAACATATACTCGCGTACTCCTCCTATTCTACTCCCTGCTCTTGGTATTTATAGATACCCGTCTGCATGGTCATTAATGCAGGTAGCTAACCTTTCTTAATTACAAAAGGGTGCTGCCAAATCATCAAGAATCTTAATTAGTTTTAAGCATTGCCCACATTATCCTTCTGATGCCGGTGGTGCCAATTTCTCAGCTACGGAATTTAGAGGTATTATATTAAACAATGGTTGGTAATCGCCGCAAAAGAAACAATACGAACGTATTCTATGCAGTAAGAGAAGCTTTCGCTGAGGTGTATATGAACGAGCTGACACGGAAAGATTCCCATTCCATTCAATATACTCAAGTGAGAAAAAGGAATAAGGAAAATGGCCGGTGCCGGCACCGGCACCCGTGTAGCAAATCGCTACACATAAACTTCATGTAGAAAGTTAATTGTATGCGGTAACAATAATCCGGTTGGCGTTAGTTTACACTAACAGGATAATTAATGATGAAAGGTGCAGATGCAGGTGCAGCGAGTGGAGTAAAAGGATCGGGAGAGTAAAGACATTTTAAATTGCCCCTGGGCCTAGTACCGTTTGAGAAACAGCAAATATCCAGAGAGTGCTTTAACATGACAAATTGTACCTACGTACACAACATGTTTATAAGGAAAACTTTTCCAGTCACGGTTTTATTTGCATATTGCAAAAATTGTTTGTACGAAAAGGCAGGCATGTCATTTTCACTCAAACTTTTAAGCTCTAATGTTGTTGAAGTTTAATGATGAATGGTGGTTAGTAGAGTAAATAATTTTAGTAATTGGATACATTGGCTAGCTGTAAGCAAAACGAAAGGGCTCGCTAGACTGATAAGGGTTATGTTTAACTTATAAACAGATTCGTAGCTAGGTAGGCCTTACAATGGTGAACACAAAGATCTATTGCAGTTTGGAACATTTGTCAAATATAATGCAGAAGCAGCGCCGGCTGAAATGACAACCCTGCAAATATGTAAAAGTGGCGTCATTAGGCCGTACTTTTTCGTCGATGAAAATGACCGTCACGTTACGGTAAATGGTATTCGTTACGGAGCCATGTTAGAACGTTATTTCTTTGAACAATTGCATGAATTGGACATCAGTGATATGTGGTTTAAACAAGACGTTGCAACAATCGAGCTATTGAAGTCTCAGTTCGGAGAAGGTATTATCTCGAGAAACGGGCCCGTCGATTGGCCGCCGAGATCGTGTGATTTAACGCCTCTTGAGTTTTTTTTTTATGGGACTACATTAAATCATAGGTTTATGCCAACAAGCCGGCGACGTTAGTGGATCTCGGAGCCAATATTGAACGAGAAATAGCGGCCGTATCGGTGGAAATGTGCGCCTGAGTCATCGAAAATTGGGTTCAACGTATCGACCGCTGCATACGTTACCGTGGTGAACATACACATATAAACGAAGTCGAATTTCATTAATAAATATTTTGATAGTAATCCAAGCCAATCATTTTTTTTTGGAGATATTTATCAAGTAGTTTGCATTTGATGTAAAAAAGAAAAAGAAGAAAGGTGTTCTTAGTACCTATGTAGGAACCTCCTTCGGGGCGCAAAAGTCGACTCTCCAACGTTTGGTGCCCACAACCGATTAGCTAAAAATTGAACCACTCGGATCCGTGTCACCGTGAGAAGCCGCGGGCGATATTTGAACGATATTATATATCCTACATAATGCCATACTGCATACATGGCATTAGAATTAAAAAAGATTTTCGTTAATACTTCACACACACCTTGTTTAAATTAATAAACATTTCAACATCGACCCGTCCTGATTGGAAAATCTTTTTAATAGTGGCAGAAGATAAGGAATTTCCAGGACCCGCAAGAACGAAATTTGAATGGAACATCCAGAAAATAAAACTTGTTTTGTAGTTTATTAGGTAGAGAAATATCAAGGCAAGTGAAAGAAATTCAATCCGAAATTAAAAATAGGAGTTCAATTTTCCTTTGGGGAGTAACAGAGTTCGGTCGGCGGCGGTCGAAAAAGGAGTACAGTACTCCTATTGCAGTACTAACGCTGTCCGCGAGTAACGCTCTAAATTTGATCAACAAAATTTAACTGAATGAAAGACCCTATTGATACGAAGCGAAAAAATTTATCAACTGAGGTTATACAAAAAAATGTGCGGACCAAGGTTGGTTGGTTGGTTGGTTGGTGAGGGTGAGTTTACACTCTTCACTAAGGCCGCTGGTGGGCCCGTTGTGGTCCCCTCTTATTCTTTAAACGGCCGGAAAAATCGATTTGTTAGGATGTATGAAGGGATACAGGGGGTAAGGGACTGGTTAAAATATGGTTAGTCACTGTGTGTAGGGCTTGTGTTTTCAGCGAATCTGTTTGTTCGCTTGGAGAACTCCATGATGTCGCTTAGTTCCACTTTTCTGAGGCATGTAAGATCTGGTATCAGGTGTGCTCCCAGAATTTTATTACGTAGCCTCGCTGTAGCTGGACAGTGGCAGAGCAAGTGTTCTATATCTTCCTCTTCCTCCTGGCAGTTTAGGCAAATCGATGTTTCTGAAATGCCGATTCTATTAGCGTGTTTGTTAAGGTTGATGTGTCCTGAAATAAGTCCCACCATCATTCTTAATTGCGCTCTTCCAGAGTTTAACGCTCTATTTGCCAATTTATTGGTTGGTGTCTCTACCATTATTTTAGCCACTCTGCATGATTCTAGGTGTTCCCAGTATCTCTTAAAATCAACCTTGGCTCGTTGATTTATTGCTGTTTTAATAGTCGTCAGTGGTACGCCTATTTCTTTTTCTGGTGGTTGTCCTTTTTTCCCAGTACCTTCCCTTGCTAGTTCATCTGCTCTTTCGTTACCCGTTACGCCTTCGTGTCCCGGTACCCAAATTAGAGAGACTTTGTTCTTGCTAGCTAGGTTGTTTAATTTGTTTTTACACTCCCGTACCAGAAAAGATTTCGTGACGGGGTTCCTCAAGGCGCTTATGGCTGCTTTACTATCGGAGCAGATATCAATTTGTCTCCTCGAGATGTGGAGCGCCGTAAGCGTTTCCTCTCCTTTAAGTATGGCAAAGACCTCTGCTTGAAATACGGTAGTGAAAGATTCCAAATGCGTTGCTAGTTGAATCTCTGGGTTGGCACTATATATGCCTGCCCCTGATTCTCCTGCTGTATATGATCCGTCCGTGTATACTGTTATTCCCCCATGATTTCTTGTTGAGCTGGCTTGCTTCCAGTATTCTCTTGACGGAAAAACAGTTTCGAAGTGTCTATCGAAATCTATGGATGTATTAGCTAAGTCACTAGGTCGATCGATAAGAGATGTTATATCTTTGATCGACCAAAATGCACACGCTTAATATCATATCTAATATTTAAATAGGCGTGGGCAAATAATTAAAAACCACTTTCACTGCCTTAAACAAAGCATATACGCTTGTTTTTTTTTGTTGGGAAGATTGTGCAGAGATGCAATGTTGTGTGTAACTTGTTTTCCAATATTTTCCATTTAAGCCAGGTTACTTAAATGGTAGAATTTCTACCACTGGGCGAACTCTTAGATCGAGGTATTGAGATGCTGTATATGTACACATTAGTTGATTGAAGTCAGATTTTTTAAAACACTATGCACATCTCCTACTGTGGAGCACCTTCAATGACTTTAACGACAACGTACTTACTAGCGCAACTTTTCACTCTTCACAGCGCATTTACTGTAGGTCCCTAATAATTTATGGCTAGTACCGCGCAAGGTATCGACAAAGCACTACAACAACTGATTTATTGTCGTAAACATAAAATGTATTTCGTCAAAACGTCATAAAATTTGCTACAACAAAGTAAATCAGCAATTTAAAATAAAAGGCTTCACAAAGTGCTAGCTATACTCTGTTAAAAGCTATTATCAAACTGGATATCTAATCCGATGTGCTACAGCTTAGGAATAACATCTTTCATTTACATACAAAAAATATTTTGCAGTTCCATTCCTTAGCAAATTTATATCTACAACGAGATACTTTTAATGATGAGTGCTTATTTAAGTGCGAACATTAAAATAAGACCAAGTGAACATTATCGTTCAATTCACTCAATAAAATTTTGTTTTAGTGACTCGAAGACATAAACTTTCGTCATTGTAGAACATTAACAGTTCCTAAATACTGATATTTGTTATTCCTTTGGTCGAGGCAAAATTCTTACAATACCAATCACGCAGGAGATTCTCTTCAGTGTTGTAGTTATATACTTTCGGAATCAATGAAATAATAATTATCTTTCCCCCAAGCGAAGAAATAAGATACAGTTATCAAAACAACCCCTTAAACCAATACCTACCCGTCAACGAAGAGGATAGGAGAAAAAAAAAAAAAAAACGAGAACTTTGCCTAGCAAGTTTGCAAATGTTTCTGTCATAATTCCCGATAATATTCCTTCTCGTGATTTTCATTGACAATCAGATAAGCGAAGTGGGCTGAGAAAATAATTTGATCCACTTCAGACAAGTCGAAAGAGGAACCTGAAATGGAACGAATTAAAGGTCCTCAAGGTATTTAATAATATAGCTATTTGCACGATTAAATGAGTACTCGTACTATGTGGAAAAGGCAGATGAATAAATTGCAAGCTTGTATTCGCCTTACTGCACGCCAGGACAACGGTGGAAACTATAATCGCTTGTGAAAGTTGAGCATTTTTATATTCATCGGTTTGGTGCAATTCGCGTCGTGTTATGAGGAAAAGTATGAGGTCGACAAGTATGATGCATGAATAGATAACAGAGCCTTTCAAACTTACACAAATCATGATAGCAAAATCGGTCCCGTAGAGAACTTATGATCATCAGCAAAAATGGTCCCTCTTCTTTGAATACTTCAAATTAAAACTTTAAGAGATATAATTTGTTACCCACTCCTCGCTCTATCCTATTTAAAGACGACTTAAATTAATGTCTTTCAAATTAGCTATACAAATCCAACCCAAGTGCTTGCTTTCAAATTTTTGTCTCTCGACATTATACAAGACTTAGCCTTAATTTTCGCTTGACTTTCAGAGTAGGCTCCCTGTGAAACTAAATCTGATGAAGTCCTATAAAATTATAATGCTTTTTGTTCTTCACTTAATTCGACGCAAAAATACGTAAAAAAAACTGTCAAAAAAATTACAAGAACAGGAAATTGAAACATTTGAGTTACTCGAACTCAGATCTTTATTTATATACATTTTTGAACCCGTTTATAACACATTTTACCACTTTGGAAGAGTCTCACGCGCAAACTATTCAGCTTAGAAAAACATTATATTAGAAACCTAACCATCAGTATTTTTTGAAGACCTATCCATAGATACCCCACACGTATGGGTTTGATGAAAAAAACATTTTTTTGAGTTCCAGTTCTATGTATGGGGAACCCCAAAATTTATTGTTTTTTCGTTTCTATTTTTGTGTAACATCTTTCACAGGTTCACAGAATACATCTACTTACCAAGTTTCAACAGTATAGTTCTTAAAATGTCGGAGAAAAGTGGCTGTGCAATACGGACGGACAGATAGACGAATCTATAAGGGTTCCGTTTTTTGCCACTTGGCTACGGAACCCTAAAAATATTAGGACACAAACTATTCAAACAAACAATCACTTAAAATGAGTCTGATGATGAATTAGTGGTGTAGTTCGAAATAGTTATCATCCCTACCAAAGTGACTATGTCTACTAGTTTGTTGTCGGTCTGTCTAGTTGTTGTTAAAAGGTTGTTCTCTCAAGAACTCTAACTCAATAGGTACCTACTTTACTTACATTAAGCTCATTTGGCCAAAAACCCTTTCCACATCTCCATTTGAGAGTGGCAGACATAACACTTTTAAGCCCAATTTGCAAATATTTAGGAAAGGCTTTTTACGAACTGAATCCCTATAGCTATGTATTTCTAGCTATAAATCTTTTATAGTTTTTTATTGCCCTTAATACTTGCTCCATTCTGTTGCTACCCTTTTGTAGCTTTTCACTGTCACAATTAAATAGTTTTGCGAGATCAATAGAAATTAGCGAAAAGGCAAACAAAAGAACGCATTGCATTTTAAGAGAAATGAACTGGCATAAAAGGATGACTGCATTCAAAGAAAGAGGAAAAAAGGGTGTGCGTTAAAAAAATACTAAAAAACGTCTAAGCGCTAAATCTACTCTGTCGTCACTTAAATTGAATTTTGGGCACTAAAATTAACGTGGAAAGCACTGTAGGTATAAAAAATGAGAAGTTTTCTCGGCACAGTTATAGATTCGGACTTTTGGCAGATGTTCCTGCTGAAAGCTGCCACAGTGGAAAGAGTTCTTTTTCCGGAGGCTGCGAACATGGAGCCCAGCGTGTCATTTATTTTCCGTGGTATTTAATTTAATTTAATTTTATTGTTTATTTAAACAAAGCCACTCCTTTATAAGTGCACTCATGTATAAATTTGTAGAACCTAGTGAATTAATTCTATTTAATTGCCTCAAATGACTCGGTTACATTCAATTGTTGTAAAATGTTGCTATTAATAAATTCGCGGTCACACATTCGTTCGTCGAGTACAGATAAATTGGACATTCGAATTTCGAATACTCAAACCGAACTCGAAGTTCAGAATAATTTGCAAGTCATTGTTAAATTGGTATAAATGAATTTCCGATTGCATAATTAATCTTTGTTTGTTTGACATATATGTGCGTGTAACCTCCACAATTCTTATTCCAATTTTGTACCTAAAGATATCCAATTTTTGCCGATTTTCAATTCGAAGTGAACGTAGCTTAACATGTCATTTACTGCTGACACTGTGACAGACAATCATATGCCTGTCGAGTTTATAAAAAAAACCCAATCATTTTCTAACTTTCACACATGACACACAACACCGTTTGAAGTGAAGTATTGTATCACAAACGTTTTTTCATTTTTATTTCCGAAATAATTACACTTTTTGAACTCTTTGTGAAAAGGTAGAGGGTGGAGAATGTCAACATTGAGTTGTTGTCATAAGACATACAGCCCGTAGGCCGGCATGTAAGATCAATAATTGTCGATTGAAGTTTCTGGTTTAACCAAGTATGTTTCTGGGGTGAAATATCTTGATTACTACAATACAAATTTTAAACAAATAAACACCACACAAAACTTTACAGAAAAATATAAACGGGATAAGCAACACAGGTTTTTGTAAGTGCGTTTAACGTTTTTAGCTGTCATAACGATAATGCCGTCCAATTTTCAAAACCAACATTTTCGGATCGCTTTAAGTGCAGATGGCACTGCGGTAATGAAATTTCCTTAGCCTGTGTTTAAAGTTCATTACACCACTTTTGTCTCTCAGAAAAAGAGAACCGAAAACATTTTAAAAGCGTCCAAGATGCTTCCAGATAGAAGTAAATTCTGCTCCTGAATCGCAGCCAACATTACAGTCAAACTTCGTTGAGCCAGCTCGCATTTGTACATCTGCTATACTTATATTTGTCGGTTATTTTACTACACCACTTGCACAGCCATCTGCAAAGAGTTAATTTAAAATTTGTCGCACTGACCGCCACCACCGCTAATTGCTGCACAAAAACAGAAGACTGCTCCAGATAAAAGCATAAAAACCTTGTTTCCAAAGTACGGGCACTTAATCCATTTCAGACACTAAAGGACTTAATTAAATCAGCATTATCCTCCAAAGGGATGGCAATCACCAATAGGAAGTGCAAAAGGGAGTACCAAAGTTTTTCAGTTGAAGTTCATTTGCCTAGCAAAAGCGTTACACAAGGCCAGTGACAGTTATTCGACTTGTGCATAGTTAATGTTAAATTATTGGATTAGTGTGCATTTCAGGGAACGTCCTTCAAAAGTTTGTATATCACTTCTCGCAGATGCGAGTCATTATGATTGTTTGCTAAGGCTGTACCCCTTTGTTTGTCCATTAACCGCAACGATGGGGGTGCCCTGCTCAGTGCTTATGACATGGGTACGGGTGGTGGTGGTTATTCGTTGGAAGAAATTGTCAGAATTTAACAACGTGGCGGGATACTTCCATTTTCTTGATTGCTAGCAAATAAATCCATATTTTCATTCATCTCTGGCTCTGGTGTATACACTGGGCAATGAGTAAAATGCTTACCTTTGGAAGCAAGGGTAGAGTTCAAGAATTAATTTTACTTTAAGAACGAAGCAATATTTTTCAACAATTTGGTTGCCTCCTTGGGGTTAACCTTGACTTGAGGAATGATGCAATGAAAGATCCCACATCGGCTTTCTCCTGTCGAATGGTCCAAAAATGCACACACATTGAATCATTACTGACTAAAATTTGGTGGGTTCACTGATCTAATTTTTAAAACCATTCGAATTTGGAGAAATAAAAAGAAAACATATATTCTTAGAAAAGTCAAGAACTTTTAAGTTGCATGTATATAAATATTTTCAAAATGACAATAGGCAGACACTTCGAGCTCTGCCGATCAACCAAATTTCATTATTCTACAGCAATCGGAAGTCCTCCTTACAATAGACAATAATTCTGAGAAAGTGGGTGGATACCACGTCCCCTTATAGAGAAACCACAAATTTTGGATTTATTCCTTTGCTTGCACCACAAGACATACCGCTGTGCAAAATTATATGATTTCGCGATGTCGGGGAGTACCTATTCCATAATTTGTATGATCTGTCAGTCAGTCAGTTACGGTTTTTGTGATTTAAGCCCTATATTTCAGGAACCACTAATGCTAAAAAGTTTACTGAGGCGCTTGTGCTTGATCAGCTTAGCAAATATTGCGAATTTGAAGTTTCTGACTTCATCGGTACTAAAGATAGAGGGGGGTCAAAAATCGCCTGAGTTTGTGCCTGTAAAAAGGGTAGTACCAGGCATTGGCTGGGCACTACCATGCCATTTGATACACGGACTAATTAGTTCAGACGTGTGGTGAAGGATTTATGTCTTATTTATGGTGGACCTCCAACGTCAAAAAAATTCACCCACTGTAGGTACCTAGTTACTGTTGAACTTTTTTTTTCTTTTTTTTTCCTTGAAGACTGATACTTTTATGTTGAGTAAAAATAAAATTCATTGTTTAAAGAAACAAGATTTTTATTATTTTCGGGGCGAAATTCCTTACTAAAGAGAGATTTCCATTTTATGTTATATAGATAGGCAAAAAAATATATTCAGATTAATTTTGTAGTAGATATAAAAGACAAAGTAATAATATATAGGTGTATATATATATATTTTTTTTAAGCTAGTGAAAACACATTTAGTTTTGTCTAGCATTTTTATTTTTTGGCTTCATACATTCTAGCATTTTTTTTTTTTTTAAATTCTGGCAACACTGAGCTCCGGAGTCAATACAGCGCAAAGAAATTCAAACATAAATAATGGACGTAAAATTGACTTTCCGAGCTAATTAAACTGAAACATAAACTGCGTACGACTAGTAGACCAGACACTTAAAAAATCGTTGAACGGGTATATCAGAGAATTAATAACAAAGTTTGAATGTGTCGAAATGAATATATTTAAAAAAAATAAGGAAAGGTAGTTCCTACCACCATCTTGAAAAGAATTGCGTCAAGTATTTGACATGGTTGATCATACAATTCTTTTGCGTAGACTGTACAGTGCATGATTCTACCACAGAATAGAACAAATGGCGAAAAGCTAAGATTGGAAATTCACTTGGTGGATCCACGATATTAAGCAACGTTTTACAGGGATATGGCGTTTGTCCCATGTTGTTTTTAATATGTTTTTACTATTAATATATTTTTAACTTTCTCGATTACGTAGTATGAGAAAGATATTGTATTCTTACAATATTTAAAACTCGAGATGTTAATCAATTCTGACATTACGATGGAGGAACTCTGCCCGATGCATACAGACAGTTTAAACGGCTGCCCGGATTTCGTTTAAACTTCAATACTAATACAGGGTGTCCGCCAGGAGGTATACTACTTTGTTTTGCCGCCATTTTGGTAAACATTAGTCTTGACAGTTCATATTTGGCAGTCTTATGTTAGAGTGGCAGGCCGCCTCAAGTGCAGCCTCACTTAGGCCAATTTGGCAGTCTGGAAGTATGGCAAATTTATTATGGAAAAACATTCGATAAACCAACGTGTTTTAATCGTTAAAACATTTAATCAAAATCAATCATCGATTACTGTGACGATGAGAAAGTTACGTGAAATTTTTGGGAGAAACAACGTGCCAACAAAACGCACTATTTATCGTGTAGTAACTGATTTCGAAGAAAGAGGGTCTGTAGGTGATAGGCCCAAGTATGGACCACAACGTACTGCAAGATCGGCTGAAAAAATTACTGCTGCTCAAGGAAGTGTTCAAAACAATCCATCAACCTCAATTCGACGCCGTGCTCAGGAGCTTGGTATTCATAGAACAACTTTGGCGACAATTTTGCACAAGGATTTGCATTTGTTTCCATTTAAGATTCAGTTGACACAAGAGCTTCTTCCACAAGACCATTTACGCCGCCGTACATATGCCCATGACAACCCCTATTTTCATGGAAAAAATCATAATGAGTGACGAGGCACATTTTCATTTGAATGGATATGTGAATAAACAGAATAGTCGGTTCTGGGCAAAGGAAAACCCTCAAATAATTCACCAATCACCTTTGCATCCATTAAAAGTAACAGTCTGGTGTGCAATTTTGTCAGGAGGAATCATTGGACCTTACTTCTTTGAAAATGAAAACGGCGTAACGGTAACTGTGAATGGGGAGCGATATCGTGATATGATTGAAAACTTTTTAACGCCACAACTTCATGCTTTGGGCTTGATTAACATGTGGTATCAACAAGACGGTGCCACATCGCATACAGCCAGCATTACAATGGAATTACTGCGAGACCTCTTTCCACAACAAGTTATTTCAAGAAATGGTGATGTTGATTGGCCTCCACGGTCGCCTGACTTAACACAAGCTTCTATATATGTACCTAATCAGATCAACAGAAATACATAAATTGCCAGGATGAGTAGCCACTTCTAATGAACGTAAAACGTTTTAATATTAAAAAATACAAAATTACACTTTCCACAGTAGCAACACGCAAGCAAAAAATACACATAATTTGTAAAAGCATTGTTATGTTTCCGCTGAACCGAAGACAAAATTCATTAAGCGAGCAAAAAAAAAAGGGACAGAATGATTATTACTTTCATTATCAATGAAAAAACGAATCTCTGACGCAATAAAGACCAAACGAAACACAAAATCTGATAACGTGCTCTGAATAGAGGATAAGCAAGACAACACGAAACAACAACAAAAAAAAAAAAGGACTAAAGAAAAATATGTAAAGAAGATCTGATGAGAACTGAGTAGGACACGCTCTTCGCACAGGAAAATTAAATACATCCATTTAACTTTAAATGAAAAAAATAAAATAAAACACACGGGACTCTTCTTTAGAGATTTCGAACGCCATCTTCAGCATATTCACAGTATATTCGCATTCGCACCCCTCATATACACAAAAGTCCATTTATAACAAAGCATCCCCTCGAAGAATGCCAGCCACCTGCTTTTCTTCTTCGTCTCTTCACATTAGAGTTAGAAATGGAAAACAGCCCCTCAGATATGGAAAATTAATTTTTTTTTCTTTACTCTCTTCTGCCTGCTTCTGAGTTTATTTATGTAGATTTCCTTCCATCGACCTGTTTGTATCTGCTGGCTGGCTGGCATCTTTCAAGTTCCCACTTTACATTGCGCGAAGTACTCCCATGTGCGTTTGTCCAATTTTCTTCTCTACGAAACACATTTAAAGTTTATACTTATAAAATTCAGTTAGTTTGTACTTAAAGAAAGGAATAAAAACATCTATAGGGACAGGGTGCATAGCAGTCGTAAAGATAGACGAACAAGTAATATTATAATTCCACTTTGGGGCATGGCATAATGTTGGATGGAACCATGTGGATAATAGCAAAGCTAAAGGGCATCAGAATGTTGGTAGAGTACCACTACCATTAGCCGCGTGATTTCGAAATTTCCATACTAAACGACAGGGAAAAGCCTTCGTAGCATCTGGCGATAATGTTAGCTCAGGTATTTTTTCTTTGGGCGTACGAACAAGATGCTCCCTCACCGATGTTCGAATTGATCCGCGAACTTGTTAAACGGGCAAGAGAACGCACCCAACATTTTTTCCGTTTTAGCTTGCAATTTGGCCCTTAAACTTTTAGTGAAAGCTTCAGGGAAAAGTAGTTTAAAATATTATCAGGGGAGCTGTCTATGTATATGCACCGAGTTTGCTGATTGAATATCATCTATAGTGTTGGGCTGTAGCAGAACTAAATAGGCAAATACAAAAAAAAAGTGGACTTTGGAAGTTTTTATAAACTAGAGTTCGCCCAGTGGTAAAAGTTCTACCATTATAGCAACCTGACTTATACACAACATACCTATTGGAAACAAAATTACACGCAGCATTGCATCTCTGCACAAGTGCACAATCTTCCTAACAAAACAAAATTAAAATTAAAGTGGTTCTGAACTATTTGCCATCGTCTATTTATATTTAAGATCATCTAGACTTTTGTTATCAATCTGAAATAATGGATGAAAGCAGGGAATGCATATTTCAGTCCACAATGAACTTTTGACCCACCTAGGTGGGTTATAAGCCCACAAATCAATTGTGGACTTATTTATAACCCATACCCAGGTAAGCCAAAAGTTCAAAATAATTTGGGTCATAGGTTCACAATCTTAAAATGAAAGTAGGCCATAAGTCCATAATTATCCATATGACTATACAAAATAAATTAAAACAACAATACAAACAATACAAAATATTTAGTGTGAAGGTTAAAAATGTTTATTAGGAAGGCCCTTTAAGTTTTTATATCGCTGAGCTGTTGTAAAAAGCATTGACTTCTAGTTTAAGCAGATTCAAATTTAGTGAAGTATGTTAACTTTAAAAGCTAAGATGAGAAGCTGCAGGAAACCATGTTCCATTTTACATTCCTGTTGTGTGACTGAAGAGCGTACAGTGAGGCAAGTCTGGAGAAGTGAAAATAAAAATGCCTTGCAATTGACTCCGTGTTTCAAACCAAACAAACCCGTAGGCACTTCAATTTATATCAAATGCTTGGACATTTTGCAAGGGCATTATATATTTATTAAAGCATGTACAAACTTTAGCTCAACCAAGAATTGATACAGTTTTTGTCTACGCTTCTTTAATGAGCTTATATGTAGAGCCAGCTCGGGAATATCTCTACGCGCGATTTTTTTAAAATGACTGTATACATTTTTCAAAAACTATCCGTATTAGTTACATTTGTTATCTAAAAATTTAGATTTAAATTTATATTTTAAAAAATTATAAAGTTAGATACATATTTAGAAATTTCTGCCGAATTTACAAAGAATTTATGAAAGACCGACTGGTACTCTTATTGTTGGTTTATGGCTTACTTCGAAATTGTTGTGAGGAGAGACAATACTGAGACCACCAACTTCGGCCGATTTCCCGTTACTTTGCCTATTCGGATTTATTCGGATTCTAAATTGACATAACACCGATACGAAAACAAAATTGCGAATTTGAAAAAAAAAAAAATTGAGGGGGGCCAGCGGAAAGAGGATTGCGAGTTGGGGGTCTCAGCATGGTTTGCTTTCTGGTTGTGAGTACTTAACAATTGTGGACCATAGTGAGCCATAACACAACAACCGATGAGTCAAAAGTCAACAAGAATTTCTTGGGTAGGCCACCTGGGTGGGGTATAATTTCACAACTGATTTGAAGTGGGTCAAAAGTCCATTATGATCTTTTGGCTTGTGGACCTATGTCCCTGACAGAAGGAAACAAATTGGCTGCCCTTTAGGGTAAATGTGTCAACAGTGAATCAGGGTACACAGTGAATAAATTGCTCTCATAACGTCTCTTTTTATTTTAAAATGAATCTGGAAAATAGAAAAGAACACATTTTCACTTCCCCTCGCAACTATCAGTCTGCGCAATCGCTTTTTCGACTGTGGTTATTCTAATGACTTTGTGTTTTCTGCATATAGGTAAGTAATTTTGTTTTTCTGTTTTATTTTTGATCTTATTAAAAATGTGTGTATTGTAACTCCATTTGAGTTTAATATTAGTATTTTTACTTATATAGACTTAATATTTTTTGTCGATTTGTTTACTTTAGTGAAACATCTTATAAATTACTAGCTGACCCGGCGAACTTCGTTCCGCCCAAATTCGTTATTGTAATGAAAATAATAATTTCGAGTATGCAGAATGCACTTACTACTTTATGTAAACCGGTCAATTCAAATTCTTTATTCAAAAGTTATGTTAAATACAATAGAAATAATTGAAGTAGGTATAGCATTGTCGATTTGTTTCAATCAAACCGCAATGATTGACGTGTCGGCCAACCTTCCGATTTTTCACTAAATTGACCATGTGAGAAACATGGGAATTCAAGATTGATGCCACAAATGCACAAATATCTTTGCAAACATTTATTTGTCAATTCAAGACACATAAATACGAATGACAAATGGTTCTGAATAAGCGGAATCCGCGGAATGAGAATGTTTGCCTTTGAATTTAAACCTCAAAACCGTCGGTTGCATGACATTTGATTTGAGATCCTACACCATCAAATCAAACGTGATCCGTTACAAAGTTTCGGTACCCCAATGGTTGCGCAACAAAATTATAACTGAGCCGACTTTCAATTTCAAATTATGTAGAGTTAAGCCCGGAACATCCAAAGAATTAAAAAATTCAACTAGTCCCCATCAAATTTTGTTTTCACGACAAAAAATAGCACATGTCCTTTCTTGAGCCCATGCGAATTGAGTGCACATACGGACGTCAGTAGTAGCTGTACCTACCCGACTTTGCCAACATCTTTCTTATTAAGTCCTGCTCGCATTTCACAAAGTTCTTTATTTAGACAATGTTCATTTATAATTTTAATTATACAACTTTAGAAATACCGTTTGATTTTATTTTTGAATGGGAGGGGCCACAACCCATTTTCCTATCCCGCTTATGTTTTGCAAAGTACCACCTATAGGGTCCAAAACTATCCCATCCTTCAAGCGAGAAATATCAATATACATTCATAAAATTTCATTAAAATCTGGTAAGTGGTTTCGGAGATCGACAACAACGCGAAGTATCGGGTCCAAAAGTATCCTTTGTTTTAAGACTGCCTAAACCTGAAATACAACAATACGAACAAAACAGAAGAAGAATCATCAAAATTGGCCCAGTGATTGTCGAGTTATATCTACATCGAGTTTCACCCCGAAAGAATTATATATAGAAGATTATTATTGAAGATAATTAAATTGAACTGAAAAACGAAATATTCGCCTGTTTTATTGTTTTATATTGCCGACTTTTTTTTTCCCCTAAACCATCTCTGATTCAAGACGAACAAAACAGAACAAAAATCATTCAAATCGGTCGAGCCGTTCTGGAGCCTTTACCTGACTAACGCACAGCAATTGATTTTCGTATATATATAGAGAGATAGAGATTTACATATTTTTGTGAAATCAGAACAGTGTACGCATTGAATCAGTTGAATATGGTAGGTACACAGTAAAGTACAAAAAGTTTTTTGATATTTTTACGGACTAGAAGTGATAAGTTTTTTTTTTATTTATTTTTGTATTATACTTGAAGAGCTTTTATTTTCGCTTTTATTCTTTTGTTTAAATAAAAAATAAATAAAAATTTAAAGTTGGCGCAACAGGTCCGGAGGGACCCTAGGCCTAGCTTCTCACAGCCATTCGTTTTGTGTGATTTTTTCATTTTTAGAACGAATGGAAGGGATCTACAATTATATGCCGACTCCAAACGGCTAATTGAGAAGCTTTTTCAAGACAGTTATACTCTCGGATGTTTGTCAGACGTGGCGCAGTGAAAAAAACCCTAAGTTGGAATTTGGTTTTTTTTTGCGGGATTCCTCGCATAGTAGTCCAACACACTAACCACTAAGCTACTGCGCCTACATTTGTTTATTCTTCTTTTGTTTATCCCTAAATAATAAAGTGAGTTAAGAATATATCGTGTTATGAAAAAAAAACGTATGTTCTTACCAAATAAATTGATTTTAAGTCCCTGTTTCACTGTGTACCAGGCATGTACTTGTACACACATGGTACACAGTGGATAATATGGGAAGTATTTTTCAAATATTTTTTTTACTATCTCAACATTAATACCTAAAGCTTTGAGATTTTGCATTTAAAAGATAAGATAAAACATTGGAAAAGCTGTGGAAGAAATGTCATGGCTATACTATTATAAGTGCGAGCTCCACGGCGCAAGAAGTAAAAATTGATCCACTGTTAATACCTTTACCCTACTCGCAATTTTACTCTGAGTTGCAGTGCGACTTTTGATGACGTTTACAAATCGACTGCGTTGACCATGGCTGGACAGGAAATAGCAACGTGATGAATATTTTAATGCAACAACTCTTGTTCAAAATGGATGAATAATTCATTCCAATGTATACTTCTGCTGTTCTCTACAATATTCTTACTGTTGCGGTTGCTAGGCAACATAAGAACTTTATTAAATTTAAAATTTGTAATAAATTTCCAATTTACAGGAACACATTAAATAGTACTGCAAACCGCACTAAACAAAACGTGTTCTCTGAACCAGAACACCAGATAAAAAGTTGCTCTGTTCAAAACGACTGCAATATGTTTGCGGGGTGTGTGAGCTGCTGCAATCTAATTATAATTACCTATTTAATTAGTTCCCAAATTGCATTCTGAATTAATCGTTGCCCGTAAAACATGGTCGCCATAATGGTGTGTCTTTTAGAGACGTGGTAATGTCGCTTTATCCGCCGCTTAATGCTTATCAAATAAAAATTCAATTTTAAGAGGATTTTAAGAGATTGTGCAATATTCCTGCGGTTTATTTTCTTTTACTATTGATTTGTGAGGAGTGTCCTTAATTAGGCACATTAAAACTTGCAGTTTTTACTATTTAGATCAATTTACTGCGTAACACTACCGAAGATATTGATAGGCTGCCTAATTCAAATACATATTTACAATATTTATAAGTTGACATTGGACTTCTGTAAGACTTTTATACTAAACGTGAAAATTAATTTCAGTTAATCACTGAAATCAATAATTGATCAATAAAGTGAATATTGAGACTATCGCTTTTGGAGATAAAAAAAAAAAAAAAAACAATAGCATCATATCATATAGTTGTGATTTTATGACAAAGCAAGTTCGCGCACCTATGTTATGTACATGATACAAGAGAGAAAAGCATGCATTCAAGTCGAAGAATCGGACAAGTGCTGTCGTTTCATTTTATCACTAAATAAATAAGTTAAACTATTTATATAATTCTGTTTTATTTGTTCTGTAAAGCAGGGTGAAGTGGTTTAGGTTATGTTAGGTTAGGTTAATAGTAAGGCACCAGGCACCATAAGGGCCCATCGCGATCCCCAGGCAACCGGTTACAATAAACCACAATGGAATAACAAAAACCTACACATTTTCCCTTGAAAAACAATTAATCTCCTTACAGAAATTAGGTCGCTCTTTAAAGTTTGTGTGGTCTATGTCCTCTAGCTGTGAAGTATAAAGAGGCAATCCCTTGTACAGTACGGTGTAAAAGAAAAAAGAGAGTGTACTTGTGACCACACACCAGAAGTGAAACTAAATCTGGATATGTATATAATGTAATTACGTTAAATTTAATTGTGTTGCAATTTAGATTATATTAAGAAATTAAGTTTCAAAACCAAATCTTTGTAATATTATAATTGTAATACAGGTCAGTAGATAAGTGCATTCATTCATTTAAAAAGTTTTCATAACGCAATCCAATCCAACTTCTTTTTTTTTGCATTTCGTGTTCACGTGGTTACAACTTTATTAATTTAATCTAATCAACTGATTCAGCAGTATAGTGTCAGTTTATGAATTCCACAGTCTCAGGTTCAATTCCTGGTTGAAACTGAAGTTTATTTTAATTGTATGAATTCATTCACTTCCGTTATCTAGCCATACATCCGTACATCCACAAAATTTCGTTGAAATCGGTTGAGCGGTTACAGAGATCGAAAACACCACAATACACCATGTACGCACAAGTTCACGTATATGTTAACTATGCCTAAAACTCATCAGCCAATACATATGCAAACACCGTATGTCCATAAAAACCTTGGTATTAACATCACCTTTCATAGGAAATTTCCAGAAACAAAATCAGTTCAAGCATTACAGAGAACATCAATTTCAAACACAATACAACTTATTTTTTTATTGCATAGATTATTTTAGGCCTTATTCAAATTCTAATCAAAACCATGTGATCTGTTATCAGTTTGGTTTACCTGTTCAGTTTGAAATTTTCGAAAACTTTAAGTACGTTCCCAAACTTTTATCTACTAAAAGCTTAGATCTTGAAAACCTTCTGATAATTAGCTGTTTCCTGTCAATTCCGAAATTATAATGTGAAATACTAAGCCTTAAATGGATTTTCCTGCGTCAACGCGTAATCCATTTTTCGTTTATGTTAAAACGAATTACAAAGTCTGATAAATCGCTACTGGGAAATCGCCCTTTGCTGGTGTACACTGTATACCCAAATAAAATATAATCTTCCCGAGGATTAAAAGCAAATTTTTAATCTCACAATCCTTGAGAATTCCACAAAACACACTAACGAAAAAAGTGAAAAAAGGAATAAGTATTCAAATCAATTTAAGTGGGGAATAAAAAGAGGTCAAAGTGGTATTAGGATAACGGAAATTGCTGAAAACCAACCCTCTCGCGGAATTCAAATTAAAATCGACGAACTTTTCTCTAGTTTATCGGATCCGAAATTACAACGAAGAGAAAAATATCTCTTCCGCTGTTGGCGTTAAAAAAAAAAACTCTAAATTCTAAACAGGAAACTGTTCATTTAATTATTTTATTTGTTTATTTAAAATTCTTATTGATAACTGCTAAAACCGTTGAAAATATGGCTTCACGATTTTTAAATCGGATTGCAAAGGCATGGGTTTACTCTGTCTTATCGGTTTTCTATCATGTAGAAAACTTCTATTTGTTCAATAACAAGGCAAACAAAAGCTGCCAATTTGGTGAACTTTCTCATCGTAAACAAGAAAACAGATAACTAAGAACAAAAATAAAAACTCTTTACTCGAAGAAGGTAAGGATGGTGTGTTGTTTTCTTTGTACGCGTATATATATAAATATGTATAATGTATATGGTTGCTTATGTTCAAGCATTGTTCTATAAATTATATGAGAAAGATTGCATGGCGTGACGTGCAGCTAGTTCGATAGTTTTAAAGCAATTTCAATTCGGAGAAACTATTGGTTACTTTCAGTAACAGATACTTTTCGGTACCCAAAAATAAGTTAGTCAAACTGTCCCAGTAAAACTTAAGATAGCAGGATTGCGAAAATGGCACCAGCCGACACCGAAGCAATGGCGATATTGCGACAAAATCAACCTTAATGGCAGGTAGTCCGAAAATGCAATTATTTGGATTTTAATAATAAAGTGGATAGGCTCCAAAAAGGGCAGTTATTGAGACTCAAATACCCGAAATCGGCCGAAAAAATTAGTTTAACAATGCTACCATGGCCACCGGGTTTGTTGGGCTTCGGTGAAGTATAGAACAATATCCTTAAATGTACACCTGTACGCTGTACCTCGATTTTGTGCGGTTGTTTTCCGCAATGTCGCTAGGCAACGTTCCGAATCGGATTTGAATGTGTGGGTGAACCGCGCGCTGACCAACGTGACCGTTGTGCGATGATTTGGCACTTTTTTCAAGGACCCTGATACAATTTGTTGCTAATTTTTCCCTTTTTTAGTTTGAAAAATTTGCAAATTTTACAAAAACTGTGATTTCTAAATGTATATCTTTAAAATGCAACACGGCTGTGGATCAGAACACGATTATAGTGTTAAGATAGTCAATACTTGTTAAATATCGTGCGAAAGTTCTCAAATTGCAGAGGAGCTTTAGAAATAAAATTTTTTTCTTTCACCGCTAATTTTTTTTCTATTTTTTTAATTTTTTAACAATCTCCCTAAAAGCGCCTTTTTATGACGCTACAAATTTAGAATTTTCTCACAATATTTAACAAGTATTGGCCCGCTGTACACTATGATGCTGTGATGGGGAGCCGCGATATATTTTAAACATATTTATTTTCGAAAACTTTTAAGGACTATTCACATGAGCGCGAAATGCGAATAGGCGAATTGCGAACAAATTTATTTAATTGTATATATGAATTGAAAACTGATTTTTGTTATACCACCAAAGCGTGATTATTGCCGAGAGAAGATCTCGAATTTTCTGCAACAAGCTTGAATTCCATAAAGAGAGCACAATCATGCACCACAATTCAATTTTATTTGTTAAAAAATTCCTGCAATTATAATACCTGATTATCTAAAACTTATTATATATAATTTCAATCAATCAATTATAATATTGTCAATTACAAAATTCTGCCAAAGGTCACCCACAAGTCTTTTTCCTAACCGGAATTAAAGAAACCAAAGCTCGTGGCACGATCTTGACAGTTGACAACTTGTCATACTGCTACTTCCGACATTGCCATTTCAATTGATTTAAATAGCTAAATCTACAATTACAGCAATCAATCTGATTTGTCGTTATACAAATAATTCCAAAAATGTGTTCTTAAATTTCGTTTTCATACCGTGCTTTTTCAAGTCGGTTAGTTCGGAAAACTTATCGATAACGAGTCGTACAAATGCCAATCGACAACAAGAATGTCCTGCGAAACTGGATTTTTGCATATTTGGTATTTTAGGTCACACTGCCTCAAGCCTTCGCAGGTGAATAGAAATACACGAAGCGGACGTGCAGAATTCGCCGCTTGAATTGAACGAACGGTCCCGTATCAGTTGCATGAATATAGTATGACTACTGGGCTTGTTGTGCATCGGTCTTTCACGAACATAAGCAATGACGGCAGACATTTTCTTTTCCAGCAGGTAGGTTGAAGTTGGTTAAATTTAAACTTACATTTTGAAGATCCAAAAAGGTACCTAATGTAAGAGATAATTTTCTAATATTTAATATAGCATGTTGAAATCCTTTGGCATTACCATTCATTGCCTAGCTTCCTTTATCCCATGACTGGCTTAATAAAAGCCCTGACAATACCGGATATAATGCGCACAAACAAACTGTCAAATTTCTTCGAAACGAACAGTATTCAAATGAGATCACAAGAAAAAGAAAATCCATTAAATGCCAGCGCGTATGGATCCCTTTCGTCGTCGTCTCCTAATAATATCCGCTGGCGGCTTGCTCCCTTCAGCGAATGATAAAAGCAACCCGGAGTATAAGTCTGCAAAATTGTCTTGTAGTAAAAAGGATATCCTCGTCGATTCGTTTGCCATCATCCGGGCAAAATCTGGGAACCATTAACGAAACACACGAATAGCAGGATGTGATTCACAAGAATATAGTATTGCCATGTATTTAATTGCTTTATAAAGCATCACACCATTATCCTGGCATGGCGAAGTAAATGGCGGGATTAAGTGGGTAGACAGTGCCAGGTATTGGGTGCTCCGCTTAAAAATGTTTGATCTAGGAATACTTATATTATTTTTGAATGTTGCCAAGTGCGCCACTTCAAAATGTTAATGCTAATGGGTTTCCAGGTGAATTGGATTTTACTTTCTGCCTGGTGCTGGTATTGCGTTTATTTATGAGAAAGTCGTGCCCATATTCGGGCTTTAAAACCGCGCCTACAAAATGGAACAATGTATTGAAACCCATATTTTAATTAAGAATCTTCACGGTCGGTATGTGTTCGATGGTAACGAGGGTAATAAAAATTTTGATTTACACGCGAACTTCTAAGAGGACTTGAAATATAAAAAAGAGTGTATACAAGTAGGTACCAGCCTTGGTAGCAGTAGTAGTATAAAATAAAAATTATTTTGAAGTGATTAAATCTAAATTCTTGATAAATTCACGTCAAATGAGATTCTCAATGACTGCTGTGCTACTGGGTAGCGCCCTAAATGTTAAACAACTTTACAGCTGACTGAAGCTCAAACCTTATGTCGTATTTCATTGGAAATAGATTACTTGAGATTTAAAAAATTTAATTAAAAAAAAAAAAAACAATAAAAAATATAATGGCAGTATGAATAACATTATTATTTTAAAAACCATACAAACTGATAAATATGTATGATAAAATAAAAAGTCGGTGCAACAGGTCCAGGTTGTATTTTATTTATTCAAAAATAGTCAATAGTTCAGTAATCAAATTTACTTAAATGCCTTTCTTTCGGAACATCGCAAGTAAATAATATTTATAACTCACATATTTTATAATTTTTATACTCTCTAACGTTTTCCATTGGGCAAAAAGAAGCGTCCGGGAAAGTCCGGAATCGAAAAATTCGCTTTTGCAACCGTTCCATTCGCACAAAATATATTATTGTAGTGATGCTGAGAAAAAATGGTCGTGTAATCGTACCTTAACTAATGGGTACCAAAAATGTCGAACACAATCATCCCCCCCCCCCCCCCCCCCCTTAAAATTCCACCTTTTTTCTTTTGCTTGAATTCGGCGAACTCTGAAAGGGAAAATATCTCTCGTTATCCCAGAAAAGTTTCAGCACATTATTCGTATTCGTATCATGAATACGAATATCGAAGGTATAAAAGCAAGGTAACCCTCGCTATGACCGCCATCAAAGGTGTAGGTCGTCGTAACGCCAACATTGTCCTCAAGAAGGCTGATTTCGATGTAACCAACTGCGCTGGAGAGTGCACCGATGAGGAGATCGACAAAATTGTCACCATCCTTCAAAACCCAAGGTATTACAAAATTCCAGACTGATTCCTCAACAGACAAAATGACATCGTCGATGGCAAGTACACGTAGTACACTTCATAGAATTTGGATTCGAAGCTTCGTGACGATTTGGAGCGCTCGAAGAAGATCCGTGCTCATCGTGGTATGCGTCACTACTGCAGGGTCTCCGTGTCCGTGGTCAACACACCAAAGAACTGGCCGTCGTGGTCGCAGTGTCGATGTGTCTAAGAAGAAAGAAAGGATATTTTTGTGTCTACGTTTGTAGAGATGGCACAGAGTCGTGTGTTCGGCGAATTTGTGGGATTTTTGATGTGTAAACATCTAAGCGCGCGTTATTGGAATCTGGTGGAGTAATTCTACACATTTAACTTGCGGGGACGGAAATGCGTCACTGTGTTTTATCATTGTATACATTTTTTGGAATCTAGTGGAGTAATTCCACACATTTAACTTGCGGGGACAGAAAATGCGCACTGTGTTTTATGATTGCATACATTTTATCATTGCATACATTTATGAGCTGGGGCACATTAATTTCAGCTTTTTGTTGATGTGAAATAAAGCATGTTTTTCATATATGATGGTCTCACAATTCTTCCCTGTGACGGATATCTCGAGGAAATTCGGTGCCAAATCTTTCGTGAATTACCAGGCACGCAGAAATCACAGCTGGACAACAACTAACAAAAATGTCGTTGACCAGCACCTCTACAATATGCAATGCAAGCCGAATGAAATTCCAATGACACTTTCATTTACTGTGTAACAGTTGATGTCATTTAACTTGCGGGGATGGAAATGCAAACGGGTATTTGTTATTTCATAATATATCAAGAATACGGTTATTATAATTCCCTATTTTCTCAATGACGTGTATCAAGCAACACACATACCGCACGCACGGCGTTTACACATACACATATTTCGGGACTGTTGGATACAGTCGCACCAATTTTTTAGTAGGATTAAGTATGCGTGCGGCAGCAATGGCGTGAATAATTTGGAAATCCTATGCAGGACATGCAGATTGTAGGCAAATATAGGCCATCTAGTTTGTATCATATTATATATTATAAACGTGGGAAAACTTATTAAGGAAACATATTTCCGTAAAGCGCAAATAAGAAACGTACCTACCATGGAAGGATACCAGTAAGGAAGTAATTGCCTTTGGGCTCATTTCCTTTGCCTACAGTTTTTTGACGCTGGTTTTGTTTTATCTAGAAATGTATTCCGCTCAAAGAATTATAATTTTAATGTAAAAACATATGCAATTAAAATGCCGTCCTTGATTATTTAGTTCGTTTTAAGTAAAACAATTTGTTTTATTTATGTAAAAAAATGTCGGTAGGAATTGAAAGTTAAACCAATGAAAACTGTAAAAATAAAAAACTTATCCCTCCCTCTGAGTGCATTTATTCGCTGAATTCGCAACTTAAGGTTGTTGTTATACCTACTGTAGATATTTAATTTCTCAAAATAAAAAGGAATCATCTTTTTCATTTATAAATCACTGGATACTGTTGAGTTTGTCGCAAAATCAAGACACAGTCTTACAGTTAACATTGATTCAAAACACAACATTTTCTGTACGACTATGTCCCGATAGTGAACTTTTTGCTGAGCTACACACTTAAATATTTGTTAAAGTCAGTAAACCACAAAATAGTACAAAATTTATTCACAAAATTGAGGAAACAACTTTATTCGCTTTTATTCATTGCTCAAGGGGAAACACAATTCAATTGCATCCACACTCAAAGTGATGATGCTACACAGGTCCTCGTTACAAAATTATTTCGTATGCCATTACATCCCTCAATTATTTCTAATTTTCTCCGTTATGCGCAGAAATCAATAATTGGAAACGATTTGCTTCCAACGTATACATAGACATACGTAGCTATAGAAAACAACAAATTCAAGGCGAAGCGGCGATATTCTGCTTCACTCGACCATTACGTGCTCAAGAATGTGGAAGACAGCCGAAAATAAATATTTCACACAAAGGGGGCTCCAAGTAAACAAGGATAATACATTATTAACAACCCTCTACAAGCAGTACGTATAAATGGACCATGTCGGTCCCTCATACAAATAGTTATCCGTTCACATACGCCACACTGACTATAGGTTTCTCTCATTTGTATGCGCTCGGCACCGGAGCCAGTATGAACTTCCTGGTAAACCATTAAGGGTGTCGATGCAAATACGGTATTTGGGGAAATTTGACAAGCAAGCGGTTTCTTTGGCAATTCACTTCTCTCTGACAATGTTTATCTTCCGGCGGTCTTCCTTATCGGTGTCTCCTATCTGGAATCGTCCAAAGGTAAGCGATTTTGTTTTTCCACTATAGACGGACGGACGGAAGGATGATGATGGTTACAAATCCAGACGAATCAGAGAAGCAATTATCCTAATTAGAAATCACACACATACAGATGCACAGACACCACACATTTGAGTGTGATGTGTTTTGGTCGCTCTAACCTCAGATTATGGCGGAGGTTTTTACTTCAGTTGGTCGAAGTGATGCATGCACAAGATTACGAGTATTACAAAATTACATATGAATGCTAATTGTGTACACAAGTACATAGTACATGTCTGGAACAATTCGGATAAGACCACGAGATACGGATGATAATATCGAAGCCCTAGGAAGTTTCTTTACCCTGAAAATGGTTTCTCCAATTAGCTTAATTAAAGGAAATTTAATAAAATGTGTGCAGCTTTATTTGCGTGAAATAGTTTATTGGTGTACAGTGAACGAAGCAGACGTATACCCTATTCACACCGAAAACTGTTTTTTCGTCGAAAAGGCGAAGATGCATTCACCCCGAGCACCAACTAGTTTCGTTTGGCGTCTCAACCAGCTGTGACACACTAGTCGTGAAATTTCTGTGTAAACTGTTTGGGTTACAAATTTTGATCGCATTAATCTTCTATATTCTATATTATTATTATTTTTATTTTATATATTTATAGTTGTATTGTGTTTGTCGCCAATGTTCTCTGTAATGCGTGAACCGATTTTGCTTCTGAAAATTTCCCATGAATTTCCATGATGACGTTAATACCATGGTTCGTACGTATATACGTTCTTTGTGGATGTATTGGTTCATGAGATATAAGATTTTTAATCTTTTTTATGTTTTATAACTCGAAAACCGCTGGGTCGCTTTTTATATTTTTTTTTTGTATTTCGAACTTAATATATAAGATACGATAGACTCGATAGGTGGCGCTATTATCGATTACCGAAACCACTCAACCGATTTCCATAAAAATGTTGTGTATGTAGGTATATCGTTAGTTCCCGCTTGAAAGATATGATAGCTTTGGACCCTATAGGTGGCAAAAGATAAGCGGGATAGGAAAACGGGCTGTGGCACCTCCCAATCAAAAAAAAAAAAAAAAATAATAATAATAAAATTCAAACCATTCTAGCCACAGCAACGCGTGGCTGGGTCTTCTAGTTATCAAATAAAATTAATTCAGAGGCGCAAAATTCGGATACAGCCCATTTTAAAATTATTTTAATACGTGACAATGTCCGTATTAGTATTTTTCTAATTATAGTCGACATAACACCCACTTTATCGTTATAACCTGGTATTAAATTTAAAACCGCCAAACGTACATTTTATGCCTTATAATGGACTCCCAATCCTCTCCCATCTGCAATTTCTATTAAAAAATTTAAATTTTTATTTTTTTTGTAAGATTTTTAAAGAAAATTTCCCAGGATATTAATATTTTTGAAGATCTCGAAATGTTTAAATGTGTTGGGCTTTTAAGAAAAACGAAATAAAACCCGAGTAAATCCACATTTGATGACGAAGAGTTTTAGTCGCTACAGATTCAATAAAAAAAACTGTTCATTCCATTCCATTATTTTATTTTCTGTCTGTCATTTCATTAAAATTTGTTTAAAGAGAATTTCCCAAACTGAGTTAAGTTTCTCAAACTGTAAATTTTTGGGTCTGTTTGAGAAAAATGTGTGTCGCGCCCGAATTAAAACACTTGTTTCTTACTTTTAAAATTAAACAATATTTATTTGGAACTATGTCCTTTATTATTGAAATACTTTTTACTAATTCTAAAAGGAGCTTAAGGCTACTATGTAGTTACAATAAGACTGTTGATAAATTCATCATACAGTCGTATTTATATACTTTTCTTATCTATCTACAAGGAGACCCAAGCGTACAATCGTCTTGCTTGATAATGAAGAAGAGATAATATTCCAACATTGTATACAAACGATATTATCTCTTTTACATATGTTATCATTGTAGCGTTGTGTGCAAGACTGTACTAGAGACTAAAGATATCATTGAATACAAATAATGTTATCTTTTTTCTCAATATGTTTTGCTATGGATACTTAACTCCCCCCCTTGTTAAACGAAATCGTCCCGATTTTTCGACGCTATTTTTAACATTTCTCTTTCATAAGTTTTGTTATATGCGTCAATCTTTTTTTGTTTTTGACGATCTGTTATACATTGTATAGTTTTTATCATTACGTACGTAAATGCTAGAATAACAATCAGTGTTACAATTGTGTATATAGTTGATAATATCGGTTTTTCTTCAAAAGGAATAATTAGTTTTTTTAAAGTATCTATGTTATCGAATTTGTACATTGTATCTTCTTTAATTATTTGGTCGATGTAAGACTCTGAATTATGATTTCTTAATATAACTTCTTTAATTTGCTTATGCATGTTTTTGTATATTTTATCGTCTAGATTTATAGTATTTTCATAAGTAACTAAGTTTATACCATTAATTGTTTGATTATTTAACTTATGCTTACCGCTTAATAACATAACACCGGATTCAATTTCTAAGTCGTAATCGTATTCTTGTTTAATGTTGCATTTTGAAGTTATATTCTTTAAAAGTGGAATAAGACAATTTTCTTCTTCAAAGTTAATTTCACAAATGTTTTTACTTAGATGATTTTGACAATTTCTTGTTCTTAAATAAGTTTGGTTACATAAGGCAATTGTTTTATCTGTAATGATTTTTCCATGTTTTGAATTTAAAGGTGTTACTTTATACAATTTACATGATTTAATTAGAACTGGATATTTATATATTGTGATGAAGAATTCATCAGTTCTAGCTAATAATATTTTAGAGTACTCAAGTATATTTATTATGGGTACTTGAATTATTTCATGTTGAATAATATTTTTAATGTCATCTAAGTCTAGGCTTTCTGATAAATATTCATTATTTTTTGCTGCATTAATTGTTCTGGTCAATAATAATAATTGTTCGTACACTTGTTCTATTACTAAATGTTCTTTAAGGCTCTGACCTTCGAATTGTTGCAAAATTTGTTCAAATCTAGAATTTATAGTTTTTTGTTTATTATTGTTTTCTATGAGATTATTTATACTCGTTTCTATGTTAACTAAGTCATAATGGTCAGGATTACCAAACACATATTTGAAAGCTGTTCCTAAAAAGTTAATTGATCTAGTATGCCTAGTATGTTCTTGTAATTGGTCTGCTAAATTCTTAATTTTACTTAACCAAATTTTTTCTTCTTGTGTAGGTTGATATTTACTAGTTACGATATTTACGTAAGGTTGAAATATCGAAGTCAGGTTGGTGGCATGTAACAAATAAGTTTGTTCTTTGAATAAATACACGTCATCTGTTTGCGTAAGTATAAACTTCTTGTTTAGTAACTCAGTTATTTGAACGTTTCCTTGCCCTTCTTGACTCTGTACATGAGTCGTTCACATTTTGGGAAATAATTAGATAAGACCTCTTCCATAACGTCGTACAGTCTGTTTCGAGTTTCGATTTCCCGAAGGATTGTATATTTAGAATACTTATCTACTGTTACAAGGAAAGTATACTTGTCGTTGAAGTATATGTCCATATGAATGTGTGTTCCCACATGTGTTGGTATTTCTGAATTATTCAGAGGTTCTCTGATAGGTTTTCTTTCATATTTTCCAAATAGACATGCTATGCATTTTCTGTTGAAACTCTTTGCTTGTTTATTTAGATCGGGCCAGTAATATTTCTCTGAGATTTCTTGTATATTGTTACGTAACCCTCGGTGTGCTCTTTCGTGAGTTACCCTTACAAGTTTTAGTTGTTCCTCCAAATTTGTCACGTCTTGAAGTTTTCTTGGTGTGAATATAAATCTTACTAGTGGGAATTCTTTTTTTATGTTTTCACCATATTTGTATATGTTTTCAAATTTCGTATGCAAAGCTACAATCTTTTGGGGTTGTATAACTTCTTTCATCTGCCTTAGTAAAGAGTCTTTGTCCTTAAACTTTATTATGAGTCTTATTTTGTTACTAAAATAGATTTGTGTTTCGATATTATTTGTTATATCTTCAATAAGTTCGAACTGTGCAGTGTATGCATTAAAAGGCTGATTCACAGTTTTTATTATATCATTAGAAGAACTTTCAGCTGAATGTGCTGTTTCTATGGTAGAAGTATTTATGCGTTGACGTGATAATGCGTCAGCTACAAGATTTAGGTTTCCTGGTTTATAAACTAATTTTGCTCCAAAGTCTTCAATGATTCCCTTCCAACGTTTCAGCTTTGTGTTGGGATTTTTTTCTGATACAGAATATATAAGGCTCTGGTGATCGGTATATATGGTTAAGTCTGCTATACCATATATGTAGTTTCTGAGTTTTTGTAAGGACCATATGATCGCTAATAGCTCTTTCTCGTTTGTGCTATAGTTCTCTTCTGTCTTACTCAGTGTTCTTGACAAGAAGTGTATAGGTTGCTTATTCTGACTTAGTACGGCTCCAATAGCTATGTTGGATGCATCAGTAGTAAGCTCGAATGGTTTACTATAATCCGGTTGAAAAAGTTCGACTTGTTCTTTCAAATAATTTTTTAAAATTCTAATCGCTTCTAATGCTGAATCATTCAGATTTAACTTAATATTTTTACTTTGTTTTTTGTTTACTTTACCGTTATCTCCTCGTAAATATAATGTCAGGGGCTTGGCTATGCTTGCGTATCCTTTTATAAACTTACGATAGTAACCTGTAAGACCTAAAAATCCTCTCAAATCCTTTACCGTTTGTGGGACTGGAAAATTTTCTATAGCTGCTATTTTCTCAGGGTTCGTAGTGATTCTACCATGTCTGATTATGTGACCTAAGTATTCTACTTCTTCTTGAAAAAACTTACTTTTCTCATCAGATATTTTTAATGTGGCTTTATTGAGTACGTCGAATACTTGACTTATGTGCTGTATATGTTCTTCCTCAGATGAAGAATATATCAATACGTCATCAATGTAAACGTGTACGAATTTACCTACAAAGTCTCTCAAAATGTCGTCCACGCATCTCTGAAATATGCTTGGTGCATTTTTGAGCCCGAAAGGCATTCGTTTAAAATGATATTTTGCGCCATTTATAGCAAAAGCTGTTTTTTCTTTATCATCTGTTTTGATTTTAATTTGGTGGAAACCTGACTCCAAATCTAATGTTGTAAAGTACTTGGCTTTACCTAAATTTTGAATTGTCATGTTGACATCCGGAATGGGGTATCTGTCTGTTACAGTGTGAGCGTTAAGTTTTTGGAAATCAACAACCATGCGCCGTTTTGGTTTTCCTTTTTCGTCCAAACCTTTTTTAGGTACTGTCCATATGGGACTGTTATAAGGACTATGGCTTTTTTCTATTATATCGTCATGTAAGAGTTTCTGTATTTCTTTGTTTACGAATTCGTTATCTGCTATGGGATATGGATATTGTTTAACATAAACCGGATTATCATTGGTCGTCCTAATGCTTGCTTCTATAGTATCTGTAAAGGGTAACGGTCCTATGCTGTTATTAATCTTCATCAGTCTATCTATGTCTGCTTTATAAATATTATTTTCCCCAATTATGTAATTAATTTTCTGAATAGATTCGACACTGCTTATGGTAGTTAGAGTCATATTACTGAAATTTATTTCCGCGTTTAGAACTTTAAGTCCTTCATATCCTAATATCATATCAAAAGACTGAATATCCTCTAATTCAAAAAATGTTATATTTTTCTTTAATATCCTAACTACTTTCTTTGTATCTACCATAGAATAACCATGCATTGTTTTTATTTTTATAGGTTTAATTTTAATTTTTTTGCTAGAATCGCATTTTCTATTAATGTAATTATGGGTTGCACCAGTATCAATAAGAATTTTATAAATTTTCTTAGAAATAGTACTAGTTAAATTTAAGCAGGGCAACCCGTCTACTAGTTTAAATGATCTATTCTTATGTTATTATTTACCATACATTCCGTTTCATCTGCTTCTGCATATGTACTGCTGACATCGTCTCTGCGTTGTTGTCGGGAGTTATTTACTCTCTGCTGCTTGAAGTTCTGCTGATAAGATCGTTGCGGTCTGTTGTGTGTGTTGAAACTCCCGCTGTGTTCACGTTTCGCTGGTGGATTATATACATCGGGTTTGTATTGATTCCAATTTTGTCGCTGTGCATGTACAATTTGTCTCGAGTTTATCTCCATCGGCTGTGGTCCTTGATTGTGTTGCTGCATATTATCGTATTGCTTCTGGGGTTGATAATTCGTTGTTTGGCTCGAATAATTTGGTCTTCTTTCGTTTCTGCGTTCATGTGGCATATTTTTGTGGTGCTTATCCTGAGTGAGATGTAAATGCCTGTGCACATTATCATGTTCTATTCTGCGAGCAATTGCGAATGCGTGTTCTAGATCATTTATTGTAGCTGAATATAATGATCCTCTTGTAAAGTTGTCACTCATACCATCAATGAATATACGAACTGCGTCGTCGTTAGCATTTTTAATTAGTCTGTCGATTATATTCGGCGGATCACCTGTAGGGTTGATTCGATACCAGGTCAGTACTGATATCAGTACTATTTTCAGTACTTGCAACAGGGTATCGATACCCATGGAGTATCGAATAAAAAGTATCGATACCTACTCGTATCGAAACAAATGAGTCCTTCTTACTTTTTTCAACAACAATCAAAAACAACAACAACTATGTGAGGAATGTTATGTGGTCTGGTGGCTGGATCACTTCAAACATAAACGGGGGGAATTAAACAACACAAACTATATTTGTTATTCAGATAATAATTAAAATCAATGTATATAAAAAAAAATCATTTTCAGGAATTTCGTTCAAAAATATCAGCTATTCCAAATGTTTGCCGCTTAGCCGATTTCTGCTCTTGGAGATGATTGTCCCTACTTTGGAAAAAAGTCGAGCACCAAATATGCAAATTCCTTATGAGTATTTGGATGGGTTTGAAAGATATAGAGTGTGAACTATAAATGGGATTGAGAGTGATAGAGTACTGTATTGAAATGAAAATGATTTCAGGTGTATATATTGGTGTTTTGGTTATGCATAAATGAATGAGAATGACAAAACAAGCTACTGTACTAATTCGCACGTTAACGTGGTGCACCGTGTACAGCATGTACATTGTAGCAATACAGAAACACACTCATACAGATAAAGGGCAGGCGTATTTTTGCATAAAGAGTAAAAATAATAATTTTGATTCGATACGAGTACTTTCATTCGATACCTACTTGAATCGAATCAGAAAGGTATCGATACCAATTGTACTTGTATCGAATCCAAAAGTATCGAGTATGTACTCGTATTTACTTGGATCGAATCAACCCTAATCACCTGACATAGTGATTTTTGATATTATTAAATTGAGATTTTTATTTATCTCGTCGTGGTATTCAGACAGTGTGCTTCTTTTTTGCGTGATGGCTTTCATCATGTCTTGTAGCACGTATAGAGGTTCTTGATTAGAGTACGTATAATCTAATCTGTTACGTATCGCCTCAAAATTAAAAATTGTGTTATAATTAGTTAACACATTCGCGGCTGCACCCTGTATTTTACTTTTCACTATAGTCAATGCTGCTGCGTACTTACTGTGTGTTTTGAAGTTTTTAATGCTGTCCATTAATCTGGATGCTTCTTCGCGCCACGACCGATAATTTGATTGATCGCCGTTGAAAATAGGTAGGCTTTTAAATGCGTCTAACTGTATTTCACTACCATCTGTATATGTGGTTCTTATTTCCTCTAGCACAGGTATGTTTGGTACTATGCCTAATCCAGATTTTACTTCATTTAGTTTTGTTTCTAAATTAGTGTTTATTTGATTTTGGTTAGTTATTATTGCTGCTAACCTTGCATTCTCTGTGCGTGTGTGCTCTAGGGTTTGTGTTACTGTGTTGCTCCTGGTTTCTAAAGCTTCTAATCTTGCCATTAATACTGCGAGTTGTTCCATTTTGAACTCGTGTCTGTTGTCGTCGAATTTGTGTGTTTTTTTTCTCCACATATACACTTTCACTGAATTGCTTTGCTGCTTCGTACGAAGAAGCTATATTTGTACCTGCTATGCTAGGTAATTCTTGTAACCGGTAACGCGAGTGTTCTGTTTATACTAGATTTCACTACTTGTTCCCGAGGTCCGCTCGATTGAAGTTAAAAAGTATATTTAACCTCCTGGCAGGATCGCCAATTAAAACACTTGTTTCTTACTTTTAAAATTAAACAATATTTATTTGGAACTATGTCCTTTATTATTGAAATACTTTTTACTAATTCTAAAAGGAGCTTAAGGCTACTATGTAGTTACAATAAGACTGTTGATAAATTCATCATACAGTCGTATTTATATACTTTTCTTATCTATCTACAAGGAGACCCAAGCGTACAATCGTCTTGCTTGATAATGAAGAAGAGATAATATTCCAACATTGTATACAAACGATATTATGTCTTTTACATATGTTATCATTGTAGCGTTGTGTGCAAGACTGTACTAGAGACTAAAGATATCATTGAATACAAATAATGTTATCTTTTTTCTCAATATGTTTTGCTATGGATACTTAACTCCCGCTCTAAGGTTGGTACTAGTTGGAGGTAGGTTACAAAGCGTTTATAATGGACCAACAAGTTAGGCACCGGCTTTAAAGTTAGAGTGCTGTTAGTTAGTATCTACTAATCTCTCCTAATACACGATGATCAGAGCATTTAATATTAGCCCATCAATTAAGTGTTGAAAATGATTTTACGTTCTTCACATTGTGACATTTCTTCGGTCAGCTGTTCTGCTGAATTTGCTGAATATTGTAAAAGGTTTCAACAATCCAACGACTAGAAGTCGTTTTCGTGGAAAATGAAATATAGGGCTCATTTTCAAAACTGAAATATTTATGGGAAAACGTTTGTTTTCGAGTGTTTTCGCGAAAACTCGGTTTTCGGCTCGGTGTGAATTGTAGTGTTAGCAGGTGTCACACGCAAAAGCCTCGGTCATTAAATAGACAGTCGGCCTTACCAATAATCAACTTTAGTCTGGCAGCTAAATCAAGACATTGTAATAAATTGTGTTCCGTATTTTGAATAATTTGAAAGAGATTTTATTACGTCACAAGTGCACTCATAAATAGAGTGCTTTTCGTATAAGACAACAATGGAAAGCGTGCTATAAAAAGTACCGAAAATTGTGTCTGATCGAACGATAGGGCATCACTGATTTGCATATGACATATGAAATTTGACAGATCAGCAAATATTTTCCTATTTCCTATTGTGTTTCGTTTTTTGCTTTTAAAAAGCCTCAAAAAGCCTTTGAAAAATATCTGTTGGGCAAATTTAATTGCAATTTATGTATTCTTTTTTTTTAGAATAAAATTCTCGTTGTGAAAGAAACCATTGTGATTGTTTTTCACAAAAACAAATTAAGAAATTTTGCGATTACAATAAATGTAATAGATTCTAAGAAAGTTGTCGCGCTAGGAAATGTTGAGGACTATAATTGTTTATTGGTACCGTTTCACAAATGCTGTACATTTTTACTAAAGCTGGTAGCCAACTAATTGTCGCGCTTGATTATTAGTAAGGCCGAGTGTGTCTAGTAGATGAACTGGTTCGTCCACCCTGGAGAACCTTAAAATTTAAATAAAACTTAAAGGAAAAAACCCAAGAAATCTGAACCGTGGTCCAAATCAGATCTAAATTATGTGTACCTAAGCTTAAAAAATAAATTAAAAATCGTAACAGCAAAATTTCGCCATTTTTAAATCGCCTCCCTTTATACTTAATTGAGGAAACATTATGCCATCCCGTACAGTATTCCCGCAGAGAAATATACTCAAAATGTTTTCCTGTGTAAGACACCAAGAATTTTGCTCCTCGCTGCACACTACTGTCCTATTTGTTGATTATATCGCAAATTTAATTAGCACCCAACCAAGAAATACACAAAAAAGTGTATCCGTAAGGTAAATTCATTCGGAAATTGTTATACAAAATACGAGTGTTCTCCATACTGAGCTGAGCTATAGGAATAGAGCCACATGAAAGGGATGAATGCCTGGAGCACTTAATAACATATGGCAGATTACTTCGAAGAGAGCAACTAGTGCCTCGAAATAAGAGTATAGTCCAAGTGCTTAAGCTCAACTAAAGATATACACTGCAGTGCAGAGCACTTCGTTGCGAAAATCGTGTAGCAAGGCACTTGTGACTTGTGAGACATTTTAATTAAGAATCCTTTTTCTGTGCAGAAAGGAGGAGTTGAACACAAGTGGGACTTTGTGAATCGTAATCTCACCTGCGGGCTGATTATTCGACAAAGCCCACATTATATTGCTTCCCTATACGCGTTTAAGTCAACCCCCCGAACAGTACTGATAGGGATTAGAGTGTGTTTGTGTGCAAATTACATCTACAAACTTGAAGTCACATGTGCAAAGTAGGTGTCTGTGTTCAGCAACAAATTACACGTCTAACGCAATACAATATACGATTCGGGAACTATAGACGAAAACAAAATGGGTGAAGGAGAACACACAGAAAACGATTTGCCTTTTTGAATGGTTACGCCAGTCTGGTGTCGCCACGAATGGCCGTCGCTGAAATGTTCCACACAATGGGTTCGCAAAATAGGTCGAGTAGACCAATTCATTATCGATTTTCCATATTCTGGCTTGCGAGCAAGGGCTGACGCCCTCTGCATCCGCCGTACGTACTCGTTGTTCGCTGTGTGCCTTTGTTAGTCCGTTTTTTTTGTGATTGTTTCAACTTTTCGTTTTTTTTTTTCGTCCATCCTATACGTACGAGTAAGCTGTTGCGGATAAGTGCTGTGAGAAAATAGGGCGGAGAAGAAATTAAGTGGGGGCGAAAACTTCACCACTCTCCGCTAAATACTTTTATTAAAATTCCCGCCAGTCTTGCAGGCTGTACATTATGTAATACAGAGCCCGAAATCCGGCAAAACAATTTCATCAGCCCATCATGTGGCCAGAAAATCTCGACCTAGGATTAAGGAAAATGACGAAGTAGGAGTACGATCGCGAGCTGAAATATACGGAGTGTGAACGTACACCAGCATCAAAATAGATCAAAGTCCTTGCTAAGGCTGAGTAAACCGCAGTTTGAAAGACTAAAGCATGTCATTATGCGTGGACGAAGGCCGCCACACCATCATAACTGGTTTCGTCGTTATTCTTTGTAGAGTGTATCCTTCTCTCTTCTTTTTTTTTGCTGGACACAAATTGAGCATTGATTTTATTAATGGTATGCTGTAGCAGATGCAAATAAGGAAGGACACTGTGCGTGGTCGTAGCTTTCTAATGAACATCAAAATGCACTTCCGTCATCAAAATATAAATTAAAGACAAACAGTGATTTGCATTTTCCTCGACCTAGGTTCTTGTTTACTGTTAAGTCACAACAATGTCAACACTGTGCTGCTGTAGCTTGTGTGAGTGTCGCTATCAGTTCCGTGCAGTCATTCTCTGGCGCCCCTCTACTCCTTGCGGGATGTGACACTATATCAAATCCCACCGCAAATTAATAGATGTGAGTCAGTTCATCTATGCTGATGTCAGGCTTAAAATGATTAAGGAAAGCTGAGGCAGTGTGTGGAATTGTGATTTGTTGATGATGACGTAGAAATTAATCTCCGAATTAAGGGATGCGGGCGACGTGCGAGTTCATTTGGTGGGTTAACCAACTGCATTTGATTTCGTTTCGGCACAATTTGAAATTGAAAGTCGGCTCTGTTATAATTCTGTTACGCAACCTCACTGCACCGAAACTCAGTAGCGTTTGATTGTGAAGAATGTTAAATGAAATGTCGTTGAAGTGTCGATTTTAAGTGGAAATTCAACGGTGAAGATGTTAGATTTGTTCTTTGACTTTCGTAGTAAGAATATAAAAGACTGTCAATATGGCTTAATTCTCTTTCAGAGAGGGACACTTATGAAAAGTTAGGGAACACTTTTGTAGTAATCTATGAAAAATGAGAGATACATAATTCAAAAATTGAAAAAAGTGGTGCGAAAAGTCGTTAAAAAGTCTGGTAAACTCGAAGATTTGGCTAATTTTAATTTATTATCAATATTAGTTGATTCATCTAGCGATGAAAGCGATTTGGAGTTAACCGAAGTTCTTTTTCATAAATCCCAGTATGTGGAAGAATTTGTTCTGATTGAACTACAACCATTCCAATAAAAATTTCATGGAGGAGATTGTCGCTCCGTGGAGGAGAAAGAACTCCGTCGGCACTTTCGAAAAGAATCATCATTCAATTTAATATGGTCACCTGTTGAATATCATTTTAATACGCAGAAAATGAAAACATGTGCACGAGTATGTCAAATAGTAAAACTTATTTCAAATCATGTGGTCATTGTCAAGTCATATTTTCCAATTCTTACACCAATAAATTTGTTGAGTAAAATTTCGTAAGATTCTCAGTGGAGGGGTAATATCTATGCCTCTATGACGCTCTCTTTTAGGAATTCTTCGAGTAAAGGAACGGCATTGAGTAAGAATTCTTAAGAATTCCGCAGATTCTGCATGTTCCGTACGATTTGACATTTGTATTTAAGCGCCTTAAATTTCCTGTACCACTTTCGCTTTGACAATATCATTAATAAGTCGCAGGGACAATCGCTGTATGCTTGTGGCATCAATCTTGAATTCCCATGGTAAATTGTATGTGGTTAGCTCATGTGTCGGCAAACATTCCGCTTTGTGTTCATTGCTTTGAATTTAATGAAAAAGCGGAATGTTGGCCGACACGTCAATCTTGCGGTTTGATTGAAAAACATCGAGATTGTAATATGTACTTTAGTTAAACTTTTGAATAAAGAACTTAAATTGGCCGAATTACATGAATCAGCATGTGCATACTCGGAACTATTATATTCATTACATTAACGAATTTGGACGGAACGAGGTTCGACGGGTCAGCTATGTTCTTATTGTTCTATATGCTCTTTTATATGTTCGTTTCTCTTCTTCTTTCTCGTTTAGTGATAATTTGTTGTAAAATTTTACATAAGTACACAAATAATTTATTTTTGTTTTAGTAATTAAACATTTCACCCTCCAAGCTATTTCTTTTTTATAAAGTGACATTATCACTAGGTATTTGTTTATGTACAAATACTATTGTCACTACCTATTCTTATTTTCAATATTGTTATGGTAGATTTAGTAAATACAAAGTTTGTGAAAATAGGAAGAATGCATAAATAATAAAAATAATATTAATAAAATAATAATATCCTCCTTCAAAAAACTTGAATTTCGTACATCTTCTAAATGAGTCGCTTTATTAAGCAATATGTTGTATTAATCCATTGGATGAGTGATGCTGATGATGAGTGAGATATTTTATGTGATGCGTTAACATAGCCAAATCGACATACAACAGACATGTCTAATATTTTTTTCCAAATATACTTTTCTTAGGCAAAGTGAACCTACGTCGTTTGCACAGCATATCGGTGCTGATGTTTGCAGATAAGTTGGTTTTTCCACCCTTAAAATTATGGTGAGTTTACCCTTCAGGAAATATGTCTCCAAACAAAAGTTTGGAAAGAGAAAGCTCTTTAAAAAATCAACATGAAAACGACAATGCGTCGAGTTTGCGAAAATTGCAATTTGCGGATTTTAGACACAATATTGGCAAGCAATACTGAATAGTAATAATTGAACGTTTGGGTACTTAACAGGTTTGTTTTTTAATGAACCAGAAGAAAATATATCTGTCATTCCTGTCCTTTTTGGCATTATTTTTGTGACTTACCTGAAACGAAAAGGAAAAAAAGGTTTTGTTACAGTTTTATGATATAATAAAATGTTGAGAGAATGGTATATTGTTGACAAAGCAAATATGCAAACAAATTCGCTAATTCCAAAAGAACAGAGAAATGTTGTAAAATATTTCACTGGATTTTTAAGCCAGCTTTGTTTAAATAAAATGAAAATCAAATTACCAGCAGATTTTCGGCGAATAAGGTATTTTCAGAGTCAAATTTAGAATTGCCCATCTAGAATGGTATATTGTTGACAAAGCAAATATGCAAACAAATTCGCTAATTCCAAAAGAACAAAGAAATGTTGTAAAATATTTTACTGGATTTTTAAGCCAGCTTTGTTTAAATAAAATGAAAATCAAATTACCAGCAGATTTTCGGCGAATAAGGTATTTTCAGAGTCAAATTTAGAATTGCCCATCTGCAATAAATCGCTAACAATGGCGATGGGCCTAGTCCACACAACCCTACACAACATAACCTAAATAAATATTGTATGTGCTCATAAGTTGTATTGTGAAAACACCCATCTAGTCGGTAGTAAATCTCATCGTCATTATGTTAAAAAAAAGGGGTTTCTAAAGTGCATGCAAACAAAGCCATACCATAATAAAATCAGCTTTGGTAAAAACCAATGGCAACGGTACGCACGTTTTGCAGTTGCGCAAAATAGTTCAGATACAAATATTGGCTTCACTTACAACCAATTATAATATTTCATCCAACCCGCAATGCCACAAGTTTCGCCGATAGCAAACAAAACCAACTGCAATTGAACGAACTTTGTTAGCGACCATCTCATGTGGGTTGGTTCTAATTGAAAGGCATTCTGAATGCCATCAGATGCTTTATACTATGTTACTTTTTTTGCTGACGAAAATAAAATAGTTCAGGGATCTCCCATGGGACAGATACTTTCAAAGTTTTCAGTTAATGAATGTTGCCTGCTCTATATGGCCACTGGTCATATGGATCCCATCCAAATATAATTTACGTTGGCAGATTGCTAAAAAATACTGCTCTCGCTTCAAGGGAACAGCGTTTTTTATTCGACGGATGGCCAACACAAATATACGAAAAAGTTTGGACATGTTACCATCGGCTCAGTTTTACCTTCGTATTCAGCCTTATGCCATGGGGGCACACCATCTCCGGTATTTATACCGCCAGAGGTGGATGAAAATGTTCTATCCTGGAGTCAATTAGGGCACGGAAAACCTGTCACAATCAATTATCCGACTTTCGTCTGTCGTTTTATATCTATACGAATGAATGAAATTCGCAGCGGGTAACAATTGCGGATATAATCGTAGCTATTATGTTGCAGGTACATGTTTAGGTGGTTACCTTGAGTTATAACGAAGAGGCGTCTTAACTCTGCATACTCCCTTAGCAACTAATGTGCCCAAGGCAAGTGTTTCTATCGCATAAATTAAAGTCCCTTTTTAGCAGCGGTGTCAATTAGATATTTATTTTTGTAACGAAATTACGTACCCTTTTCCTTAGCTGAAAATATACATTTTCGATAGAATTTAAATATGGGCCCTGGAGTGCTGGTGGGGTGAAATTGGGCTTTTGACGTGAAAACTGAGTGCGAAGTAAAGAAAAGACTACGAACATAGATATTCATTACTACTAAAGCAAGGAGGAAACACTGAAATCGCAGAATACATAGGTACAGGTATTTATTCACAACAAAGTCTAAGTGATGGAATACACTTAACAATCGGTTATACTTCTCCCAGTGAATGTGCCTGCTTCTTTTGTCAGGCAAAAATTGTCAGAGGCATCAAATAAATTGCTCCTCAAGTGTGTCCTTGCGCACATTTTCCAGGGTTAAGTTGATGGGCATAAAGTTTGGGGAAAGGTGCTTTGTAGGTGGCTGTTGGAATACCTACTTTATTTATTTCTCGTGCTCGTTTTTATTTTTTTTTATTTTTATTATATTTTCGTAGCTCACATACAAAAGAAAATTGACGGCGGGGTGCTTTATAATACCTACCGTCGTTAAACATCAGATACCCCAACCCAAATGGGACTCGATAGGTATTTTTTATGCCTTATGACGGTCACCGCCGAAGAGTGACGCCTGACGCGTCGCAATGGGGGTGTTGCTTTTTACTTAAAGTCGTTCATGAGTTTGAATTTGAATCTCTCATGAGAGGTATTCAAGCATCAGAATTTAATTTAAACATTTTCCTCCTTGCATTTGCTCGTGTAATATATAATTTGTATTCTTATTAATATTATTAAGAATATTAGGATTAGGATTACTTTTAATAAACATTTTTCTAACAGCGCAACTTTTTTAGGTGGTCGCCATTAACAAATTTATTGCCGAGGTGCTTTCAAAGCGGGAGTAAAAAACGTATATCAACTGGAACTAGGAAGCTGTTTTGTTAGCTACGTAGAAACGGTTGTAGGATAAGCGGGCCTTGATAAGGGATATATATCATACTTGTAGCTGTAATTTAATTTTTTATTTTTAATAAAGCTTATTTTATAGGAGGACCACGGAAGGCAACTTCAACGGAGTAATCATCTGGCAGCATAATTCAATTGCTATTGTATTTTTAAAATGTATCAACCATCTGCCATCAGAATTAAGAAAAATGAGCTCTTAAATACCCAAATATGGCAACTCTGCGTTCAACAAATTACACACCTTGTTGATAAAATCGAATTTCGGTTGCATTTTAAAGCGAACCTTAAGTTGGGTTACAATTTGAAGCGCTTTCAGTAATACTCCGGTTAAATACATGCGGGGACATTTTTTAAATGATGTTCAATTGTTCATGCACATTAAATTGCTATAACTGGAATTTTGTATGAGTAACAAAGTATAAACTGATTATTTATCAGTTGAGCTTAATTAGTTGTAGATCTTTACATTCACCTCAGGACTATTGTAGTTCAACCCGTAAGTTAAGATTAGAAATACGATCTGAGATCTGCAAACGGCGAAGAAGACCTCGGTATCTCTTATATTAACTTCTCTCTTCATGCGAACGAGCAGCTACTTCGCGGGAAATAAATCGAGAAAAAACGAGGAGTTGAACAAGTGAACAAGTTAAACAGGTCACAGGAGATTTTTTTTATAGTTTTGGCCACGAATTTGGGAAATTTTACCTGGCCCGTTGGTTGTCAGAGAGTCTTTACCGAATGATGATATGGTATCAGCATGTTTACTCGTATTAGTGATTTATTTTCTACCATAATTTCCTGCAGCTTATCGCACATAATTACAGTGGCATTTCAGCTTCTTGATTCATTAAATTAGGTCTCCTCGATGACATCAAAGTGAACACTCTCTGTTATTACTTAATTCACTTTATAGCCTTGCGTTTCGAAAAAGAAAAAATCTTTAAGTTCGATCAAAAAGAACCTTTTTCGAAGATGGTTCAAAGAGTCCAGTCTACTGAAATGAATCGACACAAAGTATTGTATTGAATGGAATTGTGTTTGCACTTTGCAGATGACATCCTCTGTCAATAACTTTACGGAAAGTGAGTTAAGTCCACTCCACACTACAAATACATCAATTTTGTGATTGGGCGCAATCGAAAATTAGCTGGGCGTTGATCAAAGATGCGACTTGCATTTTCGACAAACATTTTTCTACAACATATAGAGAAAATTAGTAAATGTTTGCAGTAGTAGCTTATAGCATCGTCTGGCCTAGCTATGGGTGAAATTTGTATTTTCCGCACGAAAAGAAGGGACCCACAATTATTGCGAAGCCTTCATGTGCCTTCTATCTTTTGTCTGTGGCACGTTCGCAAAAGCTGGCCGCAAAAAAAAAAAAAAAAATAGCTACCTCACCCACAGGGTTTTATATAGCTTAAGAATAACCATATAGATAGGATCAAAATTGATTCTCCTTCCAAAATAATTTGTTTGTTGTCTTGATTCTTAATCCCTTCTATCACCACCCCAAAACTTGTACATGCGAAGGGAAACATCCGAATGGAATATCATAATAAATTCGATATAAAATATGAGGAGAGAAAAATGCGAACTCAGTTAATAAGTAACTGGCTTAGAAAGATAAATTTTTGTTGGTGTGAGAGTTAATTCCACTTACGTGTTCGGAAATATAATATCTACTCGGATTGAATAATACAATAAGGTGCGAATGTTTCAGGGATGTCTACGCTCTACGGGACTTTTGGGCAGCACCCTTTGATGCGACCGTAAAGGCTAGCTTTACTAAAAGGACGGAAAAGGGTATTAAGAGAATGAAAGGTGGCACCGTATAAGTATCTTTGACCTATTTAAGCAGAAGTATATTTCAGTGCACTTACATGATTCTGAAAAAAGGCAATCTCTATGTATGGTGGCAAATGAAAATGAACGCTCCTAGGTCTTGTCTATCAAGCATGAGAGGTTTATGGAAAATGTATATTGTACAAATTATGGGTGGTATTAAATATGTTATATTTGGGTGGAAATTCATTTTTCGCTGAATAACCGAAACGCAGTTTAACTTAAAGGTGTTTTATTTTGGGAGGTAATTTTTGTCAGACTTCGATGAGCTTCTTATTCTTATGAAACTTCTCTCGTTAAATGTGGATGTTTAATGGTATTGCGTTGTATAGTTGAATTGTATTAAGAAATTTAATTTAAAAACCAAATCTTTATAATATTATAATTTTGACTGTAACCAACCATATATAGGGTTTTTCAATAAGAGGTGTTATTGTGAAAGGATGTGGTCCTTTATGCGTGCTCATGGTGGCCATTTGGCTGATGTTGTTTTTCATTATTAACGGCATACCTTTCTCTTTATTATGAAATCAACATCCGATCAATTATCTCAAAAAATGGCATTTTTCTTTGAATTCCAAAACAACACCTCTTATTGGAAAAACCCTTTACAATACATCCATTAAATTTCATTTTATCGGTTAATGTGGTTTGAAAGATCGACAACAGCGATACCTATCGGGTCCAAAATTATAAACCCACATAAAACCCACAGAATTTCATTGAAATCAGTTGAGTGGTTTAGGAGTCGAGAGTGGCGGCGTAGTGTCAATTTCCGCCGTCACGCTGGAATTTTCGTCTTTTTCGAGTCGATTTTACTCCCAAATCGCGCCAATAGATGGATCATATCAAAAAACGATTAAATGACTACAGCAATGGCTTATGCCCCGATGGGCATAACAGTGGATCCGTATTGATCTGTGTGTTGCATAGGATACTCCACCATGCCCACCACCTCAAAAAAAAAAAAAAAACAACTTAAAAGAATTTTTGAAGTCTTAAGAACTGTTACACAACACATGCATACGTGTTTTTATTAAACTGCTCCTAGTTATATTGTACTTGTAAGCAAAATTGAACTCGAATGTGGAAACCCGGAAGTAAAATGTGCAATTTGACACTATTCACCAAAAAGTCCACTTTGTTTTGATGATGATTCTTCGACACACATTTGCGAATTATGTGTTCACAACCAAACTCAAAACTCACTGCCATAAAGCTATAAAAAACAAAATTTCAATAACGTAAAAACTAGAAAAGTTATGCTGTCGGCTGTTTGTCAAAAGTTCACTATAGGGATAGCGAAGTTGGAAAAACATGTAGTTAATGTAGTTTATTTTTTCCGAGTTTTCCTTGCTCTTCAGAACACTGGCTACTGAGCCGCAGCGCCTAAAGAATTATTTAAGAAATTTTGGAAAATAAATAAATCAAAAAGAAACTCAGACTAGTGATATTCAGTCAAACGTGATAGATGGCGCTGATGTGTTAAGACTCCATTTCACACTTCGCTGCAGTTGAACGTAGAATTTGTCTTTCGTAAACCAATGTCAAACAAAAATCACCTAAAGGCTATATTTTAATACTTTTTCTTTTTTACAGCGTAAATATTTGCTTGGCATACGTGCCTCATGAATCTTTTACTATACGAGTGTGACAAAATATTCGTGGAATGACTCTGAATTGTCTCCGTGCCTTTTTTAAAGTGCTGACACCACAAAATCCTTAGTCGCGTAATCCGTTTTTATTTATGTGGAAGTGGCCTTACTGGCATTTTGTTCCCCATTCCCAATCGGAAAATACCACGTTCTGCACATGAACCCATATATGCTGGTGAAAATACAATTTTACCACTCATGTCAGTGTTAATATTTACTTCATAGTGAATATTCAATGAATTTTCACGGCATCATGGAATTTTTATTTCGATTCATTCCCATTTAACTGTGTATTTTTAACTATCTCGATTACGTACTAAGAGAAAGATATTGTGTTCGTAAAATATTTCGGAGCTCGAGATGTTCATCAATTCTGACGTTACGATGATAGAGGAACTCAAAAAAGTGAGTCGCACAATTTTGTCCGTCTGTACCGAGGTCTGCAGCGGAAACGGCTGCTCGGATTTCATTCAAACTTCGGATTAGGAGTTTGGGGGGCCTACAGTTCGGGGTCATTGTTTTTGCCCCGATTGATTTGTTCGAAAACGGTTTCAAAAATTTCAACCCAAATTGATATCTAATCTTAAGGGATTAGTACTCTTGAAATTTGGACATATATATCTCGAAAACGATCCAAACGATTGTAATAAAACTGAATTTCTAAGGTAATATGGTCATTTCTGACTTAACAGCGGGGTACCTCAGTTTTTGTCTATATTATCGTGCAATGGATTTTTGAAAGAAGACATTTTTTTACAAATATTGTTCTTTTTTTTAGTTTACCGGAAAACGGCAAAAACGATGTATATTTTTGTAAAACATTTACCAAAATACAAATGCAATTACACCTTCTTTTTAGCAAATACTTCCCATGGGTACACAATCAGAAACTCCCACTTCATTTGCACTCCCACACACGCCCGTCGGCATATTTTGTTTATAACTGGCAGTGCAAATTCAAAAACAAATTTCTAAAGTCTTACATAATATATTTATGTAAAGAGATCGGTCTATCACGAACCCTATACTTCTACTAATAATGGAGACTTTACACCAGCGTTACTAATATATTCCAGTGAAAAATATAAACATGCCATATACAGATCAGAAAACAGAAACTCCTACTACACTTTGCCACTCAAAAATCTTGTAAAGTGTAAGACTTTTAAAATAGTACAGCTTACAACTCTCTAACCAGATCTGGCGACAATTGCTATTTACTGAGACCTTTAACCTTTAAAAACTCACATTGTTATTTGTACTGCCATATCAGATTAATAACCCTAAAGTGGATTTTATTTAACACTAGGTATTCGTATATTTCATGACCCGTTTCTTATATCTAGCATCGGTTAACAGATTTTTAAATACCTACGTTATAAAATAAGAAAACAACCAACCAAACTTTTGATGAACGAGAAAGTTTCGTTCGACCCAGTCGTGCACTTTTTTGTTTATTATTATGCGGAATTTTCCTCGTTGGACTTTGAAATATTGAAACGACTGCTTGAAGCAGCTCTCTCGCCGCATTATTAAATGTGTTTTTTTCTTTGGCACTCGAAAACGATGATCAAAGTTTAATGGAGCAGGGCTATGAGCATAAATTATGAGCTATTTCGATTATAGTTTATAGACCACCTGACCACCCTGACCCTAGTCCTTTTTTGGAAGCGACATATATTTTGGTAATGGTAACCATTACAGACAAATACGCGCCAACTCAAACGACAGCAGCAAACGCAATAAAAGCAATTATCTGCCTAACTGTGTGGTTTCGAGGGCCCTGTGTTGGCTGGCATCTGCCCCCAAGTACGTATAATCCAATCCGTCCGCACAGGACGTTCTTGATCTCGTGAAGAAGGAGTCCCTTTTAGCCATCTTAACGAAATATATGCTATGAGGTAGTAGGAAGTAGTAACTTGAGTAATGGCATAGATGTGGATACTAATTGGCAAAGTTATTTTATGGTATTCAAGGGTTTGCCTAACCGGAAAATCTTTTCATTTGCACGCGGACTAGGGACCGAAGTAAGGGCCCTCTCAAGGCTGCATTATTATAAATAAATTTGTTGAATGCCTATACAGACTTCATAGCGAAAATAGTTCTGATTGTTTGCTTCCACATATATCTTAAGAATGATATTGATTTCGTTCCCGTTGGGTATCATATCGAAAAATATCGAAATATGTTCGTCATGTCAGTTGGAATGAATAAAGTTTCTGTTAACAAGTGGTTAAAAATGAATATTGCAGAGATATGAACTTACTGGAGGGTTTTTCGAAGGATATGAGAGAATCGTCTGTTCAAGGTTGAAAATATGAAGCCGGCGGCGGTACCTTCAATGATTTTTTCCGTAATGAATAAATATGTTTTCCGGATTTTTCGCAAGCAATTTTAAAGACAGCGTTTAGAATATAAATGAATACTTTGTCAGTGTATTTGTCGGTCGCAACCGGGCGAGTCATCTATCGGTTTGTTGGGAGCATTTTTGCTCAGTGGTTATTATAAGAAACAAATTTACTGTATTGAAAGCGTCTTTGTAATTACATTGAGTGCAATTTTATATGATGACAAAAAACGCTACTTCACAGAATACCTACTAAAATATGAAAACTGTGTTGCTACCATACGACCTCGTTCAATAACTACTTACGTTTCACAATAAAGCTTAAAAGCTTATAAAAACTGTCCTTGCACAACGCCTGTATGACCTCATTGTCTTCAATATGGACTCCTCTTTCCATCTTTCAATAAGAGCCACCAATATACGAATGGCATTAAATCATACAAGACAATAAGCCAATAACGTATATTTTAAATTAAGTCCTCCATCAGCATTTTTAAGTATAAAAGCATCTGAGGGAACTGGGAACGCCTTGGAATTGACTTAAAAGTCATTCTCTTCCATTGAGCAGAATATTTTTGTTTGTTTTTGCGTCACGCACATCAAAGCCCTTCGTATAATTTACTGCTCCATTTTGATATAAACTCAAATCCCTATTTGGGCATTCCAGGTGAAATTTTAGGGATACGAGAGAAGTTCACTTTGATGCTTTAGGGTACATCTCGAAGTAAAGGCGATTAAAATTCAGTCTAAGAGTGAATGATCCGTGGAGTGGGAACGCCTATACTAGGTAGCGAATGCTGTTTTGACAGGGAGGAAACATGAATCTTAATGGAATGTCGAACATTCGATTTGCTATAGGATATTCGAGAGTCAATGTTGGTCTTAATAAACTGACCAACATTCTGACGTGCGTCGGTATAATGGCGAAAACGTTTTTGTTTACATAAGCAAAGATACACAAGGCACAACTAACTAGCCTATACGGTTCGTGACATGGGAACTAAATGCAAAGATATTCCAAGGCATAGAAATTGCAAAAACATGATAAATATAATGTGTAAATATAAACAAAGATGTTTCTTTAAGATGAGAGAGTGGCCCAAGAATGACGTTTATGTTTACCTGTACGTATATTTTTCTCTAACAGGTGGAGCCCCAATGGGCTTAAGCATTTCCATGCAGTGTGAATGGTTTTCGAGATACCGTATTGTGTGTTTAACATAGATTCGTCGAGTTACATTAACAGTATAACTCAATACAATATGACAGTGATCGATAGGGTGGTAGTAAGCCTGGTTTGGTCTGTCATCCCCAAAATGGATTTTGTAAACAATATCCATAATAATTGTTAAAAAAATGTGTAAATTTAGTAACGCATCACTCGCATCATGATGCTTTGCAAAATGTTTATGAATGCAAACTATTGGCATCAATTTCATGGTCAGGTCTTCATTATTGCAAAGTTGATCAAACTGATGCGCAAACATACCGCAAAAAGCATAACAGAAATACCTGATGCGCTGTTGATTCGCCGGCAAAAAAGTGAGAACAATGTCGGAAGAAAAATTAGTAAATAAACATTTCTTTCAATAGATAAATATGTTTTTGACAGAAAAGTTCGTGAACTATGGTTAAGTTCTTTATTTCAATTTTTATAACAAACAATGCATTCCAAAACTCAAACGCCATATTAAATCAGCATCGCATCAGCATTTCCACAATTCGCCTCACTTATAACAAATTTTAGTCTCGATCTAAGTTTACGGCAGCACACAATTGGGAAATTTGTGTGGAAAATATACCCACTGCGAATTGCTAAAACTAAAAATTTTTATTGGTAAGGCCCAATATGTTTATTTTATATTTAAATAAATATGTACCACCCTCTTTGGTAGTTTCTAAGCGTTTTTTATTATGCCCGCATGATCCATATAGAGCATTGATTTTCATGGTTTATTTATTTATTTATTTAAGTCTACCATTTTACAATTTACAGGCTTTATAATTACATAATTAAAAAAAAAAAAACTCTTAAAGTAAGAGAAAAAATTAATATTAAGATAAAAAAAGCTCTTCAAGTGAAGAGAAAAAAAAATGAATTTACAAATTTATCAAAAAAAAAAAAACTGAAAAATGTGAATTTAATTTTTTAATTTAATATTAAGATAAAAAAAAAATCTTCAAGCGAAGAGAACAAAAAAAAAAAAAAAAAAGAATTCAAAAATTTATCGAGAAAAAAAAAAAAAAAACTTCCACCTAGTGTGTAAGAAAAAAATGTAATCAATTACTCTAAGGGAAAAAACTTGTGCTTTTAATAATTACATTCGTAAAATTCTAAGCAAAAGTAAAAAAAAAACCCTATGAGCAATTATAACAGTACATTTAATCTTTTTTTAAATGCAATTCTGCTGATCGAAATATCAATACTGGAATCAACGGAATTGCATATTGAATTAAAACTCCTAGTGCACCTTGTTAAAGGCTCATTCCTTCCATAGCCTGTAGAATGATAAGGTTCATAAAACAAGCGATGCTCACGTAACGGAATTCCCGGAACGTAAAAAGAGAGATTGTACAGTAGAAACGTTGAGTTTATTCTCCAAGAAGTGATGTCTTTTACAAACGTTATGTCTTGAATAAGTTTTCTCGTTTCCAGGTCTTTAAGTTTATTATCCGACATCTTTCTTCATAACTGGGCATTTCTACTGGCCCATTAAAGTGACGAAGGCAATATCTTGAAAAAGACTTTTGTATAAGTTCAATCCGATTTATATGCACCTGATATACTGGTTTACAATAAAAGTTGGATCTTATATATACAAATCCTCTCTCGAACTCTCTTTGCTTTCAGGGCTTAGTACTTCATATATAGCAGATCTGCTTCAATTATTTTTTTGAATGCATCTGCTACGTAGTCACTTATGTAGGTATACTTCGTTTGACTCAATTTTATATAACGATCAAAATTTCATTTAATATGTGTTGTATTGAGTTATCTGATTGATTTGAATGCACGCATCGAACAAAATCTACTACAATTTGCCTTCAGTTGTCCAAACTGTCAAATTCAATTGAATTCACTTGAATTGAGTTGAATGAAACAAAAAGTTCCTATATTGATGTGGAATGTAGCGTGGAACCTAATATGATGAAGTGTAAACAACACATTAGTCACCAAACAAGTTCCACTTCTAATTGGAGACTCGAGTCTGTCCAATTAGTGGAGAGTTAAGTGAGCTAATTCTGGAACCAGCCGAAACAACCGGAATAAACTAGAAACTCCTCGATAGATGTCGGAGCGGATAACGAACAGAATAACAGTTGATTTTTAAACAGTTATTGTATTAGTAAAGTTCGGTTGTGAAGATAAATAAGTGTAAAGTAATGCAGTGAATTAAGGCCCGTTTGCTGATACTACCTACTCATAGCGATTTAAGTTCTACTTATACTAAAATGGGCTACTTTTTATGTCATAAACTGTCACATGAGATTTTAAGTGGAACTTAAATCGCTTTGAGTAGTATCAGCAAACGGGTCCAAGTTATTGGTTTAAATCGTTTTAAAAATTGTTTTAAGTAGGTAATATTGTTTTGGTAATAAGTGAATTATTAGAAAAATCCATAAACGTGTGTAAAAGTTATTTTACTCGGCAGAATAGTGTTTCATCTTTTCGAATCCCAGTTCGAATGAAACATTATTTTAAAATAAACGAATGTACTATGTACCTATTCATTTGCGGAACTTATTCTTTAAAAGCAGTAATTGTTAAACGAAAAACTAGTCAATGTTATGTTTTCGTTCTGAATATGAAATAAATTTGTTTTTAAATTTTTTTTTTTTTTTTTTTTTTTTTTTTTAGATTGGCAGACCTAGGTAATCGCAGTAGGCGCAGTAGCTCAGTGGTTAGTGTGTTGGACTGCTATGCGAGTGCGAGGGGTCGAGGTTCGAATCCCGCAAAAACCCAAATTCCGACTTAGGGTTTTTTTCACTGCGCCACCTCTCGCGAACGTCTGACAAACATCCGAGAGTATAAATGTCTTGAAAAAGCTTCTCAATTAGCCGTTTGGAGTCGGCATAAAATTGTAGATCCCTTCCATTCGTTCCAAAAATGAAAAACTCACACAAAACGAATGGTTGTGAGAAGCTAGGCTTAGGGTCCCTCCGGGCCTGTTGCGCCAACTAATTTTTTTTTTTAAATAGGGTTTTAATGAGCAGTTCGGCAAACTCATCATTCAAAAGGTTAAATAAAATAACTGGAAATATATACAAATTTCGAGTTTTCTGAAGTAGTGCAGAAATCAAATTGAAACAATAAATTGTTGCTCCACTTTTAGTGTCCTCACAAACCAAACCGTTTTCGTTTTGTGTGGGAGTGCCCAATGCCTCAAATAGATCGAGAAATTCCTCAGCTGAAGGTGAACCCATAATACAGTAGGTATGTGCTTTAAGTCACTCTCAGTGACTTTTTCGTCAACCTCGTTCTCAAAAAACAATAAGAACAACTCCCAAAATTTAAGCTTAGTAATAAATAATTAAACGAAAGCTGCCGTTAAAAACAATATTAGCATATTTATTGTTTTGAGAACACCTTATCGAAGCGAAGCATTATTCATTTTTAAGTTGTCGTTGACGGAAAAAAAAATTGATTTCTTGTTCGCACATTTTTTACTGATGTTTAATAATGTCTATTAGTAGCTATTTTTCTATTTTTCAAAATCATCACGCGCTATCTTTATCTACTCATCTGATTATATCCGCACCTATCCACAGGAAAGTAAAAGATGGTGCTTGGGTAAAAATAAAAAATAAAAAATACGTGTTGCTGCCTACACAACTGTGCGAGTGTGCGTGTCCGGGAGTTTAAATTTAGGATTCGAAAGGAAAAATTAGATGTACGGCGTGCATAATGTATAACCAGATAAACTTCCTTCTGGGGTCAGAGGCAGTTTTATGATTATAGGACTATATATACAGAAGGCGAAGATTGTCAGCTAAATTCTTCTAAATACTTTGACAAACGACCAAAATGATTTACAGCTCTTTGGACTTTGAGTGATGATGCAAAAATTTTCCAAAAAAAAAAAATTGCAGGGAGAAGTAGAACGCCTAATGTTAATAAATCCCAGAAACATTTACTCTTCGTAAAGGCTGATCCATAATAAACATAGGTAAACAGTGTTTTAAGCACACACAACAAGGTGTCATGGACGGAAAAAAATGCGTTGAATAAATTGAAAGAATTAGCTAAAGATGGAAAAAGGCGTTCTTGGAACTCTATAACCAAGAGGTGTTAATAATATATTCGGAAGGTATTAAAGAAAAACCTAAGAAAAGAATGCAGTGACGGAATAGAGGAAAATCGTCAACAAGCATCCTTGTTTGATAACCTACATAAATTGTAACGAAGAAGACATTTTCTTTGGATGCGAGACTATAAACCCGAGTCTAATCGTGAATGAAATGGACTGTGTTGTTGAACAGATGCAATTTGAAAGAGATGGAAATAACATTTTCGTGAAAGCTGTGTGAAATGTTTGTTAAACATTCGAGACAGCGGTGGTCTAAGCGAAGCACTATAGCTTTTAAATCAAATGTCGGTTATGGGAACTCAGACAGTCAGCTTTTAGCACATGTTCACCGAGAGTTTTTCACCTGAGCAGCGCAAGTATACAACTTATAAATATAAATATAAATATGTATCTTCGAAATTAATTTAAACTTATTAAAATATTTATTAGAAAACCGCCCGCAGAATAAGAGTCCAAATAAGTCACTCAGACTTCTCCGATTTATAATAAATAATAAATTATTCCCAAATACACTGAGAAAATGAATAACTCGAGCAGCAGGCGGTTCTCCTCAATCCCCAGTCATCGTAAAAAAAGGTATAATGTGCAATTAATTATTTTGCCTTAATTTGTGTAGGTGCTTTGGGACACAAAATGTCTCGGTACAAACATCTTTGCAAACAGCATGAGTTCTGAATAAATTTGCAAGAATACTTTACAAAATATGATTTATAGGATCTTTAATGTAACGAAATTAATGATATTTTGAGGGAGAAATGCTATCCCTTTGTCAGCTTAATTCTCCCTAGACTGTCTTCTGTCTGTGCAGACGTGTTCAGGTTCACCTTTCCTTGCTCAGAGGGAAAAAAGTTTAGGTTCATTCAAAATAAAGGCACATTCCTTCCTGGTGTTGATGTACCAGATCTTTGTGTACTGAAAACAATTAATCTTGTTCTAACTCTCCAAAGACAAAGGCCAAAGAAGCTGACAGAATGTGGTCATTTTCATCGATAGCATACCGGTTGCCACTATATCCCTTGCGCATGGAAAAGGAAAGCAATTTTGAGTAGGAACTAGCTTTATTTGGGCTATTTCGTAAGTCATCAAGTCGTTAACAAAGGAAAGTAACTAGTGTAGCTCAAAAGGTGGGTTATTATTAAAATTGCTTGCGGATCCTTTTGTGGTGTGGTTTTGTTTCTTCTGAAAGTCAAAATTAATTTTCTTTTGACGTCGTCGTCTATGAAATTAAATCGTCTCTACTTAAGTACTCTGCCATTAAATTTCTATCAGAATCCGTACAGAGGGTTATTTTTTTTGTCTTCGTCCTTGGAAACATCTGGTAATCGTGTTGAAATTAATCAACTGGGGGAGACGCTTAATTAGAAAGCATTTTCTCAAGTTTAGGGAGTAGACGATGACATCAAGGGCCTTGTTATTGATTTTTTTTATATATACATCATAGTGTGTAATTGAAAGCATGCTAATTGATTTTCATGTAATATATGTATTCCTTTGAAAAGTGAACGACAAATTACAATGTATTAGTAGGGAAGGTACATGGTAGCCTCAATCCCCTTTGGTTCCACAATTGTCTGCGATTAGCTACTTTGCTAACGATAATAACTAAGAGGCAAGCTATAATTAGTGAGAAATATTGCACAACATACAATTAACAGCATTTAGGAACATGCATACTTCTTAAAAATGTAAAACCAAAAAAAAAAAAAAAACAATTGTGTTAATCACACAAGTGGGATGGTTTGAGAGAGAGATTTCAAAGAAACACAACAATTTTAGTGTAGGTAGTTAAAAGTTTACTAAGATCGAAAACTTAAGCTATTAGCAAATAGGAAACAAACCGCTTTCAACACTCTTTTCACAAATAAAATAAAACAAAACTTTGTTGCTCTTGGTTAAAAGACAACAAATATGGGAATGGAAAATCGGTCTAAAAAGAGGAATACAACATACAACAACAAAGAAGTAAGGTGCAGATTTAATCAAAGGGCGCGGTAGTGCGCAGCCCAGTTCTGGCACTACACCCTTTTTACAGGAACAAACTCAGGCGATTTTCGAACCCCATCTATCTTCAGTACAAGTGAAGTCGGAAACTTCAAATTCGGAACATTTGCTAAGCTGATCAAGCACAGACACCTGTCCAAATTTCAACAACTTTTAAGCATTAGTGGTTCCTGAGATATACGGCTTCAAAAATCACAAATACCGTAATTAACTCACTGAATGATAGATCATAAAAATTATGGTCTTGTTATTTTGCACAACGGTAGGTAGGTGTAAGGGAATAATTCGAAAATTTGAGGTTTCTCTATCAGGGTGCGTGGTATCCACCCACTTGCTCAGAATTGTTGTCCATTACATAGAATATAAAAGGATTGCTGTAGAATAATGAAATTTGGAGTTGACAATTAATATGAGGCAGTTAAACGACTTGACATTTGTTGAAATGCTGTAAAGTATAAGAGTAGGGAAAGAACAAAACAAGATCGGGATATCCTGTTCTCTCGCATAACTCCCCTTTCTTCTAGTTCTACCACCAGCAGTGTCAGCGAGCGGGGTACTATTATCGGTTTCGTATTTAATAATAATTATAAAGAAGATATTTTTAACTTTCTCCATTACGTAGTAAGAGAAAGATATTGTTTTCGTACAAAATTTCGAGATGTGAATCAATTCTGACCTTGCGATGATAGAGTAGCTAAAAAAAAATGGGTCGCAAAATTCTCTCCGTCTGTTTGGGCTATAATTTTGGGGCAGTTTTTTTTTTTTTTGTAAGGTAATCTCAATATTAATGGTATTTCCCATATAATATTTTCGCACCACTTTGATTTGTTCGAAAACAGCTTTAACATTTTCAACCAAAATTGATATTAAGCTTAAAGATAGAGTTACGATGACTGCATACCCAGTTTTTGGCTAACAAATCTAATGACGATACTTTTCAAATTTGGACATATATATCTCGATAACGGTCAATACGATTGTAACAAAAATTCATTTCTAAGATAATTTCTAACGAATAGCCGACTCAGATTTGCTCTGTGTTATCGTTCAAACGATTTTGAAAAAAGCCATTTTGTAAAATTTTTGTTTTCTTTAATAAACCTGAAAACGGAAATAACGATTTCGACCAAAATAGAAACTGAGAGTAAAATTCATGTTTTCAAAATTATTAAAAAAAAATAGTTGGCGCCATTCGTTTTGTGTGAGTTTCATTCAGTTTTGGAACGAATGGAAAGGATCTCCAATTTTATGCCGACTATTATGCGAGAGGTGGCGCAGTGGAAAAAAACCCTAAGTTGGAATTTGGGTTTTTGCGGGATTCGAACCTTGACCATTCGCTTACTAAGCCACTGCGCCTAAATGCCCGGAACAATATAAATTCTACTCCACTCTGTTAAATTCATATATTTTCCAGATATGATTTGATTTATTCAAATAAAAAGCCTATCCTAAAAAAATATGTACATTTAATTAAAAACATTAATCATGTATTATTTTCCAAGGATTCAACAACAATGACAGAAGCGAAATCGAATTGTTTTTATTACAATTGACTACTTCACCATTCTTATTGAGTGGCACTACATCATCAAATTGAAGTGCAACTGGAAAATCACGGGCTTTAATTTCGTTAGAAACGCCAACAAATTTGGAAAGGCCCACCCACAATAGAGTTGCAGTGAAAATTAATATCTAAATATTTTGAGGACACATGCCTACGAATATCGAGTGAGCATTAATAGCGTAAGGCGGAATTCGTCATCTCTCTATATATAAAACAAAGTGGCAAAAAGTGTATGTTTCCCTCTGTCGCCCGTAATTTTCAACCAAATTAGTTGATTTTGTTTTAAATGTCGGTAATTACGGAGATCGATTGATAGGCCAAACACGTTAAAAAAAAATTAAAAGGCACTCCGGGAGTGCCGACAGAAGTGATAACTTGAACAATTACGTGTGTATTTTTCGAATCGTCAGAAAATATAATTATTGTGTAGGAAGTACTTTTAAATAAAGTGTTTTTTTATTCATTATTATAAACTACTACTACTACAAAAATTATGTTACATTTTTCATTTTCATTTAATGCGGTATTTTACATCAAAAATAATACATATTATTTTACATACAAAATTGCAATCTATTGCTTAAAATGTATAAATTTACAGATACATGAAATATTAAATTTAAAAATTAATGGGTATTCTTTGAAATGAATACCAATGACACTTATGAAATTTCATCAACAACTTCAAACTCTTCCATCATCATCATCATTATTATTATCATTATATTTGAAAACGGATACTATAGGTTTATGGTAGGTAACTAAAATAGGAAACAAACAATTTTGATTCGAATCTATTTAAATATCTTGTAAAGATGGCATCAATTGTAGTTTTATGTCTAGTCGTGCTAAGATTGCGATCATTGCTCATCGTTAAATCAAATTTGCTATTTAAAAATTCAATTAATGGTAGTTTTTATCATCTGCAAAGTTGATGTTGAAATCCCCACTCAAAATGATTGGAATATCATCAAATCTCTTCCCAACTTTATCTTGAAGTAATGCAGAATTATCTTTAGCATATATAAGTTATTTTCATCGATGCTGTCTTCCAGCGTAATCTAGATAGATTGCAGTCTCTAATGTACATATCTTACTTCAGCTACCACAATCCGATTGTATCTACTTGTATTCTACCGAAACTATCACAGAACGAATAAATTAATAATAATTATACTGAAGCTTAATTGAATATGAATTTCTTTCCGAAAAATACAAATTTTACTTTTAAAAGAAAAAGAACGAGAAAAGACAACAATATTTTTCTGTCTTGCTGCATCGCCATTGAATATGCTCTAGATCTCGTGGTACGGCATCAATTGTAGTTTTATATTCATTATTTTACACAAAAATTACTAATCATATTTAACAGTATACACTAAGGCGACATGAATATTACAATTATTTATATAGTATACCTACTCTTAGGGTGGCAAGTTTACCACAGTTTTCTATTTCTTGTTTCGGTAATTATAACACAAGCTACTGTGCCGTAAATGTGCACAAACCCAAAATCGTGGATATAATATGTCGGAATTAAGCCTGGTAAAATTAAGTTATGAATTCCCCATACAAAACAGGTAATTGAAATAATTTTGGTGACAATCAATTTGTCGCTACCATAAATTACCATAGTAACGTATTCAAATAAAAATCATCGTAGATTAAGCTATAAATTACCTACCCCTAAAAGTAAGCAATAGTACAAAAGTTTACAACTAAAAGTATGCAATCGGTGTCGGTGTCGGAGTCGGTGTCGGTGTCGGTGTCGGAGTCGGTGTCGGTGTCGGTGTCGGTGTCGGAGTCGGTGTCGGTGTCGGTGTCGGTGTTGGTGTCGGTGTCGGTGTCGGAGTCGGTGTCGGTGTCGGTGTCGGTGTCGGTGTCGGTGTCGGTGTCGGTGTCGGTGTCGCGAGTTTGCTAGTTTTTGCCCATCCAAATAGTGCCCAACGCGCCTAAAGAAGTATGCAATCGGTGTCGGTGTCGGTGTCGGAGTCGGTGTCGGTGTCGGTGTCGGTGTCGGTGTCGGTGTCGGTGTCGGTGTCGGTGTCGGTGTCGGTGTCGGTGTCGCGAGTTTGCTAGTTTTTGCCCATCCAAATAGTGCCCAACGCGCCTAAAGAAGTTATCACTTCAAAAAAACAACAAAAAACCATTTAAATTCCACCAGTGCCTGGCGAAGCCGGCGGGGTTCAGCTAGTTGTTTACAATAATGATATTTTGTTTCTGACAAATTGGTGTGCTTTGACGCAAAGAAACAGTTTTCTATTTAGGGTGGTCCCAGTGCTTTTTGATGATTGATTTTCCTTACAAAAAGGTAAAGTATCAGCTATCATTTTGATATAATGCCACATAGTTGAGTTGACACGACGCGACGCTTTGATTTCACCGGAGACCACCTGCCCTTTCTCTTGATAAATTTCGCTGGGATCGGTGCTCCGTATATACACAGTTTCTCCAGCGTTGGTCGCAAACGAAAAGGTTCAAGGGATAGATTAAACCAACACAAATATGTTGTGTCAATGGCGGGAAAGACAGCGAAATATTAAAGTGCAGGACGAAAATATGAATTCTATGGCATTATCCGTGGGTAGGTTAATGGTAGAAATATTTTGGCAGTCGCATACAGGTCGACTCTTATTACAATGAATTTGGTACGGTTTCTCCGGAACTTTAAGTAAATCATAAATATGTGGATTAAGTTTCAGGAAGGATTTTGAGAAAGGGTACAATTTTGTTTGTCTTGCGATTATTACAGAGTTATCTCAAAACTGGATCAAATGAAAGGTGAATTTGTTAAACGAAAGAAAGAATCCGTTGCATTTTAATACGCTAATACAAGCGCTCGCACTTTTTACAAAGAAACCTTTGCCAGTCTCTATTTCAAAGCTCATCCTTCAGTAGCGTGAGATACGTTTTATGTGCATTATTCATTTCCACAATTAGTTAAGAGATTTATCGATAATGACGCGTCTGTAATTACATTTCCTTTTTGTATTGCAGATCCTTATCTACCCGAAAAAATGAAAATCGTCCGACTGCCAATGACGTACACTAATTAATACCATACGACTTCCAACATTCTGGTGGTCATTTCCACTGTCGTATGTCACCTGCCAACAGTCGAGAACAGACACATCTATTCCGGAAGCGACAACTACTTATAAAAAGATTATGTGTGCACGGCAACTACAACAAAATAAATAACTAAATAAATGATGTTGCTGTCGTCGTCGCTAAGCAATACTAACATAAAAGAAAAGTCGGCCCATAAGGCAAACACAGCAGCATATAAAGGATCAGAGTTTTTCTTTGGTAAAACGAAGCGCAATTATTAGAAAATCTCATTTGTCTGGTCGAAATCGTCCTTTCATTTGTCCCTGCTAAAGTACACGCCGATGATTAAAGGCAAAAAAATGCTCGCACATCACAGAGTGGGCTTTCCCAAGGAGTGAGTTTGTGTTCTTAATTACATGTGTCTGCTGCTCTATACTCGTATCTTACTGAATTTTATTATATACCCATGATGTGCTATGCACGACTTTGTGGGAATCAATGGTGGTGCGGTTTTTTTGTAGTTTCAAACAATACGAACCCTTTTACAAATTAATCGGTTCAAAGGGCGATGTTAATGGATTATAAAAAAAAAAAAAAAAACACGCACACCAACCGTCAGCGTCGTATTTCTGTTCTACAGCGTAAATTTACATGTTGTTTTGTCGTCACGGAACAAAAGCCACGCCATAGTTAACAGCGGTGGCAACAGGAGTCAACTCGAATACTTTGACATTTTAAAGAGGCAGTCATATCTATTTAGTATGTTTGCACAGCGATGTAGATATTCCCAGCGAAAAGATGAAAACACAGAGCATGGGCTACAGACAAGCCTCCGCTTCAGAACAAGGAAATTACGGCAGCAGCCGACAACAAATTCGTTGGCAAGACCGACGAGAAGGCAAAAAGAGAAAAGCCATGCTCACAAAGGAGCATTTGTCATTTCCGCCAGTAGGCATGTTACGTTATTGAACTTGTTGTCTATTAAATTTGGATACTGTGGAAGTGTGTTTTTGTATCAAATGGCTTCGTATCAAAAAATGTCGAGTCCTTACTTTCTTTCATTCTTTAATTTTCAATGCGATCGGATTTCGGGATGAGAAAAGAAACTGGATCTTAAACTTGTTGACTTTTGTGAGCACACACACTCTTTAAGTGGTATTCAAATTTTCTTTTTCCAAGAAAATGTGAATCTCAATGAAAGTCCGCACATGGGTGATTAGTTTCCGTCTACGCATGAAAGAACGGTATTCGCATCCAGGAATCTACTAAAGCTAAAGGGACATGGTTTCGCATAAATTGGATAAAGCAAATCCGAGACTGTAGAAATGAGGCGTCAGTTACAAAAGGCTTCATTGTATTTGCCTTGTGTATATCGACGAGAGTACACCGTAATAAAAGCGCGTCCAATAAAAAATGAGAATCGTGCTTAGGGAAATTCATTGCAAGAAAATGATTTCGAAAAGTGTTTTCTTTTTGAGTATTCAGTTTATTGATGTGCCTTTTGTTGAACATGTAGTAAGCTTCTAGAAGGTCGTATGGATATCTACTATGGTCTCACGAGAAGAGTCTTCATCAAACCAACTAGGATCTCGTAAATTTGTTTGCCTAATACATTCCAAAGCCATAGTTTCCCTTATATTTTTCATGTGGGGACGCTGTTTAAATATTACATAAAACATTTTGAAATGAAACTTACAAATGTTAAAATATTCATCAGTTGGTGCCAAAAGTTTACCAAAATCACTATTTTGGGAAAAATTTTTCGCGAAAATAAAAAACTCAGAGGGACATTCTATTTTTTCATTACTTTTTTGGAAGCTTTGCGAACAGTTTGAACAGCTATGCTTCGATAACATTTTATGGGCCAGATATCCTGCAAAATATCGCATTGCAGTTGTCTCCAAGGAAAGATGATCTTGCTCTAATATTGTAGTTATAACATACTCTTGTAAACTTTCGTCACGAGTTAATTCTTTACATTCCATATTCTGTATGGTGTCATTTGATATGGGTTCGAAAGCATCTAAACCTAAAAATTCAACATCATCATCATCGCAGTTACCTAATGGTGAATAAGTCATAAGATTATATGAAAGAATTTTTGACAAGATGACATTAAATTCATATACTGAGGGATTTTTATTATTGCCACCCTTTATGCGTATCACAGAAAATAAATTTTCTAAGACGTCTTGATGAATTCTTTTAGTAAGTAAGTAATCTACTTCAGGGAACGACCCATTGGCTATATCCTCGCTTAGCAAAACAACCCCGTTAAGCGTCTGTTCTAGACCCTTCAAACAAAAGTTCTTGGTGTGTTCCCGGAAATTTGTATTACATTCAAATACTTCAAAATGTCTTTTATGTAATTGTAAGCAGCATTTCCCACTTTCACTCCACGCTTCAAAATATTTTTGTCATATTGTGAGCCACTGTTCATGCTGTCAAAAAGATCATTAATTTTGATGGTGAACATTTGCGTTGCTTGAGCTAACTCTGAGGTGTACTTTAAGCAATTAAGCTGATGAGCCGTTCTTATAGCAGCAGCTGATGACCTACTAAATACTTGCGTTGCTAAACTTACTCTCATTTTTTCAAATGCATTTGGAGCCAAGTGAGCACTAGTGAATTTTAAACAAGTTCTAGCAACATTTTCGCTTTCTAAATTATATATTTCTTTAAAAACGTCGAAAGAAATTTTTCCATCTGGTGTTTCCAAATCTGATTTTAGCAACAAATTTCTTAGTGATTTTATTAGATGAGGAAAATCATAAAAACAGTAAATTTTTTTATTATTGTGTATCGTAAACGGCTTATGCTCAGACACATTCAACAACTTATAAAATTTACGATTGTTAGGACCTTGGTCACAAACAATAGCACAAACATTCAGGCCGAGTTCCTTGCAAATTTTTAGATTACTCTCCATAATTTCTTTTAGGTTTTCAGCTTTTATACCATTTTGAGAAACAAAATAATTAAGAACGCTTTTCCAACTATCATATAACCCTTTAACCATAAAAACACATATTTCGTTAGCATACGAATTTTTCCTTCCCGATCCCAGATCCTCGAATCCATCAACAACGTCGTTTTTTATATTGTAGGTCAGGTCGGGACGAATTCGAATTTCGTCGAAGATTAAAACCACGTTTTGTTCGCGCTGGCTTAATGTAGCAATTTTTGCTTTTAAAAGATTATGAGCATTGTTTATGAAACCTGGCTGCAATCCCTTAACTGGAGCCCAACGATACAAAGTGGATATATGTGGAAGGCGAAAGCCCAGCCTGTCACGAAGAAATTTGTAGGTGCTCTGGGAGCGATAAAAAATATTTTGGGAAAGTTCTTTCTCATCGTTTTTGTATATTTCTGACTTGGATAGTCCACTTAGCAAACCACAAAATACTTTTGAATGTTCCGATACATTCAGCTTTTGGATCTCTGATGTTAGATCAACCCGCTTTGATTTTCGATTTCCTCGTAAATTAGTATAAGCTCGGCTTATTCTGCTAATTTGTGTTCTTAATTTTTTGTTTCTTTGTTTGAATATGTAAATAATTTTTTTAAGTTGAGAAATCTGTTTATTATATTTTACACATTTTTCTAATAAATTGTCGCACTTAACGCAAGCTACACTTGAATCGCTAGAGCGTCGTCTATGCTTAGGCGATGTACAATTTTCTAAATCTAAATCCATATGATTTGTGTTATCATTTAGATTTAATGAAGGAACTGCATCTCTCTTTAGCATTTTTCTTCCAATAAATTCGGATGAGAAATGATTTTGGCAAACGAAATACCTTCCCTCACTCTCAAATCCACATGCCTGCCTCCACAGATGGCTCAAAATTTCATTTTTTTCATTTGACGGGCATGCAAAAATTTTCAAATTAGGAAAATTTCGTCTCGTTTTCTTGCATACTGAACAAGAAACTCCTGACTTTCTATTATCAGACATTTTTATTTTTTTCTCTGTTTGCAAATCCAAATCCAACTCCGATGCATAGAAAACTTTCATCAGCACAGCACTGCACAGCAACCGACGCACGTAAGTCGAGGTCGACGACGATCGACGAATGTCGAATGATGAACAGAACAATGAAATGTAAAAAATCAAGTACACTTAACTGGTTCCTAGCTATCAGCACCGTTTCACAGTGCGATATGAATGTTTGATGTATGAAGTAAATGGTTGCAACCAAACAGAAACAGTACACATCTGCGTGGTTTCGCCGTTTCGGCCTTTCGGGTTTCGGCTGTGCATTTGTCCATAATACAGATATGGACATGGCATGGATTTGGGTTCGAGTTTGAATTCGAACAGATGGTTGGAACTGGGACCTACCAGTAAATCCCAAAGGATTGAAAATGTGCCCTTTTGCTTTGTTCTGCATCTGCATGCGATATCTATGTAGACTATAATATCTATGGTTACATGGACACAAGCGAATGGCGCTCTATTTGCATATACAGTAGAAATCGGTTATAACAATACCGTATATAGCGATGAACCGGATATAACGATGTATTTTCAAAGTCCCGGTCAAACTCCGTTTAATTTACAGTGATTTGCAATCGGTTACAACGATGCCGGATATAACGATGAAATCGGTTATAGCGATGAAAATGTATCAGATTTAAGTCTAAAAACTGATTATAGCGATGAAAAAAAAAAAATTAAAAGGCACTCCGGGAATGCCGACAGAAGTGATAACTTGAACAATTACGTGTGTATTTTTCGAATCGTCAGAAAATATATTATTGTGTAGGAAGTACTTTTAAATAAAGTGTTTTTTTATTCATTATTATAAACCACTACTACTACAAAAATTTGTTACATTTTTCATTTTCATTTAATGCGGTATTTTACATCAAAAATAATACATATTATTTTACATACAGAATTGCAATCTATTGTTTAAAATGTATAAATTTACAGATACATGAAATTTTAAATTTAAAAATTAATGGGTATTCTTTGAAATGAATACCTTATGAAATTTCATCAACAACTTCAAACTCTTCCATCATCATCATCATTATTATCATTATATTTGAAAACGGATACAATAGAGTTAATGGTAACTAAAATATGAAACAAACAATTTTGATTCGAATCTATTTAAATATCTTGTAAAGACGGCATCAATTGTAGTTTTATGTCTAGTCGTGCTAAGATTGCGATCATTGCTCATCGTTAAATCAAATTTGCTATTTAAAAATTCAATTAATGGAAGATTTTTATCATCTGCAAAGTTGATGTTGAAATCCCCACTCAAAATGATTGGAATATCATCAAATCTCTTCCCAACTTTATCTTGAAGTAATGCAGAATTATCTTTAGCATATATAAGTAAATTTCATCGATGCTGTCTTCCAGCGTAATCTAGATAGATTACAGTCTCGAATGTACATATCTTACTTCAGCTACCACAATCCGATTGTATCTACTTGTATTCTACCGAAACTAGCACAGAACGAATAAATTAATAATAATTATACTGAAGCTTAATTGAATATGAATTTCTTTCCGAAAAATACAAATTTTACTTTTAAAAGAAAAAGAACGAGAAAAGACAACAATATTTTTCTGTCTTGCCGCATCGCCATTGATAATGCTCTAGATCTCGTGGTACGGCATCAATTGTAGTTTTATATTCATTATTTTACACAAAAATTACTAATCATATCTTACAGTATACACTAAGGCGACATGAATATTACAATTATTTATATAGTATACCTACTCTTAGGGTGGCAAGTTTACCACAGTTTTCTATTTCTTGTTTCGGTAATTATAACACAAGCTACTGTGCCGTAAATGTGCACAAACCCAAAATCGTGGATATGACGGAATTAAGCCTGGTTAAATTAAGTTATGAATTCCCCATACAAAACAGGTAATTGAAATAATTTTGGTGACAATCAATTTGTCGCTACCATAAATTACCATAGTAACGTATTCAAATAAAAATCATCGTAGATTAAGCTATAAATTACCTACCCCTAAAAGTAAGCAATAGTACAAAAGTTTACAACTAAAAGTATGCAATCGGTGTCGGTGTCGGTGTCGGAGTCGGTGTCGGTGTCGGTGTCGGTGTCGGTGTCGGTGTCGGTGTCGGAGTCGGTGTCGGTGTCGGTGTCGGTGTCGGTGTCGCGAGTTTGCTAGTTTTTGCCTACCAAATAGTGCCCAACGCGCCTAAAGAAGTTATCACTTCAAAAATCATCGTAGATTAAGCTATAAATTACCTACCCCTAAAAGTAAGCAATAGTACAAAAGTTTACAACTAAAAGTATGCAATCGGTGTCGGTGTCGGTGTCGGAGTCGGTGTCGGTGTCGGTGTCGGTGTCGGTGTCGGTGTCGGTGTCGGTGTCGGTGTCGGTGTCGGAGTCGGTGTCGGTGTCGGTGTCGGTGTCGTTGTCGGTGTCGGTGTCGGTGTCGGTGTCGGTGTCGGTGTCGGTGTCGGTGTCGGTGTCGGTGTCGGTGTCGGTGTCGGTGTCGGTGTCGGTGTCGGTGTCGGTGTCGGTGTCGGTGTCGGTGTCGGTGTCGGTGTCGGTGTCGGTGTCGGTGTCGGTGTCGCGAGTTTGCTAATTTTTGCCCATCCCAACGCGCCCTAAAAGTATGCAATCGGTGTCGGTGTCGGTGTCGGTGTCGCGAGTTTGCTAATTTTTGCCCATCCCAACGCGCCCTAAAAGTATGCAATCGGTGTCGGTGTCGGTGTCGCGAGTTTGCTAATTTTTGCCCATCCAAATAGTGCCCAACGCGCCTAAAGAAGTTATCACTTCAAAAACATGTTCTTGCATGTCTACGGCTTATTTTTTTTTTATTCTGTTTCTAAAAATATGTATCTACATTATCTATATCATGTATGTATGTACATTTATCTTAATCCCATAGCGAATGCAGTCATGGGTCTGTGCATGTTCTTACATGCCTACAGGGTTTAAGTTGATTTCATAGCATGCCCTGACCGATTTCCATTATTTTAAAAGTTCAGTGGGTATAGGTATCTGTGAATTTGTGTCTCCACAAAAAATAGTGCGTTGATGTATAGTTCTCAAGATGGTGACGATTAATAAACGAAAATCATTTTCTATTGCCCAAAAATACGAGATTATTTCAAAAATCGAAAGTGGTGTAAGAATTACTGATTTGTGTAAAGAACTTGGAATATCCCAACCAACTGTTTCAACAATTTTAAAAAATAAACCAAAAATAAAGGAACAATTTGAGGTGAGCTCTACTAAGTTAAAAAAAGTGCGAAGCGGAAAGTTCTTAGACATTGAAAATGCCCTACTGAATTGGTTTAGGGCGCAGAGAAATATGAACGTTCCCATAAATGGTCCAATACTTCAGCAAAAGGCCGACGATTTCGCTAAATTATTGGGTTTTAAAGATTTCATTTGTTCTATGAGTTGGATACAAAGGTTTCGGATACGTCATAATATCGTTTTCGGTAAGATAAGCGGAGAAGCTGCTGGCGTGTCACAAGCTGTTTGTGAAGATTGGTTGACTACAGTATTCCCTAAGCTTCGGGAGGGATTTGCAGACGGCGATATTTTTAATGCCGATGAAACTGGCTTCTTTTATAAAATGACCCCCGACAAGACTTTTAAATTCCGAGGAGAAAAATGCGTGGGTGGAAAAATGTCTAAGGATCGTTTGACAGTCTTAGTATCTGCTAATATGACGGGAACAGAAAAAAGAAAGCTTTTGGTTATAGGCAAATCAAAAACGCCACGCTGTTTCAAAAATGTTACGAACCTACCAGTTATATATGAAAATAATAAAAGGGCATGGATGACGTCTATTATTTTCGAAAAAGTCTTGCGTGAATGGGACAGAGAGCTTTTAATAAAAAAAAGGAGAATTTTACTATTGGTTGATAATTGTGCGGCACACCCACACATCCAATCTTTAAAAGCTATCAAACTCGCATTTCTGCCTCCGAATACCACATCTGTTCTTCAACCTATTGATCAGGGTATCATCAAATCGCTTAAGACTCAGTTCAGGAAACTGCAGATTTCAGAAATCCTGAAACATATAGAAACCAAACAAGATTATAAGATTACGGTCCTTGATGCAATCTTAATGATAGCTAAGGCATGGAATGAAGTGTCTATGTGCACCATAAATAACTGCTTTCGACACGCTGGTTTCCATAAAAAAACCTCAAATGAATTCAATGAAGAAGACGAAATGCCACTAGCAGAATGGGCCCGCCAAATACAAATGTTCTCGGAAGTAGAAGTAGATTGGGACGTATTGATAGATATTGACAATGACTTAGTTACATCTGAGGTACATTTACAGAACTAAGATTCAATTTCACATCTAAAGTAAATTTGTTCAGTTTCTTACAGACGAGAATATTGTGTCAGATATTCAATTGAATAACGCGGATGGCTACGACGATGATAATTCCACTGAAGATGGTGAGACCGAAGAAGAGCATGTGCCATCAGTAAGCGAAGCACTTACTGCAGTAGCAACACTAAACCGCTTCATGCTTTTAAATCCAGTATGGGTCGCTTCCAACTCAAATCCAAACATTGGAATACAAACATTGGATAATACTCTGCAGAAAATATTTTACACAACCAAGTGTACAAAACAATTACAAATTAGTGATTTTTTTCGTTGAAAATTTAAAGAAATGTTTTATTAAAATCATTCTTTTATTAATAAACTACGTACAGACATATTCGTTTTTGTTTTATTTATTTTTTATTGTAGGTACCGGATATAACGATGAACCGGTTATAACGATGAAATTCTAAGGTCCCTTCGACATCGTTATAAACGATTTCTACGTACATAGATTGTTTGATGTAAACGCTAAATTATAATATTAGGCTCAAGACCTCTCTTATAAAATAACAAATTTTCGAGGTCGGAAACATAATAACAAGTATCCAAATATATTCTTGCTATTATAGTGCTTAAACCTTTCCGAAAGAAAACGCGAGAATTAAAACAATGTTAAACCATTTATTTGTCTTTAATATATCCACATCAACTACAGACCAGACCGCACGTCTAACCACTATGAACAACCAATTCAACTACCACTCGTCGGTCGTCGCGTCGTCCCTCTTGCCTCTTACCAACGGAAGTGGTGATTGGTGAACAGGGTTCGGACTTCAGTTATAAAATTTCGCAGTAGATCTTTAAAAAAAGGTGCAGTAGATTCACTTTTTTTTTGATTTTGAATTTTGAAAAAATGCGATGAAGTTTTAAAATATTTTTTTTTTAAAACGTATTAGTTCAAACATAAAAAAAGCGACAGCCGACAGCAGAGCAGAACAACAACAACAACAAATTTGGAAACAGAGAAAGAGGAAGACATACTTGAGACTTGACGTCAGTAGGTTTGTTTGACGTTAGCGCTAGTGAGCACTGGGTTAACCCTAATGTGTTTGATATAGCACTGAAGTCGCCCTGGTACTAAAAACCTGTGTTTGACATGACTTCTAGGGCACCCTAGTTGTGTGCTGAGCAAACCCCAGTTAATTTGTTGGGGCAAGAATTCAGTGCTGAATTTCGCTGTAATTCATTTGTTTAGATAGTGATCAAGGTAAATACAATAAATTTGATATTAAGAAGTGAATTGTTTAAAAACAACTATATGAACTAAAATTTTATATTATAGAAAAATGGAATGGAAAAAGCTGCATTCAGAGCTTCATCAATTTTTAAACGCTTAATCTATATTCCAAACACTTTTATCAAATATTTGCATTATGGAAAGCACAGCATAAGAATTGAGAGCACTCATTTTTAACATAAAATGGACAAAAGTGTTATCTTCTTCATACTTCCATCACCAAAAGATAAATATTTTTCAATTTAAAAAACCGAGAGTCTTTAGTCCAACATATTTTGCGTTCGATGTAGTAGCCGAATTTTCAGGGTTGTGCAGGGCTTTTGACAGGTGTGAAAATTAGCTGACACTTCTCAGTGTGCACTTGTGGGCACTAGTGCTAGCCACGTCAAACAAACCTGGTATCAGTTCATGCAAGGCAAATACAATGAAAACGAGATGGTATGCACATTTTCTTTTAAAATATATTGTAATAGATTGCAGAATCAAAAAAATAGTGCTTCCAGAACTGATTATTTGCAATGGGCTTATAAATATATACTAAGAAAGGAAAATGTGTAAATATATTCAATTTTGATTTCAGATTTCGGAAATTCACATAAATTGCAGTAGATTGTCAGTCGAGCGTAGTGGTGCAGTAGATTTTATTTTTTTTCTTAAAATTGCAGTAGATCTACTGCAATTGCAGTAATGTCCGAACCCTGGTGGTGATTGGTGATTGCTGAACTGTGTTGGTCAGTCAAACACCAACGCCGGCGGCGGTGAACTTCATGTTGTTACACAAGTAGTACTTCTAAGTAGAAATTTGTGACTTTTATCCAAATTTACTTTGCATTATAGTCACCACACGATATATTCGATTCAAATTCGTGTCGATAAAATCATTTCAATAATATGGTAACTATTTGACATTTTTGTTACCATTACGTGTCTCAAAGATATACAAATGTCCCGTACTGTAACATATCAAAACACACAAAAACTGTGAACTTAACAGCAACGCAAATTGACTGCGCACAGTCTGATTTGTGACCACCGATTAGTGATGGGACTTCTACCAATTAAATGGTATTTCTACCACTTTTTACACTTTCGGAAATTCTACCAACCTGAACTCGAAATCTACCACCTTATACTCATCGCTATTCGCTAATAATATTTCTTTTCCATTATTTAATTAAATTGAAGATTGTACCTATACCTACTCGACTTACTTTTACCCATTCATACTCAGCTACCAGTATTTTTCTTTGAGAATTTCATCAGCAAAAACCTCCATCCCAGTATACCATTTACTGCGCTAATACCTCATTATTTGCTATGTTTTGACATTTTTTTTTTAATAATTATGAGTTGAATCTATGGCGTTTTTTCTGTAGTTCTTTTGAAATATCAATTCAAAATTTAAAAGATGGCATGGGATATTTTACATTCAAAAACTTTTCATCATACATGTTACTTTTGTGTTCACCTCATGGTAGCGCAGCTGCTGAACGTAAATTTTACAATTTAAAAATATTAAAAATTAAATACCGTCCTAGGGAAGGGGGAAGATTTTGAACCCCCGGAATTATTGGTAAAATATGCTTCAAAATATAAATTCACAGACGGTTTATTTTGAATTTTTAAAATTTATGTTTATTTTATTTCCCTGTTTTTTTTTTGTTTTTGTTATTACTATTTAATTGGTATAAATAAATGAATTATTTACCATGGATTTTTTTTTGTTTGTTCTATCACTTTTCTACCACCCTTTTTTAGGGGTAAATACCACCGCTTCGATTTTCTCAAGTCCCATCACTGACCGATCCACTGAATGCGACCATAATATTTAGGCACTTTTTTTTTTGCAAACAAACTGCACACACACACATGCGCAGTTGGTATGGTACAGCGTAGAGCCACATACAACATGCATATTTTAATGTAGGTACGCAAGGGAATTTATATGACAGGATGGCATTGAATAATAAAAATCGTGAATGGTTTTTTTATGAATAATATATTAAAAGAGTCGATATAAATGTAATTTTGAAATATCTTTACCCCAGAGTTCGCCCAGTGGTAGAAATTCTACCATTACAGGGACCGGGCTTATAAATATTGGAAAATAAATTACAAACATTACATGTCTAAATAACCTTCCCAAAAAATCAACCGAATATGTTGTGTTTAAGGCAGTCAAAGTGGTTCTAAACTATTTGCCTTTTCCTATTTACATATAAGAGTATCTGTTTATCTTTTATTTAATGTCCCCAAAATGTATTAGTTTCCATTTTCAACTTTACTTTTACTTTAACTAATGCACCACGATTCCAGTCTTTTTAACTATTTGGCGTTTTTTTTTTATTTTACCCATATGATCTATATAGATTCATTGAAAACAAAAACATCTCCTATTGTAGTAGGAGAAAAATTGAAATGGTTTCTGATTTCAATAGAACTGTAGTAGGTTATTGAAGTAATGATAAATACCATAAACTTTCTACGCCTATTTGGTACACAAATTTTACTGTAGCAAGAAAATATAGGCATATGGACTACAAACGTTATATTTATTGTGTTGTACCTTGGTGACACACCTCCATTTAAAGAACCCGTTTAAATGAAATGCGAAAAAAACGTTACTGTAATTTCAATTAACCGGGTTTTTCATTTAAACAGACTTCGGATAACTGAAAAAAAGTACACGGGGACAAATTAAATTTTTCATATAAGCGGGGTTTTCAATTAAACGGGTATCGAATAAGCGGGTCCGACTGTATGTTCACTTAAATATGTCGCTTTTAATAAACCAGACTAGCAGTACCACAAGTTTTAAAGGTGAAAACATTAAAAAAAAAAATTAAATCCGGTTCTTATTATTTTAATTAAACTTTTGTTGAATGTTCTTACTTGAAAAGTATAAAATGAATAGAATGAATCATTTAATAAATATTACACTTAACTAATAATAATAAACGCAACAAAGAAAAACATTTCCTCAATGTATGCAAAATTGTACATGCACCCTGCGCCCTTACCTAAAGAAAGGAATATGGCAAATGGCCGATTTCTGATTCGAATTGCTTCTATTATCAAAATAAACAAAACATCAAAGATAGTCCCTGGAAAAATAAAAGTGCCTAGCTTCGAAATAAAAATTGATTATTATAAACACTTAATATTCCGTGAGCGCGTGAGTTTTTGCCACTACAACTTATTGGTATTTGTGGTAAAACTGATTTAAGTTTGAATATTTTGCATTTTGGTACGAAATTCACATAATATTACCTGCATTACCATTTTCCTGACATTATCTTTGTTTACATATTTTAGCATCCCCATTAAAGTACCTAAACTATAACCATCAATTTCTACTTGGGCTAGATCTAGTTTAAGTTTTATTGAAGGAGACGGCCGTCCTATAGCATTGTGAAAGACATTTTCGAGTTTTTAGAGTTTACATTTTTTAATTTGTACTTTTTCCTTCCACTAAAAGTGTTGGTAGTTAAAAGAAAAAAAAAATGTATTATGAAAGTGAATATTCCAGTTTTAACGAAGTGGTAAAATGGCAAAACATATGATAATCTTCTCGATTAGAGTCTGTCGAATCCGCAACCGATTTTACCTTTTCACATATAAAAAAGTTGCACGTTCCCCTAAAAAAAAAAGCAAAAAAGAGGCGGACCGGGGTATGATATCGCATTCAGATTTTCAACCTGTGGTGTAGGTAAAAACTCAATTTTTCATGTTCAGATTTTAGATCTGGCTAAAAAATAACATACGATACAGAACTCCAATTTGAAATGTACCTTTAGCGAATCAACTTCACAAAAAAAAATAATTTTTTTCCCCTTATTGACAAATATGTATCCTACAACCGAACTCGTTTCTGAAGTTGATGACATATTAATTCGAGTGTAAAAAGCTATATTCAGGACCTTTGTGTACATACTTTGTCAAACTAACAGCTCAGTTAGGGGACGCATAGCTTCAAGGTAAATTCGGCGGTAATTGGAAAAGGCACATAAAAGGACACGAAACAGGAATAAAAGTTTCGAAAATGATTTATTTGCAAAGCTTTGTGATCCAGATTCGCCTATACGGAAACATATCAGTAATACCGACTCTCAAAGGGTCGGTCAGCGACCATTGTAAATTCATGTAATATGTATATAGTGCCAACAAAATGGAATCGAACTCATAATCGTGTTTACAAAACCTGTCCAGCAAGCAACCGACCATCAGCGCCTGCTTTAACAGAAACGTATCCTTCGCACTAACCCTCATTTGTGTTAAGAAAATCCCATTTATGTTCGAAATCGTCAAAAGGCTTTCGTGTCCAGTCCTCACCCGAAGGGCACACAACTGTCAACGGGATTGTAAAACTGTTGAACCCAGTATAGCTTCTCTTGTGTACAATGAAACAAGGTACAAAAGGATAAAACACGTGTATAAATTTTCAGCTTACCGCCTCCATGAAAAGTCAGACCCGAATAATTTCGTTTTCCAAATCCAATCAGATTTCAATTTGAACCCCTATATCCATTGGACGGAATACACGGGTCATTAATCAATCAAGCCGCAGTGAGAAGTACAACACCACAATGGACAAGGCACTAGCAAAAACTATTGATTTTAAAATGGGTTCAAGGCCCAAAAACATTGGATCGGAAAAGGTTGCCCCCGCACACCACTCGAATTATGTATAACTTGTATGCATACATGAAGAAGTGAGTGTTTCCTTTTGCAAATGCTTATCTTTCACATCCTGCAAAGAAGTGGAATAACTTATTATGAATCTACTAATCTTTACATTGGAAAATTGGATTTCACCCCAAATAACTCACTTCGAAATCAGTAGTCGTCATCAAGATACAATATTTGGAAAAATCATTCACTTGAGCACGCACTTTTGTATGGATTTGTGCAGTTAGGCGATGGATACAGGATACACCCGGATATGAGAGAACGAATGCGAGTACAGGTGGGAGTACTCCTTAGGTAGCGCTGCTAGTACTTGACAAAATTTGAAGTTTATTATTATTAGTATCTCAGCATTTTATTACTGGCTGCACCGTAACAATTTTTTTGTGTTGCAAATCGCTTCATCTGAGAGAGGATAACTTATTCGACTGGTGCTATACTGTCTTGAATTATATCGACAGGTACAACATTCTTATTGATCATCATCATGAGGACTGACCACTCTTTATAAAAGGCTTCCAAAAAATCTAAAAAAAAAACACACCATCCATCAAGCATGATAGACGATCTTGGTCGAGTAATAATAGTTACCACTTGTAACTATTATTGCTGACCATTTTCAACTATTTCCCAGGCAAACTACACAAATCAAAATCAAAGCATAAGACAGCAGTACAAGAAAAGAACCTTTAACCAATAATAAAAGTGCTTTTTCACCACCAAGGGCATACATATTGGCCAGGGATATCAGAAAAATTGGGTTTGGTCTTTTTCATAGCCCAAGAAAAGACAGCATTGGAATGTAAATTGAAAGGGGATCTCCCTGTGGGGTTTTATTCCAACCATAAATCATCAGATTAAATTCCGGGAGTATTGGCGTAAAATTCAACTAAATTGCGCAGAGAATAGACTTCAATGAAATGGTTTACTACAAACTGTCCTTTCCTATAATTATTATTTGATACGTTTCAACAGCTTCGACATATCCATTCAATTTGTTTGAAACAAGTTTACATTTCACAATTCATTTAATTTGTATATGCAACTGTTTAACGAACTGATTTTGACAAACACAAACCATAGTCGATTTCTAAAGCTACGCAACATTTGTTCTTATTTTGTCACTACGTGTGACAGTGCCGTAGGCAGGATTTTATTTCCGGGGGCTTGCATCCAAATGTTACGAGAAATTCTTTAAACAAAAACTTTATAATATTCCAATTCATTGATTTGTATTAGTTTTTAAATCGTATGTACCTAAACAAATATACTTAAATTATTTTTTTACACACATTTTTTCCAAGCCAAAGACATCTTGATGTTTCGTTTGACACCTTATTGGTACACTGTTTTAATCATTTTCATAGTTGAAAAAGGTTCTTTCAACATTAACTGTGGTCACTAGAAGCGTTACCAAAACCGTAAGCAAGAAGTTTATACCTCTAAAGTAAGTCTTGTCACATATATCAAGCAATTTCAAAACTTCGATAAATGGACCACTTGACGATATTTTTCGCACCAAAGAATGTACTCAGCTTTCACAGCTGAAAACGAAATTGCATTATCAAAATAACATGTTTACTTTTCTAATTCGTTCACTCGGACCGGTCTCGGTCTCGGTCGGAACTGAGGCAAAACCTGGGAGAAACGCGTATAGTTTGTTTCAATGAATTTCTTGAAGCTCTTAAAATAACTCCTCGGCAAGTTGAGATGCGGATTGAACAGACTCTCTGAAAAAATCGTCGGCTGTCGGCATTTTCTCGTATGTTCTTAAGAGAATTCAGAACTTCTTTTCTGCGGTCGATTGAACAAACGAAATCTAAGGATTTGTTCTGTAGGAAAACTGATAAGGGCAGCGTTAAACTAAATAGTTTTTCGCATACAATCAGTTTTTTGGACCGCTGCCTAAAGTGTTGATGCATTCGAAGACATCGCCCACGTTCTGCTCGTTATTTCTTCAAGACTTATTGAGATGCATTAGAAGAGCTCTACAAAGGAAATTACACAGTCATGCCTTTCAATGAATCTTATTTCATAAAGGCGTAGAAGTTGAGTTTTTCGGCTCTCTGATGGTGGGTGTTTTTTTTGACATTTTTGAAAGTTATATTTGCATTTGAATGGTTGCGGAAGAAACTATCTTCACCAAGGCAATGCGAATTGCAGAACTTGACATGGCATTACACAGAACCAGGTTCGAGCGATGGCTTGCACAGTGTACCTGTACATACCTAGCTTTTGGAAACTGTTGCCTAATCCTGCACTGTACTCCACTTAAGTGCCCTGGCCCTGTTCCTCAAGGAATAAGTGTACTTTTGCTTAAAATATTTATGAAAAATGAGCAATGTAGATTGGTTGAGGGAAAATAAAAACATTTTGAGAAATTTTTCTTCAGTTATTTAATACATTTATTTATTTATTTATTTATTGAGTATACTTATTTATTTATTTTATTTTATTTAACGTAAAGGGTTTTTCAACAGGGACGCTACAAAAGTAGAGCGACAGGGACAGTAAACGACGCCGAATTTCTTGCCGCTCTTTTAACATTTCTCTTCAGTAAGGTTTGCCATTTCATGATGGAAATGGAAAGATATACGAGCCAACAACGAGTCGACATTATTAAAATTTACTACCGAAATTCGGAGTCAGTGGCCTCAACGTTAAGAGCGCTACGTCCAATTTATGGTCGTAAGAATATTGCTGCCGCTGAGGTTTCAGTTGAAGAAAGCCCAAATGTGTCTCTCACACGTCGTTCTCAAGCGTTGGGCATCTCTGTGACGTCGTTGTAGCGAATTTTGCGAAAAGATCTTGGCCTACATCCTTAGAAGATTAAATTGACGCAAGAACTGAAGCTGCTTGACCACCAGAAGCGTCGTGTGTTCGTGAATTGGGCTGAGCAACAACTTGAAAATGATTCGGATTTTCATCGAAAAATCATTTTCAGCGATGAGGCTCATTTCTGGCTGAATGGCTTCGTCAATAAACAAAATATGCGGTATTGGTCAGGCAGCAGTCCACGTACTCCATGAGTCATCATTGCATCCCGAAAAAATTACGATTTGGTGTTGTTTATGGGCCGGCGGCGTCATTGGGCCGTACTTCTTCCGTGATGATCAAGACCGGCACGTTACTGTGAATGGGAATCGCTACCGTTCAATGATAACCGAATATTTTTGGCCCCAATTGGATGATATGGACTTGGAGGACACGTGGTTCCAACAGGACGGCGCCACAAGCCACACAGCGAATGTCACAATCAATTTATTGGAAACCAAGTTTGGAGAACGTCGCTTGGCCTCCTCGGTCGTGCGATTTGACGCCGTTAGACTATTTCCTGTGGGGCTACGTCAAGTCTATGGTCTATGCCAATAAGCCAGCGACGATTGATGAACTTCGTACGAATATCGAACGTTAAATTGCAGCAGTATCGGCCGATTTATGCTTGAAAACCGTCGAAAATTGGGTTCAGCGTCTGGACTTCTGCAAGCGTGCCCGTGGTGGCCATGCAAAAGAAATCGAGTTCCATACATAATGACATCGAACGTACTTTCACAGGAATAAAGAATTTTATTGATATCCAAAACTGTTTTTGTTTTATTTAAAAAAAAAACTTTTGTAGCGCTCTTATCGAAAAACCCGATACAATCTACTGTCACAGTGACAAGTGGAAAATACACAACCATGTTTGTCCTAATATGCTTCTAGTATATAGAACATCTCATTATTAACCAAACAAATCAAATTAATCGCGTTTTAAAATTATTAATAACTAGGTAACCAATAGCATCCATTGATGCTATTATGTGGTATTCGCGAATCTATCACTTTCCCCCACGGTTGGCAGCGTTTATTTTATTTTTTTGTATGTTTTCGCATGTCACACGGTACACGGATTCTAAATTGACATAAAACTGATAGGAAAACAAAATGGCGAATTTTTGCTACAATTTGCATTAGTGATCGCATAGCGATAACATACAACACAAAACAAAAAGAACCATAATTACTAACTAGAAAGAAATCCGCGGCATTGATAATAAAATAACAATTAAATACACCGAATAAAATATTAAATGACAATTATTAAAAAAAAAAAAAAAAACGCAAGAAAGATAAGCGGAAAAAACATGATGGCCGACTGGCTTGCAAAAGTAATTTGTTTTGACAAATTTTTGCGTAACGCTTCTTCTTATTCTTCGCTTTCCCATTTGGAAAATTAATGTCGCATATTCGTTAAGTTGTTTGAAGTCATGTGTCATCTGTCATGTGATATCGCATATCTAACGAAGAAAAGGCAAAGATAAATAGAAAAAGAAAACAGACGAAAGAACTAAAGGAGGATAGTGAAAGAAAGAAAGCGGAACTAAGAGGGGAAATAAAATATATTGGCCAAGTTCAAGATCACTGTAGAGGAAGACGGGTATAGGTCAGTCTTGAAAGTAGGTAAAGCAGCGAGAAAATATAGGTTACATAAAAGAAAACTCCTCACAGTGGGAGTGGCGTGTGCGAACAAATTGTTTCTTTTTCTTTTCTTTTTTGGAGAAAAGTCAATTTCTCCTTTGTGCGTAAGTGATATTAATTTAAAAAAGGTGTTGTATGGTGAGGGGGCAAGAACTACCCCCGTCCGACGAGCTGAGCCCAGCAACCGCAAGCGTGCCGCGCCCTCTTCACCTGCATTGAAGTTGCCACATTGGCCTAACCTAGCTCAAAACACCAGCTGGGTTGGATATCAACTCATTCGAATAATGTGCTAGCAGGGCTGTGCAAATCTAATCGAGCGCTCACCTGAGTAGTAAAATAGGCCTGAATATCTTTTCGTGAAGAAAAAAAAAAAAAAACAAATTAGGTAGGTACTCTTAAGTCTTAACCAAAAGAAAGTTCACACAGCATGCTAACAATAATAACAAACAACACAAAATCGCACCCATTTGCAAATATGCCCCTCGTTTTCAGTCTTAGGTTCCTAAAATGCGACAGAGCTACAAAATTATCATTGTAATTTCAAATTTATATTCACAGAGGTTGGGTGGAGCTGGTACGTTTTACAAATTTATGCCTTCTGAGAAACACAATATGTTTTTTTATAACAAGCCTAAAACCACAAAATGGCTCTCCCTAAACAATTTCACGCATCTGGTATTGGCAGGCATTACACATTCATTACGTTCACTTCGCCACCCCTTTGCATTTCAATCGGAAAGAGTTTTGTACGCCTGAACACCCTCTTGAACATAAAAATCAAACGGTGGTATTACCTACACTCACACGATTGGAATTAATTAGAAAATATTTTGCTCGTATACGATTCCGCACGCATGACATAAAGGCATGAACGCACGAGCCGAGGCGAGGCTGTCATTAATCTCTGCAAGTCTGACGGTGAACTTTTTTGAAAGTTATTTTTCCGAATAAGGAAAAATAATAATTGATCTAATAATTGTTTCCACAACATTGCTCGAAAACGATGTGGTGCACTGAACAACGTACTTTGTATTTCTTTTGTTTTTCGTTCCTTTTGACGGCTTAGAAATGACTTTGTTTATACGCGACACGGACAGTAGGCATAACTGAATCAATTAAGTTTGTAACTTTTAATTAAGAACTTTCTAAACAATTACAAGTTTATGACTGTTGATTTGTTTTATAACCATGTGGTTTTTGATAAGCCATTTCCGAAATAGCTTGTGAAAACATGTTCGTCTAACTTGGGGTTCACAATCTACATACATCAGGGCGAAAATAGTACTCAGCTCTCCCTTTATTGGGTACCTGGCCTTTAAGATGGCTTAGTCTAAAATTGGAGTGTTCCATATCCCGTATTCCAGTCACAATTACATATCCATGCAGATCTGCTGATGGCAAAACAAAATCTTGGGAACCGTGGACAGCGTTAGTCTTATATACCGAAAGCCTGACCAAAGAAGGTTAACACTAAAAGTTTCTGAGACATAAGCTGACAGTGCTCATGCGTTTCCAAAGAATTGAAACGAATGTGAAATGTAACAAAAGCGTAAATAAAAGCTAGTCTCAATGCAATACTTTCTTTTAAATAATTTTATTGATTACCTACCTAATTAAAATCCATGCAACTTAACTTAAGTGTTATTTTATTTCCTGGATCTTATTTATACCCAGTGATTATTTTTAATATGTATTTGAATCAAAATTGTTAGAGCGTGTTTGGCAGACAGAACAGTACCACATATTGCAATGTTACTTTAAAAATTACTATTTACTTGAAAACCGATTTTTAGATATTGTTCGGGATGTAAAAATTACATAGTTTTTAAAGTTTTATCGAAATCGGGATTGGGTTTTCGAGATATGAGCGGTTTTTAAAATATGGGAAGTACCTACGATTAATATTGAGGTTAACATGGAAAAAACAAATTTGCAACCCTATTTTGTTAGTTCCTCTATCACCGTAATGTCAGAATTGATTAACATCTCGAGTTCGAAGTTTTGTACGAAAACAATATCTTTCTCTTACTACGTAATCGAGAAAGTGAAAAATATAATATTATCGCGGTGCGCATAATGCAAACACGCTCTGCTTTTCCGCTTGGGTGGACAAGTATACATGCGAACAAGTTGTGCGGCACGTTTTAATTGAAACGTTTACTTGTAAATTGTAATAACTGTATTTCACTTCAGTGAATACCTAAAGTGAAAATCAAATAGCTTAGTTTGCAATAATCTCCAATGATCGTATAGAAAGAAAAGAAGCCTGGGGTGAGATTCTGTAAGGTGAAACGTTCAAACTTTTTCGTGTGCAAAGAACAAATCATTCGTGCGCACGAAAACGTTTGATCGTTTCGCCTTACAGAATCGGACCCCTGAACTCTGAAATTCCCCGAAGATGAGAGACTTATTCTGCAGAAGGACGACGCTTCGCTTTTGTTGTACCTTTCCACCTTTCTGGTCTCGACCGCCGACAGAAAAAAAAAAAAAACATACAGATTCATAAAAAGGACGAAACGTTTTCATTACCAATATTGTCAACAACTTTGCCATGAACATTTTTCAACTCCCGTAATATTGCACAGTAAACCTGGTGCGGGAATGATTGCTTCTTGCCGAAGCTGACTTAGGGTTTCTTTATTGTGGGAAATAGCAGGAATAACTGAAATAAATACCAAATGATTCAATGGCAAACTTTTCCGCAAAATAAGGGAATAAAACACAACTTTGTCCCGTAGCGAGATGAATCTCATCGGAAAAATGTACCTAACGGCTACAGGCTTCACATCTACGGATGCACCTGTACATCTATAGATGTTCGTATAGATATCGTTATAGCTTATAAGAAACACAGCGGCAAACAAAAATATAAAACCCCGACAGATGGTCGTGGGAGGTAAAGGTTGCTAGGACGCGGTACCATTGATTCAGAGCGTTTCTCTCGAATTTATGTCACAACCCCTGTTGCCAACTTAGAATCACTTCAGTGTGGAGTACGGCGTTCAAGAACATGACACATTATCTTTACCTTTTCCCTTTTCACACCGAAAAAAAAAATTGTAAAAAACAGCCGTAATATTGATATTTTTCATTGACAAAATCGAGCTGATGTTGAAAATATCAATTCTGATATGACTCTAATATTAATTTCATATATGTTTCGAATGTAATTTTAACAATGAATTCATGTGGAATTGATATTATAATTTTATAATATTTTAATATTAAAAATGTGAAATTGATATGATACGCATTTACTTTTGATATTGAGAACATCGATTTTTGATATTAAAATTGTGTAATCGATATAATAAAAACGTAAAATGAATATAGCTTTCATTTATTTTTGATAAGAATAATTGAAATTTTGATATTACACATTTTTAATTTCATTTGACTTCATTTATTTCTGATAAGAATAATTTAAGTTTTGATATTAAAATTGTTTAATTTATATGAAATAAATGTAATCAATTTTATATTAGAAATGTAAAATCAATATTCATTTTTACTTACTTATTTTAAACATCGATGTTCTAATTTCGTCCAAGCGGTGTATTTGAAACCTTAAATCATAAGTTGACTTATTTTGCAATAAGGTTTTGTATTTTTTTTTTTTTTTATATAATCCTAAAATAGATTTAGACGACTTTGTACGTCTTCAGTAATAAAACAATTAATAACAATTTATTTTAAAATATTTTATTTCTTATTAAACATGTTCCATCTGGAAAATAGTAAACATGAATTGGAGGACTTTTAAAGTCGGCAATAGCTATTATTTTCAAGGAGATACTTTTGGAACCTACAGAGTAAAACTGATCGTGATCTATAAATTCTCTATGTTTCGATTCATATCAATAGCTCCATAAGTATTTCAGAGGCCCAGACTGCCTTTTTACGGTAACATAATGGGTTAATTTCTGGGTTTCTGTAATTAAATGATTTACACGATAAAGTTACAAAGATTACCAAAATACGTAATAAAAACTTACACAAAAGAGCAGTAAAAGCTAACTCCAATCGAAATTCCCTTAACAGCTCAAATAATACACGATTCTTCCGGAAGGTATTCTACGGATTCAACCTCCAAAGAATCCGGAAAACTTTGAGGGTTTCCGAGATCATCATCCTCTATTATTTCACTAATGTCTGCAAAAATAAACTGGTCTTGATGTTCATCCATTAGCTCTTTTTTTTAACACAAATTCACGAAATTAATCGAACTGGTGTTTATTATCACTGTGTTTTTACAGATTTTTTTTTAACACTAAATTAAATATTACACAAATTGCAAAATTGCACATTAAATTAAAAGTTAACACGGAAAACACTCTACAAACAAACCGATCGCTACGAGTAAACCACTGCAAGTGTAACTGCAGTTTCAATTTCAGACTCATTTATTTCGTTAGCAACTGCCTTTTTACATTATTCATATCAAATATGTTGGTAATATCAAAAATTGCACCTTAGGGTACCGGTATTTTGGGGCTTCGGCTTATTTTTACATGTCTCACATAAACAGTACATTTTGTCAATATTAAAAACACATTAAATCATATTGGTTTTTAATTTGTGAAGTATATTAAAATTAAAGCTTATCAATATTACATTTTTAACATCACAACAATACGCGTAATGTAGAATTGACATTAAGTCTTGTAAACATTATATTACAGAACATCATACAAAATTTGATATTGCTTATTGATATGGGAATGTAAATCGTAATTTCAAAAAATGTAAGCTCTTAATGTAAATCTGCCATGAAAATTATTAATCTGATATTTTTAATATTAAAAAAATACGTTTTTATTCAATTTTTAAAATTTTCGCATGAAATTGAAGTTGATATGACAAAAATATCAATTTGAAATTACATTTTTTTTTGGGTGCACCTAAGTGTGCTATGTGCGCGGCTGTGTACCTTAGATACAGATATCCCTAATCCCTGTCCTCTTAATTGCCTATGTACAAGCATCAAGCATAGTACATAAACCCTTTTCTCCGTGAAATCAGTCTAAATAAACAGAATGCGGATGAAGGGAAATGACGTGATGGCAAAAACGGGAACAAACCAAAAAGAAAAACGATTCAATGGATGTAAACTAAGGAAAGAGTTTCAAATAGAAATTAAATAAATAAACATTCAGTCCATACAAAATGGGGTGGAATTGCGGCAATGAAGTAGGGCTCGTTCCCGATAAGGTCTGAGAGAAAATTGCAATTTCCCACCTGTTTTCGCAATGTCACCGATGGAATTGCATCACTCCTCGCGCTCGACAAGTTCGATGAATGTTATCACTTTTGATTTGCCGTGTCAAAATTGAATTTGCGTCTGGAAATTAAACACGCCTAGATAACAGCGTTGCACATTGGGTTCATATACCTAGGTACTTTATGGGGCACGGTGGTGTATCGATTTGTGGGGTTGAAAACTATTGAGGAGAACTCTCATAAGGTCACACTCTGCCATATATTTATAAAGTAGACTATGTTTTTGCTCGACGTTTGAGGTGAATGTGAAATTGTGTAGCATATGCGTTCCATACTAAATAATGTACCGCAGAATTTAAAATAAAATTCTGTTCGGTAGACAGTCTGTGTTGCAGACACACACAGCAAATAGCAACAACCACCTAGTGGATTCAGTAAAGTATTCATCAACACGTGTTTTTTTTTCTTTACGTTTCAGACAAATATGGGAATAAAATGAACAAAAATGATCAGTACAACTGTTTGGATGTTGCAGGCACGATAATTTCAGTAAAAGGTTTCAGTCGCTAAAGAAATCATAAATCATAAAACAAATAGATATCACTCAAAAAATGTTCCTGGTCATCAAAACTGTTTTGACAGCGTCTTGGTTGGTTGAATTAGAGTTCGTATTGTTCGTAAAAACAGACCAACTAAGCTCGAAATAATAACCGAAAATTGGTCTAACAGAATACTATTGGTTGGAAACCCATCAGCGAACGCGCAGGGAAAGAGTATACGCAATGCCATTCAGAAAAAATAAAGTGCAGTGGATCGACCAAACTTTTTCTATCTTCAAAAGTTTGGTTGGAAGTTATCTTATTTTATTACGTAGGTAGGTAAAATAATATGAGAAGCGATGCTAGATAAAAGAAAGGTTTATGAAATATACGACTACCTATAGAGTTTAATAAAATCCATATATAGGTATATCAAATAACAAAGTGCTTTTTAATAAGTTGAACCAACCTCTCAGTATTGTTGCAAGTTGTATAAGTTCTTTTATCTAAGTATGCATTTTGGTCAAAATCGCTATTGCCGTTTTCCGGTAAACTAAAGAAAACCAAATTTTTAATCATATTACTTAGAAATTATTGTTTGGTACAATCGTATGGACCGTTTTTGAGATATGTCCGAATTTCAAAACCGTTATTCAATTTCTTAACCAAAAACTGGGTATGCCGTCATGGTAGCCCCTTAAGCTAAGATATGTATCAATTTTGGTTGAAATCGTTAGAGCTGTTTTCGAACGAATTAAACTGGTAGGAAAATTGTATATGGGAAGTACCATTAATATTGAGGTAAAAAAAACGGCCCCGAACTGTAAGCCCACAAACTCCAAATACGAAGTTTGAATGAAATGCGGGCAGCCGTTTAGGCTGTAGGCCTCGGCACACACAGGCAGACGGACAGAAGTTTGGGACCCACTTTTTGAGTTCCGCTAGCATCGTAATGTCAGAATTGACTAAGATTCCGATTTCGAAGTTTTGACCGAAAACCATTTCTTTCTCTTCCTATACATAATGTAGAAAGTTGAAAACTTACAGCATTTTCTGTTTGGCAACTAAAAGCCTATTCACACCGCAACGAAAATCATGTTGTTGTCGAGAACTCGGAAATGCATTCACACCGAACACGTTTGACATTTCAATGAATAGTCTTGAAATATCTGTGTTAACTATTTTGGTTACAAATTTCGATCGCATAAATTAACAAAAAAAAAAAAAAAAACAATTTAGAGAATTTAATTATAATATATGTATATAATATATGCTCATATTATGACAGTTGTTCAGTCAGCTGTTCTGCTAAATTTGCTGAATATTGCAAAAGGTATGTTTGTTTTAACAACCCAACGATTGGAAGTCGTTTAAGTGGTGTTTTCGTGGAAATCGATTTGAAACGACTCGTTTTGAAAACTGAAATATCTATGGGTAAACTTTTGTTTTCGAGTGTTTTCGCGAAAACCCGGTTTTCGAATTGGTGTCATTATGGTATTAAGCCCTTTTTCGTTGTTTTTTTTTTGATATCCTTAAGGAAAGTCTCGTCTAGATAAGAGAAGTCATAATAATCGAAAACTGCTGAATCGAACTGAGTTGAACTTAAATTCTCCATGTTGTAATGCTCTTCTCTATCTCTAGATCACCGTGCTGCCCGTACTGCCGACACCAACCGTACCGCCGACACCAACCGTATCGCCAATACCACCGTCATCGCCAACACTAACCTTACCGCCGACACCAACCGTACCGCCTACACCGCTCATACCGCCCACACCGCCTACAGCACCCGTACCGCCCATACAAACCGTACCGCCGACAATGTTATTAACGCCCGTACCGCCTACACCGCACATGCAGCCCAAACCGCCGACACCAACCGTACCGCCTACACCGCTCATACCGCCCACACCGTCGACACCAACCGTACCGTCCACACCGTCGACACCAACCATACCGCCGACACCAACCGTACCGCCCACACCGCCGACGCCGCCAACAAAGACGACACCATCTACAAATGTAACGATGCATTCGTTACATGCTGTTTTTTTCTACTCAACAGCCGATCGACTGTTCCCCCCTCCCATACCGATATACAATGAAAACCCCGCAATGGCCCAGTACTTGCTATTCACTGGCACAACAGTGCTGGTACATGAATTGTGTGTTCGGCATATTTTTCCTACCAACAACAATGGCCCAATAATTTCTATATATCATAGAATTCACACCAGCTCGTGGTCATAAATTTCATTAGACCACCAGCCATAGCCTCAAATAATCGAGCAAATTCAGAGTTGAAACAGTACCAATCTCGTGTACTACTGATATTGTTCCTCGAGGGGTCTGCAGACACTTGATAAATTTTTCTATTACTAATTGCCTGCGAGGCATTAGTAAGTGCCAAGTCAATCGTAAGATAGACTTGTGGAAAGCCGAGCTAGTCGCAAGATAATAGGCTCGTGGAACGCCGAGCTAGTCGCAAGATAGGCTTAGAGGCAGGGTTGCCGTTAACTTTAAAAAAAAGTCACTAACTCGAACCTAAAAATCCACCAGATATGCTAAATTTAAAAAAAAAGTCACTAGAAAAAAATGTTTACCTACCTACACATGAAAAAAAAAAAAATCAATTTTAACAACATTTTTATTTTTAACAATTAGTCAAAAACTTACAATATGTAAATTTTATGTTAACTTACAAAAAAAAAAAAAAATTCAGTCTCAAAGTTACAATAAAAAAACAACATAGTTTTTAAAATCACTACAAATCACATTCACATGAGAGCGAATTGCGAACTGCGAAAGTTCGAACACGCGAATATTCGTAGTTTCTGACACAAGAAAACTTTTTTTGGTCGCAGATACCCGCGTATCATTTTTAAAGGTTAAGGTTAAACGAATTTTTCATTCGTGGGTTTGTGGATCGCGACTGTTTTGTGTGGATTGTGAATAAAGTGTGACAGTTCGCAGAAAAAATTTTCAATTCGCAGGAAAATTACTTTAATTGTTAATTTAGCTGTTTAAACCAATTGAGAGTCATGTTTTTTTTAGACTAGATTTTAGATTAATTAAATATAGGTAATGGTTTTGTCATAGAACAAATAGCAATTTTCAATTCATAAATACAGTTAAATTGATTTGTTCGCAATTCGCCTATTCGCAGTTCGCTCTCATGTGAATAGTCATTTTCATTTAGATCGATTTCATCTTCATCACTTTCATTTACCTCAGGCATTTTTAAAATTATTTCTTAAAAGAACATTTTTAGGAATTTCGTAGGTAGGTATTCATGACAACTTCTTTTTGAATTTTTAGTTGATTTCTGATGAGCATTATTGAGTTCAAAGTTTTTCTTGACATTTTATTTCTCAACTTATTTTGAACTATGTTCATCATACTAAAAATGCGTTCCACTTCGGCATTTGAATGTGGAAGCGACATTACAGTTCGAGCAAGTTGGAATAATATTGCAATTTGCAAGTGTCAAACTCGAATACCATGGATGTAACATCACCAGGGGCGTAATAATTTAGAAAAACATGTTTTTGGAAAAAGTCACTAGAAAAGTAACTAAATTTTTTTAGTGACAAAAAATAAATTTTTGTCACTAAACTTTTAAAAATTCCACTAGATATAGTGACAAAGTCACTAAAACGGCAACTGTGCTTAGAGGTAACGTGGTCATTGGACCGCCGTAACCCCGATCTCCCTACCAGCCGAGGACCGAACCGCCGTAAAGTCGTAGAATTGTGTTGAGCAAGTATAAGAAATTATATAAGTCGTAGAATTGTTTTGATTGTCGAATTGATTATAAAATTGTATGAAATTATACCAATTGTAAGTTCATTTACCGAATCATTAAAGTTGAATTGAAACCGTAGAACTGTTTTGAGATCAGTCGAATTATGAAATTGTATGAAATTATATAAATTTGAATTATCAAATCATTGAAATCATAGAATTGTTTAAAAGTTAAGATCATTGAAATAAAGAAATTAAAAATTGTAACGTAGTAATTTAGAAAGGCATAATAAAGGACCCTTTTTGTTACCTAGAGTTCGTGTTTCTCTAGGAAGAACCTTGGCAAACCGGCGAGCTAACCTCAGCTTCGACAAAAGACACGTTACAAGTGAACTCCATTGCAGGCAAGTGGTGTCCCATTAAATGAAAGTGTATTTTTGACTGCTGTATCTAACCATGCGAGAAAGGGCGGAGCAAATACCGTAATAAATGTCAGTACAGCATATTGGAACTTTAGTCAGGTTGTACTATAACAGGTAAGTGTGTATTAGCGTTGCCAGACGTCCCGGTTTGCCCGGGACGTCCCGGATTTAAGACAGAATTTTGGTTGTCCCGCCGGACAGCTTTTGTCCCGGGTTGCGACTAAAATTCGTGAACAAAAAAACTACTGCAAACATCTTTTATTACATTTTTCAGACTTTTAAAATTAAACAGAAACGACAACGAAAATTCCCGATGTGGAGCGAGTGCGTGCACCCCAACCTTATTAACGTAAACATATCAGCTGCAGCTTTTTTTGTTGTTGACATTTCAAGATTGTTTGAAAATTTGTTCTATTACACGCAGCTGTCTTTTTAGTCTGATTTAATGTAAAAAAAAAAGAGGAAAACATGAGATGCGAACTAATGGTTGTTAAATATCGTGCAAAAATTCTAAATTTGCAGAGTAGCTTTAGAAATGACACCTTGTTCGCCTTTTCTCTCACCGAACCATTTCTCGACTCTTCAGAATTCTGCAGCGGCCACTCTGTTTATTTTAAATCTGACTCTTCGAAATGTCAATTGAGTACGCAGGCAGGATTTTTTTGACCAGATTCGTCGGCTTCCCCTCCATAAATTCAAAAACTATACATATACACCTACCACCACTCTAGGGCAATTAAAACTCAAATCCATCTAGTGAGTCAGGTGTCAGACTTAATAAGCTAGAATCCGAACGTCCCCAATGTAATTTTTCAAATTGACAGCTGTCATTCAAATGAATAAAAATTATTTTTATTTTGTCCCGGGAAAAATTTAGAAATCCCGGGTTTTGTCCACATTTATGCAATTTGTCCCGTCGAGCTGCGAGCAAAATATGGCAACCCTAGTGTGTATGTACACATGCAACGGGACCAAATATACATGCCAAGAAAATCAAAACGACTCTCTACTTACTATGCTTGGATTTCGTTATCTACCATTGAACTTATGGATTATATGTTCCTTGATGCCATTAGCATTTTTCTTGTATGACCTAAGGATACGAAAACTACCCAAATAAATAAAGTTTGCTGCTAGTTTAATGATACCGACTGATACTGAGAACAATCTATACCCCGACACACTTTTTAATGGCTGAAGGCTGTTCCGAACTTTTCACATATCACCACAAAGTATTATAATTCCAAAAAATTATCTTCTCGATTGTAGTTCTCATAATAAATGCTATTCTTAGGCTTCGTGTGGGTAATACCAATAATCATATTACGTCCTGAGAAGAATTTTCTTTTCTTTTACAACTGCTTAACAACTATGTATATACACTTAAGGATGGTTAAGGTTGTCTGCCGATATCCATAAAATGTTTGGAAATATACTTCTTGAATCACATATGCGTGTGAATATGTTAGAATTACTGAGTTCATAAACCCACATTTCATATCCATATGTATTCCTTCCTTTCCGTTTTCCTTAACATGCTCCAAAAACATTGTATTAAACCAAACATTCAAAAAGCCCATGTCTTACAATTATTTATGAGTCTCAAGGAACATAAATGTGTGTGTGTTTTTCTTTTTTTAATTTTTCTATTTTAAGCCCAAACCTGCGCAAAAACCCTGTTCCCGTTTTAGTGGGGTGAACCTCCCTCACGCATGAATTACTAAGGACTGTGTTAAATCTAGATCCGAATACTGGCCTTATTTATCATTTGTTCGCATACGCCGGAGATGATTGTTGTATGTGTATTGGTGTGTCCGAAAGTGGGACGCAATATCACGAGCGGACTCCGGACTGGGCTGAACAAAACACACTAAGGCATTCAATGTCAACGTGCTGGAAACTTGGTCTCTTCGTAAAGTGGAAGTTGCTCTTTTTTTGTATTACCTCCCTTTTGTTTGCGTTGAAAGATATATGTACAACAATATTACGCTCGGAGGCCTGCCACCGTCGTACTCCTACTCCATCGCTATTGCCTTGGAAATAAACTTGTGTCACATTTGATGTAAGATCCCACAGCACACATAAATAAAAGGAGAACAGTATCTGAAAAGGAAAATAAATCTACAAAAGGCTCCAATAAAAAAATGCTTGCCAAAGAGGGCATAAAGAAATCATTAAGTTTGGGAAGTGTGGCAGAGTAAGTGCGGGCGGACAGATTTATTCCACCTCATATGTTACTGTGTTTTATCAGAGATTGAAGTCCTTGTGGGCCGCGTCGACAGCGTCCTTCTAGACGTCCAAAGTAACATGCGATAATTGTGTGTTTATAGGATTTCATATTATAGTAACAGTTTAACAGTTACTTTAAGCGGCAGTATGAACTGGTAGAACACGTACTTATACTAACCTACCGTTCCTGGTTTATGTACCTCTTTAGCAGGAAAATGCATTATCAAGTATTAAAGACCGATGCAGAGTGGCTCTTTATTTTATTTGCCCGGTGCTTGACTTACAAAGTCTCGTCTTATATTTGCGAGACGTGACCTATTAGAAGTCAGGCAGGATTTATTTATTGAGTTAGGTACGAAAATTAACGGAAAACAAACTAATTGTTCAATTCTGTGAAAGAGCGTGTCGAATAAATCTTTTTCACAATCGCTTATACACACGCTTTCATTTTTTCGATTCACTCTGTACTAAAAAGCTATTCTTGTTCAATAAGTGAAACTATCGTGGTGAATTCAATATCACACACTATTTTTTACGATATAAGCCGGCTCTCCCACTGCGGCAACAAGCAACTGGCAAAGTCGTAATAGGAGAAATACAAAATTACCGCTAACAATTATTTTACATTGGAATCAAATTAGAGGTCTCACAAGCAATCTATATAGATCTTTGATTTCCAATGTTTACAACAATAATACGAGATCCAACTGTTGTTGTAAGCCATGAAAATCAATTATCTATATGGATCATGCGGGCAGCGTCATAGTATTGTAAGAGCACAAACACTAAAGATAACAGTATATGTACATAAGCAAAAGAGAGGCGAAAAATAAAGCCAACATGTCAAAACACGTTTTGCTGACTGAGATGGGATTGCCGGCTGTAGGTATAATTGTAAAAGCAGACGAAGTTGGGCCACTGAACAGATCAAACGTGCACGCGTGAAGTGGAGTAATCCATATAGTTTCTAAAGAGTGTTAATTATATTTATTTAATAAAGAGTGTCGATTATATTTATATTCCAAAAGAAACAGTGAGTTTTTGTGAAACCCCCAGAGCATACAATTTTTAAACACCCCTAAAGTATCATTATTTGCGAGTAGTGACAGGTCGCTAGAGACTTTTACGCATGGTAGGTACTACGTTTTATTCAATTTGGAAAATTTGTCGGGCAATACAGTTTTAAATGCAAAGTTTGTAGTAATATTGGAAAAATATCCAAACATTTCCACCATGATTTATTAAATTAACAAATGCAGGCCGCACTTAATATTTCCTTTTATTTTGTCCCTTTTTTCTTCAATTCCATTAGTAAAATCGTATCATCGCAATCGTCACATTATGACCGCCAGAAATTTCTGGCAACATTGTTACTTCAATGTGGGAATAGGTTGAAATACAAGTTGAGTTGCGTATTGCATAAGCGTATATAAGTGTGAGAGCCGCCTTAGGTTCTCAATTTTTAAACTTCCACTTAAAACATTCACTTGCAAATGAGTACGTGAACAAAAAAATATTCATACGAACATTTTTGAGGTTTCACACTTTTTTACGTTTCACTTTTTCAAAGAACGAGAACTGAACTCCTGTATTCAGCGTTTTTTAGATAGAAACTGTAAATTCTTAGAACACATAACAAAAAACCCGGTGATTTCAATCGAATTTCTGGTTGGCGTGCGGCACAGTGGAAATTTGTTCATTTAAGTAGTTGATGCAATAGGTCCGGAGGGACCCTAGGCCTAGCTTCTCACTGTTGATTACTTATGTATTGTAGCTATTTACTATAATGTAGACTGTAGATTGTTATTTCACTTGTTCCCAAACCAGTTGTCTGGGTCAATTTTGAGGATTTTTCTATGGAAAGAGCTACTGTTTTTTAAGGAGTTTTTTTTTTGATTCAATGTAACAAAACTCACATAACAGTCAATCTGACCACCTAATATTTCAGTTTGAAAAATCATCAGGTGATCACTCTTTGGAAATAGTCCGTAAGCAGAGCCTAGAATCGGCGGAAATGGAGTTACGTGAAGTTAGAAATATTAAAATTATAAAACTGTATGTATAAGTGATAAGTGTTTTAGGTTAAAATATGCAAGAAGAAAAAACATACCTTTTGCAAAAGCGATAGATATAATTAGATACGCTCATATTTTTTAGTTCAGAGCAGAAATTAAAATGTTATACAAAAAGTCCGTGTTTCTTTTTAGCTCAGACACATCAGAGCTCAGACTTTGTGATTCTTTTTTTTGGTTGAGAGCATGATCAAAGCGCGCTCTAATACCTCAGTATAAATTGACTGAGCAGGTTGAGTAAAAAGCTGACTATACAGATACACAATACACATATACAAACACACTTCCAGTCACATTTGACAGAAACAAAGAACAGGAAAGACAAAAAAAAAAAAAAAAAAAAACAAAAAAAACATCAGAACGATCTGAGCACGCTCGGTTCACAGCGACCTCCTAATGCTCGGTTCACAGAAACGCCTAATGTCGTACTAACTACGGTGTTCTTTGCAAACTGATTTTATGAAATAAAGGTTATCACATTAAGGACTCTACAACTTATTTTTGAAATAAAATGCAAACTACTTGAGATATCTCAAAACAACTTTTATTGGCTTGAATAACTATCACAAAGTTTATGAATGGAATTCGACTTCGTTCATATGTCCACCATGGGAACGTAGCGATCGATACGTCGAACCCAATTTCCGATGACGGCCGCTATTTCTCGTTCAATACTGGTTCTGAGCTCCTCTAACGTCGCCGGCTTGTTGGCTAGAACATAGACGAATGATTAAATGTAGCCACATTAAAAAAAAGTCTAGAGGCGTTAAATCACACGATCTGGGCGGCCAATCGCCGGGTCCGTTTCTTGAGATAACACATTCACCGAACTGAGACTTCATTAACTCGATTGTTGCACCCGCTGTGTGGCTTGTGGCATCGTGGAACCACATATCACTGATGTCATGCAATTGATCAAAGAAATAACGTTCCAACATGGCTCCGTAGTGAATACAATTCACGGTAACGTAACGGCCATTCTCATCGACAAAAAAAAAAAAACGACGCCACCAGCATGAAAACCGCACCAAACAGTGACTTTTTCCGGATGAAGTGCTGTTTTATGAAGCACAAGGAGGGTTCTCACCTGTCCAGTAATGCGCATTATGCTTATTGAAGAAGCCGTTAAACAAAATCTGCTTCATCGCTGAAGATTGAAAATTGGCGTAAACGCTCTTAAAGTTGCGACCAGAGACAATACTGAGACCCCCAACTCACAATCCTCTTGCCGCTGGCCCCCTCATTTTTTTTTTTTTTTTCAAATTCACCATTTTGTTTTCCTATCGGTGTTCTGTCAATTTAAAATCCGTGTGACATGCAAAAACATACAAAAAATATAAAATCAATGCTACCAACCATAGAGGAATGTGATGGAGTTCCAAATTGGATTCTCCATCATAATCTGCGAAATATTTTAAATAAACATAAATACCCGTTCATATATTTGAAGTGAAATTTAGATTTACGTACCTATCACGTTCAAGCACATAGAGACGACAGATCGCTGAGGGATACGTACTTAAGAAGACACACATCTTGAATAATATTTATGAATTTTTTGTACATATTTCGATGCATTAATCTTGAGTGTTATCAGTCTTGCCACTTCGAAAATGGCTTAGGGACTCATCAATCACTTCAACAACTTTCGACACTTATCCATTACTTACAAATGTCAGCTTAATGCATTCGGTGCCACCAGCTTTTGGGTGTTGAAAGGAAAAACATTTCAAACCATTTAACCGCATATATGGACCTTCGTAAAGGGACACTCAGAGAATGATTTTTCTCAATACTGAGGAAGACAAATAAGTCAAGTGCAATTCAACAGACTGAAATCCATGTATTGGCTATCACATAAGGGATGCTGATTCTGCTATTCGACCAACTATTTTAATTTCCTTTCCTTTGATTCATATTCAAAAATATTCTTAAGAAAATTCAATGATATGTTTGCAAAATGTGTGTTTCATATTCCATTCGGCAGAGCCAAAGCCTACGACTTGTTAAAATACACCGTATGAATTACTTTTCCCTTGACCGGATCAGAATTATGGATTGATTTCCCATTACGTCCTTTTTAGTTCCGTTTGCCTTATGGATGGATGCCACCATACACACACACACACAGCTATTGTCGTGCGTTGGAAAAGTGGTAAAAGCCCAGCAAACATTTTACTCAGTAAAACTGAAGAACATACATTCATATAACATTCATTTATGTGAAGCAAATCTGGTTTTAGATTAAAAAAAATACTGACATTGGATTTTCATTCACATAAATGAACAAAAATAATAAGCTAGCTCAAAAAAAAAAAAGAATTCGAATTCAAATTTCCTTCACTTAAATGAATGAAAGTGAATAAATGAATATAAATAAGCATGCTCGTATTCATTTTAGTGAATGTTTCTCCATTCATCTATGTATCATTTAAAAGATTCAGAAACGAAGGCCCATTTCTCAGGAAATTTGATTGAAATTGAATCATAAATGAATTCATATCTGAAGAATTTCTTCCTTTAACTGAATCATTATGATTCATTTTTGAAGAAAAAGGTTTGCTGGGACATTAGCTAGGTACTCATATTGCGCACCAACGAAGGCACAGCAGAGAGAATTTATTTCGCCCTGCAAGAGAAATTCAATCAACTGACAAATACTCTTTTTCATATACAATGTCATCCTTTAGGTTTTCGCTGCTAAAATTATTTTAGCATAGCGTAACATACAGGACATCCAATATCATAAAACTGATGAAGAAGATTACACACAAAACCTCACCCTCGAAGGGTGCACGAGAAATGAGTTTCGCTTTTGGTTTTTCTTCTTTCTTTTTTCTTTTTGGACATTTCAGTTACTCGTCCGTTTCAATATCCTTTGAGAACAATCAACCAACTTTCTGGCGCAAATCGACAGAATGTCTTTAATTTTTGCAGGGTACCTTTTAGCCCAAACCCTATCGCCTGCCTGCCTACCCTATTTGCTGCGCAACTTTTTATACATATTTCCCATTCATATCCACTCGAAAGTATTGTTTCAAGGCGAATGCTCCGGCACTACCACTAAAGTGTATATGTGAACTGATAAGCACTTTGGCCAAATGGAAGAGCTACATTTTTATTCTTCTGTTCCTTGCCATTTCTTTTCCCTCGCTCCACTCAAACGTGTGTTTCGTATGTGTGGTGCGATTCTTATGTTTTCCGCTCATCGAGTTGCTGCTGCTTGCAAAGAATAAAAACTCCTCGGGGAAGTCAAATTGTAGTTGGGACTGTGAAAGGAAACGATTTCCCGTAGGCAGTTTGAACGAATTTCCTTTTCAGGGTATAAAGGATAGAAAGCTCGTCATTACATTAACAAATGAACACATCTAACATGAAACCTTTTATTTCAATGGCATATGCGAGTAAATTAAAAGAACGATGCCTGAAGCAGTAAGACGAGCTACATGCTAACATCAATTGGAATTTGGACAAGATGCAGATGAAGTGTACGTTTACCAATGTGTCAAAAGTGGTGTTGACAAGTTTGATATACTAATGGAGGATGCATACAAAAGCGACGATTTCCGGCTTGCAAACAAGTGTGATGTAGAAAGTTGTTCGAATAATTCAATCACTTCATCAGTTGATGAACATCAATTCTCGATTACTACTTATGGAATTATCCCTAGGACGGCCAGTGTTCGGACTTTACTGCAATGGAGGGGTTTAATGACATATGATTTAAAAGAAATTAAAGAAAATGACAAAATTCAATTTTGGCTGTTTCTGATGGACCAAACTAATATTCAGGACGAACACATGTTTAGGAATTTGGCAGAATATTTGCTAACTTTAGTTATTTCACCTTATATCAGCGCAGCGGCAGAGAGAATTTTTTTGAAATGAATCTAATAAAAACCATACATCTTTTATAAAGGAACCTACAAGGTGATTAAAATTTGTTAACAGAATGTTGCTCGACCGATAGGTAATTCTACTATTTTCGAGCTCCATAATCCAAAATTTGGGTTTGGTGAGTACCTAAGTTACGAAGAGAATTGGAAAATACAAAGCATAACGCACAGTTGTAAGTGAAAATTAGTGATGCGACTTTGATCGAAGAATGTACCAGATTTTCCAAATTCAAAATTAATTTATATGAATTGATTGGAAAAGCAATTTACAGAAAATTATGCCTTTTCTCTAAAAATTGTTCCTCAATGCCTCAAGCATCGGAATTTTGCCTAAAAAGTTATAGTTATGCCTCAGTTGGCATCACTGGTCATAGGTAGGGACAATTTTTCATATTTATATTTATATATTTTTTCCGAACCCGGTCGGACCTGAAGACAGAAGATGTATTTTTTTTTTCTTTTTTTTTTTCGTTTTTTAAAATCACAAGGTTTAAGGATGTAGCCATGTCCATTTGACATTAGTTGATTTATTTCTGTGGGAGACAGGCATTTTATGTTACATACGCTTTGTAGGGGCCAATTAAATAACAGCACAAACATTTAACTCTCGCTTTGTGCAATGAAACTGTTGGAGCGATGCACAGAATCAAAAACAAACCATCACTGTTGACAAACGTTATCTGAAACTCTCGATTTTCTCAATTTACTTCTAGAAAAAAAAAAAAAAAAATCCGCACATACGTATTTTTTTAATTAAAAATTTTTGACATAGAGAAGTCAAAATAAATATTTAATCATGCTTATTTTGACATTCGAACGAATAGCCAATTCGAACGAATGTCTATCAAAATACACAAGAGTTCATTCGAACGAATAGAGACATTCCTTAGAATTGGCTATTCGTTCGAATGTCAAAATAAGCATGAATAGGAAGAATCATTGGATGCCAAATCAGGACCGAACGGCGATTTTCCGGAATTTTCTCTCTTCCTAAACCTGATACACAGCAATACGAACAAAACCAAAAAAGAATCATGAAAATCATTCCAGGGGTTATCGAGTTATAACACCATCGAGTTTCACCCCGAAAGAATTATATACATAGAAGAAGAAGATAGAAGAAGATTTGATGGTGTGCTTTATTTTTGTCTGCTTAACGAAAGTATCTATATAGGTACTGTAGTTAAAAGTAAATGTGTTCCACTTACATGTTGCCTATACATTTGGACTGCTTTTAGCTTACCTGCAAACAAAAGAGAATTATCATTAGAAAAGCTATATAATTTTTGGGAGCAAATACAAACAAATACAAATTTCGTTTACAAAGAGTTAAATTTCACACTCCGAAGTGTTACCTCTGAAAATTTTCAGAAAGAGTCCAAAAAAGAGTCCTGGATGAAAAAAGGAGTCCCATTCCGATTTCAATATTTTCTTTTCTTTTTAAAACAAACTGTTCAATTCAAATTCAGGTAAAACCAAATTCTTTCGAATTCAAACAAATACACTGATCAATTTTGAATTATAACAAAAATATCCTACATTTTTTAAAGGAGTTTGAATTCACTGATTTTTCAAAAGATGAGTCCGGAGTCCAGGCGCTCAAAAAGGAGTCAAAATGACTCTAAAGCGTCCCGAAAGGTAACACTGATTCTCCGACCACATCGAAACACCTATGAGAATAGCGCTTATCAAGGATTTACATTTGTCAAATTTACCTGAAATCGATTCTACTTCGAATCAGATGGAATACATTTTATAACAGGGGTGGCTGCCAAACAGATTTTACATAAACGACTAGTCTAAACTGACAGGCAGATAGATTTATTTCGAGAATAATTCGAAAAGGCAATATCCCACATCAAGGATATCAAGGTTTATCTGAAATCGGTATTGAATGGTATTCTTTTTAATAGATTCCTAATGGTGGACAATTTAGAAGGAATGTTTAGTGTTATAGAACCGTCTTGAAATTAAGTTCCCGGCGATTCAAAGTTATTCGTCCCTACTCTTTATAATAATAACAATACGAAAAATATAGTCTACAAAGTAGTTACATCTCCAATTTGGAGGTGTTTCACGGGATAGGTAGTAAATACCATGTTTATGTTTATGTGTATGTTTAATGAACATTTATGTGTTTTCATAGTGGCAACTTTGGGCGATGTAGGCGCAGTGGCTTAGTGGACTACTAAGCGAGGGGTCGAGGTTCGAATCCCGCAAAAAAAAAAAAAAAATTCCAACTGAGGGTTTTTTTCACTGTGCCACCTCTCGCGAACGTCTGACAAACATCCGAGAGTATAAATGTCTTGAAAGAGCTTCTCAATCAGCCGTTTGGGGTCGGCATACAACAATTGTAGATCCCTTCCATTCGTTCCAAAAAGAAAAAAACTCACACAAAACGAATGGTTGCGAGAAGCTAGGCCTAGGGTCCCTTCGGACCTGTTGCGCCAACTGTTTATTTATTTATTTAACTTTCGGCGATATGGGCTCAGCATTTGTTCGATTCTCAGTTAAGCAGTTAGGCGAAATCCAAATATACTGAACCATCCGAGAGCCCCAAGACTGCTTTGAACGAATGGAACTATTTCCGAACATATTTATGTCAATGCGAAGGGATACCATTCAATACGTGCTTTCATTTAAATTTGGTTCTTATTTTCTCACACACAAGTCAAAAAAAAAAAACAAACCTTTTTATTAAGTATCGAACTCATAATTCCGCAAACGAGATGCAAATCCGCATGGAAAACACAACCGAGTAACATTCGAGGAGAAATTCTCGTATGCGGATTTCGAGAATTGCAAATTTCAGTTTTTCGCATCGCATCGGACATGTTGACAGATAAAAGTATGCGAGAATTTTTTATAACTGCGGTCCTGAACACATAATCACCCCTATTGTGAAGATCAACTATCGGTTGATAGTTGATACTTATCAATATAAAAATAAATAAATAAATAGAAACAAATTAAATTAAAACAAAAATAAATTTCTTTAAATGGTATTGCGACGATCAATTTTAATTAAGTGTTGATCGACTATGAACGTGCAGCAATTGTCGGTTGACAAATCGGTATTGTGAATGTCAATCTCGAACAATTTTATTGGTAATTGTCAATTTGTCTATCAATCGCAATTTCGGTGTTGATAAGGAAGGCTCTTAAACGAAAATGTTGAACATCATCGTTTTTAATTGTTATTGTTGTTATTTTGTAAGGGCTATTACGTATATAGGTACATTTTGCCATTCGAAAATTCCACTGATGACATATTTTTTAATAAATTTTACAGATTTGTAACACTCGTCATTATTGTTTAATTAAATTATTTGCAAAATCCCTAACGATCACTCTTCAAATCAAAAATATTTTAGAACTGTAAAATTTGAGTTTTCATTCACAATAACTTTATTTTTAGCGTTATGTTCACAGGTTATATTTTTATCAATTGTTTTTCGCACTACCAACATCAATTTTAATTGATAAATTTGTCAATCGTCAACCGATTGATAGCTGATCTTCGCAATAGGGCTGAATATGTGGATGTTCAGCGGAATCAGAAGAACTATCTTCTACAGGGAGCAAAGGGGGAAGAGTTGAAAAGTAATCTGCTAGCAGCATGACTAACTTTATTAGGAAAGTGGAGGACCTGCTCGCCTAAACATTGTTCTGGCCCTATGGCACAATGATCTGTACAGGTCGACGTGCCTTTTCATCACCCAGCCGAGTCAGAAGGTTAAAAAAAATAAAAAAATGTTAAATCCTATGCCGCCGTGAACATTAGGCAGGCTGTTCTGTGGATCCCAGGGAAAGCTGTAAGGAACATACCATTCAGATCTGTAGCTGCCTTACATTATTTCAAGTACTGTTCCAAATGGGGAGCAATTACCGATACCATCAGGGAGCGGGAGCTCCAACTTGCAGACAGCACAACAAATTTGTTCAAACGTATATTATAGGTTACTATGATATGGCAATCCCAACGAACATTTAGCGTTCCTACCAGCTACATTAATTCAATGCGAAGTAAATTTTATGTAACTCATATATTTACATTACCCATTGAATATGTTCGGCAAGCACTTAATGACTTTGGCATTAATTGCGCTTCTCAATACCAACAGATGTTTGAGCATTCATCGCTGTCATGTCTAATGGAGATATGGTAGTAATCAGAGATAAGCCCATTGCCAAGGCTCTAGGGTAGCAAGCAGCCGGAAACGATGATTATTCAAACGAAAAGACTAATCGTTTGTAGGCAGGCGTTCTTGCACAACCAGTACACTTCCGAAAAATCTCCATCATATTATACCAATTCCATCAATCCCCAGGTGTTTCGTATCTGAAGTGGTCATTAATATGAAGGACGGTGATGTACGACCAGAGCTTAATCGATTTGATATTAATTAGTTTTCAAAGTGCTCACAAAAGTGGGATTTACTCGAAGACGTGCTTGGTATGCAATTTATGGCATCGGAATAATCTCCAACATTCGTGCACAAAAGGATAAATTGAATTGGTGGTTGGAGTCGCGACTTTTGTTAGTTATACGAGTATATATAGTATGTAGGTACCTATTGGAGGCCGTGTTTTGCAATTCACCGGAATCCACGCAATTATCCGTATCTTCGAAAGCATGTCGGCCTTGTGGTAATTGAAATGATAAATGACTACCATTCTCGAGTATAGTTTGGCAGGGAAGCGTCCTGAAGTTTATTATTGAAAAGCTTTTCTATGGGATGACAACTATAAGGGTGGTTGATGTAATGGGCTTGTTATCTATACGTTAGATGAAACTTTTACATATAATAATGATCATTATACGCAACCAGTTGCCATGAAAGCAATGTTGTCGAGATTGATTGATGGATAAAAGTCAACTGGAGGAAGTTGTGCGGTGAAATTTCCACCACAACGTTATTCCTGACATCTGATACTGATACATAAGGAGATTGAAAAGTACGATCAAGTGCGATTTGACACATACATTTTCTATTGCTTTGCAAGGCTCGCAATGGTGAAAAGGATTATAACCTATCCTTCACTCCAATTAATGACAATGCGGAAACCTCTTAAAACGATTCCTCTAATGAAATCCCTGCGAATGTATTTAATGGAACTTTGTTCAACGACGCACAAACGAAACCTTATCTTCCTTGTGCTTTATTTTTCTTTTGTGATTGTTTCATTGAGTGAAGTGTGTGCACGCATGAGGTAGCGATATACTTCGGCATTCCATTGTGAAGTCTAGATGTTGTTTGACATTTGATCAAATAAATTCAAAGTTGCAAAACAATTATTTAACAAACAATCCGAATAAATATACAATAGTACATTCCACAGAACAATATGCGTATTCTCTCCAACAGCAGGGAAGCGATGTTATTGTACGGGTGACTGAACAAAGGGATTTATCTGAAGTGCAAATTTTACCCACCTCAAAAGGCCACACTATATATTTACCGTTTCGAGTTTGTATGTGCTTAAATAAAAGATTGCCGGACCATGCGTTTGATATACATGTACATATGTAGACTTTTAATTATTTTTTCTTATTTTGTGCGGATCACTGAATTCAACACAAGGCGCAAGTAGGGATATTTTTGGATTTTGTAATACTCATGACATCTGGGATATCTATTGGAGATGGACAAAAAAACTGTCACGTCCATAGATATGACCCTTGTTCAAAATATAAACCCAAAAACGTTGGAATCAGTTTCTGCAAACAAATGCCACTTATCACGTTCCCTTGTGTGAGACATAAAATATCTTTTAATTTAACGCAATAAAATAAAGCATAGTGAAAGAATTCAATTTTTATTCAATTCGGTTCCGTTATTCGATTTTTTTAACGAAAAACTAAGTATGTAGTCATGTTAACTTCACCTACTTTAGTTCAAATATCGATTTTGGTTTAAATTATTAGAACATTTCAAACAAATGAACCTGGAATGAAAATTTGTTATGGGAAGGACCATTAATATTAAGGTTACCTTGCAAAAAAAAAAAAAAAAAATGGCCCGACAGACAGACAGACAGACTGACAGAATTCATCATCAATCATCGAAATGTCAGAATTGATGAACATCTCTAGTTCGAAATTTTGTACGAATACAATATCTTTCTAAACTAAGTAATCGAGTAAGTTAAAAAGCGATTGTATAAATTACTTGAACATAATATGTGCTTCATTTTTACTTTGCAGTGCGAATACGTCAAAAAAAAAAAAAGACTTCTATTGATGTCCGCCTAGAGATCGCCAAATTTGAACCCTACATTCATAGTAAAGGTATGTTCACCTAACAGAAAACCGCCAAATAAACTACCTATTGCAAAATTGGGTTCTGCTAACTGAATACTGAAACATATTCGGCCCTAGTGAGGTATCCGTCGGAACAGAAAATTCTCCGCAACGCATACTCTCTCGGGATCGCAAAACGCATTTGAGGTGTCATTTGGAGCATTTTTTTTTTTTCGCTTGATTTTGCATTGGAAACACAAATTGTGTCAATTAATATAAAAAAATGCGTTGCTATATTGATTTTTATTGTTATTGTTCACATTTATTAACGAAGTATGTATGCAGTACAATTGCGATTCTCATTCGACAGGCAAACCAACATACTGGCCGACTGATGTCGCTTAAATACCTGATTTGATTGATTTCTTTATTACAAAAGGACTACCCGCCAATCGTATTAAAGTTAAAGAATGTTTTGATCTTTCTTCTGATCATTCTCCGGTAATTTTAACAACGACTGAGACATTTATAAAAAAAAATGAAATACCGCCAAGGCTAACAAACGGCAAAACAGACTGGGAAGGTTTCAAAAAAGATGTCCAGAACAATACTGAACTGCGTGAATCACTCAAGACGCCTTACGAATAAGAAGTTGCGGTCGACCACTTCGTCAAAATCTTACAGAAAGCTGCATGGAACAATACTCCTCACCAGCAGAGAACATCGAATTATATAACTGCGTCAAATACCCGCAGGAAATAATTAATATGGTCAGTACCAAACGAAAAGCACGAAAAAGATGGCAACAAACTCGAGCCCCGCGAGATAAAGCGAACTTAAATCGACTTACTAACTTGCTAACAAAGTCGATTAAAGATTTTAAAAATGACGAGGCTAGAAATTACCTCGAAAGCCTAACAGCTGAAAAAGAGTCCAATTACTCGCTTTGGAAGGCTATTAAAGCCACAAAAAGGCCGAAGATCGCAGGGCCACCTATTAAGATAACATAAGATGTTTGGGCAAAAAGCGACAAAGAGAAGGCGGGTCAGATTACAATACATCCCGAGTCAATGGAAAATCGCGGAAGTCATAATGGTTTTAAACCAGGCAAACCACCGAATGAAAAAAAGTCTTATAGACCCATCTCGCTTCTTCCAATTATTTCCAAAGTTTTGAGAGGATATTACTCAGACGCTTACAACAAATAATAGGAGAAAATCGTCTTATACCCGACCACCAGTTCGGGTTTAGAAGCAAACATTCGACAATCGATCAAGTGCATCGGATAACTGACGTAATAAAGAAAGCTCTAGAAGAAAATAAAATTTGCTCTGCCGTATTCTTGGACGTTTCGCAAGCATTTGATAAAGTTTAGCATGAAGACCTCAAGTACAAATCAAGACAAATTCTCCCCGAACGGTTATGGAAAATTCTAGAATCGTATCTAGAGAATAGAGTCTTTCGTGTCAAACACGGAAAGGAATATTCGGAATTTAAAGAAATAAGGGCAGGTGTCCATCAAGGAAGCGTCCTTTGACCTCTCATGTACCTGTGATATTCCGCAAACAGAAGGTTCTACTGTAGCCACTTTTGCCGAAGACACGGCTATACTAGCAGTTGGTCCAACGACCAAAGAAACAAACAAAGTGTTACAAGGCTCGCTTAACCGGGTCTAACTTGCCTGTATTTATAAATGCGGTACAAGTTCCGTTTGCAAACGAGGCCAAATATCTCGGAATGACTCTCGACACAAAATTAAAATGGAAACCGCATGTAAAGAAAAAATGCAAAGAATTTAAAATCAAATATAGAGAACTTTATTGGTTACTTGGAAAATATTCCAAGATTACCCTCGAGAACAAGCTTTTATTATATAAGCAAGTGATGAAGCCTGTATGGACATATGGTATACAGTTATGGGGCTGTACCAGCGAAACAAATCTAAACATTTTACAAACTTTTCAAAACAAAGTGCTAAAATCATTCGTCAGTGCACCGTGGTACATTAGAAATGAAGATCTCCATAGAGACCTCGGAATTCCCACCGTTAAGGACGAAACGAAAATATGCGCTCGAAAGCATAGAAATCGATTATTAGGACATATTAATAGCTCGGTCCGTGAAATTCTCGATGAAACAAATTTATTGCGGCGTCTACAACGAACTAAATCTTCGGACCGATAATTATCAACCGCGTTAAAATTGCGGAATGAGCAGGAACTTTCGTCGGAATCTTGCCTGCCAAACGTGTAAAACTTCGTGATAAAAAAATTGCTTGATAAGTCATAACATAGTTGCAGTACAAAAGAAATTTGATGGAGGTGGTTTTAGTGAGTAAAAATCTCACACTACTATGAGCACGAGTTAAGTATCCATAGCAAAACATATTGAGAAAAAAGATAACATTATTTGTATTCAATGATATCTTTAGTCTCTAGTACAGTCTTGCACACAACGCTACAATGATAACATATGTAAAAGAGATAATATCGTTTGTATACAATGTTGGAATATTATCTCTTCTTCATTATCAAGCAAGACGATTGTACGCTTGGGTCTCCTTGTAGATAGATAAGAAAAGTATATAAATACGACTGTATGATGAATTTATCAACAGTCTTATTGTAACTACATAGTAGCCTTAAGCTCCTTTTAGAATTAGTAAAAAGTATTTCAATAATAAAGGACATAGTTCCAAATAAATATTGTTTAATTTTAAAAGTAAGAAACAAGTGTTTTAATTGGCGATCCTGCCAGGAGGTTAAATATACTTTTTAACTTCAATCGAGCGGACCTCGGGAACAAGTAGTGAAATCTAGTATAAACAGAACACTCGCGTTACCGGTTACAAGAATTACCTAGCATAGCAGGTACAAATATAGCTTCTTCGTACGAAGCAGCAAAGCAATTCAGTGAAAGTGTATATGTGGAGAAAAAAAACACACAAATTCGACGACAACAGACACGAGTTCAAAATGGAACAACTCGCAGTATTAATGGCAAGATTAGAAGCTTTAGAAACCAGGAGCAACACAGTAACACAAACCCTAGAGCACACACGCACAGAGAATGCAAGGTTAGCAGCAATAATAACTAACCAAAATCAAATAAACACTAATTTAGAAACAAAACTAAATGAAGTAAAATCTGGATTAGGCATAGTACCAAACATACCTGTGCTAGAGGAAATAAGAACCACATATACAGATGGTAGTGAAATACAGTTAGACGCATTTAAAAGCCTACCTATTTTCAACGGCGATCAATCAAATTATCGGTCGTGGCGCGAAGAAGCATCCAGATTAATGGACAGCATTAAAAACTTCAAAACACACAGTAAGTACGCAGCAGCATTGACTATAGTGAAAAGTAAAATACAGGGTGCAGCCGCGAATGTGTTAACTAATTATAACACAATTTTTAATTTTGAGGCGATACGTAACAGATTAGATTATACGTACTCTAATCAAGAACCTCTATACGTGCTACAAGACATGATGAAAGCCATCACGCAAAAAAGAAGCACACTGTCTGAATACCACGACGAGATAAATAAAAATCTCAATTTAATAATATCAAAAATCACTATGTCAGGTGATTAGGGTTGATTCGATCCAAGTAAATACGAGTACATACTCGATACTTTTGGATTCGATACAAGTACAATTGGTATCGATACCTTTCTGATTCGATTCAAGTAGGTATCGAATGAAAGTACTCGTATCGAATCAAAATTATTATTTTTACTCTTTATGCAAAAATACGCCTGCCCTTTATCTGTATGAGTGTGTTTCTGTATTGCTACAATGTACATGCTGTACACGGTGCACCACGTTAACGTGCGAATTAGTACAGTAGCTTGTTTTGTCATTCTCATTCATTTATGCATAACCAAAACACCAATATATACACCTGAAATCATTTTCATTTCAATACAGTACTCTATCACTCTCAATCCCATTTATAGTTCACACTCTATATCTTTCAAACCCATCCAAATACTCATAAGGAATTTGCATATTTGGTGCTCGACTTTTTTCCAAAGTAGGGACAATCATCTCCAAGAGCAGAAATCGGCTAAGCGGCAAACATTTGGAATAGCTGATATTTTTGAACGAAATTCCTGAAAATGATTTTTTTTTATATACATTGATTTTAATTATTATCTGAATAACAAATATAGTTTGTGTTGTTTAATTCCCCCCGTTTATGTTTGAAGTGATCCAGCCACCAGACCACATAACATTCCTCACATAGTTGTTGTTGTTTTTGATTGTTGTTGAAAAAAGTAAGAAGGACTCATTTGTTTCGATACGAGTAGGTATCGATACTTTTTATTCGATACTCCATGGGTATCGATACCCTGTTGCAAGTACTGAAAATAGTACTGATATCAGTACTGACCTGGTATCGAATCAACCCTACAGGTGATCCGCCGAATATAATCGACAGACTAATTAAAAATGCTAACGACGACGCAGTTCGTATATTCATTGATGGTATGAGTGACAACTTTACAAGAGGATCATTATATTCAGCTACAATAAATGATCTAGAACACGCATTCGCAATTGCTCGCAGAATAGAACATGATAATGTGCACAGGCATTTACATCTCACTCAGGATAAGCACCACAAAAATATGCCACATGAACGCAGAAACGAAAGAAGACCAAATTATTCGAGCCAAACAACGAATTATCAACCCCAGAAGCAATACGATAATATGCAGCAACACAATCAAGGACCACAGCCGATGGAGATAAACTCGAGACAAATTGTACATGCACAGCGACAAAATTGGAATCAATACAAACCCGATGTATATAATCCACCAGCGAAACGTGAACACAGCGGGAGTTTCAACACACACAACAGACCGCAACGATCTTATCAGCAGAACTTCAAGCAGCAGAGAGTAAATAACTCCCGACAACAACGCAGAGACGATGTCAGCAGTACATATGCAGAAGCAGATGAAACGGAATGTATGGTAAATAATAACATAAGAATAGATCATTTAAACTAGTAGACGGGTTGCCCTGCTTAAATTTAACTAGTACTATTTCTAAGAAAATTTATAAAATTCTTATTGATACTGGTGCAACCCATAATTACATTAATAGAAAATGCGATTCTAGCAAAAAAATTAAAATTAAACCTATAAAAATAAAAACAATGCATGGTTATTCTATGGTAGATACAAAGAAAGTAGTTAGGATATTAAAGAAAAATATAACATTTTTTGAATTAGAGGATATTCAGTCTTTTGATATGATATTAGGATATGAAGGACTTAAAGTTCTAAACGCGGAAATAAATTTCAGTAATATGACTCTAACTACCATAAGCAGTGTCGAATCTATTCAGAAAATTAATTACATAATTGGGGAAAATAATATTTATAAAGCAGACATAGATAGACTGATGAAGATTAATAACAGCATAGGACCGTTACCCTTTACAGATACTATAGAAGCAAGCATTAGGACGACCAATGATAATCCGGTTTATGTTAAACAATATCCATATCCCATAGCAGATAACGAATTCGTAAACAAAGAAATACAGAAACTCTTACATGACGATATAATAGAAAAAAGCCATAGTCCTTATAACAGTCCCATATGGACAGTACCTAAAAAAGGTTTGGACGAAAAAGGAAAACCAAAACGGCGCATGGTTGTTGATTTCCAAAAACTTAACGCTCACACTGTAACAGACAGATACCCCATTCCGGATGTCAACATGACAATTCAAAATTTAGGTAAAGCCAAGTACTTTACAACATTAGATTTGGAGTCAGGTTTCCACCAAATTAAAATCAAAACAGATGATAAAGAAAAAACAGCTTTTGCTATAAATGGCGCAAAATATCATTTTAAACGAATGCCTTTCGGGCTCAAAAATGCACCAAGCATATTTCAGAGATGCGTGGACGACATTTTGAGAGACTTTGTAGGTAAATTCGTACACGTTTACATTGATGACGTATTGATATATTCTTCATCTGAGGAAGAACATATACAGCACATAAGTCAAGTATTCGACGTACTCAATAAAGCCACATTAAAAATATCTGATGAGAAAAGTAAGTTTTTTCAAGAAGAAGTAGAATACTTAGGTCACATAATCAGACATGGTAGAATCACTACGAACCCTGAGAAAATAGCAGCTATAGAAAATTTTCCAGTCCCACAAACGGTAAAGGATTTGAGAGGATTTTTAGGTCTTACAGGTTACTATCGTAAGTTTATAAAAGGATACGCAAGCATAGCCAAGCCCCTGACATTATATTTACGAGGAGATAACGGTAAAGTAAACAAAAAACAAAGTAAAAATATTAAGTTAAATCTGAATGATTCAGCATTAGAAGCGATTAGAATTTTAAAAAATTATTTGAAAGAACAAGTCGAACTTTTTCAACCGGATTATAGTAAACCATTCGAGCTTACTACTGATGCATCCAACATAGCTATTGGAGCCGTACTAAGTCAGAATAAGCAACCTATACACTTCTTGTCAAGAACACTGAGTAAGACAGAAGAGAACTATAGCACAAACGAGAAAGAGCTATTAGCGATCATATGGTCCTTACAAAAACTCAGAAACTACATATATGGTATAGCAGACTTAACCATATATACCGATCACCAGAGCCTTATATATTCTGTATCAGAAAAAAATCCCAACACAAAGCTGAAACGTTGGAAGGGAATCATTGAAGACTTTGGAGCAAAATTAGTTTATAAACCAGGAAACCTAAATCTTGTAGCTGACGCATTATCACGTCAACGCATAAATACTTCTACCATAGAAACAGCACATTCAGCTGAAAGTTCTTCTAATGATATAATAAAAACTGTGAATCAGCCTTTTAATGCATACACTGCACAGTTCGAACTTATTGAAGATATAACAAATAATATCGAAACACAAATCTATTTTAGTAACAAAATAAGACTCATAATAAAGTTTAAGGACAAAGACTCTTTACTAAGGCAGATGAAAGAAGTTATACAACCCCAAAAGATTGTAGCTTTGCATACGAAATTTGAAAACATATACAAATATGGTGAAAACATAAAAAAAGAATTCCCACTAGTAAGATTTATATTCACACCAAGAAAACTTCAAGACGTGACAAATTTGGAGGAACAACTAAAACTTGTAAGGGTAACTCACGAAAGAGCACACCGAGGGTTACGTAACAATATACAAGAAATCTCAGAGAAATATTACCGGCCCGATCTAAATAAACAAGCAAAGAGTTTCAACAGAAAATGCATAGCATGTCTATTTGGAAAATATGAAAGAAAACCTATCAGAGAACCTCTGAATAATTCAGAAATACCAACACATGTGGGAACACACATTCATATGGACATATACTTCAACGACAAGTATACTTTCCTTGTAACAGTAGATAAGTATTCTAAATATACAATCCTTCGGGAAATCGAAACTCGAAACAGACTGTACGACGTTATGGAAGAGGTCTTATCTAATTATTTCCCAAAATGTGAACGACTCATGACAGATAACGAGAAGGGATTCAAAACAGAAATGGTGAACCAAATGTGTTTGAAATACAACATAACTAAAGTAGAAACTCCAGTATACAGATCGACAGCGAACGGTCAGGTAGAACGTGTAAACGGTACAATAACTGAACTGTCTAGAATATTCACAATTCAGAATAAAACAAGACTTATCGAAGAAATATTTAGAACAGTGCGTGAATTAAATAATTCTATACACTCAGTTACCGGTTTGAAACCTAGAGACATTTTCTTTAATCAAAATAAATATAGCAATAGTGAAATTATAATAAATAAACTAAACTCAGCATCCAAAAAAGTGATCGAACGTCTAAATAAAGGAACTCGACACAGAGAGTATAAAAAAGGAGATAAGATAATGGTAAGAATCACAGGTCTTAGAAAGAAATCTAACGCCAGATACATAACAAGAATAGTAGAAGAAGATAAAGGAGACACTGTAATCTCTAAAGAAGGAATAAAAATTCACAAGGATAACATAAAGAATTATCATTTTTCAGATGACGAAAATATTAATATTCCTAACATTACTAGGAATTGTACAGAGTCAAGAAGGGCAAGGAAACGTTCAAATAACTGAGTTACTAAACAAGAAGTTTATACTTACGCAAACAGATGACGTGTATTTATTCAAAGAACAAACTTATTTGTTACATGCCACCAACCTGACTTCGATATTTCAACCTTACGTAAATATCGTAACTAGTAAATATCAACCTACACAAGAAGAAAAAATTTGGTTAAGTAAAATTAAGAATTTAGCAGACCAATTACAAGAACATACTAGGCATACTAGATCAATTAACTTTTTAGGAACAGCTTTCAAATATGTGTTTGGTAATCCTGACCATTATGACTTAGTTAACATAGAAACGAGTATAAATAATCTCATAGAAAACAATAATAAACAAAAAACTATAAATTCTAGATTTGAACAAATTTTGCAACAATTCGAAGGTCAGAGCCTTAAAGAACATTTAGTAATAGAACAAGTGTACGAACAATTATTATTATTGACCAGAACAATTAATGCAGCAAAAAATAATGAATATTTATCAGAAAGCCTAGACTTAGATGACATTAAAAATATTATTCAACATGAAATAATTCAAGTACCCATAATAAATATACTTGAGTACTCTAAAATATTATTAGCTAGAACTGATGAATTCTTCATCACAATATATAAATATCCAGTTCTAATTAAATCATGTAAATTGTATAAAGTAACACCTTTAAATTCAAAACATGGAAAAATCATTACAGATAAAACAATTGCCTTATGTAACCAAACTTATTTAAGAACAAGAAATTGTCAAAATCATCTAAGTAAAAACATTTGTGAAATTAACTTTGAAGAAGAAAATTGTCTTATTCCACTTTTAAAGAATATAACTTCAAAATGCAACATTAAACAAGAATACGATTACGACTTAGAAATTGAATCCGGTGTTATGTTATTAAGCGGTAAGCATAAGTTAAATAATCAAACAATTAATGGTATAAACTTAGTTACTTATGAAAATACTATAAATCTAGACGATAAAATATACAAAAACATGCATAAGCAAATTAAAGAAGTTATATTAAGAAATCATAATTCAGAGTCTTACATCGACCAAATAATTAAAGAAGATACAATGTACAAATTCGATAACATAGATACTTTAAAAAAACTAATTATTCCTTTTGAAGAAAAACCGATATTATCAACTATATACACAATTGTAACACTGATTGTTATTCTAGCATTTACGTACGTAATGATAAAAACTATACAATGTATAACAGATCGTCAAAAACAAAAAAAGATTGACGCATATAACAAAACTTATGAAAGAGAAATGTTAAAAATAGCGTCGAAAAATCGGGACGATTTCGTTTAACAAGGGGGGGAGTTAAGTATCCATAGCAAAACATATTGAGAAAAAAGATAACATTATTTGTATTCAATGATATCTTTAGTCTCTAGTACAGTCTTGCACACAACGCTACAATGATAACATATGTAAAAGAGATAATATCGTTTGTATACAATGTTGGAATATTATCTCTTCTTCATTATCAAGCAAGACGATTGTACGCTTGGGTCTCCTTGTAGATAGATAAGAAAAGTATATAAATACGACTGTATGATGAATTTATCAACAGTCTTATTGTAACTACATAGTAGCCTTAAGCTCCTTTTAGAATTAGTAAAAAGTATTTCAATAATAAAGGACATAGTTCCAAATAAATATTGTTTAATTTTAAAAGTAAGAAACAAGTGTTTTAATTCACGCGCCGAGTGTTCTCATAGTGTCTTCTAGAAGATCGTCACCTACCTCGGAGAAAAAAAAAAAAAACCATTTATTAACACTTTACTGCAATAAAATAAATTCCGCGGGTGATTGTTTTCGGAGATATCGGAAACAATTCTTATGAAGTTGTCAAAAATAGCGCTCAAAAACAAACTTGATCGCACTGCACTGCAAGACGCTGGAGTGCGTGACATTTCTATCGGAACAATTATCTAAACAGTTGTTCCGAAGAATACATCGCAGCAAAATCGATATGGTTTTATAACAAATCGGAAGGTTTATTGTTTGTAACAAAGGAACACACTGTGTTTATGTTCTCAGAACAAATAGTGAGCTCAGCTTCTTACGACCACTGCGAGTGTTTATTTTTGCAACAAAATTGTACACTTTTTTGCGAAAAGAAGAAATCTTAAGATGGACTTTGTGCTCTTAAGAGGTTCAAACCTATGGCCACCACCATAATCGTATTCATTGGCCAAGGTCCCTTGCCATTCGGATTGTGAATCGCACGTTTTCTATCCGTCTAGTCTAAATCAGCCTGACTATCGACTCACTACTTTCAAATGCCTGAAAAACTCGCCCTTCCTTTCCCACTTCTGTGAGCCAAATTATGACGGAAGTTTGTTTTCGCCGCACTTTCCATTTAAAACACTGCCTCATGCAGAGAACACTACCTGCCGTGTACGTTAATTAACGAACCACACATTTTGACAACTTCCTCATGGTTAATATTCTGGTTTTAGTGTGTAGTGCGATAAAATAATAACGAACAACAAAAGTGAAGTGCTAAAACTTTGTTATGACAGGGAAGGTCTCTCACTATATATCGCAACAAGCATCGAAAATAAATGAGTAGCGTAGTGTGTAAATACATAATAAATTCACACGGCTCCCGCAACATATTATTTTGCACTTAGTTTACATTTTGTTTTTTGTTTTTTTTTAATTAACCATATGCAACTATTGGAATTTTCAAAGCTTGTGCAAAAACAAAGTCATTTTTGTGCGTCGGTTCCAGGCCATATATAGCTCCATCCCGCTGTTAATGAAAGCAACAACTCATAATGGTGCATTATTGCACTCCCAAAATATATAGGTACACAGCCGGCGCACATATCAAGATTTACATTTTGAAATGCATTAGGGTCCCTTTTCCATTATGAGTTGTTGCTGTTTTCTGTTTTGAAAAACTTTGAATGCCTTACTTTCTTCCATTGTGTCGGCCTCACACATAAACAGGAACAAAAACCTATATGGAAACCATATATAGAAGGGTAACGGCAAAAGCATCCTATATGCGATTGTTGTGTTGAAGGATAAATTGCAACCCAGCGTAGATGCTGCAAATAAGGAAAGCGTTGCTAAGTTATGCTTTCGTAGGCATTGTTGTTTTGTGCGATGCGATGTGTGCTACTCATGCAGATGAATTGTAGCAGCTGTACGGCAGTTCCAAAAAAGTTTTCGCCTTCTTTTTTCAGCATTTTTGTTAATAGTTCGAAAACGTTCTGCATTATATTACACGATGTTGTCGTTACACAAGTTTCTTGTTGTGGAAAGATTTTAGAACTACCTTAGTCAAAAGCTTTGTTAATGAAATTAGTCACCGCCGAGGCAGTGGGATTTCTTGAATAACTTTTTAACTCCAGACTTTTAAAGGGAAGTGAAAACAAGTTTAGATAAACGTGCGATGAGTTTAAATAAACTGCGAGGGTGTGTCTTTCGTTTTTTTTTTTTTTTTTTTAATATCTTAATATATAAAAACGTTCGTGCGTATGTATGACCGACCATCACGGCTGAACCGCTGAACCTATCCCCCTTATATTCACACCGTATATTTGTGTGGTGCCCGGATGGTTAATGTTTATTTTAGACTCTATAGGGTGCGCTGGGATCGCTTTTTTGAAAATTCTTATTTATGGACCGATTTGGCTCAAATTAACACCATATAACACTTAAAATTGGACCCGATAGGTGGCGCTGGGAGCTATTTTCGACAGGTTAGATTTCCCTGCATATCAAGTTTTTATCAACAAACATTAAATTTAATTGTAATGTTGGTTGTCTATACTTTTTTGAATTTGACATTTCAGTAATTCATATTTCATTTAACTGTACAATTGTTCGACGAAAACTTCAAATTAGTTTTTAATCAATTTTAAATAGGTAAATAACATTTCCATTCGATTTCTGGCACTAATAACACAACCAAGTAAAATGTTCTTACTGGGCCAAATTTTATGATTCTTCTTTTGTTTTGTTCGTATTGGTGTATTTCAGGCTTAGGCAGTCTTAAAAGATAAAATTTTGGACCCGATAGGTGGCGTTGTTGTCGATCTCCGAAACAGCTCTACCGAGTTGATTGAAATTTGTGGATGGGTAGGTATGGTTGCTTCAAGATTGAAATATACTATTGTTTCGGACCCTATAGATGGTACTTTGCAAAAAATAAGCGGGATAGGAGAACGGGTTGTGGAAGCATTAAAATTATTAATGGACATTGTCCAAATAAAGGACTTTGCGAAATGTGAGCAGGACTTAATACGAAAGGTATGAGCAAAGGCGGGTGGGTACAGCTACATATAAAAAAGACTGACGTCCGTATGTGCGCACTCATTACTCAGGAACCAATCCTTCAATTTTTATGATTTTTCGTTTAAGTTCGCATGGGCCCAAGGAAGGACATAATATGCTACCTTTTGTCGTGAAAACAAAACTTTATGGGGATTAGTTGAATTTTTGAAATCTTTGGATGTTCCGGGCTTACATCTATACAATTGAAAGCGGGCTCATTTATAATTTTGTTGCGCAACCTCAATGAACCGAGACTTTAGGGCCCAACCCATAGAATCCGTCGCGTCCGTTGCGGCAACGTTTTCGACTGACAGTTCAATAGAATACACAGTAGCTTATGGAAGGTGACCCATAAGCAGCGCACGTGCCGGATGCGACGGATAAAGTAGGTTTACTTTCTACTTTTCGGTCCGTCGCACCCGTTGACAGTTGGCACAGCGTGAGAGAAATATTGAGAGAGAAAGAGAAACTATCATAGGCTGTCACTAGTGCTCTTATATCGTGGGAGTTCTTCCTCTTTTTGGGAAATTTCGGTGTCCGTTAAAGCTTTCCGTGAGAAAAAAGAAAATGTTGCAATAAACAAACTAGATTTTTTAGGCCCCAGTTATAGCTTTCATTGAAATGCATCATTGAAAATTTTGATTTACGATTTTAAGACGATTAATCAAACAATATTGGCTTTACTTGGTATCAAAATAAAGCTAATCAATTGTGGAATTTTTTTTACGAAAAAAACAATTTAATTCTGATTAAAACTTTTCTTTAAATCCACTTTTATTATTTCACTGATTGAAATTGATTTCAATGATCAGCTGATTATCGTTCCTCTAATTTGGAACCCAATCGTTTCACTGATGTGTTCGATTCTCTTTCTGTTCTCAGCTGTCGTTTTGCTTTCAATGATCAACTCCAACCTCGAAACCTGGAATTGTTTATTGCAAGTTGTTCTTTTGTACTGTAACTTTTTCTTTTTTTTATTAAACTGAGCATTTTCAATAATAATAATAATAATAACATTTTATTACATTTTGTTTCTTTTATGCAATCCCATAATTCCGATTATTAAACAGTTTTACTTGCTTTTCGATTTTTGGAGTTTTCTCTGTTTAGTTTCACTGACAGGTCCTTCCACTGACAGCAACTTTTCAATGATTGCTATAACTGACTTGTCAAAAAAAGTAAACCATTATTCCACTGATTTGTTCCAATGATGCATTTCAATGATAGCTATAACTTATGCCTTAATTTCATAAAAAAATAAGTCTACATTTCACAATGTAAACACCACATTAAAAAAAATCTTATTTAAATCGCCTTTTAGCAAGATTTTTTTGTATAAAAATTTTCTTGTACAAAAAGGTAATCATAATAATATTAACAAACTGTGATTTTTATACCAAATGTAATTTAATGTGATAGTCTTTCCGAATAATATCAATTTTACTTTTAAAAGTTAGATTTTTTTTAAAAAAAAACACCTATCAGGAGAATTACGTAAAAGGGAATTTTAATATGATGGAAGGGGAAAAATTACCACATTTCGTGGGACAAAATAATGATGGAGTATTCAAAATACTGCCTGTCACCATATGCGACGGATTCTATGGGACTGCTCGTTCCGTCGAATGCGTTGATATTGACGAATCCGACGACGCGACGGATGCAACGGATTCTATGGGTTGGGCCCTTTTGTAACAGAACGCGTTTGATTTGGTGGTGAAGGATCTCAAATCAAATGTCATGCAAGCCACGGTTTTGAGGAAAAAATTCAAAGACAAACATTCTCATTCCACGGAATCCGCTTATTGAGAACGAATTTGTACGTCGTGTACTGTAAACGATTTTAGTCAAAAAGTGGAAGGTTGGCCGACACGTTAATCTTCTTTGTTGCGTTTGTCTTCGCCTAAGGTTCATACGGCAAAAAAAATGGAAAATTTTGAACGGGAAATTGGAAAGTTTGTGAATATTGATTTTCCATACATTTTCTACCGAGAGTTTTTTTTTTTTAATTTTGATCGTAGTATACAGTGAGATCGTATTTGTCAAAAGCTATAGTTGGGATCAATAAAATTAATTTCAGTTGGAAGTGAAAATTATTTTAGTCAAAAAGTCAATTTTGGGCGGGACGAAGTTCGTCGGGCACGCTAGTGTATAATATATATAAACACATTTCTGTAGCTAACGTTTTCATGTATAGAGTAAAAGAACGTATCCGATAAATTAAAACTCAGACGCTTTTCTATTGGCGCAAGATTACAGTCGGATAAAGCCCACTTTAAAATTATTTTCGTACGCGACTATGTCCGTTAGGGTGTCCCTTATTTTTCGACTTTTTTTTTAACGCATATGTTCTTATTTTATTCATTTTATTATAAAACGCAACTAAAAAAAGATTAGGTCACTTGGAGCATGTTAACCCGTGCCAACTTGGATCGAAACGTGTCAGTACAAGGTACACTGAAATATAGAAGACATAGAAAGCTGGTTGATGGCTTGAAATAACTATAAACGTTTTCGCTCTCCTTGGTACTTTGTTTGCATTGATGAAGAATTATTTGAGTAATGGCGAGTTAAAGGCAGTAAAGTCAGAAAAAAAAGCACATATTGGTGAAAAACGCTCCAAAAATTAGGCATGGCAATGAAAGGGAATAGCCTATGTGTTGCACAAAATCTTAAGGAACATTTCAAAAAAAGTTCCATCGAAATCTGTGCAGTAGTTTTCTCCCATTAGGTTCCAAAAAAATTGTCTACAGTTTTATTATACGTATAGAAGTATAGATGAACAAAAATGTTTTAGAATTTATTTTTATAAAGGGTTTATAAAACAACAATGAACAAAAATATTAAATAAATGATTGGAAGAATGAATGGTATGACATAAAATGTGTTGGTGTTATTATTATTATTATTAATATTTAATAATAAGTAAAACGAATTTACATTATTAATACAAATAAAATTGACAGCACTAGCTACAGGGGCTTTCAGCTGATATGTGTTTGTTGGTGTTATAGGTATTTTGTATTTTGAAACCAAAAAAACAAAAGAAGAGGTAGAGCCATGTGGAAAAATGGTAAACCGGAAGTAACGTTGAGTATAACTGCAGCGATTCGTTTGAAGTTTTCAAAGTTGAGTTTCAGGGATAAAATTTACGATTGACTATCAGTCATATATTCATAAATAAGTTGTTGCGCTGATTCAGCTGGCGTAGTTGCCTTTCTAATTTCGTTTCGTTTTCGTAAGATAAACATCAACCGATAGATTACATGGAATTCTTGTGTTACTAATTGGCGCTACACTTACGTATCGAAATTGACTTAAAGGTAGCAGCCACAGACTGTACAATGTACATACCCATTCATGAAAGACGATACTGACGACTACGCACGGTTGAAATATGAATATCGGTAAAGGCACAGACATCTTCTGTGAAATTACTGGTCGAAGGAGCGATAGGTGCTAACTTTGCGAATTATATAATTACCGACCAAGTTCCAAAATTGAATTGATCACATGTATTAAATGTGCCTTAGCATACAAGTTGAAGTCTTCTGAAATATTTTCTTGTAATTCAACAAGGGTCAAAAAAAAAAAAAGGTATGAACACGCAAAATTAAAATTCATCTCACGAAAACCACCGTCAAAGGGACACCCATTCGAAAATTACCACCATTTTGTGAAAATGCATTTCATTCCGCCGCCAACAGTTCCAGCTTCCAGAGAGGGTAACACAAGATGGTATTTACGTGGGCTTGGGCATACATAATCACGGTTAAAGTGCAGCGACATGTAGGTACCACCGTACCGTACTGTATCTTCTTTCTTTCTTTTTTTTTTTTTCATAAAAATGTATTTTTTAATTTCTCGAAATACCGAAACCTATCCCTCGAAGGAGACTTTCACATTAAGTCCTTCCTTGCCAAGCGTAATGCACTATTAATGTGCCATTACGATAAAATGTTATTTCGTCATAGCTTTGCCTTATAATTACATAGTGGATAGTGTCGTTAAAAGAATCATTTAATAATTTCCATCCTTTTAGAACAGTCATGGCAGCAGGAACATTTGTACTGCTAGTGCAAGCCCTTATTCGTTTATTACACTAACAGAGGGTGGTGGGTGTTCTCTAATAAAACGCTTCAAGGATATTGTAGGAAATTAATTCCGCCTTTTTAATTCTATAATGGAAGCTGCATGATTGTAGCGACGATTCGTTGTTATCTTGCAATCGGTTGCGATGTAGTTTAGGAAAAGCAATCTTTTTGAAATAGTAACGACAGTTGGACAGAGTTGTTTTTATGAAAATCTTTTTATGATTTAATCATAAATTCTTTTCGAGAAAGTAAGGTGAATCTTTTTTTGAAATCCCGTCGACTCCATCCCGCTTTTGAAACCGTTTGTTATAAGTCTGCAGGAAAACAGTCAAGCACATGCACAGGCATTGGCTGATTTGACGAATCAGCTTTTTCAGCTGAAAACCGCCGTTTTCAAAACTGCCAAAACTCAACGATGAGTTTCCCTCTTGCGTCTCTCTTAACAAATGACAAGTCAAAAGATAAGGATTCCCAGCCTATAGCACGGATGAGTTACACTTTTATACATAATGTCAGAATAAAATAAAAATAAAAAAGCTAAGCCTAATTCTGACATATAAAAACACAGATCGTACGTATTCGAAAAATCCGAGGATACTCTGTCATTCATACCGCTACGTATTTCATTTTTCAATAATTACTTTTTCGAAACCTTAATGGTCATGATACGATAGGCGATTTTTTGTGTATTTGCGGAGACTAAACCCCACAAAAAAGAAGCAGCGTCAATATTATCGTTTTGTAAGTACAAGTTTAGCAGCAGCGAGTGAAGTTTTTTTGACTTCAGCTCTTTAGCTGACTTTACTGAGGATAGAAGAACCTATTTAAAGAATGTTGTCTTTCGTCTATTTGTTATTTAAAATCAAACACTTTTCCGAGTAGTTTACCTTGACCTTGTTTTCTCACCCTATACGAATCCGGTACTGTCATATTTTCGATGACCTGGCAATCATATTTATATCCTGTAAAAAAATGCGCGATTACGAGGAACGGTTTGAACCTAGTTGGAGTTGTGTTTACTGAGAACTATGTTATAGAAATTTTCCTGTGTCGATACTTCAAGAAAACAAAAGGCCGTTTTTATTATGCTCACATGATCTAAAGGGTGTGCCATTTAGTGGTTTATTTTTAAATCATAGGTTATATTCACACTGACAGCCGTTACCCGCTCGAAATCTTGACAGAAGGTCAGTATCATACCTCCGCTGAACAAAATGAGTCTTAAAAAACGTTGGGAAATATTATAAACTTTTTTCCAAAGTGAGTGCTGTGTAGTCCAAGCAATGAGTTTTTTTTCTAAGTTTTGGCCAATACGGCCGTACGCAAGTTTGTTCAAAAAGTTCGTGACACTGGTACGATAGTGGACATAACATTCAGGGTTCCCGTCGTCGTACGGTGCGCACAGACGAGAATTTTACAGTTTGGTGCTGATTGTGGAGTGGTGACATCATTGGACCATTTTTCTTTGAAAATGAGGCTGGCACAACGTTTCGTTCAACGTTGAACGTTACAGAGCCATGTTAACCGAATTTTTTTTAATGAAATTGAAGACATGGATTTGGACGACCTCTGGTCCATGTGTAGGATAGCGCGCGGTGTCACAATCGATCTTTTGCGCACCAAATTCCCAAATCGTGTTATCAGCCGTCGTAGCGATGTCAATTGGCCGCCTCGGAGCTGCGATTTGACCCTTTGGACTTGTTTTTGTGGGGAACCATGAAGGACCGATGTTTTGCCAACAATCCGGAAACGATTCACGCAATTAAGGCCGATATCGTCCAAACAATCCGTGAGCTACAGCCCGTAACAATCAACAAGGTTTTATGAATTTGGAGTCAGACTTTAACGAAGTTGTGTTCCATAATTAATGGGAATGTTTGCTCTTACTAATAAAGTATAAAGTCATAATAAATGAAAAAAACAAAAAAAAAGTTTTATTCCATTTTTGAAAAGAAACTTGTAATTGGCCGCCCCTGTATATAGATCATGGATTTTCACGGTTTACAACAATAGTACGAGATCCAACTGTTGTTGTAAACCATGGAAATCAATGATCTTTATAGATCATGTGAGCATAATAAAAAGGTCTAAAATTCACATCGGAGATCAATCAAAAGAACTTACTGAATGGAGAAAAGTCATAAACCAAAATAATTTGTACATCCGCAACATTTACGTAGGCAATTATTCAAGTTATATGTAACTACAATATGAGTGATAACATAATGTCACCAAATTTCAGTCATCTAATCGAACGAAATTAGCACTAATTACACAAAAAGGAAAAAAGTATTAATCAAAACTGTATCGTAATTGTTGCCAAAGTATGCCTGTAATGCCGGAAAAAGAAATAGAAAGCCAAGCCGTTAAATTCAAATGATTTTTATTTGCGATTACGCATCCGTCGTATTAAAGAGTCGAACAAGAACTAACATAAAATTTACTTCAGTTGAAAGAAAAGTATTAAGAGAAAGGGTAGAAAAAAGTTTCCATCGTAACAAAGCATATAGGTATATATGTGCGTCCGCAGATCTGCCTGCTGCAAGTCTCGCTGTGTGCCGCTATATGTTGACCGTTGCCTGTACATTCGTGTGTATGCGCTGTCGCCTGATCATCTTCATCATCGTTGTCGATGCCTGCCTGTGGGTTTTTGCACGTACATACATATGTCTCGTCTGTTAGCTGCCTTTTGTTGCGGTGGTTTGCCTTCTTTTGTTAAATGTTGGATGTCGTGTTGCTACGGTTATTTTTTGTTGGTTTGCCTTTCGTCGTTATGTGCATCCTCTGTTTACGATTCTCATGCGATCTGCGACATCCCGGCCTCCTCTGAAACATCGGTTTCTGAATTATCTTCGGACAAGAGAATGCATACCTTTTGTATGGGTCGCTGCCTGGTAAACGATCGACCCGTGACCTTGTCGAAATGTTGCGTTGTCACCACTCGCACTAATTTATCTTCGCCTGGATGTAGTGCCGTGACTCGTCCTAGACACCAATGAGTAGGTGGCAAGTTTTCGTCCTTAAGTGCCACAATGTCACCAATTTTCACGTTCTCCTCTGCCTTTCGCCATTTGCTACGTTGCTGCAGAGTCGCCAAATATTCCGTCTGCCACCGTTGCCATATATCTTCCGTCCATCGACGCACCAAATGCCACTCCTTGATGCGATTTATTGGCAATTTCATTGACGTGGGCTCGGGTAGCGCAATGATTGAACCCCCGGTCAGAAAATCGCCTGGTGTTAACGCCAACTTGTCCTCGGGATCGTCATGCAAAGCCACCAAAGGCCTTGAGTTTAAGCAGGCCTCTATGCGAATGAGTAGCGTGTTGAATTGCTCGTAGCTCATTACTTGATTACCAATTACTCGTACCAGATGCCTTTTCGCCGACTTCACAGCCGCCTCCCAGATGCCACCTTGATGCGGCGCTGCTGGTGGTATGAAGTGCCACTTCGTACCACGATGTGCCAATTGTGCCCTTACGTGTTCGTTGTGCCATGCCTCTAAGTCCTCCTGCATCTTACGATTTGCGCCTCGAAAATTTGTGCCATTGTCGGAATGAAGTTGTTCGCATGGTCCTCGTCGTCCAGTGAACCTCGCGAATACGTTGAGGAACGCCTCTGCCGATAGATCGGTTGCCAACTCGATATGTACTGCCTTTGTTGCCAGATATACGAAAATTACTACGTACGTTTTCGTCGTTGTCCGTGACCGTTTTGCGCCTAAGCGTAGCAGAAATGGTCCGCAATAGTCCACGCCAGTGATGAGAAATGGACGATGCCGATTTACGCGATACTTCGGTAGATCAGCCATTCGTTGCCTTGCCACTGTACCTCGTTGCAAGCGACAGATGACGCATTTGTTGATGCATGACTTTACGAGTGCCCGGCCTCCTATAATCCAATGTGTTTGTCTAACGGTTTGCAGCATCAACTGCACCCCACCATGTAGGGTTTCTCGATGTGCCTCAGCCACAATCATGTATGCCAGTCTGCTTCCCTTCGATAAGATGATTGGGTGCCTCTGATCAGCATCCAATTCTGCTCGCCTAATTCGACCTCCGACCCGTAGAATTCCTTCCTGATCGATGAATGGGTTCAATGAACTGAGCTCGTTGTTGGTTGGTAAGTCCGTAGCCTGGTTGCATATTCCTATCTCGTGATCATACCATTGCCTTTGATCCAAGCGTGTCAAGGCGAGCATTGCCTGATGTAACCGGTCGACGCTGCATATGTCCGATCCGTGTTCGTTACGTTTTCCGCTACCGAAATAAAGAATATGTGCCATAATTCTCTTTAACCTCGTGAGTGAGTTCGTGCGATCAAGTAAACTAATCGCTCGCCGCCTCGTCAACAGTAAATTCGTTCGTCCACGGGCATGTGCTAATACTGGGGTCCTTTCCTCTTCGTGTAAATGCTGCAAATCTTCCACCGTACATAATGGCTCGCCTGACGTACTGTACAGATCGCCTCGTTGAAGAAATAGTGGCCCTGTCCACCAGAGCTGATGAGCCTGTATCTGCGAAGCCATTAGTCCTCGACTAGCACAGTCTGCTGGATTCTGTGCCGTAGGAATATAACGCCATGCCTCTGGTTCGCTATGCTGTTGTACGTAGCTCACCCTGTTCGCCACATATGGTTTGAACCTAACTGGAAGCTGTCGTAACCATGCCAAGACGATCGTTGAATCCGTCCAAAGGTAGTATTCTGCGGTCGTAATGCCCATCGCTTCTCGTACTGTCTTCATTGTCGTTACCAACAGTTGAGCTCCGCTCAGCTCTAGCCTCGGAATCGACACGGTTTTGACTGGTGCCACTCGTGTCTTCGATGTGATCAATCGGACAGTTGCCTTGCCTGCTTCATCGACGGTTCGCGCGTAGATCACAGCTGCATACGCCTGTACCGATGCATCACAGAACCCATGCAGCGTAGTTTTCTGTCCCAGATGCATCCCGAGGTGCCGTGGGATCTCCAGGCTCTCTAGTTGAAACCAGCCTTGTCGATACATAATCCACTCCCTGAGTAGCTCGCCAGAAATCTCCTCGTCCCAACCAATGCCTGCCAACCAAAGCTTCTGCATAAAGATCTTTGCCTTAATGACGACTGGTGCCAACAGTCCCGTCGGGTCATAGAGTTTAGCAATATCGCTCAGGCATTTGCGTTTTGTGCGTGTCACTGCCTCGTCCAACGTTATTTCGAATGACAATGTGTCGGCCATACTGTCCCATTGCAGACCTAGAACAGACGTTTCCATTGGGTTACTTGCTAATGGAAACTTACCTGAAACGCCTTGGCCAGTTATTGCCTGTGTGACTGACCCGATGTTGGATTGCCACTTCCGTAAATGCATATGGCCTTGCTGCAGGATACGATCCACGTTCTTCGCCCGACGAATCGCCAACGATGGAGTTGGGGCACTTGAAAGATAGTCGTCAACGTAAAAATCCTCTTCCATGCTACGCCTTGCCTCGGCTGCCTCTGCCTCGCGCTTGATGATCGTGCAATTGTCCTGCGCACATTGGTGTAGAGTACGGATTGCCAAGTATAGTCCAGACCGGGTACCATACGTCACCGTTGTAAGTCGATACGTCTGGAGCTCGTCGGTTGGTTTTTCCCGCCATAAGATGAGCTGCCACCTTTGATCGTTCGGATGCACCATGACCTGACGAAACATCTTTTCTACGTCTGCTACCATTGCCACGCGATACATCCGGAACCGTAAAATTATGTTCGCCAATTTGTCCTGAATTGTCGGCCCGCTATGTTGTGTGTCATTGAGTGACACCCCGTTGCTTGATTTTGCCGACGCGTTGAACACAACCCGAAATTTATTTTTGACTGCATGATGTGGTATGTAATACGCCTGAGATCCTTCACATACATCGCCCTCGTGTAATGTCATGTTACCTAATGCCTTATAGTCGCGCATGGACGCGACGTATTTCGCCACCAGTTCGGGATTGGAATGTATCCGAATCTCGTTCCGATAAAATTGATGCATGGCCATCCGTCGTGAATCACCGAGTTTTGGTTCATCCGGTAGAAATGGTATGCTGACCACATACCTGCCGTCCTGCTGCCGTTCCACCGTAGCTGCATAATTGCGTTCGCATTCGTCTATTGCCTGACTGTTGCCTTCCGATAGAGACGGTTCCTCGATATGCCAGAACCTTGTCAGCGCCTCCTCCAACTTCTCGTTGTCTTGTATCTGCATTCTGTGCACCAGATTGCAGCGTGCTAAATTGACCGGACCTGATATGACCCAGCCAAGATGCGTATTCTGCGCATGCGGTTGGTTTGCCTCTCCACTGATGAGGCCGTCCTTGATAATTAAACTCCAAACATCTGCCCCGATCAGCAGATCAATTTCGCCTGGATTCCCGAAGTCCGGGTCCGCCAATTGTAAGCCTTGCAAATGATGCCACTGGCCAGTCTGAATCGGATGAGAAGGCAAGTCCGCCGTAATTCTCGCCAACACAAATGCATCGATCCGTATAGAAAAATCCGCCTCGTACTGTGAGCGTAAGTGCAACACGGCTACTCCTCTTGTCATAGGCCCTCGTACACCTCCTGCACCAGCAACAACCATATCCAACTTTTGCCTCTTGATTCTTAGCTGCTGCATGCATCGCTCCGTTATGAAGGTAATTTGCGACCCTGTATCGCATAGCGCCCGTGCCGTAATACGACTGCCTTGAATATCCAGTATGTCTGCCCTTGCGGTTGCCAATAGCGTAGTGCGACCATTGTACACAAACGATGCAATAGCCGGTGCCTTATCTGCCATGCCTAGTCATGCCGAAGCCTGTGGGCGTGGTGATGCAGACGCCGTGCTGCATGATGCCTCAGCCTGGCTCGTAGTCAAAGAGCGACACAAAATGGTATGATGTGCGCCTTGGCACTTTCCGCATCGTTTTTTGGATAAGCATGCTCGCGTTGCATGACCTGGAGTAAGGCAATTAAAACATAAATTAGAACCCTTTATCTTACCAAATCGTTCTGCCGGGGGGAGCGCCTCCAACGTCGGACAGCGTCCTATAGAGTGTTCGCCATTGCAATAGTAGCAATGACCCTGATCCGCCGTCGGTAAATTTGATCGGGTTAGCCGCGGTGTTCCACCCGTGCTCGTATGCGCCTTCGGATTTGTTGATGATCGCCGACCCGCCTGATTGCCTGCATAAGCCACTCGTTCCGCCATTGCACATCCCATGTGATCGAGACCACGTGCTCTGCCTTCGATAAACGCCAACAAATCTGCCAGTTTCGGAAGTTCCGTGCCTCGTTGCTCCATTTCCCAATGGATAACCGTTGCCTTCGGTAGCTTCGACACCAAAATGTGGACAAGAATGTCATCCCACTGATCTACCGGTCGTTTCATGGCTGCCAAGGACCGCGTTGTCTCGTTCGTAAGGTCAACTACTCGACGCAAGCCTGTGTTTTTTCGTCTCGTTTAAAAATGCCAAAAAAAAGAACTCTCTAACCGTTCGATGCACTTCGTCGCGTCGCCTACACAATAATGCACCGTTTAAAAATTCCACGATACCGTAGCCGTACAACCGTTTGCCAATGCCTATGCTTTGTCGCAAGTATCAAATTAGTATTTAACCACTGTCAATATACTCCTCACAGGAGGCACCAAAAATGTATCGTAATTGTTGCCAAAGTATGCCTGTAATGCCGGAAAAACAAATAGAAAGCCAAGCCGTTAAATTCAAATGATTTTTATTTGCGATTACGCATCCGTCGTATTAAAGAGTCGAACAAGAACTAACATAAAATTTACTTCAGTTGAAAGAAAAGTATTAAGAGAAAGGGTAGAAAAAAGTTTCCATCGTAACAAAGCATATAGGTATATATGTGCGTCCGCAGATCTGCCTGCTGCAAGTCTCGCTGAGTGCCGCTATATGTTGACCGTTGCCTGTACATTCGTGTGTATGCGCTGTCGCCTGATCATCTTCATCATCGTTGTCGATGCCTGCCTGTGGGTTTTTGCACGTACATACATATGTCTCGTCTGTTAGCTGCCTTTTGTTGCGGTGGTTTGCCTTCTTTTGTTAAATGTTGGATGTCGTGTTGCTACGGTTATTTTTTGTTGGTTTGCCTTTCGTCGTTATGTGCATCCTCTGTTTACGATTCTCATGCGATCTGCGACAAAAACAAAGCATAGTTTGTCGCCGCAAGGGCGCTGGAATTATCAAACTTCCTCAAGCGATTTTTTTTTTTTGCTGTTTTCAATTAGGATCCCAAATAAGCCCATTACACCGCGCCTTTGCTGAAATTTATAACTAGGATTTGTTATTTCCTCTGTTTATCTTGGAAGACATTTATGACCTAATACGCGGATTAAATATGAAATAAGTGTTCTTTTAGAGGGCGAACCAAGTGTCCTTCCTTTTATAATCCAGGTATTTCAGAGCACCCAACCAACATGATATTAAATACATATTATCATCTCGCACTTTGTTCACAAACAAACTGCTTTCTAAGGGTAGGTACGCCCGAAAATGTGCAAGGAGCCAAACACGCAATAACAACGAAGTAGCGGATGAAAAATGGTTAGCATACTTTTAACTGAAGCTTATGAAATGCGATCCATTAATCTTTAATGTAAGCGAATGCGGCAGACAGTGAATTTCCATTTATCATTCTACAACCCGCAGGAACAAATATTGCCTTGCTTTTTTTTTTTTTTTTTAAGTGGGTATGTTTGTAGTCCCGTTGATTTTTTCCCTTAACATGCGTATAGGGGATACCTAGATACAAATGGAAAAGTTACAACATAGTCAGTAGCCCTCGATTTTTCTTTTGGTAATGGACGAATATATTGGTTATTCGGATTGAATTACGTCGATTATCCTTTATATTGTTATCCTTTGCCTGGCCTAGGCCACCTTAGTGTCGTATTCATATAAGTATAGATATGTGAATGTATGTGTTGAATCTATCGTTGGGCGAAGTTCTCAAATCTACATATTGTAATGCTTTAATAGAGGATCTAGTTGGTAGATAATATTTTTAGTCAGAAACTAATAGAGACTTGGGAAAGGAAACTGATTAAGTGCTTTAATGACGAATGATGTCTTTTAGATAGATAGATAATTTAATTTATTTCTTGAAAATCTATTATGAATATATACAGAAAAAATTAAAACATCAATGGTACAAGGATAACAGATTAGAAAAATGAGATATTCTGTATTTTACAAATTGAATTGCCCTCTTGACATATGACAAAAATTAAGAACTTTCAAAACAAAAATAAACAGCGTGGGTAACTTTTAGCTTTCATTTTTTCTTTATTTTTATGATTGGCCAACCTATTTAGGAGGCGTACGGTTCCTAGTTTCATAATGTTTGTAATTTTGTTTTCTTCGCGAATGGGATTGCCCACTGTTTGTTTCTACTTATCCTTTAATGAGAAAATACAAACAAAAGGAGAGGGTGTAGTTGCGCTTGATGGCACGAGCACGGCACTATTTATTTGAGAAGTGTTAGTTCTGCAGTGCGATCGATTTGTTTGGGTGAGGTCAACCCTGACAACGATGAATACTACGAGTATGAATCCGAGAAGAGAGCCACAATAATGTAAAATAGATTTAAGGAAACAAACATTGTATACCGTTGGGATCCTGTTGTTGAGCCAACACCTTTAAATATTAACTATTCACCACCATTTGTTACCTAGCCTTAAGTCAAATTGTATATACAAAAAGTTTAATAAATGCAAATGTAATGTACATAACATATGATTAGAAATTTAGAAAATAAAGGAAGAAAATCAAGTAGTGAGCAGCAAAGCTTTTAAATAGAGTGAGTAAATCACTAAATCGGAAGTAAGCTTAAGTAAGTAAACGTGTGCTGAATTCATTTATTTCTTGTTAGGTGAAAAATCCCGCTGAGGTAACATTCAGAGATCGCTGCATAATATTTTGTTTACGTAGTGTAAACTGTACTCCAGTATAAAAGCTCAGCTGGTTTTTGGTGGTAGATATTTTATGTATTATCGTAAATTGCTGTCTGGTTGTCATGGTAATTCATGTGTTTTTTTGTATATCTTTTATTTGCAGGTCAATCATGCTCCACGACACGCTGATAATCTTTTTTATGATTTTTGTCTTTTTTCATTTCATTCCTTTTAATCAAAAACCCCAACTTTTTGTCATTATTTTTTTTAACAGGTTTTATGTACAACTTAAAAATAAGTATATAGTTGGCGCAACAGATCCGTAGAGACCCTAGGCTAAACTTCTCACAGGCATTCGTTTTGTGTGCGTTTTTCACATTTGGAACGAATGGAAGGGATCTAACGGGTGATTTTTTAGCTGGTTTGGTTTTGGCAACACTGGTTTTGAAAGCTGACGTGTGTTTAGTACCTTGTGTCACTGTCAAACAGCTTCAGTTTGGTTTGCAATTTAACCATGGATCGTCTTACAAATGAACAACGCTTGCAAATTATTGAATTTTACTATCAAAATTCGTGCTCGGTTCGAAATGTTCATCGCGCGCTGCTTCCATTTTATGATCGGCATTCTCGACCTTCTGAGCAGTCTATTCGGAAGATTGTGACCAAATTTCGCACCAAATTTACTTTGTTGGACATTAAACCACCAACACGTTTACGTACTGTGCGTAGTGAAGAAAATATTGCGGCCGTATCAGCTAGTGTGACAGAAGACCGCGAAATGTCGATTCGGCGCCGTTCCCAGCAGTTAGGCCTTTGTTACAGCACTACGTGGAAAATTTTGCGGAAGGATTTGTGCGTAAAGCCTTTTAAGATACAGCTTGTGCAAGAACTAAAGCCAGGCGACCTACCACAACGCCGAATTTTTGGTGAATGGGCTCTTGGAAAGCTGGCCGAGGATCCGCTTTTTTATCGAAAAATTGTGTTCAGCGATGAGGCTCATTTTTGGTTGAATGGGTACGTAAATAAGCAAAATTGCCGCATTTGGAGTGAAGATCAGCCAGAAGCATTGCAACAGCTTCCAATGCATCCCGAAAAAGCCACTGTTTGGTGCGGTTTATGGGCCGGCGGCATTATTGGGCCATATTTCTTCAAAGATGATGCGAATCGCAGCGTTACTGTCAATGGTGAACGCTACCGAGCGATGATAACAAACTTTTTTTTGCCCGAAATGGAAGTTCTTGACTTGCATGATATGTGGTTTCAACAAGACGGTGCCACATGCCACACAGCACGCGAAACAATGGCGCAATTGCGAGGCGAGTTTGGTGAACAGTTAATTTCACGTTTCGGGCCGGTCAATTGGCCGCCTAGATCGTGCGATTTGACACCATTAGATTATTTTTTGTGGGGGTATGTCAAGGCTAATGTGTATAGGGACAAGCCCGCTTCGATTGACGCACTGGAAGCCAACATCCATGCATTCATTCGTGAGATACCGGCCGATATGTGTGAAAGAGTATGCCAAAATTGGACTCAGCGGATGGACTACCTGAGACGCAGCCGCGGTCAACATTTGCATGAAATTATCTTTAAACATTAAATTGCAAGGTTCAAACTATCGATTCAAATAAATATTTCATTCATTTTTTCGAATTTTTTGTGTTTTTTTTTTTTAAAGTTCTAAACCTCTTAAAAAATCACCCGTTACAATTTTATTCCGAGTTTAAACGGTCAATTAAGAAGTCAGACGACTTTTATTAATGAAACTGGCACTAGCTTTTTTTGAAAGAAGTGTTTTGTTAATGAAAATAGTCCAGAGGTATTGGCTTCTGAGGATCGATCAACAGCATTTTAAAATAAGACACGCACTTAATATTTCATCCTGGATTGTGCTCAATTTTGAATTTTGAATTTAATTGTGAGCAGAATGAAGAATCTCTACGCTAGGTACCTATACTTAAGAATAAGTTACTGAGCGTTTCTTACGTTCACCGAATGCCTATACATTTCATCTTTCAGCGGAAGCTCATATTCAGGTTACCAAAAAGGATTTTATACCGAAATACAAATAAAACATCATTTTAAAAACCTCCAGATTTCCCCCCGTCGACCAAAAAAAAAAAAAAAAATAAAATAAATAAAGTGCACGACTGGGTCGAACAAAACTTTCTCCTTTATGAAAAGTTTTGTTGGTTGTTTTTATATTTTATTAGAATCATTAGAATTAGAATCAATGCATATACATATAAACAAGCATAGTAGGAGTTTCTCATTTTCGATCTGTTAGGGAATGATTTTCTTTTTGATTGGAATATATTAATGACGGTGGCTTAAGTTGTCTATGATTGGAAGTATTGTTCGTTATAGATAGATATTTTTCCATATAAATGCATATATGTACCTATATGCAAGTATTCAGAGATTTGTTTTTGTATTTGCATTAGCAGTTATAAACTGAATATCACGATGAACGTGTGAAATTTTGTACGAAAGCAATGAGCCTTGTTGTGAGTTTCGCCCGAACAATATTCCACCCGAAAAAATTGACATTTCATTTTTCGCTTATCATGAGTTCCGGGCGAAAAATTGTTGATGTTCGAAAAAATTCCCCTTATTGGCAGCACTGTTTCGGGCGGAATATACTGCTATTTTCCACATACATTTTCCATTTGTTTTTTTATTTATTTCAGGATCAAGACAATCAACAAAAGGCAAAGCGATTTACTGCTCAACAAAATGATGGAAAAACCAGACATCGCAAGGGGCTTCATCAAAGAAAATAAAGAGAAGGTAGCCGCATTTTGGAAGCAGCTCACTTTTGAACTCAACAGCGCAGGACCACAAAACAAGAGTGCGTTTGAGGGGAAAAAGGTAAGTATTAAAACATAACCGTACTTCTGGAAAATATAATTTATGTATGTAGGTGTGGACCTTTTTGATATCCACCCTCTGCAAAGAAACGCAAGCAACCTGCTAGTTTTAAAATGGGTGGAATCGCAAATTTTTGTTTGGACAGGGGCAAGGCGTTGGTAAGCACATCTAGCAAATATTTGAATGCTGGTTTGATTCTATAGTACTGATGAAATCTAAAAAATAGCACAATATTTATTTACAAAAATGCAAAAAACGATTGATTCTTACAACGGTTCGCGCAACTCCAAAGAATTGGATGTATCTCGCAAGTGTCTTCGAGTAACTCGTTCCACAGTATTTCCTTCTTCGTCCTCTTGTATTAGCATTCGCAGTGCTATGCTATGCATTTTTATAATAATTCTTCTTTAAAACACCTACCTAAATAAAATAACAAGCAATTTTAAACTTATCTTTATTTTTTTTTAAACTGTCAAAACACATATTAGGTGTGTTCGTCTGTGTTCGAAATGTCACTGTCGATTCGAAGTTTGCATTCGTTCGGGCGAAACTCGCAATAGCTTTTAGAAATTCGGGTGAACAGAATTTCGCTAGGTGAAAAATTTTCCGGGCGAAACTCACAATAAGGCTGAATATCTTTCTCTTACTACGTAATGGAGAAAGTTAAAAAAAAAAACCTAAATCTGGGGGGAAAATCCCCAAACTGGCAACCCTGCATCTGGATTTAAAAATCCCAAACGCAGTTTGTTCGTACGTTTAAATACGATTTCCTTTCTATCTCCGCCATGACGAAATCTCACAAGAACCTGCACATTTATCAACTAAATGAATAAAAACATTCTTAACGGAAGTTAATAAGGACTTCATTTAAGAAACATTACCACAACTTCCTATCAACAGTTATTATATTACTTAGTAACGATTTCATGAGCTTCAACAAATGACACCCAAACAATTTAGAGATGACTCCTGGGTGAGCGAATCCACCCGAAGGACTGTTTGGTCCTTCGAAAATACACAGATACTAAGCTTCAATTAAGACCGATACGGAAGTAACTCAATTTCCTGGTCAGAAAGCCTAATTTCCCACATCAACACCTGTTTCCCACCCCCCCGCTGCTTGACCACAAGTTTATGTGTCTGACCACAGTTAACGGAATGGAAACTGAACTGAATACAGATGCAGACCATTTACATCCCCCAGTAATTAAAAGGGCATACAAAAATTTATACTGACTTCTATTTTGTTTGCAGGCTTTTGCTTCGTATTTTAAAGAAATATTTAATATACACTTAAACTAACTTTTGTCAGTGTCACAAAAGGAACTGTCAAATTCTTCTAAGCCGACTTTCGGGATGGCTCTTTCCCTTCTATTTATGATTTTTGGATTTAACATTTGAAGTAGGTATACGTCGTCCCTGTGGATGGTTATGCCCACTGTGTCATGTTAATGCCGTGTCTCGATACTATTCTAATTTAATAAACAATAAATTGCAACACTTGTGCCCATTCCACACTTTGCTCTCGAAAACCAACTTAGCAACATGGGGCTTGCCAACGTACCTTCTACGTTCTCCAGGGAACATTGAAACTTTCTCTTGAATATGGAAAGAAAACAAATTAATTCACAATCAATAAGAAACCATACCCATAGAAATGTTGTGTAAGAAGTAAGTCTTCTTGGTCCACGGAACTGTTGCAAAAACTGCCACTAGTGTGCCGTGTTCTTTTAAAGTTACCATTCGCAAGTTTTGTGAAATGTTATTACTGTCTACATCTATACGGTGTGAAATAAAAGAAAAAAAAACTCTTATAAAAGTTGAAAAAAGATTACAAACATCTTTTCCACATACGAAAGCGAGAAAAGAGGTGCCTGTTTTGTGAGTTTTGACAGTTCTCAGTGCCGTATGTCCTGCCAGCAGTTGCAGGAAATCAATTACAACTGCCAGTATGACGTCAACCGAAACCTCTCCAGAAGACGGTGGATCTAGGAAACGGTTCAAATGTTCCGGGACCATGAATCCACCCGCAACTGAGAAGCAGGGGACGGATGGCGGAGAGGAGGACAGACAGTCTGCTCAACATGGGGTCAGTCTACAGGTACCACATTGCAGTGGTTATGTCGATGGACAACATGTACAGCGGAATATCAGTCAGCCCAAAAAGCAGAAATTGGGTAAAGCCGAGCAACCTGGACCAAGCAAGGTAAAGCGAAAGCTGAACCAAGCTATGGGAAGGAGAGCAAAGCAAGCCGATAATGCTAAGCCATACACTAGGAGTGAGGGAACCAAAGTTGGCAGGGGCGTAAAAACCTTTGCTCAAACAGCGGCGAACGATCTCCAAATGGGTGTTGCCGATATGAGTCGTGAGGGGGGGATAGATGCTTCACATCTGAGTATTTTTAGAAATGCTCTTCTGGGGGCTCTAGACATACTTCCGACAAATGCAGGTGATATCGGTGTTAAGGAGATAACCTTGGAGGAAGGGATTATAGCTATAAAATGCGGTAACCAAGAAACCAAGGATTGGCTATGTGAGACTGTAGGGAAGATGACCGACCTATGGGAGGGAATCAACCTTAAAATAGACAGGCTTCACATACTAAAGGATGTGGAAAGGTTGATAATCTTTGTTCCCGGTCAACCCGTGAGCAGGGATGTCATCCTTGCCAGACTCTGTCGCCAAAATTCCTGTGTGAAGGACACTTCTAAATGGAGGGTTATTCATGCCGGAAGATATGACGACCACAAAATTGGTGGAACCAAGTTGACGATCTGGTGCCCGAGGGAGGAAGCGAGGCTGGTTAGACAAGCAGGAGATAGACTCTTCTGCGGGTTGGACATAGCATTCGTGAAGTTCCAAGGATCATCGGAAAAGACTCAAAATGGAAAGCCACCCGGTAGGGCGACGAAGTGATAGACACCATGGATATGGGATCAACACAAGTCGGGCGGGAGGTGGGCCCGTACCGGGAAAAGCTTAGGGTGATTCAATTGAACCTTCATCACAGCAAAGCAGCATCAGCAATGATGACTAAATGCTTTGATGGGGATTCGTTTGATATAGCCCTCATCCAGGAGCCTTGGATTTTTAGAGGAAAGATTAGAGGACTCCCAAATAGCATGGCTGAATTGCATTATGCGCAAACCAGCGAAAGAGTTAGGTCCTGTATCCTGGTGAGGCGCGGAGTTCAAGCATATAAATTGCCGGATCTGTGTGCCCCAGACCTTGCAGCAGTACGAGTAGGTTCAGGTGCGGGAACGTTTGTTGTAGCATCTGCATACCTGCCGTATGATTCTCCGGATCCTCCTCCGACAAGAGAGTTGGAGTCTTTGGTGAATGCATGCAGGAACAGGAATGAGGACTTAATAATTGGTTGCGATGCCAATGCACATAACACAGTGTGGGGCAGCACCAACGATAATTACAGAGGAGAAGCATTATTCGAATTTGTATCATGCAAGGATCTGGCTATATTAAACAGGGGAACAGAGCCAACCTTCGTGGATGTGAGGCGGAAGGAAGTGATCGATGTTACCCTGTGCAGTAGCCAGATAATTGATAGAATATCAAATTGGAGGGTAAGGGATCAGGCTACATTGTCGGATCACAGAGCCATTTCATTTGATGTTCGTTACGGTTCTAAAAGAAAAAAAGATCGGAAATACATCAGAATTCCGAAGAATACGGATAGGACTAAATACCTTGAAGTACTGGAGGAAGAACTGAATGTAACAGGATTCGGAATACCGAAAAACACTTGGCATGTAGAATCACAGCTGAAGCATCTGCAATCAGCTGTTGAAGATGCGTATCGAGTGGCTTGCACACCTACCTTAGTGGAAAAACAAGATCCAGCGCCTTGGTGGTGTAGGGAACTTGAAAAGCTAAAGAAGGATGTGAGGAAGGCCTTCAATCACGCCATGAGGAGGGGAGAACCCGAAGCATGGGATGAGTATAAGGCGAAAAAGAAAGAGATGAATGTTACTCTGCGACGACGTAAAAGGGAGTCATGGAGGGACTTTTGCTCGAGTATGAGGAGTACGTCTGAAGTCAGTAGACTACAAAAAATTGTCTCCAGGGATCCAGTTTCCAAGATCGGACTCATTCGTAATAGATATGGGGAGATGTTGGAAACACTGGATCAGACAAATGAGGTCCTGATGGAGGTACACTTTCCAGGAAGCTATAAGTCAGATCAGCCCTGGGCTCCAAGGAAACAAGGAGCGAACAGGATGGATAGGACGGAAGCAGAACGGATCGTAACACCAGAAGCGGTCAAGGGTGCGATTGCAACATTTTCACCCTTCAAAACCGCGGGGCCGGATGGTATATTTCCAGGTCTAATGCAATGGGGAGTAGACATAATTGCACCAAGGCTCAGGAATATATACGTTGCATGCCTAGCAATAGGCTACATCCCGATTACATGGAGGGAGACAAATGTGGTCTTCCTTCCAAAGCCGGGAAAAAAGGATTACACCGAGGCAAAGGCCTTCAGACCGGTTAGCCTAACATCCTTTCTGTTGAAAACAATGGAAAGGGTGGTGGTGGACTATATGGAGAGTACTGCGCTTAAGATGTATCCTTTAAATAGTAGACAGCATGCCTACAGGACAGGCATGTCTACAGAAACAGCGCTACATCAAGTAGTACGCGTTGCAGAAGAAGAGCTAAATACCGGGGGCATTGCGATGACCACCATAATGGACATTGAAGGTGCCTTCGATAAGATATGCTTTGAAAGTCTGAAACAAGCCTTGGAAAAACGTAGGGTTAACCCATTGGTGGTAAGATGGGTGGACAATATGTTGAACACAAGGGCGATAAATATTCAGACGGGAACCTCAAAACTCAGAGGAAGGGTTAGCAGAGGTTGCCCACAAGGAGGTGTTCTCTCACCTACACTGTGGAATATCACTGTGGACTCTCTTCTCGACAGACTTGAGGCGACTGGCATTCACACAGTGGGATATGCCGACGACATAGCAATAATGGCCAGAGGCAGTTTCATAGACGTCACCGCAGATATCATGAGAAATGCGCTCAAAGTGGTGGAACGGTGGTGTCTGGAACAAGGGCTTTCCATTAATGCGGAGAAAACAGATCTAATAATCTTCACAAGGAAGTTGAAAAATCTGGAATTTCGACCCTTAACACTTTTCGGATCGGAACTAAAAATGGCCAAGAAGGTTAAGTATCTCGGAGTCTATCTAGATACTAGACTTACTTGGAACTACCATGTTGAGGAGAAGGTCAGGAAGGCAAAAAGGGTACTACATCAGTGCAAACGTGTATGTGGACAGAGGTGGGGACTCTCGCCTAGGTCAGCATACTGGATGTATACGATGATAACTAGACCCATTATTACCTATGCCTCGGTTGTATGGTGGGCGAAAGCCTCCCAGAAAACTGTGAGGAAGCACCTGGATAGGGTCCAACGTTTAGCATGTATAGGAGTTACAGGTGCAATAAGGACAACACCAACATGCGCATTGGAAGTGATCCTAGGGATCTTACCGCTAGACTTATTTATTAAGAAAACAGCGGCCCTAGCGGCACTTCGTTTGCATCGAGATGCGAAATGGCACAATCGTGGTACCATCTATGGACATAGGAAGATCCTGGAACTTGTCAAAAACGAGATTAGGGAGCTGAACATGCCTATGGATGGGATAACAAGGGTGCGTATTATGGAAAGGAATCACAAAACTCGTATTGAGAACGGATTACTTCCAGAAAAAAGGAGTGGTGAAATAGTGATTTTCACAGATGGATCCATGATGGATGATGGAGCGGGTGCCGGCATCTATTCAGCAGAGCTGGAACTAGCCCGTCACGTCAGCCTCGGGAATTACACTTCTGTATACCAGGCTGAGATGATTGCATTGCTGCATGCGTTGGACTACTTGCTTGAGAGTCAGGTGGAGGGAAGAAACATCCTTATAGCACTGGACAATCAGGCGGTGATCAGATGCATGGAACAAACAAACATCACAACATCATTGGCATTGGAATGTGTACTTAAGCTCAATAAGTGTTCATCTAAAAATGAAGTAACACTGACTTGGGTACGAGGACACATAGGGATCGAAGGCAACGAAAAAGCGGACTCCCTTGCAAAACAGGGGTCAACTGAAAAGTTGCTGGGACCAGAACCATTCTCTTCAATTGGCAAAGGAATGGTAGAACAGCTTATTCACAAATGGATCACGGCGGAACACCTGAGAAGGTGGTCAACCGTGGAACAGTGTAGACAGGCTAAAATGGCAATTAATTGGCCGACCTGATCCACTCAAAGAAGGGTTCTAAGCATGAGTCGAGGAACATTGAAGTGGGTGGTGGCTTTGTTAACAGGACATGGTAATTTCGGGTATCACTTAAGGAAGATGGGCCTTAGAGAGGATGATACCTGTCAACTATGCCTGGAGGAACCTGAGACAGCGGCACACATACTGTGTCAATGTCCGGCCTTGGCTGGCAAACGAATGAGGATCTTGGGACATCATTGGGTCGAGACCCAATCGATGAAACAGATCTCCCATAAACAGATGCTAGCGTTAACACTAGGAATCGAGCTCAGGGAAGAACTCTGGAGAAATCCAGAAGTCTCTCTGGGTAAGATTTATAGTGGTAGAGAGACGAAAAGAGACCCGACAATGGTGGTCTGATTCGAATATCTCTCGAAATCTATATATAATTACAACTGCGATATTTTTTTAGAAGTACCTAGCTGGAAAAATATAATTTTTTGTTTATACCAGGAAGTATTTGAAATTATTAATCCACAACATTTGTTATTTTAATTCTAAATTAATTTTCTCGAAAGAAGGATGCAGTTTCAAACGACCCCTTTAAAGGTAAAAGGTAAACATATAAAAAGATCTTTATCAATCAATTCTTGTGTATGGTGCAGAAGTATCGTATGGCTTTGTTTAAAGCGGAAAGGAAACTCTTGGGACATTTTAAGAGAACAATTTTTTGGTTCGAGGACCAATTTTAGGCACTGTCCCTGACCTTCATCGCATTGGAGGAAACTTTTGCGAAAAGTCGGAAGAAGTCTTGCAGGGAAGGCAACTTTAGGAAGCTGAGATTGGTGATCAGATACGGAACGTTATTTTAAACGATTGAATTAAAAAAAAAATACAACTAAACAAAATTCCAAAAACATAAGTAACTTACTTATTTACATAGATGGCGCTACAGTCCGGGGTGAATCTGGGCCTCTCTAGTTAGCGCGATCTTTAGCTAACTGCCTCCAGTTTCGCACTCCAAGTTGGTTGACTTTTGGAAAATTGTGCCCCTGGTGTTGGCTTGCGAGATTCGCAAAATTTTTTCAAGTATTTTATTGGCTATAATATAAAATACAACAATTGCTTTGTTAAATGATTCTTTCTTAGAGTTGTTTCAGTCCAAAGCAAGTGCGTTTGAGTTTGACAGCAACTAGTGGAATTTGTTTAGGTTTTCATGATATTTTTCAACTGTAAACAAACAAATGTTTGGAAATCGATCTTGGTGTCGAAGGCTACGCATATTTCAATCGCACGAATATTAACAAAAAAAGGGAAAGTGATGTTTTTATGTTGGATTAGACACACGAAAATCTGAGAGCGAATCTGAAGAAGCGAGCGCCACCTTCACTTGTTTCTCCGTTGATGACATCTTGTGAATTGAAATGTCATAACACGATTCGCCCAGGCAAATGTGGCGGACAAGAGGCCTGACTTAAAAGTCTGACATAATTCAGACTCGTGAAGATGCGGTTTAAGAGATAAATATATATATACATTATTTTTTTAACGGATTGGCACACGTCACCAAGTGACAAAGGTCACGCTTCACGCAAAGGAAATTGTAGAGCTCTTTTTCATAACTTCTAAGCTTTACTCACGCACTCAGACGACATTCCACTTGCACCTTATATTCAATTTAAAACTCGAGACGTAATGCTTTCAAGGATAAAACACGTACTCGTCCCTTTTTGTACATTGTTTCGTACGAGGATAAAAAGTAAGACAAACGAAACCAACACACATATACAGCTGTATGTGGCTTCATTGGTATGTTTTCACGCACCAATTACGTAGGGATATATTCTATCCAGGCCATCCCCCCACCTGCAACCTTCTTATTTCATAAGCATCAGCTGCAAACGCCAAGAACACGCCAAACACAAGTCTAATTCATTTTTAATCTAGTTCGTCTTCTTGAAATGTGATTTCGTTGCTGTTGATGATGGTGACAGTGATGGCGTTGCCTGGGCTATAATTATGTGCACTTTTGAAGGATATTCTGTTTTAAGAACATTACCTCATTAGGATGCTCGGCACGTTGTTCTTTCGAAACTTTTGCCAGTCTTTCCTGCCTAACTAATTATCAGCTCAAAAATATTGCACGTTCTATTCACATGGGAGAATCTTTAAAACGTTGACACAGGAAATTAGAGTATGTGGTTGGTTCCTTTCACCATATAAAACTTCTTCGTTCGCCGACCTTCAATTTTAATGTGCATGTGTTGGTTGGAAGATGTGTGTTGTGCGTATAAATGATGTGGTGTGTAAGCGTATGTGTGCTCATGTTGATTGATGGCAACATTACGGTAGACTGAAACATATTTTATGCACTTTGTACTAGACTAACATATTTTCACTTCGAGTGGGGAACCATCAGTCGATCTTGACGGTACTAATTTATAACCCATCTATTGTTATGATGTCATGAATATGTGGCAAAAGCTTTTGATTTCTCAATTTTCTATGCTTCAGTACAATCCTTGAAGAAGTTTATTTATAACTCATTCTTTCCTGAAAGTGCCCCAAGTCATTGTTGTGCAAAGATGACGGAGTGCCGTTGTTGAAGCTCCATATATCTTGGATTAGAATACGTTGCTGCTTCTCTGAAGACACATAAAATTAATGGCAAGTAAAAATACTGTACGCGTTAGAGAACACATGCCATGACACTTATTTTTGGGGCGTATTTTATGCTACCTTGAATCGGTCCTGGATCCTGTCTTGTTATAGAAAATTTGTCTGTTTATTCTTTGATTTTGTCTGGAGAGGATTTGTCGCTCTTTTAATTAATTTAAAAGAAAATATATGATGACAAGTAGAGGCAAGACTCATTACCACTTCTGTCGAAATCGCCTCTTGAGTTGCGTCACCATCAGCAGCGTCATCAAGCAAGAAACTCTAAGGATTTATATGAAAATACAGTTTTAATCAATAATGCGGTTCATTTTATAACTTCTGCCTTTTGCATCCACGGTGCTTTTCATTTTAAATCCCAATAATGATAATCTCGATGACAGCTCGCAATAAAAGGCAATAAAGTGGCAGGTTTAATTTATATTTAACGACAGCAGACAAGAAAGTATTCCTGTTATAAATGTCAATCTTCTTTACGATTATAACTAGAAGTACATTCCGATTCACAAATTCCAGCCGGCTTTAAGATATCGGTAGGTCTGAATTATCAGATGGTTTAAAATATCAATATTGCGTCGCACAGTTATCAATAAGGATGGATCGAGATTTATTTAATTTAATTTAATTAAATATGAAGAAAATTTCCTGAATAATTCAACCGCTAAAGGCGCTAATATCAAAGGAAATACATATAGTGAATCTTTATAAATTATAAATAATATACGACCACTGAACTCGATATGGAAATCGCCCAAAAATCTACACGACTGTGTGCCAGAATCAAGGTCCCTGCAGGAAACTTTGATTTTCATGGTCTAGCCATCTATACTATAATATGAGGACGAAATTCCTAAAACTATACTCATGGTGTTCTCAGAAACTACTGAACTGATTTTGGTGAATCTTAAACGTAGTTTTTAGATTATTTTTTTTTTTTTTACTTCTTATATAACCAAACAGATCACCCATCTTATTAAATGATTTTTTGTTCTTCCCAACCGGCCAACATCCCTTTAAACAGTCAATATGTTCAATATTATCAGCCTCCCGTGCCCTTTGTTTACCATTTTTTGAGTGGAAATCATTTTTTTTTTAATTTGACTGTCATTAACACCTTTACCGAACTATCTACGTCAAATCAGTTGCTAGAGCGCAAAGAATCTATCAGATACGCGAAGTGCTATCGGAGGATATAGGCGACAAACGATGCCTTGACATAAAAAAATAAATAAATATCCTCCGTTCTAATCACCAGTTGGCGGGCTTGCAGTTGTCGCTCAGTTCGCGCAAGTGGTATTCACTTGATCAGAAAAGCCTTCCCAAGAAGAATTAACTGTCACAATTCAAAGTGTTAAAAAAAAAAAAACAATCACTTAAGGAGTCTGATGATGAATTAGTGCTGTATGTCGAAATAGCTATCTTTCCTAGCAAAGTGACTGTGCCTACAAGTTGTTGTGGAAAAGTTATTCTCTTAAAAATAACTCTTAAATAAATATGGCCTTACGTCGTATGGCTTATGTCACGGCACCGCGCCAAACTCTTCGATTTGTCATCACCCATTTCCAAAAATTTTCGGCAAAGTGTGTTTTTTCTTTTTTCTGATTTGCCGCTTTTGTTTATTTGGTCATAACGTTGGAGCCAACAACGAAACGCAACCCAACCATAACCGAAATTAGTTGGTTAAAGCCCCTAGTTGACGATGCAGTTGAACATCTAGCAGTAAGAAAATCTCAAACTCTTCTCCGTTTTTCTGCATAATTAAGAGAACAAATTTGTTATTCAAAACTTGAACCATCATTTTGTGAGCGCGAAAGTTTTTAAAAGAATTTTTTTTTTAGATGAGGCGAATTTCGAGACTCGTCCCTCATCCAATTAAATAACAGGACCAAGTTCTTTCAAGTAAAAATGTAAATTAAACCCTTTTTTCTTCTTGTATTTTTGTCAAATATTTTTGCTAATTTCAACCAACTCCGGTGCTCAGTCCCTTTAACAGCACAATATGCTGTCTTCATTCCATTGAGGTAGTATTTTTAAACACCTAACATCAGGCGATACAAGATGAGGGTAATTGTGTCTACTTTTTTCGTCCGTCCAATCACTTGCACAGAGAAAACGAATCTACCACGCATTTTCTTAGTCCCGGATGAAATTAAATTTTATTACTGTTTTCAAAGTCCATTTCGGATCCACACTGTATTGTTCTTGTTCGTATAGTGTTGAGCTTGATAGTCTTTCAACTTAATCCTCTTTGATTATTGTCAACCTAAAGGACAGTAAAAAGATGTCGACATCACACAACGGAAGGAAATCAACAGATAGTTTGATATCTCATCCGGAGGAATTCGTGCCTGGAAAGCGAAAATAGGATGGTTGTGGATATGTGGGAGTGGGTAGTTAACCTTTTTCCTCCCCATTTTATTTTTATTGGCATTTACTTTCGACCATAGATGAAATATTTTACGGGAATTTTCACTTGACTTACACTTTTAGGGCAGTAAACAGTTTTTCTCTTTAATATTTTTTTCTATTGCAAACTGTGAACTGAACGTTTGCTTATTTTTATTAACAAAGACGGTTGATTTGCGTTTGAAATTGAGTACATATTCGCACTGGCTTGTACATTGTGTTAAATAGTAATCAATTAAATACAACATTCTACAAGCTCGATAGACTGCACATTTTCAAGCTTATTGCAACAAATATTCCACCATTTTTTTTTCCAGGACTTCCATCTTATCCCGAAATTTTTAAAACGTTTCAGAAACCGAGAGAAATATCATTGGAATTTAATTAAATTCAAAATGGCCGAACAGATTGGCTTTACTTTCCTTGCGAGAAACTTTAGGCACTTTCAATGTCCCAATAGAAAATTATTCTATAACAAAGAACAACTTTCGATTGCAGTGGAAAGAACTATTAAAGTCATTTGCATAGTCTTTCCCATGGGCAGCAGTTATGTTTTTGATTTCAACCAATACCAGTTAATAATAAAGTGCACGACTGGGTCGAACGAAACTTTATCGTTGATCGAAAGTTTGATGTGTTGTTTTATTAAGTAGGTAGGTAAAAATTTGAGAAGCGATGCTAGGAATAGTATTTACTAAAATCTATATTGGAGTTATTCATCTTTTACGGTAGTATTTAGTTTTTATTAGTTGAATCTCTAGTAACAGGAAATTGTCGCAACTTATGATTAGAGAGTTTTAAGTACATACGGTACTATTTTATAAGTTTTAATAATTTAGAAGATTTTTGGGTAAAAGGATAAGCGTATAGGTAGTAGAATTTTTTGTTTTCTGATCTGTTAGGGCGTGCGTTTATTTTTGGCTGGACTGTCATTTGACATCATGTCAATGATCATATTATGTAAGAATTCAGAAATTTCTATTTGAATTCGCATTAGCAGTTATAAACGTGTGGGGTTGCAAGTGAAGTGAGATTTTCTGATTGTGTAACCTCCAAGGTATGTGTTTTAAGGTGCATATTAAAAATGGTTCAAGAAAATAAGTGAGTAATATTTGCTAAAAATAGGTTTTTCGTTGCTGTTATTGCATTTTAAATGGCTGTTGCATGTTTATTTTAAAGTGCGGTAGGTATTGAGTTTTAAAAATATATATATAAACACAGATCGGCTTTTGGATAGTCATTTTGGAGAAATAATTAAATACTGCATTATTCAAATTTTTTTAAGAAAAACTAAGTAGGCGATCTTGTTAAGAATACTTATAATAATCTTCAACATTTATTTCTATCAAAATCCTTGGAGCGGTTTTTGTAAAATTTGGCATACAACTAAATATTGCAATGTTTAGTGTGAAAAATACTATCGATTGTAAGGAATGTAAGCATTAGGTACTTGGTTTTTTCAAGTTTTATTGAAATCGAAAATGGGGTTTTCGAGATTTGAACAGTCTTTAAAATTAGCGTTTTCGGTGATTCGAATTGAAAATTAAGGACACAATAATTTTGAGAATATCAATTTTACTCTAAATCAGCATTTTGGGCAAAATCATTATTGCCGTTTTCAGGCAAACTAAATTTTGAAAAAATATTTTTTTTTCAAAAATCTATTGTACGATAATAGGTATAGAGAAAAACTGAGTTTGCTATTAAATTATAAATTACCATACTACATCAGAATTTCATTTTTATTATTTTTACAATTATGGACCGTTTTCGATATATTTCAAAATTACCTACCGTTATTCTTTCTTTTTTTACCGAAAAACTGAGTAAGCAGTCATTTTAACCTCACCTACTTAAGCTTAAATATCAATTTTGTTTGAAGTCGTTGGAGCCGTTTTCGAACAAATCAGACTGGTATAGGTATGTCTATAATGTTTATATGGGACGTACCATTAATATTGAGGTTACTGCGCAAAACAAAAAAAAAAGGCCCCGAAATGTAAGCCCCCAAACTCCAAATCCGAAGTTTGAACGAAAGCCTCGGCACAAACAGACGGACGGACACAATTTTGCGACCCACTTTTTTGAGTTCCTCTATCATCGTTATGTCAGAAATGATGAACATCTCAAGTTCGAAATTTTGTACGAATACAATTTCTTTTTCTTACTACGTAATCGAGAAAGTTACAAATTGCTGAATACATTTAATAAATTTGTTTGTCCTTGAATAAGTAAATCTCGGACAATATTACAAAAAAACTCGCATTTATATCTTTATATCTTGTGCACGGAAAAAAGCATGCACACGTTATCTAAAGCAAAGTCTCCGCCCAAGTTTGACTTACGCTGACTTATGTAAGGAACTTAAACATATATTGCAGTTGTTTTTATATTTGAATATATTCTATTTAAAAGAAACTTTATTATAGATATTGCAATAGTTTTCATTAATTACCTGATGTCCTGAACAAATCGAACCATTAGGCACTCGTACTCGAAAAGGGCTATGAACAGGGCACGAAGTCCTTGGACCCCATCGCGATGACGACGGTCCCTGCATTGGCACTGAATTAAAACTATTTGAACTACAAGGATTACACAGGGGTGGCGGCGGCGGCACCGATGGCGGTGGTGGACCGGCGCCGCCTACGCCACAATGACCAATACCACCGCCACCAATGCCAATATGTGAACCTAAATGACCGCCACCACCGCCCAGCATGGATTGTGGCGGGGGTGGTGGCGGAACTGCTGGTGGACCGCCCGGACCCGGACCATGATGACACATTGGTCCTCCGCAATTCGGTATGCCCGACCATTGACCCCCACTGCCACCGATGCTGTTCAATTGTCCCCCGCCGCCGCAGTAGTGGTCCACGGCAAAGCTGTCTTGGCTACCAGAGCATTGTAATCTGTGAGGTGGTGGCGGAGATGATTGTCTCGAATAAATTTTTTCAGCTAATTAGTTATCTCTGCAGCGGAACTATGATGATGGAGTCCGGTATCAAGTCGCTATCGAATGATGTCGCTAGTAAACGTATTTCAGCTAATACGATTGTATTTGTGCGCCTCAAATATCACTTAGTGACTTATATAGGAATCGTGTCAACTCTTTCTTTCTTTCTCTCACTATTTGAATACTGAACCTTCTACTTTGTTGCACCACATCAATTGATCGTTGTTAACTTTGGATAAACACATTTTTTGTCGCGTAATTTGTTTTAAAAATATTTTTCCTGTAGTTGCGCAATGTGTTTGAATATTCCTTTGATTTGATTCGAATTGTCTTATAATTTACTTTATATGATTTTTATTATATATATATTTCTTTTTACTTTTTTTTTTTTTGTTTGTTTTAATTTGAATTGGAGTTTATGATCACAGAATGTAACACCAAAATTTTAACTAAAAAAATTAATTATTAATCTAATTTATTTTATTGCGTTTGTAGGTTTTGCTTTCTTCTTTGTTTTTCTAGTGTTTTTTGTTTTTTTTTTAATTTCTATTTACATAAATATACCTCTGGTGATTATAAAAAATAACAGTTATATTAAAACAACAACAACTACTATTCTAGCAATAACAGCAAAATTTTGTTTATTCAATATATTATTAAAAAGTGTCTTTGTTAATTTGTTCTATTTAAATAAATTTGTTGTTATAAATTGTTAAATTGTTGTTTCCTTTTGCATTCTCGGGAATTTAGTTTTAAAAATATTATTCTATTTTATTTCTGTTTATTGGTTTTTAAGTTAACATTGGTTTTAATTATTGTTTTAAATTTGTTCTATTTGTTTATAGTTTTTTTTGTGTGTGTTTCCAAAGGAGGACTTATAAACAAATGGGAGAAGAGTGTGGGACATCTGAAAATATTTAAAAGAAAAGGTACGGATTGTTAATACTATTGACAGATGAGTACAATTGGCCAACATATCTCTGCATAAGTCCGTTTGTATGCGTTTGAATAAACTATTTGTGATTTGAAGTGTATTTTGTTTAGTTTCAACATTTGTACAAAGAAACGACAAGGTACCTACCGCTAACAAAACCTTGATATGTATTTAAAGAAAAATATGAAGACAAATAATAGTAGGTAATTAAGTCTTTCTATGATATCGTTTCTGCTTGATTACGTTTCAGAGCCCCACAATGATTGCAGAATCCACAACTTACTTCCCTTCAGAGTTGTTAGCGCACTCTCTTCATTTATCCCACGAAGCGTGGTAAATTTTCCCTTTTTCCCTTTTCACCCCGTACTCAAATTCCCTTTTAAAATCACACGATACTTTTTTGCCCCCCAAAATCCATTTTTTAAAAGTAAAATTTGTATTACACGGAAATAAAGTCACGGTTAATTAACCTTTGGTATTAAAACCACAGTTTGTAACATTACTACGATTATTTTTTGGTACTAGATTATTTTCATAAAAGACAACCTGTATGAGCTGTATTTTATGGACATTCATTGTGTTGATAATCATGGTGAAAAGTAGATGTTTTGATGAAATTTCAGCAAGATTGTATAGTCTGAATGTTTTTTGAAATATTCCTGAAATTCCCACGATTTGGTGTTTTTTCCTCTTACCCCACGAACTGCTTTTCGGACATCGAAATTCACACAAAAACAAATTAATCCCACGATATAACACTGCTTCCCTTAGCTCATGTAAATGGTCACACTGTGTTCTTAATCTGCCTGTAGATAGCTTACTACCATCTTACTCCTGATAATCGTGCCTAATACCTTCTTATCGTCATTGTCAACACTTGAGTATAGAGCTCGAATAACATTAACAATTCACCATCCCTTAAGAAACAGTGTAGAGTGTACTACTCTATTAAAATACTATCGCGCTATCTACCATTATTGTTATTGTCCTCAATTCAATTGTATACAATTCATTCGCACGCTTAAAACACAACCCCCTAAGCACTATACCAAGCTCAGTTCTCTTTCTCTGCTTTAGGAGGATACACACAGTGTACACACATCAAACTGATGATTCCCTCTTTAGGTCGCTTTTTCTCTATCACTGTGCTATTTATTTTCATCAGACGACATTTCAAGGACTAATTTAAATAAATATTTGTATCCTTTAAGAATGCAAAGGCAAAATATTTCTCAAAAGAGGGACACAGATATGATATAAAAAGTTTACATTAATAGGATGCCATGGTTTAAATTGATGTCATGTCTAAATGCAAATGATCCCATATATACACCCAAACAAAAACCCAAATGCCAGTGTTATGGCAGAGTATGAACAAAAAACAAATGCAAACTGAGGAGTTTGGATTATTTAGATTGATAGACTGGTCGTTGGCGATACAGCACATTTCGACTGTGGAGATGTTGTCTTGTCAGAATGTTTCCGACTTTTATATTCCCAACAATATGCGGATATGTATTTTATTCATACAACTTCTTCTTAAATAATGTCATTACTTTTATGAGAACATCCCCAAAAGCTGTTAAATATAATTATTTTATCGGACCGAATTGACATCCCTCTTTTCTGAACGGCATGAAAAGAGAAAAGCCATAACATTAGCATCTCTTGTAAATTTAATGTAAAATGGAATGGACGAATTACCTACGCAAATATTTAAATAACAAAAACGATTCAAAAAGCACTCACTCAACTATATCAATAAAATAATTATCATAATCATCATTTTTATTATAAACTTTACTGTAACTTACCTTAAGGAAAAAACTATATCCTTTTAAATGTTAAAAAACTGCGATTTGAATGTTTGAACTGGCCTAGGCCATTTTGAGCGTATTCATAACTTCAACCCATAGGGTCTTTAATTCTACACCAGCAGGACAATAGAGAAGAGGAAGTCGTCGCCTAAGACGCCGTGTACACTAGACTGCAAAAGTATTTTGACAGAAATGCAAGCCGCTTTTTCAAGGCGAATAGTTCCTAACGGCTACGGATTAAATGTCTAAATCATCTGGCCACCCCCAGGCGCAGAGTTAATCTTATTGAATATGTATGAGGTTGCATTAAAGAAAAAAATAAACGTTTTCCTGACACGGAGCAGAGAGATAATTTTTGTAGTAACCAAACGGTTCCAAGCCAATTACAGAATGTTACAACGCACCTATATTAATATAAACACGAATAAAGTGCTAGTTTAAATGCTGGTTTAGACATGTTAAATACTAGCTGTGCCCGCAACTTCGTACGCGGCGTGAGATTGTGTAGTTTCCAATAAAAGAGATTTGACCGTTTTCTCAATGGCACATTTGTTTAAAATCAACAGTCTAGCTAAAACAAAGCGGTGAACATTGTCAATGTGAAACAATAAATCAAACAAATCTATTTACCTAAAACACCAATTTAAGAAAATTAAATTCAACAGTGTAAGTACTAAAGTTACACTTCCTTACTGTAGCTATCAACGTAGGTACTATAACAACCATTAAAACAAAAACCTTGAACTCAATTTCTATATACACCACCATACGTCCATCAGCGCACGTCATCGGCCATCTGCGCATTTCCTCAGAAACACATTGTCGCTTTTGATTACATCCACATTCACATCGCATACTTCTCTTTCGTTTCACTTAATTTGGAGAAAACACCACGCAGTGAGAATATAAATTTATTTTTTTCATGTTGGATTTTAGGTTGTAGCTCAGCTTGACATAACTATAAAAGTGTTGGCTCTCCTAAGTATTTTGTTTGCATTGATTGATTAAGAATTGTTTGAGTAATGGCGAGTAAAAGGCAGTGGGGTCAGAAAAAATCACATTTTGGTCAAAAACGCTCAAAAAAAAAAAAAAAAAACAGGCAATGCCAAGGAATAGCCTATGTGTTTCTCAGAATCTTAAGAAACATTTCAAAAAAAGTTTCATCGAAATCTGTGCAGTAGTTTTCACGTCATTTGGTAACAAAGAAAATGCCTACAGTTTTATTATATGTATAGATATTGTTGACTCAATATAGAGGATGTGGAGGTATGCGATCCTTCCTTCTTCTTTGTTTATAACTATTTCGTTCCATATTTATAATTTGAATAACTTGAAATGATTGATTTGTTGACAGCTATTTTTTTGTTTGTTTGTCAGCGGTCGGAAAAGTCATTAAATGTCGTGAGGAATTTGTAGAGGTTTGTTTGATTTGACAAACTTACAAATGCAGCGACGAAATTCAACAATTCGCTGAAATTCAACATTTCACTGAAATTCCTCATTTGGACTCTCTGCAACCCCCTGCTTGGGTTTACTGTTGGATTACGGGGTGTCTGCGAGGTTGAGTGTATGCAAAGTTCCTTTAATCTAAATTAGTTGCAATTTTCTATGAAAATTGAAATTTAAAAGTAAAAAAAAAAGAAAATTGAAAAAAGTTTCCGCAGAAAAATTCTTTTACAGTATATCTTAGAATAAACCAATTTAAAAAAAAAAATATAAATAAATTTACTTAGTCCTCATAATGGAAACCTGAGCCGTAAATCCTTTTGAATATTTTGATGACAAAAAGTTTTACTCGCTTTTATAATGGACTAAAAATTTAGGCACCGGCTTTCAAGTTAGAGTGCTCTTAATATCTACAATGCTCTCCTAATACACGATGACTATAATTTTGCACTAATGTATTTAAAAATAAAAAAAATGCTTATTTTCACATGCTAATTAAGTAAGCACATTGTGTATTATTATTGTTTTGTTCATTTCTTCCTAGAATTCATAAAATTACTGTAGAGTGTAATGAGAGAGAAGCAGTTCCTACTACGAATCCATGAACTGTAAGTACATTCGAGTGACTTTCTAATACTGAAATATAGCTTCTAGAACAACAAGAGTCGCAATATCTATAAATCACTCCTTTGTGCGTGTCTGCAGTGCTACCAGTGTTGTCAGAAGGTTATGATGGAATATCCCAGATTGACCATTAACAAAATTATTTTTGGATGGATTCATGCCATTACAAAAATCCCCTAATACAAAAAAAAAAAACATTTTAAACAAAAATAACACTGAATGACTTTATTTTGTCAGATATAATACTATTTCTTAACAAAAAAATAATAAAAATTGCGATCGTTATAAATTAAAATTAACAAAATAGGAAACTGACTTCAAAACAAAGATGCCTACTTTATCACTAGAATGTTTTGGCTTAACCTAAGGGTTCGGTTCACTAGTATTATAAAATCGTTATTATATGAAACTTGTAACTATCCCTCGGACATATTAAAATTCCAAGGAAATCTCTCAAAAAGGGATAAATCCATCAAAATGGCATCACCCTTCGATTCCCGGTTCAGGCTGTGCGATGTATTATCAATTGCATACCCAAGCTTTAAGCTTCTCATAAATACATGTATTTCTAACTAATCCATCCTGTCCCACCAGCGACTTCATACTAGCCCCATTTAAGTACACTATTCATACACGTGAGTTTAAAATCGGTGATGCTGATCCTGTTTCCAAACGACAGCTGCTCCATTTGGCTGGAAGCCCTAATTTGATCATCAAAGCAAAGTACACAATACAACTGAGTGCACACGTTCGCTTAGCCTTGTAGCTCAAAAGATTCGAAAACTGCATTAAAAATGCCTGTAAAACCGAATGGAATGACAGAAATATTTTGGATGAAAGCAATCTCCCACATCCCGGCTGGGGCTGAGGGAGAATCCACCGCAGCAGAGAATAAGTATGTTTATCCTCTCGAAATAAATGTGTGGGTAGATGGGGATTAATGTGGATCCTACAAAGTACCATTACTTCACATTGTTATAATTTATATTTAGAATGTTTGCTATGAGGCACTGTTGCGCTCATCTAACAAAAATAAAATAAAATCGGTTCTGCTGCGGAATCATAATACGTTATCCTTCAACCATATGGTGGGTGTGGGTGTGCTCTATCCCCAAAATGCCAAATGCTATATATGTGGGGACTCCTTTTTGTTTTTAGAGGGATACGAAACGACAAACTTGTGGTTACGAGTTCATAAAACGTATATATGCTACTGTGTTGCATGATCGTGGATGTGCAGTTCTATTTGTTCATATTTTACATCAGTTGAAGTGCAAATACATAATATATTCCGCATGCTTTTTGATATTAGGACTTTTCTTCAACTTATATTTTTGGTCATATTCATGACGAGGTCACTTTACGATGACGGTTCTGTAGGACGATGGGCGGTATAGTTTAGATCTGATTAAGCCCGGAATAATGTAGTTTTCTTCAGAAGCTGGTCCGATTTAGTTCACTTTTACTAATTTCAGTATACAGGACACATTTTGACTAGCATCGGATAAACTTGCAAGCTATGCTGTACACATAATGCACACTTAGTTTGCGCATCACTGATTTGCACACGCCATCACCTTGTGAAATTTCTCTACATTCAATTGGGCACACCGGGTGACTAAGTACAAACACATATAAAAGTAGGAGAATATATTCCTTAACTTCACACCCGTCGCCAGTGTTAACGTAACGTGGCTGTAGACTGTAGGTACTTCCATTATGCATACATACATGTTCCATGACAGTCGAGAGAGAGAGAGAGAGAGAGACAGGAAAAAAAACACTTATTCGAACATTGTACTGCTTCAATGAAGCAGGTCCTCAACTACACAGACTCGGAGCAAATCTTTCTCAGACTCAAGTTACTCGCAAGAGCTTTAATAGACATAGCACGTTTGATGGCTTTTAGGGGTAATGATGCATTAATCAATTGAAGTGTTATCCGAGCGCCTGCTTTCGAGCATTTAAGTAGCATTGCACCATGTTACCGGCGACATTCACACCCTTGGCCAATTAAAAGCACTGTTTGCACCCAACCTACCGCTCCCTGCACCACAAAAGAAATATAAGGTTCCCCTTTTTCCAAATGCAATGCCAAGGTCGGTTTTTGATGATTTATACAGTGAGGTCTACCCTTGGCTAACCACCTTCTTTCATATGCATGTAATCAAGGACTTCCTTAAAATTTCCTCAACAAGGTATTTCCTTGAGAGTGCATGCTCTCTGGGAATAAATTTGAATCGACGTGAAAGGAGTTTTTTTCACCACATAAAAATGTTATTTTTCTGAAGAGTTAGAACATACATCTACTGCAAGGAGGCACATAATTGTGTCCTTAATAGAACAATAATACTTGTAGCACGCGCTGCTCAAGTGCATAAGTTATTACATTGCTCGTCACTCGCGGCCTGAATTACACTTTTAATTTGTTTCTGTTATGAAACGTAACACACTCTTAAGCACTTGTCCTTGCCTTGGGGGAGGGGCTGATACAAGAGGCGCATATATAAATGGCACGATTTTCGCTACAACACATTTACAGATAAAACAAAGTTCAAGGGCTAAGAACTTGTCACGTGCTCATATTTTTTTTTTTAATAAAACCATCCTCTACTTTTGTTGGACAATGAAAATAACAAGGATATCGCATCGCTGTGCCAAGCAAGTAGGATTCATGCTGAACTAGGGATGCCAAAAAAAAGACAAACCAGCTGAAATGTAGCAGAATTCATGGCGATGGTTACTTTATCCTTTTCATACCAAAATAGCCACATCTCTGGCTCGTATGCGTAACGCGAAGCTATATACTGCAAAAAAAAAAGGCAAAAAGTTCATTAAGTTGGCTGGTATATCTCTCCCGAAGAGACTGCTGCTCATATGTTTGTAACCCGTTTCCATATCATCATGCTGCTTTATGTTAACGACAAAGTGTGTTTTACTGTCTTTGGATTAAGGTTAGTTTCCCTGCTCCATGTATACTTTTACTGTAGTATCTAACCCAACGCTGTTGTCTTTTGATGTGGCGGATATGTCGACGGGTTTACGGTGCATAGGAAGTTTTTATGCTCATTTCGTGTAGATATTTTCTGTTCGTCGGAGGCTTATGTCAAAAAATGGGTATCGTTATGTGTTTCTTTTCTCACACTGTGTGCCCCAGTTTACCGTGGAGATGAAGTAAAGGTGCAAGGATGCACTTAACTTCCAGCTTAACATCAGAATTGAAAGGGCGACGGCGGCCAGTTTCCCATCCAAGTAAATATTAGCTTTGCTTTGTTGCTGATTTAGAGGTTGAACTTTGCAATGGATTGTGCTCTGCTTGTGGTCGGGTGTAACCATTTTTAGACTTCATATTTCGTGCTGGTGATTCGTGATTGACACGACCTCATCCTTCAACTGTGAAGCACTCTTCAAAGATGTGACTCTTTTAGTGCGATATTTTATTATTTTGTATGGTTGGACCAGTGTTACCAGGTCGTGGGGAATTCCCCTTCTTGTGGGGGATTTCAATATAAAATTTGATGAAAGGACAAAAGACGAATCTTCCCTCTTCTAGGAACAAATGTGGTGAAAATAAAAGAATATTAACTGTCAATATTCAACAAAACTAGATTGGTCGGGAACGCCACTTTTTCTACGTCAGCCACATATGCGAATTGTCAACTTAGTACTGTCCACAACATTTTTAAATATATAAATTAAGATTAGGTAAAGTTTCCAAGGACAATGTAATTGACCTTTGAAACAAAGACTTTATTAAGCGTTAGTAGAAATTGTTTTCGTCAAGTTTTATGAAAATCTGTTATCCACAAACCTGTGACACTAAATAGTTTTCACCATATTAGTTTCACCACTAAGGCCCGTTTTTACTGTACTTACTTACTATTTATTTATGTTTCCTTCGTTAAAAGACGCGTTGCAGGTTCTTAACAAATAACTGGTATTCTTACTTAAAATATAATCAAACTACGTGTTTGAATATTTTTTCCATATATCATATCAAAATGTATGCGCATATAAACAGTTTGAGACAGGCTCGTGCCTCACTATTCTGAATTCCAATTACTATTAATGGAACATTTTGCATAATGATTAATGAACACAAAGCCAACGTGCACCCAACTATCGGTGTCGTCATGTTCCTCCCCTATATACTCGCACGGTCGTTTAGGGAGTTTCATGTAAAATATAACAATACACGAGTGTTTGTGTGGCCGCGCTTAAACGCTCGGAATAAATTCAAATTAAATTTAATTAAACGCCCTTTATCACAATTTGTTACTCGTTAAAATTATCACAAACAAAATTTGCATTCATTAAATCGAATAAATCATGTGAAAAGCATTTTTCGCCCAAGAAAACACAAAATAAAATTTAAATTTTCATCCGAAACAGACGATTTTGCGAGAGCAATCCTTATAGAATTTTGTTCGTTTCGTATAGCAGTGCCTACTTTGCATTGGTGTAATCAATGCGATGCGCATATACATATTTATTATTATTTTATTACGTTAATATATTCATTTTTTATTAGAATACATATATATACATTCAATCGTCAGATGATTTGTTGTTTTTATGTCATGAATGCGCACATAACGTTCCAATTACTCTTTACTCTCAGTCGGGATTTTACAGCTGAGGACGTTTCAAGGATTACTTTGAACAAAGCTACATTTTACTGAAAAATAAATGTATACGAGTATAGAAGGTAGAAGTAATGCATATTGGTGGGTTGTCGGTTGGGCATTTTAATACGAAATCGATTTTTTCATGGGTTTCTGTTTGGTTAACATGCGGTGTAAGCCATTTTTTTTTTGAGATATTAAACTAAAAGGATTGGCAGGATATCGGTTTATGTAGATCGATTTATGTGGACATTCGTTATGGAATACAATATGCTTGCATGCTACCTCCTACCTACAGTGAGTGATTATGAAATTAAATATTTTCAATAAGTACCTACTCTCAATTGAACTCGTGTGTCGTGTGGTGTGTTATGTAAGGAGGCGAACAAATATTGTTGTGTATTATATACAGGAAATGCAGAAATGAATATTTTTTTTTAGTTATCCCTTAACCTTACCGCACAATACACTTTTACAATGGCATTTCCATGCCGCTGTACACTGTAAATAAGGGAACACGTCCCAACGAGCCTCGAGCTGTGTCGCATCTCCCTGCATCTGCATGCAGTTGGTGTTTTGTTGTGAATATATTGGGGACGAATAACATGTAAGCTGTCATTATTGACAACATATTTTTCCCTTTTTTTGCAGTAAACTTTAGTTATTTCCCATACAAAGATATACGGTTGAATATCGATCTGAAATGATCAAAAATACCTCTATTCGTCTAACTCGTAAGCGAATCGTTAAATTGTGTGATAAGACTTGTTGATCTTGATAATAATTGATCCGTGGATAAGTGATCATTTTGTTACCGTCTTTCAGAAAACAGCAAAAGGATGGGCTGTATTTATAATTGAGAACCGTATTATCCACATTGGAGGTATTTTGAATAAAGTATTATTGAATATTCAGTCAAATTATTAATGAATAACGAGCAACGAGTCGGGATGACGACACTTTGGCAGCGCTGTTTTAAAGTTTTGGCGAATTCAGGCAGTTTTTGTCGTTATTCAGTAACGGCGAATGCGTTTCCCTTCGCTCTTAAAAAAAGAAGCTTGTTAATAAGCTTTGATCAAATGTTCTTTCAATGAAAAAGTAAGTATTTTAAAAAGCAAATTTAATATTAAAATTGTCAATTTATGTATTCGATTTGGTACAGAAGTGTATTCTTCGTTGCCGTGATACGCAGTAGTAGTAACATAATCCCGACCAATGTAAGTTGTTTTCCGAATACTTCTACACATATCTAAGTTTGTATCATTTTCAGTAAAATGAAATTGAATTACCATTTAAAACGTTCGCCTAAGTCGCTTATCTTATTCGTTGGATTTAATTGGGAAGAGTCAATTCGATATTTATCGGATGTGAGTCGGATTATTTGCTGCTGAAAAGCAACAGTGTGAAAGATCGTTTTGATGAATTATTTTCATTAGTCGACTATCTATGCCAGCACAACACCTTCCGTTATAGAAGATGGATTTTCTAAATCTTGCAACACACCTTCCTCAACGATAATATCTACACAAACTATCATATTTATTAAAACAAAATAAGGAACATTGCATTTTTTTACAGTGCTTTTATTGAAATGCAGTAAAATGACTGCATATTCCCGGGCTTTAAACTAAAATCTTAACTTTCCTTAACATTAACTGAAAGCATATACAAAAACACCATTGCAACATTGAATGCTCAATTCTTTAGTTTGTGTCTACCTATGCGAAAATTGTTGAATGCTTACAGAAGTCTCCCTGCAAGAGGTTTGCTACATTTAACAGCAATTGACGCATATTTTGAGCAATATTTTAGCATGGGTCGCACTTAAGTTAAACGGTAACACTGATACGTACGATACTGCCAATAAAATGTTTTATCGTCTCAGTAAATTACTATGGGACAGGACGTGAAGAAAACTGCCATTAAATAAAGCACAACGAACAGTGAATGAAAAGAAAATAACGTCGTATGCTTTTTTGCTTTCCTTTCAATGTCTGATGTGCAGGAAGGTACATAATGCGCATTTCCTTTCGCCACTATTCTTATGCTGGCCTGGTCGTTAGGTTATAGGACTAGCAAATAGCAATTTATTTTGCACATCATCAAATTCAAACACTTTGACATTTCAAGGAATTATTGTTTTTTTTTTTTTTTCAGTTTGTAAATGTGTACGGGAATGCGAATTCGAAATCATATTTTTGATTGCTTACTGAGGAGTATGCTATGTGTAAATTCAGTTATAGGGCCCATACACGACACAGACACGTCGCTGCAGTCTAATATATTTGTCTCTATCTGTGTCGTGTGTATCCTATGTCGATCCTTTGTAGGGACTGTCTGCGTGAATTCTGAACTTTTTTAAATTTTCCTTGGTCTGTAAAGACATGTCTGTGTCGTCTATGGGCCCTATAACATCAAGAAGCTCGTGATGCTTTGCAAAATGTTCATTGGGTCGTATGAATAAAACTCAGCATTTGCTTTGAGTAAAAGGTCTTAACAAAGTAAAAGCCCTTAGCAATTGCTTTGAATCGGTATGAATAAAAACCTAGTTTGTTAAAGTAAGTTCGAAAATTCGAACATAGCTTTTACTTCGCTGTACGTGTACTTGCCTTGCGATTTCTCTCAAACCTACCAGTAAATTTGAATTTTTGAATTTTCCTTGAATTCTAACGACTTTTGTGGGAATTGAAATTCAAACAATGAAATTCAGAAAAAATGGATGTAATCTCCAAGCACCTGGAAATATGATTTTTGTTTGGCAAATAGGTTGCTAATGTTTTATTTCTTCTTCAGGTGCCAGGAATTGCATCAAATTTTAGGCTTGTTGGAAATATTTGTTGATACGCCAGTCAATTGAACTGTCAACCTAAAAGTCCGGATCTCTTATATACGTTAGAAATGATTATTGCTAAACATTTGCATCTGAACGAAATTAGCCATAAATATCTTCTCCACACTCAATACCTTTCGCGTGACAAGAAATAGTTATTTTTTTCATAGGTTTTTCTTTGTTTTCCTGCACGAACAAAATTTAATTTAACTATTTATAGACAAACCATCGAAAATTCATATTGCTTACTTTTTTTGTGTAAAAAATGTACGTACAAAATATTCAGCAAAAGGTCTGAGTCAAATAAAATGAATTTGCATATCTTTTCCTTTGTCTGATAATTTTTATTCACACCAATCTGAGTAAAAGGTCAGTGCCGCCGCCTTTCGAACATGTCAAAAGTTGGACCTTACTCAAATTGTTTTTTATTCATACAAAACGTAGCAAATGCTTCGACTTTGACATGTTTTTTTTTTTTTTTCTTATGTTTACGCATCAGTTTGATCAACTTTGCAATAATGAACATTTGACGTTGAAAGTGATGCCAATAGTTTGCATTAATGGGTCGTATGAATAAAGCTTTATTGAAAGTGATGCCAATAGTTTGCATTAATGGGTCGTATGAATAAAGCTTTGCAAACTATTGGCATCACTTTCAACGTCAAATGTTCATTATTGCAAAGTTGATCAAACTGATGCGTAAACATAAGAAAAAAAAAAAAAAACATCACAGAAACACCTGATGCGCTGTTGATGCGCCGGACATAAAGTGAGAAAGATGTCGGAAGAGAAAGAAAAGTAAGTAAATAAACATTTTTATATTTTCAAAAGCATATGTGTCTACTAACGGGTGATTTTTTAAAAAGGTTTAGAACTTTTTAAAAAAAAAAAACACAAAAAATTCGAAAAAATGAATGAAATATTTATTTGAATCGATAGTTTGAACCTTGCAATTTAATGTTTAAAGATAATTTCATGCAAATGTTGACCGCGGCTGCGTCTCAGGTAGTCCATCCGCTGAGTCCAATTTTGGCATACTCTTTCACACATATCGGCCGGTATCTCACGAATGAATGCATGGATGTTGGCTTCCAGTGCGTCAATCGAAGCGGGCTTGTCCCTATACACATTAGCCTTGACATACCCCCACAAAAAATAATCTAATGGTGTCAAATCGCACGATCTAGGCGGCCAATTGACCGGCCCGAAACGTGAAATTAACTGTTCACCAAACTCGCCTCGCAATTGCGCCATTGTTTCGCGTGCTGTGTGGCATGTGGCACCGTCTTGTTGAAACCACATATCATGCAAGTCAATAACTTCCATTTCGGGCAAAAAAAAGTTTGTTATCATCGCTCGGTAGCGTTCACCATTGACAGTAACGCTGCGATTCGCATCATCTTTGAAGAAATATGGCCCAATAATGCCGCCGGCCCATAAACCGCACCAAACAGTGGCTTTTTCGGGATGCATTGGTAGCTGTTGCAATGCTTCTGGCTGATCTTCACTCCAAATGCGGCAATTTTGCTTATTTACGTACCCATTCAACCAAAAATGAGCCTCATCGCTGAACACAATTTTTCGATAAAAAAGCGGATCCTCGGCCAGCTTTCCAAGAGCCCATTCACTAAAAATTCGGCGTTGTGGTATGTCGGCTGGCTTTAGTTCTTGCACAAGCTGTATCTTAAAAGGCTTTACGCACAAATCCTTCCGCAAAATTTTCCACGTAGTGCTGTAACAAAGGCCTAACTGCTGGGAACGGCGCCGAATCGACATTTCGCGGTCTTCTGTCACACTAGCTGATACGGCCGCAATATTTTCTTCACTACGCACAGTACGTAAACGTGTTGATGGTTTAATGTCCAACAAAGTAAATTTGGTGCGAAATTTGGTCACAATCTTCCGAATAGACTGCTCAGAAGGTCGAGAATGCCGATCATAAAATGGAAGCAGCGCGCGATGAACATTTCGAACCGAGCACGAATTTTGATAGTAAAATTCAATAATTTGCAAGCGTTGTTCATTTGTAAGACGATCCATGGTTAAATTGCAAACCAAACTGAAGCTGTTTGACAGTGACACAAGGTACTAAACACACGTCAGCTGTCAAAACCAGTGTTGCCAAAACCAAACCAGCTAAAAAATCACCCTATACAAACTATAGATGGATTATGTTTGTAGACCCCTAAGCTACACATGTATGTACCTACATTGTGGGGGGTTAAACGCGGGAGTAGTCCATCACTCTTACCAACGAGCAAACTATGACTGATGATATGAATAATAAACGCACATTTCGAAGGAATATGGAACTTTCTGCTGCTTTCATCGGGATCCGTTGAATGCTTGAAATTATTTATTCACACATTTCCGGTGCAAAGTGAAAACTATTTCTACAACCAACAGGATCAAATTGTAATTGTAGGTAGCTACCATTTGCGAAAATATTATCTCACGATTTGAAAACGTACAATTTCCAGTGGGAAACACATCGAACTACAAAATGTGCTGGTGCACTTGTTCGTCTATTTCCTTCTTCGAATTGACTGCACTCTGTGTTATTTCCGTTCACAAAGTCTGTATTCATCTGAGAATACATGATGAACGCAGACAATATGTTTCAAGGATACTCGCTTCTCACTGTGTATACAGAAGGTACATACAGCCACTCAAATGAAGGATTCACATATATATATATTTCGATTCTATTGACACCCTTCTGCATTATAATTTTTTTTTTTTGTCTGTCAAGTAAGAGAGAGAGCCTCTCCAGTGTACCGAATAACAATGCATCAGAACAAAGGCTTGTTTTCACATCTAGATGCAACTTTACTTGAGGTAGTCATAGTCATAGTTGGGTGGTGTCGGTGAGCCGTGTTATTTCTGCAGCAGATTGCAATTTATTTGGATATTTATTTGTATAGAAATTAAGTGAATGTACAATGTATATACTTGCACATACCACTCTCGAAAGCCTGTACCTCTTCTATAGCACGACAAGGACTTTGCTGGAATATTTTCATTATTGTATCGATGGGAAGACTATACAATGTCTCCGTAGACGACAAGCGGTGAGCTTTACGGATATTGACTCCTTCCTTGAGCATGACTCTCTTTAAAAATGTATATACTCAGCTCCACCACATAAGTTCGGTTCGGTCGGTCCGGTATACTGTAGGTAATATTGTAGTCTGGAATTTGATGATAGTTTTTTTTTTTTTTTTTTGGAATTAATATCAGAGAATTTCCGAGACGCATGAAACTGAATTAAGTAAAATCTTCCATCTACTAGGTGGCAATAACGGCAAAAAAATGATCACCGAAGGATCGGTATAATGTGGAGCAAATTAGTTAACAGAACTGAAACATAAATTCAAATTTTATCAAGAAGATATTATTTTGATATGGTACAGGAACATGGAAGGATTGAATTGTCTTCAGGTACGATCGTTGTTAAACGTAAAGGCTCTTACGTTGGAGGTAATTTTTTACAAATCTTTAATAATACTGTGGAGCACAAGTTCGTAATTTTGTTTATTCAGATGGAAACGGAACAAGTTAAAAAAAATAAATATAAATAGTTGGCGCAACAGGTCTGGAGATACCCTAGGCCTAGCTTCTCACAACCATTCGTTTTGTATGAGTTTTTCATTTTTGGAACGAATGGAAGGGATCTACAGTTTTATGCCGACTCCAAACGGCTAATTGAGAAGCTCTTACAAGACATTTATACTCTCGGATGTTTGTCAGACGTTCGCGAGAGGTAGCGCAGCGGAAAAAAACCCTTAAGTCGGAGTTGGGTTTTTGCGGGATTCGAACCTGGGACTCCCGCATAGCAGTCCAACACACTAACCACTAAGCTACTGCGACTACAACGGAACAAGTTGCTCTAAATAAATATTTTTTGTTTTTTTTTTTTACCTGGGACTCCCGCATAGCAGTCCAACACACTAACCACTAAGCTACTGCGACTACAACGGAACAAGTTGCTCTAAATAAATATTTTTTGTTTTTTTTTTTTATTTAGAGTAACGGAACAAGTTACTCTAAATAAAAAGAAGCAACTACTTTAACATAACAACTAAACGGGTCCAATTCGAAAGCTCTTACATTATATTGTGAAACAACTTTAGCTTACCGGAAAAGTATTATGGAGGAAGATTTTTAAATTAAATGTAAAAAATTATGTTGGTAGTCTTTGGCAGACGGCTTTTAGCCATGTCGTTTAAGATAGATTTAATTTCTCTTTTTTTTTGTAACTAAAATGAAATGAATAAAATCTAATATAATCGAAATCTAATCTAAAAAAAATCTACTTTAACATAAGCACATACATCACTACATACATCAACAATTTCATGTGTCACTTTGACTGCAATGACACGCGATTGCTAATGGTGATGACTGATGACCTTTCGCTTAGGCAATAACTTAAAATGTATTTAAGTTCACTACCTCAATTATCGTCACCTGAGTGCAAAAACGGGGTATTTGCACTTTCCACACTTTTGTGAAATCGACAAAGTTTTGCTTCTTATTTGAACGACCTTTTCGCAATCTATTTCTGACACAGCTACAAGACACTTTTACTGTGCCACTCTTTGAAGTTTAAAGAATAAAAAAACACAAATATTTATTATTTGTATCCGAGATAAAAATATAAAAAATAGGAAACCTGATTGAAGTTTAAATTGTCAGTTATCTACCTCTTGTTATTTGGCTAGTTTTTGTTTTACATTCTCCAGTACCTACCCATCTCAGAATAGAATATAAACCAAAAACCAATTTTAATTAATTAAAACGATTATTTATAAATTCGAATTAAAAACAAAATTCAGAACATATTTTACTTCTTCTCCAACTTTGAGATGAGGCAAACTTTTGTATAAATCAAATTAATCACGGCCCTGAGGACGGGGGCTTTAAACTTAAGCACCATTGATAGGGTGTCCTGCTGTGTTACATTTTTATAGTTTAATATTCCAATTCGAAAGGTTTCTTGAGACCCTTAATCAACGGTCCTAAATTCCACTTTTGAACGATTCCTTACACTCGCATATATATGGGGACTCTTCTGAATTGCAACTGAATTTTTTGCATAAGCACAGGTTCTTAAGATAAGTCTGTTTCTCGTGAGATATTGGTAGACAAAATTCTTCCAATCAACTATGTTGTCTGGACGAACATCGTGTACGACGTATTATTATTATTATTATTATTATTATGTGAAATGAGTTATTGTACTGAGCTCTTTTGATCTATTATACCCTCAGCTTACGCCTCACATTATAAGTCCTATAGCTATAGCTCTATCCTAGTGCAGTTTCCTTTAAGAATCTAAGCTGGCTCCAGTGACAGTATTTCCTCATCACATAATTAGTACATGTCCAAGTCTTTTGTTGGTCAGTGCCCCACATGATCCGAACACATGCTCTGGGATTTCACTAGACTCATCGCAGAATTTGAACTTCAGATATACCCAGATTCATTAGGTGCTCCTTGAGTCTACAATATCCCCTTAGGAAGCCCGTTAGGAGACGGAGATTATTTCTGCTCGTGCCATAAGAAAGAAGAATGGGACAGACTAACACTATATGCAGACATAATATTAAAGTTAATTGGGAGCTTGGCTTCCTCACCTTAAAAGAACGTAACACTAAAAATGGAGCAAAGAGCTACACTAGTCAATAGCTGTGTCATTATCATTAGATTCAAAAATCAGTATAACAAAATGAAAAACCATTAAGGATACTATACCTTTGGTCACTCGCGAGAAACTCCTCGCCTTAGGTGAAGAGCAGTAAAAGCGGATCATTTCTTAATGAGCTATATAAAGAAGGTTAGGTAAAGACGTCTCCATTTTCAGAAGCTTATTGAATACAGGACGGAGACCTTTCGCTAAGTGGTCCATCACACCAACCACTTTTGTTCACATTTTGTTTTATATATAGATACTTTGTATTTATTTTCTATTTCGCGTGGGTCGCACTTCTTTATTTACGGGGCAGTGCATGCAGGTTGGAGGCCCTCCACCTAATATACCTCCGTTCATTTTCAATTTACACAGGTCTTACCACTGGAAGGGAACGCACAATTCTATATAAGCAACACAAATTATATACAGAGAAATGAAACTTGTCCGGCCACTCAAAAAGAATATTGAAAGCATTCTTTGTAATTATAATTTCGCCCACAATCTGTTACCCTCATGCAGTACCCAGAATTTTATATTCGTTACCTAAGAGGAGTATATGATATAATTGTCTATCCAGCCAAAAACTGGCAATTTTCATTTTTACGACATCATCTGACTTCGCCCCAGATAGCATTTAGCAAAGTAAACAATTTTTTAATAAGAAACGCAAATTTAAGAGGATTTCAAATTAAAAAAAAAAAAAACTCCTCCTCCTCAAAAAGCATTTGAAAATTATAACGAAAATGTAAATTGGAAATGGAATTGAAAGTTAGGTATAGCTTGTTATCTTAATTTTCGCATTTATTTCGACTTAGCATTTCAATGTGTAACGGCTTTTGCATGTTGTCATTCCGTTGCTTCTGCTAATATTTGACCAAATTGGAAAAAGTACGTGCGCCCACAACTTCAAATAGCTATACAACGTATATAATTTGAACTCCCTATTATAACCGCCTCGAAAGCAGTAAAAAAGCCGTTCCTGTAAAAGCAATTTTTAAGCAGATATCCTTCATCTTTGACGAGTTTTAATACGGAAACACACTAAAACATCATAACAAGCATCCCACTGAGTGTAAAAGGTCGTAATGGCTGCTTTAAGGGTATCTCTCCCCCAATGCAAAGTAATACGAAGAGTTTTCTTAATTCTAATGACGCAATGTGTTATCCTTTTCCTACCTTTTATTATAAAATTATGGCTTTTACTCGTTCATAGATCCGCCTACGGTTTATTGCGCAAAAAAAATACAACAAAGTACACACTGTTTCAGAATTTTGTACTTGCCACTGAGCAAACCTAGAAGAAAGGAATCTGCAAGGAATACAAAGCATGCTACCATTCTCCAGCCAAGACGTAATAAACAAACTCATAAAGTGTGTCATTAGACGTGCGATAGGAGCTCTCCTCCAACAAAGTATAGTTGGTGTTCATGTTCATGAACCCTTAAAAATAAAAACAAAAACAAAAATCTGCGACAAGTGCTCAGTGGGTGTTTGCTATAAATGATGCAGCAAGGAACAGCAGCGTCATAAATGTTGTTTCATCCCATTTTGTCCATGGGACGATGCTAAATCGGGAAAAAATCGTAAAGGGATTGTTTTCAACTTTTTATGGTATTCCGTCATGAAGGTGTCGAAAAAAGTCCAGATGAGCAGTCTGTCACATCAAAATTGATGGCTCTTCTTTTTCACTGATTAACAACGATTTGCATCTTCTATAGTAAGGCAATATTACTAAAATTTTACGTCCACGTTTAACGTTCGACATGAGTTAAACTGGGCGCAATTTATATCCTCAGCAAAAACATTTATATTGATAGATGCCTTTGTTGATCGCTTTGTGTAAGAATATCCTTCCCACTCTATCTGCGTTTTTTCTATAGTCAATCATTGAACAATTTTTGGAACATTTTAATTTCCGTTGTATAATCAAAATTGTATATCGAATAAAAAGTTGACAAGCGAATCAATTGAAATGCCGTCCCGTCGTGCATAGTTTAATAACGAAACTCACTTGAATTGGAAAGCACAATTTTTTATTCAATGCCATAATGGAATTTCGTCAAAAATCGATAGGTAATGAAATAAAATTTCAATTAACGTAAATAAATTGTGCAGAATACCAAGAGCTTAATTTGGTGCGAATCTATTCACTTATTCGATCTAGATGTGAAAACTTTTATGAAAAGACTTCCGGAAGACGGAAGTGTGCAGTTTGTTAACAGAATGTGCGCTTAACCGTCATGGTGTCCTGTGCACGAGTTACGATAGAACTACAACACATCACGCATTACTCCCAACGCACCGTTCCATTACATAATGTATGCATACCCAGCTACGGCAACACTCGAACACCATGGAATAAGAAGAAGACGAGAAACAACATCAACATCAAGAATCACTGTTGCTAGGGAAATTGTAGCATAATCCCTAAAACCATTTTTTTGTATTGCACTTGCTATCTATGTAATTTCATTTCAATTGTTCCATTTTTATGTATTCGCAATTTCTTTTGTTAACGCTTGCTTTTCATGCCGTATACTTAAAATCATGAAGTCAGTCGATATTTGGCATTACAAAAATAAAGACATAGTACTTGAGTTAAGATCGTTGTCTTTCATTTGACTCAGCTTTGATTTCTGCTGATAAGAGCAAATCACCGATAGTAACTGGCGCAGTCGATAGTAGGCTTTATTTTTTTCCATTTATTTTTGGTAGTGAATCAGTAAAGTAGCTACATATATAAAATTGGGGAATCAAAAAAATAAAGCAGATCAGCACACAACGAGGGAACATCGAGGTGATGGATTTAAATCCTTAAGCTGAAAGAAGAACCTGATGCACTAGAAAGCAGAGCAAGCTGGAAATTAAAAGTCACTTGTCGAGGGAATATTGGCAAGAAGGACATCGATCCAAATATATTTAAGGAGGAAAAACTCTCGTCGAAGGAATATCGGCTTGGAGGATTTCGATTTATCTACGTATATATAATTAATCAACGAGGATTGCTGATTGCTCAGAAATCGTCTTGTCGGGGTGAGTCCATATTTTTTGTTACTACTCATTGGGTCCCATATGTCTCCTATAACCAAATATAAAAAAAATATTGTAAAAGTTGGTTGCTTAGATAGTAAAAGTTGGAAAAAAGCTAATATAAATTTAGAAAAAATTGTAAGAAGTGCTTCTAGTGATACAGTTTCGTTGCCAAGTGAAAAAGTTTCAACATCAAACACGTGTTTTTTATCTTCTCAAGAAACCGCGTCTTTTCGTATAGAAAACAATTGTATAGATAAAATGGCGTTTAGTCAGGGACAATCAAGCCAATCTGCGATAGCATCAGATGTTTTTAATTCCTTAAGAATTCCTGATGCCGTTAAGGATTTGCCGAATTTCGATGGAAATCCCAGGCTATTGTTTGACTTTTTAAGCAACGTGGAAGAAATATTGAGCCTCATACCCCAATTAGAAGGTTCTAGTTATCAAAGAATTATTTTACGAGCAATTAGGAATAAAATAATTGGCCAGGCAAATGAGGTGCTTAATTTGTATGGAACTCCAATTGACTGGAATGAAATTAGAAACAATTTGATAGTTCATTATTCAGATAAGAGAAACGAAACTAGTCTTATTCGAGATCTCCATCAAATTAGGCAATATAATAACCCTCTCGAACATTTTTACTCCCAAGTTATTGACATTTTATCAGCCATGAATAATCACGTAAAAGTCCACGAAACAGACAGTAATGTAGTTAAGGCAAAGCTTAGCTTATATGAGGAAATGTGTTTAAACACATTTTTGTCAGGATTGAGGGAGCCACTAGGGTCGACTGTAAGGTCAATGAGACCAAAAAAACTTGCGGAAGCTTATTATTTTTGCTTGCAAGAACAAAATTGCCATTATTTTCGTGATCAACAACGCACACTGCAGTTACCGCCTCCTTATAGAAACAACAACAGACCAGTCTTAAATCAGTACCAAAATAGACCAATTCAGAACAATATACAAAATTTTTCCAGACCACCATTATTGAATTCGCAGTCATTTCCAAGACCTAATCAAATAAGAATCACACCACCTATACAGTTCAATAGCCCGAACAATTTACAACCACTTACCCGACCTCATAGTAACAACTATAATACTACATACTATGCACCCAGACAACAACTACCTCCTGAACCAATGGATACTATTAGCGCTAACACCAGCAGAACTAGAAACACTAACAGTTTTCCTCAAAATAACAGATATGAACAAAATCAAAGATTAGACAGCATACACAACATTGAAGGCAACGGCTACTATGCTCAAAATAATAATACAGGCAGAATTACAAACTCTGACCAATCATACTACCAATTACCTGATAATAATCAATCTCAAGAGAATATTGAAGGACACTACGATCATACATATGTAACTGACTCCATTAACCAAAATGTAAGCGAGATTGATGATTCAAATTTTCAATTACAAGCCTCGGAGAATCTGTAGGATACCTTGACATCAATAATTATAATTCAAACTTATTGCCCTATATTACAATAAAAAGTCTTAACAAAAAACCACTGAAATTCCTAATAGATACGGGTAGTAACAAATCCTTCATAAGTTCAGATGTTACAATAGCTAACAAAATTAATACCATAGATCCTATTGAAATAAAAACGATTTTTAATAAACATTCTATCAACCAAGAAATAATTTTAGATGGATTACCAGAATTAAACACGAATAGCAAACTTCATTTTCTGATCTTCAAATTCCACAGCTATTTCGATGGGCTTATAGGCACAGAAATTCTTAAAAAGTTAGGAATGAAAATAGATCTAAAAAATTCCCTTTTAGAAAATAGGAACACCAAAATTTCTTTGAGATTTAAGCCCAATTTGATGTCACAATCATACACCATTCCAGAACTGCATAAAGCTGTAGTTCGCCTACCAGTTGATGTTGAAAATGGTAGTATTTACATAAAGCCCACACAAATAAAAGAAGGATTATCTGTATCTGAAGGAATTTATAAGGCATCCAATTGGTATTCTTTCGTGGAAGTAGTAAATTCTTCAGACTTTTCACAAACATTTATTATCGAGCAACCTATAAAATCGGAGGTAATGCACTGTAATGACTTTATTGAAATACATAATATTTCCATTGAAAACATCGAAGACTTTAAACCTTTGAACTTGCCCAACTTGATTCGTACTAGTCACCTTAACTCGGAAGAGGAACATGCACTTTTGAGATTATGCAAAAAATACGAACATATCTTCTTCAAGGAGGGTCAGAACTTATCATTTTCGAATGAAATTAAACACGAAATAAAGACTCAAGACAATGTCCCTATGTACACTAAATCTTACCGATATCCATATATCTTTAAAGAGGAGATCCAGAGGCAAATTTCCAAAATGCTAAATGAAGGTATAATACGTCCGAGCTTTTCTCCTTGGTCATCCCCAATATGGATTGTGCCAAAGAAAAAAGATTCCAGTGGCAAAGACAAATGGCGGCTAGTTATAGACTACCGTAATTTGAATTCAAAGACAATCCAAGACCGATATCCAATACCAAACATTTCAGAAATCCTGGATAAACTAGGAAAATCTGTCTATTTTAGTACATTGGATCTTGCATCTGGGTTCCACCAAATACAAATAAAAGCTGAAGATGTTCCTAAGACAGCCTTTTCGGTAGACAATGGACATTTTGAATTTTTGCGTATGCCTTTTGGGTTAAGAAACGCTCCGTCAACATTTCAACGCGTCATGGACAATGTTTTACGTGGCCTCCTGGGTAAAATCTGTCTTGTATATATGGACGATATTATTGTCTTTTCTACGTCCTTACAAGAGCATATAGACAATTTAGAACTCGTCTTCAAAAGTCTTCAGCAAGCTAACCTAAAAATACAATTAGAAAAATCTGAATTTTTGCACACGGAAGTATCTTTTCTAGGACATATCGTAACCGCTGATGGGGTTAAACCCAACCCGGATAAAATATCAGCCATTCAAAGGTTTCCTGTACCAAGAACTACAAAACAAATAAAGTCATTCTTAGGCCTACTTGGCTATTATCGAAAATTCATAAAAGATTTTGCTAATCTGACAAAACCTTTTACCGAATGTCTTCGAAAAGGTAAGAGAATTGTTTTGGACTCGAAGTATGTCGACTGCTTCGAAACATGCAAAAACCTCCTTTGCAATGATCCTATTTTGCAGTACCCAGATTTCTCCAGACCATTCAACCTTACTACAGACGCGAGTAACGTTGCTATAGGTGCAGTTCTGTCTCAAGGTGCAATCGGATCCGATAAGCCGGTTTGCTATGCAAGTCGAACATTATCGGTATCTGAAGAAAACTATAGCACAATAGAAAAAGAACTTCTGGCTATATATTGGGCAACAAAATACTTTCGCCCGTACTTGTTCGGTAGAAGATTTCAGATTGTTACTGACCACAAGCCCTTAACCTGGCTTTTCTCGTTAAAGGAACCCAATTCGAAACTAGTGCGTTGGCGCCTCAAGCTCGAGGAATTTGACTATACCATAGTATACAGAAAAGGAAAGCTAAATTCAAATGCAGATGCTCTGTCTCGAATTGAGATCCATACAAATGAGACGCTTGCAATTCAACCAGACAACAACAGCATTGCCAATGTCTCCATTCAAAATAATGTAGATGAAGTTGAACAACTTTCGACAGTTCACTCAGGTGAAGAAAATATTGGGGATGGCATTCCCATATCCGAAAGACCGATAAACGAATTCTCCAATCAACTTATCCTTAAAACAAATGAACGCGTTACAAAGGTACAGATACGTTTTAAAATATTGTTCAAAAGAAAGAAGCGTTTCATAATTGAATGTAACAACATTAGTGATGAGGCTATTATAATTAATATTCTCAGAGACTATGCAAATACGAAACGAATAACAGCTATTTACACCGACGATAATACCTTTAGAACAATTCAGTCAACTTATTCAAAATTTTTCAATCATAGCAACATCAAGTTAGTGAGAAGTACATTGCTCTTGGATGATGTAGTAGAAAGTGACGAACAGGAAAACTTGGTGCGGAGTTATCATGAAAGGTCAAATCATAGAGGAATAGCTGAATCTCTTCAACACCTTAGGAGAAAATATTATTTCCCTAACATGAAAGATGTTATAACTAAAATTATTAACAATTGTGAGACATGTCACAAATACAAATATGATCGTTTAAGAGAACCTTTAAAGTATGAATTTACAGAAACACCATTCAAACCCTTGCAAATAGTTCATTTAGATATCTATTCAATACATAAACAAAATTTTTTAACAATAGTGGATAAATTTAGTAGGTTTTCCAGTGTGTATTTAATACCAGCTAGAACCAGCATAAATCTTATTAAATCGCTAAAGCATTTCTTTTCTCACCACGGAGTTCCACAAAAAATAATAACAGACAACGGCAGTGAATTTCTTTCTACACTGTTTAAAGACTTTTTATCTATATACGACATAGTTTTACATTCTACATGCGCAAAAACGTCAACAGGAAATTCAACAGTTGAAAGGTTCCATTCTACCCTTACCGAGCTAATCAGAATAATAAAATCAAGAAATCAAAACAAACCAATAGGTGAAATCGTGGACGAGGCAGTTATAACGTACAATAACTCCATCCATTCTGTTACAAAACTGACCCCTTTTGAAATTTTAACTGGGCATTTTAACGAACGCAACTGTTTACCTAGAACGAACAATAATATAACTGAACAAGACTACTTACGGAAGCATATAAAGGACTATGATATTTTAGGGAAACTGATACACGAAAGAAATTTAACATACAAGAAAAATATTATCGATAAGCGAAACAAAACGCGAAAGGACCCACCACAATATAAACCTAATGACAAAATATATGAACTCGATGACAGGCGAAACAAACTAGCACCTAGATTCAATGGCCACATAGTTGTAGGGAATAAAAAAATTACAGTAGAAACTAATAAACGTAAGGTTCATAAACAGAAAATAAAGAAAGCACGGAAATACGCTGTTTCAAATGTGAATTAATAGATTAAGAAAATAAAAAACATAGTTATATAAATGTATCTACTTGTATACATATTTGAGAAACTATCTAAAGGAATAAAAAGAATTACAAATGAAATCATAAAATTATAACGAAGCCGGATCACTTTAGTACTTCTGTTGTGTTTAAAATATGAGTTTAAAAAAAAAAAAAAAAAAAAAAAAAAAAAAAAAAAAAAAAAAATGCATAAAACAAGCAACCAACTATCATCTCCTCTTCCCCATCCTCATCCTCATCCTTTCCTTACCAATGAGTTAGCGGCAATAAATGTGGGTAAAATTCGACACGACCATTAGCAGAAAAACACCAATATACTCGTAAACCTATTTCATTGGAGTTTCAAAATTACATTGCCAACATTACGTCGCTGCACTTCAATACTCTCCGTGCATACTTAGGCGGGAGGAGTTACGATAGAACTACAACACATCACGCATTACTCCCAACGCACCGTTCCATTACATAATGTATGCATACCCAGCTACGGCAACACTCGAACACCATGGAATAAGAAGAAGACGAGAAACAACATCAACATCAAGAATCACTGTTGCTAGGGAAATTGTAGCATAATCCCTAAAACCATTTTTTTGTATTGCACTTGCTATCTATGTAATTTCATTTCAATTGTTCCATTTTTATGTATTCGCAATTTCTTTTGTTAACGCTTGCTTTTCATGCCGTATACTTAAAATCATGAAGTCAGTCGATATTTGGCATTACAAAAATAAAGACATAGTACTTGAGTTAAGATCGTTGTCTTTCATTTGACTCAGCTTTGATTTCTGCTGATAAGAGCAAATCACCGATAGTAACTCACGCATAGCATGTATTCTTCGAGAGCACAGTATAAAGTGTACAACTTTTTTAATTAATATTTTATTTGGTATGTTTGGTTTCTGAAGTAGGTACTCTTTGTGATTACTGCTTGTGCACTTTTGTGGATTGCCGTTCGTACACCATTAGCGCAGCGGAAAGAATTTAATAGTTTTAACTGACGAGCAGACAACTGGAAATCAGTATAGTTTTTTATAACTTACATTTTTACATTACATTAAAAGTTGTATAGAAGTTAAAAAAATAATACATTCCACATCAATTTATATATATAAAATTCTATAAAGGCTGCTAGAAACTTTGGCGGAATTGAAGTTACGTTACATTTGTCAATGTTAGTAATAGTGTTGTTAGCACTCTCTCTTCATTTATCCCACGAATCGTGGTAATTTTTCCCTTCCCATTATACTCAAATTCCCTTTTAAAATCACTTTTTTTTTTTGCCTTAAATCCATTTTTTCAAAGTAAAATTTGTATTACACGGAAAGAAAATCAAGATTAATTAACCTTTAGTATAAAAACTACAGTTTGTAATATTACTACCATTATTTTCTGGTACTAGAAAATATTGATAAAAGACGATTTATATGATCTTTTTTATGGACATTCAGTGTGTTGATAACCATGGTGAAGTGTAGGAGTTTTGATGAAATTTCAGCAAAAATTTATAGTTTGAATGTTTTTTGTTAGATTCCGAAGTTGGCACGTTCGGTGTTTCTTTCCCTTTGTCCCATGGCTTTGCGGACAGAATTTAATAGTTTTAACTGACGAGCAGACAACTGGAAATCAGTATAGTTTTTTATAACTTACATTTTGATTAAAAGTAGTATAGAGGTATACTTAAAAAAATAATACATTCCACATACAATTTATATATATAAAATTCTATAAAGGCTGCTAGAAACTTTGGCGGAATTGAAGTTACGTTACATTTGTCAATGTTAGTAATAGTGTTGTTAGCACTCTCTCTTCATTTATCCCACGAATCGTGCTAATTTTTCCCTTCCCATTATACTCAAATTCCCTTTTAAAATCTCACGACACTTTTTTTTTGCCTTAAAATTCATTTTTTCAAAGTAAAATTTGTATTACACGGAAAGAAAATCAAGATTAATTAACCTTTAGTATGAAAACTACAGTTTGTAATATTACTACCATTATTTTCTGGTACTAGAAAATATTGATAAAAGACGATTTATATGATCTTTTTTATGGACATTCAGTGTGTTGATAACCATGGTGAAGTGTAGGACTTTTGATGAAATTTCAGCAAAAATTTATAGTTTGAATGTTTTTTGTTAGATTCCGAAATTGGCACGTTTGGTGTTTCTTTTCCTTTATCCCATGGCTTTGCGGACATGAAATTTCCCACAAAAAGGGTTAAATCTCAAGCCATAACAACACTTATTAGTAATGCATTCAATCTTAGCCAGTGCGTAAACCTTTAATTTGGATATGTTTATTAGCCGAAAGTGGAGGTCTCATTATAAGCAAAGACCGCAGCCACGACTGGACGCTTTTTCGGCTCTCATTTCATATTGCTATGGCCTTGGCTATACTTAACTCTTCCAGGATTTGGATGCATTATTTGTTCAAATAATCCAAGTGATGAACATGAAGAAAATAGATGTCGTTTGTTTTTCTTTCTTAACAGCAAAAGACTCAGCTAAGTTCGTTTCCGAGGTATATCCAGTGAGAAACCCGAGAACGTTCAGAAAATAGCTGTTCCTGTCATTCGTTTTCTTGCTGATGAGAAAAATGTCTCTTGAGCATTTTCGACTTTTAGAACTCCACTCCAGGATTGCACCAAAACTCAATTCAATTCAATTTATTAATACATAAATTTGCTCGATCTTTCCAGAACACGTTGTACTTCAGAAACTATTACGAATTAGTGGGGAAATTTAATAGATTTGAGTTTCACTAACGCAATGGCAAAATAAGATTTGACTGCTATGAGTTATTTGAAAATTAAGAACTGGTTACCAGATCAATACAGGAAAAATGGCGGAATAATCTAGACCTGACTAACTAGTGAACCCAATATTCCTTTTACTATTTTCTAACAATGACTTAAATTTTAAAAAATTAAATACTAAAAAATAAACAAGTAAGTATAGTAGCTTACATACTTGCAAGTTACAAGCAGCAAACGTGTTCAGTAGTAGTGCGTTTGCCCCTTATCTCTACCAACAAATTGAAAAATTCAAAACCGTTCTAAAACCATGTTGATATTGATATTAAAAATACAGCTAATATTAAATCCTGAACTTTAATTTATAAAGAATGTTCTTCGTAGTTCAATGTAATTTTTGACAACCAATACTATTATGAATGATTGCAAAACAGTATCCAAAAAGATCAGCAGTAGATTACCAAATATTGTTGCAATATTCGGCCCTAGCGAGGTATCCGTCGAAACGGAAAATTCTCCGCTACGCATTCTCTTTCGGATGCTCAAATTCCATTCGAGGTCTCCGACTTCGGAAGAAAAATAAACAATTGCGAGGCGCACAGCAAATCGTAAACGTATTCCGCAACCAACTTCTGTTGGAGTATATCGGAACCTAGCTGTCAAAAATTTAACGAAAAAAAAAACACTACATCGCATTTCAACGTAATTCACCGATACGCGTTACGAAATGTCGGAACTATTTTCCGAACAGGTTGTTCCGAAGAATACCTCGCAGCAAAAATCCTCCGAATCGTATAAAATCGGAGGATTTTCCGTTCCGACGGATACCTCGCTAGGGCCAAATATAGGAAGAAAGCAAAAACTGTTAAAATTTCTTACACAACTTTTTGTACATAAATCTATTCATTACCGCTGCCACTTAACTTGTATAATAACTATAGAAGTACAATCCAAAAGTTCTTTCTTATCATAATATGATATTTCCATCATAGATTTTGTAGATTTGAATATCCACAATGTTTCCCGTGACTGAAAGAAACTCCCAAACCCTATATAAGCTTTCACATTGTACCAAACATTAATAAGTTTAGAATAGAAATAGACATGAAATTGTGGCGCTGGTTCTAAACAACACAAATACAGTACGAACTCGGTAAACACAACTAATAGAATTCGGGGTTGTTGCATTTACTGAGGTCGATGTACCTACCGAGGAAAAATTATACAGCTAGCAATATGATAAGTAGAGCACATTTTGCGAGACTTGAAACGGTCATTTGCGAATTCCTCATAATACTATATGAAGAGAAATGAGAAGAAAACAAAAGAGACAAAACAACATACATTATCAGCCGTATTAATAATAGTCGCGTAAGTACATGTTAGGCCTAACTAATGGCAAACACATTCATTAAACTCAAATTCCTATTAATAAACATTTTTAAAAGATAACTAACGCTTCGTAACTATTATATAACTAACTTACTGTAGGAGGTCTGTTAGCGAGTCAATAACTCTAATACGCTATTCACACCGAAAACTTAATCGAAAACTGATGTTTGCCCAAACATATTTCGGTTTTCAAAACGAGTCGTTTTCCACGAAAACACTGAATAAATGTCACAACTCACAATTTAAATCATTTTCCACGCTAATTGAAGGTCTAATATTATTTTGAAATGCTCTGAATTAATTTTATTTATTAATGATTTTTCGACGAAAACACGGTTTTCGCTGCGGTGTGAAAAGGGTATAAGAAGCATAGTTCCTGTCAAAATGACAAAATAAATTAAATTCAAATTTGAAAAAATTGGGAAACAAAATGGCTCACCGTTATTCAGTGTTTTTGAATAATATAAATATTTTAGGGGAGGATTCGGTTACCATCGCTCCAACATGAAAAAAAGTGTACAAAAAACGAGAAATCCCTATGAAAATGTTTACAAATTATACATTTGTTTGGATTTTTTTTTTTTTGCTCGATTTGATTTTATTTTCTTGTTTTTTTTTTTTTTTTTCACTTGTCACAATTGAAATGTATTAGCCAGCCGTGATGACATAATGTAATAGTTTTTAGTACAATTTGGTTAGGTGATGCCAGCTCTAAGTAGCTATTGTAGAGAAAACATCAGTTAGTTATTATATGAGTTATTTTCATTTATTAATAAGAAAATTTAACTAATGTGTTATTTATTTAACTAGGTGCTAGGTAACTTATGAGTTAGAGAGTAGTTATGGGTTTTTTATTAATACGGCTGTATGTGTTTATTTACTTACTAGCGTCATAGAGAGTTGCAGTTATTGATGTAATTTTTTTTTTGATAGTTGCACTTACAAAGGTTATAATGCTATATTTGCTATATTTTATATGTTGCAAAAATTGAGGAGTTGCGTGTATCAACGGTTGCGATTACCGAGTTCGAACTATAATTCATTTAATTTTTTATTTATTTATTTATTTTTTTTATTATTTTCTATTTTTTATACTGAAATTTTTTTACAAATTAAAAAGTTTAAAATAAAAAAGCAATATTCGCTAGCGACTCATATTTCATTTGAATTTATTGCTTGTACGTGCTTAGTGATTTATTCCGAAATTCGGAGATTTCTTCTTTCAAAGTTAAAACCCCCATTAAATTACTTTAAAATAACTTTCCCAATGTCATTTAACAACAGAAAGAATTCCAATTTTATAGCACATAAATTTGATTATTGTCAGAATTTTTGTTGGCAACAAAACATATTCAATTTCATCTAGTAATGTGCAGGATATTTGTTGGCATGTATGGATCTAGGTCAATACTAAATTTTTCTGCGTACATCCAGAAGAGACAAACACCACAAGACTCAAGACACAAAAAAAAAAAAAAAAAAAAATGCGAGTGCAGTGAAATTTATGACACTTTTATCAGATTTTCTAAAAGAATTACGAAGTAATGTTTTTTTTTCGTACTTTTCGATAATATCTAAAAAAATTTGAATACATTTATTAATTGGAAAGTGGTTACATTTTTAAAGGAAAGTCCGGAGAAGGCCAGAACTTCTAGTGTGCAATTGTAAGCTTTTGGTAATAATAATCTCCTTTAAACGTGAAGCGAAAAATGTACCTACTGTGAGTTAGCAGTATTTTAACGCCAGTAAGGTGAAATTAGGAAATACAGTCGATTCTGGTTAATTGGAATCTAATGAGCCATTTATTTCAGTCTTAAAGTAGGTAATAGAGGTATTCCAATTACCCAGTGTCCAGTGCAGAGAAATTATTTGTTTCACATAAGAAGGACTTCAAAATAAAACTTGTTTGGACAAGCACATGCAAAAATTTGTAGCGAAAAACACTCTCATTTACAGAGGTTAAAATAAATAAATTTTCTAGTCTCGTCCAATTACAGAGGTTAATTTAAAAAAAACAAAAATAAGTTTCGCTTATAGATTTGTTTTTAAGGAAAATGAAGGTGCGGCAGAATTAGGTCCACTATTAGTGTCTTAAACTCGCTTTGCTTTTTTAGTATTCATTGCATTTTTTTTAAATTCAATAGAATACAAGTCGAATAAAAATAAAACTGAACTGGGAAATTGTTATTGTTTTGCATGTAAAATCTACAAAATTCAGTGACGTATTCCTCGCTCACGGATGCGGTAATTCGACCCCTGATTTGTCCGTTTTGAAGCAAACCGTAGCGTTCAATCTGTTTGTTTGCAATGTTTGTGCAGGATGTACCGATACCTACATATATTTCTAATTAATTTGTTTATTTTAATTATAGGACTCACACAATTTATTTGCGCAGTGAAAGCAATCTAAACAACGTTTTGGAAAGGTATCTATATCTAATCCACTAATGTAAATCCAAAATTAAGAACTGCAAATAGTGAAAACAAATATTTATTTCACATTTACTTAGCGCAACATGTAATCACTATTAGTATTGCAATTTTTAATTAATGCTTGAATTGAAAATAAACAGGCATAACCTATCTAATTTCACCACTGAAAAGGTCAAGTACGTAATAAATAATTAATGCCAACCATCCATGTGCAAAGGACAACGATTTTATTTTATCATCACATTTTATTAGAACTTTCAAGTCAAAAACTTATGTCGTTTCACGAACTCTTAAAGTTAAAAGAGCATTTACGACTCCCACAGTCCCGACGCAGACATTACCTCAAACTTGTTTCTAATTTCGATCAGCGGCATCAACAAACAGACCGTAAAAAGGGTCGGAAAAAGAAATAAAATCCTTAATACATCCCCACAGATTCATCAACACTTAGTTGCACAGAAAAAGGCCAAGTAATCATGAATCGAATCATGATACCAGGGAGACAGCAAAAGTGTACAAAATAAAAATGTGTGATAAAGAAGTGAAAATTATCTTAATGCAGCAGATCCTTATGCAGAGATAAAATTGTTGGCTTTCAGATATCCGGAAACATAAATATAAAGAACTAAATATGCACAGTACACTTACAGCAGTAAAAACTTCTCCAAACTTCAGGACTTTCTTTTTTCGATTTTTTGTTTTTTATTATTATTTTTCTTCTCTTTTTATTTATATGTATTGTATTCGTAACATCACTCTCGACTCTCGAGCAACGAAAAGGAAATTTATCAATTTTTAAACACAAACACAAAGTTCCATTTTAGCGAGGACAATACGACGAAGAAGATAAACTTTTGTTGTAATTTTTGTGAAATAGAAAAAAGGTTTTCCTCTGGTATCCCACTCTCCAATTGAGTGTAGAAAATTGAGATGTTCAAAAGATGTGTGATATTGACAGGCGACGAGAAAATTCAGAAAATAAATGAAAGTATTTTTGTTACTGCAAATTGATTTTTTTCCCTTTTTTTGCTGCTAGGTAGATACGTGCGGTTGGCGTATGCGTGGGTGTATAACAAGCGCGTTTCGAAAAAAACTTTATCTAAAATATTGTTTCGCGTTGAGAAATTTATTGTTAACACTAAATACAGTAAATTTCATCGTTTCATAAAAGTCACATACACGAATTGATTTGAAAACTAAGGAACGACTGGAGGAGAAAAGTCCGATTGCAAAGTGTTAAACTGAACTGCGACATTTACTTAATTATAACACAAAAGTTTCCGTATGGTTAGCGTGTTCCTGATTTAAGGAGGACAAGGATTTGTTGCTTTCCACTACATTGTAATATGGTGGCCCGATTTTTATAGGTTCTCTTTCAGCTTTTATTTGTGTATTGTGTGTAGGTAGTACACTCTTTCGTTAATCCTTGTGATGTTCTGGGGCGTACCCTTTCAAGTCAAGGGCTCGCGATGTACTGGCAGGATTTGGTCCATATATTTGTTGAATTATTATGGAGAAAGCAAAACGTTGATGTATACACAGGGAGACAAGTGCGGGCTTGTGTAGCTTATTATTGCCCACACTGAGATTGTGCAAGGACAGATGACATGCGAAACGAAACGGAAGCTGGAGAAGTTATGATGGTAGCTATGGCTGCAGTGAAGGATACTCATCTGGGTTGCTATGGTAGGGATAAAGCTCGCAACTCGATGCCAATTGTGGAACAGAATGTTGATTTTATTGAAGAAGACTCCCTTCCTACAGGCATATGCGAACTGCGAGCTCTAGGATCCGTCATGGTTTGGAATTTTTCTTGCACTTTTGAGCGACGACATGCGCAGTAGCTGGCGGGTAAATTAGTGCTGATGAATTATGGAATAGGGATGTATCTTATGCCATCTTGGCGAATTATGGCGATGTAAATGAACGATAGGATAACGTTAAGCTTTCTGTGGACCGCAAGCTTCGTATAACACTTTCATTTTTTTTTCTGTCTTTCCGCATTCTACATATCTAATGCGTATATTTTGGACTTTTTCATTTTTAATTCCATAGGGTACATTACTGTTGATGAGCATAGAATAGCGTTATAGACGGTTTGATGTGCACCTGTCACAATCCATCAACGATGAGACTATGTATACTGGTGCCGTGAAATAACGCCGAGCGAAATAACGCCGAATTCGAAAACTCGGTATTATTTCACTTTGTGTAGTGAAATAAGACCGAACAAGGAAAATCGTTATAATCGTTATTTCGCTTTGACAAAGTGAAATAACACCGAATTCCAAAAATCGGCGTTATTTCGCTCGGCGTTATTTCACGGCACCGACTATACTGCTAACAAAGTGATATTTGCATTATAATTTTCCCTATTGATGGTACGTTTTAATTCGTATGACACTCGCACTCACTTTCAGGCAGGATTATACAACTTATTAATAGATATGTCGTGAATCAATAAAAAAAATTAATGCCGAGATGTTGTTTGAAGTGTCATTAGGTATTCGGCTGTGTCTTAATTTTGACTGTGGTAAATTGATTTGAATCGTTACTTTTTTATTTATTAATAACTAGCTGACCTGGCGAGCTTCGTACCGCTTAACGGTCAATAAATTTAATGATACCTTTTAACGTAACTTAATTTACTATTTTAATTAAGTTATAGGTATAGTTCATTAGGAAATACAAATTCAGTAAAGGTACAAAAAAAAAATAAAAATTAAAAAAAAAAAATAGATATCTTCACTCGCTCCATACAAAATGTTTGGGAAAATTAGTTTTCTTCATAAATTTTGTTTTTCGGTTATTTTTCGGGAATTTTCTTTGATATTCTTCTTGTTTGGCCGGAGACCAGTCCGAATTGTTTCTTGAGTCTTAAAATAAGATACTAACATCACTTTCTTTTATATATATACCTAGACTAGCTGTGCCCGCAACTTCGTACGCGGCGTGAGACTGTGTAATTTCCAATAAAAGAGATTTGACCGTTTTCTTAACGGCATATTTATTTAAAATCAACAATCTAGCTAAAAAAAAAACAAGCGGTGAACATTGTCAATGTGAAACAATAAATCAAACAAATCTATTTACCTAAAACACCAATTTAAGAAAATTAAATTCAACAGGGTAAGTACTAAAGTTTCACTTCCTTACTGAAGGTAGGTACAACGTAGGTAATATCAAAATAACCACTAAAACAAAGGCCTTAACGGAAATTTGTATCTACACCAACAAAAAATAAATCAAACAACATAATTCACCTATATTATCTTTACTTCTTGAATTTTTCAATTCTTTATTGTAGGTATCAACGTAAGTACTATAACAGCCATTAAAACAAAAAACCATGAACTCAATTTCTATATACACCACCTCCACCATACGTCCATCCCCACACCACACGTCATCAGCCATCTGCGCATTTCCTCAGAAACACATTGTCGCTGTTTTTTTTTTTTTTTTCATATGAAGCAGAACAACGATCAAGAACCGCGGCTGCTGATAATACATATTCGATTTGAAAAAATAAATTTATTTTTTTGGTGTTAGATTTTAGGTTGTAGCTCAGCTTCTAGAGGACATAGAAAGCTGATTGATATAATAACTATAAAAGTGTTGGCTCTCCTAAGTAGTTTGTTTTGTTTGCATCGATTAAGAATTATTTGAGTAATGGCGAGTTAAGGGCAGTAAGGTCAGAAAAAAAACAACACATTTTGGTCAAAAACGCTCCAAAAAATAGGCATGGCAATGAAAGGGAATAGCCTGTGTTGCACAAAACCTTAAGGAACATTTAAAAAAAAAAATCATCGAAATCTGTGCAGTAGTTTTCACGCCATTAGGTAACAAAAAAATTGCCTACAGTTTTAGTATGAGTATAGATAAAGGCCTTAAGTTAAGATGTCCTTACTTGAATAGGAAGTTCCTCGATGAAATTCACGTTTATGGGAGAGATAAGTGAATGTACAGAGAAAATGGAGAATCGTTTTATCCAACTTCTCTGGCCACGCAGTTTTCGGAAAATCGATTGAACAGATTAAACATCAATAATGAAACTTAATTTTCGCTGTAAACTGTAATCGATTAAATCGAGAATAAATACGTTATCTGGTTTATTACAGCAGTATTACTGCTAATCATGTTTCTAGCTGTTATATAGAGACAACACTATTAACAAGCCTTCTTTAAAATATCTACATTAACTCAGTATAGAAAAAAGAACGAAACAGCAGAAACAAACTCCTAGCTGTGCCCCGAAAAGACCGAAGTAAGTGAACTATACAAAACCAGCAGCATCCCATTCATACAGACCTTAAAACCATAATTTTTATGAATAATTGACTAGAGGTATTTTTGTTCCCTTATATAATGCCAAGAGACAGCAGTGAAAGGGTTTTCAGGAACGATAGAAAAGGTGTACTAGTGCACATTGAATTTAAATAGTTGTGGGTCCGGCAAAGTTTTAAAAAATGTCTGTACATGGAGGTACCGCAAATACCCTAGGGCAATATTGAGGTTACATATTTTTTCAATTGAACCATTTGGCAACTTTGTTTACATTTTGCCAAAATATCATAAATAAATAAACATTTAAAAAAAAAAAAAAACGGCTCTCCATTTTCGTAACGGAAAAGCCCAAGGGTGACAAACAATCATATCCATTAAATACATTTCTCTTTCATAATAGTATATTCGTGACACAGTTGAAAAACTTTCTATTATTAATACCGCAGTTTTGGGAAATAAATCAGTTGAAACCGTTGATGTACTCGAACTCGGAGTATTTTCAGAATTTCATTCAAACTTTCGAAAGTTTGACAAATTGATTTACCAACCAAAAAAGGAAGTTCAACTTTTGCGTTGTGTCAATAATTGTTAAACAAAACTTCTCCCTTAGCAAGGCATTGTTTCATAAAAGCATTAGTAGTAGTAGTAGTACGAGTAGACAGCCCTATGTAGGTGAAAGCATGAAATGAAGGCTGAAATATTAACCGCATATATACGTCCGGAAAACATAACTTTTGAATTAAATATGATTTCCACCGCCTCGGGGTGTTAACAGTGATGCGTGCAATTTACATCGAATCAGACTTACCTTTCCAAGCGAATCATGCACGTGGTGGTGGTGGTGGCAACTGGTAAGGTAGAACAAAACACTTAGTCACAGGTCACACGTCCTCACTCCCCCACTGCCGCCGCACACCAATCAAAAGAACATTTGAACGTAATTCTAAAATGTTTCGGCTTCGACAATGGAAGGCGACTTCCGTTGTGAGGACGTTCTGCTCTTTGTTTCGTATACACTTTTGCACCGAAATTATGAACTCTCGTTTATTGTTGACGGATAGGGCCTGGGGCGAGTTATATGTTTTAGGGATACATAAACCGATTTTTGTTGTTTGTAATTGAAAGGTAAACAATTTGCATGTCATGGTGTATTATGTTATCGTGTTTTCAATACAGACAAGGGAGCCATTTAAGAAAGAACCCATTTCATAATTTACTAGCTCAATAGCTGTTTTTTTTTTTTTTTTTTTTTTTTTTTAAATCCAAGGCATCTATATTTACTTGTTGTAAGGACTTTGTAAACTAGCAATCTATTTGCCTTTGCATTTGCAGTGAGAAGACAACTTTCTTGTCTTGATGCGAATACCTACACTGAAACAAAGAACATCCATTACCTAAGGAAGCTCTGGGGTGGATTGTTCATTACGTTAAGTATTCAACACAGCCTTGCACACTGCGAGGAACGGGAAAATCAAAGTTTGTTTCGCTTTGCTCGCAAACCACGCCTTTCTAGTTGAAGATTTTTAAACACTTTAATCCTGATAGAATATTAAATGCATCGTACCATGGTAAAACCAACTTTCTGCTTATTAAAAGGTTAACAACTCGTACCTTGTGAGTGCAGATTTGCAAGTCGCAGACGCTTCAACAAAAACAGTCCAAACTCTTTGTGAAAATGCGAATAACACCTGCTGCTGCAAAGGAGAAAATTCTTTGAAGTCATACCTGCAAATAGAAGAAAAGTAGACGAGAAAAATTATTTAAAAAAAAGTATTTACAAGCGTAGGTAGTATATTTTGTATATATACATAGTATATGAGAAATATGTATGTCGGCACAAAAGCTCTGTCACGTGCAGCTGATATTTTATGAACTAGCAATTGCGACTTACAAAATATTTAAGTATCCTAAAGTAGTGACATCGGTTTTTAGTTGTAAAACCAACATAAATAGAGAAGCACGGAAGTTCGTCCGTATTCCCCGTAGTGTGAAACTGAAAATTTACATTCGATGCGCAGTCATAGGTTTTCTTCTTGATAAAAAACGAACTTGGAACTCAGACGTAAGTCACAGAAATAGCGAAAATATGTAGGTAAATCCCTGGGGACAAACCCTTCAGAGCAACAACAATGGGCACACATTAGATCCGAGTAATCGATACGCACATACAAGTGGTCTACCTACAGTTGAAAACTCAAGGCAATTGCGGCAATCGTTTCTACCGCATTCACACCAACCGTTATAGAATTTCACCGCTGGAGAGAGGGATGCAATGCGACTAAGAGAGAATAAATAATAATGATGCAGGACATGAGCATGACCCTTTCTCAAAATTTACTAAAAGTAAAAGAAATGTGACGGAAGATGGAGAGTTATGGAGGCTCTACCTTATTATTGTCGCAGGTGACGGAACAATTGAACAATTGAAATCTGTGGCAAAAATCAAGAACACATAAGTCGACTTATGTCAAAATTGAGTTAATGTTACGATCGGACGCATCGTTGACCGTACCCTGTTTCTAAATTTTAGATGTTTTTTTCATTCAAAAAACACACAAGTTGTCTACCCACATCTAAAGTCAAACCGTTAACCTGCGCTCCTGAAAAGTGTCTAAATATGACTTGTGATGTTTTTCCTTGTTGCCAAAGAATTATATGAAACACATTTACAGCGTTTTAATGGAACTGCGTATAAACGCGAGTTCAAATTTGTCAAACCACAATAGAGATAGAAAAGTATCCAACATAGTTTGCTTGTTACATTAAATCGGACAAAAATATACATGCGTATATGATGTCAAATCAAAATCAGTTACGTGACTACAAAAAAAAAAAAAGGTCTGGATAAAGCTCTCAATATATCTACTATCCCTTGCCCGAATCCCAATTACAGCAGCAATTTTTATGTGGATGAAGTATTTAATTAAATATTAAATTTTAATTAACTAACCAGCAGCAGACTTTATGTAGAGTGTTTGCAGATCCATCAAAAACAATGCTGGCCACGTTGTGTGTTAATTAATTCCAATGAGTTACGAGTACCTACCAACACACGATATAACCATCAGGGTTAGATCTACATCCCGGTTCTATATTACATTCGGGGAAATAGATTTAAGTTTGGACATATGTCCATAAATACAAACTCGCGGTTTTCAAATGGAAGAGACAAATAATATGGGATAACGAGAAACTCCTCGGTTATGTGTATTGTTGTGTATAGAAACATGGATTTGAAATTAAACATTCAATTTATTGGGGAGCTTATTATGAATTCTCCAAACAACTTATTAATCAAAGCACGCAGATGTAAATTTCGGAATAACGAAGCCCCTAATCAGTGCGCCTGAGCAAGCTCGATTAAACATAAATCTGACCAAATTAATGTTTTGTGAATTAAACTTTGTACTCCTGAAGTTGACAGCGATGTACAATCGGATTAACGTGTTCACTGAATCCGCAGATAGCTTTTATCTTAGATAAAGTGATGAAATTGAAACACAATAGCTGAAATATATACAATATACATGTATGATGTATGATTTCAAATGGAAACATTTATCGCGTGAACCAAGAGATTGTGGTTGGGTTCCGGTCAGGGTTTATTTAACCTCCTCAGTGGTTTATCATGTTTGGACACATTTTAAGGCCAATCGCATATAAGCCGAATGGAAATTTTTGCAAATAGCTACTGAACATACGTAGTAAAGATATATTCTTAGAAATATTCGTTTGCAAATCTTGCTTTCCTAAACACAAATCTTTGGTGCATGCTTCAACTATAATCGTAACTTATACCTTACGGATGAGTGGGATTCTCTGCGCAATAAGATGTAATGTTTAAAGTTTAGCTTTGGCCCCCAGTTCTAGCCATATATACGTAAAACGAAACCGTACAAATTTTCGCAATTTTTGCTTGCCTTTTTAGACCACTTAAGCTTGATGGTTGAACTCAATCAAACCCCTCAACGTGGGGCTCTGTTACACCTGTTCCTGATTCTTGTTGTGCTTGCAAAAGGATATTTGACAAAACCTGGGGTCCTAGTCTTCAAATGATCACGTGTCTCTAAATGGCGATAACAAGACCGTTGATGATCATTTTGCTGAAAAGCGATACACGATGCTATCAACCTTGAGAATATCTATGTATGTACATATAACTAACTTGATATTTTATGTGTTAACCTATAACTCACGTAATTTTCAAGCAATTTATTTTGTTTTTCTTTTAAACAATTCAAAAAAACAATGAGAAGGATATAGGCTACTTTTTGTCGCAAAAACAAAACTTCGAGGGGATGAAAGAAAAAAAAATATTTTAAGTCTTATTAGGTACCTATGTTATCTTCTACCCCGATTTTGCAAAACAGCCATCCAACTATTGGGAAGGAAATACTAATATCAGCTAATATAATCTATTACATTATTCCTAATCCATTGCAGAAGTCGCTCTCCATTGCTCTCGAAAGTCCAAAGTCAAATAGGTATACAAATAGGCACAATGCAAATTTTAGGTTCCTAGTAGAAAGTTCGGATTTCGGGATCGATTTGAGCTATATTTTCTTTGTTATGTTTGTCTACGCCTAAGGAAGGTTCACACGAAGAGAAAATTGGAATAACAGGAAATTGGAAAATTCGTAAAAATTAATTCTCCTTTCTCCATACATTTTGTGCGGAGATTTTTCTTTTTACCCGACTGTACACAGAGAGGGTTATGTGTTTCGCGCGTATCCTATGTACGTTCCTACGTGACGCCCTGTAGCCTAAACGGCTTGACCGATTTTAAAGAGTGAGGTGTTACTAGATTCGTATTCTTTCCCGGAGTGTCATAGGCTAAACAAATTATAATATAAAAATATAAATTAAGAAAAATAAAAAAAATAAAAAACAATTGTCACACAAATGTCAGTCACTGAGATTTTTTTTACAGGCAGTCGGTTTTTTTGTTTTTTTAAATTAATTATTTATGTACCAATTTTTTTTTTTTTTTTTTTTTGATCCCAATTTTTGATTGTAGTTTTTTGTCAAAAGTTCTGCCACATTTTGATGATTTCGGAGATTTTCTATACGGAAACCATTTGCGCTAATTTGAAATTTGATTTTTCTGGAATTTGTGAAAATTGATTTTTACTGTAAAGTTTCCGTGCTTCATGTCCTGTATCGTTAGATCCTTTTGTCGTCAGCATAGTTTCAGTGATTCCGTTGAGTTTATTGAAAACAACTTCGAGCACCTATGCGTCACGAATCCGTGCAGAACGAATTTTATGATAACCATCGCTCATGACGCAGTGCAATATCTACTCATGTCCTGCCAGAGGAGGATACATCACTTTAAAGTAAGTATGATCAAACTATCGACAGGCTAGTAAGCTTGTAGTTTAAACGTTTTGTTTTTGAAGTTTCAGTACTAAGTTTCTGTATTTTGTGAATCATTCAATCATGAACACGTAGGTATCGGTAGATAGCAAATAGAATTTATGTATAGAACTCAGAACAAATCATCAAAATGTCTTTTGGGGGCGTCCCGGCAATTGACATTTAGAAGTCGGGAAAAACCATAAAAAATGTATGTTGTAGTAAATATTATGTTTTTTTATGTTTTTCATTTCTTGCATTTTTTGACACGTTTATATAATTTTGTAATTCGGAGTTTTTTCTAAGAACAAACGAGTTGTCCGAGTTAAATAATTCCGAATTAACGGACTTTTACTGTACTGTCTTACTTGAATATTTACTTTATAGTTGGCTGCATTCCAAAACGCAATACTTCTGCATAACTGCTTAATCAAGCGTTCCAAAACGCAAGCGGATTACAATAATGCAATGCATACTATTCCTAAGCGCATTGTGAACACAACTGCGCAAACAAAAGCCATCAGAGTTCAGAGCGTCCTGAATGATTATAACGCAAATGGATGCATCACCGGAGCAATAAGTGAACAAATAATATTTTAATAAACAAATTTTACTTTGACTTGCAGTAATAAACGCATAACAAATTCAAAGCAGCGCAAAAGCATTCATAGCCTGGCATCAGAAAAAAAAAGAAGTTTTGTGACGTTTTGGAATTCAGCAGTTTTATTGATCGCAACAATGCCTTTCTCTAGACCAATTTAAGATACTGACACAAAAGAACTGCAATTCAAATCAATGCTAATGTGCATCCAGTTTACAAAATACCAAAATTACTTTAAAGAGAGCCCACTCACCCCCATCATATGCTGATTGCGGCTCTTCCTAAATACACTCCCTTACATATCATTATTTGTTAAACAACAAATTAGTTTAATTCAACCTTTGATTTAAATCAAAACGGTAACGACTGAATAATTGAGTTATGATCCATTCCTCATCGATACGGATTTGCATTCCAAACGAAATGAATGCATAAAAGATGAAGTAGTATAAATATACATATACTCGTACCTCACTGAGTTTTGGGCGACCTACTATTCGATATTGTGGTAGAACAATGTATTGGTATAAACCCAGCTATAACAATGTAACATAACAGATAACAATAAGCGTGAATCGAGGTCTGTGCTTCTGAAACAAAACAGCATGTACGTATACAAAATTGCAAACCGGCCGTATAGCCGACATTTGAACTATGCACGTTAACATTAGTTTTTATTTCAATAGACCCCCTCCATCTGCGGCCTTCACTTTGATCAGAACGGAAACAACAAAAGAAACTTGCAATGTTACGAGAACCAACTAAACATCTGCCTTAACCACGTATTCCATCTCAATTTCAAAGAAATCAGATTTCCATTTTCCATTCTCTCGATAAGCACAATGTCACCCCTTATATTGGTCAGTGGCCAGTGGCCACCACAAGCCTTCCTTTTGGTGGCCTTGTTGAGAATGATATCTGCACAATGCGCCAAACATCCATTAGTTTGATTGTCAACACACTTGGTTTTTAATTTTTGAGCAAAATGAATGGAGTATGGTGTATGGCCGGGGCATGTGAATGTGAGAATACATGCGGAGAAGGATGCGATGTCGCCTCTGGGAAAATATATAAGTCGGTACTTGCCGATTCGTGAATTAAAGCCAACCAGGTCATCATACAAAAGAGAACTGAACGGGATTTCAATGAAAACTTATATAGAAATTCTTTTCCGACGCACCCTCCTCCTCGCGAGCTGCCTCCTACGTCCTACCAATGGAAAAGAAGCCAGCAGTTTCAGTTTTGCCATCAACAATGCAATCAGCTGCTGGCATAGGTCAAGGACAGGCATAGGAAATGAATATTCTGAACAGCATGTGCATGGAAAGAATTGTATAAGTACTGTACATATAACGTGATTATTATTCCTAGTCTATTATATGTGCGCACAAAGATGCCAACAGCAGCAGGACAAGCTAGAGGCAGTGCCTTGGGGAAGGCCACATGAACATCCTTTAAACCGTACCTTTTGATGTAGGTTGTTGTAATAGCGTATGACATAGGACGGCATGAACTGTGCTGTTTCCGAGCCAATCCACTGTTCGATCTGCGAAACTGGATCCGATTCGATTTCTTCCATTCGATAGCACCCGATTGTCAGTGACACGTTCATTCCTTTCCATCGACACAATGGGTCAGTAAGTCGTGTAACGAACCGCGGTAATATACACACACAAACACACACAAAACTGGATTGGCGCGCACTATTTCTCTTTTTGTTTACAAAAAGATTTTATAAGGGCCCTAGACAAACCACTTGTCAACACTTCAAAGCGCGGAATATCTTTTTTCCTCTCACTCCGCATATCGTATAACCACAACGACCACCCACTGGGGAGCAAGGGAAGACAGTCTGAAAACTAAATGGAACTCAAATCTAAACAAACACGTAAACTAGGTCATCGTTTTAATCCGAATAAAGAGGCTACTTCGAGAGCAGTTTCCTTTGCACTTTGTGTATGTCCTTTAATCCCTTAGAGTTTGCTTTGCGTTGTGTATATAGCACAAGCCAAGATAGTGTTTCGGGTATAACTTGTGAAAACGTTTTACTCAAAAGAATATTACCGCGCGAATAGCTACGCAAGTCAACTTTCCATTAAAAGCGGCAACGTGATTCTTTAGACTTTAAATCATTTTCTCTTCCTTCTGTACGACGACAAGAACAATATATATCGGGAATTTCACCAACAGTTGGTGTTTTGTGAATTGTGAGGCGTATCCTCCACTGAGCGGCGCAACAGCCAAGTATTTCACTGGAATAGGACTCTTGCGGATATCTAAAGAACTAGAACACTACTTTTTTTCTTGTGACTTCTCTGCAGCTGCATCCTCTGAAATATGCACACCGCTGTCACTCGGACGAATAGTGTCATCAACAGGATGAGCACATCAACATCAGCACATGGCTTTTGTTTGCACAAAGTATATGCATACACATACAGTCAGCATCAGCATTGCGAAGGCGGAAGGTGGCTACGAACATTTAGTGCTACTAGCGCCATTTCTATCCTCCTGTGGCAAATAGACGAACTGGCATAGTGGGGAAATACGAGTACCCAAGAGAGGGGTGTTCTTGTTCGACTTTCGAGTGAAATTATTTTCTACCATTTCGGAAGCTATTGTGAATGAGTTGAGTTTAATTGCATTCGAAGGCTCTTTGGTTAACGGGAAGGTTATTGGGTAGATTATTATCAATATCAATGGTCAAAGGTCAATAGGCTGCTGGTGAGTTTTTTCATATTTTGCGCGAGCTTAAGGAATATTAGGAATTCATAATGCGAGCAGTAGTTAAAGTTATTTAGCTCGCCCCTAAAATTAGACCTTTTTCTGTAATTATTTCAGTTGGCTATGTATTTCATTAAAAGCTCCTGGAAGAGAAAGATGGTGTAGTATATATATATATGTAGGTTGTAGGTAGTTGTTGATGCAGTAAGTAAGGGGTTCGCTTAACTGAAAAACCATGTTAATTAAAATTGAAGTTAATGTTGTTGGTCATTTCACTTAAGCGGGTCAGGCTGACATCTTGCCCGTCAATTGTGGAACATTGTTTGAAAAAAAAACGAATCGTAAAGTCAACGATTGAATTGTAAAAAAAAAAATTGTGTAATTTTCCTCTTCGCGGCTTCATCTGTGGAGTGGACTGATGTTGGACTTTAACCGACTATCACGTTATATTCAAATTGACTGAAATAGGTTACAATTACAAAGCAAATAGCGAACAAATCTTTCCCCATATCAAATCCGATCTACAGCTACTATGTCTTTTAGAAAACTGTGTGTCAGGTCTGGGAGAAAGTTCATCTCGGTAACTGGTTATGTACAAAGCAATGCTCAACTCTAGATAGTTATGTGTATTACAAAAAAAAAGAAGATACTTCTCGCACCGACATGGACAGCAGCCAGATCAAAATTCTAAAAATGTTGTCTTTTTCGAAATAAAAAAAAGTTGTTTAAGATTTTTTTTTTTAAATATAAAAAGAGTAAAATACAAAATACAATTTTGAAGTACTATACAATTATACATTGTATGAATCACATGAAGAAAAAAAAAAAACGTTAGTCATAAATAAATGTTATTGCTGTTTGATATTTTGGAACATGTATTTATTTATACATACATATTTGAATTCAATCGACTTAGAATTCCAAAATCAGAGCAATCCGCTTCATTAAAGCGCAAGAAATCCTTAGTGATAAGATATTGACAATAAAATCTATTAAGATTGTATATTCGAAGTTTCTATCCACTCTTTTTTTTTTTTTTTTTTCTCAAAAATATTAAAAAAAAAAAAAAAAAAACATATATCATCAGTTATTTTATTTAATTCGTTGAAATTTATGTTTCTTTGATGGAAGCGTTAGCTCGATATAATAATGGAATAAATAGAAAATGGTTTTCTTCAATAGAAGCGGTTGTTTTAATTTGATCGATTTAAAAAATCTTGATATAAAAAATCTTGAAATTTGATGAATTTGAGGTAAAAAGTCTTGTACATATTTTGGAGCTCAAAAATCTTGAAAAAAAGATATACACGTCTTGTAGTCTGGCATCACTGGTTGACAGTGCAGACAAAAACAAAATAAAGGTACGTGTGGAAGTTTCGAGCCTCAGAAAAATTAACAAAACACAGAGGGCAGATTTACATAAAGGCTCCGTCAAACAGAGCGCGTTTTTAACGACATGTGGTGAAGGATTAATATCTTATCGATGGTGGACCTCAAACGTCACAAAAAAAAAACACCCTATGTAGTTGGATTCCTCGAATTGAAGGTGTCATTTTATTTGTAGGTAACGAAAATATTTCAAAAATATGTAGCTTTTTTTTTTGAAGACTAATACTTTATTCTCTATACATTCATATATTTATAACAAAGTGGCAAAAAGTGTATGTTTCCCTCTGTCGCCCGTAATTTTGAATAAATTTAGTTCATTTATTTTTTTAAATGTCGGTAATTACGGTGTTCAATTGATTAATTAAAAAAAAACACTTTAATTCTATCAGTGCCTGGTGAGGCCGGCGGATTATCCCAACTAGTTTGCATTTGTTGTCAAGTCCTTAATGAAAGACCCTTTACATTTGCAGCATTTTACTATGAGACGAAATACATATACATAATACGCCAGACCACATCTATCTTTCCTACTTATTTCAGAATTCAGATACAAAGTTTATAGCTATTTAATTTGATACAATTTCTCTTTTCCCTTGGAACTTTTGCTTTCATCCTTTTCGCTAGATATACAAAATACATACTACCAAACCGCACATTAAGTGGTAATGTGCCTTATAAAAATCATATATTTCTCCTACGTAAATGCTTTGTGGATGCAAAGCAGTCACATTAATGTGAGCAATGGGGACTATGGGTGTCATCACTTTCCTTAACCTTTATGCTTTGTAGCCGAGAACACACTCTGTCTATGTAATTTCTTAAAACGAGACCAATGACAACATGTTCCTCCCTAGAGCATTAGGCCTATGCACATACTTTCGTATGTATATATTTATTGGAAACGATTGCTTCAACGGTAACTATGCAGGAGCGGATTAGTTTCACGTTCGAACAATTGTGCAGGATACCAGGTTCATCAACAATGCAGATGCAAACCTCTTCAAGGATTCTCAAATATAAGTAAAACTCTGTTTCTAACTAACATGTTCAACCGACAGGTCCATACATCTGTCAGTTGACTGTTGGATGCATCCTAAGTATGTGGTCTACTGCATTGAATTCACCTAGAAATAGCCTTTGGCGGGATAACACCTATAACAATTGAGCAGCCTGTACATAAACAAAAATACTGTTTAGCAATAGAACAATGCTGCTGGCAAGGCGCTGAGTAAGTAAGGCCGGTCCTGAACACACATAACATTTTATTGGATAATAAGGAAACGTTATAAAATATGACTCTTGGTAAGAATGTTAATGATGTAATACTAGATATTTAACAATATTTATTCAAGCAAATGCTGTTGCGAGGACAGACCACATTCGTAGCAATTGAGCACTTGAGAATAATACCACTTTAACTGCCAAATCATAAATCATAAATTTAAGCACTTTTTTAGCTTATCTCCTTTTCGCCATATAAAACATTTTCTTTTGACAAATTGCCTTTTATTCAATTTCAACCATATGTTCTTGGGAGTGTGCCGCAACGAATTGTAAGATTATATATTTAGGAAGATAGGATAGGTACGTTGAGAGATTATTGATCTTATTGTTATAAACTGAAGAGAATGAAATTTAAGTCATTTGAAAGGTACTTGGCCATAGGTGTGCACAAACGCCATTAAGAAGGGTAAAGTTAAGTTAAGAATTCCCCATACAAAATACTTCAATCCAAATATAAACCATCTTATATTAGGACCTATTTTCGAAGATGTGCAATCTACGCACCCCTTAAAGTAAGCGACTGTATAACCTTAACTCAGGGACAGGATTTGACGAACCACCTCCGTTTCAATGCTGTTACCATGGATAGGAAAATTTGTCTATACAAATTGTTTGCGCTAAACTTTCATAGTGACGTATTAAAATGTAAGTCCCAAGACCTACCTAAACCCTATTTTCAAAGGGCCGTATTTTGTCGATATCTAAATGTCGCTTTTTTCGTTTATAAATAAAGAACCAGTCGGGTAAAAACATAGATACCTATCCAAAATTCGTGGTACTTTTTTCAGTGGTACATACTTCTAAAAGGCAGGGTCGATTTTCGACCAGTAGTCTTTATTTATTTATTTAATTGGTCTGATTAAATTTTTCCAGTTTCAATTTGCTCTACAAACCAACATGAATACTAGGCGCTATAATTATGCCCACATGATCCATATAGATCTTTGATTTTCATGGTTTACAACAACAGTTGGATCTCGCATTAAGTGCCTTTCATGGATGACATTTCAACTTTGACATTTTCGTATTATGCTAGACAACTCTTTTCAATTGTCTTTAGAAAATAAATTGCCATCTTTTAGGAGCATATTGAAATTCGAAATCAGCTGTTATGTCAATTTTGTGAATTTATTTGTGGAAATTGAATTTGAAGTTCTAATGCCTTTTGGTGTATCTCGACCGTTTTTTTAGTTAAGAACATAGTTTCTGTAATTCACTTTTTCGATTTCCCTAATTGTTTTTAGCACATTCGTTTGGTTCTCAGTTTGCGTTTTGAGGTAGGCAATTCGCTCTTCTTCATTGGTTTTGCCTGTGACACACATAGAGTTTCGATACCATGGTATCAATACCATAAACAAATCATACTGAGACCCCCAACTCACAATCCTCTTGCCGCTGGCCCCCTCAATTTTTGCCAGGAATCCGCCATTTTGTTGTCCTATCCGTGTACGCCAATTCCTATCCGTTTTGCTTTGCCCACAGTGAAATGTAAAAAGATTAGGTGCGAATGTGTTGGTTGAGAGGATTTTTGACATTTGTCAATACGAATTTCTATGCAACAATACTAGCGCACCTAAACTTTTTGGGAGCGTAAAATTTAGCTTGTAGGCAAATAACTGTTAATCGGTCGAAGTTGGGGGTCTCAGTATTGTCTCTGATCAATACTACGGCATCGGCAATACCATGCTAGGTGACACACTATACAACGTAGTATAGGCTGACAGTTGCCATTGGTTACCATGCTGGGGCAGACAATAAAACCCGTGACACACACCTGATCCTGATCGTTGACCAATTTTTATTTTTATTCCTACTTACATTTTTTTGGCCATTTTTCATTAAAAAAAATCGAATCCTTTTCGTTCAAAAAACCCAACACAACTGATAAAAAGCAGTTGTCTGAATTTGACATTCAAGACAACTCCAACACAACTCAGTTGTATTTTTTTATTTGTTGTCTACTCATAGGATGATGGTTGTCCTTTGATAGACAACTAATTGTAATCGATAATCCCAACTGGCGAACGACAACCTTGGTTTGGTTTTAGGTGTCTTCCATAATAGGGGCATTATTGCTGTAAACCATAGAAGTCAATGATGTATATAGATGGGCATAAGAAAAAAACCTACTGTCATATATATATAGATTTTTCTATTTTTTTTTTTTTTTTTTCTTTGTTCATTTAAATAAAGCAGTAATTTATTATTATTATTGTATTGAGGGAATATTAGATTTCTTTGATTGAATGTAAATCGTCTTTGGGGTAAATAATTAATGATTTCCGGGCCATGACTACCATTTTAATACCTAATACTAATACCTAAACTACTAAAAACAGCCAAGCAATACGAATACTAAATTATTTGCATGTGCGTGGGATCTCAACGTTTCTCATGTTTAGCAAGAAAATAAATAAATTACCTGTAAATGTGGAGATGCTAGCAGCTGCATCAGTTCCGACTTTTCCCTGGTATACTTGTGTCCGGATGATGATGAAATAGCGTCGATAGCATCCCGACTACGGGCTACAGCATCGCCTGGTGGTGCTCTAGATGGAGACATTACCGTGCAACTAATTCGGTCGTACAGCTGTAAGTGAATGAAAAAAATAAATTATGCATCAATTTAAGGGAGGAAATACGAAAACGATTCAACATTAAGTAAGACAATCATAATTGGTGCTAGAGACAATAACATGCCTTTATTTAATAGATAGATAGATAGATATTTTATTTCGTATATAAGATTTACAATGGGTATCTGTAACCGCACATTTTACAATACAATAATTTGATAATGGTAATTATCTTTCTATTGGAATATGGTATTATTTATTATGACAATTTACATATAGACAAATCGACAAATACGAGAAAATTCAAAGGAAGCAAAAAAATCTATTTAATAGATTGACTTCAAATTGTTCGCTTTAGGTTTTTGACATTATTTGCATGCGTACCTGAAGAAGTTGGTGTAGTTTGATGTCCCGCAACATTTCCTTCAATACCTCGGGATCCACGAACGTATCTTGCATCGCGTAAATATCATCTAAAGAATCAATAACTCTTTGAACAGCTTCGAGGCCAGCCTCTTCATCTGCCCATTCGTTAAGAGTCTCTGACGCTGTTCCAATAGGCACTAAAATGTGAAAAGAAAGTACGTTTATATAAATTCATTAGAAGCATGATCTTCTCCACCTCTACAGGATTTTTTTTTTTTTTAGAAGAATGTGCAACACCCCCGCAATCCGGACATAACTTCAGTTTTTAACACGGCTACAAAGAGAAAGATAAGACAGAGTAGAAGTGCCCAGCAGTGCCTTCTCTCTTACAGGAGTGGCATTGTGCCCGATTTGTTTGTGATTCGTTGTGGAATCATACACATACCACTTGCTTTAAGACGAATGAAGGAGATCTACAAAAATCCGTTTTCGAATGGCTGTATTAAAAACTTTTTCATGACTTTTATTTTTTTAGTTATATTATTATTTATTATATATTTTACTTTATACATATTTTTATAATTATTTACTGAAATTGAAGACATGGATTTGGGCGAGCTCCGGTTCATGCAAGATGGCGCGCTATGCCACACAGACCATCCCAATCGATCTTTTACGCACCAAATTCCCAAATCGTGTCCGCCGTCTTGACTTGGACTTTTTTTTTTTTTGTGGGGAACCGTGAAGGACCGATGCTATGAGAACAGTCCGGAAACGATTCAAACACAAGGCCAATATCATCCAAGCAATCCGTGAGCTACAGCCCGAAACCATTAACAAGGCCTTGGAAAATTGGAGTGACAGAATGCGCTACTGCGAAGCCAGCCAAGTCAGCCACTTGAACGACGTTATGTTCCATAATTAATGGGAATGTTTGCTTTTACAAATAAAGCAAAAAAATTGCAATTTTGTAATAATTTTTTGTTTCATTTTATTGCATTTTTAAAAAGAAACTTCTATTTGGCCAACCCTGTACATTCAAAAACAGAGATTCAAGTATCTAGTCTTTAGCTAATCCTATTACAAAATTCATTGAAACACAACAACAAGGTGAACAGGAAATCTCTAAAGATACGTCCCCCAGCAAAATGTATGTAAATAAACCCTTTGAGTAAGCCCATAATTGCTCTGAACTAAGCCACCTTAACCACAAATAAAATAAACCTCAAAATAGAGGCAACATAATAAACGAAGGTAAAAATGGGTCCGATGTGAAATTGGATTTTTTTTTTTTTTTTTTGTGAGACCGCACGCATTAAACGACAAAATGATACAAATACCACTCCAGCATTTCGCATTTCAATAATTCGTTTGTTAATTAATTAATATTTGTACTATTCAGTAATCAGTTTTAAAACAATTACAGAAGCAGATATTTAGGCATTTTATTTAAATATTTGGGATATTTTTTAATGTGAATTGTGCAAACAAATTTTACTGTACTAAAATGGGCGGTTGGCAATTAACTGTTTATCATACCCTCTTTTTACCCAAAAGAACCAAGACTACGAGTGTAATTGCAAATGTAACCAAAATTTGGTTCCTCCCATTCGTCCAAAGAAATAAAAGCTCACATAAACGAATTGTTGTGAGGAGCCCACTTTTTATATGGAAACTGTTTATGTATTTTTGAATCCTTGTTTGGAAGTACGTATGAAAGTATTTACACAATTTTTGCATTAACTTTCTTTTTTTTTACCAATAGATTCAATTTGAAAAGACAGTTTAAGCCGATAAAGTCGAACGAGTGTTACGTACTAATGTAAAAATGTCCACTACCATGACATTTTGCGAACAAACATTTGGCTATATACAGTGTTACCTCTCCCGGTGGCAGACGTTCACTTTCAAAAAGCGATACTCTTTTGCAAGCACATGGCGATTGTTCGTCCGAGTTTAAGTGCAATACTCAACTCATTTCCAGTCTGGTGCACCAACACTGAATACCATTCAAAAGCACCATATTAAGTTGAGAAATAAGCGATCAACCGTCCGTGGTCCCTGCATGTAGCCTACTTTCTTCAAATGCTCCGTTTTCACAACTCAACACCCACGCTCAGTACTTTAGAAGGCTGACAGTATGGGTCGATATTCATGTACTATACCGAAATAACAAGGTCAAGAGCAACTTGAAAATGGAATTAATTCAATATCCAATTAAAAATACAACGCATATTGCTGCGCCAAGTTGCCGGATCTACAGCTTTCCTGTGCGGAAGCAAGCAGTCAAACCTCTAAAGGACTTCATTTTCCATTTCTTCTTTGTCGAGCGTTTCCATCCGTTTGTGTATGCAGAGTACTTTCCTTGCTCCGTCTCTTTGCTTTCTGAAGGCAAACCGAAAAATGAAAATTGCCCGTATTGCCTCCAACCCTAAACACCAGAAGGTACTCGTATCTATGCGACACATAAAAATACGAAGGAAATTAATTTCCCAGTACTTTCCCGTCAGATGACAAACACAAAACAACTGAGATTGTTAAAAAAAAAAAAAAATGACTTCGAGAGGAGGAGGAATGAGGCAGAAGCTATGTTACCCTCAGTGTTACTTACTTGAGTCAGTGTCGGTGCCAAACAGGGGATCCATTGCAATTCCACCAGCAATTGCTTGCACAGCTCCTTTCAATTTTCTGCGGGCATTGTAACGTTTCAGCTCCTCGACGGTATCAGCCAAATGCTGTCTCTGTAACTTATCTCGATCCTAAATGCAAGTTGGGAGCACAACAGGAAAACACACAAGGATGAATTGGAAAAAGCCAAAGAAAGCAAATGATGTAATAGAATGCAAAACCGGTTACTTACTCGCATCCATGGATGATCGAGGACTTCTGTTATCGATGGTCTATGATGTGAATTGGCGGCAAGCATTTTCATAACCAAGTCCTTGGCTGTTGAAGAAATCGATTTCCATTCAGGCGCTTCAAACTGAAACGGGAGAACCGGCAACAATTTATTGCAAACTCCCGCACTTCTTACCCCGGAGAATACGCAGACACAAATGCGTTGGTCCTTCTAATACAACAAAAATATACTTACAGAAATCATGCCACGTGCAATCGAGTCCTGCAATCGTTTTCCAGATCCAAGGAACGGCAGTCGTCCTGACAGCAGTACATGCAACATTACCCCAGCCCCCCAGACATCGCATCCTTTGCCATAGATTCGCCTTGAGACAACTTCCGGTGACATGTAATGTGGACATCCAACACGACCTGCACATGTGTACAATGCAAATGTACACACAGAGAAAGTAGTTCAGATTACTATACTGCCCACGAAACATGGCAAGAAAAGGATTAAGTTTAAATAAAGAAAGCACAAATAAAGGGAAGACAAAGCATCTCATCTCTGTATAGAAAAAGTGGTAGCGGATGGGGCTGGAGTGGGGTGAAATTGAGATGATTTTTCAATTCTTCTCATAGTGCAGTATACGTTTTTTTTTTTTTTTGTGAGCTTCTACCGCTACGATAGGTATTTTGTTACATTTGCATATAGCCAGAATAGATAATCGGCTTTTGTAAGGACAAATAAGAGGGTTATTGTGTCTTTTGTATCCTCCGCTCTCTATGTTGGTAGCAATTTTTATGAGGTTTTTTCCCATCTTATTCTCTTGTTTTTATTTAGATATATTTATATAAAAGAGATGAGATGAAAATTGTTTTTATGGTGGTGCATGACAGTAGGTACGTATACGGATGCGCTTATACATACTACACTACGTTACTGGATAAGCAGCTCTCAGTCTTGGGGTAGAAAAAAAGAAAAGTTTATGGATTGGCTGCTTCAACACTATATAATCAACAAAATTGCGGGCTACACAAAACAAATAAATGGCAGATGCGGTGAAACGGATGTCAGTTATATACTGGTGGCTTTGCTAATTACAAAAATGTTACAGCAGCAATGGTGAAGAGGGTATGCTATGTAAGTAGCTGATTATTCTACTTTCAAAAGCAATAATGGATAGTTTCGCATGAGTTTCGAAAGGTGGAGTGATAGTGTTACAGGGGGAATATTCTCCAAATATCTAAACTGAGGTTTATGCTTGGTGGTTGGTGGTACAAATTGTTCTTCATTGTGACTAACAAAATATGAAAATCCCATAGAAAGGCGCACTCAAAATTAATTTACGTCAAAAGCTGAGAAATATCTGATGAGGGTTGTTTTGCTTTTGATAGTGCTAATCTGATGGGATGAAAATTTACAAAAATGTCCTATATGAGTGGAAATTGTAAAGGTTTTCCAAAAGTCCAGTTCATTGCCGCAGAAATATAGCTACTACTTTCCAAAAAGTAAGTAATTGATTGGATAAATAATAAGATAATTCGGGCATACATGAGTTCTCCTTCATTTAAAGGTCTAGAAAAATTGGAAGCACAGGATCACTCTATAGATTTATTTTCAAATGGGAGAAAAGATCACGGGAATTCGACTACGCTTGACAATTTTCTATATGCAATGTACTACATTTTTAAAACCAATAAAAGAAGAGTATTTAAATAAAATATTTTTGGTGTTGAAATATATCCCCCATAAATCAATTCTAAAGAAGAAATAAAATATAATAAGGTTTATTATATTTTAATATTCAATGGGTTTGTAAAAAGTAAAAGAAATACCTACTATTGAATTGTAGGTGAAAGTATTATAATTTAATCTGCAGTTTATTTAATTCGAATACAAATGTATTAAACTTCTTTAATTGTTCTATATAAAAAAGGGTTTAATTTAAACACTTTTGCTTTAAAACCCATCTCCATTTATATTGAAATTTCACATTTCAGACATATTTTGTAATAACAGATTTTATTTAAAATTAATAAATATTTTATTAGTTATTTAATTTAAACACATATGTGCAAATATTAAATTTTAATATTTTCTCGACGTTACTTATGTGTATACAGTGGGTTGCCAAATTAATAGGGACATTGTACATTTTTATCAAGTTACATGTTTTTGTTTTGTTCTGGTTCTTAGTGTACGTGGTGATTTATATTTCACAGCCTACGTGTTTAACAGTTGTTTTTTCATTGTCGGCGAATATTCAAAATGGTTTTATTCGGGGATGTGCGATTATTCTTATTCTTGAAGTTAGCAGAAGTAAAAAAAAATGTTTTTTTTTTTTTATTTGTTGTGTACATTTTGGATCTTCTTTTATTTGAAACGTAAGTAATGCACTTTATTTTGTTTAAAACAAAGCTTCTCTAAAAAAAAAATGTTTTTAAATGATTTTAGGCATTTTTCCGGAACAGAAAGGGTCGAGGAATGGATATCACTCAAAAAAAAAAAAAAGGAAATAAAATAATAAAAGACGTAGGTATTAAATTTGTCAATGTACACAGAAGATTTTATATTAATTTGGTACGGAAACATATAACTTTCTTAAAAACCCACTGTACAACCCCGAAAATATTAAATTTAACGCCAGGATATTTAACCGTGCGCCAAAGGTGCACGAAAGGGCGAGCGCTTGAGACTTTTCGATATCAATTAATACTGAGAGTGTAATTGATATATTCATCACGATAAGTTGGGCAATTTTTGCCCCAACTTAATAGTTAGCACGAAAGGTCCATAAGGACCCTAGGCCTAGATTCTCACAAACATTCGTTCTTGAGTGGCGCAGTGGCTTAGTGATTAGTGTCTTAGACAACTAAGCGAGGGGTCCCAGGTCCGAATACAGCAAAAGCCCAAATTTTAACTTAGGGTTTTTTTTTCCACTGGGCCACCTCTCGCAAACGTCTAATAAACATCCGAGAGTATAACTGTCTTGAAAGAGCTTCTCAATTAGCCGTTTGGAATCGGCATAAAATTGTAGATCCCTTCCAATTTTTGCGACTACCACCGAGAAATATTGTTCTTTAATTTTTGATTTCGAAAAATTGCTTATCAGCGTCCGATGGTAGCGACAAATTATACTGCGAGTGGTAGACATGCTCAAAAAAAAAGAGGTGTCAACTTTGCATTCCACTAGTCCAAGCAGCCAATAAATCGCGTGCGGTTTCGACCATTTTTCACACCCTACCTAAACACCATCATCTTCATATTTGACAGAACTGAATGCCAAGTAGTGACAAACAAACTAGGCTGGGTGGATATTATACATATCTGTTGGCTTCTTCTTTAAATGGTTTGTTTGTTTTGTGAGGCGACGCACGCATTAAACTATTCTACGAAAATGCTGTCTTCTGCTGTCAATAAGGATACTAAAGAGTCATGATAACCGCTTTGAGGATCTGGATGACCTCTGGTGTAAGTAGGATGACACAAAAGCAGTGCAGCAATTAATATTTTGCGTTTAAAGTTCAACAATATGTTCTGATAGCGGAAAACTACAATTCGTTGGAATGAGAAAAATTACTAACCTTACATAATTGTGCTTCACAACAAATAATCATCTTAAATATGCAATTTATTCCAAAACAACACCAGCACGGACCACACCACTCCCAACTTGATCGTGACTATTTAAAGGGTGAAGCAAAACCATTCAAAAAATAAAAATAAATAGTTTGACAAACAGCTAACTTGATACAATTTTTTTTAACTCACGTTAAAGTAATATTTTTGTATCAGAGTATTTAAAATCTATACCTGAGGGTTTTCCGCTTAGATACTCCGATATTTCCGGTTTCTGTATCAATCTAATGATATATTTTATGTTGAAGAAACTATAGTATGCAGAAATACTACTTGAAGAAGCTCAAAATATCCATCGACACACAGTTTGTTAAACTTATGTATCGGGGGAAATCCAGGGTTTTCTGTTGATTTTTTGCACATGGGCTCTTTCTTTGATTATCCTTCATAAAAAAAGTCAACTTTACTTGCAGCTAAGACTTTTTATTATAGTATGCTGATGGTGTTGACTTAAATTTGAATTTGAACACATAAAGTTCCACTTATCAATCGAAATCAACTGTCATTACGGTCACCCGCACAACTACCATATAGTAGCTTCATTAGCGAAGTTAACTTCCAATTATCCCAAAACAAGGCGAAAATAAAAGCCAAATGCCTTTCCTTAAGAACTTGTAAGTGATTTATCAAATCACACATTTCGTTGTCCACACTGCTAGGACGACTTTTTATTTAATAGCATTTAAATGTATTCATCCAAAGAACAAGTAGCTAAATTTGGGGTTGATATCCCCGTAAACTGATTTTCTATATAGGAGAAAATATTTTTTACACAGAAGATAAGATACGGTAGATTAAAATAAGAAACTGCATTTTTGAAAACATTCCACATTTTCTTGTACGATACGGTAGAAAATAGGCTTTTGAGTAAAAAAAAATAACGAAGGTAGATAGGTAAATTTCTGTCGGATTTACTTGAATTTTAGTTGGAACTTGAGTTCACCGTTAAAAAGATACATAACATTGTATCCCATGGGCACGTTATACCATGTTCCCACCAACGTGATTCAGCCGAAGTGATTTATAAATCACGAAACGCGTCCCCACCGAACTTTAAGTGATTAAATGTGACATTTACGCCAACTTTGCCATATCAGTGATGGGACTTATAACACTTAAGTGGTATTTCAATCACTTTTTACTCTGTCGGAAATTCTACCAGAACTCGAAATCTATCACCTTTTAACAAAGCTATACGGTAATAATATTTATTTTTCATCATTAAATTGAAAACTGTGCCTACTATACCTACTGCTACTACTTACTTTTACCCATACACACTCAGCTATCAGTATTTTTTTCGAAGAATTGTATCAGCAAAAACTTTCAGTCCAGTATACACCATTTACTGCGCCATTACTTCATTATATACTGAATTATTTATCATGGACAATTTTTTTTTTACCACTTTTCTACCACCGTTTCACTTTCCTCAAGTCCCATCACTGACTTTTCGTTTGCTGAATGAAGTGCTGAACATAATAAAGGTATGTTCGATTTTATTTTGTGTGGACAGATACGTAATTAAAATTTAAACACGTCTAAATCACGTAATTAGTAATCACGAAAATGTATGGTAAATCACGTAATTTATGAGATGATTTAGCTAAATCACGTTGGTGGGAACATTAGTTCACCCGGAATTATGAGTTTTATCTAGTTATTCCCATCTAGCTCCGTTATATTTCCTCCAGTGGCACCTCGTGCATGGGGTGGTTCTTCACCACGTCTAATGTTCTTGGGCAGTCAACTTAGGAACAACCTTTGGTTTCTTTACCTCACCGCCCACTTACTATTTACAAAAAAAAAAAAAAAAAATAAATAACAAAGCTGTTCGTTTTGAAAGGTTCCTAACAGAATTCGATTTTGGAATTTCCACAACAGAGTTCCATAAAAGTTCGATACCCAGAATACGATTTATTAAGATTATGGTCGGGACCTTCTATGATTCATAACAGAATAAAAGATTTCGCATAATAGGCCCAATTGACTCTTATTCATTGATGCGAAGATCTCTAAAAGGTTTTTAACTATGAGATTTAATAATTATTCGATGATATTAAATGATATTTAATGATGAACTACAACGTTTGCGGACATTGATGAACAATTATCAAAAGCAGCTGTTTTAGATACCTATAGCAATAATTTTTTAAGAAATCTTCGGGATTATGTGTTAACAGAAGATGAATTTAAGATGTTACATTAAATTTCCTATTTCCTTCCTAATACGTTCTCAGTTTTTTTTTTTTTACAAAAAGACTTACGTTCTTCATTTTTATGAACAAATAAATAATATTTGTTAAGTCTTGGTGGCGAGTAATTATGTGGGAAACTATTTCGTACAGATGGCGATGAATGAAATATCAACCAGGCGTGGTATTTTTTTTTATTTTTTGTTTATTGGTGTATGAGAAATGTTTTTAAAGCTTTAAGTATGCACTACATAGAATTGGTGTGGAAGGTTATGTGTATTATTCTTCAAAATTCTACGGATTTATTTAAGCAAAATGTGCATTAAATAAAAAAATATGTGTTATCATCCTGGAGTTTAATTCACATTACTTTACATTTACATTACTAAATGGAATATAAACAGAAATAAAAACGTGTATCACAACCAAAATAATAACAGTAAGAAAAATAAACAAAAACAGACAAAATAAAATTAACAGAGGTAAAACAAGGCTACATGTGTATCATAGGGGCCAAAAATACTGCGCTTACCCTCCTCGTCTGTTTTTAAATAAAGCTTTCCACGGGGTGTCATTATCATGCATTTGACATCCATATCTATTTCTGTGTGTTCGTGTGTGGATACATAACATTACGACGACAAAAATCACAACAAGGGTGAACAATGAGAAAGAAAAACAAATTAAAAAAAATAAACACATATTTTTTGTAGTTATATAAACTCAGTTTTATGTATTTAGTACGGTTTTTCTTAATAATAATTATTGTTATAGTATTACGCTGTAATTTTGGTCTCCTTGTAATTAACAAGAAAGGAGGAACAACAAAAAAAAAGTAAAGGAAAATATTGTGCAAGTGTAGGCAGAATGTTTGTTTAAGACAAGAGTCTCATGGCTGCGACCTAATTACAAGTGTAGTAAAGGCGGGAACTCAGTTAAAAATTAGATATTTAGGCACAACAAACGGGGATATACAATCGAGGCCTGTTATTTAAATTTCATACACACACAACACATGTTTCGGATAAGTATATGCAATTAAACGCAACGACAATCATAAAGGCAAAGATTTTCTTGCGCCAAGCACAAAATATAAGCAAAAGTTGGGTACATCAAATAACGGCTTTACGGTTCACGTGTCACGATCGAGGCCAATGACCAAAATAAATGATACCACATTAATCAAATCCTTGGGAATATAATGGAAACTCCTTTTAACCCTTATGTTACTGTACGGAGTATCCGTGTACTAATTCCTTTTTATGGTGTCATAGTTTTGGTAATATTGAATATTTTTCATTAAGTTCTATTGACATCTTACAGAAAGTTGTTTCAAACAAAAGTAAAATATTTAATAAACAAAATTAAGGAAGAAGACCAGCGACCACTCTGCATTTTGTTTCAACTTGTAAAAAGGACGGAGGTCTGGGGGAACTCATATGAAATAAACGAAATTTCATTGTTTTTATTATAATACTGCATTTTATGAAAAATTACTGCAGTTCTTGCTGAATTTGTGTGTTCATGTTAGATTTTTGTTCTTTTGACAGCTTTTGCGTAGCTTTCTTCTTCGCTTGTTTTCTGTGGTCTTTCAGATTTGACAAAAGCCTGCACATTTTATTCATCCTATATTATCCGCGTTCCTGATTGTCTGCTTATGCGGATGGAGTAGAGAGTAAAATTTGCGCGTGTGCATGTTCGCGATCGCAGTTCTTCTAAAAAAAAAATCTTTCGTGCCTTTTTTAACTATTGAGGAATGAAGAAACACATAAATCTCTGGCTTATTTTTCATTCGTTTTAAGTAGGTTTATAATTCAAAATAGGTATGTAAATACTTTCATACCAGTCCACTGCTGCTGTCAAGTTGCTATAATTGCGTGCTGAAGATTCTACTAAACTTTTCATTGCTGAGATAGATGTTCAAGATGTTCTTAAACTTTAAACGGTGCACTACAGTTGATGATTTAAACTATTTTACAACAGTTTAATTTCTTCATTATTTGAAATTTAAAAAAGTATTAAATTTACTTCCAAATAAAAAAGTAAGAAATCATAACAATGACCTAAAGTCGCCCTGTTTTAACAGACCTTTGAGTTTACATTTCCAATGACAGCGAGTGCCTATATAAGTGAACTGTCCATTCAACAATATATTATGCGGGACTGCGCCGAGGTGTCTAAAGTCGTTTAGTGATATATTGGGGAGTTCGGAAATTTCTGTGAAACTGTGAAAATAGCGACCTCGCAGACAATCTTGTGAAAAAAAAAGTGACGGCTTCTTTGTGCTTCAGTCATCCGAGATGTTAACATTGAGCGATCGTAATAAATCGTATAAAATTGATTATAAGGTTCAGTACCATAAATACTCCTGCCAACTTGGAGTGGAGGCTGTTACCAAAATACTTGAATTGGACTGTATGGCCATATAAATAATTACAGTGATATCTACGTAGAGCAAATATTCTTGATAATATCCACTTGCTGAACTTAACCCAAGCATTGCGCTGCGCCACATTAAATTTTCACTAAGTACCCACTCTTTTTTATTTATAATTCTATTCTAAAAGCACCTATACGTTATACCTGCGACTGTTTAACTATCGAAATAGTCCTGGTAGTTATTTCCTGCTTTTATGCACACCGTCCACGTTTATTATTGTGAGCTAAACATTGTTTTCCAGTTCTCCAGTGGCAATACTGCACACCTTCAGAAGGGATATAATAGATTTTCAAGCACTGCTTGTTATTTTCCATAATTAATTTCGAAAACCGAATTAAAAGCTAAATACTTTTATACGCGAGAAGGTACCTACCACTATCATTTCACATTTTAAACTACCAGACGAGGTAGCATGCACTGTACTCTGTGCATATCTACAAAGGAACAGTACTGGGTATGATCCAGAGAACGTACCGAAACGCTACAGTCATGTCTCAGGTATATCGCGTGATACCTTACACACCACTCATGTCCCAGTATTAGATAGGTATGCCTAACTAAAATGTTGAAGGGTTGTTTAGTTTTTGATTCACAATGTGTTACAATCATTGAAACAAACTTCCAACACCCTATGGAGCACACAAACTATATATCGTATATACTTATACGAGTACACCAAAGTTGAAATAGCACCGACGAGGTCTCGAACGATGCAAAGTCTTTCGCTGCAAAGCGTTTATTACCCGAAGAGTATATTTGCTCTCAACATCATATTCAAAGTTTAGAGCTCCGAAAAGAATAATTGCAGTTGCCATGAACTCATCTATTGCAGAGAAATGTATCACACATTCTTTAAAACTTGTGCCCTATTGGAGAGCGAATGATATAAAATTCAAAACATAAATGCACATCGACAACGAAAATTGATATCCGAAAGGGTAGTTCTTAAAAGGTACATTGCTCATTCACTGGAATGGTGTCTGAGTTGGAGTTCGGGGGCTCAAGCAATATTGGACTTTAACACAGTACGAAACAAAGGCAAAAAGTACGGTTACCAAACCATTTACTTTATTATCCCTTCGAAAGGTTGTTTTAACGCAACGCACCGACTCCATTTCGGTTCACCATCACCAACCCCCAGCATCAGCAGCGCGCAACCCCTTCGCTTTGTTCAAGAAGATGTAAAGGCCTTAAGCCTCTTCAGCACCCGTCCTGTGTCTGAATAATGTGTTCATGAATCGCATAAATGACATTAAAGAACGGGGTATAACACTGTTTCCTCTTTCATATTTTATGTGACACGACTCCACTGAAAAAGTGATAAGCGGAAGAAGAATGGTTGCCCCGCTGGCAAATGGTGACGATGACGACGTTGTCTGGTTTCAATGAGAATGTTCCTTACAGAGTATTACAAAACGAAAGAGAAATGTCCGCATACTTAGCACACACACAAAAAAAGGTTCCTTCAAGTATCTTTACTTCTATTAATTGAGTTTTTGTCGTTTATCTGCTCGTTAAATATCCGTATTGTACCACTTTTGTTCGTTGACGGTGTCTGTAATACTTTATTTATTGGTTTGGGTCTGTTATACCCTCGTATATTCCGTGTTTCTTCAAAAATATCAAAGCAAATATCTCTCTTTTGAATTCCAATCAAATCAAATAATAGCAATTTGTATATTTTTTTCCAAACATGACTAAGATATTTTCAAAAAAATGGGTTTAAATATTAACTTTCGACTTTAAGAGGTACTTTAAGTAAACTTTAAGAGTTCATTGTCTCATTTTCGTAAGAATATTTCTCCATTTAACTGGTATGCGAAAAAATTAGTGAACGAGTGACCAAGAATACACATTCGGCCTTACCTATAATCAAACACTAATGTCGACTATTAGTTGGCTGCCAGTTTAAATAAAAATGTACAGTATTTTTGAAATGGTACCAATAAACAATTTGATCTCGACCTTTACTAGTTCGAAGACTTTCTGTTGAATCTATTACATTTGTTGTCACGCAGAATTCGAATTTCATAATTAGTTTTCGTGAAAAACAAGTTCAGTGGTTTCTTTCACAACGAGGATTTTATTCTAAAAAAAGGAACACCTAAATTGCAATTAAATTTGCCCAACAGATATCTTTCAAAGGCTTTTTGAGGCTTATTATAAGCAAAAAAACAAAAAACAAAACACAAAATGGGAAATCCACAAAGTATCCGCCGAGCTTTCAAATATCATATGCAAATCAGTAATGCCTTATCATTCGTTCGGGCTCAATTTTCGGTACTTTTTATAGATACTTTCCTTTGATTTTTAATACTTTATTATTGATTGATGAGTGTTTGTTTCGTAATAATATACCTTTCAAATTATTCAATAATCGGAACACAGTTTATTAGAATGCTTTGATGCAAATCAAACCTATTGGTGGTGTAAAGATCACAATTATTTAATCGTTAGCAAGTGAATATTTTCGCAAATAGAAATAATAGCCTGTTAATTCATTTCAGAAATAGCAATCACGTAGGAAGCCTAAGCATTTTAATTTCAATTTGCAATGAGACAGTGCTTGCCAAAGTATTTAGAAGTGTAAAAATAAATACAATTTGGCCTTTTAAAAATTGTGTACTCGTAGATTATATTACTTAATTCGGGAAACTTAGAAACCGACAAAATTAAATTCTCGCAGAAAAATATAAATCTGTGGCGTACATTTTTATGGACGAAACCCGTCACGTTTTCCCCCCCATGAATTCACACATACTACCTGCTATTCCTTCAGAAGTATCTAAATTTGTTAAATTGCTTGTATTTTGCCGAGTGGTGACAATTCTATTCTTATATCTACATTTTCCGTAAAGTCAACCTTTTCACCCCAACCATTGTTTCCTCGTCCTCATTCTCGGTAAACAAACTCCTTTTGCAAAGAGTTTAATAAGGGTTTGGTTGCAGCCAAATATCTACCTGAGTCGCCTTAGATTCTGAGAATTGTTGAAAAAAGTAGGTCTTCAAGTATGAGCCAATCAAACTTAAGAAGCAGATATTTTATTCCGTTTACGACGACTATCAAGAATGTCTTGGAAATATCCTAAACTTATATATAATAATTTTTTTTAGTAAGCATCCGTTCATTGCTTACAAACTATTTTAAAAGGGAAACCAATTCAAAGGCAAGAACTAGCGCTTAGACAAGATAAAACAGAGAAAAACACAGAAATATATGCTTCAAGCGTTTAAGCCTAGTATCCTGCTCGCGCTAAATTTTAGCGCCCCTAGTCTCCACTTCGTTTCTCTACACAAAAGATAAATGGTCGCTAAATTATTATTAAACATGATATAGATGAGACAAAACCCATATGTTTATGAAGCATGAGTACCATAACAGATATCAGTAAACGTAATTTTAATAGAAATTTCGAATTACAAACTTGAAAGACGTAAGAAACCTAGAAAGAAAGAAGAACTTCCACATATCGTGTCCTCAAACTTAACACAATCTGCTTACCATAGTGGAACACTTGTTATTACCCAAAAGACGAGGCCAAATGAAAGCATAAGCCCCTCTGAAATGCGATTCGCTTTATTTATGTTTTTTATCTCTGTTTTGGCTCTGTTGTTTGACTTTGCGTTGTCTCTTATTATCACGCAAACATTATCTGCGTTTTCCGCCAAAAAAATCATAGCAAACACAAGACAAACTCTTTCCTCTGTTTTGTATGTCAGAATTTATCTTCGATTTAATGTACCGGACATTTATTTCGCGAGCTAAATGAGTGGAGACTTGTCATCGGCCCATCTATATGAAGTTAAGGATTTAGCGTGCGAACAGGATACTGCTTTGTTAAACTGCCTCGCTAAATTTTATCTTTGTAGACATTTTTGTATGAGAGATAAAATTTAGCGCGAGCAGGATACTAGGCTTTAGACTTAAAAACCATTTGCATTGTTGTATTACAACGAATATATAAGGGGTGATTTTTTAGCTGGTTTGGTTTTGGCAACACTGGTTTTGACAGCTGACGTGTGTTTAGTACCTTGTGTCACTGTCAAACAGCTTCAGTTTGGTTTGCAATTTAACCATGGATCGTCTTACAAATGAACAACGCTTGCAAATTATTGAATTTTACTATCAAAATTCGTGCTCGGTTCGAAATGTTCATCGCGCGCTGCTTCCATTTTATGATCGGCATTCTCGACCTTCTGAGCAGTCTATTCGGAAGATTGTGACCAAATTTCGCACCAAATTTACTTTGTTGGACATTAAACCACCAACACGTTTACGTACTGTGCGTAGTGAAGAAAATATTGCGGCCGTATCAGCTAGTGTGACAGAAGACCGCGAAATGTCGATTCGGCGCCGTTCCCAGCAGTTAGGCCTTTGTTACAGCACTACGTGGAAAATTTTGCGGAAGGATTTGTGCGTAAAGCCTTTTAAGATACAGCTTGTGCAAGAACTAAAGCCAGCCGACATACCACAACGCCGAATTTTTGGTGAATGGGCTCTTGGAAAGCTGGCCGAGGATCCGCTTTTTTATCGAAAAATTGTGTTCAGCGATGAGGCTCATTTTTGGTTGAATGGGTACGTAAATAAGCAAAATTGCCGCATTTGGAGTGAAGATCAGAAGCATTGCAACAGCTACCAATGCATCCCGAAAAAGCCACTGTTTGGTGCAGTTTATGGGCCGGCGGCATTATTGGGCCATATTTCTTCAAAGATGTTGCGAATCGCAGCGTTACTGTCAATGGTGAACGCTACCGAGCGATGATAACAAACTTTTTTTGCCCGAAATGGAAGTTCTTGACTTGCATGATATGTGGTTTCAACAAGACGGTGCCACATGCCACACAGCACGCGAAACAATGGCGCAATTGCGAGGCGAGTTTGGTGAACAGTTAATTTCACGTTTCGGGCCGGTCAATTGGCCGCCTAGATCGTGCGATTTGACACCATTAGATTATTTTTTGTGGGGGTATATCGTATGTCAAGGCTAATGTGTATAGGGACAAGCCCGCTTCGATTGACGCACTGGAAGCCAACATCCATGCATTCATTCGTGAGATACCGGCCGATATGTGTGAAAGAGTACGCCAAAATTGGACTCAGCGGATGGACTACCTGAGACGCAGCCGCGGTCAAAATTTGCATGAAATTATCTTTAAACATTAAATTGCAAGGTTCAAACTATCGATTCAAATAAATATTTCATTCATTTTTTCGAAATTTTTGTGTTTTTTTTTTTTTTTAAGTTCTAAGCCTCTTAAAAAATCACCCGTTATAACATTTATAATTTACTAAAATGTATTTATAATTGTAAGCGCCCAGGCTGAACCACCAGCGTGTTTAAATTTGCTAATATTACGAAATTTAGTACCGTGATTTTGGACGGTTGGGCAACACTCCTCTTCAAAATGACAGTAAGGGAGGATTTATTTAGCTAATGCCCGAGATAAACATGACTTTCTCACCATTAACATTTAATCCTACAGTTAGCGATATTCTGGCAACTATTTTTGTTTATTGATAAAGCGATTTTGGAAAGTCTGGAGTCTTTCCATAAACTGCCAAACTAAAGTTGAGTATTAGTAAGGCCGATTGACTAGTGACCAGTGTACGTTGAAAATTTTACTAGGTAAAGATCCACTGGAAAAATTATTTTACTTGAAACTGAAACTAAAACTAAAACTAAAATGAAACCAACAAAACAGTAAGTTCAATACCTGTCGAATGAAAAATTTTGCTAACACTACGAGGGAATGCGTAGAGAGACGAAAGGAGAACCGACAATGCAGTGCAACGATACTTATGGCTTGACTTCGAAAACGGTAACACCAAGTCATAATTTTTCAATCAAGACTTGTTTAAAGGCTGTGCAGAGGTTCAGCTACGAATACATTCAGATTACGGAACGAAGATTGAGTGAAAATCAGAGCACTTAAACGCTTTCTTGAAAGAACTTCGTAAATCGCTAGCACCGATAACAACAACTAAACTCCAATTTTAGTTTTTGTGAAATCGAACATTCTCACTTCTCAGAAATCAGCAATTCATAATAATAAAATAAATTAATGAAATAGATAAGTTATTTCTAAAAACTTTAAAATACCAAATGGAATATTAACCCATCCATAAACTTCAACTACAAAACGTTGGGCCTTACTAATAATCATTTTTAACCTTCACGTTTTGTAAGTCACTTTTAGATGAAAAATTTTGGCATTGTGAGTTCGTAAAATCTAGCGGGGACACTAAATATGATTATTAGTATCGCGCTTTATAAATCTAGAAATGTGAGTCATGCTCTCAGACTGCTGTCACTCTGTCAGACTTAGTAAACTAGAACTTTGAACGTCCCCGCTGTATAACTCAAATTTTTGATGAATGTCCACATTTTTTAAAGATTAAGAAATTGTTTTCCTTTTTAACACAAACGAATGTTTTTTTTGCTAATACATACATGAAGTGGAAAGATGTCCTGACACCACACATAAATAACGAAGCATTTATATTCTACACATTTTTCGATTGAGACAGCCACAAAACCTAAACAAAAAGAGGTTCACACAGAAGCACATTTACTGTTTAAACAGCACATGAAACGGAATAGAAACAAGTAAACCTTTCAAATTGACAAAAGCATAAAATTAAATTTTTCTGAGTTTTGAGGTTATTGTTACTCACCATGTGTTTCTATAGTATCCCTGCCTCCGGGCAATTGTATGGCGGATCCAAATCCACCCAACTTAACCGGAGCAGAATTATCCGCCGTAGCCAGAAGGGCACATGCCGGCCTAACATCACGATGCAAAATATCGTTTTCATGGCAATATCTTAATGCCTCAAGGATCTGACGCATGTAGTGGCTGGACAAAATAAATTACACCAAGTCACTTTAAATGCGACATTACAAGAGAACACTTACCAAGCTACAGCTTCACTATAAACGAATCCAGCTACGGCTCTGCGAACGACCTCAAAGCACAAATCTGATCCTTCCATGCTGTAAATAAAAAAAATAAAAAAAATAAAAAAATCAGCTTGAGGCTCAGATTTAACTATTTAGGAAATATTTACATTCTATAAAGTTACTAGTGAAACATTATATAGAAAAAAAAAAATTGCTTAAAAAACAGTTGCAATCAGAAGCAAAAAAATCTATGCAACGTCCATGTAAAAAGTTTTACCATTACTTAAACTTTGATGAATATAAATGATGGAAAACAAATTTTCACTTCCCGCGGGTAACAGCTGTGAACACGAAAGGACACATCCACACAACCACAGTGTTGAGGTTTTTATTTTGCCTTAAGCAGTATTTTTGTTTTCGACTTTTTTAGTTTCACTTCAGACACATTCGCAACGAATGTTTATGAACTATTTTCCCCAATTTAGAGCAGTGCTTTCAAATACCAAGAATTGTGTCCAAAATTGAAATATCAAATCAATTCAGGTATTTGCAGTGCACAGCAACACAAGAGATATGTACGATCTGTAAAAGTCTGGGAAAAATTGAAATACGTTTACAGAGAAAAAGTCTTGGAATCGAAGATGTGCCCTGTAGGCAATCCAAATAAAGTGCCGGACTGACCAAATAACACTTTTCAGCGATGCCAACTAAGGCTTTTTCATGCCTTTTATGCATTATTTCACCAGATAAGGCTTAAGGCTTGTGTTTTTTTTCTAAAAGGCATCTTTTTTTTTATATCAAATATTTGTATATTATTTTTTAACATACTGACTTTTTATTTTTTAAAACATTCTTAAAAAATATTGACCCGAATGAATTTTATATGTAACCTCGGTCTTAAAGAATGTGTTTCCACCTTCAAACTCTGCCCATTTTCCTAACATTTTATATGTCATTCTTTAAAAATAATTCCAGCTTTCACTTCCAATAAGTGGAATGAAATTGGAAACAACGCTGAAAGCTGTTTGTTGCTTGTTTTTTGTTCGGCTGCGTTTTTTTAAATACATACAAAAGAAAGAGTTCGTTGTTGAATGAAAAAGGTAAGTAAGTAAGTAAGTAAATTATAAAACTAATTTTATTATTTTGTCTGGAAATTTAGAACTCTATTCAACAGATTATCACTCTAGTCTAAATGATTTAAGTTTTACGTGGAAATAAAATTGTTTTTGTTTATTTTTTTATATTAGTGTTTAATTTTTAATTAATTGTTTCACATTACCTAAAAAAATAGTTTAAGCATTATTTTATTGAAAAGGGGGCATCTTTTTTCAAGTTAGGCATTTTTTCGTCAAAAGTGGTTGACAACGCGCCCGTAGTCGACATATCTATCAACTAATTTTCCCGATATTACTGTAACAATTTGCATGATACTACAAGTTCCAGAATCTTGGCGAGAAGCTTAAATGCTTAAATAACTTAAATCCTTTTCTTAAATTAAGCCTAAAAAATAAGAAATTTTTACACGACAGTCTTACTTCACACAAGAAAGTATACTTTAACGTATTTTAACAAGTGAGCCTCGTTACTAAACATGATTTTTTGATAAAACCATATAAATGACCGATACAGCGTTTTTCTGGTCATTTTTCGAGCAAAATTTGGCAAGCTGTAGTCACAAAAATTCGCTCTTTCTGTTGTCAGTCAGCGTCACTAGACGCTTGACAAGTGTTAAAGTCATAATGACGTCGGCTTGTCAAAATTTGCCACGAAATATGATACGTGTAGTCTTAGCTTAAGAACGGTTGTCATAATTTGTCACACAGCATTTATAATATCAAGAACAGCAAGATTGCAACTTGCAAGTTATCCCCATTGGAATATCCGCCCAGGCTATTATTGACTTATCACACTGACAGCCGGTCAACACACTTACTGCGGTCGGTATTTTTTTCGTTCCTCTCTCATTAAAACATCAGAATTAATTAATTTATATTTATATTTATATTGATTTAATACTATTTTAAGTTACACATATTCTGTCACTACATATTCGAGAAAGTTTAAATTAAAGGTATGCGCTCCACTGATTATTATGGTTGGTGTATTTAAATCTGTTCCCTTTGCAAAAATAAATGAAATAATACATACGCATTATAAATACAAAAAAAAAACTGAAACTAATCCCATACCTAATTAATAGTTTTAAAATGCAAGCCAAAATTTAAATGATTTAATTATCAGCGTCGACCAGTTGCCAGTAAATAATTAATAAACTCTGTGGTATTAAATTGAAGTGCGATTACCTTGAAGGGCATTCATTACACTTGCATGTAGATTAAACATACAAAGTTTACATTTGATTGTATTATAACAATAAATATGTAGGCTAGGAGAATGTTTGGTTTGTTTTATTTGTTTGTAGCATTTGGCATTGAATATGTTTTTAAATTCAAGTCCTTTTATTTCTTGCCCGCGTTAAATAACAAATCACAGTATCCTCCTGCTCTCGATTAATTTTAGTTGCCCCTTTCTTCTTCAAACAGCAAATAAACATATGCTTGCAAAATTTAAAATACAAGTTAAAAATGGCACAGAAGATTGCAAATACATATATGTACATAATGGACTTACTTATGGCAAATGTCAACAATATTGTGGTGTACACAAGTTTTAATAAGGTTTTGAGTGAGAATATTGCTGTGCTTAACTGCCCAGATATTTTTAGTCTCTACATTTTCTTTTTGGGATCTAAAATTAAATTAAGCAGAGTACTGGTTGTTAGATGTTGACTCCTGTGAGCGGAAGCGATGTAACTTCAAGTTTGCATGGGGCTGTACCTGTATTCAAAACAAAATGTGAATGGATGTGACCGAACCCAGACGTACAGGACTTACTAATAAAAATAGTAATTTTCAACCTTCACAGTAAATTGTACTTTGTATGTAAAGGGTTTTCCAATAAGAGGTGTTATTTTGGCATTGAAAGAAAAATGTCATTTTTTAAGATAAATGATCGGATGTTTATTTCATAATAAAGAGGAAGGTATGCCGTTAATAATGAAAAACAACATCAGCCAAATGGCCACCACGAGCACGAATACAGGACCATATCCTTTCACAATAACACTTCTTATTGAAAAAAGGTAATTTTATATGGAACATTTCGCTATTGTGGAATCTAAATATGATTGCGAAAAAAAAGTGTTGAATCTGCCCAAACCTACTAAATAGTGCGCACGGAAGGGCTTTTTTTTTCAATTTTGTGATTTATAATCCTCAGGGTTCCATTCATCGAAAACTGTGACTACCACTTGACCCAACCTTTGTTTGCGGGGTCTGAGCAATTAGGCCCAAAACCAAATGTTAAAATTCGTATCCTATGATCTTTTAATGCAAAAACAGCGTTTTTGTGACGATTATAGTGACAAGAGTATAGGTATAACATGAGTTTCTGAAGCCATCCTCAAATATTCCCTCTACCGTTTATCTTATACGACTTTTATGACATCTCATAGTATTCTTTCTTTGTGTTTACTGCCATTTCAAATGGTTTGCGTTTAAAAAGCAACTGCCCGACTTAAGGACGAAATAAAATTCCTATACAAGTAGTTTGAGCGACTGGACAACGGAAATAGCGGTGATAACCCAAATTCATCTTTAATCAAAGAACATTCATTTTCTCTACTTCGAGTGTCAACTTAATATGCTTTATTACTTGTACCTACTCGGATACGCGATACTAAGATAACGAGTTTCGCTCCTCTTTTTAGAAAGCTTTAATATTTCCTCTTCCTTCCAATTTTATGCTACCGTCTACCGATGAGAAAGAGAAAAAAAGAAACAAAAAAAAAAAAAACGAATCAAAATTAAAAAAGATAACTGTACGTCGAGTTATAATAACTTTGCAACTTATAATCCAATTTGCCTTTCGGAAGGATGTCTCTGTCTACAGCGAAGAAGTAACGAAATTTCGGAGCATCTGATATGGAACAACTTTTTGTTCATATAATGCCGTGGGAGAGGCACACAGCGAGCACTTACGAAAATGTAGATCGTCTAAATAATAAAACGTGAGATTCTTTGAAAATTGTTATATGGCAAAATGAAAATCCCTCAAATCGATTCGCTTAAAAGATTGTTAAGTACTTAAACACTTAGAGATACACAGTTAGAAAAATATAATCTGTAAAACATTAGTACTTACAACTCAAAGACCATGTAGAGCATCCCCTCAGAGCTGTAGGTCTCCAACAGTTCTACGATGTGTGGGTGCTTCAGCATGTGACAGATGGTTGCTTCACGTTTGAGATCTGAAAGTAAATTCTTGATTTTACTTACGCAATTCAAAATGGTTGTCATATTAGATTCAAAATATAAGTGACAAAATAATACACGTATATTAACAGCTTGTCCAATGCGAAAAATGTCAAAATGAACCACTCCCATCTAAATAGAGGGTTTATAGCTTCCTGGATATACAATATATACAAATGCATTGCTATGAATAATGCTATAAGGAGGCTTGCAATAGCTTGAAAGGATGAGGAGACCCATAGGGATTGATATCGATTTCGGATCATAATGCGGACTACTGGCATTCACACATATACGACCTCGTAAATGTATGTGCATCGACACTTTTTAAAGAATGCAAAGGAATATTAGGCATAAGCTCCAGTTTAATTTGTCTGTGACTGTGATAATTTTACACAGGAATGCGGACGTGCTTATGAGAGGACAAGGTTATTAAGGTGGAAATCCTTGTGAGCTCTTCGCCTATGGTATGTGAGGTAGAATGGGCCAACACCCGTATGTACAGTATCATAATGTAGGGATTATCCCTGAGAGCATGTGGTATTACTAAATCCTTGGCGCATATCAATGTAGCAGGAAACCTTTTAAGGAAATTACTTCATCCTCTGCATTGTATTTGTATAGGTATTGGACGAAAATAGAAATGTTTACTCCCACTCAGAAGCAAAATGTTACTTCTAATACAAGTTTATTTGATTGGTTCGAAGGGAATTATAGTATTTGTATGAGCGAGTCCATACATCTTACGCATTTCTATGATTTGTCCCCAAAAACGATGTTTGGTTTGTAGGAACCAACCGCCAACATTCAAACAATTATTTGGCTGCATCGCAGATCATCCGAAGAGTGAGACACTCGTATGACACCACCAGTCTTAGTATATATGTATACTCTCTCTTAACTCTTGTATAAATAACACTATAGAAACAAACTTCATCCCGTAATATTGTAAAACGTGAATATCCACAAGTAAAATGTTCTTAGGTTGAACTGTACGGACCAATTTGTTCAGCTAAATTCGTGCCTAAACTCGTTCCTTAAGGTTATCATAAGAGTAACACTTCTAGGTCATAGAGATTCAGGTAGGAGAAGTGCATAAGTACGACCTACCTTAAAAGAACTATTATCAGGATGGTACACGGGCATTGTGTGGATGGTGATACGTTACGTCGTATAGCGTATAGGTGCACTGACGAGAAGTTGGAATACGTTGCAAGCACAACCATGCACCGTCCTTCTGTCCTTCTGTGCCAACGGCAAACTGAAATAATTCCACAATACGCCGAAATAGGTTAGGTTAGGTTAGAGATATGTCGCATCTCGAATAAAAACTTCATTAAGCCAACGGTAGAACCTGTAGAAAAAGCAGAAGTCAGCGACTTGTTTTTGTCCGCCAATGGTTAACCCGTAATGTATAAGTTAAATGAATTTTGTAAGGTCGTGTTTCGAATTTGAGTCATAATCTAACCCATGGGTGGACAAGTAATTTTAAGTGGGGTCCAAATTGCAAACTTTTATCGAGGTCCAAAAAAAAAAAGGGCCATTATTGTTACTTTTTTTTTCTTTTTTTTTTGTTTTCTTGCAAAGTTTGCATCCATACGCAGAATTGTTCTGGTAATTGTAGTGCACAGGTGCTGGTGCAGTTTTCCACTTATATGGTTAAAAAGATAGAACTACGAACGGCCAAGTAGGTCTGGATTTCCTATTCTCAGGTGTTTTCAGAATGTACCTACATAAACAATAAGGCACTTTTTATATGGAGACTTCAAGCTCTTGAAATATATTCTGCCTTTGTTTGTGCATTTTCCCAGTAGGATAGTCCAATAACAGTATGGAAGATGTTTGAAATTTTTACCGTTTTTGAGTAATAATTTAAAGGAATAATTATCTGAGGTGCATCTCCTTTCTTTTATAAACCAGGACAAACGAACATAAATCGTGTGTCTAACGAGGGTGAAAATATGATGCCCGACGCCATAGTCGTAAATTAAATTTTAAAGATTCCAGTCGGGTATACATTTGGGTCAATATTTATTTCGGATATCTATATGATTCATAAACATCCTATTGGGTGTAATATGAAAATGTTGAGCTCAGCCTGCAGAACCCTTTTCCGAAATGAATTACTCCTATACGAAATGATTTATACATTTCAAACTGGCTACTGAGTCCTCTCACTGATAATGGAATTTTAATAGCTTCGGAGTCCCGAATAACATAAATACATTTACAAGCAATAACTCATTTCCAAACAGATTACAACAATTGATAGGAGGCTTACTAATTGGACATAGACAAACGAAAAGAAAGGGTGGCAAAGCAGCAAAGCAACAAGCATTTTCTGCGACTGCTACAATGTCCTTCGTAAAATCAACTAATGCTATTAAATCCATGAAACACCGAGAACGTGAAGGATGTCCATTTTTAGTGGAGGAGGCCAAACACGTCCACAAGAAGAAAGATACTTTGTGAATAGACTTTAGTGTCTTGGGTTAGAAAACAGCACATGACATAATTAAGAGAAATAACCCGTCAAAACTGTATTAATGCTTCAACATTTTTCAAAGGATTCAGCGAAATATCTTTAGGATTTCTCGTTCGAAAGACAAAGGGAAAGAAGAATCCCTTCGTTTATTGATCGACCGGTAAGTTAGCACAAAGTTTTCTCACTTCGCTTTAGTTATGCCTCACTGAGTGCATATTTCATTATCGCAAAACTTCCAATATCTGCTCCAAAAAAAGAGAGGAAGCTTCATTGAGTTTTGTAGATACTTTGGGAAAGTTTTTTTCCCTACTATGCAGTGCAAAAAAAAACGAAATTCAAATCAAAAGAGCGAATGTTATTAATAATGAATAGGAAGTACGCTTAACAGATACAAGTTTTTTCCAAGCTAAGTAATTGAGTCGCGTATTGAAAGACATAAAACAAAAAACGGAGAGTGTGCTTGTGACCACACACCTTATGTGAAACTTCTCTCGCTTAATGTGGATGTAAAATTGGATTGTGTTTTAGTTCAATTGTATTACGAAATTTAATTTAAAAACCAAAACTTTATAATATGCTTTTCATATCATTACAACTAAGATTTAATTTAATCAACTGCTTCAGCAGTCTAGACTCTAGAGGCTATGACCTATAAGACCTAGCTTTCAGTTCAATAACCAGATCCAACGTACCCATAAGTATTCACTTTAAGAAATAAGTTGAAAGAATTGAAAAAAAAATGTTTATATCTCGGCAACAAAAAGACTATCCTATCATTCAAGTTGCAAGCAACCATACAAACCCACAAAATATCATCGGTTGAGTGGTTTACAATATCACAACAGCGCCATCTATCGGATCCAAACTGTCCCATATATCAAGTTGCAAGCAACCATATTTCAAGCCACCAAATTTCATCGAAATCGGTTGAAGTGGTTTAGGTGTCGAGAGCGGCGTCGTAGTTGAAAGAATCGAAAGAATGTCCTTCTTATTCCAGTTCATTTTACTCCCAAGTCGCGCCAATAAATGTTTCACATCAAACATATACCTTAAATGCAGTTATTTCACTTACCAGCCGTACTCAATCCAGGGCTTGCGGTGAACTTTGCAACGTCTACAATCTTCACGGCAAACTGTTGTCCGGATTCACGGTGAATGCATCTCCTTACGATGGAAAATGGTCCCCTGAAAAGGAAAACAAATGTAAGGTTATGTGAAATCAAACAAATAATTATATTTAAATATTGAGAAATGTATGTTCTTCTCTGTTCTTTGACGTATTCAGCTCAGCCTTTAATTTTATTCTCTGATGATGTTTTACCTAGCGTTATTTAACTTCAATTCTACATCCTTACTATAATAGAACTGCAACTTTTTTTCCGGCTGGAAGCTGTTTGCTCTGAATAGACTCAAAAAGTACTGCACGAAATTGATTCCGGATTTCACAGTTGCATTGAAAAGTGTCGAAATTAGATTATAGGATATATTTTACTATTATCCGCTATCTAATATCTAAGAAAAGTTGTAATTCTCGAATGCCTTCTAGCTCATAGCTTTAGAATGACGAATTCAAATGGAATAGTTTTTTACAATTACATATGTAAAAAGATGTTAAGATATAAATCATCTTTGGAAGTTATCCTGTCGAACAATAAGCAATAAACTATAAATTGTATACAATTCAAAAAAGTAAAATGTTTGATGAGGCTAGATCGTGGGATTTTCCCAGCGTTCAGTGGAGGAAATTTTGTGTGTGTGTGACTGTGTGTGCGAAGTGGAACTCTGGCGAAGCAAGGCGAGCACGGGTCAGCTAGTTTTTTATAAAAAAGGTATTGCTCAATATATTAACTAAAGTTATGTTAGTCAGTTTTGGGTCCAAATGAATAAAACGATTGATTCAAGTTTGTCAATAGTAAAGTGGTTTCTTTTTAAATCATATAGGTTATTTGGACACTGCCAGTTGTTTTTTGCTCGAAATCCTGACAGAAAGTCAGTATCATACCTCCGTGTAGCAAAATTTGTCGCAGCGCTGGGAAAAATTGAAAACTTATTTCCAAAGAAAGTCCTGTGAAGCCCAAACAATGCGTTTGCCACACAGCACCTGCCACAATCGATCTTTTGGGCACGAAATTCCCAAATCGTTCTATCAGCCGTCTTGGCGATGTCAATTGGCCGCCTCGGAACTGCGATTTGACTCCTTTGGACTTTTTTTGTGGGGTACCGTGATGGACCGATGTTATGCCAACAATCCGGAAACGATTCAAGCACTTAAGGTCAATATCGTCCAAGCAATCTGTGAGCTAAAGCCCAAAACCATCAACAAGGTCTTGGAAAATTGGAGTGAAAGAATGCGCTACTGCGAAGCCAGCCGAGGCAGCCACTTGAACAACGTTGTGTTCCATAAGTAATGGGAATGTATTTGCTCTTACTAATAATGCCATAACGCATGGAACAAATTTGATTTTGTTCACTTTATTGCATTTTTAAAAAGAAACTTGTGTTTGGCTCACCCTGTAGTCATTAATCAACATTTTGAGTTCATGTATCTTCATATACCAAGTTATTTGCCAATTTTACATAAATATGCCTTAAACTTACAATTTATAAAATAATAAAAGAAGGCGTAAGGGAGAGGCCGGTACACTGAGACAGCCTGAACCGTGAGAAAATCCATTTTTTTTTTTTGCTTCTCTGAATCACGCACAGACATATCGATGAAGACAGACCGATTATTTTTTATTCCGCACATATTGTTTCTATTCCGAACAACCAGTTGCGCGTGTGCTTTTAGTATGTAAGGACCTAAAAAAAAGGCAGAAGTATTTTTTTGGATGTTCCTAAATTTTGTGTAGGAACGTCAAATATTCATGTAAGTGAACCATTATTTTTTTTTTCTTGTTATTATATGTTTTGTAATTATATACAAAAAAAAAAAAAAAAAAATTACGATAGGCTGTCAGTTTCCTGTCGTTTGAACGTGTGCACATAAACCTTTTTTTAAGATCCTCAGTTTAATGGAAATTGTACATTGATGAGGTCTAACCATGATAAAGCTTTATAGTTTCCATCAGCCAGGCTCGATTTCAGCATAAATACCATACAGCTTTTAAAATGGTCAAACAAGAAACAACAATGCAGCCCGATACCGAAAAATGGTGTGTATACCCAGCAGTGGTTATATGGCTGATGAACTCGCCAACAATCTGCTGGCAAAGAAATTTCAATTTCAGTAATGATGAGGATATTAATTATGGAGATTATAGACCTCTTGTTAAATAGGTTAAGTTTATCTTTTTCGTCTACCATTACAGGACTTTTGATGGCGAATGCCATTACAAAATACAAAAACAAAAAATAATAGTAAACCCTTCGTTCCCGGTTATTCTCTGGAGCTTTTTAAAATTTGTATGGACCCTGGGATAATTGAAAGATAAATACAGAGATGTTATCTTTCTCGCTTTGTTTTGTATTCGGTTCAATGCTCTTTCGATTTTATTTACTCAAAAGTGGTTGGGTTAAAATTAAGAAAAGAAAATTGACTGCAGTTTGGACATTTGGTTCAGTTAGATGGTTCACCCCTGGTGGCAAATGCATGTCATTTCATTTAATCTATGAAAATATGGCACTTTAACAAATGTCCGTAAATACGATAGTGGAGGCGGTGTATTGAAATGCAATTCCACGGCAAGTAATAAATTATGCACATACCATTTGTTCAAGGAATATAATCCTAATTATGTAATCACTTTGTTCCCAATAACCCTTTAAAGTAAAAAGTTGACCCTTTAATTTGAATCCGTTCCGAAGCATAATCCCTTTACTGTAATTAATAATAGGTAATGGCAAATGCGATTTATTTAATTTTTGCACGTCAACCTGACATGAGATATATGTACCTATATATTTATTTGTGTATACACCAAGACTTAATATCCGCAATTAAATACTAATGCAGGGTAATTTGTTTAAAAACTTAAAGATCCAATGTGTGTTTATCGATTCTACATATTGATGTACAAGGATTAAATACAATATGCGACTAAGCACTGTCACTTCACTGGAATCTAATCGTAAGTGTAGAGATAAAAGAGGGAAGAATCCTTTTTATATTGGCTTTGCTAGATGTCACATTAGACCTGTTAAGGACTGGTGAAGACATCATCACTTGTTTCAGTTAAAGCATACCTAACCCAAAACCTAAATCAACTTAGCTCAATCGATAAGCATCAACTTGCTGGTTGACGGCTAAGTAAAACCGGAACTGTAGCATTATTTTAAAATATTACATTTTTAAATATTATTTTAAAGTCAAGACCTAATTTTTTTCTGAAAAAATATATTCATTAATATTTTGTTTCTTTGAGAGGTGAAAATAAATCTTCGAAAACAGGAAGTTTCCGCAATATTTCCCGTCCATTCCAATAATATATTCCTGCTGTGATGTTGTTTTCGTCAACGAACGAGGTTATTCGGACGAAAAACAAACACATTCAATGCTTTACATTGAACTCTCATCGTATTATTCATTGGGAAATCTTGCAAGCGGTTTATGGCCAGAGCAGGGGTGCCATATTGAATCGATTTGGTATTGCTTTTTCCAACTGTATAAAATTTACATTGAAAGATGGCTGACAAATTTTGAAGGCGAAACCTTAACAGTTGTTAAGTGGTCTAAAGGGAATATCCAAAATAATATTTTAGTACTAGTACATAATATTTTATGTTACGGTGTAATACATGTGGAAAATATGTCCTTAAAGTCAGGGAGTGAATATGGCGCACTCTTAGCTATTTTTCTTTCCGTTTGAGTAAGTCAAGTGAATTTTTAATGATGCTATCTGTTAACGTTACCATCTTGGTGCCGACAAAAAATTTCGTATCATAGCATCCTTTAAGTGCAAAAAACCAACTCACAAAAAGGTCTAATGGGCACTTGAAAACAACCACATGTATATGGAAATTTGCATAGTTAATACTTTTTTCCCTTAGATGATTTGCATTTAAGGTGCAATTATGTAGCCGACTTTGCTGCTCGAACTTTGAATTTTTGGTTAAGTCAAATTGAGCAAAGAAAATATAAAAATTATTCTATGTGCTAATGCTAATTACATAGGAGATGAACTATAATTCTTTCCACTCAACCCACATCTGCAGGTAGATGGCATTTGTTATAATTATCCATCTTTTGCCTTTAACTTCAGCTGCGTTCGGTCAGTGAATATACGCGTCTTATTATGTGCGGTATATAAGTTGAAGGGACTAAATTATAAAAAATTATATGTCTTAAATAATTACTTTAGCCATCGTCAGTGATGGATTTGTTGTTCTTACTGGAGACAATACTGAGTTACAAAACTTCGAACGATTTTCGTTACTTGCCTAGAAGCTATATTTTTATGGGGTGGCAAATAATGCTTAGTGCGTTAGTATTGTTATTGTTACATAGAAATTCGTATTGACAAATGTCACGTTACTTCAGAATTTTGTTGTAGAATTTTATCAGTTAAATTTGAATCTATTCGTTACGTGTATTTTTTTTAGGAACAAGTGTACTTGTGCTTAAAAGTTATTTGAAAAATGAGCAATGCAGATTGGTTCAGGGAAAATAAAAACATTTTGAGCAATTATTCTTCAGTTATTTAAGAAAAATGTACTCATGATGTGCTCGGTTTCACCAGCCCACCCCCCCGAAACCCCTGGTATGACGAAGAGTGCCGGCAAGCACATGCAGCAAAACAAAGTGCCTACGAAGCGTCGCTGCATAGAAGGACGAAAGCAGCTCGTCAGCTCTACGAGCAAAAAAGGAGGGAAGAACATCGGCTTCTCCGGAGAAAAAAGAGAGAGCATGAGAAGCGCGCGATCGAGGATATAGAGAGGTGTTACTCCAGAAACAATGTTCGGAAGTTTTACCAAAAGGTAAAAAGAACGTGTCATGCCAACAAGACCCGAACGGAGACCTGTAGAGACGAACAAGAAAACCTTGTAGTAGAGTCACAGTCGGTGCTGAGGACATGGACAGACTGTTAAACGGCGAAGACGACACAAATTCCGCTGTTAGGCAGAACGAACCATTCAACCTGGACGATGACAGCCAAGATTTCCGTCCACCTGACCAAAATGAAGTGAGGATAGCAATATCCAAACTGAAGTCCAACAAGGCTGCTGGACCAGACGGCTTACCTGCCGAGCTCTTCAAGGCAGCCGGAGATGAATTGGTAGAGTACATACACCAACTCGTCTCCAAAATTTGGTTAGAGGAAAGTATGTCTGATGAATGGAACCTCAGCATCGTTTGCCGGATCCATAAGAAAGGAGACTCTCTAAACTGCGCCAACTATAGAGGCATCAGTCTCCTTAACACTGCGTATAAGATCATGTCTGCTGTACTGTGTGAACGACTGAAACATTTCGTCAACGATCTGATAGGTCCCTATCAGTGCGGTTTTAGGCCCGGTAAGTCCACGACCGATCAAATATTCACACTACGGCAGATCCTGGAAAAAACCCAAGAATACCAGATCGATACTCACCATCTTTTTATCGATTTTAAGGCCACATATGACAGCGTTTATAGAGACGAGCTATACAGAGCCATGTCTAGTTTTGGCATCCCTGCCAAACTTGTCAGATTGTGCAGGATGACGATGGAGAACGCTCGCTGCTCCGTAAAGGTCGGAAACAATCTCACCGAGACCTTTGATGTCAAAAAAGGATTTAGACGAGGTGATGCGCTGTCATGTGACTTCTTCAACATCATTCTTGAGAAGATTGTGCGAAACTCACAAGCCAACACCAGAGGCACAATTTTCCATAAGTCTGTGCAACTACTTGCATACGCTGACGACATTGACATTGTTGGCAGAACACAGTGAGCTGTTACTGGAGCGTTTGCTAGTATTAGTACAGAAGCGGCAAAAATGGGTTTAGTGGTGAGTGAGGGTGTAACAAAATATATGCTGTCAACAAGAAGGGACACACAACATCGACGAATCGGACAGAACGTCACGATAGACAGCTATAACTTTGAGGTAGTTAGGGACTTTGTCTACCTCGGATCCGCTATTAACTCTGAAAATGACATCACCTCAGAAATCAAGCGAAGAATCACACTTGCCAACCGCTGTTTCTTTGGCCTAAGATAGCAATTGATTAGTAAGGCCTTGTCAAGAAGCACTAAGGAGATTCTATATAAGACTCTCATCATCCCTGTCCTGCTCTATGGCGCAGAAGCGTGGACCCTAGCAAAAACGGATGAGGATCCTCTTGGTCGCTTCGAACGCAAAATTCTTCGAGTGAGTTTTGGTCCCGTTTGCTAATGATATCCAAAAGCGGAAATAACCACAACCATCTTTGTCGTAATATGTTTTCTAGTATTAAAACCGATTAAAACCTTTCATTTAGATAGTCTTATTAACCAAAACAAATTATATTAGTCAACTTTTAAAACCTTTACCATTCAGTTATGTTAGAATGTGGTATTCCCGAATTCTATCACATTCTCCCACGGTTGGCAGCATTTATTTTATATTTTTGGTATATTTTTGCATGTCACACGGATTCTAAACTGACATAACACCGATAAGAAAACAAAGTGGTGAATTTGAAAAAGGGGGCCAGCGGTGAGAGGATTGCAAGGAATAATCGAAACTTTTTATTAAAGTTCGCCTCTAACTTTTCAAAGTGTCCAGCAGCAAGGCTGCAGCCTGCAGCACAATCTGCCTTCCGGTAGCCGGATTACAGGAGCTGCCGACCTCCCAGTCCTTTTATTTTCACACCTATCGGTTACTACCTACTATTGCCTTTTCGAATTTTTCTCAAAGTTCAGAAACTGCAGGATTTCACCAAACAAACACACATCCACACATATTTGTTGGCCTTGTCAATTTAAATTTTTAATTTTGCTACCTTCCTGGATTAGCTTTATTCTGATCATCCATTAAAAGCCCAAAACCTCTTATTGACTTATTTTGAAGCATCAAATTGTGTTTGGCCGAAAAACGTTTCGCTTCACTCTTCGTTCTTGCACTCTCTTTCGAAGGATACAATGATTATCTTTTATTCAAGAGTTAATTTCGTTTCGGTGCAAAGGTAAATAATTGAGGACTATACGGTCGTCTCTGCGTATGCTCTAGATGTTTCTATCGTTGAAAATTTAATGCGCAAAATATCCAGGGACGATTGTGTTGCCGCCTAACACAAATGTTTCTGTTTCTGACTATCCATGGGAACAACAAACGTAAATTCATGGTTATAAATATAAATTGGAGACTTCATTGAAGTGGTCTGAACTATCAGTGGTCGTTTACGTTTAATTGCTTGGAAAGTAAAGTTTTGGTGTTATTGGACGTTGTATGGCAAGCGGAAACGAATGCGAGTTTATGTCGCGTCGCTGGGTTTATATATCTACCCATAAGCTATAACTGAAATGAAATCACGCCCACCTTAGATGCAAAACTTGCATTTTTGAATATTTGAACCAAATGTCTTGTGTTCCGTGGCTTCTCTTTGCCTTCATTAAACTTGCATTCAATTCTCGGCAGAATTTTCTCGCGACGAGACAATTTGACCTTGCTGAAGACATTCCCAGTCGCACTCAGTTTAAGGTCCACCGGGTGGAAAAGAAACATTAAACGAGTGTCTACAACGTCATCAAGGTTATAGAGCCGGTGGTTAATGTGATTACTGATTACGTTATACTGCTTCTGGTGATTACGGACGCATACATAATAGGCTTAATAATATTATTAAATCTTGGCCGTTGTTCTGGGAGTATAAACGAATTTCATTGGAGGTGAGCAAGTGTTAAATATTAATGAATAGCGACAGACATTTGAGAAAATTGAACACACGAACACGATTCTTTGAAATTAACACAGAGATTTTTCTTTTAGATCATGAAATGATTACTGACTTCCGCACAATACTGAATTATGTTGTCCAACGGTCCTTAAATCGGTTGCACAAATGACACAATCACAATCAGTAGCAAAACAGACATCGGAGTCACATTGAGATCGGCTTTATTACAATTTGCGGATCGGACCCACTAATTCAATAACGCATTGACTTCAAAATGTGTGGGCAAACGCAACAAAAATGACAGGGATGCAGTTGGGCAGAAATCGCTGAAACCCAGTTTACTAGGGCTATGCACAGACTTTGACTAAAGAAATACGTAAAGGCATTGACGCAAACACTCTTTCTGAATTCTGATTAGTCAATAATGGCAATATTACATTATTATAGTATATTTATACCAAGATATCTCGAATAAATGTTAATTTTTGAGACAATGGTAACAATTTGCACGCAATATTAGGTTTTTTTTTTGTATTTGTCGCCTGATATTGGTTCGGGGTTTTCTGAGATATGTATTTTATTGCTTGTAACGAAGATTTGTGGACCCTCTATTCCATATATCTCTATTTCTTTTTCTCATAATTTAGTACAAAAGTTCAGCTACATATAAAGAATGACTAACTATTTCAATCACCATCTTAGAAGCAAATGTCTCAGGGAAGTTTAAAATGTTAAACCAACTGTATACCTGTTGTGCTGTTTGTACGTATGTAAAATATTCGATGGTGTTATTCTGCTTCTTGAACATTTCAGTTACGATCGCAATGTGCATCCTTCTTTCAACGAACACAATTCACACATACACACATTGTTTTTGTTTTTTTGTTTTTTTCTCGAAAATTTATATCTAAAGTTTATACACCAAGGTAATACGATTCAATATGAAAAGGGGAGTTTTATCTTGCTACGTGGATGAATACACACAAATTCCGAAGTCGAAATGGAGAAGAAGTACGATTTGTTGTTTTCTTTTATACACTTTAAACCTCAAATAGTATTCAGACAATCCCAAAATGTGAAATTGGAATTTAAGTTATTTGAAATAAAATAATAGAAATAAACCCACCATAAAATTCCTCTTAAATTGCAGACTAGCGATTTATATGGCACAGATTCGATTTCCCTGAGAAGAGCAGAGACCACAATCAGATTTCAATGCTGAAGCATTGACTACATAAATTCAAATTTGAATCAACCGAAAGGAAACGATGGGGTTGTTGTTTTTTTATATTGCGGTGCATAGAACATGTTCCAATAGAGGTTAGATCTGCTCCCCAATCGGCACCGGAATGGAGTGGATGTTTTCTTTTTATTACGAATTGCAATTTCTAAATAAAATTATCTTGTTCAGATGCATTTTTTGTTACCAACTAGCTGAAGTTAAGACTGCCTTACTAAAGGGAAATTGTAAACTCACAAAAAAAAATACCCACTTATGATGACGAGAAAATTTCGGTCAGCGAGGAAATAAAAAAGGTTTTCACTTTACAAATTAAAGTTCAAACGAACTTCAACACTCCCCCGTGGGACAATATTCCCTTGATGGAATTGTTTTGTTTTTGTTTGTTTTTTTTTTTTTGTCGTTTTATTTCTGATTTTGAACAGCTTTTCTGTGTAGTCCCTTATTCAAGGGGGAAACTCTAAACTTTCCTGCAAGCACTGCTCGAAGAAATCTCTTCGTGTAAAACATTTCAACAACTTTTCACCAGCACAAGTTAGAGTATGTAACTTTTCCATTGACCGCCGGTAAAATTACAGCTCATTTCGACTTTGTCCTTCCTTTTTTTTAGCAGTCTTCAACTGTTAGTCTACTGATTTGGAGCAAACAACATTTGTAATCCCTGTTGAGAGAAACCTCAGAATTCAGACGCATCGATAAAGACTTTTCCAAACATCTTAAATGAACACACCTCTTGAGATGATTTGTTATTCCACTTTTGCAGGAAACATTTTGCTCTGTCTACTATTCCAACCCACAGAGCTCAAGTGAATACCCATAAATCTCTAAAGTCGTAAGGATTAGACAACTTTGGAAAATTATTCAGTAGAAGTGGTTTTGCAAAGATTTTTCACATGCACACAGCTCTTTGTGGGAACAACTTTAAGTAGCAGGTAAGTTACTCGACTGCACTCCACTTGCACAATGCTAATATACAATTCAATAATTCATTCACACTATTTACTCCGGTTTGTTTTGGAGTGAGTCCGAAGTTTCTATATTGGATTCGTGACATATTGAAAACGGCGTTTATGATTTGTTAACTGATTGATAAACTTAACCTGCCACACATCTGATGTCTATCATGACAGATTTCATAATATTCCTTGATTTGTTGACAATGTTGAGAAGTTTAATATTTGCGGTTTCTGTCACAAACAGTCATGTAGGTACATGTTAACGCCGGTGGAAATGTTGAAAGTCTTTTGAAAACTTAACCACGTGATGGAAAGATATTCGGTTTGCGTAGGTACTGAAATGTGTTTTGTTGACAACAGTTGGTGGTATAAACAATAATGCTTTATAACGGCAGGATTACTTGTCCATCAAGAGTGTTCAAGTATTAAGCCCTTGAGAGCACAAAGTTATGATGTGCGCAAACTTGCGGCTAGAACAACGTGTTACAGTTTTAGTATCAATTATTCCATATTTCTAAATGAAATTTAACTTGATCATAAGAGTAACAGAAGCTTAATCAGAACATCTACACACCTCTTAAAACGAAAAAGCAACAGATCTTTGGGCAGTTATCCCATGATCTGATGAAAAGAAAAAACGAAATAAAACGGGGGATGGACGAGGACAGTACTGGTGGAATAAGATATGCAAAAGAAATGAAGAAGGGACAATGACGGAGTAGGTAACACAAAGAGAGTGGGTAGGCCGTAGGGCGTAGGGTAACGAGAGTGGTGAGAATGGTGGCTGTTGGTGGTGGATACTAAATCTGACATTCTACGTGTAGTAAAGTGACAGGGTACTTGTGATTTAGCGTGAGCTTCTTCATTACAACTTTCGCTTCTATCGATTAACTTTCAAGTTTTTTGTAGATTATTATAATTCTATCTATCTCATTCGAAACTCCGTAGTTAAGGACTATTCACATGACTGACAGCGAATTGCGAATAGGCGATTTGCGAACAAATCACTTTGACTGTATTTATGAATTGAAAATTGCTATTTGTTCTATCACCAAACCATTATATTTAATTAACCTAACATCTAGTCTAAAAAATACATACTTCTCAATTGATTTAAACAGCTAAATTAACAATTAAAGCTTCCGGCGAATTGAAAATTCTTACCGCGAACTGTCACACTTTATTCACAATCCACACAAAACAGTCGCGCTCCACAAACACAAACGAATGAAAAATTCGTTCGAACTTAACCTTTAAAAAAGAAACTGATACGCAGGTATCTGCGACCAAAAAAAGTTTTCATGTGAATGAAGAGTTAGAAACTACGAATATTCGCGTGTTTGCAGTTCGCAATTCGCTCTCATGTGAATAGTCCTTTACTGTCGTGTGTTTTAATAGTTTCTCTTAAAACGAAAAAGAAAATCAAAACACGTTGAACAGTTCAATAAAAACGGATTCTAACTTTTCGAAATCTTTGAAATTGTATTGGTCTCAGAGAACTCGTTATCGAACTCATTTTGTTGGTGTTCAACAAAACTACCTTATTTCGCTTGAATTAAAATCATTAAAAAATCTTGCAGACAATGTAGGTACAATATTGCGCATGAATGAATCCCAAATCCATTTGCCAGAGCCCATCCCATTTTGAAGTATAGGTTTTCGGGTCACCCTTTGGGAATCGAATAGAAAGAGCTTTTTAACTTTATTACGGGTTTGATTTCTATAGTTTAACTAAGCTCATTATATCCGCACGTGATTCGATTTCTTAGTAACTCCGACTTGAAGCAAACCTTAAACAAAAACATTATGTAATTGGACGATATTTTTTGCCTTTCGATAGGGACATCAAAGAAAATATAAAATAATTGAACAGGGGAAGCTAATAGAAATGTGAGGTAAGCACTTTGTACAATTTTAAAGCTACATTTCGCACAGCGATAGAAATTCTAACTTGTAAGTAACCTGACTTAAAAGCAAAATATTGAAAATCAAGCCAATATTTTGTGCTTTGGGCAGTGAAAGGGGTTCTTAACTATTTGCCCTCGCATATTTATATATAAAATATTTAGGAAATTTGTCTGAAAATGTTAATAGGTATTCTTTGGAAAGCCCTGTAGATTGATTGTGTTGTGTGAAACGTATACAAAATAAAAATGTTAAGGTTTTAAATGTTAACTGACATACCTATATTTCGAATATTTGTATTAATATATTGACTGGGGCTAGACGAATAGCTGTGATTTCAAATTGAAAGACACTTAATGTTTCAGAAGGCAGAAGAGAATGCCGATTTTAAGGTATTTTAAGAAAACTTCAGAACCGACTTCTTCGAGGGTTTCATGACATTGTTACATTTGCCTTTTAAAAGAAGTCGCCTGCAGACTAAGAACAATGTGCCAATACGTAGCCAACGCAAGAATAACGCAATTGAGATCAGAATAGTTTCATAATCATCCAGATAAGAACTAAGTGCAGTGGATAACTAAGGGAATCAAAGACAAAACGGTACAAAGTTGGCTGACAAATAAAACTTTCTTGACAGTGAGACTGTATATTCTCATATGTATCCTAAGAAGACAGTTTTTATTTGTCGGAATATGTGGATATAGGTACCCTTCACCATCATACCTATAACCCGCGATAAAAGGGTCTGTAATTACAAAATTAATGAAAAATTGACAGTCATAATAAAACGAAGGACGAATTACTTCTTTCATCACATTTCAAAGGAAATAAGACCTAATTAATTTCTAATTAACTTTTTTACTTGCTTCCGTTTAATTTCCCTTCAGTACATATATATATATATTTTTTTAAATGGCGGTAATGTTGGTACTATTTTTGTTTTGATAGCGTTTTCTCCATTAACACGACGCAGTGTTAATTTCAAATGTTTCGGAAGTTCTTTGTTATCACCGAAAGGTCGGAAATAAAACAGATTCTCGTTTCGTTTTATTAGAGTTTTTTTTATGATTTTTTCAATTAAGAGAGTTCGATCATGAAGTCAAGTGCTTTTTTTGAATTAACTTTTTTATTATAAGCTTCAATTCATGTTTATTAAGGTAATGAACCACGCTCGCAGCAACTGTCCACAGATTTAACATGCTTCAAACAACTAAAAACAAGGAAAGCGATTGAACTCAGCGTACATATTGGTTTTCTTTTTTAATTTTTAATTTTAAATAGTGCAGAAACTGTCGAGCTTTAAATAAACAACCCAACGTAGTTTGTCGACATTAAAGCATTCAACCACCTCTACCGCTTACCCGCACTTACAAATTAACTAATTTGTCATGCTCCCCCATATTTACTTCGTACCCAATCAATCTCTTCATTAAAAAGCAAAGTGTGACTGGCAATTCCCAATGGCAACGTTACTCGTTCTAGCGTTTCATTACACTGAATGACAATCAATAGGAGACCAACGGTCTTCGTGTTTCAATATTCTTAGGGTTAATAAATTAGATGAAATTATAGCGATGGCAATGAAGCACATAAAACCCCAACTGAATAGGTTTGCTGAGGTCAAAATGGCTCTCCATGCTTGACGCCCAATCTCATTGGGACTCAGTGGTGTGAATATACCAAGGACCATACTTTAAAATAGTTCTCCCATCTCCGCTCAAGGCGATGTAATTCAATGCGAAGAATCCATTCAATCTCCTAGTATGTACTAGAACATCGATTGATTAAATATTAATGCAAACAATTTCAATTACAAACGGGATTCTATAAAATTGAACAACTTAAGAAGTTCCGCATAATTATTTTGAAAAAAGGCAAGCAACCCGAAAGGGAACGACCGACGGCCCAACCCTCCAATGTAAGATGGGCGCAAAAGACGTATTGATTTTATGCTAAATAAATTTCCAACACACAGAGCATATAAATTCTATAGCTGCGGAAACTTTTTTAAGACAAAATGCCGTCGTTAACAGCAAAGTTCCGATTTCCTTTTGATCATGGGTACTTAATCGAATTGAAAGTCGACTATAGTGTGGCAGGCGGGGCATTTTTTTTTTCCTCGTCAAAATGTCTTTCTGATTACGCATCGCTAGTGCGAAGTCAAAGTTGGTGGTCTCGAGTCGTAGCGTTTATCGTCAAAATATATAAATCAATACTTATACCTATTGTAGATATATGGCAACAGCAGGATGTAGAAGTTATTTTGCTACGAAAGAGTTTCCTTAGCATTAAGATAAAGACATTGTCGATTATGGTCTGTGTCGAGTCGGCTATGATTTAGAGAGCAATTTTTGACCCGACTGCTGTCACTTGCTATTGAGGCGTGTAATTGGTGGCAATTTAGATCCTGTTGCTTGCTTCAGTGACGAAAGTAATAAACAACTGTGAGTGCCAACAGGGTTATAAAGACATTCATGGAAAAGCGAAATTAACTTGGCTCCCACACAATTCGGATACAAAATACAGATTTATCTTTTTAAATAAACTGTAAAAAATATATTTGTTCATATATTTATGTAAATTGATCGTTATGCCGAATTAATATACGGTTTTAGAATTACTTAGTAGCCTACCTGCATCTATCCACACTATCTATGGAACTACAGAAAACTATAGAAACATTATTATTTGAACATAAAGCTAGTAAAATAATGGAAAATAATATTTTATAAAAAAAATAAATAGTTGGCGCAACAGGTCTGGAGAGACCCTAGGCCTAGCTTCTCACAACCATTCGTTTTGTGTGAGTTTCTCATTTTTGGAACGAATGGTAGGGATCTACAATTTTATGCCGACTCCAAACGGCTAATTGAGAAGCTCTTTCAAGACATTTATACTCTCGGATGTTTGTCAGACGTTCGCGAGAGGTAGCGCAGCGGAAAAAAGCCCTGAGTCGGAATTGGGTTTTTGCGGGATTCGAACCTGGGACTCCCGCATAGCAGTCCAACACACTAACCACTAAGCTACTGCGACTACAAGGAAAATAATATTTATTTAAGCAAAATCCGCGAACAAAACTCAAACAGTAGTAAAGCAGATAAAATATTGACATTTGTCGCAAATCATGCTGCACACTCTCCTTATATTTATTGTTATAAATACCATATTTTGCCATCTGACAAGGAGACTGTTTCGCAGCAGTCAACTTGATTCCAGGGTGAAGGTCATTTGCTACGTGGCTCTTATAAGGCCTATCATGGCTTATGGCTGTGCCATGTGGTTCAATATAGCGCCGTCCTATATATAGAAAAATATTCGGGTGTTTGAGAGGCAATGCCCCAGGGCCTGTCTAGGGTTGTTTAGAACTCCTGAATCTGAGTACATAAAATACCATCCCAACAAGACCCTACACAATGGGGCTTGACTGAATAGGATTGACAATTTCCTTATTAAGCTGATTCGCTTCGCAGGCACGTTGCAAGGGCGATGGCCACTGACAATAACCTAATCTCATGGGCTTACTACCCCAAAGATGGTGCGCCGGTATTGTACCACAGCCACCGCGGCGCGAGGGATAAGCAGCTCATCCATGTAGGGTACGCCGCCAATGCTCAGGAGCTCCTCCGTTTTAGTAACGCAATTGTGTAACGGGACAGGGTTGATACCGTTCACCGAATTTTGGTGGCTTGACGAAGACGTGAGAGTTTATACGCTCTTCCGAGTCGGTGTGCTACTTATCTAGCATTCCTCCTTAGTTTTAAGCTAGATATAAGTTAGCAGGTTTAGATTAAGAGTAGGGTGCTTCCGAGACTTGACCGACGCTTATGGCCACGCTCGAGTCTCGGCGGGGCGGATGAACCCCTGCTGTTAGTTGGCTGAAAGGCAACCAGGTACGCGATCAGGATGGTAACCAATCGATGAGATTGCTCACTTAAGTTAAGTTAAGTGGCTTATGTAGTTTTAAGTAGTTTTTAATAAACAAATAATAAAGAATTAATTTTTCAGTTTAGTTTTTTCATTTTTCAGCAGAACCTGAACTGTTATACAAAAAGTCCGTGTTTCTTTTTAAGGTCAGACACATCAGAGGTCAGAATTTGTGTTGCTGACTACACATATGCAGGGTGAGCCAAACACAATTTTATGCAAAAAAAAATGAAGAAAATTACATTTTTTCCATGTAGTAGGGCTTCACTTTTATTAGCAAGAGCAAACATTCCCATTAATTATGGAACACACGTCATTCAAGTTTCGGGCTATAGCTCACGGATTGCTTCGACCATATTGGCCTCAACTGCTTTAATCGTTTCCGGATTGTTGGCATAACATCGCTCCTTCACGGTTTTCCACAAAAAAAAAAAAAGGTCAAATGGGGTCGAATCGCAGCTCCAAGGCGGCCAATTGAAAAACCCAAAAGATCGATTGTGGCATCGGCTGTCTAGCATGGGCTGTCTGGCATGGGCTGTCTGACATGGCGCGCCATTCCGCATAAACCAGAGTTTGTCCAAGTACATGTCTTCATTTTCAATAAACAAAAAAAGTCGGTTAATATGGTTCTGTAACGCTCACCGTTTACCGAAACATTGTTTTGAAGAAAAATGGTCCAATGATGCCAAAACTCCACAATACGCACCAATGTGTCACTCTATGTGGATGCATTGGCTTCTCGACAATAACGTGCTGGTTTTCCGAGTCGAATTTTGTTAGTTAACGTAGCGTATGTCAGTCGCTGTGGGTGCTTAATTTCGGCCAAAAATTCTTTTCAAAAAACGCACTATTTGGACTGCAGGGCACTCGCTTTGGAAATAAGTCTTCAATATTTCCCAACGTTATTCAAGCGTAACGCGAATCATTTCTTTCCGCGGAGGTATGATACTGACTTTCTGCAAAACTTCGAGCGGGAAACAGCTGTCAGTGTAAAAATAACCTATGATATAAAACTAAATCACTGAGAGGCGCGCTCATATTGCTCGAGCTCAGTTCAGTGCTTAGCTCTGAACCAAAACAGAAAAATGCTTCATAATACACTAGTGCGCACAGAGAAGTGTCAGCTAATTTTCACGTCTGTCAAAAACCCTGAAAATTCGGCTCGTATATCGAACATAAAGTATGTTGCCCTGAAGTCTCTCAGTTTTTGACATTGAAAAATATATATCTTTTGGTGAAGGAAGTATGAAGAAGATAACACTTTTTTCCGGTTATTGTTAAAAAATGAGTGAAATTAATTCGGATCTTGTGCTTTCCAGCAAATAGTTGATAAAAGTGTTTGGAATATAGATGATGCGTTTGGAAATGTATTTCGCTCTAATTCCAGTTTTTTTCTATTCCATTTTCCTATAATATACAATTTTAGTTCATAACCGTTGTTGTTTTCAAACTTAAATTTATTGTATTTACTGAGTGGGAAAGCAAGGAGTAACAATGATTCTCGCTTGTTTTGGGGGTTACCCTGATAATTTCTGTTGGGAAATTATGTGGAATTTCATTTATTAATTTACCTTTATCATTTATCTCAACAAAGGAATGACAGCAAGCGAAATGAAAGCGAAACTTAGCACTGAATTCATTCCCCGACAAAAAAACTGGAATCAGGTTAGGACACAACAATAGAGTGCCCTAGAGCCTAGAAGACATGTCAAGCACAGTTTTTCAGTACCAGGACGAGTTCAGTGCTGTAAAGATACCCTAATGTAGATGAAAAGATTTGCCTAGTGTTATCTTTGATTTATAATTCAATAATGTCATATATCATGAATTTCGGAAAGTGTGGAGCCTTCACCTTTACCATTGAATTTTTAAATAAAACAACTCGTAAAAAAACCTGCACATTATTTAGACTATGAAAGAATATACAAAGTTGCTTCTACAATTGATGGTAACACAAGAACCTTGGATTGTAAGCATTTAATTTTTCAGAGGTCGTTTGGTAGCACTTTTGTCTAATCCAAAATTCTTTTCTTTCTTTCTTTCTTTTTTAATTCAGAGCATAACCTGAACTGTTATACAAAAAGTTTGTGTTTCTTTTAGGCGTTTTTCTTTTTTAGTTCAGAGCTGAGCACTGAACTGAGCTCGAGCTATATGAGCGCGCTCTGAACTGAGCGTGCTCAGATCGTTCTGATGATTTTCTGTTTTTCCTGTTTTTCTTTTCTCTCAAATAGGACTGGAAGTGTGAATGTATATGTGTAATCAGCATTTTACTCAGCCTGCTCAGTCAATTATTTCTGAGCTCATAGAGCGCGCTCTGATCACGCTCTGAACGAAAAAAGAAACACAAATTCGAGCTCTGATGTATCTGAGCTAAAAAAGAAACACAAACTTTTTGTATAACAGTTCAGGTTGTGCTCTGAACTAAAAAAGAAAAACGCCTTTTTTAGCTCAGATACATCAGAGCTCGAATTTGTGTTTCTTTTTTCGTTCAGAGCATGATCAGAGCGCGCTCTATGAATAAAAATAAATAAATAGTTGGCGCAACAGGTCCGGAGAGACCCAAGGCCTAGCTTCTCACAACCATTCGTTTTGTGTGAGTTTTTCATTTTTGGAACGAATGGAAGGGATCTACAGTTTTATGCCGACTCCAAACGGCTAATTGAGAAGCTCTTACAAGACATTTATACTCTCGGATGTTTGTCAGACGTTCGCGAGAGGTAGCGCAGCGAAAAAACCCTACAAAGGCGGAATTGGGTTTTTGCGGGATTCGAACCTTGAACCCCCGCATAGCAGTCCAACACACTAACCACTAAGCTACTGCGACTACGCGCTCTATGAGCTCAGAATTAATTGACTGAGCAGGCTGAGTAAAATGCTGACTACACATATACATTCACACTTCCAGTCATATTTGAGAGAAAAAAAAAAAACAGGAAAAACAGAAAATCATCAGAACGATCTGAGTACGCTCGGTTCAGAGCGCGCTCATATAACTCGAGCTCAGTTCAGTGCTCAGCTCTGAACTAAAAAAGAAAAACGCCTATAATAGAATCTGCTTCCATGTCCAAACTTATGAAATAAATCTGGTAGTTTTTTTTTTTTTTTTTTGGTTCTGTACACCTGGCAACCGGTGATGTATCAATAAATATGTGCTATTAGAAAATCAACTAGCACCGCAAAACAGATGAGTCTACAGAAAAATGTTACACACCTTGTTTACATTTGGACCGCTACCCCAATCACAAAAAGAAAAGAAAAAAATAGTGTAACAGTGTTTGCATGAATTTTTTTTATTTAAGGAGGTCCATTATCTGTAAGGACTTAAAGAAAAAGTAAGAATCTAAAGGCCCGTTTGCTAATACTACTCACTACTTGCTATTAGCTGCATCAGCAAACGGGCTTAAAACAGTAATATACACTACAAATGTACTTACTTTCCGATTATTTCACACAATTCGTATACGTCATCGAAGAGCACCTCGTCCTCAGCCATTTTATTTTGAACAATGGAGTTGTTTTTTAATAAAAAACTGACGTCGATTTTGAATCAAATATCGCACTCCAAGGGCATAAAACACTTTCCTTCGCACTGCACGTTGACCTTACGTTTGTGAACTCGTTATAGCCGTGTCTTGTATGTATTTGAAATATCACAAGTAAACATCCAATCAAACACTTGTTCAGCAACGAGTTAAGTGTTCCGTACAATATAAATATAACCAGTCACACAGAATGTTCACAAATCCGTACAGTATTAGTTATAGATTTTAAAAGGATACCCACTGGAGAGCGAGAGCGGAAATAAAAACACGAAAACAAATAAACAGTCGCAACTTAATCCATTGAAAAATTCCAAGCACAAAAAAGGATTTTATCTCTCTTTCTATTTGTGTCCCGTTTGTATTTGTAATGTTGTACCGAACGAGAAATTCGAGTAATGGCTTTTTACTATTGGCTTTACGCCAACTGTTGCAACGTCGTCGTGTGGTAAAATGGTCGTTGCACTCCGCTCAATACAACGATAATCTTCGATTGTTTTGTTTTTCGTTTCCTTTTTTTTTTTTTTTTTGAAAGCCTTTCGTCGTGTTTGATTCAAAAGTTTACCGTGTTTACATAAAAGGCGCCAAAAATAAAACGAGTCTACGTCTCTTGGTCCTGCTTTAGTTTATCGAAATATCGGGAATAGCAATTTAAAGCAAATTCAATAAAAGTCATTATTTCTCGCAGCGTTTAGGTTGTCATCGCTTTGGTCCACGAAGCACCACCCTTTGGAATAGTGTTCTGAAATGAGATAAGAGAAAATGAGGCATTAATTTAATTGAACTGCCATGTGAAAGGATGAAGTCATGGGCACTACAATCAAAATGTGAAAATTCAATTAGGACCAACAACAAAATCAGCATAGAAGCACTTTATCAAACACATTTTACAACACCTTGTAGTGTAAATGCTGATTATTTTAGGCTTGTTATCAGCACACAGTAAGATCTAAATATCCTACAAGTACACGACAAAACACACTCACCCCCACATATACTATGTGTACACTTTACGAGTGCGAGTGCAACCGATGAATGGGACAGCTCTGGCAATACTAATGTCGCTGGATTTTCTATTATTATTGCTCTGGAAGAACGCAAACGTTAGAGCTTACTCGGAAGATTACGTCTTTGTATATTGGGTAGAGATTTCTGCTTCCTTTTGGTATAACATTTTGAAGGTATTTATTTATTATTCGAATTTTTTATGTTATTAAAGTCAATTTCACACTGAAGTACTTTTTAGATACTCTACATCTTACAACCTTGAACTGAGGGGGCATTGTTTGCCGGTCTACAGGACTATTCTCGCGAAAGGCAAGTGGAAAAACTTCCATTTTTAAACCAAAAGAGTACCTAGTCAAAAAGCAAGATATAATCAAAGAGAGAATTCGTGGAAAAAGAGAGCATGGTGAATATACGACACCGATGGATTTTTAAGCACTGTGACGTATACGTAACCTTTAAAGGTTCACTTATGACACGAGCTTTGTTTGTTATTTGAATAATGAATTTAGTAAATTCACATTTATAAGGGGGGCTCAGCTAAAAAGAGTTAACGACGTATTTCATAAGTATGGGAAACATTGAAATTGGGGGTAAGATGTTAATCGTTTGTTTATGATTGATTGCAATGACAGATTTATTATTTACTAGACGAATTTATGTAGTATTTATTTATTTATGAGATTTAACTTAGCTTAGTTTGATGGTTTCTGACGGACATGGGTATCAACTTGGTTTCTAGTCGGTACTCTTTTGGCTTGTTCGTCAAGAGGAAGAGTCCCAATATTGTTGTTTCTCCTCGCTTCTCGTGATTTTGTGTCTAGGTCTGTATGTCAGTTCTTTATGTACCCTAATTTTTGAAACTCACTTGTTACAGATTTTAACGAGGATCACACGAATATTTGTTTGTCAAAATGAACGATTTTATCAGTCCTTGAAAGGTTCCACGCCAACTGTTGGAGTTCGCCTTAAGCAATTGTGGACAGGGTGGTCGTGACAGTGGTATTTAGAAAAACAGCAAAATATTTATTTGTTGGTTTCATTCAACACTACAATCATCATCAGCTCGTCTTCTTAACATTACTTCGGAACAACTGCACAGACTTCTGAAAAAGTGTCTAGCAGGTGGAAGACTGTTGTTTCCTGATTTTCTTATCCGTAAAGTTTTTAAATAAACCATTAGAGGGAATACGTTATCTTCTAATTTGGACTTAAAGGTCTGCCGGCCTAACATTTTGGTTTTGCTCATTTAACTTATTACTTTCAAAGATTTGTATGACGTCACCTTTAGGTGGAAAACAGGCTTACCGCCCTTTTGCAGACGGACAAGATGTCCATTGATTCGTTGACGCATTCTTAAATATATTAGCTCTTCCTTGTAACTTCCGTTTCAACGTTAGATATTTTCATATGGCTGTCGCTATTTAAGAGACCAAGAGTAAATTCTCTAAGCGTGCAAAGCTGAATATTTCGCCAGCTCAAGCTCAGTCTTGCTAACTTTCGAATTCTACCTCCAATGCTACTTACTGTCATGTATTAAGTTTATCTTAAAACTTAAACAAAAATTCTCCCTCAAATCAAAGGCCTAGTGCAAGTGTAAGCAAAGGGAAGGAACAGTCAATAAACTTGTTTGATTTTGCGACGAAAGGACAAACATCAAATGAAAACAATCATTTTCACCACACCTGATTCTGCATGTTGAATTTGTGTCTCAGATGGGAACCAGCAGAGCAAGTGTGTGTGTGGCTGTCATCTGGTAAACTCCCCTAAATAATTTTCTCTTCTAATCCCATAAGAAAAAAAAAATGATTCAACTTTATCAAGAGGGGTGTCTACCGAAATCAATGCATTTGATTCAAAATGAATTGCTTTGGAAATTGGAATTGGAAAAACAACTTAATTTCAGCTCGACTCACCTTGAAATCGTAAAAAAAACTACCAACTCATTTATAACTTTCCTGCACAAATAAAAAGAATTCCTTTCTTCTTACTGTTGTAAAATTCAATAAACAAGAGAGAACACACCCCAAAAACAACTAGACAACAACAATTGCACTACACAAATTACTCACTTCAACACACTTCCGTAGGTAAAGCGGCGAAAAGTCTCTTTCTATGCTTTTGTATCGGCGCGCAAGAGAACAATTAATAGAAAAAAACGAGACACCCGAAAATTTTCAATGTTGCACGGGCAATGAAATATTCACAGAATTGAAAATTGTTAGAACACGAAATGTACGCGAGTATTGAAAGCTAATTGCAACAAAGAGTATGCGAAATTATGCACCAACTTTAATCGATAGTCTATCTAGATTTATATTTAATTTTACAACAACTTTTCCACACTAAAAACAGAAAAACATAGTAGATGATTTCACTATTTGTTGACAGCCAAAACTGTTCACTCTTGCTAATTTTCCAATTGTCACTGTCAGTGGATACAGTTCTAGTGTGCTGCCATTTATTCCCGTGGCCAATAGTTATATCCACCTTATAAGAAACTGTCAGTTTTTTTATCGCAGGGGTTGGCGATACTTTCGCCAATGTCGGCTAGCACGTAGTAGATGTCACTGAAAGGTAGTGGTTATTGTCTTCGATTAAAGAATTTTTTATGTTGGAATTGAAAACTCAACAGTCTTTTCTATATGCGTAGGTATTTATAAATATTTGTGATTAGTATAAATTGTTTCATTTTGTAAATTTAAGCTTTCAGATCGGAACCAGCAATAATTGTCAGTTATTTCAAAGCAAAATTGAATGTTTTATACACACATTCGCCCATGCCAAACAATTAGGTATTCATTGAACATAATGGGATTGGAAGGTCTGGCTCATAAAAATACTATAAAGCTCATACAAAAATTCTTCTTCTTAATTGGGGATTCTATTAAACAGTAGTTAGTTAGTGTCATTTTTTGAAATGAGAAATTATTATTACATACAAATTTTTGTATACCTATCTATGATTTTAGAATTTATAATGAAGAAGTACTTCCAGTGAATAAAAGATGATTAGGTTAGGTAATAGGTACCTCGTACCTATCTCTCCATTCGAATTTCGAAACTCGAGACTCAAGACTCAAGACTCAAGACAAGAGAAAGAGACATTGTGATATGACGTTTTACGAGAGAAAGAGAGAGAGAGAGACTTTTATAGATTTTTTCCGTGTTTTCTCTTGCATTCGGCGTTGCACGCGTGCGTGTGTTGGCGCGCTTTGACACGCTTTATCGAAATTTTACGATTTTAAATGCCAAAGCTTGCGAGCAACAATTTTGTAAAACAAAATGCTGCTTTGACGCGAATACGCGTTAAGAGGGAAAAGTTTGACTAACTAAGAGTTCTGTTTGTTTTTTGGCTGAAAAATACAAATTCAGAGCAGAATTAAAATTTCAAGTCTACTCCTTTTTTTTCTCGAAGATGTAATTTTTATGCACGAATTGAAAAACGAATCTCCAAAATACAAGACAATTATATTTAACAATATATCAAAGCACACAACAACCTTAAGACAACTTCCAGACCCTTGAATAATATTTTTCCTCCAAAAAATCTAAAGAAATTAGCTATTCCTCATTTCCACACACTGAATTAATTAAATATGCTTTGAAAAAACATCATAGCCTTTTAAAAGTGAATTGGGCATTAGATGAAATAAATGTAATTCTATGAAATAATTGTAATGATTAACTTGTTAATACTTGCCATCTGAAGTATACATGAAAAAGTTGGAATAACATCGACTATCATTTAAATTGTGAAGAATCCAAAGAAGAAATTTTCAAACTTCAAACTTTTGCGGGTTTTTCCTCCTAATAATTACTTGCTTGAACGCACTGATTTCTAAGATTAACTGAACGCACTCTCAAACAAAGTCAGTGACTGCTGAAGTGACGTTTTGTATATCTGTATTTACTTCCAATAATTGGTTTGGTACGAAAAGTGTTATTCTTAAAATAATTTTGAGGAAACGTTAAATTTTCGCTCTTACAATGGATGAAAACGTTCCTTACGACGAACAGAAACCAGTAATACAGAGTGGCAAGAAAATTTCCCTTAACTTTACCGACAAAGATGACAAAGAGAATGCAAAATTCAATGACGCTCGCCTTGTGGATATACTCAGAAACTACCCACTTCTTTACAATAAATCCTTGGAAACCTACGGCGATCCTGACTATACACAATGGATGTGGGGAGAAATAGCAAACGAAATGAATGAGCCTCATCGGAAGACTACAATTAATTTACCATTTAATTGGATTAATTGCCGTGATCAATGGGATGTGGTGAAACGAGCGTTGCGATATTTAAGTAACCCTGCAGCTAAATCCTTTCGCTACCCAAAACAGTTTAGAGACTGTCTGGAATTTTTTCAAAACTACATCAAGGATAGGAGAGAACCACCACATACAGATCGTTCTCAAGATATGTTTATAAACTACGCAAACTTTTTGGAACAAATGCCTTTCGAGAAACAGTTAATGCTACAGAAAGAAATTTTGGATGTTATCTTATCGAATGAATTAGAGTTTTGTGCGCCAATGGTAGATCCATTATCTGTTGAAGCACAAGCGCGCGAAGAATTTGGCAAAGCAATGGGGTTACTAATGCCTGAAGTGGACGTCCACATAGTACAAAACGAGATGGCTACGGAATCGGAGCCGTTTGTTCTTGAAGATTTTATTCAAAAAACTGAAAGCGTAGCTCCAAGCGAGTCTATTCAGCTGGGGGATCTGTACTCAACCTCCAGAAATTCTTTAAAAAGATCAATATCGCAGTTTGATTTAGAGAATTTGCTTCAAATTCCTTCGTCGCATTGTTCAGAAATTATTGTTCCTGATACAGAGGGAAACGTCCGGTATTCGGTCGAAGAAATAATTCAACAAAGTGATGCAGACAACTTTCAAGACGTAATTGAAGAAGATGTCATCGAGGAAGATGTCCACGAAGATGTTATGCAGGACGATGGATCCCAAGAAGTCACTGTCCAAGATTCCGACTATCAAGAAGAAGAGGCGTTAGAAGAGGATCTAATCGAAGAAGTTGTTCCGCAAGGCATGGGAAAGGATATGCCTTCTTTAGATATTGACGGCAACTTTGAAGTGAATCGATTGGACTTTGCATGTGTTTTGAACGAAATACTAAAATAAAATACCTATTATTATAATAAAGAGTGTTTTAACTGAAAATTACTTGTTCAAAGGTTGCAAAAAACATGAGATTGGCTTTTAATGTAGCTTTTACATTATATTTTTATCGGAAAAAGATTTCCACGGTTACCTTCGTTAAATATTTGTTAAGAGAATGTAGGTGCACTTTTCTGTCTTGCAAAACAAAATAACATTACGAAGACATTTATTTCAGGATTAACTTCTTAATTGTGCGTTAAGAGGTAATCATTTACTGAAGAAGACCCTTTTCCGCTCGTCCTAAAGATTTATTGTACCCATCTGGATGCTGGACCAGACGGCTAACCTGCCGAGCTTTTCAAGGCAGCAGGAGAAGACTTGGAGAAGTGCATACACCGACTCGTCTCCAAGATTTGGTCAGAGAAAGTATGCCCGAGGAATGCAGCCTCAATAAGGCAGCATGTGACAGCATTTATAGAAGCTATACAGAGCCAGATCTAGTTTTGGCATCGCTGCCACAATTGTCAGATTGTGCTACATAAAGGTCGGAAATAATCTCACCGAGACCTTTTATGTCGAAAATGTTTGTACAACTATTTGCATACCTACGCTGACGACATCGATAGTGCGTTTCCAAGTAGGTATAGGTAGGAATGAGGGCAAACCAAAATATATGCTGTCAACAAGAAGGGACACAGAACATGACGAACATCGGATGAAGATCTCCATGGTCGCTACGAACGCAACATTCTTCAAGCGATGTTCGGTCCGGTTTGCGTCGACCTGGTTAGAGAAGTACGGATCAGTCGTCCAAGAGGCTGGGGCATGTAGATTGAATGGACACCAACGTTACGGCCCGAAGAGCCTTTTCGAACCCGGAGGGACAACACAGTCGAGGAAGACCTAGACTTATGTGGCGCGCGCTAGTCGAAGAAGAACCAACTTGGAGTGCGCAACTAGAGGCTGTTAGCCAAAGATCGAGCTAACTAAAGAGGCGTATTGCTTGAGGTCTAGGCCCACCTCGGAGCTCCACCTAAGTAATAATAATTTACAATTATAAACCCACTATTAGACTCCTGATACTTCTCAAGTTTAAAAAAGGACACTCAGATAAAACAGTGTTCTCAGTCTTTACAAAGTCAATTACGTACAAAAAACAACGTTACTGAAGGCCGAGCAATAATACGAAAATTTCGAGAATGAAGGGTGATTCTGATTTACTACGTATGTAGCATGTATGTACTTAAATAGTAAGTATGCCGAAGTCAAGTCACACGACGACGACAAAGCCACCTTCAGGAGGACTTATCTAACCATATGTGCAAATAATGAAGAGTTGTAAGCAGCCTCAAATCTGATAATTTTGTTTATGTTTGGTACAAATTCCTATCTGCAGACAACGATTTAGTCCGAATACGAAAGTCGCTGAACATTGGATTGGTGGAAAAGCATCGAGCGTGGCGTGGTGTATTGCCATTGCTGTCAACCCCATTTAATCTCTAATTTACTTTATTCCTATAAGAATCAAATGTATCCTTCTTTAGGTTTTATCTTGTACCCTTCCTTAGGTTGGGGGCTTCAATTTAAGGTATGTGCAGTGGTAGTACCTACGTTAAATAAATACCTTTCACGGCCCCGAAAAATTCCCTACCGACGTATGATTTTCCCCAATTTTCCCTACAAATCTGGCTGCCTACATAATATTTCGAAAAAATAAAAGAAATTTGTTCAAATGCTCATATTGCTGTATTTGTTTTATTATTATTTTTTTTTTTTAGAAAAATTTGTTTTATTAAATTAGTATGCAACAATAAGTTAAGTGTTAGATATAATTATTATACAAAAAAAAATGTGTACCTGATATCTATACAAATAGGAAGGAAAAACGATAAATTAGTTAATTTATAAAAAGTAATACAAATAGAAAGGCATAAGTGGCAAAAATACAAATGTGTCACTCCAATATTGAGGTGACGAAACCGGTGCCGTGACATAAGGCCAAATCTCAAAATTCGGCCTTATGACGCTTTGCGAAAGTGACATAATGCCAAATTTTAGCATTTGGTATTATGACACTTTGATAAAGCGTCATAAGGCCAAATCGGGAATGTGACATAAAGCCAAATTTTTTGAAACATAGATGCATAGAGCCTTACATTTTTCGTTCTCATTGTAAATATCTGGGTCTTCTATTAGCAGGCACAGTTCCGAAAGTGTCATAAAGCCAAATTGGCCTTATGACGCTTTATAAAAGTGTCATAATGCCAAACGCTAGAATTTGGCCTTTTGTCAATTTCGCAAAGCGTCACAAGGCCAAATTTATGTGGTTTTCCATTGGGACCACCAGAAATCTTTTTCAGATCTCAGATTTTACTGTGCTCATGGAACGCGCAACGAGATTGATCTGCTTTTGTGAATGGATTAGTGCGTTAATTGACAACAATATCAGCTGTTCAAATGGCATTCGTTTTTGGCTAAATCACAAATGGATATCGCCCTCAAAAATGTTTTCCTTCTTGTAGATACAAATGAAGTATTATTGGTGGTTTGTAGTCTTCAGATGACGAGTGAGATAATGAAGATAATAATTCCTCCGAAATCGTATCCATAGCTATTTATGTATTTTGTTATTTTGGTTTTCACGAAACTTTGCGCATTTGCCTCGAAATGAAACTTCTTAAACTGACGTTAAACAGCTGTACAAAGTATATTGGTATGCGTAAATCTGAAAAAATATCGAGATCTGCGAAAAGTGATCCGAATCGAAAAAAAGATTGATTTTTCGTCCCAATGGAACGCAAAAAGTGATTTAGATCAAAAAAAGATTGATTTTTTGTCCCAATGGAAAACCACATTAGAGATTTGGCCTAATGACGCTTGGCCTTATGTCACGGCACCGATCTTTGTTATGATGATGTAGGTTAGGTTAGGTTAGGTTGAAGTGACTGTCACACTTAAGCCATTATAAGATACCACATGAATCTATAGTTACTTCCTACTCGTGGAATCAGTTGGCGCTTCTGATGAAGCGTAGGAAATTTCGAATGTCTGTGTTTTTTAGACGCTCCCAAATGGAGTGTTCAGTTCAGAGTATTCAGGTGTTTCGCAAGGGAGTCATTTAGGCCCGCACTGCTCTTCATTATTTTTATTAATGATATCGTTTCAACAGTCAAAAATATGCTCTTTACTAAATACGTTTCTTATAAATTTACACCTAATTATAAGGCCAGATGATTACTTCTTGGTATTGAATCTTTAAATACCCGTCGTCAAATACACATGTAATGTTTGTAAGAGACTTGCTATGTTTCCATATAAGTTGTTCTTGTTTGCTCTCGATGATATCAATTTATGCATCCTCGCGATCCTTGAGAATTCGTAATCTTCTTTTTCAAAACAAAAAAAGAAAAAAAAAAAAATCATAGAACTATGGCCAACATGAGCCTATGAAAAGAGCCATTCTAGCTTTAAACAACGTTTATTCACAAATAGATTCATCTGGGTCAAGAGTTCAATTTAAAAACCAATTATTGTACATTTTTACTTTTTAAATAGTTTATAATTTTAGCATACCTAGTTTTAGTTGTAAGTGTAGATGAATTATAATAAATAAATAAATATAATTAAAATATAATTATAAAACATTTTCAAATTCCTTAATAATATTAAAAGGTACCTATTACAAATAGTATAGTCAATAGGTACTGAGCGATTGTATAAAAAAAGATAATCGCCCCTATCGAGGTATCCGTTCGGAACGGAATTTTCTCCGATCTGTACGAAATCTTAAAAATTCCATTCGAGGTATCCGTTCCGATACAACTTTCGGAAAAATTCTCCGATGGAATATAGCGCACCTTGTCGCATTGCGTGGAACCGCGTTATACCACCTATTTTTGACAGCCACACGGTAATTTTTTCCGAAGCTCTCCGACAACGAATTGCTGCGGAATATTTTCATGTGAAATAAACGCGTTTATATGCTTTATTTGTTTTTTTCCGAAACGGATACTTCGAACGCAATTTAAGTTCCGATCGGATACCTCGATAGGGGTGAATATTAGTCGATACGGAATCTAAGCAATCCCAAATGGATTTGGTACTTATTTACTAATTGGATGGTGTTTACGAACAATTTGAGTGTCTATCAACTCCGCAATTTATCAGATTAAACAAGATTCATGAAGTGATGAAAATCAGTGTGAAATAGGCGATTTTGTTTGTGAATGAATGAATAAAGAAAGGGGGATATCCTTACATGTATGTTTGTCTCCGTCCTTGCTTCTTTGATTTGGGTTTACCGGGCGAGTATTAGCTCCATATTTAACTTTCTCGATTACGCGGTAAGAGAAAGATATTGTATTCGTAAAAAATTTCGAACTCGAGAATGATGTTAATCAATTCTGACATTACGATTATAGAGGAACTAAAAAAAGTGGGTCGCAAAATACTGTCCGTCTATCTGTCCGTTTGTCCATATGTCCCGAGGCCTACGGCCTAACGGCTACCCGGATTTCATTCAAACTAAACAATTTAAATTTTGGGAGCTTACAGTTCCGGGCTTTTTTTTTTTGGCAAGGCAACCTCAATATTAATGTTGCTTCCCATATAAAATGTTCATACCATTTTGATTTGTTCGAAAACGACTCTAACTATTTCAACTAAAATTGATATTTTTCGCTAAAATGTCGAATAAAGGTACTTTTACGATTGTACCAAAAATTAATTTCTAAGGTAATATGGTCGTTTCTAACTTTATAGCAGAGTAAATTTTTCTATGTATTACCGTTTAATGGATTCGTGTCATTTTTTTAAAAATTCTTAAGTTTGCCTGAAAACGGCAATAATGATTTTGATAAAAATGCAATCATAGATAAAAATTGATGTTTTCAATAATATTGCGTCCTGAATTTTCAATTCGAATCGAGGAAAACTCTAATTTTAAAAACTGCCCATATCTCGAAAGCTCCTTTTTCAATTTTGATAAAACTTTAAAAACCATGTAGGTAATGCTTACATTCCTTACAATAACTTATACTCAATTTTCAGCTAAATAGTTAAGGTTTCCGTTTTGTCTGCCAAATTTTACAAAAGCTGCTCTCAGGATTTGGATCGAAATAAATATTAAAGATAATATCAGATTGCTAAATAAGATCCCGTACTTAGTTTTTCTAAGAAAGTTCGAATTAATCAGTTAATTATTTCTCAAAAATGACTAAGTACCCAAAGCCGATCTGTGTTCATTCATTAAGTTGCAGCAGCCATTAAAAATGCAATAACAGCAACACGAAATTTAGTTCAGTTCTTCTTTTTCTCAGCCATATTCAATGCACCTTAAAATAATTCCAACCACTTGGAGTTTACACTATCAGAAAATCTCACTTCGTTTGCACGCTCACATACGTCTATCGGGATATTCAGTTTGTAACTGCTAATGCCAATTCAAAAACAAATCTCTGATTTCTTACATATTAGCCCTACTTCCAATAAGAGACACCTTAAACGATCGTCACTACTCTATTCCAGTCAAAAATAAAAACGTTCCCTAACGCCTAACAGATCAGAAAACAGAAATCTTTACTATACATGCTAACGCTTCTACCAACAAATTTTATAAAGCATAAAATCTTATAAAATATTACAATATGCGCTTAAAACTATCTAATCAGAAGTTGCAACAAATACCTGTTACTAGAACTTCAACTTATAAAAACTCACATTGTTATTTGATATATACTACCATCATCTGATAGATGAATAACTTAAAAATGAATTTTAGTTAACACTATTCCTAGCATAGCTTCTCAGATTTTTACCTATCTACCTAATAAAATAAGAAAACAACTAATCAAACTTTTGATTAACGAGAAAGTTTCATTCGACCCAGTCCTCCACTTTATTTTTTTTTTATATACCTACCATTAGGTTAGGTTAGGTTAGGTTAACGGGTGGATACGGCAGGGTAAACCCTGCAGTACCCCACTTAGGTCCATGTGGACCCATTGTGATGCCCTTGTTGGGGGGTAGCCGATGTTGTTGGCGATGTTGTTAGTTCCTTCTAATTACTCGACCTTGTCCAGCCATCCTGATGTATTTATGAACCTGTAAAGATTAGATAAATTAACATCTGAAAGTTCTTGTATGTCATGGAAGTGGTATCTTCCAAGTGTTCTGTTCCTCAAGTGACACAGACTTGGGCAGTGACAGAGGAAGTGAGGTGTGTCCTCATGCACCTCCTCGTCTTCGCAGCCCCTGCATATATCGTCATTCTTGAGTTTTAATTTCATTGTGTGGTTTCTCAGGAAGTTGTGCCCTGTTAGGGCACCTACCAGTTTATGCAGCGACGTTCTATCAAACCGCATAAGCTTGCTAGTCCGACCTGCATTATACTCCGGCCATAGCTTCCGTGAAATTTCGCAGGTAGTTAATTCCTTCCACCTGTTGTTGGCTTTCATTCGAATCTTGTTTTCCACTCTCTCTCTGAGATTACAGAGCGGTGGATTGATCGATTTTATCGCCCGATCTTGATCCATAGCAGATCCATTTCTTGCCAGTTTATCAGCCATCTCATTGCCGGCTTTGTCCCTGTGTCCAGGGACCCAGCAGAGGCGCGTGGTATGCTGCGAGCAGAGAACCTTAAGCTCTTCACGGCAGCGGCGAACTAGCTTCGATTTTATTTCAATAGCAGACACTGCTTTTATAGCCGCCTGGCTGTCAATAAATATGGTAATATCATCATTTGGTATTGCCATCATTGACACCATATGGGCAGCTTCGGCGATTGCCAGAACCTCCGCCTGAAAAACACTACTGTGATCAGGCAGTCTGATCGAGTGGTGTATATTTAGCTCTTCGGAGAAAATTCCAGCACCTGTACCACAGTCCATCTTAGATCCATCTGTGTAGATGGATATCGATTTCCTATTTGTGGGTTCGTTTGTGTTCCATTCCTCCCTGCTGGGGAAATAGCAAGAGAATGGTTTATCAAAGTCAAGGTTGGGAGACAAATAGTCAGAAGTGACAGAGTCTCCCACGTATTTGTTCAGAATCTGTGCATGTCCCATTCTGTAGGGTTTCCAGCTTTTGGTTTGGCTGATCCTGAGGGCACTTTTGGCTGCAGATTCTTGCATGTGTAGGTCTAGGGGTACCAGGTTGAGGATTGCCTCCATTCCAGCAGTAGGTGTTGTCCTTATTGCGCCGGTTGTACCTATACATGCTAGTCTTTGTATTTTGGTCATTAGTTTTAAGTTCGATGCTTTGTTTGTGGCTTGCCACCAGACTAAGCTTCCGTATGTGAGTATTGGACGCACAACAGCCGTATACATCCACAGAATTATTTTAGGGTTTGGTCCCCACCTTTTTCCGAAGATTCGGTTGCAGGCGTAAAAAGCATTTGCAGCCTTTTTTACTCTCTCATCGACATTTAGTTTCCAATTGAGCTTCCTATCCAAGATCGTACCCAGATATTTAGCACGCTCCGCTACCCTGAGAGGTATACCCTCAATAGTTGGAGGATCGAAGTTTGGAATCACTCTTTTGTTACTGAACAAGACTAGCTCAGTTTTTTGTGGATTGACTCCAAGACCGCATTGTTTTGTCCACGTATTAAGTGTTCGTAATGCGTTTTCTAGTAGTTCGCTTATGGTAGGTAGGAATTTGCCTGTAGCAAGTATTACTACGTCATCTGCATAAGCAGTTACTTTGACCCCTCTGTTTTCGAATTTTAGTAGTATTTCGTTTATGACAAGGACCCAGAGTAAGGGGGAGATGACTCCTCCTTGTGGTGTACCTCTTGAGGCTGTCACTCTAAGTTGAATGTCACCTAGTTTTGCATTAATATTTCTTTCATTGAGCAAACTTTCAATCACATTGGTAAGCTTTTGGTTTACGTTGTTATTGAGTAGTGCTCTCTTCACTGCACACGTCCTAACATTATTGAATGCTCCTTCAATATCGAGGAACGCGGCCAGTGTGTATTCTTTGTCTTGTAAGGACTTTTCTATGATGGTAGTGACCTCGTGCAGCGCGGTCTCAACTCCTTTACCTTTAATGTATGCGTGCTGAGCCGTTGAGATCATTTTTTCGTCCAGTCGACTGCGGATAAAAACGTTTAAAAGTTTTTCCAAGGTCTTCAGGATAAATGATGTTAAACTTATAGGCCTGAAGTCTTTAGCAGTCGTGTGGCCTTCGGAATGAAGACAACCTTTACTTCTCGCCATGCCTTGGGAATGTGTCCACATTCTAGGCAGCGCGTGAAGAGTCTCATCAGAATTGGTACAATAATTGACCTGGCTTTCTGGAGCATGATTGGGAAAATCCCATCCAACCCAGGAGATTTGAATGGAGAAAAAGTCTCAATCGCCCAGTTAAGTTTTTCCTCGGTTATTATACCATCTGGAATTGCAACGGTAGTTGCGGTGCTTGGTGCAGACTGGATGGTTGTATTGGGGATACAACCCGGAAAGTGTGTGAGGAGAAGGAGACTTAGAGTCTCTTCCGAAGACTGTGTCCAGTTGCCATTATTGTCTTTGAGATATCCCGGAACCGCAGGTTCTTTTGATAGGATTTTTCTAAGTCTAGCTGATTCTCTAGTATCTTCTATTTCATTACAGAAGGTATGCCAGGCAGTGCGTTTAGCACTAGTGACAGCGCTTTTAAATTTTCTCTGACCGGCTTTGTATAGATCCCAGTCTGACTGGGAGTTGGTGCGCTTGGCCAGATTGAACAAAGATCTGGCTTTCCTCCTGATTTCAAGGAGGTCCTTAGACCACCACGATGGAGAGTTTCTTTTCTTGATTGTCCGTAGAGGACAGGCTTTATCGTATGCATTACTTAGAATTTTGTTTAAACTCTCTGTGAATGCATCGATTTCGTCTGGTGTCCCTATTGCTTTATCTTTCAGGTTTTGACCATTTTCCACGGTCTCCGAGACGAATACGTCCCAGTTGGTGAGCCTTGGATTTCTGAATTTACCTATAACTATTGCTTTTTCTTCTACTAGAAATTCTATAATTCTATGATCCGAAAAGGATGGCTCAGAGGAGACCCTCCATTCCTTCACAGTTAGAGTTTGTGAGTTACTGTAGAGTGTTACGTCTAGCACCTCACGTCTATTCCTAGTTATAAAGGTCGGCTCACTGCCGATATTGGCTATCAGGAGATTATTTTTAATAATGAATTCTAAGAGGGACTCACCGCGTACATTGATGTCCGTACTGCCCCAGAGCGTGTGATGGGAGTTGGCATCGCAGCCAGCAATCAGGTCCCATCTTTCCTTTTCAACTGTTCTGACTAGTGAACAGGATAGCTCTGAGGGTGGGTTGTCCGACTCGTAAGGCATATATATTGATGCCAGTATCAAAGCGCCTTTTCCTGCCCTGTCCCACTTGACAACTGTTTGGTCCGAATCGCTGAGACTAGGTTAAAGAAAAAGTTTAAGCTGTTTTCTGGCTACAATACAAGTTCGAGACTTACCATTATTCGGTGTATGGTAAATTGTCAGGTCTTTGGAACTCAGCCCTCTTATCTTTCCCCGGAGAATCCAGGGTTCTTGTATGAGGACGACATCTATATGTTTCGTTTCCATGAGGAGAACGAGATTGGCACTAGCCGCCTTACTGTGATGAAGATTTAGTTGTATTATCTTCATCACGAGTTGTCGGTTGCTCTCCCTTGTCTTTGACCGCTAACAGCCGGAGTTTGCATCGCGTTATGCCTACGCGGACTTTAAACTCTTGCTTACGGAGTAGCGGCAACGATTTGTGACTTAGTTGTATGGTCACATCCATACCGTTCTGGGTATATTCACCCGTTTCCAGGACTTTCCATTCCCTGCTTTGTAATTCCGGGTTAAGGAATTGCAGGTTCCGTTCTATCCTTTCCACAGGTAAATAAGGCCCTCTCATGTGGATAATTCCCCTCGGTCTGGTCATTTCCAGGACTTCTTTCCTATCAACAACGCGCAGGTCAGCATTTGACCAAGGTGCGTTCATGTTGGCGATGAAGCCCTTCAACCAGTCTAGTGTGTCTTTATTATCACACTCTATCGTCTTGAAGCCTTTGAAGGTAGACAGCTGGCCAAACAATGGAAGCCTGCTTTCCGCCTTCACGATAGCATCGTTGACACCATCAAGGATTCGTTGTTCTACAAGCTCCCATTGGTTAGATGAGAGCTTCCGTTCTGTGTTGCCATAGTCGACAATAGCGACGCGTAGACTTTCTTTCACCTTTTCGGCGAATTTCAGCCTTTTTGCCTGCCTGCCTACTACCGGGGAGATGGTGTCGTCGTTGCGACCTCTTTTGGAGACTACCGGTGCGTTCCCAGGTTTAGACGAATCCTTACCTGAGACAGCCCCAGAACACTTTGGATCAGTCGCAGACGGGGTGAAAGGCAATTGGCATTTCGCCCCCGCTACGGCCAATCTCATGTCGGCTCCTCCAGAAGTCCGCTGTCTACCTAACTTCCTGCCTGGCAGAACCTTTCTTGAGCAACCGGGTGTCTGCTCAGCCTTAGACGGATCTTTAGCCGGGCCGGCACCCGATTTTCCGGGTTTTGACCTTTCCAAGGCGGAAGGCAATTGGCATTCCTCCCTTGGTCCAGACAACTTCCCTTTGTCAGTCGGGTTCTGCCTCCTATCTATTAGGCTGCTGCGCCACGCATCTTCGGTCGACTTAATCGTCTCCCGGGCCCTAGCTAGCTGCGCCGCTTCCCTTTCCGTGAAGGAATTAGGGTTACGGTTTTTAAACCGTTTTAATATGCGGCGCGCGTTTTTCCTCTTTTTGAGCGGATCCACCTGCTGTTCTGTCCTGACCAGCTTGTTGTCTTTCGTCATTTTCGCCGCGGAGACAGATGAGGTTTCGGTTATATCCAATCTTTCATTGTCCTTTGGCTTTAACTTGTCAACAACAGTCACTGCGCTGTTCAGAGTCGAGTCCGCCTCTCCCGGTGAAACGATGTCCTCTTTGTCAGCTTCTTTAGCGGGGTCAGATGCAGCCGACCCATGCCCCGATAGGCTATGGCATATCACAGGCATTGGTGGCCGCATAAGAGCTCCCTCGCTCAGGATTTTTGCAGGGTCAGCCTTAGGTGGAGTGGTAGCAAGAAGCTCGCCACTATCCTTCAACTGCCCCTCCAGAAACTCAAGGGCGTTTTGAAGCCTTTGTTTTTCCTTGTCCTCTAGTTGGTGCTTCTTCTTTAGTTTCTTGATCGTCATCTTACAGTTCAGCACTTTTTTCCTAATTGAAGCTGTAGACGATATAGAGAATTTGGATGAGCTGGCGATTGATCGATTGTCATCATCCTCGAGAAATAAATTCCCGAGTCCGAAGTCAACCGTTCTAACGCTTCCCTCAACCGAAGCGGCCCTACTAGTTGACGGTTCTTGGAGTAAGATATTCTCTTCCTCCTCCGTCATATTCGTATGAGAATCGGTGTTGCCGAAGTTCTTGGTGCCCGATTCAAGTACACCAGTCCCTTTGTTTTGTGTTTTTTTGTTTAATTGTTCTATTTTGGACCCACGAGTAAGGGGGAAGAAGATGTCGTTCTGTACTCACCCCCTGTATACAGAAAAGGGGAATTAAATTGAAACTAGAGGTCCCCAGGTATCTAGAGTTCCCGTTAGAAGACACCATAACATTGTGCCATACATCCCATGGGCACGGTTGTTATACCCGGGATTACGGGTTTTTATCGAGCTATTCCGCTCTAGATCCGTCATATTTAGTCGAAAGCAGTGGCACCTCGTGCAGGATGTGATTCTTCACCACGTATGACGATCTTGGGAAATATTCCCCTGATTTCCTTCCGGAACCCAGTGCATACTCAGCTTGGAACGTATTCCTGGCTGGGTCTGCACCGAATCTCCTGGGATGTGACCAACTCAAGGCGAGCGGCTGTGGCATCTCTCCCTTGGTCAGTCAACTTCCTTTCAGAAACCTTAGCCACCATATACCTACCATTAGAAATACTCGTTAAGTTGACCAGTTGGACCCAATAAATCTAAACTGACATTCATCGGTGCCGTGACATAAGGCCATATTTCGAATTATTGCCTTATGAGTATGACACTTTCACAAAGCGACCATCAGATTCGAACATTATGGCCTTTTTTCACTTTGCAAAAACGTCATAAGTCCATTATGGCCTTATGTCACTTTCAAGTTATTTTACTGTTCTGATTAGTCAGTCTGCAGATAATCAAAGCTTCAAAAGAATTTTCAACTATTATTTGAATTCGAATTCGAATTTTTATTAAAGGAACTTTGCATATCCTCAACCTCACGGGTAGCTCGTTCACGGAAGTGGCTGTTATGTTTCTACTTCAAAACTGACTTGCTTTATTAGTCTTACTTCAAATATATAGTTACACATACTAATGATACTAATTATAAATGTATTGTAAGACGTAGGGTGTGTGTGTGTATAAATGGATATAATATATAAGTAATACAACACAGGTTTTTGAAATATGGCCATATGTCGCAAAAGGCCATATTATGTTCGAATATGACCTTATGTCGCTTTGTGAAATTGTAATAAGGCCATATTTCGAAATATGGCCTTATATCGCATGGCCTTATGTCACGGCACCCATTCATTAACTGGAAAGAAAGCAACTGATCAGCGTAGGAGTTGGGTTTAAAATGTAAGAGCCTTTCTTAATGTTAAATCTCTTTTAAATAGGAGAGCCAGGCGTCTGAAGGGCTTTGAAATTCCGTATTTCCGTATGTCGAAAAATATACACAATGCTCCTTCACAAATAGTGCCTATCCTATTTGCTGCATCTTTTAATAAAAAAAATTACTATTAGAGACCACAACCTCTAGTTGGCATATATTATAAGTTTGCTTCATTACAGAGGTATTTTTTCCGTGGTGTTATTTAGGCTTATACTCGTACTACACAGAATCTAGAGCTTCGAATGTTTTTCTTCCGGATCGTATCATATTCAAATCCTTTATGGATATTTTTCATTTATTTATTTTAAGACGTTAGGCTTACTCATGTATGACAAAGACAAAGCGTAAGTTTCTACCGGCCTTAAGAGATATTTACACATAGCATCTACCTATTTATTTTTTTTTTTTTTTACATTTTATCACGTTTGATGTATGACATAAATACCAGCTCACAAATCTTCCAAAACGCATCTACGATCCTATTAGAATATGATTGTCCCGCACGTTTATGAAGTAGGGACCTGGACAACCTATTTTTACATATTTTTACTATCGCTTATAGATTATGTACCTCTTCAAATCCATGCCTATATAAGTACATGTTTAATATCCGAAATGATTTTTATCAATTCTATTTAATACTCACACCATAATTTTATTTCTTACATAGATAAATTTATATAAATGCATACTCACAGTTTTCCTTTATGCATCTTTCACCTGAGCTCTCAATTATTTTTAGTGCCTGTGTAATGCATACCTGTTCCTGTTACACATAAAATAATTTTATCTTCAGCACGCATACAAAAATGCTATCAAGTATCAATTCCTACGCTGTCATTTTCCCAGCACCAACTCAACCACATCGTCCACAATTTCCCCTGGTTCCATTGTAGTGCCTTACTTTATTTCCGACATCTGTCATCTCATTCGAAAATAACGCGGTAGAGAAAATAAAATGAAACTTGCCAAAGTGAAAACGAATATACTCATTCTGCGGCGAAGTAGGTATCAATAATCAGGGCTTAGAGGGAAGGTGACATTGGCATTGGCTGGTGAATATACCCCAATCACCAAACAACCCACCTGCCACATCAGCCAAACGAAAATTGGGAATGCTAAATGAATAAAGGATTCAGCGGAAACAGCTCTGATAAGATGACACAATAAAACCGTAAAAGGATTCTTTGGGTATGATAATAAGTGCGTGCCGTAATAGAATGTTAGGAGTATTTTTTTTTTTTTTGTATTACATGATTGATGGCATTTTTGTTGGAATTCACTGAGTAAGGTAACATTGTGCGGGAGAAAAGACTATGGGACACCCTATATCATGATTTTATAATAGATAGCTACCTGTTAACTGATGCCTTTGAAAAGATACCGGAACTTCCACCGGCAGCATCATTTTTGTTCGTACAATTTTGTATACCAATCTCCTCGAGTTGCAGCGATAAAAAATCAACCAAACGAAAACTTTATTTTTCAGTGCATGTTTTGAAGAAGGGGGCGGCGACGGCGACGACGATAAGATAGATCGGGCTGAATTTAAAAAGGTATTCATAGGACTAGAAGAATTTGTTGTTTTTCTTTGGTTACCCGTGTAAAATTGATTTTTACCTTCCTGCTATCGGCGAATGATAAATCAAAGTTCAAACAAAATAGGTATTTGGAAATGTATTGTTTTTAGAATTGTGTATGTTCTATTTGAATTTATTTGTTCGTCAAAGAGGATATTATTTTTTAACATTGGCGGATCTAGAGCGCAATATAGTAATTTCCGTAAACACCGATTTGCGGTTTAAGACTTTAGTAATCGATTGAGTTTTATCAAAATGCTGTTGGCAATAATATTCATATCATTTTGGATTACATCCACGTCGCTAGTTAACAGTTTCCGCAATGTTGCCGATGTCTCATCTTAATCCATCAAATATATATCGGGTGACAATGCGCAGTTGGCAGAGTGGGCCACATTTGCAACATTTGTAAGTACATATCGCTCCCTCAGTTCAATAGAGCGATAAGTAAAAAAAAAAGAGTGTTTTTTTTAGTTATTAGTGTTGCTTTCAAAGGTACTTTTATTTTAAGGGGCTTGCCAGTTTCATGTTCAAAAAAATACCAATGATATGGACATAAATAAAAAAACAATATGTACTATAAAAAGTTTCGAAGTTGTTTGCATTTTCCAATTCAAAACTCAGCTAACGAAATACTAAATTATTTTCGCCTAAATGTGAACGTTTTCCAGAGCAATATAGAGACTAAACAAAATAACCTAAACAAATTTCTTTGAAATAAAAAATCCATGCAATAGAGCAGTGGTTCTTAACCAGTGGTCCGCGGACAAAAAACGCATTTCTAGAATAAACAAGTAGTTGCATGTTCCTAAATATTCAAGTGAGACTGAACTATTATTTATTACTTTATTTTTAAAGTCTGAATTTCTTTGTTTTCCAAAACAATAAATAGGTATGAAAAGGTATGTAAGCATATTTATCTTAACATTCATATAGCTACGAATTTCCACAACGAAAAAGTTATTTCAACTTGTGAAAAGTACAATCTAAAAAGTTAATTTCCCATCCAGGGATAGTACCGACAAGTGTGACCGTTGTGCGACCAAAGTTGCAGTTTGGCACTTTTTTTGAAAGCTTGTTTAAATTTTGTTTGCTATTTTGGAAGGTGCGTCAAAATGTTTTCAAATGCTGTTATTTCCAAACAAAAAGCTTCAAAATGTAACGCAGTTGCCTGTCACAACACTATAAATAGGTCTGTTCCCTTACGATAATGCATTCGAATACATTAGTCAAACTTCGTTCACCTCTACTCAACTTTTGCGTAAGGGATCAAAGTTTAACTAATGTATTCGAATGCATTATCGTAAGGGAAAAGACCTATAGTGTTGAGCGACCCAATGCTTGTTAAATATCGTTCAAAAATACTAACCCCCTTATTAATACAAAAAAATGTGCACAAGTAAGTTAGTTAGCAAACGTCAGATAGCATACAAAAATTGGACATAACGGCTGAGTAACAAGTTGATAACTTTTACACAGCGTTTATTAATACGGAGGTAAATGTTTCAGAAATGGCACCTTTTTTTTCTCATTGCCCTTTTTCTTGCGACTTTTCATAATTCTGCAGCGGTCACGCTGGTACCTACTGACGCACGTTGGTGTTTTTGTGTGCCTACTTTCGAAATCGAAATTTGTAAACAAAATAGTTTACACAGAAGTTCCGCGGCTAGGATCACAGCTGATTGAAACGTCAAACGAAAACTAGTTATTGTTCGGTGTGAATGCAATTTCGAGTTTTCGCTGCGGTGTGAAAAGGGTATTAGTCTGTATATTTCCAATCGCTTTTGTTAATGACAGCACTCAAAAGCTTAAAAAGTTGAAATGAAAGATACGTTGCGATTATGGTACCTAGACCACGTATTGGTCGATTGTTGTTCTGTAAACTGATAATGGTTTAAAGGCTACTACATTGCTGATAACTGTCTTAATCATGCGGTGCAATGTGTAGTTTCCCACAAATGACAAATTAAAAACAGTTTTTTTCATTTTAAATTCATTTTTATTACTTCTTTCCTTAACTTATCAATATTCTTAAAATTATTGCCGTTCGGCCTTAAATCTATCTAACTATATCTATGATTTGTTTTGTTTTTTAATTTTCAACAAACTTTAGGAAACTTGAACTCCTTATTATTTGTGTGTTATTTAAAAACAACAGTAGTATTCACGATTCGATGCAACTGGTCTTGCATCATTGGGAAAGTGCCAAAGTGCAATATTTTACGCACTACAACAACAAAATATACTGACTAAAATTTAGCTACACTTTTGCACTTTATCTATAGGTACCCTGAACCTATTGTAACCAAAAAATACAACAGAGAAACGTAGATATAGCTTTGTCAAGTTGACAGTTCGCCAAATTGTTAATTCCTGGTGTGTATATCTTTCGGAAATAAATAAAAAAAAAAAATGAAAAACAAAACTAAGCGCCGCTGAATGGAAAATCCAGTAAAAAAGTGGTCAGAAAAAGAGGTTCATGATATTAGACTACATTCTGCTAGAGATGAGAAAAAATGTGTTCGTGAACACCCCTACCCCTAGTGTCAAAACTGATTGCAGCAACATTCCAAAAGTTACCGAAGAAAATAAATATTTTAATTTTGAACTAGCTCAATTGGGACATGAAAAATCGTGTTTGAAACAGCTTGCTTACTTAGGTACCTCTTTTGCAGAACAGCACCACGTAAGTAGTCTAAGTGAGAAGATTCTTCTTGAGTACCTACCTAATAAATTGACAATTTCTGGCACGTTCGGTACACGGCATAGAAACTATTTCCTTAGTTTAGTCTAAGAAGCTCACCAAAAATTTTACAAAAAGTAATCTCAGGACCACAGCCAACCAAATACTATTTCATTCCAGTTCTCTACATTCACAATCTGTTTCCATAGAGCTCTTTTTTTTTTTTAAGTTTAAAGGTCTACAGATGGCAACACGTGAAAGTGTAAAAATCAATGATAAAACGCAAGTGCCCACATTAATTTCGAATAACGTATGATACTCAAATTCATGGCTAAAAAGATTTAAGATTTCATTCTAAATTCCCTGCCAGTGCCAGCAAGATGACCTTTCATGCATCCAATCACTCTTTGAACTTAAGTGAAAAAATATATCCGGCGTTTTTTGTTTTTTGCCGTTTGTCTCTTGTTTGCTATTTGTATATGACTAGATGCTAACACACTGTGAGAGAAGTCAGATTGGAGTGTTGTGCACAGAGTGGGGTTGTAAGTACAGAAGGACCTCTTTCTATGCGGAACAAGCCGCAAAAGGGAACCGGAAATTCTCAGCACGTAGTCAAATTTGTCACCTCTGCAGTCTGCCAAATGAATTAAGAATGAAGAAGCACATCAAACAGGACACAGCATGCACACTTGCATGTGTGGTTCTTGATTCCTCTCTAGCTGTGAGTAGGTATCTTTAATAAAAGCAATGATAATTGCAAATAAAAGTAAAAAATATAATATTCAACATTCAATTAAGAAGAACCAATGGACTGACATCGCATGAATACTGCGATAATATGCGCTTCTTTAAATTAATAATAATTGACAAATGCGGAGTTTCAGGTGGAAAACTAGGTCGCTGCATTTGCATTTATACCATACGAACTCATGGCATTGTGTTGAATGTAGGTACCTCCTTGTGCATGCTGCAGTTAAAATTGGAAATGAATTTGCTATTGCGGAGATTAAATGATTTTGTTGGCCTTGATATGGCATATACTTCGATATACTCTAGGTGAAGGAAATATTGATATTGATACAATAATGTCTTTGAGCTTTACAATGGGTATAGTTAGGTGACAGATGGAATTTGAATCCTGCCCGTCAGGTATGCCATCGAGTAGAATATAAGTCCTACCTAATTGCAAAAAAAAAAAAGCATTTCTCATTGAGAGACACCTTTGCAGTCGTGAAGCCTTATCCCAAACATGATTTGGTTAGGTACACGGACAGCAAGCTTTGGAACTCGCAAAAATGTTTCCAGAAGACCTCAACTTAAAATAATTCAAGTGCAGAGCTGACATTCATTTTTAGGTATCACTGTTTTTTTTAAAGCGTTATAGGTTCTCCTCCCCAAGAAGGTCTCCCGGAAATTACGCCGGAAGAAACTACGCCAGAAAAAGAAATTGACGAGGGATAAAAGGGATTTTTTTGGGTATAACCGTGGGATAACCTACTTCTAAAGTGTGGCATCACTGCACGGACCGTGTGTTTTCTATACATCATCATTTTTGCATTGAAATTTGTATCTTCTTTTTTTTTATATAATTATTTATTTTTGTTCAACCACATAAAAGAGTTTGCTTCTTCTGCTTCCCAGGAATGATTTTAAATCCATATTTATAAATGTGTATATCATGCCACTGTCACTTGAACTCGAAAGCAACTAAATTTTAAATCTAAATCAGAAGACACTGCGCCGAAAATAATGGCTTTAATAACTGCTAGATTACAACAACTGATCAAAATACAGTCAACGGGTGTTTTTCCATTATTAGGAAAAGTTTCTGGCACTTTTTTCAAACATGTTCTTTCTGGCGTTTTGGGCTCGAAATCTTTACAAAAAGTCAGTATCCTTCGCGGAACGAAATGAGTCGCTTTACGCTTGAACAACGTTAGGAAATAATAAGAACTTATTTCCAAAGTGAGAGCTGTGTAGCCCAAACAGTGCGTTTCTTGCAAAGAAGTTTTGACCGAAATGAAGCATTCACCTCTGTTGTACGCAAGAAATTCGTGAGACTGGTATGCTAGTGCAACAGAAATTGAAGACATGAATGTGGAGGACCCCTGGTTCATGCAGGATGGCGCGCCATGCCACATATAAAACACGATTTGTGTGGCGATGTCAATAATTGGCCGCCTCGATCCTGCGAATTTACTCCTTTGGAGGTTTTTCTGTAGGACACCGTGAAAACATCGAGTTTTGCCAATCCGGAAACGATTCAAGCACTTAAGGCCAATATCATCCAAGCACTCCGTGAGCTACAGCCCGAAACTATCAATAATTTTGTTCATTTTATTGAATTGAACTTGTATTTGGCCCACCCTGTATAACTTATTGACAATCGGAGGCTTCCTACATTGTTTCCTCCGACTACCAATTAGTTATTATGTACTTGAATGTGTCTTGTTTATTACAGTCAGATGGTTTTCTTTGATCTTTCAAATTAGGTAACTTTTTTTATTTCTATCATTTTAGACTATGAAACTCCGATATATATACGCGCGAAAAATAATACCCTCCTTTGGGTCCAGGAGGGTAATTAGCTGTGCCCGCCATTTTATATGCTTAGACTAACAAAATATTTATCAAATCCGTTTTCATATTATTTCCCTCTTTCAGCAAACGAACGAAAACCATGCAACACCCGATTAACACCACTCTATGCATGATAACTGAGTAGTCCATCACATTAACACTGTGGCAATAAGTTAAAGTAGCTTATGTCAATTTTGGTAATTTTTCAGGGTGAGAGAAACTAATTTATCTTATAGTTTTTAAATCTATTGTATTACATAGTCCAAATAAATCTATGCTGTTCAGTTTTCTTCAAATTTAACCAGTTTCAATGGTCGTAGAGTAACAGGACCTGGACTAAAAGAAAGCTTAGAAAAAGGAAAACCTTGTATATAAAAAAACTCGAATTTGGCTTATGTCGACATAAGCTACTTCAACTTATTGCCACAGAACAATAACAACCACTGACCAGTGTTGTTAGAAGGGTGGTCATTTTTCCCTTATTTCCCTTTTCAACGTACTCAAATTCTCTTTTAAAAGCCCACGATATTTTTCTGCCAAAAAATCCAGTTTTTTAAAGTAAAATTTGTATTACAAGGAAAGAAAATCACGGTTAATTAACCTTAAGTATAAAAATCACAGTTTACAAAATTTTAATAAAATACGATTTATATGAGCAGTTTTTTTATGGAAATTTAGTGTGTTAATATTCATGGTGAGATGCAGGAGTTTTCATGAAATAAAAGTAAATCCAACGATATAATAACACTGCCACTGACCCCCTCCTACTTAGGTAAAATAAATAAATAGAATTAATTTCTTCCTAATTACAGCGATGCCTACTCACTCCGTGTATGAATCATCAATTATTCCAATTGCTGTTCATATGCTCATCCTTCAATAATTCTACACAACCACTATACGTAAATATCACAAAAGCCATCGCCCATAAAAAAAGCTCCTATCAAAAAAGAGCTGTCATAGCAAGATAGCAACAGCATACGGTTTCTTACTAAAGTCACTTCTTTTCTAACTTGTTTCCATGCACCGATGATTTCCGTCATCATTAACAAGTAAATTTAAAATTATTCTTTGAAGTGCCACCAAAAGTTTTTCCACCACAAAAATTGTTGGACGGAAACTTGCATTCAACTTTAGTTCCATTCCAATGCAAAAAGGATCCACAACACTCACATACGGGTGTAATAATAATAAAAAAAAAAGCCCAACCAACCATCCAATATAGCTCGCAACAAAAAGTGAAATATTGCTGCTCATTACCGGGTATCGTATCGAAGAACATCGATTTCACTCTCTCATCCTGTCGCATAGGGTAAGTTCGTTTGTATCTCTTATTTTTTATTATTATATATAAGAAAACTTAACATTTTCTTGGATTCCAATTTAAATTAAATAAGTATGGTGAATCCCAAAACAGATGTTCATCAATGAGGCTCAGCGCTGAATGAACTGAAATAGATTTAACGAAAAGTTCAATAGGTTTCTGTTGCTTTGTAGTGAGTGCAAAATAATAGCATGTCATTTGAATCGTTGCAAAAGGACTTAAACTTCTCCGTATGTTTTCGGATTTCGGTTTACGGTCAGAATAGAACCATCGGCATCGTCTGTCTGAAAACATTGTAAACTAAGAAATCTTTTCATGAGTCTATCATCAGTCCTATAGCAAATATGTCTAGTCTGACTCTGAATGTTGGAAGGACCAAGTTATTATATTTTTCGCTGCTATTCCTTTTGGTGTTTGTGTTACCGCAGCTCGGAGGTACTGAGTTGCTAAGATACGGCTGGTGTTGCTGGTATGGTTTTTGCAATGCAATGTAATTAGATCCTTGCGGTCTATTGTTCCCAATGTTGTAAAAATGTGCTGTTCTCCATCAGAATGATATTTCTGAAACGTCGGTTGGGTTCTGGGTCTAGCAAGCTTTTCATTTGAGATATCTCGTTACCACCACGATGCCCCATCTCATAATAGTATGAGGCAGCACGTCCTTCAATATAAGTATGGATTTCTTCTTCACTTCAATTTATCATCATATTCTGCTGTGCTTTTAGGAAGCGTTCACTTAGCATTATGAAATTCATTAGTTCCCCATTGAGAGTTGTGCAGAGAATTTCAACGGTTTTTCTGTTTTCAAATTCATATAGTTATGAGCTTTGCTAAAACGGATGATTTATGCATAGCAATCCTTCGTTTATTTTCTGTTTGCATTGGCATACCTATGCAAGTACATATTTATTTTTTCTATTTGAAGAATATGAAAGAATGTAAAGTTTGGATAATTATTCATTATTAGTACGTTTTACATACGCCGGCCTAATTGGAAATAAGTCCCTAATCGCGACAACTTCTTGGATATATATGTGTTCATTGAAATCGGTTTATATTTTCAAAAAATAGAATGCCCCATTGGAAGAATTAGTTTGTCCGGTACCCTACTTTTTAATAAGTGATCAAAAGGGGATTTTCCTTTTTTTACTTGCCAGCTAACCCTATATGCGCAGGAATGGTACCGAAAATAAAATAAATAGTGCAGGTACTGGTCACATGATTTATTTTATGATAGTCATAGGTACATATAACAGGTAGGAATGAAATGATTTTCATAAATTAGATTAATCTTCACCGGCTTCAAATGGTTGCTCATCTACCACGTAGATTATACATTATTCACACAAAGGTGCTCTATATCCATTTTGTCTAGTCACTAAGACTGATTGTTACAACAAGTGAACAAAACTGACAACTCCTTATTTCACTCTGAAGGGAATTAATTAGCTAAATAGAGGTCGCTTCGCAATTTTTCGCTTTTCTTTGATGCAATATAATTGGACCGAAATAATCGCCATCATCTTGTTCTATTTAATTATAAACCCGAACAACGTTACAAAAAATGCAAACTTGCCACAAATTGAAAGTATACAGTTCTTCCGTCTACTAACCCTTATGGAGAGAACTGATTTCAGATAAATATTGAATTAATTGAAGTTTTAGGACGAGGTGGAAACGCAAAAATAAAAAATTGCAAATATGTGTTGTATCTCGCTTCAGTGAGTGGGTAAAAGATACCTGCACCTGCACGTATAGCACCACTTTAATCAAACTATAGTTTACTATACGTAGGTACTTGTACCTAGCCTACCTTTACCTATACCCTGTTCATTCAAATTTTTGCTTCTTGTTAAAGGTTTTCTTTATAGCAGTGCTGCTTCCAAGCTACTCGGAGTATTCATTGAGTCACTGGGCTCACCTAGTCTATTTATTTTGGACTGTTTTAGCTGGTACCTACCTTATTTGTACAGCAATTAAGGGACCAGAGATAAAGTTTTCAGAATTAAATGGGGGAAATGTATAGGCATTGAATTTCGTTTGTAATTTATACTGCTTCTCAAATCTGTGCGGGCATTTGCTTTGTCGTCCCATTGAGAGGTACTACCAGATTTATTCACTGCTAAAAAAAAATTGTAAGTTTCTCAGAGTATCCGAATTGGTACCTTGGAAGGAGTGGTGTGTCTAGTTTAAGGCTGATAACTCTGACGAAAATATAATTATCTAGGACACCCATTTTTGGTTTCGCTTGAGTGTCTACCATCCATATTCTGAGACCGCGCATGTAACATGTAAGTATTTTTTCAATTCAACATAAACGTCATTCTTGAACCAACGATTTCGAACTATAAACCAAAACAAATCATTTCTAGTTTTTAATCAGCACTGGGTATACAAAAGCTGTGATTGTACATAAATAAGCCAAGGCCTATATTTGGATTTCTATCATAACAACTGGTAGGTACCTACTGATGACTTTGCATAGCTTTCAGCTTTAATGTATGAATGAATAATAGCTTGTATTAAGCCAAATAAATGGGTTTTTTTTCCCCCACCAAAATTGAATGCTGATATTATATGCAACCCTTTATACAAAAGTCACTCAGATGGCATTGAGAAAGTCCAGACGCGTTTCACAAAATATATTTTTCGGAAAATGTGCTGGGATTTTGAAATTCCTTACCGAACTCGATCTCAATTATTAGGGATTTCAACTTTGAGATCCAGAAGAAAAGCTCATGACATCATGTTTGTAAGGGACTTATTATGCTATCATATTAAGTGTCCATCTCTTATAGCTTAAGTACCAATCTACGCCCGACTAGACCATTAAGAGAAAGATATCTTCTTGACCTGTTGACAGAACTTTACAGAACTAACTACGGCCATCATGAGCATTTATCCAGAGCTATTGTTTCATTAAATGAAATAAATAAATAAGTTCTGCAGGAAGTGGCGTCGCTTTAGCATTAGCTCAGCGCGTAAGATACTCGGAAAAATGCAAAAAAAAAGTTCATGACAAAATATAGGAAATTGAACAGATAAAATTCACTCTTGGGCTATTCATCTGAGTTTACTTGGAGTTTACACAATCAGAAAATCTCACTTCATTTGGAATACCACGCGCGTCCATCGGGATATTCAGTTTATAACTGATAATGCAAATTCAAAAACAAATCTTTGAATTCTTACATGTAATTACATCTTCCAATATATAAAAAGCTCGTGTCACAGTTTTAGTGTTTATACTCCTCCGAAACGGCTCGACCGATTTTGATGAAATTTTATATGTATATTCAGTGGGTCTGAGAATAGGTTTATTACTAATTTGTATACCCGTTAGTGTTAAGGTAGATTCAACCCAAAACCTTTTTTTTTTTTTCTTTTTTTTGGACAATTTTTGGTTATTTTGTATTGTGTGATATTAAAAAATACATTCTGTCCTTGATTTTCACCCTGCTACCACTAACCCCTACTTTTTAATAGCATTTTATATTTGTTAATCCCGGTCGATAGCTGATCAATTAACACTTGATCAAAAATAAACTGGATCGAGGAGTGTCACGTCAAATACAAACATAAACTTATTTTAAGTCTTATTATATTATTTTATATACCTATATACTATGCATACATATGTATCCACTCTATAATTCTTTGCTGGGGAATTGGGTAGGTGCGTTGTTGTCGATCTCCTAAACCACCCAACCGATTTCAATGAAATTTTGTGGCTGTGTATGGTTCGTTACAGTTTGAAATATAGGATTATTTTGGCATGCTTGCTTCCAGTTTTAAAGATAGGATAATTTTGGACCCGATAGGTGGCTTAAGAGATAAGTGGGTTAGAAAAACGGGTTGTAGCACCTCCCATTCAAAAAGAAAAAAGAAAATTCAATCGGTGTTTCTAAAGTTGTATGATCGAAATTATTATTGAACATTTGTAACTTTGTGAAAGCTGGGCGTGATTTAAGACCAAAGGCATGGGCAAAACTGTGTGGGTACAGCTATTTATACCCATGTTTCTAATAAAGTAAAATGTACGCGGCGTAACCTTCCGATTTATACGTCGCTTAGCGTAAAGTACTTTAGTCAAGAAGCTTAAGGTTGATCGACACGTCAATTATTTCAATTGTGTTTATTATACCTTTTGAATAATGCGTTTGAGTAGAATGTGCATTGTGCATGCTCGGAATTATTATTTTCATTCCATTAACGAATTTGAGCGGAACGAAGTTCGCCGGGTCAGCTAGTATATTTATATTAATATCTATGTACAGATATCGATCTATCGCGAATACTTGTCCTTATACTCAAAAGTGTAAGAGCTTATTTTGTATGAAAACAATTACTAGGTAATGGAGAAGAAAGAAAGGAAGCTTCATTAATTTAGCCGTACGGCAACAAATTATAGAGCCACCTCTATTTGCTCAAAAATGAAACTCGTGCAAAAGATACAGGCCTAGAAACTGTCGATTTTAGTTTAGTTAAAGACGGATAAAAACTAATCGCGTGTGGTAGGTGGGGGTATCTTCGTTAAGGCTAAAGGATGACTTGATATCCACCAAAAACACCCACTTCTCTTCGGATAAGCAAGCAGCGGTCAAGTTCCTGGAATCGTACTTTGAAATGAGCTCTGTGACTGATGAACCTACAGCATATGAAATCAGTTAATACCTATTCTACTACACCTTATTAAGGCTCAGTGTATATTCAACAATTTTGGGAGAGTTTTTACAATTCAGAAAACTCTTTCTGAGACATCTCTACTATAACGATTAGGTCGTGTTAATACAGACAAAAGATTTCGAAATGGTAGCGAGAAAACTTTTTTACGTATCTCAAATGTTACTAATACAGCCAGTTTCACCGAATCTGTACTATGTATATGCACATGGAGCCCTTAATTTATTTCGCTTTGCTAGCAATTGTCCGACTTTATTATAAGATTTCCAACCAAATTTATACGAACTGGAGTCACTCAAAATGACTTTGGAAGTAAACGTTTGCATAATAGCATCATCTCGCCGTGGACAGCAAAATTTCTCCACTGGTTCACAAATTCCGCCTCCAAATACAAATGGAATTATTTCATTATTTTGCCTCTGACATATTTCACGAATTATTTTTAAGAGTAGGTACATAGTTTCAAGTTATGTAAGTGATATCTGCAATAACTCCTTCTTCCCTAAAAAAAAAAAAACCCTTTCACTGCATATCCCAGTAGATAGATTTCGCCATAATTCATAGTCGGCGTCGTTGAAAATTGCACATGGCAAGGCAACAGCCGAAATTCGTTGCCACCATCATACCATTCACAGTTTCAGATTAATAAGCGGTCGTTTACAGAAACAATGGTTGCTCATGATTCTGACCCATCGTGAGGAAGGAGGGCTTAAATATGCTTCTTTCATATCGGTATGATAGATTCGTCTAAATCCCAACTGTCTCGGTGTACGTTATGAATTCTCACTATCTTTGTTGCAACATTGTCGGAGTTTTCTTTTCTATTTTCATTTCATTTTAGCTTCATCTGATGGTGGTGCCATTCCATGTAAATATGTTTGTGTAGAATTTTCGACGAATGTCGGCAGGATATCTAGTAAAATCCGTTGCTTATTTGATGTTCAACTGGATGTTATGGTATATGTATAGACCTTTAGCTATGTACCTCCTCTTATAAGTATATAATTTGGTCGCTGTGCATTTTCTCATTTTATTGTCGCCGCTTTGTTTCCGTCTACTTGTCAAGAATAAAATCATTAAACCTCCATCTGGGGATTTTAATTTCACTGCTTGGCACGTTGTTTTCAATCCCCAATCCAAGTGAATGTATTTTCTTTTTTAACCAAGATTAACATGTTGTGGTTACAGGAAAACAAAAAACCCGCAATTCAGTTTAAATCAATTTGTCAGTAGTATTTATATCCATAAATCTCTTACCAGATCTCACATGAATTGCGTGACCACGTGTATACAATATTTTTGGTATTTATTTGATCGGCTATAAATAATAATGGACCCGTGTGGCTTAGGCAATTTAGAATTTCCCTTCAGTATGTGTGACATGAATGATGTTAAATCGGATCCGATGTACCTACATACACGTGCGAGGGGCTACATTTTCCATGCATATTTAAAAACAAATCCATGTCCATCGGCAAACTGGGAATTCGTGCCTGTATCGCAGGTGTTCTGCAGCGAAGGTGGATCATGAGTTTGCAATAAATTCGTTATCATTACTTATATCACCGACCCAGGAGGAATTATGTTAGGGTTATGTTCATATTTAGTGAACCGAAACATAAAAGGATTCGTGCAACGACTACCTTTTGGTTGCTCAATTGCTGATTCATTACTTTAATGAAGGATACTTGGCTATGTAAGCTATGGCTGGCAATAGTCCCACTTGCTAGGCGTCGGACAACAGCTCTTAACGCAGGATGTGATTTGAAATAAATCCGCATCAAAAATCATATAATTTCTGTTTCGTTGAAGTGGTCCATTAGTTCGATTAGAAAATTTTATACGAAATTGAATACTTCAGCAAAGGGGAAGAATTTTAAATTCAACACGCAAGGGAGGAATAATGGACCACTTCGACCTACAGTATATCGTTTTTCTTCTTTATTTGACTGATATTTGGAAAGCTTTATGAGAGGCTTATAAGTCTCTATAAATGGGATATGAATATATAAATCGTATAGTGTACACATACATACATTTTTGGACTCTCCCGGATGCTTCGTTTTGTCCAATGTAAGACGACATTATGTTGAAAAATTTAGAGGTGCGTTAGTTAGGTACGTTCGAAACTCTTCTTTGCTAAATTTACTATGAAAGCATTTTGATTATTTTTTCCTTTATAGTAGTTCTGGCTGCGGTATAGTAGATTGAGCACATTTAAATGTCTTCACGGTCTTATGTTGCTGACTAACTTTTTGTATAATAAAATAATTGGCGCCTAGCTTCTTACAACCATTCGTTTTGGGTGATTTTTCTCATTTTGAAACGAATGGGAGGGGTCTACATTTTTATGCCGAATCCAAACGACTAATTCAGAAGCTCTTTCAGTTTCAGTTACAGTTATACTCTCGGATGCTTGTCAGACGTTCTCGAGAACGGCGCAATGAAAAAAGCCCTAAGTTGGAATTTGCGTTTTTGCGGTATTCGAACCTGGGGCCCCTCGCTAAGTAGTACAACACACTAACCACTGAGCCACTGCGCCTGTTTTATGGACTTAATATAAAAGTAAGAACTAAATGGCTCTTTACCGTCACTTTTTAATACCATACAGAAATGAAAAAGCATGCTTAACGTGAACACCTGCCTTGACGGCTTCATTTCATGGTGGGTATACCCACATTAGAGTCCATCAGAAATACGTTGACTTAACGCCCCAGGACCAATACAAGTACTGACCCTAGTGAAGTTACCGTGGCTATCGACCCATTGGTATGGGCGACCCATCGGTACCATTATATACCTAATTGGTAACCCGAAAGTTACTACCCAATTGGTCTGCCTGTCCAGTCCGGGCATGGGTGAGCCTCATTCATTCAAAAATGTTAGGTGAACAGAGCATCTTGAATCCCATATTAACTGTTTAATTTGGTGATGCCCACAATAAAGGCATCACTCAAATTAGAGCAGTGCCCCACTAGTGGCATACAGGTAAAATTATTCTTACAATATTAAGATATTCAACCTCAAATGAACAATCACTTTTACTTTGTTAAGGTTGCTTGCCTTTATTACGCCATTTTAGCATATTTTTTATAATTCCGGTGGTTAGGTTCGTATGTAGAAGTAATGACTCTCATAAAGTAACGTGTTAACGGTCTATAACCTTATGTATTTAATTTCCCTTCTGTATAGAAGGAAACAAAATGAAAGAACTGGGATCCATGCCGCACGCCCTCCTACTACTGCCAGGTAAGAAAAATAACAGGATTATTTGAAAGTATCCGATTTTCAATGATTTCTATGAGGATATTAATGGTAGTGTCGTTTTACGTGCTACTTAATGGCCCTGAACGTTTGAATATAAAACGCTCTTATCGAGAAATGCGTTGTTTGCACAGGTGGGGCGAATATTAGCAGGATGGAAATACGTTGCGGATTATACAACTTAGTTATATTTTGACAGGCATCCCTGTCGCAGTATCGTAAAGTGATTATAAATAGTTGTTATGATTAACAAGGGTTTGACACTCTATGTATTTATTTTACTCATTGATAGTGGCTATAGCTATAAGCATGGTAACTGTAAGCCGTAACTATACCTCTGTCTCCAGTTCAAAAGTGCAAACAGTCTGTTCGTTTTTACTGAACTTAAAAATCTTTTTAATAACTTAAAATGGGTCGAGGTACTTGAACCAAATAACTAAGCATTGTTGGACCAACACTTTGAACAACATATTGCGCTCTGTTTTCCAATAAAATAAAATGACAGTAAACAAATAAAACACAATCAAAGTTCCATCGTAATCGGCTTACACTCTTGAACAGCATTTTCCAATAGATACATCAAATCGTTTCTATAACGTCTCCCGCCACCACCGACACACGTCACATCATCATTCAGCTGCGCTGTTGCATTCACTGCACAAAATAGGATATAGATTTATACCTTCATTTTAAATTGCAATCGACTTCGACGAAGGACTATAGTTTTAAAAATCCAATAAACAGCGGGAGAGAAAAAGCACTCAAAAACAAGCAAAAAAACATACATGACTATATTGTGTCTGGTAAAACGATCGTAAAATTGAGGCAGAAGGAATAACTTATTGCTGCAAATTCAGAAAGTAGCGGATGGAAATGATAGCGGGGTTGCCGGGATATATTCGAATATTATTGCACAATCCGAAAACAGAAACAGAAAGTTTAAAGTTCCGACTTTACAGATGCCATTTGTTTGTTGTTGTCATAAGTCAAGGATGCTCGTGCTCGGTGCGCGTGTATAATGTACCTAGGCGTACATTGTCATGGACGTTCAAGTTCCATCGATAGGGGAAAAAAAATGCTCATCATAGTCCTTATTGTTTTCTTGTTATTTCATATGTTTCCTCGAGATGACACATCATGTTTCTTCTTTTCTAAACTCCTCAATGCCAAAAACTTGGAGGAGGTACCATTTATTACCCAGAAGACATGCGATGTGCACACGCACCAAGTGTGAGTGGGGCTTAGTACCTGTTACGTGCGTAGATCTTCAATTTAATCAGTGAAATGTTTTTTTTTTTTTGGTTTCTTGTAATTCAAATCCAACCACGACAAAGATAGCTATAGCGTTGATGTAAAGGGGGATGGATTACCGATGGAGCTACATTTCACAATACCTGAAGCCAATGGGATTTAGGTTGAGACTTTAAGTTTTAAGAGCAAATCACCTCGGGTATTTTTTCGTTCTACGCTTATTCAGTAAGCAATTTAAGGGCACTGCATTTATCGTTCCAGTGTGTGAAGTCTAAAGAGGAACCGAATTATTGATCTGATTTGCGGTAACGAGTATGGTGGTAAGGAAGTGCTGTAATCAATGTTTGTTTTTGCAGGTATGTATGACAGGAAATAAGAAACGACTGCGAGGGGAAGTCTCTGATGTTATTTTGCATGGTTGACTCAGCTCAAATATTTTTCATGTCACCCATTGCTTGCAGAAAATAAGATGTAACGTTGCTTTGCGCATTTCAATTCAACTTAAGGATGAAGAATAATATTTCAAGATTTATTGTGGATGTATCGTGAGTGGGATATATCCTAGGGTTATACACAAATTTGTTTCCTTACGTCTTAGCTATACATTTCCTACTACAACAAATGGATGCATTTATATTTTCATTTATCCGCACTTACATTTAGAGCCTTCGGGACCCTGTTGCCAATGTGCAGATATATAGTTCAGAATTTCACCAAAGCATGCCAGCTTGATTGAAATTACCGGTGCAGGGAAAAGTCCCCGGGAACTAAGTCCACTGAGGAATTTAGTTCCCACCTAGTGGCAAGGAAAACCACTCTCGTGAAGTGGTCAGCATTACCTAACACGCAAAAAAAAAACGTGACACGTATTTTGGTCGGTTATCTAGTTAACGTGGTAGGAATTATAGGAAAACTTCGCATGTTAATATTTTTATAGCCATATTCAATGAAATTCCGCGTGCATTATAAAACAAAATGGCTTCCGGATGTGATGAATAGCCAATTATTTATTTATTTCGTATAACTGACTGATGAATTGTTGGTTTAATTTATTGAAATTTATTTTAAATCGGAAATAGAAATGTTTTCAAGTGTTTGAAGGAATGTTGGTCGCCGGAACTTTGGTTTATTTATAAGCGGATCTCTCTGTCCCGTCTCGACCGGATTTACTTTGTTTTTTAGTGGCAACACTGGTTTTAGAGAGAGAGTGAACATTGAGAAGCTATTGTAAAACACAGTGTGCGATATTGAATTCACCACGATAGTTGCACATACTAGCGAAAATTGCTTTTTAATACCGAGTGAATCGAAAAAATTAAAGCATTGTGTGAAAGCGATTGTGAAAACGATTTATTCGATTCACTTTTTCACAGAACCAGAATTGACCCCCAGCTCCATAAAAAATGTGACTCGGATTGGTTTTTAAAACGAACTAGATGTGTTATGTGTTCCTACTAAATCATCAATAGTATCATTTAGCTTATAGGCACAAACCAGCAAAAACCCAAATTCCACCTTAGGGTTTTTTCCACTGCGCCACCTCTCGCGAACGTCTGACAAACATCCGAGAGTATAACTGTCTTGAAATAGCTTCTCAATTGGCCGTTTGGAGTCGGCATAAAATTGTAGATCCCTTCCATTCGTTTCAAACTTAAAAAACTCACACAAAACGAATGGTTGCGAGAAGCTAGGCCTAGGTTTGAGAGACGAAAGGAGACCCGACAATGGTGGTCTGATTCGAATATCTCTCGAATCTATATACACTCCGTTTCACTTGAATAGCACACCATGCAAACTGCCATTATTCTTTTTATAACGGGTGATTTTTTAGCTGGTTTGGTTTTGGCAACACTGGTTTTGACAGCTGACGTGTGTTTAGTACCTTGTGTCACTGTCAAACAGCTTCAGTTTGGTTTGCAATTTAACCATGGATCGTCTTACAAATGAACAACGCTTGCAAATTATTGAATTTTACTATCAAAATTCGTGCTCGGTTCGAAATGTTCATCGCGCGCTGCTTCCATTTTATGATCGGCATTCTCGACCTTCTGAGTAGTCTATTCGGAAGATTGTGACCAAATTTCGCACCAAATTTACTTTGTTGGACATTAAACCACCAACACGTTTACGTACTGTGCGTAGTGAAGAAAATATTGCGGCCGTATCAGCTAGTGTGACAGAAGACCGCGAAATGTCGATTCGGCGCCGTTCCCAGCAGTTAGGCCTTTGTTACAGCACTACGTGGAAAATTTTGCGGAAGGATTTGTGCGTAAAGCCTTTTAAGATACAGCTTGTGCAAGAACTAAAGCCATCCGACCTACCACAACGCCGAATTTTTGGTGAATGGGCTCTTGGAAAGCTGGCCGAGGATCCGCTTTTTTATCGAAAAATTGTGTTCAGCGATGAGGCTCATTTTTGGTTGAATGGGTACGTAAATAAGCAAAATTGCCGCATTTGGAGTGAAGATCAGCCAGAAGCATTGCAACAGCTACCAATGCATCCCGAAAAAGCCAATGTTTGGTGCGGTTTATGGGCCGGCGGCATTATTGGGCAATATTTCTTCAAAGATGATGCGAATCGCAGCGTTACTGTCAATGGTGAACGCTACCGAGCGATGATAACAAACTTTTTTTTGCCCGAAATGGAAGTTCTTGACTTGCATGATATGTGGTTTCAACAAGACGGTGCCACATGCCACACAGCACGCGAAACAATGGCGCAATTGCGAGGCGAGTTTGGTGAACAGTTAATTTCACGTTTCGGGCCGGTCAATTGGCCGCCTAGATCGTGCGATTTGACACCATTAGATTATTTTTTGTGGGGGTATGTCAAGGCTAATGTGTATAGGGACAAGCCCGCTTCGATTGACGCACTGGAAGCCAACATCCATGCATTCATTCGTGAGATACCGGCCGATATGTGTGAAAGAGTATGCCAAAATTGGAATCAGCGGATGGACTACCTGAGACGCAGCCGCGGTCAACATTTGTATGAAATTATCTTTAAACATTAAATTGCAAGGTTCAAACTATCGATTCAAATAAATATTTCATTCATTTTTTCGAATTTTTTGTGTTTTTTTTTTTTAAAAAGTTCTAAGCCTCTTAAAAAATCACCCGTTATTATCTTTAATAATAAAGCCAAGATTTGTTTTTATTTTTTAGCTGCAAGTATAAAAGTTAATCTTATAGAAAAAAGTAACATTTCTTTCAAATGCCCAACACGTTCTCAAAACCAAGCTAGAAAAGAAAAATACTGTAAAAATACGACTTGCTTCTTATTTCACATGAATAGCACACTTCAATATATTATATTATTATGTACACTTTATAATATTTTAAGTATGAACAAATACCTATATACATATTAATATGAATTTAAAAAAAAAATTAAAAATATTTAATAATGGGTGGAGCCTCCCTTGTTTAATATTGTCTCATAGATCCTGTTTGGTATTGAATCATACAAACTTTTTATATATTCAAGGGAAATTAAAGTCCAGGCTCGTTGAATTGCTTCGATTAGCTCAGTTTTTGTTGAAAACTGCTTTCTCGACTCATAAACTTTCCGGACCAGCCATCCCCAAACATTTTCTATAATGTTAAGGTCCGGCGAGTATGGCGGCCAGCTCAAAAGCGTGACATTTTTGGACTCGATCCACGATTTTACCACACGGGCAGTGTGTATAGGAGCATTATCGTGTTGAAAAGTCCACGATAGAGGCCCAAAGAGATCGTCCAATGTCGGAAAAGACTTCTCTAGAACATTTATATAAGTTCTAGCGTTCATGTTTGTTGTTAATATTTGAAGCTCACAGACTCCATAATATGATATGGCCCCCAAACCATAACACCACCCTCTCGACTGTGTAAGCGATCTAACTGATGAGTTTCCTTCCTCAAATCGTGAAAATAATAATGGAAGCCATCAGGACCCTCCAAATTGAATTTTTTCTCATCTGAAAAAACAACTCGGTGCCATTCTTTGTTCCATGACATGTTCGATCGGCAAAATGTTAATCGCATTTCTTTACGTTGAGGGGTAAGTGGTGTTTTTTTTTTTAGTTTAGATGTTTGATGTGTTGTGCTTTAGAAATGACCCGCCAGACAGTTGTTTTACTTGCTTGGACTCCTGATTTTTCTTTAATTTTGGCCAAGGAATCATGCGAATTCGAAGCGTTGCGCAGAATTTCCCGCTTATCTGCAGCAGAAAGTACACTCTGCGTACGACCTTTCATATTTTTCCCGTACTTGAGTTCATTTTGAATAAAATTGCAAATTACTTTTCTGCTTCTTCCGATTTTTTCCGCTATATCACTCACAGAAAGGCCACAGTCTCTATAGGCTTTTATTTTGCCTTGTTCCTCGCCCGTTAAAGCTTTTCCGCGGCCCATTATAATTTTAAATTAAACACAATGTTATACAAATAATAGTTAAATTTAGCTTTGATCAATAATTGAAAACTTGCACTGAGTAAATGAACTTTCAACCACGATGTGCTATTCAAGTGAAACAAAAAATTCGCTTCAATTATACACAACACTAAAAGAAAACAGCAGAAAGCATATACATAACGGTACATTTCCAGTGCACCATATTTTTTTTTATGAAAGTTGAAATGAAGATGAAGACAAAACAAACAAAAACAATAACAACGAGGAAGAAGAATATTTATTGATAAGCAAATAACAACAAATATATGAAAAGTGCTATTCAAGTGAAAAGGAGTTTACATCATACTTTACTTTACTTATAGGCACAAAAAAAAACCCCTTGTGTGTGTTTTTAAATTTATAACACTGAAGTCATAAAGCACAACCCAAAAATAAAGTCATACCCTTAAACCGTAATTAATCCTTTGCACCCTTCGTTTTAAGTAATAGAAACTGTTTTTAATTTCTTTGTCAGCTGATCCATTAAATTGAGTGCAGACTGCAGATTCAGGTGGAAGCAACTCGATGTTATAATTAAATTCTTCCGTTACTCACTCTAGCTGGATTCCAAACTCGCTATCATCTGCCGAAGTGGACGTTTTAGCCTTGAACTGCATTAGTAATTAGGTATACGAAGATGCCATTATTAAATACCTACATTAAATTCAAAGGCGATAAGGAAAACATTTTTATTTTCCAATATCAAAAAGTTGGCTTGTATATTTTGTAGCACCTTTGAAAATATTTGCGACAGAAACTTCCCCCACCCAATCCACCCCAAAAGCTAAAATAACAAACCCGATTGCGAATAGCTCCGCAAGAGATCGCAATTTGCAACTACCCTTACCCTACCACTATAATGGGGAAGAAGGAAAGCCCAGGGCGGAAAGCAAAGTTTGTCTTCTAATCCATTTCTGTTGAATTATTTATCTTGACCGCAAAGAAGTTTATTTCTCTTGTTAGGTATAGGTTAAGTATAAACACATGTAATTTCACCTTTTTTTCCTAATGATAGTGCTGAAGTTGTATTGAAAGGAATTACGAACTTAATGCTCTTTAATTAAAAAAAACGCTTTTATACCTTGACAATGCCTACATTTCTATTACTAGCTATTTATTGTTTATCTTATTGTTTATCTAGTTAGTCAGTTCTCGTTTTCAACCAAACTTCAAACATTTTCATATGAGTATGTTTTTTCCTGTAAACATTTTTTCATTATTTGGAAATATTAGGTTAAAAAGAAATATTTTGATTTTGGATCCAAAACTACTTATTGCCAAGCTCAGAAAGTGCTTCTACGTAATGTATGATCAATGTAATCGACTTCGAGTAGGCAAAGTCTCACAATTATAAAGGTTTTCAACTTTATATTATAAAGGTTTTCAACTTTATATTGTGAAAAGAGAAATTTCATATAGTTATATATTCAAAGCTTCGCTTCTTCTTTTAATTAAAACGACACTCAATTATTATTTTTATAGTTTTATTTTGTCTTAAATTAAACAACTTATTGAAGATCAGTCGCTTCCTTGCGCTTGTGCCAAGACTCACTAACTGACTAAGTTCCAAAACTGCTCGAACTCTCTCACTTGGTCTTCTAGGAAGATCAAGTGTGAGAGGAGAGCTTGAACAGGCGAAGTTCTATTCACACTTGGGGTTTGTAGATCAAACATCAAGTGTGGCGAAAATGGCCTGTGAAACCAGTATACTAGGAGTTGATACACAACCGCAGGTAGAAGAACATTACATAACTATATCAATTCCACCTCTTTGAACTCGGGATAGAACTTCTAGGTCCTTCCATTCGTTTCAAAAAATTCTGAAGTTTTGGTCTAACTTTGTGCTTTATAGAGTACCTACTTAGAGGAGTTTCTTGGGACTGATGTGTGTTGCGAGTGCATTTTTACCTATAAATATTAATATTCATCGACCGAAGCAGTTTATTGATATGGACAAGGCAATATTTATGATCAAAAACCTCTTGAAAATCAGACAAATTCTGTCAATTGATTGGTAATTGTAGGCGAAATAAACAGAATTTTCAAAAAGACATATATTTTGTCATTTTAGCTAGAGGCCTTTCATCTCTCAAGTATGTAAACAACGAACTTATTTGGGAAAACACAATCTACCTCGTTGGTCTCCTTTTGAATATTGATACACTTCGCAGCACAGAAACAATAATAAACTATTTTGGCCAAGATCCAAAAGAACATCTCTTACGAAAGAGAAACAAATGCTCACAATGCTGGTTGGAAAAACTTTTAGACTCCCCTTGAAGGTATTTCAATTGCACGTATTTGGCTTGGCGCTAATACCACTCAACAACGGCCGCTGACACAATAGAAGAGAAACAGAAAACCAAATAGATATCTACCAACATGCACATGTATTTGTTAATTCCTGGTTGTTTGTCTTTGGATTTCTGAACTAAAATACCTAGAATTAGGGCAGTTGGGTCCAACAACCAACATATCTCTTTTTCTCTTTTTGCACATTTTAGAGAACTAAAAAAACATTTACACAATTCCACGTTCGATATTCTCTAAGAGCTTGTGTCCATTTTGGGCTGTAAATCGCTTATATTATTCCTTTGTGGCAATAAATAATAGCAAGGATTTGCTCTGTATTATGCTGCTGTTGGTGATGCTGTTCCACATCCACATGTTGTATTATTAGACAGGTAAAATGTAATCCGGGTATAGCATTTATAATCACCTCAAATGCACATTCCTAAAATGAGCTTATTGTTATTGATTTTTAGATCTTTTCACAAGCAAGAGTACATATATTGAGGTGAAAAGTTAGAATGCTGGACACTTTATTAATGATAGGAATATAAATAAGCTGGATTCTATTGTTGGTAACCTTTCTTACAACCTTAGTAGTGTTCGCCCAGGATTATTATGTAAAATATTGGAAAATAAATTACACACAGCATTACATCTCTGCACAACCAAAAAATGAAGCGAATGTGTTTTGTTTAAGGCAATGAAAGTGGTTCTTAACTATTGACCTTCGCCCATTTATATTTAGATTTATACAGAGTATAAGACGCATTAAATAAACCAGGTTCCCTCCTAGTTGCGTTGATATATTAAATTACCAACTACCAAGTACATAGCCTTGCAGTATGCTGAAAAAGTATGGCAAAACTTTACCAACGTTTTATGAAATAAACATGTTTACTTTTGAGGTATTGTTCGTCTTCGTATAGCTTATCAAGTATTTAATTTTGTAATATATACAAATTTCAAACGATGTATTTTTCATCTAACTGAAAAGAATATGTCAACTTCACCATTTGATGTTAGATTTTGCCGCAATTCAAATAAATTACAGTCGCAACGAAACAAATCCGTTTGAAGTTACTTAATAGATCATTTTTCAAAAGCGATGTAACTTCTCCTTTTAGTTCCAGGTGTCAAATCTATCTCAGCTCGCTGTTGAATTATTAAATGCATTTCTATATGGCAAGTAAGGTCTTCAGCAGACGACCACCATATTCAGCATAGACGCACTTTTTACAATTACAAGAAAAAAATCCAAAAGAAGCAAATTATTTCACATTTGAAATTGAAAAATATAATAAAAAATTAAGAAACTAAACAAAGCTATAGAGAGCTATATTGATATTCGTTTAAGAAATCCAATATGGCTAAGATCTGCTCTCTTTTTTAGAATTCCTCTTATTTTTTTGTTTTTAAAAATAATTTTCCTTTTCTTCTTCAATTTCTCCCCAACCATGCACAGCTTATCTTTCCCTTTATATGATTTCACGATTGAAACATTCATTATGATTATGAGTATAACACTATTTGAACACTTTCCAAACCTTTTTTTATTGTTTGCAGAACTTTGTAAAGTAGAATTTTGAAAGTAGAGTTTTGACCCATCCAGAATTTTGACCTCAGGCCCAAAAAAGTCTACCGATAACAACTGTCACACGTTAAAAAAACAAATTTTTATATTCACCCATGTGCATTGTGCAATGATTTCATTGTTTAATAATATTTTCAGCTTTCCAAACAACCTACCACTCGTATATAGGATAGGTATGTAATTTTTAAAGAAAATTTTCCGCAAACTTCAAACCGACGCAGCCCAATTTTCATCCAAAAAACACTCATAGTGCTGGATCCTGGATGAAACGTTTGAATTAATCTAAAATGTAATTTTGTTGGCACATACATTATCAGAAACAGCTTTTCGTATCCACACTCCCACAGTCACACACCGGATACAACTGTTAGTTAATCTTAGTAGTGAGCTTCCAATTTCCAATATTAAGCGCTACGACAAATAATGCTCACCAATTTATGCTACAGTAGATTTATTGCTTTAATAAATATTTTATTGCGGCCCGGTCTGTTATTATTGGTAATTTCATGACATCTCATAACCTTGTTGCAGCAGTCGTAAAGATTTATAATTTTCAATGATCGTCAGCTCCTTTTAGTTAATTTCGCTTGATTTATCGATGAGTGTGCAAGTGATTAGTATAAAAAAAATATCTATCGCAACGTGAGAGTATATCCTCTGCACCTGTAGGGATAGGGATACATAACTTAAACATGGTATAATCTATTAATTATAGTCTAAAATGCATCACCATCAAATCATTTCAAACGAAGTTCAAAATGATAATGAAATCCCGCGTTTGCTGAGAGGACTTATGGAATTGGGAATTTGCCAGGCTTGGATTCCTAACAATTATAGGATGCAGATAGTAAATATTACTACCTAGTTGATGGCTTTCGTATTTTGTGAAACGGTATGCATATCAAGCGATTTTCATTTCGACTATAAGTGTCATTAAAACAGTTGGTCTTGAGTACACTTCACTTTGGCACGAATGGAGAAATCTGTAAAACGTACGAGCAAATGATAGGCAGTAAGTGCGTGGAAGGGACTTTATTTTAGTAGCTGATGTGTCATCAACCATCTGAGGACATTAGCGAGATGAGTACGAATTATTGTTTAAAGAACCACAATATTAACTGTTATAAATACGTCGTAATGACAATACAGTGAAGAGAATGAAGCGAAAGCGTCATTTCCAGATTGGCGGAAGTCAGAAATACCTCCAGAGTGGATTATACGGAAAACTGATCGTCAGAATGAATGAATTCATTGCATTTTACAATCTCTTAATGGTCTTGTCTATAGTCGGCTCTCCCACTGAGGCAACAAGCAACTGGCAATAGGAAACATGCGATATTATCGCTAGCATGCCTCAGGGTCAGGGCCTATCTAGGTTTGTTTAAAACTCCAGAATCTGAGAAGCATAAAATACTATCCCAACCAGACCCAATACAATGGGGCTCGACTGAACAGGATTGACAATTTCCTTATTAAAGTAGGCACGTTGCTAGGGCGATGGCCAGTGATGGTAACCTGATCTCAGGTCTTACTATACCCCAAATTAATGTACCAATAGAGTGCGCTTCGGTCTGGCCTTATACCGCCTGAGGCAGTTCTTCATGTAGACATGAAAGGGTTAGTGCAGACAAAAGATGGTGTGCCGGTATTGTACCACAGCCACCGCTAAGTGGCTCATCCACGACGGGTATGCCGCCAATGCTCAGGAGTTCCTCCGTTTTAGCACCGCAATTGGTGAACGGGACAGGTTCGATACGGTAAAGCAGTTCACTGAATTTTGGTGGCTTCAGGAAGAGGTGAGGGTGAATACGCTCTCCCGGGCCGGTGCGCTACTTACGTAGCATCCTCCTTAGTTTTAAGCTGGATTTAGGTTAGTAGGGGGTCTTTGGGAGGAGCCGGGCTAGCCAACATGAAAGAGTGCTTCCGAGACTTGACCGACGCTTATGGCCTCGATCGAGTTTCGGTGGAGCGGATGAACTCCTGTTGGCGGTCGAAAGGGAACCACGGACGTGATCGGGATGGTGACCAATCGATGAGATTGCTCATATTATAGGTAATGTAGGTTAAGTAGCTTAGGTAGTTTTAAGTAGTTTTAAATGGAATTCTAAAGTTTCTTGGAAATTTAAAAACAAAACAAATTAAATATATAGATAGATTTAAGGCCGAAAGGCACTTATTTAAGGACATTGTTAAGTTTAGGGTGCTCGCTAAGAGCCAGCAAGCTAAAATAAGATAAATGTTAGCTTTAAATTAGATTTAATCGTTTTTGTCTAGTATGTAAGCTTAATTAAAGATACGAATAAAAATTAAAATAAAATTAAATATTATCGCGAACAATTATTATACATTGAATCAAATTAAATGTCTCAGTCTCAGGTCTGGTCTCTACTAAAAATGTTGCCCATTGCTGCAACCTGCAACATTATTGCTGGCGATATTCAACACATGCTGAAAAGCGATATTTATGTATATCGCGCCGTATTATCAATATTGGCTAGTATTGACAGGACGGTAGAGAATTTTGCGCATATGACTACGTTTTATTTAATTTGGAAAATATATTTGTCAGGTGATCCAGTTTATAATACAAAGTTTCCACCATAATTTATTAAATTAGTAAATGCAGGGTGCACCCAATATTTCTTTTGGGTCTTTTATTTTTGATGTGTAAACATCTATGCGCGCGTTATTGGTATCTGGTGGAGTAATTCCAAACATATAACTGCTGGGACGGAAATCACCCGTACAATATGCAATGCAAGCCGAATGAAATTCCAATGAAACTTTCATTTCCTGTGTAACAGCAAACGGGTATTTTCCACTGCATAATGTTAGGAGCGTTTGTTGATACATAAACATCAGCAACAGCAACAGCTAATTTTTGACAGTTTTAACGTTGACTTCGCTGTCGATGTTGCTGTGCTTATGTGTTCAAAGTAATTAAAACACATTGGTTCTAAAAAGTTGTGAAAGTTACTGTTGCTGTGTTAATCTGTTTCTCGCATAACGAAAATGTCGTAGACCAGGACCCCCACAATATGCAATGCAAGCCGAATGAAATTCCAATGACACCTTCATTTACTGTGTAACAGCAAACGGGTATTTTCCACTGCATAATTTTAGGAGTGTTTGTTGATATGTAAACATCTAAGTGCGCGTTGTTTCGCTGTTCGATTTCACTGTTTAATACACTGATTATAATTCATTCAGTTGTGACTCCTTAACCTCAACTGTCATCCAACTCGCATCTGTAGGTACCTACATGCGTTTCAATAGTAAAACGCAGAAAAATACAGGAAAATACGTAATTGGTACAAATCCATATTTCTGACAATAATGCAATGTTTTGCCGTCAATGAAGATGCATTTAAATATTTTCAGATATGGGAAAGACAGATGCAGAACGTGAAAAAAGATAACAGGGCGCGTTTACGTGCAAGTAGACCTCTGAAACCTCAGGAAGATTATCATCTTTTACCAATGATCATAAGCGGAGACTTCAATACCTATCAATTTTGCAACTCCAGAAGCTCAACTATTTATTGATTTTATGCAAGATAAATTTAATTTTCCAATGAACTCCAACCGGAAAATTTCAACAACAGGATATGGAACAACCATCGATGCTGTCTTCCAGCGTAACCTAGATAGATTACAGTCTCGAATGTACATATCTTACTTTAGCTACCACAATCCGATTGTATCTATTCTACCGAAACTAGCACAGAATGAATAAATAATTGTTATTTCATAATATATCAAGAATACGGTTATTACAATTCCCTCTTTTCTCAATGACGTGTATCAAGACATACCGCACGCACGGTGTTTACACATACACATTTTTCGGGACTGTTGGATACAGTCGCACCAATTTTTTATTTTGTCTCTTGTTTTCTTAAATTCCACAACATTAGTAAAATTGTATCGTCGGAGTCATCGGATGACATGGCAGTTGGAAATTTCTCCCAACATTGTTACTTCAATGTGAGAATAGGCTAAAATAAAAGTTGCGTATTGCTTCTTGCCTTTGCATCAGTGTGAGAGCCGCCTGAGAGACATAAGCAAATAATTATCAATGAGCGACAAGCGACTGAGCGACTGAGCGACGAGTCGCTGAGCGACGCAAAAAAATTAAAACACATGAAATCGTATGGAGGTGGCCACATAAACCCTGAGCGACTGAGCGATTTTTTAAGCGACAGAGCGACGTCGCTCTGCAATCAAATCTGTTCTAATTTTTCAGTCGATCGCTGAGCGATGAAATAATAAGATGGACAAAATAAACACAGAAATTTAATTTCAGCTGTCTAAAGCCGTCCAGTGCTATGGCAGGACTGGTGAAATCGTTCTTAATATAAACTGCATTCTGGTAACGACATAAAGAGTCAAATTAATGAAATATGAATTGTTATGGCAACTCTGCTACTTTTGTGTTCTTTTAATTTTTCGAAATAAAATGGTTGCTTTAATTGCGTCCTAAAGTTTGTTCTAGAAGGTTCACAGATTTTGTATTTACGAGAAGGACACCCACAAAGACTATAAGAATAAAAATGTCACCGATAAAGAGTGGAAAGAAAGAAAGAACTGACATACGACAATATTGCCGAAATCGATCTGTAAATCTGCGAAGATTTTGATATAAATGATGAAATTCACCATAATTTGCTACGTATTCTCGATCTGTAAATATGAACGCGATTTTCAACTTATAAGCTACGACGAACCGCACTTGACGATGGCATTTTCCCCAATAATCGCTCAGCGACGTCGTTCAGTAAATGGCCACCCATCACTCAGATTCGACGCTCAGCGACATGTCGCTCAGTCACTCGGTCCTCGGTCGCTCGTCGCTCATTGCGTGGCCGAAGCCTTAGGCGGATAGGAGTTTTTTTTTTTTTTTTATAAAAACATATACCTAGTAACGATCGAGGATTGACATTTGTAACGAAAACGCTTTAAAAGAACTTCTGTACCTATAATAACGAAACTTTGGCATCCTAAATAAAGCAACTGTCGGTTTATAACAAATTACAAACATCCTTTAAATATACAAAATGCAATGATTTATTAGAGATGCAGTTCAACTCTTTCAAACGACATAATACGTATTTCGAAAATCAGTTGCTGCAGAATTCGTGGTTGAAAGTAGACAACATTAGAACATCATTTAGAACAAACTTTAACTACCAACTCTTTCGGTCACCTCGAGTGTAATAAGCGAACACAACTATATTTTCAATTTGTACTTTGCACTCAAGAATTTTTTTATGAAAACAAACACCATTTTGAATGAATATAAAATTCCGTAAATTTGTTTACGGTATACGTTTTCACTTTATTCTTTTTCGTGCAAATGCTACTGGCAATTAAAAGTATTTAATCCACTTATAAAATTATAGCGGATATAGTACACTAGTCGTCATCACTTTTACGTCTAGGAGCCAGTAAAAACAAGTAGTCTGATAATAACAGCAGATTTGAAATATTCATTTCGGAGGTTTCTTGAACTTCTACTCTTTACCATAATTTGCTCGCCGTCCATATTGTTTATTATTTTCCCAAAATCCAGTGAACAGGGGTCACAGCGTACAGAAGTAAACCACTGCAAAATTCTAACAGGATAATCATTTTGCTAAGGATGTGGTGAGGTTGGGTGTCTACGTGGCTACACAGGAAACGAGAAAAGAACGCTGAGAAAGCAATCCTCGTTTTTATTGCGGAATTATTCACAGTTTTCCTTTCTTTAACGTTTTCACATTTAAACTAAAGAACAGAAAGAAAAAAGTAGAAAGGTGTTCAAATAGTTTTCAATGCTAAAAGGAAAATTACTTGAGTGGGTGGTCACGGACGGTGTTCTATTCACTATTATTCGTTTTATCTGCAACGAACATAAACTATTTAAGTTTTTCTTGGAAGAAGGGAATTGCTTCAAGGAATATCTGGCGAGGATGACTGTTTTTCCCCTGCTTACACGAAGATGTAAACAAATTTCTGTGATAAGTCGGGGAAAGATTCTTAATGGTTTAGGGTTTTTTTTAGCATCCCTTTTGTTGAATTTAGAGATACTGACGGTCATCAGGGTGCTTTCAATTTCGCTTCGTGATGCACATTTGTTGCTCTGTGAGATTGAAGTGAATCGGGTCATTCTAGAAAGGTTGTATCTACGATAAAAAAAAATGGTCAGAAGTTCAAAAGTATGTGGTAGTATTGTGCAGGTTCTGATGACCTTGTATATTAATGCGAATATTTACCTTTGCATCTAACATCTTTGGAGAAAAGTTTAAATACACATTGTCTTGCAAACACTTCCTATTCTGTAATATTGGGGTTAACTCAACTTTTATAAAGTGTTCACCGTTTGGATTTGCATATTCAATACTATAACTAAGTGCCGCTGGCGCTGCCATTAGATAAATGTAAAACGATTGAAAATCGAAACGAAATCATCGTTGTTTTATTTAAACATAGATCTGCGTTGAAATGCAGTTTATCTTTATACGGAATGCCTCCTTAGCCTACTCAAGATGTTGAGATTGCCATTACGAGTCTCAGTACAATCATCCAAGGACGCGACTGTATACTAATAGAGCAGATAAATAAATGGTACTGCACCGTGAAATAATTCTGGTAATAAAATGGATGAAATATCCTTGACTTTGACTGAGACAGAGTCTAGACAAACAAAGCAACCGACGATCTTACAAAAATCTCGGGAAATACAAATATGTCCGCTAAAACCAGTGAGGATAGGCAATAAACTTCCTCCGTAGTGGACAAAAGAGCTTAGTAACTTAAGAAAAGAAACGAGAATCTTCAATGATCAAAACCCACAAGAGCAGACAGTGACTGGGAAAACTATAAATCCAGTTAGAAGGGCATGTTAAAGAGTATACATTATTGCATTCACAATTATAATATTTGTTAGTTAATTGTTTGGTATCATTTTTTTATGGACCTATTCGAAGTTAAATGTCATAATTATGAAAAGTCAAAACTGCTAAAATGTCAAAATATACCTTTTTGTTGGCGGTAAAAAAGGTGCGCATAACGTAAGGTGCGTTTTTTAAGGTAGAGAACACAACAGAAGCACCTAGGTTAAGAAAAATGCTTGCTAAACAGCCATCGCCTGGGGAATTCACGGAATATTTCCTATGATGCTCAAAAATGCAATTCGGAGGACGTATAAATTCACGTCTAAAAAACCTATTCCTAAGTAGCTTAAGGATAGGATACGTACCGAAATCATGGCGAGAACTCAAAGTGGTTTTCATTCCTAAGGCCGGAAAACCCACTCATACCACCGCCAAAGACTGTAGACATATAAGCCTAACCTCATTATACTCTGCATAGAATAACAGATAAAATTGAAAAAGCATTTGAAGAAAAAAAGATATGCTCTACTATATTTCTCGATATACCACAAGCTTTCGACAAAGTATGGCACAAAGGACTGATCTATAAATTGCAAAGCATCTGCCAAAACAATTTTCAGAAATTTTAGAGTCCTATATATTAGAGAGATTCTTTAGAATTAAACTAGGAAATGACTACTCCACATTAAGAGAAATAAAAGCTGGTGTACCACAAGAAAGTGTGTTAGGCCCTGTATTATATCTCTTATTTACTAGCGACTTGCCGAACAGTGATGAAACAACTGTGGCAACATTTGCAGATGATACTGCTGTACTTGCTGTGGGAGAAACTGTCGAAGTAGCGACAAAAAAACTACAGAATGCAGTGAACAATATAACAAAATGGACGAAAAATTGGCAAATTAAACTAAATGACCTAAAATCGGTCCATATAAATTTTACAAATAAAAATCTTCAGCACATACCTGTATTCATAAATGATAAAGAAGTACATTACGCAAACATAGCCAAATATCTAGGCATGACACTAGACACAAAACTGCGCTGGAAAGCACATGTAAAGAAAAAAAGAGAAGAACTAAATATGCGCTACAGTAAAATGTATTGGCTTATAGGGAAATACTCTTGTTTGTCAAATTACAATAAATTACTGCTTTATAAGCTAATTCTAAAACCAGTATGGACGTACGGGCTCCAGCTGTGGGCATTCACATGCAAAACAAATTTACAGAAAATTCAAACATTTCAAAACAAAGTTCTACGGAATATAGTAAATGCACCATGGTACATAAGAAACGCTGATCTGCATAGAGATCTAGAAATAGAAATGATTGAAGATGAAGTCAAAAAAGTAGCTAATAGACATAAACTTAGGCTTCGCAATCACGTCAGCTCAGAAATGAAGGAACTATTAAATACTAGCAATATGACTAGGAGGTTAAGAAGGATAAAACCTTTTAAACTAGCTACATAGCTCGAAAAATAAAACAAAAACAGTATTAAATCCTCTATGGACAAATACTTAGAATGTGAATTTTAAAATATGAAAATATGAAAGACAAATTGCTGATTGGTTTAACTACTAGGTGCAATAATTGGAAAGCTGGCTAATCCCCGCCCTGCGACAATGAAATACCAAGAAGGTTGTATCGCAGGGAAAACGGGAAGACGCGAGAAGGGGTTAGTGGGTAGAAATCACCACACTGTTACTGAGTACGGGCTCGGTTTCGTCTTTGGAAGATTACCACCTCCCAGCGTAAAAAAAAAAAAAAAAATCTAAAAACATTTGAGCGACTTATTGAAATTTATATTCGGAATAAACTGAACCCGGACGTTATATCTCCAGATCAGCATGTATATTGTATGTGCAATAAACTAAATGCATCAGAAGTGTAGAAACAGCACTACATAATGTCATCAGCATAGTGGAGAAAACACTGAAAGTTAAGGAACACACTTCTAGACATTAAGGAAGCTTTCAGCAACGTCCAAACAGGCGCAGTGCAAAGAGTTATATTAGACCTCAATATGAGCAAAACGATAATCAATTTGATAATTCGCATGCTCAAAAAGAGATTGATTAACTCAGAACTAGGGAAAGTGCGAACCAAGGTATCGGCATCAAGAGGTACCCCTCAAGGTGCTCGTGGTAAACGAGATTCTCATTAAGTTAACATAGTAGTGGAGTCAAAGCAGTTACTTATGCGGATGATCTAGCATTCCTTGCGGCTAGGAAATTCCTAACCACTATCATTGACCAAATAAAAGGGAGCTCTATCCATGGTTAATACCTGGAAAAATATGCGAACTAGCAGTAAACCCACAAAAAACGGAATTACGTCTTTTTACCAATAAAAGAACAAAAAAGGCAATGAAAACATTCTATGCCTGCAATATAATTTCTTGCCGAACCTAGAAAAGTTACAGGGCTTTATACAGCGATAAGATCGTAAGATCGGTACTAACATATGGCAATTTAACCTAGTGGAAAGCTCTGTCAAATGCCACAAACCTCAAAATTATGACAAAGATCTAAAGAATGGCCTGTATTCGCACCAATGGAGCAATAATAACCTGCCTCACAGTATGGCTATAGACTATATACGTAATATCACACCCTCAGACCTTTTTGAAAGATGGAAAAAGCTTGATACCTGCACCATTGCCAACAAAATATACGGGCGAGAATGAATGCACAGACAACACACTTACATAGTCCCCCCCTCTAGATTTCATAAGACCATTTGTCTGCTTCCCTGGTAGTGCTGAATGGCAAGGAGATCAACAGACATCCCGCAGATCGACTATACCTGTCCACACGGATGGATACAGGAGTCGGCGCGTTGAACTATCCATTTCAATCAGACTTTCTAACTACAGCAGCATTTTCCAAGCCGAGGTACAGGCAGTAATAACAGCTGCTGCTAAACAAGCCGCAATGATGGCAATACCTCATGCAGATATTACTTTATTCATTGTGTGATTCTTCCGTTCAATGAAGGATAGTTATACCACAAATAACATGAATAATTCATATAATCTAAGCTAAGGTATGATGTGTTCAGTGGAGTCACAAGCTAATCTCAATTTTCTCTCAAGAATATAATAATCTCATAAATTTGGATTTATATATCTCGGGGCTTTAAATATTCTTAACCGAAGCATATATTTTTGTATGTTCGATTTTTGAATACATTAAATTATTCCTATGAAGGCGTAATTGCTAAAAAATAATTGTTGTTCAATGAAGATATGAAAGCAATTCTTTCGTCTTGTTTGGCTAATCTATTTCAAAGGTTCGCCAGACTTGACTCTCATTTAAATGTTATACTAATGACAAATAAAAAGGAATTGATGATAACCTCCTCTCAACTCACGACAAGACCGTTGCTACCAGCATATTGTCCCCTGTGCTATAAAGTGGTGGTCTTCTAAAGACTTCCAAAAAAACAAACAAAAATCCTCTATCGGCCCACTGCAAACATGCAACAGACTTGTAAGTCGAATAGAATTCTATGCCGATGACCTACTTTAAAGCGTTATGATATCCATTTCAGAACTTGTATTTTCATATGTTTACATGAATCTCGAATGCATGTAGGTAAACGTACCATCATCCCACGCACTTTTCAACCAACGGTAGCATTGCCGTCGCCGTAGTAATGATCACCACCTGCAGTGCTATGCAAAGCACATCTGTATGGAACAGCAAAATCCATGCAGCATAAACAGAGGAGCCGGGTCAGGACCACCGTTTCAGGAGTGAAATTATTCAATGCGTCCTTTTATTGTGCAGCTCTATGAATGGAATGCAACCGCCATTGTTTACGAAGGCTGTTTCGCTGCCTGACGTCTTAAAATAATGTGAAGGTTCTGTTTCTGCGCCCAATGTTTTAACTCCATCTTATTTTTGTATGTCTACAAGGAAACGAATAGCCAGTGAAATGCTTTTGAATATAAATATTTTTCGAGTTTCGAAACTCGTCTGCACTTTCATTTGGTATATACACGTAGATTTGTTGTTTAGAAAAGAAAATAACTCTTCCAAGTTGAGTCAAAATCAGCTCCTAGTTGTGAACATTGAAAAGATGCAAAAAGCTCTAAGCTACTGGAAAATTGCATGGGAAGAAAAAAACATTTCTTGAAAGTGCATCTACGGGCGTTTGAGGGCATCGACTGGGATATAATAATAAAATAAAATGTAATCTGTTTATTACTACTTTATTATTACATTATTTAAAAACAGAAAAAACAAATCGATCGTCATCGAAACGACAGATCTACAAATTATCTACTCCACTCAGTGCTAAAGTAAGAGTTCACCACCAAGCTTCAAAATTTACAGTGAAAGTAACACTTAGGCCGATTTCAGCATCTACAATTAAGATTTGGTGAGCTATAACAACCTTGCTCATCTGTCAGTATCTAAAACCTACTCTAGTGGCAGTGGAAAGTTAGCCAACGTTTTTTTTTTTTAGAAATTCGATAATCAGGATGATTGCTGCGCTAGCCACAACAAACAAAATAGAAAATGGGGGACAAAAATAAAACAAATAAAAATGCATCTTCCATTCGTATAACTCATCTCAGTTGGGATAATACATAAAGGACAACCCCCAAAATGGGTAGCAAATTTCGCTCACCAGAAAAGTACTGGCAGCGAGCCAGGACTTTTTGCACTAAAAACTTTCACCAACCCGTCGCATCCGTTGTAATCGTCATTAGTGAGTATCGTTATATTACCTCACCAGAAGGATGTTCCCCATCCTACAGCTATATGCCGCTGCCGCCGCATATTAAACCAAAAACGGAATGAATTAGCATCGTTGCAGCTGTTTGATAAATTTTAGGTTACTTGATTTCTGGGTCATTCATCATCATGGGAGGAAATCTGAAAGGACATGGTGGACTGTCGAGCTGAAGATAGGGAAGATATATAATTAAACTTTTCAATCATTTTCGTGCCCAAAAATAAATGATATTGTCTCTCTGACAGACTGAAACTGAAAGAACTGTATGAAAGTCCCACCAGCTGGGTTTTTTTGTGGAAGATTCATTATATCTGGTCGTGCTATGTATATACGGACATCTCATCAAGTCCTTCACTTCTAAATGATTTGTGTGTTCCGTCTAAAAGCTAATCAACGAGTCTCCAATTGAGACTGAAATTGTCAGATAATACAATACCGGTTAAGATAGATGCGAACGGTAATTGAGAAATGTCATCTGCATATGTCCAGACTACTGGTAAAAAACTCGATAACGAATTAGTTAAAAAAAAAAAATCATTTCGCTGTCATTGTGATGGCGAAAGGCTGGTGGAAGACAGTCAGTAGTTGATGGAAAATAAAATCTGCTTTCTATAAAGACGGAATATTTAAGAATTATGATTTTTTTTTTTTTTTTTGGTATTCGATTGATTTATCTTCAGCCCTTTTGGGTTGCTCAAACCAGTTGAGGCAACTGAGCTTTGCCTTCGCATTTTCAACAGCGTAAGATTAAAAAATATTAAGGGTCCACGTGAGGCCAATAATTAATTGTGGCATATTTTTCAAATTCACTGTTTTGAATTTATACTGGTAAACAGAAATGTTTTCAAGAGAAATGTTCACCATTAGCTTATTCTTTCCTTTCTGTAATTGTCAAACCTTTCGAATACGTAGCTCATAGGTATGAGCTACTCATATGTTGCTTTCAATCCACATATTCGAAATAAAACTCTACGAATTGTACGTGATGTAAGTTGCCTATAGTCATTAGGTTACCTTAATCCGGCCGCTACGGCTGATCCTACTCTTCTCTTAACAGCAATCTACTCATACTGCGCATTAAAGCTCTGTGGCTTTTTGACCGATTGTCCCTGGATAAATCCCCCAAAGGACTACACAGCGAGTAACGTGGATAGCAAATTTACAAGGACCGCATCCCTCCCTCTGGTATTCCTATCTACATAGATCCATATGGGAAATCCAACAAACCGCACTCGTTACTTTTAGCGATTTATCATCCTCTAATTTAAAATACAAAGAAATTTTTGGCTTAACAGCCAAAATGCATGCCTGCCACGATATTAGAAACTAAAACAATGGCTGCATCATTTGAAAATACCGAAATGTTCAGTTCTACCTAATTGAAAACAATGATGTTTCTTCAGGCTTCATTGCTAAACTAATTTCAACTTTACAAAAGATAACAGTCACAAACTAGAAATACTATTAAAGGGACGATTTCATCTCATTTCAGTGTTTGTTATGTTATAGTTCGCAGCAAGAACTGTCCATTTGCTGGGGTGAATTGTGCGCAGGAAAAGTTGAAAACGAAGATAATGTTGTGGTATGCAATTTCTCTTGTGGATTCACTGTTCGTATATTCAATTTTCTGAACCTTGAGTTTGCATTCAATGCAATGAAATAGGATGCCACTACTTGCAACTAGGAATAGGGTCCATTGAGTCTAACGACAATATACATTGTATTAGTAGGTAGGTGTGTACGTAGTTCTACTGTACATATTTCCACTACAAAATGTGGACGCGTTTACTTTTTTGGTTTTTGTATTTCAGTTGTGAAAAATAAATCCAACGATGAATTGTCCCATCTGTTACCCAGTGGGAATCATTGACCAAAAAAGCTGGTACATATTGAGTCATGTTCGCGGGAAACGCAAAAAATGAATAAATTCAAATAATTGTAATAAGAGTCGACATGCAATTCGTGTTATGGGACATTTCCCAGCATGTACCTATTACCTTTCCGAGGGTTTTTTTTTTTATTATTATAGTGTCCAAATTAAGACTATGCAACTATTTGCATATGCTGAGGTCATCGACAACATTGGCAGAACACGCAGTGCAAGTGTCAGTACCAAAAATGTGTTTCGTGTTGAATTTAACTAAGTATATGCTGTCAACAGGAAGGGATACCCAACATCAACGAATCGGACAGAACGTCACGATAAACAGTCATAACCTCATAACTTTGGGGTAGTTCGGGACTTTGTCTATCTCGGTTCCACTATTAACTCATCACACATGCCAACAGCCGTTACTTCGGCCTAAGATAAAGCAATTGATTAGAAAGGCCTTGTCGAGAAACACTAAGGAGATTGTATTTATAACACCCTCAACATTTTAGTCCTGCTCTATTATCCGAGGATGGACGTTATCAAATGCGGATGAACATCTCCTTGGTCGCTTCGAACGCAAAATTCTTCGATAGCGTTTCTCGAGATAAAACGCTCACCGAATTGAGACTTTAATAACTCGATTGTTGCACCCACTATGTGGCTTGTAGCAACGTCTTGTTCAAACCATATATCAATGATGTTCATGTCCAATTCATGAAATTGCTCAAAGACGTTCCAACATGTCTCTGTAGCGATACCATTCTTACCTGTCCAGTAACGCATATTTGGCTTATTGAGGAAGCCGTTCAACCAAAAATGCGCGATGCGCGCTTAATCGCTGAAGATTGTGCCTACCGTCATGGAAAATTTGAACTGTGGCTGCGAAATTTGAATCTCTAGTAGATATACATTTGCAAGAAATACATGGGCTTATATTTTTGCAACTATGTTTTAAAAAAATTATTATTCTTAAATTCATTATTTTTTTGTTTAACAATGGTTTCATTATAGAAGCCCAATCTGGTTTTAGAAAGGGACATTCATGCGAAAGTGCACTAAATTTTATACTGACAAACTGGAAAGAGTGCATATCAAAAAGGAAAAGTGTACACAGTGTTTTCTTGGATCTCAAGAGAGCGTTTGAAACTATAGACAGGAATATTCTTATACAAAAGTTAAAAAAATACGATGTTGTTGGAAAAGAAATAACATTTTTTGAATCTTATCTGTGTTTGGGGCCTTATTTCATTTTCTCTTTTGGGGCCTTATTTCATTGGGGCCTTATTTCCTACAGCCGTTTTTGTGTAGTGGAAGTCAGTTAGGTAGATTGCAAATGCTGCAAAATAAAGCAATGCGAAATATGTATATTAAAGTGTTGTAGGTATACGTCAATAGTTTCTATGTTAAGTGCGTTACGTTGGTTGTCTATGTTAATTTTTGTTTTCAAGATAAAAAACAATACAATGCCAAGGTATTTGACGAAATATGTCCGTTATATTAGAGAGGTCCAACCTTACATTTTCAGAAACATGAATGACCTAAGGTTACCAAATTTTGTAAAAGCAAGAGCTCAGAACTCACTTATTTATAAAGGCTTCAAATTGTATAATGAACTGCCTACAAATATTAAGACAGTAAATAATTTAAAATCTTTTAAAAAACATGTTGTTGAATTTGTTTAATCGAATATCTAGAATCATATTAATGTAAAAATTTATGTAAATAATAGCTTTCGACGCTAAATAAAGATTATCTATCTATCTATATTTTGTGGCTTGCGGCAAATCTTGTATGTAGTTCCGACATAATTCTGACCAAACATTTTTTTTTTAATCAAAGCAAATATCACCTATTACTTCCCTTTAAATTACAGATTTCCAAAAGCTTTTTTCTTATAGAAATGTCCTTCAATTCAATTTGCAGCTGAAAAGAAAAAGAGGATATGACTCTGGGATTGTTACTAAGATAAATATGCGATAATCGGATACATTTGCTTTCTTCTTTTCATTAATACCACGAACGTCTCCTATGTGTCGATTTGATACATGGTAGGCAACTGATTCACAGCAGGTCCACATAAATCCTAAGCTTCACGTCTCTCAGTTTGTTGTGCATTTTTATGCATTACCGATTCAAATGTCAGTTGATCGTATCGTTGCTAACCACTGTTTTTATCTGACAAATTAAAAATTAAATGAAAATAATTAACTCACAATTAAGTATTCCACCATTGCCACTGTAAATTATACAAAAGCCCAGGATTGTAGTCCTTGAAATGTTCCTAAATAAATTCTTTTGTTTCATTGAGAGCAACTTCCAGCAATGTCCCTGAGCGAAATCAAAGATCGATATAAATAAAGCAAATAGGATTGTGTATTTTCGAGTCTTTCATAGAATTTATGAGCAATTCCAAGGATTTCATACGTTCTCAACTATAAAACAACCAACGAGGAGAAGATAAGTACGTAAGACTCGGACTAAGTATTCTGGCATCTGGCCAGTAAAATAATGAAATACTATAACATCGTCTGGATAAATTGAAATATTAATGTCAGGTAGTTGTATACAGTACAACGACTACTATGACAATACATTCCAATCCTACCAAGGGGCCACTATTATTTGTCACTTCTATTGTGGCTTCATCAGTGTAGCATTCGCCATCGCCACTCCATGTTGTGAAAATTGTTTTCCTGATAAATTAATAACTGCAATCCAATGTCTAGGTGGCTACGGCTATTGCCAACAAAAACAATTTCATTTTCGATGTACTTTTGATGAATTTGAAGTTTTTCCATCCTGACTATGTAACTGCAGAATGCGCAATTGGAAACAAATTTCGAATTTGTAACACTTAAAAGGCAAATAAACGGCAAATAACAATGCAAATTGCTAAATAGGAGCAACTCTAAAGGGGTGGTAACTGCATTCCCCGTGTAAAATTGTAAATTCCCTGCTTCTTCGCAATGCTTAATATCCCAGCCAACCAAAGCTCTCTCAGCTCGATTTGCAAAAATAAATGGGAACAAAAATGGATAGGGAAAGATGACAAATGAATTTAATTGCTTGCAAAATGAATTTCAATCTGAGCAAACTCTGATTTAATCAAACGCAAAGGAGAAACTTGTATGCTTTATAGCAATTATGTATATGAAATAAAAAAAAACTATAGCTTTTTAAGGCTACGCTTACTTTTATGTAATTTCCATTTAATTACAAATGTTACGTACTCGCCACAGTGAGTTCCATCATCTGTTCCAACGGAGCAGGGATATGGAAATTCAAAGAGGAAGCTATCAAAGGGAATTTATGTTTATTTTGCCATCCCTAATCAGATAATTTTTGTGGCTAAAGAACTTAATCAATTCGATTAATTAGAGATATTAATCTTTTCTAATTGGTCCATAATCGAGGAGTATATAATTGAAAATGCTTTTCTTGATTCCCATTAAATATGCTTTTAGTTTTACGCTGATCTATCGGCTTTGAGCACATTCCCTGTACTTAAGTATTGGGAACATTCATGTTTGATATTTCCTTGACCATTGTAAAGGAATTAGCGCAAGGTTTGTAGTTTCCTTTGAAATTTACGACCCCTCAATGATATTCACTGAGCCCCTAACAAATTATAATGATAATATTGCTTATTATCTGATGTTCTCTTACAGAAGCCTGTTGGCTAACAGATTAGTTCCATTCCAACGTTAGATGTTTGATGTATGGCTTCGCCGATATTCGATGAAGCAAAATGGATAACACTCCTAATTGTTGCAAAACAATTCAAGAGTTAATTAAACTTATAAACTAAAATAAACTAATACTACTATATTTGAAAATAAGTTCAATTTATTCTGCAAACTAGATACTCCTTACAATTAGAGTGTATCGCAGCTCAGGGAAATTAGTGGAAAGAAAATAAAACAGACCGGCACAAAAATAATACGCGTCAGAATAAATAAAAACACAAGATAATTATAGTGGAAAAATGTTATAAAAAACCACTTATATTTATTCCGTCTCAGTAATATTTGCTCCACACATTGGTGCCTGCTATCTGACTGACTCTCGTCATACAATTATTAGAATAGAACCTTCTCGGTCTTTCATTAAGTTTTATATCATCTTCATCGCTCAATACATCGACCGCAGAGTTGCAATACTCATGCAGTTCGATACATAGAGTTTTATCGAATAATTACACCTCCATTAAGTACAAGGTTAATAAAAGGCTGAAAAATCGGTTAAACAAAATGACTGCAAGAAGGAAAACTTTTGAGATTATTTTGAAGAGGTAACAAAAGATTAAAAAAATTTTGTATGTGGTGCTGTGTTACCGGTTGATATATAATATCACCTCGGCTACCTATTTTAGAATCTGAAAAATGACTTGTTTTTTTTTTTTAATAATTTTATAAATCTATAAATCTTCTTTTGATTGCTTGTAGATGTAGATATATTATAAATTAATAATTCTCTAATTGCCAGTTGTCGTATTTTTATTGCACTGTTGTAACATCTAGAAGTTTCCACTCAATCCTAACCTTATTATTCCTTCGTTTACAGCCACTCCAATAAAATCATGCTACACTCTAAACTATAAAATACCTAGTAAAGTATTCCGTCGTCTTTTACGACCTCATATGTGTACCAAGTGATTTAGTTCTTTTTGGTTCCCGTTCGTCAATAGTTACTTTGTCCGCATTGGCAACAAATCAGTCGATCATGAATTATATATAACTAGACCTACCCATTTTAAGTGTAGGTAACCCTTCACCAATATGAGAGGAGAGTCTTAGGAATTTAATATTTTACGGTGACGATGCCATCAAGAAATAGACAAAGTGTGGTAGTTTAAGCCCTCCAGTAATGTTGTAAATAATTCTGTTTATTAACTGGAATCCATTCAGAGCACTCTAGCTATCATCATTTATTTTTGTGTCACATCCTCGGCTAAATGTGGAGATTTTGAAATCCATCAGAAGCAGATTGTGTTGAATGCCTCGACTGTAAAAAAAATTGTTGATATTGGTTTATAATTGGCAAATAAATTTTTTGGAATCGGAAAATAAAATTTTGAAACCCCTCGCATTTATTTTTGCATTATACGAGTATATTGAGGACCAATATATTTATATAATCTAACTGAAAATAAATCCAATCACTTTTGGAAGGTAAGCCAATTCAAAAATCAGAGTTGAACAATAAAACAGTTTCTTTTTATGCCGCATGAATTATTTACATTCTTTTATATAATTACTTATGCTTAGATATGAGTGATAGAACTTTGAAAACTTCAACTCCACATAAATGTTCTCATTTCCGTAGACATCAATACCAGACCGAGGACAAAAAGGAACCCAATTTTTCTATACCAAAGGACATTTCGATGTGAGTAATGGCCCCATCAATAACCTGACGAGGAATTTTAATAAGTACAATCATGTGATTGATTTCAATCTCTCAAAATTCAATTTAATAGAAATACTTATTAAAAGAAATGTAGAACGCTACATTCTAATATTAGGCTTTTTAAAATATGTTCATTTATGATTAACTGTGACATCTATATATATAAAAATGGATCTTGGTTTGTTCGGATGCTTAAAACTCGAAAACGACTGGACCAAATTGGATACTTCCTTCTGCGGATTTGTTCGTAATTGCTCCGCGAAGGTTTAGGAAAAAAGAAAAATTGAAAAAATTAAGAAAATTGTGCGGAAAATTAGAAAATTAAAGTTTGTATAGGGAAATACACTTTGAAAAAAAATTAACTGGATAGAAATCAAGAAGTGACACTTCAAATAAAAAAAAACAAATATTTTGAATTTTAAAAGCAATTGTTGTTGTCAATTATTTTAATTATTTTCCAAGCAAATTGTTGTTGTCAACAATTTTGAAGTTTTTTCTTTTTTTTTTTAAATATAGGTACCTAAAAACTTTGTTCCAATAAATTATGTTTACTATGTTACATTAAGTAACTTTTTGAAATGAAGTAGATAGGTACTTTTATTATACAAAGATGATATTATGGCCGACGATATTTTGCATCAATTTCGCACTGTGACATCGGATAATGAACTGGAGATGTCAGATGAAATGCGCAACAAAGCTTTGATTTGACGCATTTAATCGAAAATTGGAGCGAGAAATGGACTTCGAACGAATCGCATTGAGTCAAGCTGTTCGAACAAATGTGCCAATGTTGAATCTATATATATAAAAATGAATCCCTATTTCCCTTGGTCGCGGCATGACGCGTGAACGGCTGGACCGATTTCGCTAATTTTTTTTTGTTGTGTTTGTTATTGTCAGGAGAAAAATCTTATGAAAGAAAAAATTAAGAAAATTGCGCGGAAAATTAGAAAATTTAAGAATACTTAACCACCATATTAAATTATATCTAATGTAACCATAGCGCTTTTACAATTCAAACATTTTTGATGTAACCTTATGGCGTTGGCATAACATTGACAGAATGCGTGCTGCAAATATCGTCAACGAGGATGTAAACAAAATAAATATCGTTTAAAAAAGATGCTTCGATCGGAGTTATTATATTGATAAAATACATATGAAATAATTAATTTATTATTTTTAACAAAAACTGAATTTCTTAGTGCACATCGTCGGAAAATCCTCAACATGTGGCGTTGTAGGCGTATGTCGTTATTCAGGTCAATTAAATTTTCTTTAATAATAATCTTCTTAATTCATACCTATAATTCTTTCGGGATGAAACTCGATGATGATGATATAACTCGATAACCACTGGGTAAATTTTTATGATTCTTCTTTTGTTTTGTTCGTATTGTTGTATTTCAGGTTAAAGCAAACTTAAAAGATAGGATTTTTGACCCGCTATATGGCGTTTTATAGATTTATTCTTCGTTCCCGCTTGAAGGATAGGATACTTTTGGACCTGATAGGTGGCGCTGTTGCCGATAGCCGAAACAGTTGATTGAAATTTTGTATTTACCATTCGTGCGACTTCAATTTCCCGTGCGTCTCGCTTTCGCTATGACAAATAATTTATTGCAAGGATAATCGATGGATGTTTGTCAATTTAGTGAAAAAGTGGAAGGTTGGACGACACGTCAAAATCATTGCGGTTTGATTGAAAAAAATCAACATTGCTATTCATCATTTTTTTCTATTGCATTTAATATAACTTTTGAATAAAGAATTTTAATTGGTCGAATTACATAAAATAGCAAGTGCTTGGTGCATGCTCGGAATTTATTAACAAATTAACAAATTTGGGCGAAACGAAGTTTGCCGGGTCAGCTAGTTATGTATAATAGTTAAATAAACAAAATAAAATAAAAAAAAAATCTTCCGCTTAGTTGCGATTTTCGTAATAAAAAAAAAAAAAACAATGGGGGTGCCACGGCACTAATGAACACATTGCTATGAGTACTATCCCGAGTAAGCTATATATACATAAATATACAGACCCTAAATCAACCATAGTAATCCATTGACTCGGTATAGATATTAAAAGGTATATACTTTTAGTGGTAGATGCTAAACTCTACAAACATTACAGACTATTCATGTCAAACTTTAACTTATACCAACATTTGGAAAAGAGTATAAGTATATGCAAAACTATGAACATATATGTACATATACTGTAGTGCAACACTTAAAGTTTAAGATGGCTCTCTTGAAAAGTATACAAAATTGACATAAGATGTTTTACCTTTTAGGCACAGATACCTATATACCTACGTGGGGAATCATTTGTTACAACAAATTTATACAATAATTATATAATTTCGCAAGTGTTGACAAGATTTCACAAGCAGATCGGAAACTTGAATTTCTGATAATTAACCAATTTGTCTTTTAAATAAAACGTTCAGTCGTAATCCTATAGCCCTTGTCTAGTGCGAAACTTCCCATATCCCAAACTAATCATTTATCATTCGTTATTTTTAAAACAGGCATTTGTCGAGTCCAGTGAACTAAATAAAATCTCGTAAAGAAACAGTTACCACATGTGTGCAACTAAACATGATACCTCACAGGATACTGGCGAACTCAAATATATTACTTTTTAAATTTGTTAATATGACAAAGATGCCCTAGTAATATAACAGTTAACAGCCTCGCCACTATACCAAATTAGAATTTCGCCTCTCATATATGCATCGCAGTTACCACCCTAGGTACATTTACAACAAAAGCATACGAAGGTTGCTGTATTTAGGGGAATACGAATTCATCTTATGACTGTCAAAGTTGTTTACGAAACGAAAATGCAGGTCGGTTAGGCCTCGCCATATGGTCAAATGATTGAATTCACAAGAATGGCTAAGTAGATGTTTGTCAACGAATATGTGGCGCGTGGCGGTAACCAAAATAATATATAACCATAAATGTTACATGAGCCAACATATTGAATTCCAAATATGTATATTGTAAATTGTAGGTATACATATCAATCGCATTTGAGTTTGTTAGTTGATTGATTTCTGTCGCTGAGGTACCCATATTGAAACATCTTTGTGTTGATTCTGTTTTGTTTTTAGGTATTGGTCATGACATGTAATTTATTTCATGACATCGATTGACTTGTCCAACAGCAGTGTTCAGGAGAAGGTTTGCTGTTTCCGGAGAGTTGTGAGGCATACCTTTCCCTTTGCATAATGTTGTTTGAGTAAATTTTACGAATATCGAGTATCTGCCAGACAATAACACATATGAAGTTAAAGTTGAAATAGAATCACTGATTTTCTCATGATTCTGAATAAACGTCAGGCATATTTTGTTGTTGTTGCAGGGTTAATGCTCGCAATTTTAACACCAAATAACATCGAATTATCCACTTATTACCTATAATGTGTTCTGACTTCAGTGCTAAAAAATCACGTGTTTCTATTCAGTATTAAATAAAAAATAACTGTTACCACCTGCAAATGATCTCCACGTATGCAATTGAATTAAAAAAGTGCGACATGCGAGCACCACTACTCAATGCGCAAACATTTTTCAATGAGAGACACTTATGAGTTTACATATGATGATGACATCTGCCTATTTCCGAAAACGTTCAATTTGTATAATCCTCTGAATGACCTATTGCGATCAAAATAGAACTAGGTGCTATTCCATATTAAGCTAGGTGTTTGTGAATGATAAAATAGTTTTAGACCACCTTGCATCCGAACAACCTATTTTATAGCTACAGTTGATTATATAGGTATACTTATACCGATCCTTTGCTGCACTGAAATACCTCAATATATCTCTTCATCGCTTTCGAAGAAGTACCTAAAACCATTCAATGATATTATCTTTTACGGCAATGTTCGGCATTATTTCACTTTGTCATAGTGAAATTGCGCCGAATTCTAAAATTCTGTTTTATTTCGCTTTCACAAAGTGAAATAACGCCGAGTTTTTGAATTCGGTGTTATTTTACGGCATCATCTCTTACACCTTCGTGGCTTAGTTTTATTAATAGGTTTTGTTAAATTCATGAATAGGAAATGTGTTCTCCGGCTTTATCTATTGAACTGTATTTTACTCAGAAGAACCGCATTCTCAATTTCTTTTTAATTTTTCGTTTTACTATAACCTTATCAAAAATAGTTGAGAAAACAGGTTTAAGATAATTTTACGACCCACCATTTCATCCGCATTTTTAAAACCAATCATCGGGCTTAAGAAACGAATTCTTTATTTAAAATAATCACTCAAAAACATGTATTTCTATTGTATTAATTATTATAAATATAGCCTCCAAAATCGTTATCATTAGGCGTTTTTTCCTATGCCCAGGCCCACATGATATACGAGTATATAAATAGATCATTGGTTTTAATGGATTACAAAAACAGTTGGATCTCGTATTATTGCTGTAAACAATGGAACTCAATAATCTATATGGATCATGTGGGTATAATAAAATATGCCTATTAAAGCAATCCCGCCTGAGCATTTTATGTATAGTCGAAGACGAGGGCGACGATTATTCACAACCTGCTGTTCCATTAACTCTTCGATAAATTCGTCTTCTGACGACAATACCATCAAAATTTCTTCCACTTCCCAAATTAAAGCAATTTTCTTAGCTTATCGCTACTTTTTATATTCTTCTTCAATTTACCTTATTTCCTGTCTACTTACTGCGAACGAAGAAATGTCAATATTATGAAATTGAGTTTTAACCCGAGTTAACTGCACTCCAGAGACCAGTTTAAGTAGGTCTCTGGAGTGCAGTTTAAATTTAATCGGGTTAAATGCCGACGAGTTTGAAAAACTCAGTTTATGTTCGAGTATAATGACTTAATATTTTGGATGTGTTTAATTTTTGGAGTGAATAATAGGGCCGTAAATCAAATATCTTCATACATGCTCGATTTATTTTAAAAATTAAAAAAACATGCAAATACGTAGTACTTAAAATTGTGAAGTGGCGTAGGTACCTACTTGAAAAAGTATAAGCCTTTTTTCAACAGCGTGTTCGAGGATCAAGAATAACGTACGCAAGGGACTTATTAGTAGTCTTAAAAATGTTTTCATCATTATTTCGTTCCTACAAATCTATAAAGTTCATGGAAAATTCGATTTCGTTTAAGTAAATTCGCTATAGTGAGAAATATGAGAGAACACCCCCCAGTTGATAGTCAAGCGCAGCTTTGTTCATGGACCCAGTGTTTTTGTCGAAGCAATTGTATCCATTTGACAAATTCAGCTAGTGCTGAGAAGATCAGAATCGAGTCACAGCTGGGCCGCATGTAGAGTTGATCAAATTTAGTTTATTATCATATTTAATTTATTTGCTACGTGGGCTATTGCTCGTGTTTACACTTTTTAAGCGCAATTTAATCTCAGCACATGATAACCATATCAGAATAAACAATGCATTTAGAAAAAAATATGAAATGTATGTTCTTATGCCAAACGAGTGATTTAAAACTTCGTGAATCGACACCCACACAAATTGGAGTTTGGAGAAAGCTCGAAAGTCTAAAAAGCAAAACTATCTTCCACAAAACATTGTACGCAACTACTTCACCGTACAATAAGGAAACGTCTTTCCTAGAGTGCATCACTTTAATTATGCCAAAGGAAATGCAACTACATAGGCCCAAAAAAAAAAAAAAAACACATATACACACACCATTGAGAGGCATATCAACAGAAATCTTGAAAGGCCAACTGTAGTGACCGATTTTCTCAGCCCTACTGCTTCGATGTACATCCTTTAGCACCGGGTACCTACGTATATTATACCATTGTTGTTCTTTAAGGTACGTTAAAGCGTTTCATTTTAATATTCGATACTCACATGCGCCGTGCAGGCGACGATATGATGTTGCAACTTTCAGGCATGAAACCATATGGAACAATATAAAATTCTGGACCAATTTCTCCAGAGGAGCGAAAGCATTCAACTTGCAATGAATTGTGGGCCGAAAAGCTTCCGAAGTCGTTTACATTTTTTCATAAGTATAACAGATTGCAAAGGATGCTAAACACATAGAGCGTAGCGAACGCAAGCAAACTTCTTAGCTCTTACTACCGCAACATGCGATAGTTAATGAAATTCAAATGGAATCATTGGCATCAAATCGACCTTTATTAAATGCATCCCTTTGTGACTACACCTAAATGAAGTATCTACTTATCTACACAAATAACATCGCATACAAATGCGATGGCCGAGTCTTCAAAATGTATGTTTACTCGTCATACTCGTAGCTATATAGTGTAGTCGCAATAGGCTTCTCAGGTGCTTCGTGATGAAACAAATGATCCCCTTGACATTACTCACACGAAGAAAATGCTAGCATAAATAATGGAGCAACAACTGAGTGTTGTTGGGGATACAAATGGAAATCACCTTGGCACCTGGAGTATTCAACTGCATCCCCTTAACCATAGCATCTACCTATAGTGGGTGATTTGCTAACCATAAGCATATAGCAATAGTATCGCGCTCTTGTTGCAAGTGCAAGTCTAAGGGTAGAATACGCTAATAGTGGCAACGAAAACGAATGGAATGAGTGGGATTGTAGGTAGACGGTAGGTATACGTAGTTTCGAGCAAATACTGCAGAACAATCGTCTCAGAATTATAATTAAAATAAAACTGGAGCGGCAAATAATGCAAGATGCAACACTTATTCAGATTTCAGAGGCTGGCGCAGAAGAGGAGGCGGTCATAAATACAAAAATAATTTTTTAATGAATTTGGGAAAGGGTTTATTTCTGTATACTTTGTTGCTGTTTTTTTTTTTTTTTTTTCCTGCAGAAAGCCCAAGGCCGGGTCAATTTTAAATTGTTTTTTATGTGTGTGGGTATTTCACCTTGGAATCGGAGTGAACATAACCGTGCTTACTGCTTAGGTAGGTACCTACTTTGCAAGTTTTCTGAGCTACACTATAGACATCTAGTTGCGAATAGAGTTGGTAGATACTAAAACTTTTGACCCATGGGTTCTCTTCGAAAATATTTCGATATTGCAGGTTGCAATTTGCAGGGGTAATTGAGTGGTAAACACTACCGTGAATGTAAGCTTTCTCCGACGTGTTCTATGAAGTGGATATCTCAAAATTGTAGTAATAATTGCGGTTCGCTAGAAACAAACGACAAATAAAAAACTTAAGCTAGGTACCTTTGCAGATGAATATTAAAGCACCCCAATGCCCAATGATACGATGGCTGGGTATGATGATATGAATAGATAATAGTGAAATAGTCTTATCAGGTCCTTACACAGCTATTGTTCATCACTCACAATTTAAGCTTCTTTTTTTAACAAAAGAGTCAAAAATGTTGCTATAAATAATTAATTAGTAGGGAAAGACGATAAAAGGACGTTCAAGTATAGCATCCATTTTTTAGTAAGGAAACACCGTTTATACTAATTAAAATAAACAATTAATAACGAAGTCAGCATTTTCAATATTTTCTCTCCCAGACTTACAACCTGCTTACAACATTGTCTAAACATAGGTAGGTAGGTACATCATCAACAAAACCGTTCACAAGCTATTCCAACTTGAAATCTAACAAGCAGCATGTACCTAATGGATTATTAATATATTGAATGTGTAATCAGAAAAAATATAGGTATCCATTATTGATTGCATGTAAATGTTAATTTAATATGTAAGACAAAGGCACTTGCTTTTTCTCCCATGGGATTTGTAAAACTTGTGCCAGAAAGTCGTTAAAGGGAATGATAGCTGTGACCTGTGAGGCATAGTGAAGTATTCACTTGTATGCATAACTAATAAAGTAATATCTTATCCAAACCAATTGCGATGTTCAAGTACAATTTAAATATTTCATAGGCTAATTGCCAATACAGTGCGGTGTCTGTGAGATATTTTTAATAATTTTGTTTTAAATATAAAAAACAAAGTTGCAAAAGGTGCATGTTTCCCTCTGCCGCCCGTAATTTTCAACCAATTTTGTTGTTTTTTTTTTTTTAATGTCGGTTCAGCTAGTAGTTTATATAAACAATTTTAATCAAATCATGATTACTTTTAGAAATACTAAGAAATAGAAATAGCAGCAGTGTTAATTTTAATTTTTGAGCTTTCGACAAAAAAAAAAAAAAAACAGCAAAACACTATGCAGACACCGATTTTAGTAGAACTAGGGATCCATAGAGTGACTACATCAAAAAATTATTTTGCAAAATACCGTATACTTCGGAATTTAACCAATTTGATAGATAGGTAGGTACTTGAAGCTTAAATGTTCATGTTAATCGGCTTGGTTATCATACAAGATTTTTTGATATTTGAAACAGACATAAAATAACCCGGCTGTGAAAGGATGGCTTTATTATATTTATTGTTTAAAATATGCTCGCTCAGCAAGGTTTATTAATTGACTGAATAATATTGAAAAATATTTTTGCTACATAATAAAAACTAAGACTACTTGATTTATTATTTAAAGTAACATTCTCAATAGGCTTTGCTTTTCTGGCTCAAGCTTAACAAAATATTAATGTTAAACATTTTGAGAATATTTAATACTTTTGAGTCACACTGTCAAGGAATTTTATAAAAATATTTGAATTTCTATGTTGGTGGTATTGATGCTATGTGTCAAGGATACTATAAACAATCCTTCTATCACTCGATAGATGGCGAACAGAGGTGAACTTTTGAAGTGAAAAATTATGTTTATTACCTAGGTACCTATAAAAATAATATTCATAAATAATTACCTACACGATACTCCAGGTTAGGTACCTATTGAATACGTAGAGGGCAGGGTCCTTTCACCAAAAAAAAAATCCGGTGTTTTTTGTTTATTTACCCGGTTTTTCACTCCGCATGAAAAAATATATATTCAACCGCTAAAAGACGAAAGAAATCAAACAGAAAAAAAAAAAAATAATTTTAGATTTTTCCTGGATCGTTTAGACGCCTATGGCTGAGGCCTATGCTATATATCGTCGCTTTAAAAGCAAAGTGACATAAGTCGAAATTTATCATTTCTGAGTCAATTTAGTGTACAAAAATGCTCACAATTATTTTTATTTTATTTTTTATTTTTTTTTTTTTTCTGCCTAAACAGATTAATTCCACTTCTTCTTCCGCATTCTAAAAAGCAGAGACAATACTGAGACCCCCAACTCACAATCCTCTTGCCGCTGGCCCCCTCAGTTTTTTTTCAAATTCGCCATTTTGTTTTCCTATCGGTGTTCTGTCAATTTACAATCCGTGTGACATGCAAAAACATACAAAAAATATAAAATCAATGCTGCCAACCGCTACCAACCATAGAGGAATGTGATGGAGTTCGGGAATACCACATTTTTAGATAACTGAATGCTATTGGTTGGTTATTATAAATTTTTAAAAGACGATTAATATAATTTGTTTGGTTAATAATACTATCTAAAAGGGTTGTTTTATATACTAGAAACATATTAGGACAAACTGGTTGTGTATTTTCCGCTTTTGAATATCATTAACTTCGACTTCATGTGTACATTTTTCTTATATAAATGAAGAAAAATTGCTCAAAATGTTTTTATTTTCCTACAACCATTCTGCAGTAATCATTTTTCATAAATATTTTCATCAAAATTGTACTTATTCCTAAAATAAAATACTATTTTCACGTAACGAAAAATTTCAAATTTAACGGACAAAATTCTATGAACGCTGGCAGCAACTTTGCCGGAAGCGGAAGTGGGACACGCAAGGTGCGAGTGTGTTGGTGAGTGAAGTTACGTGACATTTGTCAATACGAATTTCTATGTAACAATACTAACGCACTTAGCGTGTACCAGCCCATATAAATATAGCTTGTAGGCTAGTAACGGAAAATCGGCCGAAGTTGGGGGTCTCAGTATTGTCTCTGCTAAAAAGTGCCGTTTTGATTTTCCACTAAAAAGACCACAATTTTTTGTTGCGCAATGAATCTTTTTTAGTTGTGCGTCGCGATTGGTTGTTTTTTTTTTTTTTTTGCAAAACGGCGTATTGCGAAAAATTTCAAGCCACTTTCAAGACACTTTTGCAATTTAAATAACTTTCAGATTTTTCGCAAAACGTCGTATCTTTTTTTTTTAAATATTGCCTTTTTGTACAAATTTATATAGTATCTGAAAGAGAGAGAAAAATTCACGCTTTGTATTTTGTTTTTAATTAACTAGAAAACAATTTTTTTTTTGTGTAACGCAAAACTTTAAACGTCGCTCCTGAAAATCATACATTTTGGACTTATGTCGCTTTGCCTTTAAAGCGACGATATATATCAGTGGCGTCTTGTCAGGGTGTGCAAGGTGCAAACAAAAAAAACACAGTACGAACGTCGAAGAATGAATGATTGTACTCTGCTTTTCGTTTAAGTGGTTGCAATTTCCTCCGGTGCTTTTGATTTTGAATGCAAACGTTTTTTTTTTTTTTTTTTCTATATTTAATGTTGAAAATAAAATAAGATACCTATCAATGGCCATCAGAACAATGATTGAGAAAACAATAAATGGAAGTGTTTTCAGGAAATTAATTGATATTTTTAAAAAATATTTATAATTTTCAAGAATTGCACGCTCATCTAAACAATTAACGCGACGCTACTGCTACCTACACATATTAAAAAACCGTATGTGGTATTCGATTGGCCCTCTCTGATACGCCCTCTGATTTCAGATTTCGTGTGTCTAATCGAACATAAAAACGCCACTTGCCCACTTTTGTGTTACTTATGGGGCATTTACACGGTCACACATTCCTATCACGGAAAATTAAAGGGATGCCCAATACTAAACAGCCGTCTGACTGAAAGGGACAGCATTACCTAACACGCAAAAAAACGTGATACGTTTTTTGGTCGGCCATCTTGTTTACGTGGTAGGAATTATGGGAAAGCTATGCATGTTGATATTTTTATAGCGATGGCTTACGAAATTTCGTTTTCCTATAAAACAAAATGGCTTCCGGAAGTTGTGAACGTACAATTATTTATTTATTTCGTATAAATGATTGATGAATTGTTGGTTTAATTTACTGAAACTAATTAACACTCTCATTTCACATATTTTAAATCGGAAATAGAAATGTTTTCATGTGATTGTAGAAATGTTGGTCGCCGGAACTTCCGCTTTACGTCCGCAGTCAATGCTAATAAAGGCGAAGGAATGAGATCACAAATCAGACGGCTAAGGTGTCATGGATGTTCTACCCATAATTATAGATACATAAAGCGGAAGTTCCGGCGACCAACATTTCTGCAATCACATGAAAACATTTCTATTTCCGATTTAAAATATGTGAAATGAGAGTGTTAATTAGTTTCAGTAAATTAAACCAACAATTCATCAATCATTTATACGAAATTAATAAATAAATGTACCTTCATCCCTTCCGGAAGCCATTTTGTTTTATAGGAAAACGAAATTTCGTAAGCCATCGCTATAAAAATATGAACATGCATAGCTTTCCCATAATTCCTACCACGCAAACAAGATGGCCGACCAAAAAAAGTTTCACGTTTTTTTGCGTGTTAGGTAATGCTGTCCCTTTCAGTCAGACTGCTGTTTAGTATTGGGCATCCCTTTAATTTTCCGTGATAGGATTGTGTGACCGTGTAAATGCCCCATTATACATACCTACATAAATAAATTACATACATAAATAATTTACAAAAATAGATTCACCTGACGCAATGATTTTTTTTTCGTGAAAACGTAAGCAAATTCCACCTGTAGTTGTCAAACTCAAACGATTTTGTATTAGTAAATCTGAAGCAAATCTGGGAACAAAATCTAGATTCGCAAAAGTGCTCTGAAATCTAAAAAAATATTGTTTTTTTTTTTTGTACCAGAAGAACATAAAAAGTGCCCTGAGCGCGCCCAATCGAATACCACATTTTTTTGCACTGGACGATTGAGGTGAAATCTGCTGAATGCACCCACTTAACTGCCAAAAGTTGACAGCATTGTCAGAAGTTGCTTTGTTGGTCCCATCCAACTTAAAAAGCCGCGTAAACCACAAAATAAAAAGAACACTTCAAATTAAATAAATTTCACACAGCTCAAATAGGAAGTGTTTTCGGAAGAATTTTAATAGAAGCATAAGCTAGTGAATTCCTGACATGACAGATTCAACATTTGTGTCGAAGCGCAGTCTTATTCGCGCAAGGGAGCCTCGTGTGGATGGAACAGAGAAGTCTCGCAACTTGGACTTTTCCATAACTTTAGCCCCAAGTGAAATACAGCGTTTAGTAGACAACCATAACAACAGTACTATTCATAACTCAAGTGGTAATTATTCGATGTACGAAAGTACCTCAAATTTTTTGGGCACGGAACCGGCAAACAGTGAGCGTTCTGTCGTGGAAACCAGTGAACTATGTTTAAAAGAGAAAACAAATATGCTCTTTGCTCAGTTTGTTGAGATACTTCAGAGCCGTACAAATGACTCTGAGGTATTCGACACTATTCAAGACATTATACACGCTTGTTCTGGTATTCTTGAGGAAGTGGAGCGCGATGGCATACGTCCAACATACGCCAAGCATAAATCAGAAGAACACATCTGGTTGGAGCAAGAACAAAACACATGGACTCTCTTACATGCTCTGTACAAGGATAGAATAGTGGTGCAAGCAGATCAAATGGACGAAGTAATGCATTTAGGTTGCTCCGAGAAGGAAATAATTGACCAGCTGTATGTATGTAAGTTTTCATTCCACCTTAAGTCTGTATGTGAAGTGATGGAGCATTGTTTTATTACGGCATCGATTTGATACTTAGTGTGTTGCTGTAGCAGTTTATTTGTTGTTACCAAAGAATATATAAATACCAAGAAGACGCATCTCATATAAATTTTTCTACTGAAAATTTTTGTATGGCGGGTTCCAATATTGCTGCCCGCTCTCACAGCTTTTGCTATTACTTTGCTTTATCAAGAACTTTTTAATCTTGCGCTCAGAGAAGTTCATAAAACAATCCAACGAGAAGTTACAACACATATAACGACAACGACACAGTCATCCACAGGATAGTATGACTTACGAGTTACGATACCTCTTTATGCATATAGCCAGGTACGTGGTGCACGCACATGTACCAACAAAATATTCTGCCTTAATCACAAATTAAAATTAGTTGATTTTTTGATTTTAGTCCTCTTAAGAAAAAAATGTTCCTGGGCAACTGACGAAATAAAGTCAAAGAGCAAGAAAAAAACTAAGATTCTAGTCGCTTAGTTCCAAAAATCAAATAAAACCACTGACCTGATTTGACTATTTATGAATTTTGTAAATAAACTGATTTTTTTTTTTTTTAGATTGTGTTAAGTTTTAATTTTGGAAATATCTATCAACCGTTTGAAAATTACGGAGAGCATCAGACTTAAAATTGTTTTTTTTTTTTAATAACGGTCGGCATAGGTAGACGATAACATTTTTTTTTTTTTTGTAATGTCTCATATCTCAAATTCCGCTTAAGTTTAGTTATGATACAAACATTTTGAGAATGAGAATGGTAGTTAAACTATTTTCTTCAGTTTCACGCATTTTACCTAGAAATTTACAATTTTCCACAAGAAAAGAGACCCCTTCAGCTGCAAGTCTATAGTCGAGGTATCAGTCTCATTGGCACACCAGGTGTAAATAAGAATAAAGAATGAACAAATATTGGCTTTCCTTCATTTTTCACTATTCGATTGTAGTGGTAGATAAATATAAAACGATCAAATAACAATTTTTGTTTTCAAAATAATATTTTGCTAAGGATTGTTTCAACTGAAGTTCTATACCTATAAATTTGTTTTTTGTTTTTAATCGCATATGCGTAGTATTGGAGATTTCGATGGTGTATGGAATTATGGATACGTGTGGCTGTGGATCTGTATCAAGCATCAAGCATCAAGGTTGTATGAGAAAGAGCTTTCTCTCTCAATTATTTTTCAGTCGGTTTTTTTTCCAATATTTAAAAAAAAAGCTTTTTGTGTTCGATTTCATTTTCAGAGTCAGATAATACTTCTTGGTATTTATATATTCTTTGTTGTTACCTACTTTTCCATTACTTTTACCTTAGTAATAGGTTAATTTATTTACACACATTTTCAGGCAATCCGCACATACGTGAATACCAACTTATCGTGGACTGGTTGGAGGCTAGCTACGTAAAAGATGAAACCATGCATGTTGGTCATTCCACTGATCGAACAGTGGCTTGGGAGAATACACTTTTTCAGTTGCAAAATCCTAGAGATGTGGCATTTGGAAATGAACGGGAAATAGTAAAGTCTCTAGACCCCGATGCACCGATCCGTGAAAAGAAACCATTACACCCGCTGGATGAGGAGGACAATCTGCGATTGTCAAAAGGAATTTTTGCAGAAATCCGTCAGGGTCGCATTGATGAAGCTATGGCACTCTGCAGGTACTGCGGTCAAACCTGGCGCGCAGTAATTCTCGAAGGCTGGCGCCTTCATGAGGATCCTAATTATGAATCGACTAATACTCATGAAAAGATCCCAACCGTAGGAAATCCGCGGCGCCACATATGGAAGAAATGTGCTTGGATGATGGCTGACAGCAATAAGTTCGATGAATATACGCGGGCCATAGCTGGGGTATTATGCGGACACATAGAATCCCTTAAAGCTCTCTTGGGTAAATCTTGGCTGGACCTTTTGTGGGCCTACCTCAAGGTACAAATCGATATCCGTGTAGAGAGCGAAATCCGTTCCTTAATGCCACAAGAATATTGGGACAACAAAATGTCGCTCGAACAAATTTTTGACGAGTTATCTGTTCATAAGAACGAACAAGTTAGAAAAGCGGCCAGTAACAAAATGCACATAATCCAAAAATATATCATCCTTGACAACGTGCCTGAGCTCTTGCAAAAAATGCGAACTTGGGTGGAGGAAGAGAATCCATCCGCTCATATGTTGCGCTTCCTAAGTCACATCGTACTTTTTATGCGTCAGATAGGTAAGGTCGACAAGGAAGAGATAGCTGACGTTATCATCAAGGCCTACGTAGAGTGTCTTATTGATTTTAGAGAACCGCAACTTGTGGCCTTCTACACTGCGGGCCTTCCCAGAAAAATGCAAATACTACTCTATTCGAAATTCCTCGAAACTATTAAAGACACACAGGCTAGAGCAGCCGCTTTGGAAGAAGCTGTGTCAGCAGGTTTAGATATTGAAAGCATTACAAAGCACACAGTGCAAACCGCTCGACTTCGGCTTAATTATGGTGATGTTGAAGGTCAAGGGCATCACGGCGACATTTCCGAATTCGATCGCGAAAAGATAAAGGCTTTAGAGTGGCTAACATTTTACCCAGAGCAAAAGGGTGAACTGATCTGGCAAGCTAATGCGATGTTTCGAACATTCCTTGCTGAGGGAAAAAGTGAGTGCATGCGGGCGGCATTCGAAATGGTTCCGTCTGATAGTTTGGCACAAATAATATCGATATACGGTTCAAAAGAAAATTTTCCAAGTCGCGAAGAATGTAGTATCAAGGAATACCTCAGCTACAAAATATACATAGTTGCTTTGGACGCTTTTAACGATTGGTCTCAGTTGTTTCACAATCGACCAAAAGAGCCACAAGCTGTGGGTACTCATGCCAATTTTACGGAACGCATTGCTTCAGAGCACAAGGAGCAAGTCTACCGTGCTGAACTCGATCGCTGGAATATGAATTTAAACGAGCAGACTAAAGGTAATCATGTGTTTTTTCCTCAATTCAACTTGGATTTTATAGAAAATGTTTTTTTTTTTTTTATTTTTATTAATGTAGTAACTCGAGACGCCTTATTCAACGTATTATTGTTCCCAGAAAAGGGATGGCTTATTGACCCCGACACCCAAAAGAATCCCGTCGACATTGACCCATTAGACTGGGAAAACCGGTTACATCAACTACAAAAACTACGCACAATTTGCATTCCAGAAATTGTTTTACTGTTGCATAAAATTCTACAACAGAGTGGTGACTATAAGGGCTGTATCAAATTGGCCGATGAGATTTCTAGCGAGGTCCGTCAGCTTTATAAAGTGTACACAAAGCATAAGTTAGCTGAATTGTTATCTAAATTATCCGAATCATGTCTAACATTGCTCAATGAAAAGCTAGACCCGTGGGGATATCCAACGACTGCTTAATTCAATAAATTTGTTTGTATTCGTAGATATTTGCTTATTCTTCGCCCTTATTAGTAAACACCACACCGTCTGCAAGTGGTTATATCGATTTTGTTCATCATTATAGTGGGATTTTGATTGAACATACTTGTATTAGCAGAGGGATGTACGTGTTGTTGTCCGATAAAAAAAAAAAAAAAAAACGAAACTGGAGAGGTAAGGCGCCGGGGGGCGTCATGGTAAGTTCACAATATATCTGTATGCAAGTGGGATAAAAATAAATAAATATTTGGCGCAACACGTCCGGAGAGACCCTAGGCCTAGCTTCTCACAACCATTCGTTTGAACGAATGGAAGGGATCTACAGTTTTATGCCGACTCCAAACAGCTAATTGAGAAGCTCTTACAAGACATTTATACTCTCGGATGTTTGTCAGACGTTCGCGAGAGGTAGCGCAGTGGATAAAAAAAAACCATAAGTTGGAATTTGGGTTTTTGCGGGATTCGAACCTGAGACCCCTCGCTTAGTAGTCCAACACACTAACACTAAGCAACACACTAAGACTAAAGCCACGCAGTCGCTGATTGATGAGCGATTTTGTTATGCCAATTGCTCGTCGTATCAAAGAAATCCTGTCTTCCTGACTTCTTTTTTTTTAAGTACTTGCTAGGTTCGATCAAGCATTGTTACTACCTACATTTATCGAGCTTTGTGAAGTTTTACTTCACCAACCTTACTTTTTTTTTTCAAATCCAGTAATTATTTTGAATTTGCAAGCTTTAGGTTTTTGAAACCCTTTCTAATTTTACTTAGCTACGCCTCTGTAGCGATTGTTGTACAGAGTGAAACTGTCAACTGCCCTTTGTCAATTTTACTATCCTGAAAATGAAACTTTATGTCCAATTATTTGTTTTTGAGGAGTTTTTCTGGACAAGATCGATTGAGCAAACCTGCATTTACTTCTCACTGCTCCAACTGTAAAAATTTAAGTTAAATATAATACAAACAACTTTCAATTATTTAACTCCAACATACACAACTTTATTTTTGGCTCCACAAAACAAAAACAAAAAATATATAAAAAAAAAAAATAACTTACGACATAAACATTACGTTCATTATTTCACTTCACTACTTTAATTATCTATATCGATCAAGGTACATTTTTGCAGGTCATGAGTTAAAAAACTTTTTATACAATAACTACTATTTTACTTCTAACCTTTAGTTTCTGTTTTTTTTTTTACATGTGTCTAGTGTAAAAGTCACGTAGGTAAGGTAAAGGTGAAATTTTTTAAATGCTGATTAGTTTTAACTGCAGAACTAATGAGTTACGATAGTAGGAGTAAAAAGATAAATAACTTACACTATGAGAGCTGTTATAGATCATTGGTTATGCACTGATAACCTTTAAAAAAATGTACAAAAATACTTATTTATGTATATGCAACAAAATAGCGCTTTAATTATTTTTTTTCTTTTATTTCCCGTCCTTCGTTATTACAATACTTATAAATTCGGAGGAAATTTCTTTGTACTCTTCTTTCACATCGATTGTTATCATGAAAAAATATGTATCCGCTTTATTGTTTATACAATGCTAGATTGATCTTGCTTCAAGTATAAATTTTAATTGCATTACTCTTAAAAATATTCATGCACTTTTTAAATACATATTTGCACTAAAACTAAATTCAACAATTCTTCTAGTACAATAATTATAATAGCTCAGATCTTTGCTCTTGGAAGCTCTGTTGGATGTGGTGTGATTTTATTTCTTAAACCAGAAAAGTAAGCAAATGTGTATGTATGTGTGCAACAGGTCTAGCCCGGTTCGAAATGAAAAGATAAGTTCTTTATCAAATTATGCGCAATCATATGATAACTGAATAATTATTAAAGTAGCTTGTTATTTGTCAGTATTCTATCATGATTCTCAGCTGAATACACTGTCGCAACTATTTTCGCTGCTGCAATCAAAATCGGGAAGTGATACTCCACGGCGATAATCTTGGTATTTGCGACTGGAACCAAAACGCACTTGAGTATTGTTGCGCCGCACACTGTGACTCGACGATGTACCTTCGCCATGTAAATATTTCGATGATGTCCATCCATTGGAGGGGCCGTTTCCACTTCTGCATTTGGGGAAGCACTGCACCATCTCGCACAGGTTTTGCACCACTAAATCGGGCCTCAAGTGCTCGTTGCCTTTAAACTCCGCGTCTAGGTCTTCGATTGCTTCGGGGCTTAATGGTATCCAAATGGTGGCTCCGAGTTTAGCTTCTTTACCTCCCTAGAGCGTAGTACACCAATGTCCGCAATTGTTTTGTGATGTGCAAGGAGCATAGGAAGAATTTTTGTTTTGGTGGAGGTAGTTGTTTTGGGGTGGGGGATGTTGGAAGTTGGTAGAAATTTTTTTTTTTTTTTTGTTTTTTTTTTTTGTTTTTTTTTTTTGTGTTTAAAGGACGCATATAGAGAGAAATATTCGACTTTAATTTAGGAAGTTAATATTTATACTTATAAATTTGTTTATTTTTTTTTTTATAAAAGCTAAGTATATAGTAGTTTTAATTATAGTTGTTAGTAAATTATTATGTAGTTTTGTTGGTTTCTTCTGAGAACGATTGGTTAGAAAAACTAATAAAGTATCTTCTTGTGCCTAGTAAACCATCTACTAAAAGTTAGTCACATCAATTAAAAATAATATCTAAGGTAAGACCGAATTAAACAAGTGGAAACTCTAATTTTGATTATATCCGCGTCTATCTGTTAAATCTATCGAGTAAGAACTATGAATGATTCACATTTGCTTGCGAAAAATGCATAGTCCGTCCAAACTTAATTGAAAATTTAAATAAATAAATATTTTGCGCAACAGGTCCGTAAGGACTAGGGATGTTACGGAGGTGGTTTTACCGGAGTCGGAGTCGGAAGCGTCATACCCACCTCCGCTAATGGAGACTCCTCAGGGGCAGCTCAATCCTCTGTTGTAATTCAGTTGAGTAGGATAGGTATTGGGTATCTCTGCCTATTCGTGGGTACATTATTTACATAAACCAAAATAATAAAACTAAAAATAAAATGCCATCGGAAAACGAGGCGGAAGGCTTGGAAGGGGTCGAGAAGGTGTTGGAAGGCGCTGGAACGAATCCGAATAAGCTCGATGGGTCAGCGGACTCTGATGGGAAACCAAAATATTTAGCTGATCAATCGTCAGTGGAGGTGGACAATGCGGAGCAGAAACGAGACAAGAGGTCAGCCGAAACTGCGGAAGCCGAATTGGAAGAGGAAGGACAACTCGATTCCGCGCGGAAGTTGCACAAATAACTGAAGGTAAGGATGAAGAGGGTCAGAAGGAAACAGAGATTGCCCTTGGCCAAATCTGTCTCCGTGGAAGGCATAAACAGATCGGTCGATGAGTTGACCGAAATGGTTGCCAGTATGACGTCGACCGAAACCTCTCCAGAGGACGGTGGATCTAGGAAACGGTTCAAATATTCCGGGACCATGAATCCACCCGCAACTGAGAAGCAGGGGAAGGATGGCGGAGAAGAGGAAGGACGGACATCACAACGTCATTGGCATTGGAATGTGTACTTAAGCTCAATAAGTGTTCATCTAAAAATGAAGTAACACTGACTTGGGTACGAGGACACATAGGGATCGAAGGAAACGAAAAGGCGGACTCCCTTGCAAAACAGGGGTCAACTGAAAAGTTGCTGAGACCAGAACCATTCTCCTCAATTGGCAAAGGAATGGTAGAACAGCTGATTCACAAATGGATCACGGCAGAACACCTGAGAAGGTGGTCAACCGTGGAACAATGTAGGCAGGCTAAAATGGCAATTAAGGGGCCGACCTGCTCCACTCAAAGAAGGGTTCTAAGCATGAGTCGAGGAACATTGAAATGGGTGGTGGCTTTGTTAACAGGACATGGTAATTTCGGGTATCACTTAAGGAAGATGGGCCTTAGAGAGGATGATACCTGTAAACTATGCCTGAAGGAACCTAAGACAGCGGCAAATATACTGTGTCAATGTCCGGCGTTGGCTGGCGAAAGAATGAGGATCTCGGGACATCACAGTCACAGTCGATGAAACAGATCTCCCATAAACAGATGCTAGCGTTAACACTAGGAATTGAGCTCAGGGAAGAACTCTGGAGAAATCCAGGAAGTCTCTCTGGGTAAGATTTATAGTGGTAGAGAGACGAAAAGAGACCCAACAATGGTGGTCTGATTCGAATATCTCTCGAAATCTATATATATACCCACCTCCGCCGAGTCGGAGTTGAATCGGAGTCGGAGGCGGAGGTCGCACGCAGACACAAATTATAAATATATAAAATTTGAAAATATAAAATTGACGCTCGCACTCTCAACTTCAATGCAAATCTCGCCTAGTTATGTAAAATACATAAAAGAGTGAAAAGACAGTCGTATTGTAAAATGTCGCAACTCGATAATTCTTTGTTGTTCATGTTCACGAGTCGCCTCGTCACCCATGATGGTGCTCCGATAAACCTCCGATGTGATTATATCGGAACCGAAGCCGGATTCGGAGGTGCAATTTAAACCGGAAGTTCCGACATATCGGATTCGGAGTCGAAGCTCCGTATCATCCCTAGTAAGGACCATACTAGCTTCTCACAACCAGTCGTTTTGTGTGAGTTGTGCATTCTTGGAACGGATCTACAATTTTTTATAGTTATACTTTCGGATGTTTGTCACACGTCCGCGAGAGGTGGCGCAGTGAAACATTAGGTCTGTTCCTTTACTTTTGTAGTAAGAATTTAGAAGACTGTCAAAATGGCAGTGGTGGGGACAAATTCTCTCACAAAAAGAGACACTTATGGCTTCGATTGAAGAAAAGAGTATCCCTTTCTATAAAAAGATCAAATCTTGAAGTGCTCTTTCTATGTTTTCTATGTTTCATTGAAGAAAAAATGGTGCTTCCATTCTTAACACTGTAGAAGTGTCCGAGATATTTTTAAAGAATTGCCCTGAAATCAACAACATAAAATTTGCGCTATAAGATGTATTTATTTTAGAAAACAACAAAAAACCAAAACTCACATATATGGTTTCTACCACTACAGCAAAAGTGCTCCAATAGATTTCATTGACGACAAGAGCAATTCTGAATCGTGGCAATTCTCGAATCTTCAATGAAAAACAACATTAAGAAAAAGTTAGGGAACACTTTTTTAGTAATCTATGAATAATGACAGATATACAAATAAAAAATTAAAAGAAGTGGTATGAAAAGTCGTTAAAATGTCTAATAAACTCGAAGAGAAGGCTTAGACAAACAATTTCGTAGCTAATTTCGAGAAGAATCTTCAGGAGACATTAGATTTTATTATGCCACCTGTTGATACCATTTTAATACGCAAGAAATCAAACCAAATGTACGCATATGTCAAATGGGACAACAAATTTAAAATCAGCTGTTAATTGTGAGGTGACTGACACCTTTTCCACTTCTTACGCCAAGAAATTTGTTGAGTAAAAATTCGTAAGATTCTCAGGGGAGAGGTTATATCTTGCTCTTTCGATGACGCTCTCTTTTACGAATTTTTCGAGTTATGGAACGGCATTGAGTAAAAATTCGTAAGATTTAAAAGTAAAGGAACAGACCTATTCTGATGTTAGTTGTATGTTTTTTGTTATGGTCTCTCTACATCAGATAGTTTACTCTCTTTGCGATACACCAAAGAGTATTGCAACAATAAAACAAGCAAAAAAAAAAAAAAAAATGTGTGTGCAATTTACTTGCTCCCGAAGATCGAACTCGATAATCGACGGTCGATCGGCACAACACACACGACTGATTTACACACAGCATCTTCGTTGGCGTGTGATAAGTGCCAGCCAACACTCTCCCACCCTGAGAGAGGCGATATTTAGTAAATTTTGCGCAATTTGTTAATGGATGAAAATTCGATTTTTGTGTTATTTGAGTAGGTAGTAGGTTCTCACTTTTAAAAGGGTTGGCACAAATCTTTTGTAGAATCTCTTTCCATTAAACTTCTTAAGGGATAACCTTTCTTTTAAAGTAAAGCGTGTTTTTATTTTATTTAGAAATTGTAAACAAAAAAACATAAAATGGAGACACAATTTCAATTGTAATATGCGCGTAAAAGAAAATTCTCGTTAGAAGATTGCTACTGCGTCTTAACTTCTTTTGGACGGACTATACCATATGTACTGAATCTAAGTCTCACGCTACAGCAGGCCATTTGTGATTTCACCATATTTCCTTTGTTAATATGCAGTATACATACATTCTGGCCGGCTGCAACTTTGAGGCGCCTTTGAACAAACATTAAGTATATTTACTACCATATTCTTAAACTAAGCATCTCTTTAAGAACAGAAGTTTGTCGTATACTATTGAGTTTGGTTCAATTTGTTATCGGATACATTAACTTGTTATCTAAGCTAACAAACAAAAAAGTCCCTACACTAGTTATTACGCTTTATTATACGCAAAACTAAGTCTCATACTAAGGAGTCATCTTTTATAAAAGAAGCTCGACTAACAAGATATTTCAAATCGCATTAGAATTACCTCGTTCATCTTACACGATTACTTACCATTTGGGCCCAGCGCAAAAGCATTTCTCATCAATTCCATTTGTTGAGGAAATACCTTATGTATGCTGCAAATGCTATCTTAATCTTGCAGTACGCATAAAAATCATGGTTTGAACTGTTGTGTCTGAATAACTAACTTTCTGTTTCATAGTAATGCCAAGTAAGGCTTATATTAAATCCACTCCCCTTGGCAAAAATTCCTTCGCATAAATATCATTTGAAAGCTAACAAATTTCGAGTCTAAGAGTAAATTTATCGCCCAACACTGTCAAGAAATTTTCCAGTTTTTCTTCTTGGGCAACGATGAAAGTATTTGATTCGACAGACGGATCAATTAATTTACTGTCAAGTGTCAAATCAATATGACATTTTCAAACTATTGATCCGCAAACACTTTCACTTTGCGGGCAACCAGAAAATAAAAGAATGTTTTTATTTCAATTCCATACCCGTGTAGAATTGCTGTCACTATGCCGATTCTTTTTAAAGTTATAGTTTTATAAGTATGTATGTCGCACGTTTGTGAGATGAGGGATAGCCCAATTAACTTAAGCTAATATATTTTTCGTACTCACACAATGATCCAGAAGATGATACTTTTAGTTATTGTGAATGGGAGACGATCCGCGGATAAATTGGAATTTTGTTTATGTTGGTTCGAATACTTTAATGGAGCTACAAATTATTGTAGAATAAAAGTACGATAAAGAATGTGCGGGTGAGAGCTGAAACATGTCTCGCGTAAGTGTACATACAAAATTGTATTAACACAATTATGTTCGGTATTACATTAATTAAAGAAGTACTGAAACCTAGCTTTTCAGACACAGCTTTCCAAAACAGAAAAACACTTTTTGCATACTATATAAATCTGTATTATAACACAACCGAGAGTACGCTAGTTATTATTTTATAAGCACCATAGGCAGTCCAAGTGACAAGAGAGTTAAAATAAAAAAATATTTCTGACAATACTTTGGAAAACCAATTCTCTTTTGCAGAAACAGCAATGCATTATCGAAATATTGTATATAAACATCGTCTATCTTCCAAAAGGTGCGAATTAATTTGTCTTTTAGAATTATTTTCTCATTTTTAAAGTGATCTTTTATATATATTTTAAGAATTAATCATTTCGGATTCAACAACGAAAGATGCAGTTAAATGGGAGACACATACAAATACAAACTACGCGCAAGGTATTTTGCGAATTATCTCTCTGGCCACACGCCCTCCTATTTTTAGTGTTTCGCTTAATATTATTAAAAGATTCTTTTCTTTTAGTTGTCAATTTATCTAAAATACAACTAAAGGGTTTTATTTGTTTTTGATACGTACCTGTATGTCGGTCTCAATTTTGTCACCAATCATAACGCATGCCGCAGGTTTAACTTGAAGAAAATTACAGGCGGCCAAAAATATGTTCGGATGGGGCTTCTCCCATGGCAGGTCTGATGAAACTAAAACGCAATCGAAATACTGACTCACATTGAGCTTCTTAACTTTTTCCCATTGGGCATTCGATGGACCATTTGTGATGAGCGCTAGTAGATAGCCGGATGAGCGAAATTGTTTAAGCATTTGTATATACTCTGGTATAATGGCTAGATAACGATAGCGAAGGTGCAACCATTGTGTATAGATCTGTTCTGCGAGATGCTTGTAACGTTCAGGTAGAGCATCGCGCCATAAATATGAACGCCACGAATCCAATGAGGTTTGTGAATTATCCGGACATCGCCGAAACGACTGCAGAAATTTCACCGTCACCTGTGTTGCCTCCCCCGGCTGAAAGTTGTAGGCGCTTTCCAGCTGATCGGCAAGCTAAAATTCAATGTGAAATTTCAAGGAAACAAGTATGTAACTTATTGTCAATTATTAAGGAATATCAGTCTTAACCGCATTATTAGAAACATTGTGATCTGAAACTTATGATATGCCGCTAAGTGAAAAACGTTGGTCATTTATATTTTGCCATGAATCTGAAACGAATACAAAATACACCTAAATCTAAACAATACAGAAAACAAAATGTATATTACCAAAAAATCTCAATTCTACTGAAAATGTTACGAGTATAGAGTATCTATAAAAAAAAAACATTATTTTGAAAACTGTGTACAACAATGAAGAATTTCTGCTGTTCCCAAGTTGAACACATACAAACAGCTGAATAAGCATTCATCAGTGGGAAAAATGTTGTGACGACTCAAACAACGTTTTTATTGGATCATTTTCGAATTTATTTTTCATACGTCAGAGGTTATTTATGATAATGTTCAAGTTCATAAATAAAACAAAAATCTAGGTAGAGAAAACGGAAGCGCCACGTCATTATGTACACGCTATTTATTGTATACAGCTGTTATTATGTAATTAAATAGTCTACAAAGATTCGGTTGTTTACCACCGTCACGTCAATAAAGCAAATTATGGTCGAAGTTCGCGAATTCTAAAATTAAGACATCAAGTTATACAATTATTGAAAGCAGATCACTAAAGTAAAGCGTTTACAAGTTATTTTGAGACTGCATGCCATACTTTATAAGGAATTCCCGAATCTTACACAACTTTAATTAGTTATCTTAATAGGACGCGAATAGAGTATAATAAAGTTGACATAACTATGCATAGAGAGATCTTTCACACATATCAAAAAGTGGCCAATTACTTAGGTTAGGTTAGGTTAGGTTGAAGTGGCTGTCAGCTAACTGGTTAGGTTAGTCGACACACTTAGACCATTATAAGGTCCCTTGTGAAACCACGTGAATCTATAATTCAATCCTCCTACTCGTTGAACCAATCGGAGCTTCTAATGAAGCGTAGTAGATTTCTGATGTCTATGTTTTTTAGATCGTTCAGATCACTAAGGTAGAAAGCCAATTACTTAACTTTATTATAATTCGTATCGGATGAGGGAATAAATAACGAGAACAATCTGTCCTCGAAGTGTGGCAGATCAGCGTCATCGTTGTGCGACTACAGTTGCAATTTGACACCTTTTTTTTTGCCACAATTTTTTGCTATTTGGATTTCCAATTTCATTTTATCAAATGCTGTTATGTCCAAATAAAGGCCTTTAACAAACAACGCATTTGCCTATCACAACACTATTATAGTGTTTAGCGAACCAATGCCTGTTAAATATCGTTCAAAAATACTAACCCCCGTATTAATAAACCCTTTGTTAGAGTTATCAACTTGTTACTCAGCAGTTATATCCAATTTGTGTATGCTATCTGACGTTTGCTAGCTAACTTACTTGTGTACATTTTTTTTTATTAGTAAGGGGGTAAATGTTTAGAATGAGCTTCAGAATTTTGTTTCTCCTTCCCTTTTTCCTACGACTTTTCGGAAATCTGCAGCGAAATGTGTCTTTGGGAGCCAATTGCAACGATTATCTCAAAGGAACGACCGTTTTGCTTTGCACCAACTGGCAATCTATGTGTTTTGAATTAATTTACAGTTTAATCAATCCTAAAATACAAACGCGTACAGTAGAAAATGAATGAAAATGTAAGCCACCTAACTACTGATCAGGATCGAATCCAACAAAAACATAAATTACATTTTGGTCCTCGTGTGTTGTTACATAATAATAGATTTTTTTCCTTTTCGTTTTGAAAAATGGCATCACGTACATTACCGCTTTGCGCTTCGATATAATATAATGCGTTTACTACTCAGGGCATCTACAATGCTCGAGGGTAATCTATATTAAACGTACATAAATACCTACATACGTATTTACTGATAACTTTTAATTAAGCTGAACGGACATGTTATCGTAAGCAACTTAATTCGAATACTTCTGGTAGTTTCGTTGCCTTTATTGTTGTATGAATAATAACCAATCGACCCAGGCCGGGCGTGGCAGATAGTAATTACTAATGAGTCACTGAATTTCATTGAATTACCTAAAAGCTTATCGTTATAACCTAAAACATACATCTCTTTTATTTCGATTGTAAACGATAAAATTAATTAATCATATGTATTTGCAGCCAGTCAGATATCAGACAATGTGATATCTCCAAACGAATAAGAATTGTATTTTTAGCTTTTATTTGTTCGAGTTTAAAAACAATTACCTTCACAAGATAAAATTTGTGTGAAAGAAAAATTAACCTTTAATTTCCAAAAATACTTCACTGCTGCAGTCAATGACTTTGCTTAACTCAAGTGCAAATGCGACACACGTTATATGTAACAAAAAAAATTAACACCCAGTAGTAGATACTGATACCGAAATATCGCTCATGGAGTAAGTACACAGAGAAAACTGGCGTGTTGCCAGGTTATCGGCTAATCAAAAATAGATTCATGCGTTTCGAGACTCCACAGCCAATGTGTATGTGTAGAGAAGCTTTCTCCATTTTGTGTATTTAACGATGTGAGTTTTCTAATTTTTACTCACATACATATGAAACTTAAAAAAATATGCACTCTTTTGAAACAACTTTTGAGACTACTTTTTTTCTGTTACCCAAATTAATTGTGAAATCGATACGAATGGAAAAATTAAAAAAATAAATTCTTATTTGTAGTTTTGTAATAATTCACTTTATTGTTGTCGTTTCAATAGCTCTCAAATGTATTTATAAAAATCGCGTACAAAGTCAAAAGCAACAAATTTATTAGTCATTCGATTCGATGAATCAATAAAAAAAAGGACAAATAAAAAGAAGTTATTTAGAAACACAATTAATCTCCAAACAGTTTTTTGCCCAAATCCATCATTCTGTGATTGCGACAAACACGTAGCGCATCGGCTTTCTTAAGGACAGCAACGACAGTAGGATTGACTTCGACCAGCTGACTAAGTAAGTCTTCGTACGCAGACTTGACGTTTGGCTGCAATGTGCCTATTTTGACCTTCTTGAGAGTTTGTACTATACCTTCAGCCCAGCCACTCTCGATGGTGAACTCGGATATCCATGGGATTAACGGGAGCACGCCGCACATAGTCTGCATACCGAGGAACCACAATTCAGATACTTCCATCCAGTGTTCCTTGTATGATATGGACACTACCAGTGCTGTTGGATCGTTCGACTCGTCAATATTGTAGGCATCCCAAAGAAAGCGAATGGTTGCTTGAATGTAGCGGCAAATTGAGAAATCGTTTTGTTTGACCTTCTTCGATTGCTGTTTGAGTAACAAAAGTCCGAGTATAGCTAAATGACCGTGCATTACGAGATTTTCGGGTATGTCTTTCAGTTCGGGCAAGTTGTCGTATACGAACTTAAGCAAGTTGATGAACGTGGGACTTTCCTCCGCAATTTTTGGTTCCAAGACAGTGAGATTCATCAAAATGTTGCAAAGACTAACAATGGCTGTGCGGGCGTCCTTCATTTCTTCCAGTTGTTTGGGCGTGAGTACTGGATCTGGTTCGTTCATTCGCTTTAAACGTTCTGCTCTTGGAATTGGTGGCCTCTTATAATGAGCAATGGAAAAGTAAAACTCCAAAAATTCCAGGAATACTTCATCTTGTTTTGTCGCAAACATTACTTTCCGGGCATCATCTTCAACAGCCAAGTGGCAGAGAGCGGGCAACATAACACGAAGTATATCCACTGGCGGTTCACCGGGCTTATTCTCCTTACGATGAGCACGAAGATCGTAGAACGTTCCGTTGGCCAGTTTAAACATAAATGGTAAAATCTTGTAGATTGCAGGACGCATAGCTGTGGTTTCCTGTGCTAGCCACGCTGACAAAATACGTACAATAGCACAAATGAATCCTTTGTCGCGCTCATTCGTGCTGTCTTTTATTTTGTCGTTTGACACTCGTGTTAGTACAGCGAGCACTTGATTAAAGGCTCCCTTTAGAGCTGTATAAGTTGTCTGTTTTTCCTTAGGTTCCAGATCAATTTGATCCCCAGCCATATGCTCAATGCAAAGTTCCAAAATGATGAAGCAGCACGTGATGAGCTCAGCGTTCTTAAATGTAGTTTCAAGCTTTTTCTCGTCCATTTGCATACGCACTTCGATGGCAGCCAGTTGCAACAGCAATAAGAAAAATTGTTTAGAGTCGTCTATGAATGCCCACTGCATTCCTAAAACCTGCAGCGTTGTGGCTATGAGATGAAGTGTTGGGTCACGTTGTTTGGGACCAATCTTGCTCTTGAGAATATCGCTGCAGCCCTTGAATACACTTTCTGGCCAAATCTCGCCAACCAATGAGTTGACTATAACTTCGCGACGACAGGTCAGCAAAATAGAAGAAAGAATTCTGCAAAGTTCAAATTTACGATCACTGTGATCGGTTTCCATATCCAGAGAGATTCTTTGAATTAAGGCGTGGAAGGGTTTTGGGTCATCAGTCCACGAAGCTGGCCCGAATTTACTTGTCAGCAGCACAATCAAATGCAAGGCCTCATCGGTCTGAAAACTCTGTTGCGAGTAAATTTGCGACATCTTCGGAATCGCGCCGATCGTAAGTAAGGCATTTTGTCCAGATTCGTAGCTTGCAATACTCTTTAAACAACTGTACGCTTCACTCACTACAATCAAGTTATCATCGTAATCATCATCATCGGCTGTCTCCACAATTTCAAGCAATGTCGGTATTGCATCAATCATATCCTTATGAGTAGCTAGTTCCTCTTCTTGGCAGAAGCACGTAAGAATAGACAGGGCCACACTTTTGTACACCAACGGTGGACAATCGTTGGGTAAATCCTTGGAGTTCAACAATTTCTTAAGAAAACCAAATCCAATTGCCTCAAAGAGAATCTTTTTAGCAGCTGGTGTACAATCCTTGCCCTTCACCAATTTCGTAACCATAAACAATGCTGCAAACTTTTCCGTGTCGCTCTTACTCCCTTTCAACATGGCAGCGCACTTTTTTATTGATTCTGGGATCTCCGCCATTGTGACCCGAAATTAAGTTTTGAATTATAAAAAAAAAATGTCTCTTTCAAATATTTTAGTGTCCGCGTTTTCCGCGTTTCCCCAACGGCGCACGTATGTGAACTGAATGGAACTATTTGTCTTTTCTGCTAGGAGAGCGAACGCCTTACACTTTTTCGGGATTATTTTGTTCTTTTTGTGTTTATTTTCGAATTGGATGAAATATTTGAAACATCCATGCATTCGAATCACTTTTGGTGTACGAACAAATTTATATTTAGAATATATTTCTCCAACATAGGGTGATAGCGCCAATAATTGGATTTCACTTTTTAATTTATTTTTTTATTTTTTATTTTTTTTCTGTATTAATTTGCTGTTTAGGTATGCATTTGGATCTAGTGAATGTATATAAAGGATCGTTGTCTTGTAGAAGAAACAAAATAATACAAACTTATATGGGTGGGAGTTTAAATTTTACATTGCTCTACGTCGTTAAGTATAGGAACTTCTTTATCGGTACATACAAATCTACAACTTAAGACACAGATCGATAAGGACCGGGATTGATTAGTAGGCTTGTTGCCTGCAAGCTGTAGCGTCGCTCTAGTCAAAACAACTGCGTTTGAATTACCGATGTTTCGTGTCTTCTACCACCAATTGTTTAAATTAACAGTGCTAATGATGTTGCGGCTAAAACTCAAAACTCAACTAATCAAGTGGAATATTGTGTCTCAGAAGAGAACAAATCGGGGCTTATGTTCCTGCGATGACCTTTACATGGCCATGCGATTCATTCAAGAAAACAAACACGGTTTAGTTCGGAAAGTGTCAATTTAAATTCAAGTATAATTGTACGAAATCGTTATAATAGGATATTGAAAAGTCAGTCTCATTGTTAGCAAATACAAAAAAATAACTCAGTTTCGTTTACTTAAATAAAATAGGTAGGTATATGAAGGGTGAAAAATGAAAATAGTTCAAATGATTAGTGATGCCTACTAGTGACTTTTACGCTTCACCTTAATAAAGTTACTTTGGACAGCTATATCGAGGTGATGATATTTTTCTATGTTAAGAAGATTATCATCACAAAACTCCTAATAAATTAAGGACAGAAAAGTATTATAATATGTACAGTGTTTTCGAATAAAACACAGAATCTTGCATTATGCGTAATTTAGTAAAGTACAACAAATTTTGTCTTAATCGGAGTCTTGTTTGTTATTAGCTTTCAAAAAAATACAGAGAAAGTTAGGGTCACGTCAATTCTGTAAGCTGAAGCAGTTATGCTTTAATTACTGATGCGGTGATGTGGACTTTTTCAGATCTCAGATTTTACGGTGCTCATGGAACGCGCAACGAAATTGATCTGCTTTTGTAAATGTATTAGTGCGTTAATTGACAACAATATCAGCTTCTATCAGTTGTAGATTCAAATGGCGTATTATTGGTGATTTGTAATCTTCAGATGACGAGGGAGACAATGACGGTAATAATTCCTCCGAAATCACATCCAACTATTTCTGTATTTTGTTATTTTGGTTTTCACGAAACTTTGCGCATTTATCTTGAAAACAAACTTCTAAAACTGACGTAAAAAAAAACAGCTGTGCAAATTATATTGGTGTGTGTTGATCTGAAAAAATATCGAGATCTGCAAAAAGTGATCCGAATCGAAAAAAAGATTTATTTTTCTGCCCAATGGAAAACCACATGAATTTCGAAAGCATAACATAAATGACACTTATTAACGAAAACCTACTTTTCTTTTTCAATCAGGAAAGTTTAAACGACGAAAAACAATGCAACTACGCCAAAATACAAAGGGTTAAAAACAAAATATTAGTAAGTGCTTCAGTTAATTACATCAAAGATCAAACGTAATTATTTGAATAAATATTTAAGTTTGTATCATTCTGTTTCTGTAGGCATTGGCCCATGCAACTACCAACTGCTGTGCGCACACTGTATTCGTTTCTCATTAGCTAAACGAAAATGAGGCGTAATGCCACACAACAGACGGACGTGCAGTGGGCTGTTCTAATTCTGGAAATGATTCCGTTCGTATCATGACGACTAGTGCCGACAAAGATACCAACCGTAAACAATATTTGTGTGCAACACAGGCGGGGTAAGTCTACCAGCTGGGTTGATAATACTGGGTTGATAATACCGATTAATGTCCACTTTCTTAATATTTTGTTTGGCACATATTCAATAGCTCGAAAAACTGCAATTTGTTTATAGATTGTTATTTAGAAATTTTTTTTGAAATTGTTGAGCAACGCGGTAACTATTGGTGATTAATTTGATTCCACTAAATCTGACAGATGAAACAACGTGCAGCAAGAAAAATTACGGGCAAACTTTGAAATATCGCTAGGTATTTATTACTTTTAAATTAAGGACATTAAACATCGATTTCTTGATGCTAAATTGCGCGTTAACAAAATGTTTTTATTTATAATGTAGGTCTAGGGAATTACACTGCACGCGGAATGAGGAACTAAACGGAAGGAAAAACTTCTCTGCAGCAACCGAACAAACGACCTCGAATTGTCATTCTGAAGTTTCAAAGGTTAAATTGCTTTGTTGATTACACAACCTTGCTTTACGCACAATGACGATGCAGGTGATACCTGCAAATTTGTTTTTCTTAATTTATTTCAGAACAATCATCTAAAAATCTATAATCCAACTCGGACAAACAGAACTTAAACAAAGGAAAATAGAAAATCACGGCCGAAAAAAACATCGAAAGCAAGACTTACCTTTCTGCATGCCTTTGTATCGCCTTTTCTTGTGGGGATCAGAGTGTTATCGAGATCGAAAAACAATGCGGAAATATTCGAAGGATTTGGTATCTTCCCAACCTTCATTATTTTGCTAGCTGCCATTTATTTATGTTTGGAAATTAAATTAATTGCAAAAAACAAGAAAGTTTCTCCGAAAACCAATGCGAGTAGTGCAAATTTATTGAAAGTTAGCCGTCGAAGTTTTCCGAACGGCCTTTTGTAATAGAATAAAAGACAGTGGAGAAGTCGCAGGCTCAGCTGATTTAGAAAATGTAAAAAGAATGGTATTGGTATAATGTAGTAAAGCTGAATGGGCGTATCCAAGAGGAATTGAAAGAATCGAACAATAGGTTTGTTTGACGTGGCGCACTAGTGCGCACTGAAAAGTGTCAGCTGATTTTCATGTCTGCCAAAAACCCTGCACAACCCTGAATATTCGGCTACTATATCGAACACAAAATATGTTGCCCTGAAGATTCTCAGTTTTTCCGCTAGGTAATTGTAAAATAAGCCAAAGATGATTGATTAAAAGAGATGGATAACTTCCGAACATCTAACCCCCCAAAACCCATTTGTTTACATTGTTGTTTTTTTTTAATTTTAACCCCATCTGTGAATACGTGTGGCATGGAGCAACAAAAAAGCATATTTCTAATGGCCGAAAAAAAATAGTGAAATACACATTAGAGAACACCGATTTTTTGCAATCAAAAACCAATTCATGACCTCACGTATGCTACAAAAGAAATGATTTAAATGTGGGTGAATTCATGTATTTGTCTGTAAAACGGCTTTTAGGCAGCCGGCATTCCAAAGTTTTCTATAACTTTATTCCATTATCTTTGAAATAAGCGCTTTCTTTTCCTCAGAGATACAGATAAGGGAAATTAAAAATATGCATATTTTTCGATTCTCGATTTTCGATTTATTTATGTTGCAATTACACGATCACATATTCCTAACGCGGAAAATTAAAGGGATAATAAATAGCCGCCTGGCTGAAAAGGACAGCATTAGCAAACACGATAATAAACGTGCCACTTGTTTTGGTCGTCCATCTTGTTCACGGAAATATAGTTTATATTTTTATACAATGGATAACGAAATTCCGAGTTCCTATAACACAAAATGACTTCCGGAAGTAATGAATGGACAACTATTTATCTATTTCGTATAAGTGATTGATTTATTGTTAGTTTAAACTTGTGCCTTTTTTTTTTGACTGGATTTGTCGGCTTCCTCTCCATAAACATCAACTGCAAAAACTAATCACGTGACCACTCTGGGCCAATCAAAACTGAAATACATCTTGTAAGACAGCTGTCTTAATAAAATATGAATCCGAACGTCCCCAATGAATAAGGTAGTAGAATTCTTACAACTATTGGCCTGAACGCACCTAATAATCAATTGGTATAAGTTGACCCGAAATTGAAATGTCAAACAGTGGGGTAGAAATAGTGGTTTACTTAAAATGTCAGAAGGTGGTTTAATGCGACGAAGAACATTATTAAATGGTAGGTATGCTTTTCCAAAAATTTAAGTGTATCTAAATAATTTAAGAACGCTTTTAGGGTCAACTATTAAAGATGAGACTGATGAGGAAGGTCTTATATCTTTAGAAAAAATGGACCGTGCTTCCCCAGATCTGTGGCCACAAGAGAGTAAGGAAAATGTGTTTATTTGGTCTTGTCTTGTTGATAACTTGATAAGACATTGCTTTTCAATCGTTCAATCGATACTCGAAATAAATCTGTCATAGTTTTATTTTAAAACTACCTAACGACGTTTTTATTAAAAGCTATAATCTCAATCTGTGCAATCGTTAAAATAATTTGTCTCTTAAAGTTCCAGGCATTACTGATTTCGTAGCGATGAGTGATACACCAATTCATACAATACCTTCAACTTGGTCAAAAGGTCTGTCACAAGAAGATATAAATGCTATGCACGGTATTTGTTTTACTTATTTTTTATTTAAAATGTGAACATTTAAATCACGATTCCAAAACAAAATTTCAGAACTAGGCGTTTTGTCTACAAATGGATTGATTATGGAGATTAAGAAGTTGTACGATGAGTCCTATCAGCTCGGTGTAGTTGAGGCAAAAGAAATGACCCGAGGGAAATACTTGGGCATATTCAGCAACACAAAAAAGAAGTCTCCTTCGTAGCAGTTGCCTCAATGTATGCATGTGAAGCCAGTTAAAAATGTTCGTGTAGCTTAAAACTTTACGATAGAATTACAAATATATTCAAAAATTTATAAACAAAATAATAAAAAAGCAGAGACAAGACAGTAACAAAAACATTGTCTCTGATAAAAAAATATATAATAAAGGACTAGGTTCACTTCTAAGCGAGGGGTCCGAGATTCGAATCCTACAAAAACCCAAATTCTAACTCAGGGTTTTTTCCACTGCGCCACCTCTCGCGAACGTCTGACAAACATCCGAGAGTATAACTGTCCTGAAAGAGCTTCTCAATTAGCCGTTTGGAGTCGGCACAAAATTGTAGATCCCTTCCATTCGTTCCAAAAATCAAAAACTCACACAAAACGAATGGTTGTAAGAAGCTAGGTCAAGGGTCCCTCGGGACCTGTTGCGCCAACTATGTATGTATGTAGGTTCACTTTTTGTTTGCTTAACCTTAAACTTTGATAAAAAAACTTTTGAACAGACATTGATACAAATAGATCTTACAGGTCGCAGTGTCAGTCAACAGTCAAAAACCCTAAACTCGTGGAATATATTGGTACATGCCTATAAAACTCAAATTCGTGCATATTGCGTTTCTTAAGATGCATAAATTTACGGTAAACATTAAAGCTTGCAATTTCAATTAAGGAACACACACTTGGAAGTTGTGATATAAAAAAAAAAAAAAAAAAACCAACTGTCTGTACAAAAGAAAGATATTAACAATCAAGCCGTTTACGCTACAGGACACAGGAGGTCACGTCGAACTAGACGTACATAAATGCACGAAACACATTGCGTGATTCAGACCAGATTTTACGAATTTACAATGGCGAATTTTTCCATATAAAATTATCCATATGTGGGAAGGTTAAAAATGATTATTAGTAAGTCCATTATCCCCTCCTGTGTCCATTCGGGTAAAACAGATTGAGTTGATAATGGATTGTTGTAAACCAGGGTTAGAGGTAACTGAACTAGAAACCTTTACGCATCTATCTACTATGGTAACTCTATAACCAATTTTTGGTTTCGTAATTTTGAAACAATTTTTTTTTTTTTAAGTCTACCATAATTTTTACACTTTTAAGTAGCAACTCTACCTCCTAATGCTATCATTTCCTGCCTTTCAGCCTGGGACTTGTGAATATCCTTATTCCTGGCTGAGCATAAAACCAAGGCGTGAGTTTGCAAATTCCACAATTTAAAAATCCATTTTAATCAAAGACATACATAAATATGAACACAACTACCAGAAGCAAAAAGATGGGTTTTGATGCCTTTTATCGTACATAGAATAGTTGCAGTACTGAAATTAATTAAGAATAAGCAAGGTGGCAAAAAAAAAAAAAACAGTTCCAGTAACTAATTATTAACCGCCCAAGAAATCTTTATCTATTGAAAAATTGCACGATATAATAAATAATTGATGCCCTGTTCTCCATTCTATTAATGCCATGCACTGTTTCAGTGTAACTGATGGTAGTTACATTTCTCTGGCCAGCCCGTGAGTAGTGCAAAGAACAAATTCGAAAACCTATGTGAAATAAGAATAGCATCATGGTAAAACGAGTGAAATACCTAATGGATGCTGTTAAGCCATACCAACTTATCTTCGGCATAATTGGCCCCGCACCAATACCAAGTTTATCTAATAAAGCGCCAATTCGTTTGACAATTTCATCTGTATTTTACACCTACAAGTTTTGTCTTATAGCAGCGACACTGATTATAATATCGCAAGGTTACACGTATCTAACAGATCCCGGTAACTTCAGTGTTGATTTCTTATCGAATGGCCTTCAGTTTGTTCAATTGTTAACTTTGGCAATAATACAACTCATTATGCACATTATTGTGGTTTTGAAGTATAAACACCTCAAGCGTATTTATTTCGATGTTGTTACAATAGAAAGGGATTTGAGGCATTTTTCAAGCAAAATAAATATCGATTACTCACACCGTTTATTTAAACGGAAGCTTTTTCTCGTTTCGGGTCTAATGCTTTTAACGATTCTCTTCACACCTGTCTCTAACATATACTCGATTATACAACATTCGTTCCCAGTTTTATTGTGGTTAATTAGCATTTTTTCGGAAATTGCGATTCGCTGTAAAAGTGTAGAGTTTTGTGTTATGGTACAAATTTTCGATGAATTACTAGGAGAATTACTGACCTGTATCAATGAGTCGCAGAGAAGTTTCAATCCTTCAACCGGCCGACTATTTACTGAACGCTTACTTCTCCAAAGAAGAATACTATGCATTCAAAGTATTCAGTCAAAACTGTGGATTGCTATTAATGGGTTAATGGATTACTTTTCGCTAACGATACTTTTACTGTTTGTGTACAATGGACTTACGATTACATATATAATTTACTGGGTGTATCTGAAGTTTGATGAAGATGCCTGTTTAATAAATATATGTAAGAGTACAACATGGATCGAGAAACCAGAAAAGTGGTAATTATACCCACAATCTGCCACCTTTTTGTATCTCGAATCAAAGTTATAGTTAATTGTGAAATACACAAAATCATAGTGGTCTTTCTTTTTTTTAGCTAGGATGTGCACTCTTTTCTTTCTACTATTGGATATATTTATACCGTGCTACCTTTGTGACCTATGTATTCAAACGGTGAGAATATAATATCTATATTTTATGTTGCTATTTAAGTATGGACTAAAGGCTATCCAGACTATCTAAACTTTAATAATTTTTAAATTGAACTGTAATGTGAACGCCGTGTAACTAATGGGCACCAAAAATGACGAACACAGTCGCCCCACTTAAAATTCCACAAAAAAAAAGGCCTCCCGATTTACATCAAGTCCTAGCATAGGAATTTCTAAGTATGCATGCGGCAGCAATGGTGCTCCTTTGATTTGTACAGGCATGATACTCAGAAAATCCTATGCAGGACAAGGTCACAGGGAGCTTGTAGGCAAATGTACCGTTTCTGCTCTCAGTTGACCATCTAGTTTGTATCATCTTCGATATGGACGATTCTAGCGCCAGTACTTTTCCAAACGTTTATTTCAATAACTACCTATACTTTTAATTGTTTATTAATATTTTTTTTTTGCAGAAAGTTCTTTGAAGCCAACAAATCAATCAAATCCTTAATCATATTGAATCCTGCCGCTTGCCAATTCATTTATTTATTCTATAGTAGGGACCATTAAGGCGCAGTTACTCATGTGTTTGTGTGGGTTGGATGTCGCAAACATCTGCAAATATCAGAGATTATTTATAAGTCCTAAAATGTTTCTTAATTAAGCTTTTTCGGATTCGCAAATTACAATAAAATTGTAGCTCTGGTAGTACTCATTCAAACGAAAATAAATGACTTTGAAAAGCTAGACCTACGGTGCTTTATGGCCCTGTTGTGATTTTGACAGCTATTTATTACGTTTTAGTCCCGTTAATCCTGCAGTTGATGAGTATTTACTAGTCCATTAGTACTTACCTTATTATCCAAAATCGCAGCACTTTCATAGAATAGGCTAACCTACTCATACTTTTTGATAATATTGATTTAATGGTGAATGCTAAAATGCTTAACGGATGTGCGTTGACCAACATATCTGATATTATAACTGTTGCAGAGCCAACAATCCTATTCCCTACTTTATTAGAATATAACGAGAAATAATGTCATGATAAGCCACCCTTTAACATAAGATTACCACATCCGACGACCTCAATTCAGACTAGTCGAGGGTGCTTCTCAACATCGTATCTGAGATTTGATTTGACGATGTTGTATCTTCGTAAACAAGTGATATCATATGTTTGTTAACAGCTTGTTTATCAATGTGGTCCTTGTGCAAATCAGGTAAACCAACAATCGGCCGTAGTGATTCACAGATTGTGACATATACCGAAGGGATGCCATCAAAATCGTATTGTAGTAGTGTTCTACTATGTTTTTGAGGAAAAGGCATAAGATGATGAATGGTATTTGGAACACGTATTATTTTGTAAAATAGCTTCAACTATTGGCAAGAACTTTATAAAATTTATATAAATATTTTAGAAAAAAAGATCATTAGGTACTATTTGATAAAGCCGTCAATATGCTTTTAATTAGACGGTGGGTCCCTCTTGAAAACTTTTTATACTTACTACTATCGAAGTTTAATTGATTATTTTTGTTGATGGGGTCTATTGAAGATAATTGGAAAATATTTGCCTTTAATTAAATTCCGAGAAAGACTTTCGAAAAACTGAATAATCTAAAACTCCTCGCCTTCCCAACGCAGCCAGCGTCAAGCATAAGTACTGACAATTAAGGAGGCGTGTAGGCATCTTCGTCGACAGTCAGGCTGCGATTAAGGCTGTTGGTTCAACTAAGTCAACGTACAAGCTTGTTGTGGAACGCAGGGAGACACTGACCAGGGCTTGTCATCGATTTGAAATCACTCTCTGGGTTCCCGGCCATAGGAAGATTGAGGGGAATAAGAAAGCCGATAAACTTGCCAGGCGAGGCTCTGCTCAATGGATGAACCTGACGAACTGCGTCATTTCAAGGAAGATCGGAGCAGCATACGAGGATGCCAAAACATTCAAAGTATCCATTTTAACAAGATCATCATATTTCTCAACTCCACAGGCTGGGCCTCAATCTATCTATACTGGGTTCAGTATACTGGATTTTCTTAACATCTACTTAAACCATTTTAGCTGATTCCGTTTCTATAGGTGAGATACCATGTATCAGTCAATAGTCAAAATCTTAGATATGAGTTGGGACATAGGTACTCTCTAAGAAGACTTCTAATACGCTACCCAGGTAGATCGCAGACTGAGCTATGTTGAGTTTTTAGTTTGTGTATAGCTATTCTCACTTCTTTTTTATCAGGCGGATGGAGGGTTTTAGTTTTTATTCGTCTAAATTCAATATGTAGTTAATTTTACCTGAAATTTTCCGCTGCGGCGTCGGAAAATTATTAACCTCTAACATTTTGAACTTGCATAAACACGACATATTTAATTTGGAATAAGAAAAGTGCATTTAAAAAACAATTCATTGTGCCTAATAGCACAAGATATCAAACTTTTCTAACATTTTTTTTTCTTAGTATGGGAAAATTATGCGAGTGATTCATGATTTCAAACCAACTGATACCGATGTCCTTATGAAAATGTGCCTCAGGGAGTACTCTCTTCAACTGATACATCAAAAATTGTTTTTCTCTTGTGGTGGATATTTCAATATTAATCTGCAATGCTTTGGGGAAGTAATAATAATAACAAAAATGATATCAATATAAATTTAACAAATGTTTTCTTTTCCTTTCCAGATTGTTCTGGCAATAACTACTTACATTGTTATATTGATCCAATTCAAACTGCAGGCAGAGAAGATGTAAACACTTTAAAACAATAAAAATATTCGTTCGATTAATTGTTTGTTTAAATACCTAAGCACATATTACCCTTTTTTTTGTGGAAAATGGCAGTACGACAGAAGATGCGTTTTCGAATTCGGAGGAAACCAATTGTGACATTGGCAATTTTTTGTTATTATACCTAACCGAACTCATTATCTGAAATTTGAGTTTTTTGTAGCAACATTATTTATATTTCTCATTTTCAACACCGTGGTCTTCCTTATAATTTTTGTCGTCATCAGCAAATCGTTTTTATATGAAAATTAATACTAGAAATAAATAATAAAATACTACAAAAAATTTGAAGGTGCATTTCAGCCTGAAACGTAAATCGTACGTTTGACTCTTCAACTATGAGTAGGTAGGTAAACAAATTGTTGAATTTGTAGCATACAAAAACAGATTTATAGTCGATAGAAAATCAACTAGTATCCGAACATAGTTTATACGGAACCAAAACAAAAAATGTTAACATGTATCGCACCCGCAAGCAGATATGTTTACCTACCACTATAAAAAAATAGTGCTGGTAATTTTTTCGTCGCCCTAACTAAGTTTCCTCGTACTGGATACAGATGAGTGTTCACGTTAGCAGGTGGAGCATTGAAATCCAAGCATTTTTTTCGCCAACGACAAAGGGTTTTTTTTTATCAAACGAACAACCATTAGGTATGTAGCACTGGGAACTGCAAGTGATGAATGTGGCAGCATGCACCACGAGTGCATAACCATTGAGAGAATTGCAATTGTTTCCTGTACGATAAGGTTGACGCTACCGGTGAAGTGGTGAAAGCAAGCCAACTGTGACCAGCAAACGGTACGAAAATAACAAAAATTCGAAAACAAAACAAACTAAGCACATCTGGCAGAATGTAGGTGAACTGTATTTTGTATATTGACCTAGAGCTCCGGCACTTAATATGCTGTACACCTTTATTGTTGTATTGCGGATATACTTCCATTGCTGTATCAAAAGAACACAGAACAAAATCGATACCGTAACCAGGAAGGAGCCCAAACAACAACTGGTTGCTAACCAAGGACTTAACCTAGTGCAAAACAATAATTAATGTACACGACATTCTCGTTTCCGTCCTGTTCTAATGTTCTTACAACTTCAGTTTGTTCATTCCTCTGTTGTGCTCTGCATTGAATGCGGAACATCTCAATTGCTGTGTAAGGCATAGAGCAGTATTCAAGAAAATAAAAAGCAACGAGACTGCAACTCAAAAAGGATGCATCCTCAATCAGAGCTGGAAAATTACAAGTTACAAGTGGAACTGCTACAAGAGAAACTGCACCGAAGGTAAGAACGATGAAGGAATATTTTTTACTTTTTTCATTGACGGAGAAAAGAAAGCTCCTGGCTATAGAAATAATAAAAATAAAATTAATTTCGTTTTCTTGGTTGGTGTATGTTTCTATTTTCGTGTCCATAAAAGTGAGGATAATCGCCAAGAACTGGAGGGCAAATTGGAGCAGATAATGAAAAAGCGAAACGAGCAGTGAGTAATTTTGTCCCCTTGTATACTTTTTTTGAAAGTGGAAAAAAACGGTTGATTTTCTATAATGTCGTTTCGTTTTTTTTTTAGTGAAAGGACATTAAGGTCAAGAAGTCAGAGAAAGTATCAACAATTCTTAGATGAGCAAACAAAACGAAACGAACGCAATCGGACACTGGTTGAAATGTTGGAACGTATAGATCAGCAGGCGGCAGCGCTTTCGGCACGAAGTGAACGCTTAAAAATGATGAAGGTGACTTATTTAAATTAACGCTCCGTAATATGTATGTATATTCATGTTCCAAAATGTTCGAGTTACTTTCGAATATTTATGAGTTCATTGGAATTTTCGTTAGCTCAGATAGGTACCGCAACGTATGCACAAAGTACCTCCCCCACTTCCACAACTCATGCACTGACGAATAATGTCACCCCTAGCCAGCCCTAACGCAAAAGTATATCCACTTGGAATTCTTGTGATGCTGTCATACAGGATATCCTGCCGCAAATCAATGCGTACACTTTGTAGTTGTTTAGTTTTCTCTTCTGTCTGCCTGCGGTAGAAGTCACCATTTATGGAATCTAAGAGTGGGGTGATTCGCAAACTATCTTTTCTTTTACGACATTTCTTTGAAGCGATGTTCTTTGCTTTTATAACAGCGTTGTGACGTAGTCACGTACAATTTAAGTGCCGTGCTGAAAACTGGGGCGCGACCAGAATGCATATGAATTTATTTATCTATATACCTAAGTAGCGAGTAGATGTGCGTATAATAGTGCTTCAAGGTTTACAAATCTGAAAAAGTAGATCGTATATCAATAGGGGCACAGCATTATTTATCTTCATTCTGCACATAAAGTGGTAACACTTACTTAAAAATCACACATTTCTATGTACTTTGTTGAATAAGTATGTACAAGTACATTATAATGCATTGCGACAGCGAATATTGTCTCTAATTTCGATGGCTTAAAAAAATATCGCCAGTGTTATGTTGTTTCGTGACAATTCCAGCAACCATTGACTTAGACATATTTTCATGCAGCCAGCAGCACCCAGCAACAATGCAGCTCTTGACGTTTTTGTTGATATGCGATACGAATACTGGATGATGGATAGCGCGTCAATAGACGAGTTGTGATTTTTTCCCATCGATGGAAACGATAGCAAGGACGACGTAATCTATTTATTATTGGTACAAATGTAGGTGTATACTATTTAGTTATGTAGGTATATAAGCCTATACCCGTATCGCTGTAATACCTTTACCGGAGATCTGATTTGAAGTATTATCGTGTGGTTATACAGTATATTGGTTACGCGTCTGTCCAAAGACCCATCCCAATGTTTTGGCCAGCGTTCTGCCTGAAAATGTATACATACTTGTTTGAGGCATATTTCAGGATGAAAGAAGGTCAAGTTTAATAGGATTGTTTGGGATTAAGTTTTAAGTATAAAATTGGGTTAAGCGAGATGTCTTAAATGTGATTTTTTCATGATTCTACCATTATTTAGTATAGATCTTTTATCTTTTTAGTTATTGTCTATCCTTGAATGCGGGGGTAATTGCATACCTCTCTCAAAAAGGAGCCATTGCAGAAGTTTGGTGCATTTTTTTTTTCGCCGCCCGTTGTTGTGAAATAATTGTGCTTGTACCTCCTTTAACAGCTCTTCATATATGAGCTATATAGTGGACTGCAGAAGCGTATGCGCAATCCGAGTAGTTGTTCAATCATTTCCATTCATAGTTGAAGAATTAGTACAGCAATTTCACGAAACTCGGAAGCCAAATTTAGAGGTATTATTATACTAGGTTCTTCGTATAGGTACTGTGATTGACATAACACTATGATTTACTTACGCTTTAGTACCTAATCATTATTTTTAAAGTTAAATTAACCAAACTCCTGGTTGTAAAATGTTTCATAGCAAACTAGCTGACAAAAAGAACTTCGTTAGCACAAAATTCGTTCAATAATATAACAAAAAAATTTAAATATTTTTGTTCGTATTTTAAGTGACAATCCCCGTTATTTTGTTTATATTTTTCCTATACAAACATTCCTCCCCTATTTCATTCCCTTACAGTTTTGTTTATAACCTTCTACCTATACAATAAAAAATACATTAAATTATCTCTTGGAAAACTGGAAATGTAAAAAAGATAAATTACAACCACACATACAAATACTTTAATCCCAACGGCGTGTAAGCAACCTACCCCAACAACTACCCAAAAAAGCTGAAAACATACAACACCTCTACAACAAAGAAACACCCGCATCATGTCATATCTGCGGCGAACGACGTACCCTCAGCCTCACCATAGCACACCCCCTGCAAGAAAGTAAACTCAATCTGCAAAAACAACACCAACCACAATTTATCTTATCTGCTACCAAACATGAATTAAAAAAAAAAAAGATATACAAAGCTATAACCACTCGCAACTATTGACTTTGTAGTTTATTTACTAGTTAATAAAGTTATAATAATAATACATAATAATAACCAGTATATTACGGATTGAGTATTACGAAAGCGCAAATCCTATTTTCGCCCCTTTTATTGATATGCGAAATCTGATCGACAGAAAGGACATTATAAATTAATTCTTAGTACATACTTATGTCTATATCTGAAATTTCTGTAATTTTTTTTTTTAAGTAAGTAGGTAATACAAAACTGGTTTGACTATTTGTTGCAGCAGTTGACGAAGTCTTCTCTTCTCTGTCTTTAGCTGTGTATTTAGGAAAATATTTTTAGTGAAACAAATTTCGGGACTTATGACCCACCCCATTGGGGTGGCGCCGATAACGTCATCATGATATGATTGAATTGAAATATTCATCTCCAAATATTAGTTCTAATCTACATTGTTTTGAATTAAAATCATAATTTTATTGGAATTACATTTAACAGTAGGTATATTTAATTTCTTTGCAGCTACAATATGAATTGTATTTCTCGAAACTTGTACAATCGTACTCAATGAAAGCACTGCAAGGCATACCTACGACTTCAATTCTTCCGATTCAGACGCCAGCCAACAACTTTGAAAAAGTTAAACCTGATGATGGTGTTCGAGTATTACTTAACAATAGCAACAGTACACCTCGATTTCAAACAGTTCCTATACCTCTGGTTGTACCAATCCCAAATGAACAAAACCGATTTCAACATAGTTGGGCATTCGCAACTGCTCCACCGGGTGTTTTACTAACTCTCGCCAACACTTCAACTCATCCTTCCACGGACATGTGTGATGATAAGAAAAACGAGTCCAACTTTAGTTTTGATTACTCGCAGTTCCCCATTGGATACCTTCAGACACCGACAACAACCACCCCAATTGAATGCAATGTGGCCCAATCGTACTTGCAACAACCGCAGCGGCAATACCGACCACCAGAGGAACACATGCAGCCATTGTTCACACCCGATGATGTTGTTAAGCAGTTGAGACCGGATTTTGAAGCCAGAGATAAAACATTAACATCTTTTTCATCTACGAACGTTAAAACTGATGAACCATTTTTAAAAAAGACGCAGCCAGAGTCCAATTCGCATGTTTTTGACTCGAGTACTGACCTAATTAACAAAAACACCAATTACTTAGAGATCTATACGGACAAAGAAAACGGTCACCAGCCTGAAATCTTATCAACGATTCGATCTGAAGGTTTAAAGGTTGATAAATTGCTCAACATAACCCCGAACAGTACTTCTCAGCATATAAGTGAAGATGGGCGGTTTGTGAATAGAGGAAACAAAGCTAATACCATTGATTTCCGTACCGACAATGACAAGTACATCAAATATATAAAAGGAATGAAAGAAACGTACGATAAAAACGCTCAGGCTCCCCTTTCTTTTGACGTGACTCCTACAACAGAGCACAGCATCGATAACATCACGACAACTCTTCGAATACAAAAAATCGATGAAACGAATGTCGAAGACGATGAAAAAATAAACGACGTTGAAGACAACGAAAAGAACACTTCATCGGCCTTCCCTTCTTTAGGTGGTAAATGTAGCATGGAAAATATTGGTGATGAAGCCCTTACGAAGGAACCATTGAAAAATAAAACCGAAGGAAACACATCTAATACTACTGCCAGGACCATAGATCCCAGTAGGGATACGGAACAAATAGCTTTATTTAATGGGACAAAAAATTCCAAAGATGAACGCACTGGAGCAAATAATAGAACCACTGCAATTATTGATGGAGGTGAATATACAGAAAGTACCTTGGCAAGTACAGATTTGGAGACAAGCTACCGTCCTTTGCATTTCGACAAAAAGGAGAAAATGTCGATTGAAAAAATTGAAACAGCTATTTATGGTGAACTTTTACCGAAACCTGAAAGCTTGATTTTCGCTGACTTACCAGATAAATCGAAAGGCACTATAGTGCAAAAGGATATTGAACAAAATTCTCAGCAACCTGAAGAGTATGAGTTTAATAATTCGGCAAAGAATTTGTACGAACAAGATACGGTGGTTGGGGCTGAACCCCCAGTTGAACTACATCCATCGAACAATGAGCAGAGCGACACAAAAAATGAGAATGATAAATATGACGATAATGTCGGTGCAGGATTGCAGGAGTACGACTACACCTATTCGGACCCGTCACAAGAATATAAAGTAGACACTGAGGAAGCGGTACAAAATTATAACTACCCAGATCCTTCTGAAGAGTATAAAGAAACAAATCCGGAAGACACACAAAACTACGCCTACTCAAATCAAGCACAGGAGTATAAAGAAGTTATTCAGGAAGAGGTGCCGCAGCAAGAATATCAGTTTACAGAAGACGGCCAACAGCCACAAGCCGATAGCTATTCAACCGATTACCAAAACTACGACGCGTCTCAATATCAAGGCGAATATGACCCCAACGCATATCAGTATGATTACGAACAACAACAACAGCAATACAATGACACTAATCAAGCACAATATGCACCGAATATGTATAATCAGGAGTATCAGCAAGATCCCTACTCAGGGGAATATGCAAATTATGAACAGAACGCATCCAGCGAAATTGATCCATCTCAAGGGTACACCTATACCGACCAACAGTACGCGCCTGAAGAGCCAGTAGTGCTTGAGGAACAAATCGAGGACAAGGTCACTTCTAAGCAGGAGCCAGTCGGAGCGGATGCGGAAATGGATGTCCCATATAAAATTGATCAAATCAATGAGGAAACGACACCGCAAAAGGAAGTCACGCCAACGTCAATACTCTCCACAGATAAGCACACTGATCTTGCTCCCACAAAAAAGAAAAAACGCGTCAATTTCGTTGATAGTGAAACTGACGAGAGTTCAACGCTACCTAAAGCTGAAGCGATTTCGAGTGAAAGCGATTTCGATTTTTCAGCAAACTAATGGGACACAGTTTAAGATTTAAAAGTAGGAACATGCAATAAAACTAAGAATAAACTGACAAAACAAATTGTTTTATTGTAGATATCGGTAAAATACTCTTTTACTATTTAATTTAGTTCTTGACAGCATAAATCAATAGAGTGAAAATTAATGCTTCGGAAATGCAACGCAACGCGAAACCTAAACCCTCGCTTCAATAACATCGAAAGACGTTTCATTCTCGTTAGAAGTGTGTTAATGAGACTCTCAGTTATACTCATACATAAAATAAGACATCATAAGAAATAAAATAATAAGGAAATAATTGTACATGTACTTTTTTCGGCAAGTTTCATTATTATGGAGTCATGTTTTTTTTTTTCTTTTTTTTCTATTTTCAATATTCGCATTTACGAAAAACTAAAACTCCTTGTTGCTCGAGTATAGGTAAGTGCATCCATTCAGAGTTTGAAGTTTTTGTTTGCTCCTCTGTTCTCTATATGAAATATGATTAGGGGAATATTTATCTCTATAATTTTTGAAACGATATAGCTTAGCGTTTTGAGGTAGTATTAGTTTAGCCGTGTACACTATACCCCTATTGCAAATGAGCCGCAAATCACTAAACTTTTATGCACAGCTCGGCAACCTATATTTAGCTACCTCTGCAAGCTTTTTATTTTATGATTTAGAGCAATTTATAGTTGTTTCGCTCGACTGCATTCATGCGGATGCCGTACGTGTTTTTCACACCTAAAAGCAGTATATGTAGGTATACACATGAATTTTTAGTTGAGATAGAGTTGTGTTGCCAAGCGAAGTTCTCTCCAGGTAGAGGTAGAGGAATGCATTTTATTAGTCATTGATTGGAATCCATGTACGGAAGGATATTTCGGACAATAATTCAATATTAACACTAAACTGTAGATCACAAAACGACATGTTATAGTACTAAAACCACTATATTAGGGTAAGGTGCTTTTGCCTCAGTACAATTAATAATAATTTTTAAGGAACCTAAGACTATGGGTTAATGGGCTCAGATCACAAGAAATAGCTATATAATTCTGATTGGCTAAAAGAGTTTGTATTCAAATGATATATTATTCTAAGCTACTTACCTGTTTCTTATACTTACCGCATATATTATGTGAGATACAACAGGCTTCCGTCCTCTGTGATTCTACTTACGTTGCTTCCTGTTGACCAGACCAAGCGCTCTGGCATCAGCTATTATGGCTCAGTCGTTGGTAATTGATGTGATACTTAGATGCGGTCTATGTCGTCGTCTCGAAGTGGCGGTTGAAATTCTAAAACTCACCTGGCGCCTGGCGGGAAGAATATTGTTCAGTAGAAGTATTTTTGTTTGTTGGCTTACATCCACATCTTTGTACATATCATAGAGTTTGTTGTTGTATCTTATTATGTCGTTTTCCATTGAGACAAAAAATCTTTTTTTTTTATCGAAATCACTTTTCATATTCGATTGGGTAACAAAAATCATTTTTTTTTTTTGATTTCCAGCCATAAAAAATATTTTTACAAATCTGCAAGTATGACAAAAAGAAATCTGCATTGCAGATTTCTATAGAAAATGCCAATAGGCCTCTTCGGAGCTGCAATTTGAACCCTTTGGTATTTTTTTGTAGGGAACCAATATCATTCAAGCAATCCGTGAGCTACAGCCAGAAACCTATTGCGCTACTGCGAGGCCAGCTGAGGCAGCCACTTGAACGACGTTGTGTTCCATAATTAATGGGAATGTTTCAGTGGCGTAGTGTGTGTTGGACCGCCCGGGGCAGACTCAATTTATGCCGCCCTTTTGTAACTTGGTAAAATTTCTGGAATCGAATAACGTTACTTTTGAAATTTCGAAATATCTCGATAACAAAAGTTCATTTCTAAGGTAATATGGTCATTTCTAACTGAATAGCATCAGGCTCAGTTTTTGTCTATATTATCGTAGGGTTACCATTATTTTACAAAATTCATTCGGATTTTCTTTGTTTGCCTTTAGTCGTTAAACATTTCCTTTATTTTGCAATTCTGAATTAGCATTTTGTTTTTTTTATTCATTAAATATGTCAATCATTACACGATTACTGATTGGCGTTTTTATCTTTCGCATTTGTTGGAAATGATTTTTGATGTATCTCAGAAACAAAACTTTTCAGTTCTAGGCGGCTACAGTTAGCATTGCGTACACCTGCCGAAAACGTATCCGAGTACCTGAACCCGTCCTGGTACGTAATCCTGGCACTAACTACTCTACAGATACGATTTACTAGATGTACACAAATTACAGATTTAAGAGTTAAGTGGGTCAAATCAAGTGCCTTAATAAACACATCTTAATTTATTCAAAATAATCCTTTAATTTGTATGCTTGTGTTGGCATCTATGCTCAGCATTTGCCACTTGAATACCAATTAATTTCCAAGACATTCAGAAATTGACCTACTGCTAACCTTCAGGCATGTCCTATCGGGGATAGGCTACAGTTAAAGCTGCGTTGGGTGGCTATGTAAAGGAGGACTTATAGATAGGTGGGCATACATCAGTTGAACGTAACGAATTTTCTTGCAAATCATTGCAGAGAACTAAAGCACACTTTGGTTTTCTCGAAAGATAAACAAAACTATACGATTTCATTACGAAAAAAAAACCTGGAAAATTGTATAAATTAGAATTCACTATACGAACTTCAGAAGTTACTAGGTACTTCATGGGTACGTTTCCTGCTCCCTTCCCAACCGACAATCATAATCGGCATGGTATGATCGTAAATTTCAGTCGAACCGTGCCAGAAACTCAGAAATATGGATACAGCAGGAACAGCAAGCAGTGCACCTTCACCTTCATGTCTATTCTACAGCATCACCTTAGACTAAGACATGATGTACCCGACCGACTACATTGTAACGCTTAGACAAGAAGCAGGTGTGCCTTACCACATACATGAGACATCATTTGGAAAATCTTTGGTACACATAGCCCTCTAATTACACATACAAAAAAGTTTATCGCACGTACATGTCTGTTTCGTAAAATACTCTCAGGAACAATGAGCAAATTATACAAATTGCTTGAGATTCAACGAGAAATAATTTGCAATTGCTTTTGATGTGCCTACAAGCAACTTCCCTGCTTGTGGCAAAGTAGCATTTTCACTTTTACTTTAACAAGGACCTTGCAAGGGTGATGAAAAGGCGAGAACTTGGGTTGATTATTGAAAGCAATTCCAAGTGTTTCTGGAACGACAGATAGGAGACTTTATCGCATAATGTAAACACTTAGCTACCTCAATCTCACACAGCTAACGAGTAAAATACGAAAAATTATGCAAGCAATTAAGTCATTATGCTAACCCAGTCGCAGGGAGTTATATCCTTGGACGCTGTGTGGTGTGCGTAGCTAGCAAGTTGAAAAACTTATTTGGGAAACACAAAAAAAAAAAAAACCAAACCATCAAATCAACCCCTTTCAATTAGACCATACAAAAATATAATGTAGACGCTAAGAATGTGGCTGAGCTCATCGGAGCAGTAATAATAATCGAAGAGTGATAATCTATATTCCATTATATGGTATAATTTCCATATAAATTTAGGTTTTTTTTTTCTCGTGGAGAATTTCACGAAGTTTTTTCTTCATACATACCTATGATTGTAGAGTTTGCATACATACGTATTCTCAGGGACTGATGTAAGCGGAAGCTACCGTTTCTTATGACATAGACTAGAAATACATAAAATATACCTTCTAACGACTTCTAGAAATATGTAAATAAGGTTTCGGAGAAATTAAAAAAAAAAAAAAACATTATGAAATAACTTAGGTCCAGTAAATGTTCTTAAAATATGTAAATAGGCATAAAGTTGTGCCCTTATCGCGGAATTATCGCAAGTTGTTTTCATCACGAAGAGTTTTTAAAGTGCCTTTTTGAAAACAATTGAGACAATAATAAATCCTATGAAAAAGAGAATTACCTACCCTACTTCGAATTCGAGTTGTGAAAAACGGTTTAGGAAAAATATAGGTACGTATTATTCAGTAACGTTTAGCTGGCATGTTGACATTGCAAAATCTGATGCGGAATATAAGTGCTTTTATTTCCGGAAGTTGGTATTATATAAATATGGTTACAAATATGGATTGAAAATTCTAAGAGTACGAGTACCTATAGATAAATCTGTCAATCACCTCTGCCTGTTTGTGTTTTCGAATAAAGCTTAATTTCTTAAGCCGCCTGCTTTTCTTCTATATTTTTTATTTGTTGTCTTATCTTGGAAAAATATTGAGAGTAGATATATAGGTTAAGGTGAGGCAGATTCAACACTTTCTTCGTAGATTTGAAAAGCTATGACTATACCTTACTACAAAAATGCATAATTTATTAAAAGTTACAAAAAAAAAAATTATAACTGCCCTTTCGACTTGAATTTGGATGACGCAATATATTAAGAATCAATACTCTTTTTATTTGACGAGTTAAACACATCTTAAATCTATAAACATAAAAATGAAATGAGATCAGAAATTTATTTTTAAACTCAAATTAAACTAAAGATAAATAAATTTAAGACCATGATCGAGTTTTGAAATAAAAAATAAATAAATAAATAGTTGGCGCAACAGGTCCGGTGGGACCCTAGGCCTAGCTTCTCACAACCATTCGTTTTGTGTGAGTTTTTCATTTTTGGAACGAATGGAAGGGATCTACAGTTTTATTCCGACTCCAAATGGCTAATTGAGAAGCTCTTTCAAGACAGTTATACTCTCGGATGTTTGTCAGATGTTCGCGAGAGGTGGCGCAGTGGAAAAAAAACCCTTGGAATTTGGGTTTTGGCGGGATTCGAACCTGGGACCGATCGCTTACACACTTACCATAACAACTAAGGCACTGCGCCTTGAGAGATCAAAAAAAAAAAATAAAAAATAAAAATAGTTAAGTAGGTACCTAAATGATAAATATAAAATAAAAGAATTTGTTTAAAAAAATGCATTGCACGTTGTATCCACCCATATCAACGTCCTTAAAAAAAAATAAGATTTGAATATCTTGACGATCCAGTATCGCCATGTGCTCTTGTCGAAAGTGCCCCATCCTTTGATTTAGTAAACTTTTTTTTTTTTTCAAAAAACTCATAAAAAAAATTCACTTCTTAAATGTTAAAAATAACTTAAATTTATTATACACCCAAACGTTTGACACTCACAACTAAAGAAACAATTAAATATCAATTTTTGAAAATTTTGAAAATTGCGAAAAATTACTGAACGAATTAAGAACCGGTCTAACCACCGGAACTGCTAATAGTTCGTGTACGATCTGAGGGAACTGTGTGGTCTTTCTGTAATAGAGAAAATCAAAAGTGTTCCGCTTCAAAAGTACCCCACCCCACCCTACATATAGATATACCATATGCAATTTACGCGTCTCAAAGACTTCAACTTAAAGTGTCATATGAATGTAATGCTAATGATCATTATCATATAATAATGCTTGTTATTTCTTTTCACAAATCCGACAAAGTTAAATTTTTAAATCATTATGCGTTATGCAGCTTCTTTTGACATATTATAAACAAAGAATGAAAACAGCATTAACTCCTTATAAACCACTTAAGAAACACATTTCAAAACAAATGCACTTAGGCGTATATACAAAAGGATAACAACACTTTGTATACCTACTTTGTGTTGCATATTCATTCAATGAAGAAGTATACGCTTTAGGATCACACAAATTGCACTCGCTAATAACGATAAATATGAGAGTGCACTCATGAAAAATTTGCTTTGATTGGTTTCTGTTGAATTTTGAGTTTAAATGTATAAATGCATATACCATTTTCATACATATAATTTTGGTTATATCTTAAATTTCATTCAGGGGTGCACTTCCTGTGTATAGTAAGTACACCCAAATTCATCATATTCATTGTTTTTCTTGCGGCTGAAATAAATTCCCCAAACATTTTGATAGGATGCACCTTTAAAATTTGATTCCGACCAAAAATCAGACAGAGTGTGATACCAACAACGAGAATGACAGATTTCTTAATTGGAAGAGTGGAATCCAACAATGGATACAGCAAACAAGGTGAAAGTCTACACAAATATAAGGATTTTGTGTTTGGCTCGAGAGAGTAACAGTTCCCTTCAATCGAAAATACAAATCATGAATTCGAAGTTTTGGAAAAAAAAAGCTGATTGCAAAAGGATTGCTTGTATGAGAGTGGTGCACCATTATAATGTTGCTGACCCGGAACAGCAAACTAGAACAAAACTTTCCCTGTTTTATTTTTATCAAAATGTATTTAAAAACAGTTGCATGAAATTGTCTCCAGTTTTCACAGTTGCATTAATTTTAGTATTAAGAGATAGAATATGTTCTATCCTCATTCGTTTTTTAAAAGCAGAAATCACAGCTGATATCTAAGCAGAGAATATTTCAGATTTGATAGCCATTCCCGTTAAAAGCACTATCACAGCTAAAACAAAATACATTGGGCCTTACTAATTATCATTTTTAACTTTCATACTAAATATTTTGTAGGTCACAATATGCAATTTCGTATGGAAAATTTCGCCGTTGTGAGTTCGAAAAATTAAGCCTGGACACTAAAAATGATTATTAGTATCGCGGATTGTCCATAAACAAGTAGCGATGGGGATACATTTATTTATATTGCACTTACATAATTTTATAGCAAAAAACACAAAACTATACTTCCAAATTCAATTCGCTTTACATCGGACTTGATAATTTGCAAATTCAGACGAACGTTACTGGAATCTTTCGGGTATTCATGAATTTTTCCTTATTTAAGAAAAATTTAAATTGGATTGGATGTCATATCGTGAAGTGCTTTGTCGTATAAGCGCCATCAGTTTCACGTTTAAGCTTACATTAAGGATTGCGTCATTAACTGACTTTTAAAACTCATTTTTCGAAGAGAAACAACAACAACCCTTTTCCGTCATATAAAGCAATAAAGTGGACGCTTTAAATACGCAAAGCTGATAAGCGAATTGGGCCTACACTAACTACCACTTTAAAAATTAATGCACACCCAAATGCATGTAAACACTAGCACACAAATGCAGTATGCACTCAAATGTGGCCATGCAAATGGTCGGTTGAGAGCAATGCATTTCGAGATAGCATCGCAAATTTATGCATTTCATTAATGTTTAACAAGGACATTACAATACTCATTCTAGTGACAGATGGGTGGACATGAGCCTCAAACTTTGTAATATATTAGCACTCGGTCAGACATTCAAGTACTCACCACATGACGTGCCATTCCATAGTAGGAAGGTATTTTAGCGGAAGAAAAAATGTATGCATACATTTCATACATTTCAATCTTAATTTAATAAAAGTTCTACCTACAGCTTCATCATGTGGAAAACCACTCCATAAAAATGAATTATGAGAATTTAACTCAAACTCTATACAACTTGACGCACAAATTCCTTTTGCGAGTTCTGGCTTCTGGGGGCTTCTCTGTAAAACATCTCTGACAAATTAGAAAGGATTTCGATGGTAATTTACCCAAATATTAAATGTCTCATGACATTATTAACTGGAGAGCATCAAGGCAGACGTGCTATGAATTGCAATACTGATTTCCGATTATCCGATTCCCTGCAGGGGGAGTTCTTTTAGTGACAACGCCGACGGGACCAAATTCCGTATTTCGGGGCTAGCCACAGTTATGGGAAAAGTAAAACGTTGAACCCGACACTTACTCGTGCAGTAACCAACAATAAGATTACAATCATTGAACAGATTAAGAGCGGGGGGAAAGTGTAACGTGGGAGTTCTTAAAGAAATGATTTATCGATTTCGGCTAGTGCATAAATAATGATAGTAGGTACACAAAGACTGTGAAATAAGTCTCTCAGGATCGGACCACAATTTTTGATCATGATTGAGGAAAATTTAGTTTAAAAATACGAGGAAATATGTTTTTTTTTTTTCTGTCGGAGGTTGTTACTATCCGATGGAGCACTCAGACACAACTACTGGTCCATTGTACTGCCAAACAGACACCTTACATTTATGTACTTAGTTTTCCCGTCTTTCGAAGAAAGATGAGAAGGAGCTTCAGTGATGAAGAGCTTAGATGTTCGGCACTCACCACGTCAGCCCCAAAGATCCGCCACCTCATGCGAGCAAAGGCAGGACAGCTACAGAGGAAGTGCTCCGCTGTATCGTCATCCTCTCCACAGGCAGGACAGATGGTGGAGATGCTGAAGCCCAAAACATTTAAGTGTTTGGCAAAAGCTTGGTGGCCCGAAAGGACGCCCAGAAGCAGTCTACAGTCGCTTCTTCTGAGAGACAGAAGGAAGGCCGCCGACCTTTTGCAGATGTCCGGCAGCAGTCGTTTGGTCTGCCCACACCCAGCACAGCCACGCCACCGACACTCGTGTTCGCGAGAAACCCAAGTATCAATGGATGACTTAACCACCGATGAAGGCAGACCCAACGCAGGTTCAGGTCCTAAGAATTCTTCCTCTGAACCCAGCCTGGCAAGCTCATCAGCTATCTCATTTCCAAGGATACCAGTGTGACCTGGGACCCAAACAAGATACACTGTATTAAGCCTCCCGACCAAGTTCAGAGAAAGCTTGAGTTCGAGCACTAATTTAGACGAGGTAAGAGGGTTAAGCAGCGCTTTTAATGCAGCTTGGCTGTCGCTGCAAACGCATATACTCCTAGCCCTCCACCTGTTTGTCACAATATAGCGCATAGCCATAAGGATAGCGAAAATCTCCGCTTGGAAGACAGACGCATGGTTTCCTAAGGGGTAGTGAAGTCTAATGTTCTCGCTTTATACGAAGACTCCAGAACCAGACCCCTGTCCGGTTTTGGAGCCATCCGTAAAAATACGATGGCATTCTTTCCCTGGCTCAGAGTTAGGCCAGACTCCATTCCGTTGACGTGGTAGTTTTGTCGCAGTAGGACTTCTGGAGTCATTGCGTCAGAGGGCACATCCATAAGACAGGGGTCAAAGGATAATTCTCGCACAAGTTCTTCAAAACTCCAATGCGCGTGGTACCAAAAGCCACCTCCTTTTAACCGAGAGATGGTTTTCAGCGTACACCCCATGATAAAAAAATCAAGGGGGGGGGGGGGGGGGGAATAATAGGAGATATGTAATGATGGGTATAGTTTGGCTCTCGGGAAAGTATATGAATATATTTTGTTGGTCTGACATTTGCTTTCAACAAGTGGTAAGCAAAGGTAGGTATTTGCACGAAAACTTTTCCAAGGTCACTTAGATTTACATCCCTCAAAGGGAAATAGATTTCAAAAACATAGTTTTCACAGACATGAACCAAACCAATTGGTATATGATAAAAAAAAAAATGAGTTTATTGCGCCAATTAACGAGTTTATTGCGCCAATTAATAAGTTAATTGCGACAATAAACCCGTTTATTGCGCCAATTAACGAGTTTATTGCGCCAAGTAATGAGTTTATTGTGCAAATAAACGAGTTCATTGCGCCAGTTAACGAGTTTATTGCGCCAATTAATAAGTTTATTGCGCCATTTAATGAGTTTATTGTGACAATAAATGAGTTTATTGCGCCAATAAACGAGGTCATTGCGCCAATTAATAAGTTTATTGCGACAGTAAACTCGTTTATTGCGCCAATTAATGAGTTAATTGTGACAAGAAATGAGTTTATTGTGTCAAATAACGTTTATAAAAATTAATTAACAGGTTATTGAAAAATTATCGGAAAATGAAATTAATAAACAGCCGTTCATTGTCGCAATAAACTTGTTAGTTGGACGAGTTTTAATAAAAAAGTTCATTGTCCCAATAAACATTTAAATTGATATTATGTACCTTTTTGGTTCAGTGAAACCAAACTCCAAACGTATCAAATCTTTTACAGAAAATTAAAAGGAAAACAGCAATAAACTTCAGAAAATTGTAATAAATTTATTCTTTTGAAATGTGAATCTGGGCTTACATGAAAGAGTGTAAAACATTTTTTTAAATATATATATTTTTTTTTAAGTAGATTTAAGGTTTATTTTTATTAAAAATAAAGAGCATTGAATAAGGATTTCTAAGGTGAAGTAGATATGAAGAATTTAGAATAGTGAGAAGTAGGGACCTGATTTTATATTTTTATTCAAAAGCCATGTATTTGTATATATCCCGAGAAATATTTTTAGATTTTACCTAAAGTAAAACTGTTTTCCCTTTTATTGGTTTAAACAATATAGCCAAAATAACTCGATATTTAGAAGATTAGTAAATCAAAGGATATCCCGGCCTAAGACGGGTCTCTCTATTTATTGAATTCATCTACCGAATACATAAATTTATTTATACAATTACTGTAACCCTAAACTCGAAACGAATTTTTCATAAGTATCAAAAACTTAAAGCTCGCTTTAACTCTGATTAAATAAAACAAAGTTCCTTTCAATTTCAATCAGCTTTTATTAATGATTTCCTTTAAAATTTGTAATCTGAACTGCATATTGAACATAATATACTCGTAAACCGCTATGTATAGATATTAACAAAATTCGACTATCAATGATTGATAATTCGACTTGAGGTATACATAGTTTGCTTCCTTTTAAGGTTCATGCTACCCTCTACGACCCTAAGACGAGAACATTATTTCCTTGCATAATAGCATAAAAGAGACTTGCCCCATGAATTGTATAAACCATAAATGTAATCGCCTTTTAAATTCCTTGCAAAATCGTTTGGTTCCTTTGATTATACAAAACATGAGTTGGACCAAAGTGAATTTGAAGAATACTCGACCAATAATTCAACTGAACTTAGTCTGAGTCCCACCCGCTTATTGTTTGATCCTGTATTCACAATGCAATCTTTCCCAAACTCAGGTGGTTTTCACAGTCTTGTAACTCCTTCTCAATACACACAAAACACCCACACACGTCCTAGATAACTTACTCCACCTACTCCGGAGTGGGCATAGTACCTCTTTCGACCATGAATATTCATAAATGCAGATAAGAATTGAAATTGCAATAAAACAAATGCGAACGCTGAGTAATGTATTGAAAATCAATATTGGAATTAATTTTGCAGGAAGAGTTGGAGCGGAATTTGTCCTTGTCATGCGAGACGAAATACTCTGCAGTTGGTTTGCTGTTGTGTATAAATTCAAATGAAACGGATGTGGTGACTGCATCCTTCGATGGAGTTACATCCTTTTACTACATGAATACCAAATGTGAGTGTGGCGCATACAAATTCAATCGACAGAATACCCAGCCCCAGTATGTTTTGGGCCAGTGGAATGTCGGGCTGCTTGACTGCTATAAATAATTGTTTGAACAAAAGGTTGTTGGTAAAATATTTTGTAAACATTGACCATTTGCTTGCTCGGGATTTATACAATAGCATTAAGTGCAAATTTACATTTTCGGACAATCAATCATGAGTGTTGTTTTACTCGGAGTTCACTAACGAATGCAAGCGTCAAGTTTGCATATTATGTACTAATGTATGTACAATGTACATTCTTGCTATCTCTCTTTACTGATGCAAATTGATTTAAATATGTTAAATAAGTTCAGCATAAAGGATAACTTTAGGAGGGACTGCCATTATGTAGCATTGATATTTGTATGTCTACTTTATGAATATAATCATTACATTAGTTATGCTAATGGAATGGATACATTACGTAACATTATTGTCTTGACTGCTTTTTCTTTGTTTACTACTGGTTTAATACGTACACAGACCATAAATACATATTTATGTAAGCAAAATGAAAACATCTGAAGATAATAAGAATCCTTTCCTGATTCGGAAACTTGATCTAAGAAATATCTTCTTCCGAAGGTAATTAAATTGCGGAAAATAGGAACTTGTAAGTAGTGTTGCCAGATGGTTTTTGATGAAAGTAGTTCATGGGGCTCCAAGTCCCGAACTTTCCCGGACAAATGACGATCAGAAAAAGAGTACAAAACAAGGACGAAAAAAACAAAATTTTTATTATGATTCTTAGAATCTCAAGTATCCATTATTAGTTCTGTTCGTTTACTAGATTTTAACCCTTTGTATCACCGTGTTGCAGAAATGCAAAATACTGCAAAAGTATTTGTCAAATTAATAGATATCATTTAAGAGAGTGATTTAAGAATTTTCCCATATCTACTACTCTTCTTACCATGAAATTTATACTAATGATTGACAAAAAAGGCTTTTATAGGAGAGAGTTTTCCCTTTTTGTCAGTTTAGTCCATTCAGATAACAATCAAGTGAGGAATGCAACTTTGGAATTTTTTTATATAATTAAAAATAATGTTTGTGGAAATCAAATTGCTTTACTAATCAAGTGAGTATAAATAATACTTGCTTTAGAGATTTTTATCTTAGCAAAATGAAGCCACTATAACGCAATGTTGTAGATATGCAACCAATCTTTTTTTATAAATAAAATACAAAATATCAAAATTATTTCGTTTTCATTTATAAGATTATTATATATAATACCAAAGAAAGCTGAAAATCATTATTTTTTTTAATTTGGACACATTGCGATACAAAGGGTTAATTATCTTCGACTGATTTTTCGATCAATTTCTAAATTAAGTGGATAAGTGAAAATAATCCCGGACATTTTATTAAAACTATACCGGACGTTCCCCGCAGAAGCAAAAAAGAGTGCATGTCCGGGAAAACCCGGATGGATGGTAAGGCTACTTGTAAGGAAAGAGTCAGAAATCTGCATTTTTTTTTGTTCTCCGAAATCTTGGAAATCTGATTAAAATATTAAATATATTGCGATTTGATTTTAATAAATAACAGAAACTCATAAGCAAATATAAAAATTACATAATAAATATGTACACCATGTAGAAACATATAACAAATTTTTGAAATTTGCACCAAAAATGGTTAGTCTGGGCACTTACTATATACCATTTTTATTTTAAATAAATTTAACCTACTCTACACTTTGTCGGTTGTGTCTCGAAGAAAACGAAACAGCTGAGCACATAATATGTGAGTGTCTAGCCCTATGCGGAATCAGAAGAACCATCTTCTACAGGGATCTTCTAAGCCCTGAAGAGATGAAGAAGTCATCCGCTAGCAGCTTGATTATTTTTATTAGGAACGTAGAGCTTGCAAGCCTAAACATTTTTTCTGGCCCAATAGATCTTATTGGTCGACGTGCCATTCATCGCTCATGCGAAGTCAGAAGGTTTATAAAAAAAAAAAATGTACAGACACAATCATATTTGAACGAAGTTGGCATAGGTAATTATTGTGCATTCGGAAAGCCCTAGGGCCACCGTTTCTTTGTGTGTGCATTTTTATCAGTGCGAGAACAAAATTAAATTATTCTTTTAAAAAAACCTAAAGCTTTCATTTAGACCAAACTGGCTGTAGTCGCCAAGCCTTGTCCGATGCTTATCTTCCGTAATAAATCCCACATTAATACCTAATCTTAACTTTTCAACTTAAGTTCCGAGAAATAATGTTTGAAATGTTTTTTTTTTTTTTGTATGGGAAGATGTGTAACGCCTCTTTTTGTAGAATGATTCCAGCGAAATATATACGTAAATTTACTAAATTTCAAGCTGTCAATAATTCCACGTATTTTCTTTAAGACCTTTGTTGATCTTAAGTCTACATTTTACAACATTAGAAAGATAAAAAGACAATATGAAAAAAAAAACAAACCTTATAACACACTTATGGGGTACTTGGGATTCGGGATCGTCAACGTTATGACATGAGTGTCCGTGCCTCCTTGATTTCGTTTAAATAAATAACGCTTCTTATTTTGGCACGAAATTCTATAAATTAATTATGGTTAATGTGACGAGAACAAGTAATTATCTTTGGTATCCAGCTTGGCTGTCCATCAATTGTGAAAATGCAATGACAATCTTTAGCGTCTTATTTTGTATATTATACTTAAAAAGATTAAAAACAAATCAACTTAGGAAATGTGAGAGTGCGTGCAGAAAGGACACCAAGTGAGTAATTGGAAAAGAAATAGAGTTTTAAAGTATGTGGCTGGGATTTTAACATGGCTTGTCTAAATTTGACAAAACTTTGCAGGAACGCTCGCGGACCAATACCGAAGAAAATTTAAGCTGAATCGGTTGGGTGTTTCTTTGACGTTTTTGTAATTTTTTGTTTACAAATCGCCTTTGTACCGTAATTATCTACATTTAAAAATATGAACCAACTAAATTGGGTAAAAATAACGGGCGGTAAAGGGAAGCATACCCAATTTACCTACCACTTAGTTATATCAAATATTCCATTATCCACAAACCAATAATTTCATAATTGCTAGTTATAATTGTCTGACACTATTTGGTTATTTATTTTTCTAAGAAATACTAACACGTAAACAATTGCGACTTTTGTACATTAACATTAAGTGATCTAAAATATTATAAAGCTGATTTTGAAGCTGTTTGTCGTATCCCTGACGGTTTGGTTTCATATTCACTGAAATGCGCTGCAAATATTTCAACAGCATCGTAACGAATTTTTTTACTTTGAACTGGGGTTTTCTCATAGTCTGGACAAGAAGTATAAAAATCTCCACAATGTTTCTTTCTTGTATGTAATAAAATACATCCGAGGCATTTTGTGAATAACCAGTTGTTATCCACGGTAACGAAATGGCACAGAAAAAAAAACATAAAAACGATTTCATGCAATCATTTTAAACTACAACGAAAATATACTTATCCCTTTAGCCTCCATAATTAAACCTCGTATAATGCACATGTTATGGATTGGATTTCCATTATTCTACACAACAGCGTAGGTATCTGTACCTAACACCTCTAATAGTTTAGCACCGCACAGTTCAGTTGTGTAGAAGGTGACATGGGCAATTGAAAATTAATTAGCACAGAGTGATAAATGATGTAAATTGCGTAAACACAATGAAGCCTCGACGCTTGAAACTCCAACATTTTGAACGAATTTTCGAATGACATCTGTTTCATTTCGAGACAAAATATCCGTTCATCATGTCGATGATAGCCGACAGTTATAGGCCATCAATGATGGCAGCTAATTGACGGATGTTTCGTTTTGCATAATAGATTGCACGAAATAAACCAATTACACTGACACGATTAACAAAATAATGTAAAATGTTATGCGGATGCATGTAAACTTAAATGTTCTGTGGCGATAACAGAAATATATTCTGTGTAATTAATAACCATTCCGTTGTGTTGCCGGAATTGAGAAAGCAGTTAATTATAAATGTAAGAGAGAAATACGCACATATGCATATTTATGATGAAATATTTGTCAAAAATGGTCATGATTAAGAAGTCAAATTGTCAGTAGAGATTCAGCTTCCTCCCTCAGCAACGAAACCTAGAGGCAAGAGGCAATTTTGTTTTTTCTTTCCTATCCGTGGATGTCAAATCAGAACCCACTGTTTGCCTTCGGCCAGCGTAAAGGTGTTTCATCGAGTTATTAAATTATTATAAATTCGTACATACATTCATAACATAATTTCACTTAATTTCCGGCTCATCAATTAAGATTAAGAATTAAAATTACTTTTAATTTAATCTTCAATTTATTTAAGAGATCCATCATCTTATATATCTACTATATCAACGCCGCTTAGGTAGAAGACGGATTACTTATCTATACATTCCATACATGATGTTCTTGTCTGTAGCTATGTACCGTGGTGTGTGGCCACAGTTATGCATTTTTCATTTTATTATTATAGCTTTAAGGATAAACTGCGTATATATTAAAGTGCGTGTGTTTTGCCAGAATATTAAAGACAAAGAAAATCTATATTAGGATTATGTGAAGGTATACTCCTTCTTGAAATATTTTTTCTTTATTAATATACATACATAACTTCAACCTGTTGCCATTTTATTGACAATTATCCGCTCTTGCTCTTTATTTCCTTGCCATGACCTTGTCCTTGCAACCTCTGGTATTGACTTAGAATAAATACATAATTCGCTATGTTTTCGAGGATAATCTCGGATAGCAATGACAGTCTATGCTACTGTAACGGAATATTTCTTAAAGTAAATGAGTTATTTGGGTTTATTAATAAATAAGTAGGTTTCTTGTCTACTTGAGTTAAATTTGTGTCATCAATCAATGTAATTTCCCGCATTTTGGACGGAAATAAAAATATATTAATTTAGTAACTCCAAGAGATAGACGGTTATTATAATTAGAAGGATCTTGAGGCGTGTGAACAACCTTAAACAAATCAGACTATAATATAAACCTTTAAAAAAAAAAGTCGAGCGGTTTTTACAACACTATCCATGTTTTATCGCTTTAAAAACTTATTACTCACAATTTGTAGTCATTCTTCATTAAAAAAAAAAAAAAAAAAAAAATAGTGCACAAGCTGTTACAAAGTTTACTTAGAAGCTACCATGGAAATTGGACAACCCATATTAGAATGACATAACCAGAACGACTGTCGATGAGAATCTTCTTAGTCGCTTCGAACGCAAAATTCTTCGAGTGATTTTTGGTCCCGTTTGCGTTGACGAGCTTTGGAGAAAAAAATTTAACAGCGAATTCTACGAGCTGTACAGCGACATGGACCTGGTCAGAAAAGTACGCATTAGTCGTCTACGCTCCGGCCCGAAGAGTCTTCGACTCCAACCCGGAGGGTCAACGCAGTAGAGGAAGACCTCGCCTAAGGTGGCGCGCACAAGTAGAAGGGGACATCAACCAACTTGGATTGCGCAACTGGAGGCAGTTAGGTAAAGATCGCGTTAATTGGAGAGGCGTATTAGTTGAGACCCAGGTTCACCACGGACTGTAGCGCCATCTAAGTAAGTAAGTAAGTAACCAGAACGACATTTGTCCTAAAATAAGGATTATTGCCGGCTCTGAACACCACTTTATGACGAATAACACCGATAGCTATTGACACCACAATTCGCAGTTCGAAAACAGAAAAAAACAGATGTGCTTTTGACCACACACCACAGTATGAAACTTCTCTCGCTAAATAGGGATGCTAATTTGTATTATTCTGTAGTTGAATTGTATTAAGAAATTTAATTAAAAAACCAAATCTTTGTAATATTATATAATCTAAATACAGCGCCAGCGCAGTAGAAAGTATTCATTCACTTAAAAAGTTTTCATAACGCAATCCTACGTTTCCTATTTTTAGAGTTTTTGTTTGCATTTATAGGTTTCATTTAATCAACTGGTTCAGTAGTCTACTGTCTGTGTAAGGCCAAGCTAGCTTTATCAGTTCACTCCACAGGTCCAGCGTGCCCACATAAGTCTTCACTTTAAGAATTAATGTGAATGAATTGAAAAAAAAAAAAAAAAAAAAAAAAAAAAAAAAATGTTTATATCCTATCTTCCAAACTACATCCAACCATATAGGTACATCCACAAAGTTGCATTGAAATCAGTTGAGTAGTTTCGGAGATCGACAACAGCGCCACCTATCGGTTCCAAAACTGTTTTGTCGTTCAAGTTGCAACAGCGTTCCCTCCCGTGCTACAATTGTAGCGTTTTTTAGTTTTTGAGTACATTTTTTCTAACTGAGTACGATACTACTCTGTATCGCCGCGTACTACTTTTTATAATTGCATATCAATAACTCATTTCTTATTTTCCAAATTTTCCAAAAATTGTTTGTAACTACTTGTAAACTACTAAATACATGTTCCAATTTAAATTGTCGCGCAGGATGCGCCTCTTTTTCTGAATTGCTTTCCTGAACAACTGTGGTAGTGAAGTCTCAGACTGAACTGAACATACATACCTACTTTGATTGATGTCAATGACATGTCATGTCAGAAATAGGCTGGAAGTAGAAACTGTTACCCATCTAATGTTTGCTAAAGAGCTAGCTAAAAATGATGTGTTTGAGCCCACTGTGGATTTAATTAAATTTGTAGCAGCACATAACTACCATTCAAATGCGCATTATTTGTAAGTATCTTCAATATTCGTGTGGAAGGCTAGACATATTATATGGGACTATATCTTTTCAGGAAATAAACTTTAATCGCTAACTACAAAATCGCTGAATATTGAATTGTGATATGAATGTATAATTCACTACTTTATGTTTTTTATAAAAAAGTTTTTTTTACATTTTTTAATGTTCAAAAATGATGATATAACTGTGGAATATTTTTCTTTGTTTTTTTTTTTTCCTTCATTTTTATAGGTACCTAAGTATACATTTTTAACTTATAATTTATTCTTAAATATAAATAAACCTTAAAGGTTGCGTTTTCCTTTATTTTTTGTGGATGAATGAAATAATTTATGTTAAATTAAAATAAGCTTTTCTTTGTGATATTTTTTTTAATGAATAAAAAATGTGTGTTCATATAAAACAAATATTTGAAAATGTATAGTAGTGAATTTTGTTAAACAAATTTCCGATTCTAATTGAAAAATACCATAAAGCCGTTTTCTTTAGGTACATTATTGCGTACTACCTTCAGACCCATTTGAGTACCAATTTTTACCGCAATGAGAACTTTGCCTAACGACAGGGGAGGGAACGCTGAGTTGCAATCAACGATACACAGACACACCCACAAAATTTCATTGAAATCGGTAGAGTGGTTTACGAGTCGAAAGCGGCGACATAGTGATAGCGATGGCGACAGGCCAATTTCCGCCGTCGCCACTGAATTTCCGTCTCAGTCGAGTCGATTTTAAATAAAACTCCTAATAGCTAGTCTTGTTTTATTGTTAGCACGGAATCTTAAAAAAAAATTATATTAAAAATATTGGAAAATGGTATACTTACATTTAATTTTCAATGTTTTATGTAGTCTTTCTAAATATTTATTTGAATAGTGAATACCTACCTGGTAGGGTACAAGGCCGTTGATATTTACTATACATTGTTACCTAACAACGCTGCAAGTATAAGTCTGCAAAAAGTACTTATAAATTAATTGCCGTAGTTACCAGACTGTTTTGTCGTTAAAATACCCAGACCTACCAAAAATATTCTGAGTGTGTTTCAATTGTTTCGTCAGTCGCAATGATTTCAAGGATGAATTCATATTTACAAGACACTGTTATCACTGTTATCACATCCACTCTAAATGAACTTGTAGTTCTCAGTCATGGTCAACACTTGAGTTCGAAGGGTGAGGTAGGCAGAAATCCTTTGCAAAATCTACATGTCGACACACTGAATGAAATCAAACTAAGCAATGATTTAAAGAAGCTTATTGATATTTTGCTGGAAACAGTAAAAGAAATAGAAAGCAGAGGAACCATTTACACAATGCTAGCGACTATTAAGCAGCAGATTGAAAAAAAGGAAAAGGAGGAAGCAATTATCGGGCAATACAAGGCAAACATGTCCGTCTTAAAGGTCACCAAATCAAAACTCGACGAGTTCAAGTCTAAGGCAGATCTCAAGATTCTACAAGCTAGTGAAACATTGAACAACCTAAAATCGGACTGGCGATTCATAAGTAGAATAAATGAATTAGAATATGAATTAGTAAGGAAATGGGAGCATACGCGATTTACTCAAGCTACAATTGTTGGCGAAAAGGACGAAGAAAACTTAAGAGCAATATTCTCTACATTTGTTACGAAATCAGAAGCGGAGCAACGTGTCATAATCGAATCTCAGGAATTTTCTAGACAACAATTTAATAAATACTTAGAAATGATTGAAATGTGGCAGCAGAAGTATTCACAAGAATTCAATAACCTCCTGCATAACATTACGGAAAAGGAAAAGATAATTAAAAATGTCAATAAAACATATGAGAAACACCATGAAAGATATTGCAAGCGCAAGAAGTTTATAGAAGATTATCTACAGCAAAAGGCCGAACAAAATCGTTTGCTCGAAATGCAAACAAAGCGCATAGATTCCGCTGTCAAAATTCAAGCCTGGTGGAGAGGTTTGATGGTGCGAAGGTGCCTCGGACCATTTAGGAAAAAGACGAAAAAGGGCAAGAAGGGTAAAAAGTCAAAGTAACGAGTTTTTTCTACTTAATTTGTAATTCGAAACGTGTGCTTAATAAATTTAAATAAAAGTTCGCTAATAACGTAACATTTTTGGTTTTCTAATTTCCATTCTGCGACTTATATGCCAGTGTAACATGAGTGAAACAGTGATCTCAGTCTCAGTGAGGCAAATTTTGTATGTAGCCTTTCAAGCACTACAGCTAAATATTATTCAGCTCTATTGCGAAGATCAACTATCAATCCATATCAAAAAAAAAAAAATTGATAAAAATATAAACTATTGAACGTAACGGAAAAAATAAAGTTATTGTGAATGAAAAGTCAACTTTGACAGTTCTAAAATATTTCTGATTTCAAGAGTGATCGTTACGACTTCAGCAAACAATTTAGTTAAACAATAATTACGAGTGTTACAAATCTGTGAAATTTATTGAAAAACATGCCATTAGTGGAATTATTTTTTGATGATGACCAGAGCTACAGGTTTCTGGTCTTATAAATAATACAAGTGGCCAAACTAACTATTCCGCTGGAAGCTGGGAAAGGTATAGATCCTACATATCTGACAATTTGTATCAAGGGCATTAATCGCTGAACGATTTTCAGCCATGCGAACTCCTCCAAATAATAGAGCAGCAGATATATCCATCCCAAAGAGACAATGTTTTTATCTTAACACCGCTGCCGGTACACACACTACACCTGATTCACTTGCGAAATGCTGAGAGGAGAAAATGGATTCGTTACAGGGTAGACATATTTAAAAACAACCTTAAGACACATCGTCGGCTTTCTTTCAAAACCTCGTAAGTCTCAATTTTTTTACTGAATTTAAATATCCATACCTCGCAACGTTTCCTTTTTCCTCTATCAACCAGTTTCTTACTTTAACCCTTTCGAGACGGCTTTCGGGGGAACAATTCCGGACAAGTTTTGTGATTTACATTATTATTAGATTAGAGGGCGTGGCCGGTGGGCGGTGGTACAAAAATGTACCATCCGGGATGTCGTTAATAATCTCTTCAATTTCATTCGGATTCAAACAATGAGCCATTATCCAAATAAAACAAAGTAATACCTACTCCTGGATAATGTTTGCGTTTACATGACTGGTACACATTTGTACCACTAAAAAGGACGAATGGTAAATAAATGTACTACTCGCCAAAAGCCATGAATTCACTTGACATAACAATATTCTGCTGGTTTAACCGCTAAAACTTAAAAAACACTGCAAAAATCAACCGAAACGTCAACACTCCACTAAAGTATTGCTTCAACTGCGATCAAAAAACAGGCAAAACCAAACACGCAAAAGTGTGTAGCAACTGCAACCACATTCGGATACATTAACAGAACGTTGAAAGACGTTGTGGTACAGATTTCGATCAAATAGTAACAATTTGTGACTTTCAGGTATGTTTATACTTTTGGTGGTACATAAATGTACCAGCCGGTTTTTTGCGCCTCCTCAAATATTCATATTTTTTTCGTATTGTTATCAGGCGCAAGAGCAAATTGTTTGGTTTAGATTTCGAAGCATGATGACAACTGAGAAAACCTTTAGTTGCAAATTGAACATCCAAGGAGTTTAAAAATTCAGTTAGAAAGTTGGTTTCTTCGTCTTCGTTTGTTGTACATCATATAATAGCGCGTATATGTAAATACAAAGCGGGAGGCTTGCCGACACGTGGCACGCCACATACAATTGACCATGGAAGAAACATGGGAATTGAAGATTGAAAAATCATACAGCCAATCATGGTCAACATGATTCTGGGCGCAATTCGGAAAAACATTAGTGATGAGCCTGGAATTATTCTCCATAAACGGACCCAATTGATAGCGAGTCACCTTATCTTACTTATCAGGAGCCTGAATCTCGAACACCCTTTAGCCACGTCATATTTAATTGACCAACATACCTTAACACGATATGAGTCTGCAAACCTAAAAGGGCAGTAGGCACGATGTAATCCAAATATTTTCTTTTCTCACCTTCATCGTGAATGATTTTCCATTATCCGCCAGCGCGACCGTTGTGCGACTAAAGTTGCAATTTGACACTTTTTTCGAAAGCCTGTCACAATTTTTTGCTATTTTGGCCCTTTCTTTAGTTGGAGAAGGCTCTTCAGTTTTTTTTTTCAAATGCTGTTATGTCCAAACAAAAATATTTTAAATGTAACGGAGTTGCCCATCCCAACACTTTTATAGTATAGTGTTCACAGAGTCAATTCTTTGTTAAATATCGGTCAAAATTTCTAAATTTGCAGAATAGCTTCAGAAATAGCATCTTATTGCGCGGAAAATTTAAATAATTAGTTTAGTTTTATTTATTTGAGGTGTCCACGTTTTTTTCTCCAGTTGATTTTTTTCAAAGTGCGATTCCCCATCCCCATATACACTTTCATATTTTTTTCGAATCTTTCTGATATTTTAAAAGTTAATCGGCTATTCGGAGCGGAGACGAATCCAACAAATCAGAGATCATCAAAATCGGTAGAGCGTTCTTGAGTTATAAATGGTGTAAATAACCCGACTTTGTTTTATTTATAAGTATATAGCTATAGCAGATAAAATCAAAAGTGGAACTTATTTCCTTATGAATTTTGAAAAAAAAAAAAAAAAAAAAAAAAAAAACGATTTCTCTGATTTTTTTTCAAAACCAAATTTGGAAATTAAGCGAAATATGTACCTATGTAGTGTGCATACTTTTTTTCTGTTGTTATTTCCACTCCACATTTTACTTTCATTTAAAAGGACCATATAAGTATATTTGCGCATACCATTTGTGAGAGTTTTTGTTTTTGGACGAGTGGACTCTCACCAAAAATAAACATTTTAATATAAAAACGAACTGAATAAACTTTTAGTGGTGCATATTGAAAAGCGTTTTACTTGTAAAAAATAAAGCAATGCAATTCGATTTGGATTCGAAAAATAATCTTATTGAACAAAGATTTTGAGAGTTATTGTGTAGTGGCCCAACAGGGTCCTTACCTTATGTACCAAGTACATACGACCTATGAAGTAAATACAGAAATCGATTGAACATATATCCAACGGTGGGAACAAAACAATTTCAAAACGATTGGTTGCAAAATCTCGTATCCAATACCAGCTAAATGCGTAACACACGAACACGACAAACAGGTTCTCAGCTGCCAATTTGTAGAAGAGGTACTCGCCAACAAAAACAATGGTTTTTTAAATCATTAAAATAAAGAAATATTGAGGATTTTGGTTGTTGTTTTCCTCAAAACTTATAGATAACTTATTTGTATATATTTTCTATTTAAAGTGTTTGTAAACGTTTTCCATTGGAAAGACATACATTTGTCATATCTCTCTACTTATTCAAATTATGTAAATTGTGAAATAACACATTGTAAAATGCTTAAACGAAATAAAAATATCTATCTAAAATAAAGAAATATTATCTATGACTGAAAGAGCTGACAAATTACTTACCAGCCCCATTTCACTGGTTGCCAGAACTTTGATGTAATTCGGAAGTTTACTTAGTTAAAGTTAACTTGTAGGTACGTTAACATAAACATGACCTTCTTGAACCAAAACACAACTGATTTGCTAGATATGTTAACTCGTCAGAGGTTTGATTGTGATGAAACAATTTCCTTTGGCAAGCAGTTTGTTGTGGAAAAATAGCAAGCACGTGCCTGGGATCAAGATTAAGAAAGGCGCTGTCGTTTGGGGACAGAATATTCAAGAGTAATTTGCACTTATCAAATATCAGCTGTGTATAAAGATTGCTTAATTTAACGAAATTATGAAAAGAAAAATCAAATCAAATCAGTCGGTATGTATATAATGTATAGGAGCATATTTTTATGATCATCATTTATTTATGTGAAGTGGGACTGGCCAAGGAGTAATTGAATTAGAGATTATCCACGGAGGCATTCTGTGGAGGAATTTGTGCTCCCATTCATGATCCATACTATAACTGTGTTACGAAAAGTCAAATTCTAAGGGTGCGCAAGGAATGCCGTAAGCAAATAAACATATATTATCTCCTTGGTTTACCTTCCATAAGGATTTTGAGTTTGTTTTCCAAGATTTGGGCGTTGTTAGTCGGATTAAGGCATACAGTAAAGTAAAGGAGGGCACAGTAACGTCATGTCCTCAGATAGACGACCTAAAATCCACTAGAGCAAAGACTGATTTTCGTCTCTTTTTCTTTCTTATCTAAGATATTATTCTTTTCTTTCTGTCAAAGGCAAATGCGAACGTTTTTTGATGAAATAAATTTCAAGATGAAAGGTGCTCGTAAGTCGTACGTCAGATAAAATATTCGAAGGTAGTAAGCCAGAACATAAGGGATCAATGTACTTTCATGCAGGGGTAAGTTAAATGAAATAAAATCCATTCGTTATTCAAGAATAGGTACATACAGTGCAAAGGATGTATGTGGTATGTACACACAATTAATATTGCTTAAGCATTCCTATTTTCATGGTGAATTTTTGTTAAATTCTGCGAAATCTCTTAAATGCTTCACATTACTCTATGGGCGGCAGCATATTTGTTAAAACACTGTAAATAGCTGAACATTTCTAGAGTAAAAACAATCGCAAATAATTATTTTTGTGGGACAAAAAGGAAAAACAAAGCAATGTTGTTTATACCTCTGACAGATGCCTGGTGTCAAGATGATATAACGACACATTAAGCATGGCGACATGGTGTGATAGGTGCGATTTATGTAGGTAGGTAATAAAATAATAGCAACACTCAACCCGTTATTTGATGTGTATGGGCCAGGAAGTATACTTAGTAGTCGCAGAAAATGGTTTACAAAATTTAAATGGTATTGGAAGTAAAACAACCCGATATCATGGTGTGGGGTTATTCTGTAGAATAAAACCCGCTACGCAACTAACAATGCGGAAATTTGAATAACAATAAACACAGCCTACACGTATTTGCTGGATTTAGTATTTTATTTGTTTGGATAACAATCATTTTGTATATTTTTAGCTTTTTTGCTTCATATTGGATATTTCTATAAGCTTATGGATTTAGTGATGATGTAGGTACTCAGAAAATATGTCTGAAAAAAAGGAGTGAATAAATGGGCGCTCTTGGGGACTACCATATCTTGCTTTCCTAATATATATGTGTATCACTCAGAAAAAAGACGAGCTAAACTCAAGAATATCACTGATATTTTAAGCATATTCGTTGACGAAAGTCTGGTAAGCTCGAAAAATCTTAACCCAAGTGCAAAAATCGAATTTTAACCTCATTTTTAATTAACATAACATTCTTACTGTAATACTATTTCGCTATTATTTTAAAAATGTGGTTCTTAGATTAGGTATGCCTGAAACAAGTTTATTTTAAGAATACAGAAGCTACATACGTTTTGGACCATTGTTAACTTAAATAAAGCTCGAAAACGCCGGGAACGAGAATGAATCCACCTTAAAATGAGTAGAAAATTCTTTAAACATAAAGCGGCTTGTTTCAAATCTGTACTTTCAGTCTTTTTTTGGCGCAACAGGTCAAGAGGGACCCTAGGCCTAGCTTCTCACAACCATTCGTTTTGTGTCAGTTTTTCATTTTTGGAACGGATGGAAGGGATCTACAATTTTATGCCGACTCCAAACGGCTAATTGAGAAGCTCTTTCAAGACATTTATAGTCTCGGATGTTTGTCAGACGTTCGCGAGAGGTAGTGCAGTGGAAGAAACCATAAGTTCTTAGTAGCTTAGTAGTCCAACGCACTAACCATTAAGCCACTGCGACTACGAACGATTATCATGATCGTTTAGATCTTAATTGGTAGGTATGTACTTTTCCGTCATGCAAGTTTAAGATTGTTTCAGCTTGATTGGAAAGTATTTATTCTTATTCGATCCTGGATTTGTGTGCAAAAATAATAATTCAGATGATATGATTCCGATTTTAAAATTTTATAGGCTTGATTTTTAACAAAAAGCTTGAGTTCAGAATTTTTATCTTGCTCTAAGATTCATTCGATTTATTTTGAGATTGACCACGTAAGAATGAAGAGAACTAAGAATAAGCCTAATCGGACTAGAATTTAACTTGAGCGTACATATGTACATATTTTAAGTTAAACTTGTTGACGTTGATGGTAGGTATAGATAAAAACTGGTTTCGGTCGAAATTCTGCTTTTCAAAATTCTGTCTCCTTACACAAAAATGCTACTTTACGAGATTCTGTTTTATTTTTAATTCTGCTTTACAAAATTCTGCTTTTAAAATTCTTCTGCTTCAAAAAAAAACCGAACATGAACATGAACAGGAATATTTTATTATAATACTTACTTATATATCACAGGTAAATAATTTACAAGACAAAAATCCAGAAGAAGCAAATTATTTCCCATTTAAAATTCCCAAGCAAATAAGAAACTAAATAAAGCTTGAGAGAGGTATATTTGGTGCAGGGAAATAAGTCCCCAGGAAATAAAACCACTTTCGTGAAGTGGACTTAGTTCCCATGTAAGGTGGGAAATAAATTCCGAAACCTCTGAGTTTTATTTCCACTCCACTTCCAATTCTCACTGTCGACTAAGAACAAAGTTAAGTTAAAGAGTCAAGTTGGTACTTTGCAATTTTTATTAACTAAAGAAAAAATAAAATTTTAACTTAGGCAGAGCAATACCTATACCTATGTAAAAAATTTTAAAAACGAGATTCGGTTTGCAGGACTCTGAAAGTAATCAAAGAAAAATCGACGCTCACTATGACCGGTTGCGCGATGGTTTTATTTCCACTCCACTTCCAATTCTCACTGTCGACTAAGAACAAAGTTAAGTTAAAGAGTCAAGTTGGTACTTTGCAATTTTTATTAACTAAAGAAAAAATAAAATTTTAACTTAGGCAGAGCAATACCTATACCTATGTAAAAAAATTTAAAAACGAAATTCGGTTTGCAGGACTCTGAAAGTAATCAAAGAAAAATCGACGCTCACCATGACCGGTTGCGCGAATTTTTTACTTTTATTTTCTCAAATTTTCGAAGGCTAAAAATGACAATTTATTTTCTCAAACAACTTTTTTTTTTTTAGCTTTCGAAAATTTTGGAAAATAAAAGTAATAGATTCGCGCGAATTTTTTACTTTTATTTTCCCAAATTTTCGAAGGCTAAAAATGCAAATATATTTTTTCAAACAACTTTTTTGTTTTACCCTTCGAAAAATTCGCGTTAATTTAGTCTCGTGGACTTATGTCCCTGCGTCAAAAATCACCGCAATTTTTCTTTGATTATTTTCAGAGTCTTGCTAACAAAGTGTATCCAATTCTAAATGTTGGAAGTTAGTTCCCTCTTCTTATTTTTGAATGTGTACTAAGTTCCCATAAGAAAGTGAACTTAGTTCCTACCTTACATGGGAACTAAGTCCACTTCACGAAAGTGGTTTTACTTCCCACTAAGTGGGACCTAAGTCCCTCAGTGGATTCAGTTCCCGGGGACTTATTTCCCTGCACCGGTATATTTTTTGATATTCGTTTAAGAAAACCAATATGGCTATCTAACAGAATTTTGTAAAAAGAATTTTGACCCATCTAGAATTTTGACCCCAAAGCGATACAAACTCGTATGACAAACGTGCAAGTGCACCATTGATTGTAGAATCGGAATTCCAATAGGTAACATAAGTTTCGAGAAATACCGTTTTAATGTTGTTTTTTTTTGGCAAGGAAGGTGCTACACTTTTTTGTCCGATTTTGACCAAACATCACAGGAATACTCCAGCGCCATTACCGAAGAATGCCTGCAAATTTATGTTCAATCGGCTATAGAAAGCACATTTTCTAGTATTGCAATAACACCTATACTCGAAAAGGGAACCGAAGGTACAGCCCCTCTGTTTTCTCATTACTATAATATGTATGTCCGTTTTATATCGGCTTTCGTTACAAAACCGAGCTAATACAAATTTCTTCATGCGTGCATGAATTTCTATCAAAATTGCGTCCATTTGGATTTAATTTTTATAAGTTGGTCCCCATTCATGACGAAATTAGACCATATTATTGCAAAGCGAAAGCACCATCACAGAAACAGTTTTATCTGGGAACGAGCATCAGCTATTCAAAGAAATTGCAATATCTGTTTGGTTGAATAAAAGTTTAATTGTCTTAAACTAAAATTATCATCGGCATCGGAACAATCGCACAAACTTAATGTATTTACGAGAACGGCACCACGTTTTGTGGTCGCAAATAATTTCTGGGTATCGCGTCTAGGGTGGCACTTAACATGGCTAGGGGCTATATATTGAAAGTCCTGTTACGAACATGCTGCACGAATATATATTGCCAAGGGTATTTCCACCAAACGTGGCCCTGCAGGATAAGCGATAAGAAACGGAGGATTCCTGTGTTTTCGAATTTACAACTTTCAATCAGATGAACTTTATGCGAGGTCATTTGCAATATTTCACAATGTGTGAGTTGTGAAGTTGAGTGTAATTATTGCGAGGAAGGCCGAACTACGGCAATATTTAACGAACCTCTTCTGTCGCCTTTTGATTACATTCACTTGTTCTTCTATTTATTTCTCTGGAATTATTTGCTTTGCAAAACGAAAAACTAAATTCGTATTGCCATACTCAACGAAAAGACCAGAGAGATATTCGCATGTATATTTGCAAGAGAGCGCATGCGAATTTATTTTCGCAAGATTTCGTCGAACATGTCAACGTTATATTAAATTTTCTACTCTTTGTTATTTATACGACAACTCTATATCATCTAAGTTTCTCCAAGATAAATTAACTTTGACTTTACGCATGGCCACAAACATTTCACATTTTTGCAAGGTATCAGTTTTTTTTCCAATGTTTAGCTTATCAACATGTTGCAATGCAAATGATTGCTCTTACGAAGAAGCATTCTCAAATCAAAAGGCATGCTCTTTGATGAAATCACTCGAGGCATTATATTAAATTGCAGTCGATTGCCATAAGTGAATCGTGCCGGTTTCTATTGTACTCTGTTTGTATGCAATTGCATATATTTGCTATCTATACACAGTTGTGTGCAGTAAGTATGCACAATCAACTAAAAATTATTGCAACCTGCCCCCAACTTATCCAAAAGGATAAATCGTATTATTTATTGCAGTTTGCTGAAGGTCTTCCCCTTTTGATATTGAGATCAAAGCGTTCGACATCGGTGTTAATTAAGCCAAGCCGACGGCTATACTGCTTGCCTTTATATCAGTGTAAACTATGTGCGCAACGTATATCCATAGCCATAATACTGAATGCATGAAATAGATATGATAGCATACTATTCTAGAGCGTGGCGTAATCCGTTGGCCGCAGAGATCGTTCTACAATATACTACACGTTGAAGCGCTTATTAGCCTGCAGTATCAATTGAAAGATATGGATGCGTGCCGACTGCGCGTTTGTTATTCAGCTCAATCACAAGATGGATGGCAAATACATTATAAATAATTAGATGCAATTCGGGAACTCTGAAATGCATTCAGCTATAATTAGCTAATTGCTTGGACAACATCTGTGCTGTGGTGAACAATGAGTGCAAAGCGGTTGGGGTTGGGATCGCAATGCTGCACTTTCTACACTTATAACTATCATATATATCTTATATATAAATAGGCGAAGGGAAAGGTTAATAGCCACTTTCACTACCTTAAACACAACATATTCGCTTGTTTTTTTTTTTTTTTTTTGAAAAGATAGTGCAGAGAGAATTTTTTATATTTTATATAATTATTTATCAATTTTTTTGTGTACAAGCCAGGTCAATAATAATAATGGTAGAATTTCTGTATATATGTATATACATATAAATTATCGAATTTACATTATCATAGTGTTTGCTGAAGAAATCTTTTTTTATGATTGTAAATTATACAAGAAATACATAGGTGACAAAAAGCCTCGTCAAAATCATGAGCCAAGTTAAGAGAAAAATAAAATCTACTGCTATCTAGCACCTAGCCCTTACACATATCAATTGAGTTGAGATACCATCTTACAGGCAGACGAATATTATAATATTAAAACATGCATTAGTGGTTTTGGAACGAATCTTGTAATGTTTTCAATTTGGACACAGGGATGTAAGATGAAATTTCAGAATAACATAATATTTCCCAACTGTTGGTGTGCTTTCAAGATATTTGTCGCACGAACTCGAAATACGGAATCTGCCCATTCCGGTCCCATATTATAATTAAATACACAATATTCTTAAATACACCACTATCGTCAAACTTCACCGTGCCTAATGTAAGAAGAATTTTGAAAGTTTTGTGGCATTTGCAAATACGAATTTCCATAATAGAAAATAAGTTTAAGAGAGAATAGGTAAGATTGTGGCTAAGGAAAGGAACTGTGCCTAAAGGTTGGTCTCAATCTCAATATACTTTGTTGTCGAGAAAAAATACATGAAACAATAAAAGCTTACCTACTTAAATAAATGAGTTGATATTATTTTTTTTTTATGTTTAACTTAAAAAAACTGAATAATTCATAAACGAAAAGAGAAATAAAATAAATTCCATGTTTAATATGGTCTAATAAATTTTTTTACTTTTTCGATTACGTAGTAAGAGAAAGATGTTGTATTCGTACAAAGTTTCAAACAAATCAAATCTGATATGATAGAGGAACTCAAAAAAGTGTGTCTCAAAATTCTGTTCGTATATCTGTCCGTCTGTCTCTACCCGTATGTCCCCTAAACGACCTAAAGCCTAAACCGCCTAAATTATTGCGTCCCTCACATTCAATTCGAATCACCAAAAACGATTATTTTAGAAATAACTCACAGCTCGAAAACCCCATTTTCGATTTCGATAAAACTTTAAAAACTAAGTAATGCTTACATCCCGAACAATATATTTTTCTCAGTTCAGGTAAAAAGTTAAGCAATGAGTAGGTATTTATTAAATTAAGTTTTGCGAATTTGTTACTGTGTTGTCTGCAAAATTTTACAAAAACGCTTTAACGATTTTGATCAAAATACATATTTAGGATAATAAAATTATTCTTATTAAGATCCCATACTCATTTTCTCTCAAAAAGTCGAATAAATCCGTTTTTAAATTATTCCTCAAAAATTACTACCCAAGCCCGACCTATCTTCGTATATTTTTGTAAACTCAACACCATTTTGCCAATAAAAAACGATTACAGCTACGAAAAACTACTTTTTAGGAAATATTTTTCCCTTCTTCTTTATTTCATTCATATATCATATTGGACACGCATCTTAGAATAATTCAAACCACAGAATCAGAAAATCCTACTTCATTTGCACCCCACACACGTCCATCGGGATATTCACTTAATAACTACTAATACAAATTCAAAAAGAAATCCATTAATTCTGGCATATAGTTATATAAGGAATTTATATGTAAAGATATCGGTCTATCACGAACCCTACTTCTAATCATAGACACCTTAAACCATCTTTACTAATATATTCCATTCAAAAACTAATCATGCCCTGACAGATGAGAAAACAGAAATTCCTATATTATGCTTGTCCTCAAAAATAGTGTAAAGTGTAAGAGCTTATAAAACCGTACAGTAGGCGCTTACTTCTCTCTCTAACCAGAACTTGCGAAAATTGCCTGTTACTGATAGCTGAAACCTTTAAAAACTTACATTGCTATTTTATATGTATTGCCATATCATTTGTTCAAGACAGTTGGATGTTTGTCAGACGTTCGCGAGAGGTGGCGCATGGAAAAAACCATAAGTTGGAGTTTGGGTTTTTAAGGGATTCGAACCTGGGACCCCTGTCTTACTAGTCCAACACACTAACCACTAAACCATTGCCTTTGAACTTACCTAATAGAATAAGAAAACAAACAACCAAACTTTTGATGAACGAGAAAGTTTCGTTCGACCCAGTCGTGCCCTTTATTTTAAGTGACATTTCATTCATTGCAATGGGCCTAACTACTTAAGATTTATAGATTTAGTAACAATTTCAATGAAGTAAAATAAAACCATAGAATGTTTGCAATTCGATTTTTACCCTAAGACTAGAATATGAGAAAAGTCTATTATCGAGTTCATAATAAACCTCCAGGTTTCGACTTGGTATTCGATTGGGCTCCTTCAGATTCCCTCTCAGATTTCGGATTTCGTGGGTCTTGGCTATTCGAACGTAAAAACATCACTTTCTCTTTTTTTGTGTTGATATTCGTGCGATTCGAATATATGTAGCCGTCAATACTTTTCAAAGCGTCTTCCATTCACTGGTTAAGTTTTATATTAACATTCGAAATTTGCGTCTCGATTGATTTCTAAATAATTATATATAAATAATTTAGAAAAATAGATTCACCCGACTCCAAGCCTTTCTTTGCTGCAGAAAAAAGTTATCTTCTCTATTATACCTACCGCCGATTGCTTAAACGACGCAATCGTAGGCACATTAGGAGTAATCCGTACAAAATACTTATCTTGCTCTTGAATAACTTGCTCCTTGGTTACTAAGTTTTTTATCAATTTTTAAAAATTGATGGAGAATTTAATAAACAAACTCAGAATGTAGAAGCGTAATGTAATAAAAACCTTATTTTAAGTGTTGCTCTTTCTCTCGATATATAAATGATAATGATAATGATAACTTTTTTAAATGTCGGTGATCTTGAAAGTGAATTCAATTCAATCCTTTAAGAATTGATGGAATAGAATAATAATAATAATAATAATAATAATAATAATAATAATAATAATAATAATAATAATAAACCCTTATGTGGTGTAGCAGTCGGTACAGTACATAACCAAAATTTAAATAAAATAATTCAAAACCAGAAGGGCGAAGTGTTTGGGTGGCTTCCATATAAATTAAATCTTAATACCACTTACCAGAGCATCAAGAAAAGACAACGACTCAACTGCTTCACACTCTCACAACACAAGTCTCCACATCAATGAAAATAGGTATATTGTTTACTGCACCTTTAGAATAATAGCTAGCATTATTCATTGCGGGAACTTGATGGATTAATTGGGTGTAAAGGAAAAATAAATTTATAAAGGAAACCATGGATCTAATATGATGTAGTTCTCCTAGAAGTTTAAAGACGAAGTAACTGTGTGTAGCATGAAAATAGACAAATAAAGCCGGAATCACACTTGTAAACCGGAATCACATTTGTGATTGTGTGCACAGAACGCGAAGCGACACACCACACCACAACACACCATACGTTAAGCCGGAACCACACTTGTTACGTGTGGTCCTGTGGTGTGTCGTGGACTGTTGTGTCGCTATCACTATCGCTATCACTCCAATGGATTTCATAAGCATAGAAACATATTTTTCCCCTGTGTTGTGGTACAATGTGGTGAGTTATGTTGTGTCAAATAGTCCAATAGTCCAATATCAATTCCAATGTCCAAATCGCTCCTGTTTTCCTGTTCCGATTGAGCCACGCCCGCAGCTACAACGCTCTATGGCGCAATGAAACGCGACAAATATGTTATCTGAAATTGCCTATGTGAAAGAAAGAGTATACTCATAAATTAGATAATCGATAACGTCAAAAACAATGCTTGTACAGAACGCGAAACGACACATCACAATATAGAACACAGCATACATTAAAAGTCTGGTGCTGGCTGTAGGCCTGTATTGTCAAGAACGGAAAAATACGCATTATGCAGTTTATAAAATATCGATTAACCAATCAAATCCTACCTTTGGAGTTTTTTTGACATTGAAATAAGTTAAGCATAACTTTAAATTTGAATATCAATTCACCGTCAATGTTAAAGCGCGGAACGACCGACGCCAAGGTTACGTGTATACCTACGAGTAGCTACAAAAGTGCACGCCAAACCAACTTAGCATCGTCAAGCGAAAACACTTCCATAAAAAAAACTGACTTTAATTAATCGTTTAGTTATTTGCTCTTCTAACAATATATGGTTTTATTTCCATAGCTAATGATGAAATCCTCTCGAAATTGTCATTATGTACTTGATTCGAGTGTAAGCATAGCACGCGATAACTTTCCATCAATGTTATTTAAAAAATGCAAATATAGCCTTGCTGATCCACTATGGATTATATTTAATTTATCTTTAACTACTGCTGAGTTTCTAGACTGTTGGAAATATTCAATCATAAGTTCAATTTTGAAATCAGGATCAAATAGACACATCAAAAATGATAGGCCTTTAACTGTTTCCTAAAATATTCGAGGCAGCTGTTAAAAAAAGCTTGTACTCAGTTGTTCGCAACTATATTTCTGAAGCTTAGCACGGGTTTGTAAGTGGTAGATCGACTTCTAAAAACTTGGCTAATAATCTTTCAACCTACGAGGATAGATGTTCTTTCAGAAATTTAAAACCTCATTTCAAAAGAACTATTATATTATTCCGCAGTGTTTGCTAATGTATATGCTCCCTCTAGTGTTCTATGTTCTTCAACCTAGGCAAACATTTTTCTTTAAGCAACCTACACAAAGAACAAAATACGGTTAGAATGATCCTTTCACTATGGCTTGCATAAATTGCTAAATCATTTATTATAAATAGCCGAAGACAAATAAATAGTTAAGAACCACTTTTACTGCCTTAACCACAACATATTCGCTTGATTTTTTGTTTGGAAGATAGTGCTGAGATGCAATATGCTGTCTGTAATTAGTTTTCCAATTTGCTGTGTATAAGCCAGGTCAATACAATGGTAGAATTTCTACCACTGGGCGAACTCTAGTTGATTTTAATATGAGTAGGAAACATTGCAAATCTATAATTTCAAAAGAATTATAACAGCAACCAAATTTTTGAATTATCTATTGTAAAGTTATCTGAAATAAGTTATGCTTATAAGATGAAAATAAATAAATAAATGTGCGGTAAAAGTGTGCTGAGTCAGACGTCAGAGGATCTTTTAATTCTCAAGTAGGAAAATATAGGTTCGAATAACGTAGCAAATTTATATCATATTGTATAGGTACCTACCTATAAAAAATATATCAAAAATATCCCCTTTGAATGCGTATGCATACTGGTGTATAACTGCCGACGTATTTGCTTCACAGGTAAAGTTCACTTTAGTTGAAGATGTGAGGTTTTATTGTCATTTCCTCCGTCACGGCTACAATCTCCTGCTTCAGAGAGGACACAAGTAATACTGAAACTTTCAAATTTGTCTCAAACACGAAAAGAATGGAATTCGCTGAACTATTTTCTAAAGTTTTAAAACTTGGATTGAATGAAAATGCAAAAGGTATGGTGAACATAAAGAAGTGCTGAGTGTAGAACGGAAGCAGCGAAATAAGAAGAAATGGGTCAATTTGAACTTGAAGGTTGTTACGTACAGGCATTTTACTTCCTTTTTTTCGCTATACTCTCACTTGAGTTATAGATCCTGCACAGCATGCCTGGGAGCAGCCTTCATCCGTTTCAATATCACGTTTCAAACCATCGATTTAATTTTCGTATCTTAAGGGAATTTTGCTATTTTGCTAGCAATTAAAAGGGGGGAAGCTTTTTTGTCGGTTGGTTTTCCTTGCTCGTTGCTCCATAGCTGTTGGTTCGCCGCTGCTGTTTTTTATTTTATTTTATTTTTATTTTATTTTTGCCTCAGATTCCTTCTGTTCTGTTCAATATATATATCTAAAAGTTTTTGAACTTGTATCTTCTTCTTGCTCTTTATATTTGGTTTGGAGTTCTTGCCTCCCGGTGAAAACTTTAATACGATAGTCGTGTAAGAGAGATGCTTGTATGTAGGGCGTTTCTTAGGTAAAGTTCTAAAGTCAAAGTTTCAACGTGCTCTTTAAGGAAAAGTTAATTAGATTTTAGTAGCATTAAGCTTGTGGGAGATTTGGCCTTCAATTACTAGTCTGTTGAAATGTGTAGATAAATAGATGGTCGTGATGTGGCTGTGTATTCTAACGAACTAATTGCGCATCTTCACGAAATCGTATTTTGGGGATGGTAGGTCTGCGATTGATTGACACTCATTTCTGAAGGTCGTCATGTTTTGTTATAAAAGAATTCATAAAAGAATTACATAATATACCTATAAGGCGCTTAAATTATTTTTTCTATTGAGTAGGTATACTGAGTAAGGATAAAAAATATAAATAGCTTGCTTTCGACAGTTCTCTATATAGGTATTCTGACAACTACACAAAGTGGTTGTTCTGTTTGTTCTGTCATTACTAGAAATATTAGTTTGCACAATTTTTGCAATTTTACATTTGTATTGGCTGTCACAAGGCTCGTTATAGTAATCAGTATGACGGGGGCTAGGTAAGAGTGTCTAGCTGTGCAAGATGCATCTATGACCCATACAGTTGCATGTATTTTGAACATATACGAATTAAAACAGGTCCTTTTAAAGCGAAATACCGGCAAATTAGGATTCAAAAAAAGTAATCAGAGGGCTTTTTCTAAAGACGTATTGCTGTTGAACTACAATAAATTTTAATGTTTCTTAAAATTGTTGATTTTTGAGTTCCATTAATGTGACAAGTTATAAAGGCAAATTCAGAATGCGCTTGCGGCCTAACTTAATCCATCTCGTGAAAGATGAACTTGTGGAAATTTGTTTTCTATTGCCTGTAGAAATTCGCGTTTCGGTTAAATTCTCTTGAAACAACATTACTTACAGGGTAACCAATTTAATTGGCATATGGAATGAATAGGTGCTCTGTCCTCGCAAGGTTTATTTTGAAAGTGTATAGCAAAAACAATAGAAGTAATTGAAAGTTAACTATATACGTATCTATAATTGAAGGACATGTATGTACATTGTACATACATTTTTGAATGTATAACAATTTTTGAATACTGACAACAAAAATGCAAAATACCGTCGTGGTTAATTTGTTTAAACAAGATGCCGCAAAATTGTAGTCCGATAAAGCCCACCTTAAAATTGTTTTAGTAGTTACGTGACATTTAAATTTAAAACCACCAAAAGTACATAGTATCCGTTTGTATGGACTCTCGATCCTCTCCCAACTGTCACTTCTATTGCAAAATTGAAAATTTTAATTTTTTTTAAAGATTTTAAGATAAAAAATTATATTTATTGAGGATATAAAAATATTTAAATATGTCGGGCTTTTAGGAAAAACAAAATAAAACCCGACAAAATCCTTTTGAAGATTTTGATGACAGAGAGTCTTACTCTTGCTACAGATTCAATAAAAAACATTCTATTCTATCTATCCATTCTATTCCTGCATTTTTTATTTCCTTAAAATTTGTTTAAAGAGAACTCCCCAAACTTTGTTTGGTTTCTCAAACTGTAAATATGTGGGTCTGTTTGATAAAATTTGATGTCACGCCCGTTCTATGGTTTGTACTAGTTGTAGGTAGGTTACAAAGCGGTTATAATTGACTAATCAGTTAGGCATACCGGCTTTGAAGTAAGAGTGCTGTTAGTTAGTATCTACTTATCTCTCCAAACACACGATGACTATGATTTTGCACTAATATTAATACATACATGATAATACATATGTTGTAACGATGCGTTCGTTACAATTTAATTCTTGTAATCCCCACTGTACCCACGCAGTCTGTTTTCGCACAGTAGTGGAAGTCTTTCCCCCTCGCCTTTGCTGTTTTGCTTTGCACACCCCACTGTATGCGCCCAGGTTGTTTACAAATAACATCAGAGTAGCAGTCCAACATACCAGTCAAACAACTATGCCGCCACCCACACCGAAACGCACGATACCCCCGCAACAACCCAGTATGCGCTTGTACAGCATGCATACTAAAGCAGTGCGATGCTTCAGTCAGTTGACTAGTCCGTCCCCCCTGCCCGATACACACAAGACCCCCCGCACAGACAGCATGCGCTTGCACACAGCATGCATTCTAAAGACATGCAAGAATACTCATCAGTCAATCGACTGTTCCGCCCCCCATACCGATATAGTATTTAGTATTTATTAGATCTACGACAGAAATACATCAACAGATCGAGAAAGAAAGAAAAATAAATATAAGTACAACAATAAATAGTAATCATCTTAATGCTAACAATACGAGTTCCTTAAATCTAGGTCTAGGTAAACCAATATCAATTTGATCGTATACAAGATTAAATAACCTACAACTATGCGTAACAGGCTCATTGGCCCCGTATAAAGTGGAGTGATGAACTTCGAATAACAATTGTCTGACTCTAAGAACCCTTTGGGGGGCATAAATACAAATAAGGGAAAGTAAGTTACTACAGTCAATAGAGGAACAGAGTAAATCTCTAACAAACATAACACAATGCATTTTACGGCGAACTTCGAGGGAATCAAAACCCAACAGCAAACATTTAGAGCGGTAAGAATAGTGAACATTGTCATTTAGAAAGAAACGACGTAGAGCATATCGCAAAAAGTTTTTTTGAACTTTTTCGATTCTATTAATATTTTTCAAAGAATACGGGTTCCAAACAACAGTACAATATTCCAGACATGGACGAACAATGCTTATATAAATGGCTTTGAGAGTATAAGGATCCTTGAAATCAGATGAATTTCTTTTCAGAAATCCAAGAGCTGAGTTAGCTTTTGACATTAATTTGTTAACATGTGGATCAAAGGTAAGTTTACTGTCGAAAACAACACCAAGATCTTTAAATTCCACTACAACATTAATTGTTTGGTCTCCAAAACGATAACCGGGAATTAGTGCATTATGTGTCCTGTTATAAGACATGGTGGCACATTTGTCCATATTAAGATGCAGATCATTCAGTTTACACCATTCAAAAAAATATTCTAAATCTCTCTGGAACAGAAGACAGTCACTGAAACTAGAAATATTCGCAAAAAATTTTACATCATCCGCATACAAAAGACAATGACAAAAATTTAGAATTTTCGGCAAATCATTAATAAAAATGAGAAAAAGGATAGGCCCAAGATGACTTCCTTCCGGGACTCCAGACACAACGTTAATTTCAACCGAAACCAATTGTCCTATAGAAACAAGTTGTTTTCTGCCAAACAGATATGACTTAAACCAAGAAAGTAATGGGCCGAAAAATCCGTAACACTTAAGCTTTTTTAGAAGGATATGCAAGTTAATTCTACTAAAGGCCTTCACAAAATCAGTGTAAACTACGTGCACTTGCTTGTGATTCTCAATGGAACCTAAGCAATAATTGGTAAATTGAACCAGGTTAGAGCATGTCGAACGACCCTTCCAGAATCCATGCTGAGAATCACTTATAAAGTTACTTAAGATGAATACCATCCGTTCTTTCACTAGGCGATCCAAAAGCTTAGGTATAATAGAAAGTTTAGAAACTGGTCTATAATTCGAAACTTGGTCCTTTTTCCCACTCTTAAAAATTGGAGTTATGTATAAGCGAATACTTCCAATCATCAATGAATGTCCCACTAGCCAATGACTGATTGAAAATGTATAGCAGGGGGTAGCAGAGAGAAATAGCACAAGATTTTAAAACAATAGGGTAAAAACCCAAGAAATCTGGAGTTTTACTGTCCTTCAAATCCTGTAAAGCCAACAATAATTCTGATCTGGTAAGTACCAGAGAACTTGATGCAGTAAAATCATGCAAAGAACCGAAATAATCCTCATTAAAAGAAATGAGACATGAGGAATCATAATATACTTTGAAAGAACGACGCGAACATGTTCAAAATATCTTTGGGATTACTGGATGATTTGCCTTGAAAATTCATAGTTGACGGAAAACCGACACTAGCCCGTTTGGAATTTATGTACGCCCAAAAACACTTTGGATTGGACTTTAGATTCCTTTCCAAGCGTTGAATGTAATTGTTCGAAAGGAACCTAGAAAGAAAAATAAATTCTTTTCTCAACCGAGCAAATAATTCATAGTCCGATAGAGATTTACTCCTTTTAAAGTTTATATGAGCTCTGTTTTTGGCATTTTTTAAATTAAGTAACCGCTGGTTATACCATGGTGGATGGGCGTTTACTCGTTTACGCACTCTAGGCACAGAATTATTTAAAATATTGAAAAAAATCTTAGAAAAAGCGTTAAAGTTTTCAGCCACTGTGTTGTACCGAAGTTCATCACCCCAGTTCACTGTCGCAAACTGATCACTCATTAATTTCATGTTGTAACTATTAAATTTGAAAATGAATTTAGTCGAATCACTAAACAACATTTGATTGTTATAGACGTAAGATTTGATTAAAATATTAATAGCGTTATGAGACAAAGAATTTCTTAACAAAGGTAAACAAGAATCAACAGAAACATTCATCTCTTCATACATACATATACATGAGGTTCCCCGCGTTTACCCAGTGGAGTCGGTCACTGGCATATGGTAAAAGCATATGAGACATCGACATGCAAGGTATAACAACAATTTCACAATTATTGTTAGACTCGTGTAAAATTCACACCGGCTCGATGACCGAGATTGCATAAGACCAGCAACAAAATCTCAAACAAGCGAGCAAGATCACATTGTGGAAGTACCAATCTAGTGTAGGTTGCCAGGATGCCGTAAGGCGGACCTGTAGGTTGCCAGGACTGCCGCAAGGCGGATCAGTAGGTTGCCAGGACTGCCGCAAGGCGGACCTGTGAAAGCACCTGGGTTATCCCACACCCAGCCAAGCCCCGTACCGTTGAGTCAAGGACACTAGAAGCCGTACCTGTATTGAAGCCGTACCCGTTGCCGATATCACCGAGTTAATTGAATACTTGATTGTAATATATTAGAGTTGAAGCATTGTTGAATTGTAATTAATACTTTTGGATTGTAATATAGATTAGATTTGGCTAAATTGTGAATATCCGATTTGTAAACTGAATTGTAAATGTTAGAGTCACAGGAAAAGCCTATTATTAAATTGTAATACTTTTGCTTGTAATATATTAAATTGGCTAAATTATAAATAACCGATTTGTAAATTGAATTATAAAATAATACTAGAGTCACAGAAAAGGCTATAATTGTAATTATTTTTGATTGTAAAATAAGCCGTAGTATTAACGTAATAAAGGAAAACTCCTCTGTGCCCAAAGTTAGCGTTTCTTTGGGGAAAAGACCCCGGCAATCCGGCGAGCTGACCTCAGCCTCGAATAAAAAGCACATCACAACGTGCCATGTTGTTTTGACCAACTCCCATATTTCAAAAATGTAAAACTTATAGTTCTGCAATTTCCCCAAAAAATTACTTATGACTTTTTGTCTTTTTGCTTATGTACAGACATATGCATTTAAAAAATGTTAAAAGCTCGGAAAATTTCGGGCTATGTATAAAAGCAAATGATATAATATTTGATAGTGGGCTGATTATGTTATTTGTTTTAAGCATTTAGTAGATGTTATCCTACACCTAAGTTTGATTGCTCTTAAAAAAACAGTTTGACTCACATCTTATTTTTTACTTCAATTTGTTAAACCTGGAACACCTCACGTCAACACTATCTAGCTACTTTTTGTAAAATTATAACGATTGCTGCGATCTAATCAAAGAGGTTCAGATTTCTGAACAATCTCACTTACACATCAAAGAGGTTTTTATTTCTGAACAATCTCACTTAAACAAGCAAACAAACAACATATATATGTATCATTACATTCATACATGAATATCCGAAGTTTCCATACACTATTTTAGTATTTATTATGAAATAAGTAGAAAGATTCAATGGTGACATTCATTTATAATTGCTTCAACAATACCATAAAAAAGGCACCTGAATATCTACCGAATATGTATTACCTATAGAATGAATATCATTTTTATCTTTATTTACATTGAACAGCAATATTTGCATTAAAATTAATACATACATACATATGTATATATACATTTCGCTGCGGGAAATAATTTAACAAAAAAGTATCAGTCGATTCTTAATACCTATCTGGTTCCCATATCTACAAATGGAAGGCGATGGTGTATTGCACAGCCCATTCAATTAAATTGCTCCCATTAGTTTGGAAGAACACTGCCACTGTCACTGCTACACTATCATATCCTATTGACAAAGGACTGATGTGAAATGGCATAGAACAATGTTTGCCCGAATAATACCAGCTCAATAGTTTTTGATTTCAGCCGAAAGAGATTCACACTCCTATAGGGAACAGACAAACAAATAAAAATCAAATACATATTCTGGTAAATTCAAATAAGTTTTGGGAATCTGATGATGCGTTACTAATTGTTTCATATAATTAAACCAGCAGCTTGCGTTTTCCTATCAGTAACACTTAATCAACAAATACGCAAAATATATCGGCTTGCTCTTTGTGTCGATATTTGTATCATTTAATATTATTAAGTTCAGTCAAATCTATTCTGTGTGTATACACATCTTACCAGAATTTCAACTAAGGATTCGGTTTGCAAATCGGGATACCAAATAAAACTCTGTGCAAAAAGCAAGAAAGAAAGTATTTATAGCTTCCGCCGAACTAAACCGCAATAGTCCATGCTAATTCGTAGACGACAAGTAAATTGTCATCCATTTATAGAGTAACAAGGCAAAGCCTTCCTTAAACTGCATATTTATGAAAATTTCGTCAACGAAATAATTAATGTAAATTGCATTTACTGGAAGTTATTTTGCATAATTTCCATGTCCCTCTAAAGTCCCAGCTCTTTCTGCAGGGCAAATTATTTGTGTTACATAAGCAATATCCTCGAATAAAAAAGAGGACAGTGAAAATTTCTATTTCAAAGTTCTGCCAGTGAGTGGAAATTAATTTCATTTTATTACCTAACTTTTACTTTCACGAACATTTTTAAAGCACTTTAGCGTGGTCGGTGATGGTAGGTATTTGGTCTGCGAACATTTCTCGCACTTAATTAAATATATTTTCCTGTCTCTTTCTCTCTCTAAAATCTGTTGTTGGTGTTGAATGGATTTCCAGCTTTACAGGCATTAAGCATTTTTGTTTATGGAATTATGTGCAATCGGGGCGCGTTTTTCGTTAATGATTTCCTTTTTTACGGAGAACTAAATCGATTTTATCTTATAGCTATTTTTATTTATTTGTTTCTTTTTATTGTTTGCGCAATGAATTGTCAATGTAGATAAAAGTTATTTGGTAGCCATGAATTGCGGTGTGAAACAAGAATGCGTTGAAATTTTTTACCTTCCTTAATTACGCATGAAAAATTGTTATGTATTTTGAATTGTTGTGGTGTTTTCCGTGGCTGAGGTTGTCGGACTCAGGTTTGCCCCAAAGAAATATGAAAATATTTTATTCACTATATTAATTCCAGGCATAATGGCTTAAGTGACTTCCTGATGCCATAAAGCAAAGCATAATCCACGTCGGACCATGTCAAAACGTTAAACTTCCGAGCACGTCGTATATTATAGTAGCGCCGGGAGAAACCTATGTAGGACTATTTGTAGGAGCATATTATAGAAGGAAAAATGTCAAAGACTTCGCTATAAGTGAGTGTTATATGTCAAATGGATACCCACAGCCAAGCTCAAATTATACTTCCAAATTGCAATGATAATGTACCTACGAATGGACAGCTAGATATTGTTACTAACTTCAAGTACATACATAAGTTCATGAGGTCTAGCAAAATAGCAAATATTTTTCGGTAAGAACCTTTCTCCTTTTGGTCGGCAATAATGATAATGATAAAGATCATTTCATGCCCGTGATGTTACTGATATTTTGAAGATTTTGCTGACTGATGGCAAATTTACATATATTTGCCCTCTAATTGCATATTCAGTCTTTTTCTATATTGTAGTGGATGTATCTTCGTTATGAGTTATTCGCGTACATTTTTAAAGAAATTAGTGCGTGGTACTGGTACATTCGACCATAACTTTCGCTCCTTCGTCCTTTAACACGGTGTAAATACGACTTGAATAGTTTAAACGAAAATAATGACTGTAATCCAATCATTTGGTATTATTATATGAAATAGATTTCAGGTTCGACTACCGGAGACAAGAGTTTCATCTTTTGTTGATAGTTCCTTCCATTCGTCCCAAAAATAACTTTCACAACTGTAGGTATGTGCAATTATTCGTGTATACATGCCATCATTTTTTAAGAAGAAAAAAAAACAAAAAAAAAAAAAAATAGGAAAAATCAAAGACATTTCTTCATTTCACAGGTTTTAATATAAAAAAAAAAACAGTATTGACACAGGATAAATATAAATGAGCAAATATTTAAATTAGATCAGAGTGACAAAATCCGCCGATTTAAAACTGTGAATTGACTAGATAACGTGAAAAGCCTTCAAGCTTCAATTGCAGCTGTGCCGCTATCAATTGTTGGAGTGAAAAAGAAAAAAAAATTTTGGCTGGACGAATCTGCAAACAAAGCATTGATGTGTTTCGTTGTTTTTGTGCGTCCAGCAATATCTGCGTTTCCGTCGGATGTGATCGAAAAACTTCCATTACACTTTTTACAGAAAAACATAACTTTAGCTTTTTCCGGTTTCCAAAAATGGACATTTTTTCTTTTAATTTGGCGTTGAGAAAGCATTTTCCTTTTAACGGATTTGGCATATTTTCACACAATAAAAATTAAAGAAAAAATTAACACGAGGTAGGATATAGGACTGTCTCCCAAAAGTAGGTACAAAATAGAATAAAAAAATGGCGTTCGAATTTCAAATGTTGAAACAACAACAGAGAGGCAGAGGGGACCCATTTTGGCCTACAACTTAATAAGCTGCTGATGCGAATTTATAGGTTGACAGTGTGCAGTGCTCCCCAAACCCATTCATTTTAAATGGGGACACCACTGCTAATTAGGTTGGATTCAATCGTTTAATTTTTATTTGTATGAAAAGTTGCTAATTAATGGGAATAAAACTGCATGATTACATGATAATTACAGGGTTTTTCACAAAAACACAGGAGTCAAATTTCTACAGGATTTTCGTTGAAAATACAAGGGTATCCTGTAGAATACAGGATATATAGTACACCCATAATCAAAACTTAAAATCCATTTGAAGCTGTGTGCCAACACATCTCTATCCTCATTTAGTTAATAACAAAATGAATGGTTCACATATGTAGTGCACGTTTTTTTTCGCCCCTGCTTAAATAAGAAACGCGTCTGTGTAATAACTTAAGACAGCGTTTCGTGTCGATATATCATCTGGGAAAATCTTCTTTAAGAAGATCGTGTGCACCTGAGAAAAATCGCATTAAGAAGCGTTCTATCTATGAATATAACTACAGATTTATAAACGATTTTGATTTTATCGTCATACTCCACGGGTCGTAAGAAAATAAGTAGATGTCCTCGACTGTACTCAAAAAGAAACGAACTAAGAAGCATTCAACAAGTTGTCAGTATTATTTGCTGCTCAAGTACAGCGTATGAATATTTAGAACAACCCATGGTGCACACGACAAGGAGTTGGAAAAAGCGGATGACATCAGAAGGACGAACAATGTTCGCATACCGGAACATTAAGCAAAATATCTTGGGGGGAATGCAGGATTATTATATATGTGTTCTTTATAGAAAAGTTTATATTATTATCTTGTTGTCTCAGTGAAATGAAATCGATTTTTAATGCCGCAATAAAAACGAAAGGATTTATTTGTGTGTAGTGTATATGTGTTTTGTATACGAATTTGCCCTTTTATACCACAAAACAATGAAGTACAACTTTTAGTAATTGTGTTCAGTTCAAAACGATATTGAAAAGTGTCTGTAGACTGGAGATTAGTGTCAGAGAGGATCAACTTTTTCTATTGTCTCCTTACGGATGTGCTATCATAAATGAAAAGAAATTGGAATTGGAAAACAAAAGTTTTAGTATCCGGATGACAATTATAAATAAGCTCGTGTTAAGCCTTAGTAGAGCAAACAATTTTTTTTGGAGATTTTGATTAATATGCATTTGACATTTTGCTATTTTTAAATATGTATAACATTTTTTTCAAAGGATCAACAACATTATTGAAAAATATCTTCACATGTGTCCAAATATGGTACAAAGATGACTTTCGGAAATTTCAATGAAACCAAGAGATTTTTATCAAATTGGGAAAGTTTCCAAAAAAAGTATAAAGGAAATCATTTTACAAAGTGGGCAATAAATGAAAAAAGGAGAGTACATAATACATTAGACAAGAGGCATCTATCGTAAGACTAAAGAACCACCTCTAAATGTATCTAGCTTACAGACTTTAACAATCATAAAAACAAAGAGCTATAACTTTGGCCTTCGACTGCTTTAACATAACAGCCCTATGTGCTTGTCTCTATGGACTTCCACAGTAGCTTAGTTTGTTACTAGCTAGCTACTAAAATGTTCTCAAAGTTTCGATTCGTCAGTTATATGGTATCATAGATTACTTAAAACATATATTTATATCTGAAGTATACACTACTTTGTACACAATATCCGTAGGTATTAGAAAGCTTCGAGGAACTACTTAGGCCACACTAATTTAATTTTTTTTTATAGCCGAAGTTAATAAGGCCTAAATAAATAAATAATATTTTTTTGTAGGTATTTTATTGAAACATATTTTCCGCTCAAATAAATATGTATGTAAAATAATCAAAAAATAGTTTCATCTATCGACGATTCGGAATCATCTGTGGGAAATACTTCCTCCAAACTTTCTTTTTGTTGAAACATTTTTCCACGACTGCAGCGACTCGCATCATAGCCATCTACTAGTTGGACGTGTATGTATTCTCAAAATATGTGTAGAAAAAATAACACAAAGTACACCTGACATGATTATTATCAAACCTACTATCTGACTCACAAAAACACAACATTCACAAAAGGGACCTTCCGCACCTAATGCAAATTTAATCTATGCATCTAAAATACTTTTGTAAGGAAATTAAGCATATACGCTCGAAAGTACCAACCAACAGCATTACCCGTACAGCGTACATATCCCAAGCCAGGGTATTAATATTTAAAATGTCGCATACGTGTTGGTAACAGTCGACATGCGGTTTATTGTTCACTGTATTTCTTTATCTCATCACTAGAGTTTCAAACAGCTCTTTGTATCATTTTGGCAAATAATATACATTTCACATAAATGTGTGCTCTGAATCCGATTTTTTGTTGTTTCGTTGGCGATAGCGATAGCGAACAGTAACACACGCCATGTGGTCCGCAAGAGCTGCATGTAATGGGCTTAGAGGAGTTGCTTGTATGCCAACGGCAGTCAACCCTTCGCTGTTTAATTCGTTGCCATGAAAGCTTCTTGAATAAACATGTAAACGGCCAAGCTCCATACTGTGGGACGTTGCTTTTCTACACACATGAAAACGTAACTCTGTGAGCAACGCCTCCGTTATAAAAGTAGGTGAACACGTTCTGTCCCTAAATTTACATTTCGTTGAAGTGAGGTTTTCTAATTTTAATCACGTATATAAAATTTAAACCTACACCTCATTAAATTCCGCATCCTTAAAATAAGCCAAATGTACATGCACAACCTTCACGTAGGTCCCTCTAATCAGTTCAATAGCAAAGCAGGCATAATTTGCGCAACCATGCCGTGTTAGAAAGAACACAACATTATCCATAAGTTAGTACCTACCTAATATAGTTGAGTATTCGAGTAAATTAAAACAACATGTTCAAATCCAGTAGCTTCAAACTGTACCGTCGCGACGGTTTGTTTAATCCTTTGTAATTAATGCAATAACTAGATAACTTTTATAAATTATAAGAGGATCTGTCGTTTTTTAATTAGATGAGTGGAAATAAATATGTTTTACAGGCAGAGAAGGCAAACAAAATAAAAATCACATTTCAGCACCTGTCAGATTATCTGTCACTTATCGTTTCGAATTATCAGAATGGCCTGGGGTTGGTATCACACAATTGCGAATTTTATCTACCAGTACTTTATACCCAAATTAAGCAACAATATATAGTTTGCGCATTATGACATAAGATAATTACTTGTAATTAATACAATAAGACATAACTTATCAATAATAACTCGTACATGCGAGTGTGTGCAAGATCGTACGACCCAAACGCAAAATAGTTGGTCCACCCACTTTTTCGCACTTGGAAACTTCTATATTATTAGTTTAACATACATACATATTTAATTTTTACAAAAATAAAAAAAAACTTCATAGACAATTATACTCTTTGATTGAATTACTGATACAAATAAGCAATATCACAACAAATACCGTTAAAACTGTGTGCTTTCTCATTTGTTAATGAGTGCAAAATAGTTGGTCTACGTCATTCGTGATGCAAAAGAGTTGGTCTACTCCACATCATCATCAACAGCGTGTTCTTGCTTTGGCAGGTTATAAGTGCGCCTGTGCAATAAGTTGAAATTCATTTGTTGGGTTATCATGGCACGTGGTGTTCCCTTATCTAAAGATCTTAGGGAATCAATTATAAAAGCTTTTGAAAATGGCTTTTAAAACTACAAAATTGCAACAAATTTCAATCTCCCTCATTCATCAGTACGAAAATTATTTCGTTCTTTACTAAGATGGGTAACATCAAAACCCGAAAGAAAACTGGGCGGCCAACGATAGCTAGAGCCTGCGATTGTAGGGTATTGAAAAAAAATAATTAAGGAAAAGTCGCATCAAAAAATAAATATCCGTCGACACTTGTAAGCGCAGCATGAAGAAAATGGAATATAAATTTTACAAGGTTTGTTTAAAAATCTATTCTTTGTTTTGCATTGTGATTTTTTCAACCCATATGAATAGGCGAAAGAAAAGCCTCTTCTTACGCCAAGGCAAAAGAAAAGGCAACTTGAATGGGCTAAAGAGCACACAAATTGGACCTTACATCAGTGGCGGGAAGTAATTTGGAGCGACGAATCCAGATTTGAGGTTTGTGTTGGCGATGAGCGAAAGCGTATACTTCGCACGTCCAAAAAAGCTTTCCATAAAGACAGTCTGAAACGAACGATAAAGTTTCCAGCATCGCAAATGATATGGGGGTGCGTGTCTGGGCGTGGTGTTGGTAGATTATGTTTTGTTTACGGCCTTGTGAATTCTGCGAAATATCGCAACATCTTGGAAGATCATCTGCTTCCATCAATAACACAACTCAGTCAACCGAGGGAGTCTTCGTATTTCAGCAAGACGGTGCATCTTGCCATACAGCAAAGGCAACTAAAGCCTGGTTATCTACTGAAGCCATTCCTTTAATGGAATGGCCATTCAGCAGCCCTGATCTTTCGCCAATCGAAACTCTATGGCACAAAATGAAACAAAAGTTAAGACAGCAACCAGCAAGGACCCGCACAGATCTACGATAGACTATCAATAATATTTGGCAATCATTTACAACCGATGATTGCCAAAAACTTGTGAGCACAATGCCACAACGAATTCAAGCAGTGATAGCAAAGAAAGGTGATGTAACGCAGTAGTAAAAACACATTTTAAATTCTTAGACTAACTATTTTGCGCTCAAACAAAAGATGAAAAAAATATTACTTATGTTTATTCACTAATAACTCCAAGTGCTAACAATTTATTGATTAAACTTTTGTTTTATTTGTAACAAAAATATAAATACAAATTTATTTTCGTAAACAAAACTTTTTATTTCAAGAAACAAAACAAGTTCGAATTTCGAAACAGAATGTATTCGTAATCAAATAGCTTAGACCAACTATTTTGCGTTTGGGCTCGTATACATAGACTCGTGTTCAGGTGTATATTCACAATCGCATTATGCGCTACTATGTAAACATATTTATATTTGTATGCACCTACTTTTAACATTTTGAAATAGCAAAATGTGCTTCTCTCACCGTAGGTGTTTTAAAAAATATTATTGACATTTTCAAAGTCATGGCGTGCATTAAAAATCAGTATGTACGACAGCAAACGCCTTATTTTAAAAGGAAAATAAACCAAATAAAGTATTTTTAAATCATCGGGACACTTTTTTGAGGAAGAAAGATAATAGTATGTACGTTGGTTTTCTATTTCAATTTGTTTTAAACAAGTTTAACAGAAAAAAAAATATAGTTTTCAATAACAACTTAGTAGTTTAAAGTGCATGTTCTCTTTTGTGTGTTTTCAGTCAAAATGTAGGTTCGTAGATGTAGGAATATTTCTGTACAAATCAGGATCTAATCAATACTGGATAGGTACCTAGTCACCCTGAATTAATGTTATTGCGTGCAAAATTCCAATATTATTTGATTTCCATCTCAGCGGGCTATTGGCATCGAGTTGATTTCAGTATACATACTGTATATACAGTAGGTATAATTATTTCAAAGGTATTCTCGTGAAAACGTATTCGGTATTCGTATCCGCCAATTAGCTTTTCTAGGAACTGACAATATAAAGCCTTTGAACAGTTTCGTCGCTTTCGATTTGGCATATCTACAATTTGAGAAATCACAATTTGTGCCCATATTATACACATGCTTTTAACTACATAACACCTACCAATGGGTATGGCACACAGCTGGCGGTTACAAATTGTTTACCGTAGGAAGGATTACTTTTCTGAATTATTTATTTTACCCGTTTTTTTACAAGTGCAAGTGAAAAAAAAAACGTTTTTTTTTGCGAATAACTCAATACACACAAGAACCAATATATACAAAATATGAACCACTTCCGCTGTGTGCAATGTTGCTGGCAACGCTCATACAATTGTATCAGTTAAATTTGAAATTATTCGTTACCTGAGGATAGCATTTTTTTTTTGAAGTAAGTGTATTTTTGCTTACTACAATGTAGATTGGTAGTAAGAAAATAAAAAACGCTTTGAGCAATATCTTCAGTTATTTAAGAAAAATTTACTCATGAAATTGAAGTTAATGATATTATTTTAATTTAAAGGTTGACCTCATTCCTTAATTGAGGGCTATGCCCGTAGTGGGCATATTGCCTAGAAAATAAAAGAAGAAGCGGAAAATGCACAACATTGTTTATCGTTATATTATTCTAGTAATATAAAACATCCCATTTGGATAGTTTTACTAACGAAACAAATTATATAATTCGCCTTTTAAAAATATAAAATAACTAACCAATCACATTCCCCCACGGTTGGCAGCATTTATTCTGTATTTTTTTGTACTTTTTTGCATGTCACACGAATTCTAAATTCACTTAAAGCTGATAGGAAAACAAAATGGCGAATTTAAAAAAATTGTCTTGTCTATTAAATAGAGTGTTAGCTCCCGCCTCCCGCACACCTAGGTACCCGATTCCCCCCGCAAATTTTATAAATTAAAATTCTCTCCTAAATTTTCTGTGTGTAAATAGGTACATGTGAAGCACCAAAACAAAATTCTAAATGACGGTAGATAAAATAGAAGAAAAACGGAATGAACTATCAGTTTATCTTCTACACTCAGACTCACACTATTATATTAACTTGAATTCTGCAAATATATGTACATCCAGTTTGGTTAAGAAGCAAACAGATATAAAAATTTAAATTTATTCATAAACATTAAAAATATCGCAAATACATGCAAATTTCCTTAGAAAGTAAAATTCATGACGCATAATAATAATTCACTAGTTTGATTTCACTTCTGTACACAATAAATTCAAAGAAATCATACACATTTCATCCCTTGTCAAGAACTAATTTACTGCTTCAAAAACTTTCAACAAATAAACTACAAAGTTTATTGAATAGTTATCGAGGTGCTAGGGGAAATTTCGGTTACCATAGCTCCAAGTTCACCGTTTTATAGTTTAGGTGAGAACGAAAAGGAAGAAAAAGGAAAAACAAACGGGAAAAACTTTCGAAGTTGTCACTGATCGGTAAATTTTCTTTTATGTTTCGTTTCTAGAAAAGCAGTCAGCTTAAAAGTATATAATTCAGACTTGTTTCGCTACACAGCTGATGAAGGTGAGAACGAATATAGAGTCTTTGTATTGGCTATGTATTTTGTAGTTATTTGTACTCTTAAGTATTAGGTAGAAAAGTATGGTTTTTGATTAGTTTGCCATTTAAATAACCGTATGTCCATCGCAATTATACAATCCGAAAAGCTTTCAACATTTCTTTTACCTTATATTTTAGTAGGTGAGGTAAATACTTACGTCTTTCTTTTCTTTTCTTACGTGTATCTGTATTGTGCCATCCCTATTCTGCATTTGTAGACTTCTAAAATTACGGCATCGCTTGAAAAAAACTGAAATAAAAAATGCAGACGAAACATAAATTAAATATTTGTATCATATACCGTCTCTTATCATTTCATTTCAATAATAATGATTTATTAAGCGATGCTGTTATAAAGGCAATTTTCGACAATTCTAAGCGCAAAACAATCTTCGCAAGGATAAAGTGTCCGGACAGCAGCCTGCAGAGACAATGACAATGGGAATACGGTAGTAGATTAATGAATTAATAGTTCTGGCAGAGACAGCCAATAGTCCGCTATCAAGCTAAATGTTCCGCTCAACCTTATATGTCGATGATGTTCAACATTTGGGTCTATCTGACCGTGACCAAGGAGAATATATTTAATCAACACCTTTTTTAAAAGAATTGAACGAACATTAAAGTTTATTCAACTACCTATAATGTAATGTACATACACTTGCAAAAATGCCGATGATATTGACGTTATTCGAAGGAAGCGGAGAGTTGTTAGTGCTGCCGCAAAGATAAAGCGACAGATTACTCTTTTGTCAATCGTTCGTTCCTTGAACTTATAAGGCAACACATGGGCATGGCAGTTGAATCTCGAAAGTGAAGGCAAGCAAACCTCTTGGGACATTTTCAGAACAGATATCAAGTCGTGTTTATGTCGATGCAATGTAGACGATATGCCTACGAAGAATGAAGTGCAACCTTCTTACTAATTTATTGGATTTTTGTGTGGTTATAAGGGTTGCCATATCTGCCGATATTCCTGAAGTCTCCCGGGATTTTACTTTGATACTCCTGATTTGTTGAGAAAAATTTCTGGCAACCTAGTGGGTATACATTGTTGTTTGGAAGAAAACCCTGAAATAAAACTATAAATTTGTTTCGTACCATGAAGTAATGAGGTTCTTCTGAAACCTCCTGATTTGTTGAGAAAAATTTCTGGCAACCTAGTGGGTCTACAGTATACACCTCATTTGAATATGCCGTAATATGTTATTAGCTTAAATTTATTTCAAAATTAAATCAAAATATCACAGAAGAAATATGGACGAGGTCCAATATCGAGAATACGATATTATTTTAGGTTGACTTTTATTTTCTGTTCCGTAAATCATAGGCTGTACACGGTACTTACAAAAGAAACACTTTTCGATTCCTAAATCGAGTGCAGGTGCTTGTCAAATGATATGCGCCGAAATGCTTGTTGTGGGACGTGATTTTCTGGTTCCTGTACCTTATATTCCATCCAAACCTACTCGCACATTTTCTATGCGTGACTCAGTTTCGTTTTATTGTGGCATCATTGCTCAGAATTCGTGTCACGTTTATGTTGACACTTTCTTATCGCTAATGTGGGGTATTTTTTCCTTTTATACTGAAGCTGTTGGCTGTATATTTAGAATTGTTTTCAATTTTCTATCCGCAGTCACATCCTTGAAATCCTGACTTTTTTCTATTCCCATGGCCTCATATACGTTGTATGCTAATGTGATAACATAAAATACTAATAGGGTGTACTAACTGACATCCTCTTTTTTCTTAAAGCACATTTGTATATTTTGTCAACAAATGTGATGAGAATTTTATATAAATAAATTCCTGTTTCCTTTGATGCAATTAGATAGACATGGTATGCGTATGATGGATAAGTTTTCCGGGGGTAAATGAGTACTAATACTGATGTCAATAATTTATTACTCCCTAATTGAGCGCAGCTGGTTTTTATTTATTTCATTGTGCGGGTTTTCACCCTAATTCTAACACTGGCCCAAAACACGAATTGGCAGTTGTATTTGGTTGAATTATCCCCCCTATATAAATGCTGTTCTAAGAGTGATGATGTGTGGACTCCACGTAATGGATCTCAGAGGACCAGTTTATATGATGAATATCTTTTGGTATGTGGGGCGGTGAAACATATCCCTCCATTTCAAATCCACTGTGTCCTTTTTATCTAATGACAATTTGCTACATGAGTATGAATCTGCTTTGGACGTAAAAGTTAAGTTGAAAATGTTTTTGATAGTTTTTAATTTCAACAAACAGGAATTTTATATGTAGATGACACAATTTGGAGAGTTTTGACTTGTAGTAGGAGCAATGATATTATGGAAATGTTTCAGCCTGAAAGCATCTGGGATTTCTAGAAAGGCGGCGCGGCGGGATGTAAAAATGAGAAAACGTATGCGAGGGAGAAATACACAATGAAAACGCAAAATGTAATTACAAATTGGAGCTGGTGCTTTGCTTATTTCGTGTTGTAAGGTAAATGTACGTATGAAAATAAGTGGTTCATACCGCTGAGTTTTTGGTAGTAGATATAGATATTAATGAGCTTTGACCAAATTTTTCTTATTAAGAATTACATAAATGTTTAAAAAAACAAAAAAAAAAGGAATTTCAAGTAAAACATTATAGCTATATGGCTATAATGGGTTTCCATGTAATTACCTAAATCGTATGCCATTTTGGGCATTTTTCTTTTTTAGTTCAGAGCACAACCTGAACTGTTATACAAAAAGTTTGTGTTTCCTTTTTAGCTCAGATAAATCAGAGCTCGAATTTGTAGGTATTTCTTTTTTCGTTCAGAGCATGATCAGAGCGCGCTCTATGAGCTCAGAATTAATTGACGAGTAAAATGCTGATTATAGACATATACATTCACACTTCCAGTCATAAAAAAAAAAAAAAAAAAAACAGGAAAAACAGAAAGTCATCAGAACGATCTGAGCACGCTCGGTTCAGAGCGCGCTCATATAGCTCGAGCTCAGTTCAGTGCTCAGCTCTGAACTAAAAAAGAAAAACGCCTTTTGACAGTGGAGTTATTAATTTATGTGGTGACAAATGCTTTACAGCCCTCAGAAAAGCCTTTATTACGACATACTTAGTTGCATGCATACCAACATGACGCTTCCACAATTACCTCTTTCGGGTGGAAAACTTGTTCATTAACTGAACGTTGGATTTCTTCTGTCTTAACGCATCTCGTATTCGGTTCTTAGGCTTCGCAGCCTGTTACTAGTCTTTCTTAAAATTAAACCTTCGGGTGGTGTTCTCGATATTCTTCGATTTCCCAGAAAAAAAAAAAAAAAAAATAGTGCGTGGAGTCCCTCCGCGCGGAAGAAGTGAAACTTCGTAATGTGGAAATGAAAGTAGGAAGGGGTAGAAATTGATTTTTAGTGAAATCATATTGTTTCTTTAAGCCTAGTATATCCTGCTCGCGCTAAATTTTAGCGCCCCTAGTCTCCACTTCGTTTCTCCACACCAAAGATAAATGGTCGCTAAATTATTATTAAACACGATATAGATGGGACAAAACCCATATGCTTATGAACCATGAGTACCATGACAGATATCAGTAAACGTAATTTTAATAGAATTTTCGAATTTCAAACTTGAAAGACGTAAAAAACCTAGAAATTATAAGAAGAAGTTCGACATGTGTCCTCAAATTTTCCACTATCTCCTTACCATAGTGGAACACTTGTTATTACCCAAAAGATGACGCCAAATTAGAGCATAAGTCCCCCTGAATCGATTCTGTTTTGGCTCTGTTGTTTGGTTTTGCGTTTTCTTTTATTTACCACGCAAACATTGTCTGCGTTTTCCGCCAACAAAAAAAAAAATCATTGTAAACACAAGACAAACACTTTCCTCCGTTTTTTTATATCAAAATTTATCTTCGATTTAATGCACCGGACATTTATTTTGGAGACTTTTCATCGGCCCATCTATATGAAGTTAAGGATTTAGCGTGCGAACAGGATACTGATGCTTTGCTAAGCTGCCTCGCTCAATTTAATCTCTGTAGACATTTTTGTATGGGAGATAAAATTTAGCGCGAGCATAGGCTTTAAGACAAACTTTATTAAAATTGCTTACAATTCACAATTGATCGCATCTTTTAATTATCATTTTCGAGTGGAGAAATATCCAAATCCATAACATTTACTATGGGATAATGAAAACTAAAGTAAGATACGATATGTTGGAAGTCGCATTAAAAGTCTCACTTCAAAAACACTACCCTATTAAGTTATAGGTATGTGTATCAAATCAAACTAAAAAAAAAAAAAAAAAAATAGTTGGCGCAACAGGTCTGGAGAGACCCTAGGCCTAGCTTCTCACAACCATTCGTTTTGTGTGAGTTTCCCATTTTTGGAACGAATGGAAGGGATCTACAATTTTATGCCGACTCCAAACGGCTAATTGAGACTAAAACAAGTAAATGAAATAATGAGGACGCTACTCGTTGCTAACGCTCGCGTTGGCCTGTAACAGGTATACTACGCTCATGCGTTCGAGTGCCACGCATTCACTCTCGCTCTGTCTCCTTCTATTCCCCCTCCCCAGGAGCTTTGTACGTTTAACGCAACCTTGTTGGAAGTCGCATTAGAAGTTTCACTTCAATAAGACATTAATTGCCAATTTAGTCATTATTTTTGGAAATTAATCTTCACCACAGAATATTCTTCTCCCAGCATTTGGTGCCAATAAACTCACTCACCATTACATACTCTGTAGTGTGAGCGGTACCCTCACACCTTTGAGTATGCAATGCTTATAGCAGCATTAAGCATTTAAGAAGTTTCACTTCAATAAATCAAACAACAAAATTCACCTATATCGGCTTTACTTCTTGAATTCTTCAATTCTTTACTGTAGGTATCAACGTATGTAGGTATGTACTATAACAACCAATAAAACAAATACCTTGAACTCAATTTCTATATACACCACCATAAGTCCATCAGCGCACGTCAACAGCCATCTGCGCATTTCCTGTGAAACACATTGTGGCTGTTGATTATACACATTCACCCCGCATACTTCTCTTTCGTTTCACTTTTGTTGGAGAAAACACCACTCATTTTTTTTGCATATGAACGTGCTTGTGCTGTGCAATGTGCGCCACCCTCACCCTCGCTCACACCTTTGAGTATCCAATTATTAGCGTTAAACTTTTAACGCGACCTTGAGTTGGAAGTCGCATAAGAAGTTTCACTTCAAAAACCTACGGTCCTAAGTATGGACTTTTTCTCCTTCGGTGGATCTACTCGCGAAAATAATTTTTTTTTAAACTTAACCGAGCCTAGCCGTTAATAGTGACCGAGTTTAATGATAAAACATTTTAACTGAATGTGGAATTTGTAAAAGTCATCATTTTGGTTACTCGCCGCCTACTATTATAACTTTATCTCATTTATAATACCTACTAACATCAGGTAAGCTGCTGAATTTACCCAATTCAAAGGCAACGACCTCTGAACTAATCATTTAAGGGAACAACTGTCGTTGGTTACTTACACGCACTTTATACGTCCATCCCTACATATGTATGGTTACTGATAAGTTCAACATAAATAAAAATACCCGATTTGTGTCCCTAAATTAAATATTCCCCGGATCCTGTTATTAACGGACAAGCCTTAGCTAATTAAAGATAATTGGTCTTCCCAGATGTCGTTCTATTATACTCACAGAGTAAGTCACCAATTATCTGCTATAACATCGCTAAACCCTCCGACAAAAGTATGGCCCAACATCAAATGGGGCAAACACGCATTTCATCACTTGAGAATATCCCTACACTCACGCAACACATTTGTATGCTGCTTTATTATACATATATATGCTATATATTATCCTCAAACACACATCTAACCTCTGACAGTTTTATTCATTCCTACCTTCCTATAGTTCTTCTCTTCACTCTCACCCATGACACCGGTGGGTTTTCGGTGTTGACACATCCCCCGACACCAAACAAGGATATGCCCTATAGAAAGTGTGATGATGAAATCCCATAAAATATACAACAGATGTGTACCATTCAGGTTATAAAAATACGAGTCATTCTAGATCGTGGCATTGGTGGCACTGCATCAATTTGAACGTGGGACACACACAAAAATGCAATGTATGTAAGTCTCCTGTGCGTTCTATGGGTCCTTTAATGGAATGACAAACGAAGGCATAAATATACTCTCGAATTTGACTGTGAGTATAATGAAAAAAAGTCAAAAACATGAATTAACACCACACATGACGATATATATTTGCATAGATAGCTGTATGGCACATCTCCCCAACCGAACAGAAAGGATTACATAAATCATTTCCCATGTTGTCGAAATATTCTGCTATTGACATGTGACCCAATTGCCACTGGAATGAACGAGGTGTTTGTCCATGCGGCTAACAATCTGAAAACAATACAACAGCAGCTTCAGTTTGTTTTTGTTTCATCGTAAATTTATTTTCTGATGACCTGTATACTAGGTAATTATTGTTATTATTATTTCTATATTAAATTTATTATTTTAAAAACAATTACAAAATGAGTACCCAATAAAAACACTAAATTATTTCCCCCAAAAATATGACATAAAAATGTACCTAATATTTGAGTTTTTGTTGTGTATAGGGATATTAACTACCTTTCGGTAACCTATCCCCCCTAGCACATATTTAATATATTGATATTAATGTATTATGATGAATGCCTACACAGTCAGAAAATTAAATTATTTAAAATCAATCAACTTTCGGTTAAACACTACCAAGTAATACTGTTAAAATTGCTTTTACAGAGTTAGTCGATTAAAAATAACCGAGTCACTTGTTTAAGGAAACTCGGTTAGAAATAGCCGATTTATCAATTTCCCCTCCAAATTTTCTCGGTCGTAAACAACAAACTAAATTGGTAGAATTTAACAAAGTTACTCTGTTGTTATTAGCCAACCCACTTGATTGAAAATAGGCGGTTAAAAATTACCCAATGCAAATCATTACATTTTTACATACTTAAATGCGTTTATAATTGATAAAAAGAACGGTTATTAATAACTAGGGCTCAGATTTATATGCATAAAAAGACTCGAATAATGCGATTAAAATATGCACTGAAAATATGCATTTAAAACTACATAATTCACCCTTGAATCTTTATTCCTTTCAATTAAAATAAAACTATGCAAAAATATGCAATAACGGTTAAATGCCATTTTAAAGTAAATTTCATGATTCGTAAACATAATTAGTACCCTTGCATCTAAGGTTTTTTAACAAAAATATGCATTTGCATGAAAATCCTAGCCCTACTGATAAACAATCGTTGTGTAAAACTTAAAATAGACTATGCTGCTTTCAACTAATTTACTCGTTAGATTTTAACAAAAACCAAAACAAGACAGTTTGGTTGATATAAATCTACGATCTTGGTTGATAACAACTGATAAACTGCGTTATTTTTAACAGTATGCATTTAATCTTCTTAACTTTAGTTCTTAAGAATTTTAATATATTAGTTTTTTTTTCTACAGAGACTTAGTTAATTTAAACCCATTTATTTTAACCGAGCAAAAATTGCACTCGGTTAAGGTGAAAGTTTCTGCGTGCAGTAAAATAATGCCTGCTTTGTATTTGAATAGTTACTGTCAGATATACCTACGACTAAAGTAACTGCAAAATCTACAATTTGATAAGGTTTTTTGAAGTGAAACTTCTTATGCGACTTCCAACTCAAGGTCGCGTTAAACGTTTAACGCTAATAATTGGATACTCAAAGGCGTGAGCGAGGGTGAGGGTAGCGCACATTGCACAGCACAAGCACGTTCATATGAAAAAGAAAAGAAAAGTGGTGGTTGTTTCTGAGGAAATGCGCACATGGCTGTTGACGTGCGCTGATGGACTTATGGTGGTGTATATAGAAATTGAGTTCAAGGGTTTTGTTTCAATGGTTGTTATAGTACATACCTACATACGTCGATACCTACAGTATAGAATTGAAGAATTCAAGGAGTAAAGACGATATAGGTGAATTATGTATGTTGTTTGATTTATTGAAGTGAAACTTCTTAAATGCTTAATGCTACTATAACGGCCATATTATTCACTCACTTTAATCCGGGTTAAAGTATAAACCCGGATTTAAGTGAGTTTAACCCAAAAAATAAACCCAAGTCCATAATATTCAGTAGTTAAACCCGAACATAAACCCATTTTTTTAAACTTGACAGCGTTTAATCCGATTGGATTTAAACTGCACTCCGGAGACCAGTTTAAGTTCTTTAACTCGGATTAAAACACAATTTGATAATATTCACTCCTTTGTTTAGGTCACATTTTTGACATTTCTTCGCTTGCAGGAAATACAAATTGAAATAAAATATTGTTCTCGATATTGACGAAATGTTGATGTCTTCGTCGTCAGCGGATAATATAATTAAAATAAAGAAAATATGTTGCGTTTTTTTTTTCATCTTTTAATTTAATAGTTTTTTGAAATAATTATTTTATTATTATTAATTTATTAAACAAGAAAAAATAAAAATCTGATTCATCCGTCTTCTCTATCTGCTTCATCGTCGACGGGTGACAGACTTTCAATTTCGCGATCACGGCTGCTATAGTCCTCATCATTCACTTTGTCGACACCTTTCATTTTAGGTTATTTTTCAATTTATTTTAATAAAAATGAAAAACCAAAAACAATTTCCCATAAAATGTGATAAACAACAAAAAACAAATGTCATTATTTGTGAAATTTGACATTACGTAGGTTTAAACCGGATTAAAAACGGGTTAAAGTTTTTTAAATCCGCATTTAAATCCATCTTTAACCCAGCGGGTTTAATGCATGTTTTTCAGTGAATAATAGTGACTTAAGTTTAAATTGTCGGGTTTAAAAAATTCGGATTAATGGTCGGGTGTAAAATTAACTTAAACCTGAGTTACACCCGGAGTGAATAATATGGCTGTAAGCATTGCATACTCAAAGGTGTGAGGGTACCGCTCACGCTTCAGAGTATGCAATGGTGAGTGAGTTTATTGGCACCAAATGCTGGGAGAAGAATATTCTGTGGTGAAGATTAATTTCCAAAAATAATGACTAAATTGGCAATTAATGTCTTATTGAAGTGAAACTTCTAATGCGACTTCCAACAAGGTTGCGTTAAACGTACAAAGCTCCTGGGGAGGGGGAATAGAAGGAGACAGAGCGAGAGTGAATGCGTGGCACTCGAACGCATGAGCGTAGTATACCTGTTACAGGCCAACGCGAGCGTTAGCAACGAGTAGCGTCCTCATTATTTCATTTACTTGTTTTAGTCGCAGTAGCTTAGTGGTTAGTGTGTTGGACTGCTATGCGGGAGTCCCAGGTTCGAATCCCGCAAAAACCCAATTCTGACTCAGGGTTTTTTTCCGCTGCGCTACCTCTCGCGAACGTCTGACAAACATCCGAGAGTCTAATGTCTTGAAAGAGCTTCTCAATTAGCCGTTTGGAGTCGGCATAAAATTGTATATCCCTTCCATTCGTTCCAAAAATGAGAAACTCACACAAAACGAATGGTTGTGAGAAGCTAGGCCTAGGGTCTCTCCAGACCTGTTGCGCCAACTATTTTTTTTTTTTTTTTTTTTTTTTAGTTTGATTTGATACACATACCTATAAATTAATAGGGTAGTGTTTTTGAAGTGAGACTTTTAATGCGACTTCCAACATATCGTATCTTACTTTAGTTTTCATTATCCCATAGTAAATGTTATGGATTTGGATATTTATCCACTCGAAAATGATAATTAAAAGATGCGATCAATTGTGAATTGTAAGCAATTTTAATAAAGTTTGTCTTAAAGCCCATGCTCGCGCTAAATTTTATCTCCCATACAAAAATGTCTACAGAGATAAAATTGAGCGAGGCAGCTTAGCAAAGCATCAGTATCCTGTTCGCACGCTAAATCCTTAACTTCATATAGATGGGCCGATGAAAAGTCTCCAAAATAAATGTCCGGTGCATTAAATCGAAGATAAATTTTGATATAAAAAAACGGAGGAAAGTGTTTGTCTTGTGTTTACAATGATTTTTTTTTTTTGTTGGCGGAAAACGCAGACAATGTTTGCGTGGTAAATAAAAGAAAACGCAAAACCAAACAACAGAGCCAAAACAGAATCGATTCAGGGGGACTTATGCTCTAATTTGGCGTCATCTTTTGGGTAATAACAAGTGTTCCACTATGGTAAGGAGATAGTGGAAAATTTGAGGACACATGTCGAACTTCTTCTTATAATTTCTAGGTTTTTTACGTCTTTCAAGTTTGAAATTCGAAAATTCTATTAAAATTACGTTTACTGATATCTGTCATGGTACTCATGGTTCATAAGCATATGGGTTTTGTCCCATCTATATCGTGTTTAATAATAATTTAGCGACCATTTATCTTTGGTGTGGAGAAACGAAGTGGAGACTAGGGGCGCTAAAATTTAGCGCGAGCAGGATACTAGGCTTAAAGAAACAATATGATTTCACTAAAAATCAATTTCTACCCCTTCCTTTTTTCATTTCCATATTACGAAGTTTCACTTCTTCCGCGCGGAGGGACTCCACGCACTATTTTTTTTTTCGAGAGATCTGGCTGTCCAGGCTTGAAAAAAAAACTTTTTGTTCCCACTAGTTCAAAATAATTAAATAAAATAGCTGCCGCACTAAGTCCGCCTCAAGGTACCCAAGGCATAGCTTCTCACAATCAGTCGTTTATGTGAGGAAGAGACATACAATTTTATGCTGAGTTTCATCGGCTAATTTGAAGAGCTTTGTGAGGAGTTACACACTCGGGTGGCTGAAAGACGTTCGCTTCGCTAGACGTGGCGCAGCGAATTTGTAATTTTCCGGCGATCAAACCTGATACCCTTCGCTTAGAAGTCCAACACACTAAACACTGAAGCACTTTGTATCAGAAAAGTTCTCAAGGCTGTTGAGAACTATTTCTCGAATTTTTGTTGGCTCCGTGTTTCAACGGTCTTAGGCAAGAAGCCGCTTACTTATTTTGCAAAAAACAAAGCCATTTATTTTTAACAAAAAACATTTTTTTTTTCATTACGAAACACTTTCTTTTCATATGTTGCCAGTCTATTTCGTTCAATAAAGAATCAAATATGAAAAAGGGGCTGCTTTGATCATTTTTCAAAAAGTGAAGGCCAAGCGTCCTGAGGCTCAAAAAGGAGCCAAACGGCAACGCTGGGCAAGGATAGTAGTTTTTTGTCTAACCAAATGTACCTACATGTATTCGGCAATTCATTTTTAATTTTTTTCTTAATACCAGATAGGTACTGTTCTCAATTTAAATGCTCGGGGCATAAGGGTAGAATAATCGAACAAATATAACTGAATACAAATCGAATTATTTTCTGAGTATATATAGCATTCGCAACATCTGGCTGTTTTCCATAAGACGGCAAAAATGTACCTATACATTATCTGTGAGTGTTTAGTTCCAATAACAGGTCAAACAGGTCAACCTTAATTACATTTTAGTCTGGTGAAAGCAAAAAAAAAAAATCCACGTCATTAACAGAAATTACGATGTCCTCCTCAATGGAGTTGAGTCGCATTAAAAATTAATATTTGTATCTACATAAGTTATGTATGTTACAACGTACAAAAATAGACGTCAGATTCCTTTTGGTTTACGAGGCCATTACTAGTTCCATCATCTGCTTAATTAAGTCACATATAAGGCAATATCCCTAACATGTGAAATCAACGTATATTCCTACTAAATTAAGTGGTCTTATATATAAGTGTTAAGGCTGATCCTTACCTGTTCCCCAATTTTGTCACCCTATTTAGTCAGAGTTTGATGGTTCCCCTTTGTTTGTTCACAAAATCAAAGCGTCACCAGTTTCATTGACGAAGGTCAAATGCGATTAGAGCTGAGAGCAGACGCACATGTACGTATGAGTTACTTTAGCGGCTTAGTTATAACACGCATTAGATTTAAAATATGTTGGGTGGCATATGAAATACGCATATCGCACACCAGTGGCAGGCAAACATCCCCTCCATGAGCATCCCATCCCAACGTATTCGATATATGAACATCTGACTTCTCGTGAATTATTGATTTTGTTCCCTTCGGGAATAATGTCAACTGAAGGGAGAGCTCACCGGTGTGTGAATTATGTGTAACTGTGACCTATGGCGCCCTGTATAAGGAAATTAAAATACATCACAGCCCTTATATGCTCAAACACTCATAGTCATACTCATAACGCGGGTAAGATTTATTTTTCCCATCAGCAGCATTTCAGCTGGACCTACGGGCAGTCGACTGAGGCAGCTATATTCTTTTAATTACACTACCTACTTTGGTCCTTGGTGTGCTGGTCATACTGTTGATGTGATGACTTCCTAGAAAAAAGCATAATTCCGCGAGAGTGGGCTTGGCTGACAGATATCAAATATTTATCAGAAACGTGTATTTCATTTTTTATGTTGGCTATAATTAATTTCTTTTTATTTACTTACATATTCTTTGTTTATTATGTTCCTGTTTTCATTAAGGAATTGATAAAATCCTCCTGAAGGCTAAATGACATATTGTAGGTATGTATAATAAAAACGTTTTGACGTTTTCATTAGTAACGTTTGTTTCCTAATGCGATAAAATCTCTTGTCGAAAGTTTCTTGATGCTGATTTATTTGATCGTGATTAAATGATTTCCGAAGAAACAAATTAACAAATAAAAATAATGGTACGATAAAAATAGGTAGCTATCATGATATATAGAGATATGCCGTTAGAGATATCAAGAGTATGTAGACTCTGCTAAACGAAATCGTGATACCAAGGGGTTAGAAATGATGCAGAATTATGATTGGTGTAGCATGATATGTTACTTTTTAATCTTGGAGCTATCACCTCGAAACTGAAGGAGATAATGACATGTCGCATCCTTACTTACATCAATCAGATAGGTACCTACATAAAATGTGTGCGAATTGTTTGATTTTTGTCTGACATTGACAATGAGTTGCGAATCAATGTCTTCTACATCTACTGGACTTTCCGTGAGTACCTAATAGATTCTATACTTTATAGCGATTCACATTTTGCAATAATTCCTTCTGCTGCTTCCGTTCGTGGGAGCTCCTTTTTAATTTGAAGCAGTGTCTACTGTCTATCTCCGGTGAAGAGAGATATCCGTGAGAAGTGAGAGAGGAGATATTTTTGTATTAAAGTTACTTTTTGGTACTAAGCTAAACGTCAAATAGGCTTTGTTAGTTCATTGGAAAATGGATTCCCAAAGTATAATGTATTTCTATTCGTCTACAGAACACTTTCTGTTGCATCTACTTGCATTTTTTTTCTCACAACATGCAACGCCAACATTAATCCTTGCTGTCTACTACAACGCATTGAATATCATTGCATGAATACGTACAGCCCGAGTAGCGCAGTGACCGGCAGGGATAACAAATAGGTTTGCTTCGACTCTCCATGTGACTAATAGTAGATACATGGCCTATGTACAGTGCATACAACGAATCTCTGTCCGTTTAGAAAAGATAGAGTATTGCGAACATTAACGAAGGAATGTCTGTTATAGTGATCAATTGGAGCACTCTCTACGAAAGATATACACATACAATTGCCCAAAACGGACTAATGTTTCCTTGGCTGTTTTCTACTGCTAGCTATAGGTCTATACACCTTACCTACTATAATATTGACCTCTCTCCCGATATTGTTTTAATGCATTTAAATAAGTATAGCCATTTTAAACGATTTGGCTGCATAGAATTATCACTCAAAGTTAAAGTAGACTATCCAAGGGCAAGAGACTTCGACAGAGATCAAATTATTAAGGCTGTCAGCAAAAATACTAAAAAGCGTTTGTACAAGAGCTGCATATCCAGATATCAAAAAAAGTCTTCTTGTTAAGGTGATTACCAGCAGATGGAAGATTAATGTCAAAAAGTCTCATTTGGCAGAATCAACCGGTTTGCCACCCTATAAGATGCCCGTACAAAACCCGTACGACGAAAAAGAGCTGTGATATTATGAATTATGTTAAAAATAAAAACACTTTGTCATCTTCTGTTAAGGAAATGAAGAATCTAAGACCTTTAGAATCGCTGGAAAAACCACAAAAGGCGAATTCACAATGGCGAAATTTAGTGTGAACGTTAAAATGATTATTAGTATAAGGCCCATTTTATCCTTTCCGTTTAAGGTTTGGGATACTCCGATTTTCTCTAGAGCAATTCTGCTTGAAATTATTGTTCACCGTTGCGGGGACAGATACCTGATTTCTTCTTTTGATTTTAAATGAATACAATGATTTGTATAAATACTAGATCGCCCGGCTAACTTCGTTCCGCCCAAATTCGTGTTTGATAATTACATTTCAAGCATTTACTTCTACCAAAACAATAATCATCATTATTGACCATATTCATCAACTGTACGAGTGTACGCCGGTGAACAAGTTTACGGTGTAATTACTTGCAAATTTTAAAGGTATCGTTTGTCGTTCGTTCTATGTATGTACATTTGTAAATGTTTTCAACAGGAAAAATGGCTTAGGGTGACGTGACAAAAGCCTAATAAATTCAAAATACAATTATTGAAAGGCAGCAACGCGGTAGAAAACATTTGTCACCGCTTATTTACAGAGAGTAAAATGTGTTCAAATTTAGTCATGCAATGAGGCATTGCTGGTAAAAATGGGTATCTGGTAAACAACAACTATAAATATTGGGCTAATTTGGTTAGACTAGAAAAGACCAAACCATTTAGACTGATTATTATTACTCTCTTAGACTTGGGGATTCTAAAATTTGTATTCATTTTAGCGTATGAAAGATTTGGGAAGGCTGGTTATGGTTAATGGGGGGCCATCCGTGATCGGAAAAAGTTTCTCGTGAGGACAAATTTATAAATTCTTATTTAAAAAAAATTTAAATATAATTGCTATTGTTGTTTGATAAGCGAAATTAATAATTCAAACGTTTTAAGACCAAGATTGAGTTCAACTATCAAGAAATGGTCAAAAAAGGAAAAGACGGGCCTTATATTAGGGGAAGAGTGCGTATTCGCTCTGCGTTTATGAGTGCACAGTGTTTTCTTTCTTTATGGACGACTTAAGAATGAAAGTGAACCTTAACTCAACCGCGCTTTGGCAAAGACTTTTCCAGGTAGACATAAAATTGGTTACCTATTAATGGAACAATTTTATCCTCTTACTTGAAAAAGACACAATCACCCTGCCTGTCAATCAGCAGGTGTTTCACTGACACTTTAATGATAGAAGAGATTCATTTAATCTCTTCTTTACCTCGGCCCTTGAGCTTTACTTGACATATTTAATCGATTTCAGCAGATTTGCCAACCTAAGTGATTTGTTTGATTATTCTCAATGACCTACTCTGCATTTAACAACTCTTTAAAGCTGCATAACCAAATATTCTAAATTGAGTCGAATCTTCAAAGATTGAGCTGGAGTAGCAGCATTGACATTGAATGCCAAAATAAGGTTTCTGTCTTAATTATTGAATGCGCTCGTAACCGCACCAGAGACAATACATACCCCCAACTCGCAATCCTCTTGCCACTGGCTCCCTCAGTTTTTTTTTTTTTTTTTTTTTTTTTCAAATTCGCCATTTTGTTTTCCTATCGGTGTTATGTCAATTCAGAATCCGTGTGACATGCAAAAACATACAAAAAATATAAAATACATTCTGCCAACCGCTACCAACCGTGGGGGAATGTGATAGAGTTCGGGAATACCACATTTTAAGACAACTGAATGTTATTGGTTAGTTATTATACATTTTTAAAAGACGAATTACATAATTTGTTTGGTTAATAATACCTACTACCTAAATGAGTTGTTTTATATACTAGAAACATATTAGGACAAACATTGTTGTGTATTTTCCGCTTTTGAATATCATTAACTTCGATTTCATGTGTACATTTTTCTTGAATAACTGAAGAAAAATTGCTCAAATTTTTTTTTATTTTCCTACAACCATTCTGCAGTAATCATTTTTCATAAATATATTCAGCAAAAGTGTACTTATTCTTAAAATAAAATACTATTCACACGTAACGAATAATTTAAAATTTAACGGACAAAATTCTATGAACGCTGACAGTAACTTTGCCGACACCGGAAGTTGTTGATATTTTTGAGGGTGTGTTGGTGAGCGGGAATTATTGAAGTTTCGTGACATTTGTCAGTACGCATTTCTATGTATCAATACTAGCGCAGTAAATTGTGTACACTCCGTAAAAATATAGTTTGTAGGCAAGGTAACTGTAAATCGGCCGAAGTTGGGGGTCTCAGTATTGTCCTTGGTACTGGTAACCACGTTGTGCGGTTGGGACTGATGCAAACCCTACCGAATTTTCTGTAGATATACAGAATTTTCACCTTGCCTACAGAAATACAGAATTCGAACTGAAATATACAGAAATCTCAGATTCCAGTAAAAACTTGAACTCCTTAGTTTTGCGTTGGTATTTCACTTACCTAAACAAAAAAATGCAATCGGAGCACTCAAAACTCTTCCTGCTGTACGGCAAAATATTCATTACACTTAAAAAATGTTGGTGTGTTTTCTTTTCCAAACCAGAGTAGATACAATGAATTGACGGATAAAGACAAAAATTGAATCGACTATCAAGATTAAACAAGGCCAGCACTACGACGAATATTATCGATTCCAGCAATACCATGTTATATATTAATAAATGTATACTTAAAGAAAGACTGATATTTTATCCCATTCAAAACTTACATTTTCATCACATTTAGAAATGTGTAGAGTGCTCTTAAATTTGCGAATTGGGAATGATATTTTTTTATTGAACTAATTAATCAATAGTTCGTTGAACAATTGACAGGTGCCCCACGGGACAGAGTATCTTGAGGTATTAGTCTATTTTATTTGTAGTAACTAAACTGGGAGTCAGAATATGTGTTTTGTTATTTTTATTTTCTTTCGGCTGCTTTAAAAGTTACAAATGTTTGATTAGAACATTATTATTATTATTTTAAGGGAGTATTAGTATTGCGGTGGAGTGGTAGACATCGAATTAGAGAAAATATGAAATGACTTTAGAATAGGATACTTTAATAATACTGAATTGTAATTATCTATTATTAATAAAGTTCCATGCCACTTTGTATAAACGAAAAGTTTTGTCACAAAACAATAAAGTGAACGTGGCAGAGTTTCACAATTCCAACATGTATTGATTAATATACTTGAAGCGATTCAGACAATATTTTGCGACAAATAGTATACTAACAAAGGCGGATAAAAAGGTTATTTTGCTCACGAGAAGAGTCATGCTCGCTTCTAAACATTTCGTGGATTGTGTTACCGAGTAAATGGTAAACAAACGTTGATTCCATCGACTTAGCTCTGACTCAAATCGAGATTGACGGAGAAGAAGAAATTCAAGATTATCCACTCCGACCTCCGAGTCTAAAAAATTCCATCACTTGCGAGTTTGGTACAAACTTGACTCGTGTTCTTTTGGACAAACTTAAACTATGTATCAGATGCATCAAAAGTAGTGCACAGAACAAGATGTTCGCCCTTTGATGTTGGTGTCGCATTGATTTCGCACCCCACTCCCATTCGAAATGATATAATACGGTAGAGGAGAAGGTGGGAATATGGAACCCCATTTGTTTTTTTTGATTTTTTGTTCATACCCGTTACCTTAAGACATTAAAAAAAATATGACATATAAGAAAAAAAAACATATTCTGAATACTTTTTGTATTAAATTTTGTACTTTATTCAAAAAAAGTCATTTTTACATTTTTCATTTTTATGTTCCTTATATGGAACCCCGGTTTCCATATTAAATGTATGTAAAAATTACATTTTACCTTTGTGTGCAAAAATCGCAAACATAGTAATCATGATCGCATCCTGCGCAATCTTTGCGTGCCCATAGGTTGTAGGATTGACATAGAACCCAAACCTCACCACGATAATCGTCTGAATACATTTGAGAGCAGAACATGCAACTGACATCATTGTCTTCTATTTTTTTTTTCCTCCCAACACTTTTGATTGCATTAACCATTTGGTTTTTGTCCCAGAACTTTCTTATTGGTTTGGGTGGCGTTTTTATTTAGCTTCGCGGCATGACGTTTGTTTGAGGAAAAATAAAAATAAAACATTGCTAGGTAAATAAAAAACACGTAATGGTAATATGGAACCCGGTTCCATATTAGGTTCCTCTAGGAGTTCCGTATTACAAGACTTCATATTTTAACAAAAATACTGGTTTTATCACTTATTCAAAGAAATAAGAAAAATCTTACATGGAAAAATGTTAATTCAAACACTAAATATTATTTATGAATTTTCTGCAGGAAAAAAACATGAGCCGACATTACGTTCTAGACTTGCAAAAACAATAAAAAAAAGTTTTCCATTTCGCTCGGGTACTGGAAATCGGCGAAATCGTCAAAGCGAATGCTGTGTAACTTTATAATATGAGTATTTGCATTGAGTCTTCGCAGCTTGTAGCTATTGAGTAATAGATGGCACTTACAGTTTTAGTTCTAGAAGGGGGTTCCAATTTAACAACAGGTTCCATATTACCACCTTTTCCTCTATTAACTATATGAACATGTTCAATTGAAAAAATAATGGCGGATTTTTGTCAATTGAATGTACCTAATTTTACACTCAAACTTTATTTTTTCTAAAATTGGCGTCAAAATACTTTAATATAACTTCTTATCCGTCTCCGTTTATTTACTTTATTTGATTTAAATTTCTTTTTCGTGTTAAGGTCCTTATACTCATTAAGTGGCCTTAGATACACTTGAATGTGTGAGGTTATGTCGTTTTCGACCATATGTCTATTTGATCGACAATTAAAAAGCCCATTCAGTAACTTTAAGCTCATATCTTTGTTCAAAGTCAGACTTTCGAAATGGCATCTCTCAGCCTGATTATTGAAAAGCGAATTTAAGACGTTTTTAAACTAAATTGTTGAAAGTCGTATTGATTGTGAAAGTTGTGCAACATTCTATACTTTTTGAAGTGATAACTTCTTTAGGCGCGTTGGGCACTATTTGGATGGGCAAAAACTAGCAAACTCGCGACACCGACACCGACACCGACACCGACACCGACACCGACACCGACACCGACACCGACACCGACACCGACACCGACACCGACACCGACACCGACACCGACTCCGACACCGACACCGACACCGACACCGACACCGACAACGACACCGACACCGACACCGACACCGACACCGACACCGAAACCGACACCGACACCGACACCGACACCGACACCGACACCGACACCGACACCGACACCGACACCGACACCGACACCGACACCGACACCGATACCGACACCGACACCGACACCGACACCGACACCGACACCGAAACCGACACCGACACCGACACCGACACCGACACCGACACCGACACCGACACCGACACCGACACCGACACCGACACCGACACCGACACCGACACCGACACCGACTCCGACACCGACACCGACACCGACACCGACACCGACACCGACACCGACACCGACACCGACACCGACACCGACACCGACACCGACACCGACACCGACACCGACACCGACACCGACTCCGACACCGACACCGACACCGACACCGACACCGATTGCATACTTTTAGTTGTAAACTTTTGTACTATTGCTTACTTTTAGGGGTAGGTAATTTATAGCTTAATCTACGATGATTTTTATTTGAATACGTTACTATGGTAATTTATGGTAGCGACAAATTGATTGTCACCAAAATTATTTCAATTACCTGTTTTGTATGGGGAATTCATAACTTAATTTTACCAGGCTTAATGTTAATTCCGACATATTATTATATCCACGATTTTGGGTTTGTGCACATTTACGGCACAGTAGCTTGTGTTATAATTATTTTTTACTTACTTATATATGCTAAAGATACTTCTGCATTACTTCAAGATAAAGTTGGGAAGAGATTTGATGATATTCCAATCATTTTGAGTGGGGATTTCAACATCAACTTTGCAGATGATAAAAACTACCATTAATTGAATTTTTAAATAGCAAATTTGATTTAACGATGAGCAATGATCGCAATCTTAGCACGACTAGACATAAAACTACAATAAATTGATGCCATCTTTACAAGATATTTAAATAGATTCGAATCAAAATTGTTTGTTTCCTATTTTAGTTACCTACCATAAACCTATAGTATCCGTTTTCAAATATAATGATAATAATGATGATGATGATGGAAGAGTTTGAAGTTGTTGATGAAATTTCATAAGTGTCATTGGTATTCATTTCAAAGAATATAGAATAAATTTAATATTTCATGTATCTGTAAATTTATACATTTTAAGCAATAGATTGCAATTTTGTATGTAAAATAATATGTATTATTTTTGATGTAAAATACCGCATTAAATGAAAATGAAAAATGTAACATAGTTTTTGTAGTAGTAGTAGTTTATAATAATGAATAAAAAGACACTTTATTTAAAAGTACTTCCTACACAATAATATATTTTCTGACGATTCGAAAAATACACACGTAATTGTTCAAGTTATCACTTCTGTCGGCACTCCCGGAGTGCCTTTTAATTTTTTTTGTTGACTTTCCTGTGTATTTTTCATATGGTTGTTCCAAACATTAAATATTCGACAGTGGTTATCGGAGCTCTTCATGAAATAGGTTAGGTTAGGTTAGGTTAGGGAAGGGTGTATATTGCGCCAGCACCACTTCCACTCGGAGGCCCTAAGGCCCATTGTTATTCCCTTCATAGATTAAACAAACCCCAACACAATCTGATTGTTTAAACCAGTTGATATTGATCTCGAATTTGAGAAAATCCTGTATTTCTGTTTCAGTCAGTTCCGAGAGATTTTCGAAGAAACCCAGGGGTCGGGGTCGTCGTTCCTGAAAAGCTTTTTACAGTATTTTTTTGAGGACCAGGTGTTGTTGGTCTCTTTTTTGATTGTATCGTTTATATTGCCGTACAGTATGAAAATCGGTGGCTGTATTGAGTTGTCTGCTCTCGTTTGTGTTCATCGCTGACCCCAATATTGCAAGTTCAGCTGCATTTTCGTTCCCTTCGATATTACCATGTCCAGGAATCCAGGAGAGCTTGATGTTGTGGTTGTTGATGCCCCTTAATGAGTTTCGACAGTTCTTTACAACCTTTGATTTTACTGTATGTAATATAATCGATATAAGAGCTGACTGTCTACGAACATAGTTCGAGGTTGTTTCTATTACGTATGTGCTAGGCTGCCTTACGCGGAAAGAACTGCAAAATCACTAATTGCAAAATTTTGAGTTGCAAATCACGAATTATATATTTTTCGCAAATCACAATGATTTTGTTTTTGAATTGATACAAAAATTTGTAATTCGACATTGCAAACGGTGAAAAATATCAAATTTGTTTTTTGAATATTACGATTAGAAATATTAATTCGAACTTCATTTATTTGTAGTGATTTACAACATTTTTGGCGCAATTCACTTCTTGAATAGGTCAATTCCTCAAGCACCAGTTTAAAATCTCAAATTGCAAAAAATATTTGTAAATTGTAAACGTAAATTGACGTAGAGAAGTCGTAAATTGCAAAATATGAATTGCAAATTGATAAAAATAAGTTGCAGTTTACGATTTCGAATTAGTAAATTGCAACTACTGAAGTAGTAAATCAACCCCTGTTGCAATTTACTAAGGGATGAAATCGTAATTGCAACAGAAAAGTGGTAATTTACAATTTTTTTTTGCATTTCACAACCACAGTAATATCAAATTGATAACTATTTGTGTCAAATTGCGATCGGTTATGGCAATATGTATTTCATGCCCGATCGCATTATTGACACTGAGAAGTGTTGATTCACGACTTTTGAGGATATCTTCACTTTGTAAAATTTCTAGAATTGCGAATAAAAAGTCTTGAATTAGTAAATACTGAGCTAAGCTCTAAAATGAGACAAACTTTTCGTGATTCGGCGCTTATTTTTCTTGATTTGATCTTAAACTTCTTTCCGTGATCTATGGCTTGTAGCTCTGCTTAAAAAACGCTGCAAGAGTTGGGTAGTCTCCAGGACTCCTTTATTTTTATTGTTTCTGAATAGATACCTGCTCCAGTACCTATCTCCGTCAATAAATAGCGGTTTCATGGTCGCATTTATGAAATGGGTACGTACATTATTTATTCGCCTTCCTATAATATTTGAAACTATCTATCTATCTATATCTATTTATCTATCTATATTTTTATCCTTTAAAAGAATGTTTTAAAATTCCCAACTTCTACTGGCAATTTACTCTAATTTACGGCAGATAAAACAATACTACGGATGGTAAAAGAAGGAATCGGAAGGGAGAATTCAAGATGAATACGATCTATTACTGGGAAAACGTCCAAGAATTTCGTAACGAAACTCAGCAGTAAGAAGAACTGGAGCAATGAATCCACGATATACGGCTCAGACCGTAATGGTATACAGATGGATCGAGAAACGGACGAAGGAAATAAACACTACGAATCCATGGGCAAATGTACCAGCATCTTCCAAGCGGAAATATGCGCTATAGATAGGTGTGTTCGAATAATTCTCTAGAAAAACTACAAGAACTGTAATATAACTGTGATGTCAGATAGTCAAGCTGCCATTTAGGCACTAGACGCCTATATCATAAGGTTTAAGCTTGTATGTGAATGCTTGCAAAGGCTTAACGAATCAGGCAAAAAAAAAAACAAAAAAACAAAAGAGTAACCACTGCTGGATACCTGGTCATGCAGGCATCATGGGCAATGAAGCTGCGGATTCTCTGGCAAGACGGGCGCAGCGGAGCCCTTCACAGGGCCTGAACCATTCTGCAGCATAGGAGAACACTCTCTACGAGAAGAATTCAGGAGAATGGAAAAAGAAGAAAAACCACAAACTTTAAAAACATCCAATGCCCGAGTCAATCAAAGAAACTCCTAGCGAACTATAACATAAAAAGACTCAAGGCATATATCGGTCTAAGCAAAACAGTGCAGATTAAGGGAACACCTGAGGAAAATAGGCTTATCAGAAGAAGGTCTCTGCAGATTCTGTGATAAGAGCGCAGAAACCCCAGACCACATTCTGGAATCCTGTGGAGCACTGATCCATAAGAGGATTACAAATCTGGGCAAGTACTAATTACTAGATATACAAACAAACCATGGACCCACTACTCATTCTCAGATTCATAAAAGAAACTGGACTGGATGAAGTGCTCTAAGGTCGATATTCTTACCAAGGCTAAGACAGAGCAAAGACCCTCAAACACGGTTCTTAATGGAACTGTTATACGATGCGACTCTGGAAAAAGGTATGAACTTTTCCAAGGTATAAGCAGGGGGCACAAAAGACCACAAGGTCGTAGTGCACTAGACCCTCTCTATTATTATTATTATTACTTTAATAACCGGAAAAAACTTACCTACCTCTTTTCCTGAACTCGTAAAACACCTTCTCTAATAAAGCATATCTACATAAAAATGATGCCATGGAACCAGAAATAAATATCATCAGCCACTTATTTCAATTAAAATTCACTTACACTTTCACCCCTATTTTTTGTAAGATGTACGCAACAACTTACACTAAGAAGTTCCGTATCCTTGTGCGTCTTCAACCGACAAAAAGCACTAAACATAAGTCCCTTTTGCTACCATCTATGATTACTGGCTCCTTGGTTTCGCACGACGTCCTACCGCAATGTACAGGAGTGGATTCAAAACATTTCCAGTGAGGCACAAAAAATAAAATGTATATGTACGTGAGTATATGAGCATACATACTACATAGTATCATCTTAATTTTCTCACCAAACGCCTCCATGCCATGGTCCATGAGGTTGTATATTGTTAGTCGGTTTGATTGTTCGAAATTCGAATCTGTGGCAAAAGAGAGAAAAGTACGTGTGGGTTGGGTGCCCACACGCATGCCATTAGCTCCATCGACGTCGACACCCTGAAAACTCGACGAAACCTCTCTCACTGCGATGTGCTAAATTTTGTATACGAAACAACAGAGGAAACTGTAGGACCAAGGCCTTGATATACCGAGAGTTTGTTGCAAAATCGGAATATTGCTTCTGCTACTCCTCGTATATACATAAGTATACAAGGAATAAATTATTAAAATTTATATTCCAAATAAATGTCGGTGTTTGTTCTGGTAACAGGTGAAAGTAGTAAGCTGCATATCACTTTCTGAATTCATGTTTAAAAGTGATATTCTCTTAAATTTTACGAACAAAACCGAAGTTTGTATCCATATGGTGGACAGTTGATTGTGTCAAATGCTATTATTTCGCTTGCGAAAGGTATAAATTATTCGAGAAAATAATAAATAGCGGAAATCAACCCCTGGAGTCACATTTGAACTTTAGAATCACACATCGGTCCGAGTGATCGTGCAAAAAAAAAAACAATTCTTGAAAGGGCATATAGCGACAGTGTTCAGCATTCACTGCGATGGTAGAATGTATAAGAAAAAGTTGCACCCGTAAGACCGCTCATAACTCGAGAACGGATCGTCAGATTTGAGCTATCTTTTCTTTGTTGTATGTTTGTCTACGCATGAAGAAGGTTGATACAGCGAGAAAATTAATAAATTTTGAAGAAAATTGGAAAATTCGTAAAAGGGGAATTTTTTTCATATTGGTAGCAATATACAGTGAGATCGTATTTGTCAACATTTATGACACATTTTGATGATTCCGAGGATTTTCTGTACGGAAACCATTTGTGCTAGTTTTAAATTGGATTTTCCGGTGATTTGTGTTTCGTCTTTCAGTGTTCTAGATATCTATATATTTTTTAGTCATCAGCATAGTTTCACTGGTTCCGGTGAGTTTATCGAAAACAACTTCGACCACATGCTACGCGAATTCATGCAGGACGAACATTATGAGACCCATCGATCATACAACGCATTGCAATATCATGTTCTGCCATGGAGAGGATGGAAATCAAATAAAAAATAAGTATGATCAATACTTCAGTAAAATTTTTTATTGATTGTGTGTCATTCAATCAGTAATTATAATGCATCTGTAATCGATCACAAAAGTTAGATGCTCGAAATTATTTAAACCAAAAAGTTTGTTATGTCCGCTTTAAAATATATAGTAAAAACCAAGTGTATGTGTGGCTGCTTATTTTTGTTCGCTAGTTTACAATTACAATCTTGTCATGTACCTTACTTCTTCCCACCCCACAATCATTTATCTGAATTTTTTTTGTTTTTTTTTTTTTCTGAATGATTTGAAATATGCACCTGTCTATATGCCTACTTATATTGGATATCAACTTTAAAATTAATCAAAAAAGTATATAATATGGCAGTACAATGGACCAGTAGTTGTGTCTGAGTGCTCCATCGGATAGTAACAACCTCCGACAGAAAAAAAAAAAAAAAAAAATATAGTATATAATATGGCCGGACCAAATATAATTGTCAACATGTGTGATTTATCTTGAGCGAATGTAGGTAATGTCAAATATTTAATTTAGTTGAAGAATTGCCTCGTCGGCTATCTTTCAAAAACTCGTAAGTCGAAAATGGCGAATTTTGAAGGAGGCGCAAAAAACTGATTTAAAAAATAAAAAAAAGGAAACTATTATTAAAGTAAGGCGTTAAACTGACATATACATTTTTAAATGGAAATTTGAAGGCCGATAGACTTAGAAGGTTTTAAAACTGGTTGATAGAGGCAAAAGGACTAATGGTGGAGCTACGTGCTACGAGGTATTAATATTAAATTGAGTGAATTTATTATACACAAACAGTTTAATAAGAACGGTACTATTGATGCATACGAATTTCTATTAAATTTCCGAAAAACACACTATAGGCCTCAATCCTTGTAATCACATTGACAAAACGTGGCATTCATTAATATTTGCAAACGACTCACTGCATGAGTCTGTACTTTGGATGCCAGATCCAATGACGTCGTTTAATTGATTCCAAAAGCTTCAGTCATAAATAAATAAATAAATGGTTTCATTTAAAATCCTAATTTAGCAACAAGTTCAAGTTTTATGTCGCAGATCCTTATACAGCTGCCTCTGCACAGTCAGTATTTATTTTTAAAAAATGTAATGACTTAAAAAATATTTTAAGCCTTAACAAATTTAAAGTTGCGGTATAACACAACTCTTTCATCTCTCCCTATTTAGCATCAGTCCCTGGTCGCTGGTCCCTGTTTGTTTATGTGGAATTAACTCTTCACGAATTTATTATACGGTCGCAGTGCACAACTGAAAAATTCACAGTACCAGCAACCAGCAACATTCATTAATTTTCTCTAAACATTTTGATCAGCAGAAACGCTCTCCGTAAAGAGTTTTCAAATTTCATGCGCGCCACAACCCACAACACAACGGTAATACACTCAGCTTCCGGCGAGAACACTGTCATGGTGTCATGTCAGTTTCCAATCTGCCAATGCCTACCCGCGCCCGCGTCTTTGCACACATCCGCCAACACACAGCTCACTAACATCATCAGTAGCATATCTATCTGGGCGAGAAAATGTTGAGAACGATGTCTGATACAAAAGATACCCGCCACATTTTAGTTCAGATTCGAGGGTTGCTTTGTGCGGTTCGTGTGTCGAGGCTTTAGTTGGTGTTTGTTCGGGAGTCGAGGACTGCTTAAAAATTATGCGTCGGTAATATACCATATTGACGAAGAAAACAAAAATTTAAATTTCCGAAAAATATTTATAACGTTCTATTTAAATGTATAAGTGAAACAAAAGTTATGTCGGTCGGTCGCATAGGAATAAAAAGTGCATTTAATTAAATTCATTCATTGCACTTTCCTGCATACCTACCCAATGCATGATGTTTACGGCGGAGTCCGTAGAGAATATTTTAAAAGTGATTAAAGTCAATGAAATTCAAATTGTCACACATGAAAGTGTATACGGTTTTTTTAAAGTTCAAAAATATCTAGGTCCCGCCGTTATTTCATTTAACACACAGTGAAACAGTTAAATGAATGAAATGGCAAAACATTGATTCATTCGAATAAAATAATTTAAATCGTTCTTCAAGTGAAATTTATAACGTATTACCAAAACGCACATGACGGATAATTGTTGTTGTGTTCGAGTTGATTTATGAGTTTCTGCAATAATTGCCGCAGTTAAATAAAAAAAGGATCCGCATCTAGTATTTATTCCATTTGCAATATATCAATTTGGATTGAATTATGGAGTATAAATAAATACATTATGGATACACATATGACTTAAGTACGAGCTAGATTGGGTTGGTAGGTATTTACATATTGGTAGTGTTCTTTCCTTAATAATATTATCGAACTTTTGAATTGCACGCATCGCTGCATCATTGGCACTTTGGCAGTTTGAAATTACTTCGAAATGCTTTGTTCGCCACCCCCCCTGCAAAAAAAAAAAAAAAATTAAAAAAAAAAAAATAGCAATTACCCTACGACTTGTAAATTCCCACTAATTTGATGGTAGGGATGGTGGGTAATTTTTTGGAGGAACCCAAGCGATCCCAAATTGTGTCAATTCAAGGTTTGAAGGGGTGTCAATGAAGTTTAGGGATTCTTAGACCGTCTTGTTTGAAAGGGACCTTTTGAATAAATTAATGTCAAAACGGGTTTTGCTTTTATGTTGATTGATGATTTCTATAACTTGCGTGCGGCGTCGTCACTGAGGTGGCAAACTTTTATTAATAGAATGATGCCAAATGATTATATTCTTGACGCTGCTAGATTATGTTTAGGTATGTATCTGGTATGTACGGTTGCGGATACATCGTATTTGTACCTATATACTTTATAAGTACTAACAGCAATTCCTTCTTACACCTTGTTGGAGGAATAATATCCGAATCGGATATTACAAGTGAGTGTCTTCAAGGATGGAAGTTGTTAATACATGCAATATAACTTTTCTAAGTAAAAATGTCGTGCGAAGTAGATGGTATCGGATTGTATAGAAAAGAAACCGAATGTGAAAGCATCCTTGATGTTTTTGTGTGCCTAAACGTAGGCGTCGACGACGATAAGCATATGATGCCTTTATAAACATAAGACCTTGGCATTCTAGGATTATGTCTATTGGCATGGACATACTTTGATACAAAAATAGCTTTAACGAAGTTGATTTAGCTAACCCTCACGACCAAGAGGCGTTGGTACTTTTTTTTTTTTGCTTGAAGACAGAACATTCGGCTCTGCGAAATAAGGTCCCAAAAAATTATACAGGAAACAACAACAACGATTTTTACTAAAATTTTGGGTGTTATTTCCCTTTTTGGGGCCTTATTTTTTTATGAAAATTGCTGCTTACTGCTTACTGCTAAAGTGTACAAATAAATAACAATTGCTTAAGTTGAATGTTCTGGCTGTAGGAAATAAGGCCCCAATGAAATAAGGCCCCAAAAGTAGAAATGAAATAAGTCCCCAAAATTATTTTTTATTAATAATTGTTACCCTTCCGACATGGAATGCGTATGGGGGGGCATGCTGCCCCCCTGCAACCCCCCTGCTTGGGTTTACTGTTAGATTGCGGGGTGGGTGCGAGGTTGAGTATGTAAAGAGTTCCTTTAATCTAAACTAGTTTATCCAATATGAACAATATTAAATGAAAAGTAGTTTTCATTATTTTTAATTTCAATATGAAATAAACCACAAATTTGGGGCTTTATTTCTTTTTATTTTGGGGCCTTATTTCATCGCAGTGGGGCCTTATTTCATATTTGAAATTGGGGTGTTGTTTCATTGTGAAATAACACCCCAAATTTGGGGCCTTATTTCATTTTCTCTTTTGGGGCCTTATTTCATTGGGGCCTTATTTCCTACAGCCAGAACATTCAACTTAAGCAATTGTTAATTATTTGTACACTTTACCAGTAAGCAGTAGGTACTTTCTGAACTCCAGTGCACTGGCTATATACAGCTATAGTGCAGCCCATCCTAACATATGGTACAGCAGTGTGGTGGAAGGCTATAGAAAAGAAATGTCATCTTTAAAGCCTAACCAAAATACAAACGGCGGCATGCATTGGGATAACGGGTTCCTTAAGGACCACTCCCACCGCAGTTATGGATGTGATGGTAAACCTTACCCCTCTGGCTATTTACTGCTGCAGCAAGGCGGTTAAAACCGAAATCAGGCTCAGAGAGTCTGGATTATGGTCATCCAAACCCACGGGCATGCCTCTATTGAATTCCAATGGAGCGTACCCCCCACTCTCGTTTTTGACAGGAGATTATCTACTAGAATTCCAAACAGAAGCGAATGGGAGAACAAAGTAGTGACAATAGAAGATGAGCTAGCTCTCTATACTGACGGTTCAAAGATGGATGTCGGCAGAGGCGCGGGCATCTTTAGCGAAGCACTGGACCTGCGAGAAGCATTCAGAATCAGCGATGATTGCAGTGTCTTCCAAGCAGAGGTAACCGCTATCACCCAAACAGAGAAGAACCTAAAGAGACGAAACGTCGTCGGTAGACAAATCGCCATTTACTCTGACAAAGCCATGGAGTCAGCACTGTTGCCACTTTAGCGATTTTTTCGCTATTTCTAGCGTATTTTTAAAGCTCTCGGCGATTTTTAATAAAATGTTGTCGCTAAAAAAAAATTGGCGATTTCTAGCTACTTTTCATTACTAAACCACCACGTACACGAATCCCGTACAAGTGGCATCTCCTACTCATTCGAATATAATTTTTCAAGTATGCACCTACAAAAAATGCTGCAGGTGTAAATAATTTGCAAGAACTGACTGATTTGGCAATCACTGTGCTATCTCTTCCCACTCAAATGCTGAAGTTGAACCAATTTTTAGTGCAATGAACCATGTAAAAAACAAACTTCGGAATCAACTTTCAACCCTGACGTTGAATTCTATAAGATTGATTAGAAATCAACTAAAAGTGATGAACAGGGTTGCTGTAACTACGACCTGCCAGACCAGGTTATAAAAAAAAAATAGGAGAAACAAAAAAATCTAAAACTGAAGAAAATATAGCCGAAGCCTCTACTTCAAACTTGGAAGAAATGGACAGCCAAGAATTAGATGATTCCATTTTTGAGCTGGAATTTGATTTGTAAATTTCAATTTATTTATTTTTTTTAAAACGTTTTTTCTTTTTTACTTCACATTATATTTTTGTTATCTTGAATTCATTGGTTGTTTTTTTTTTAAATCAGTATTTAATTTGATTAATAATTTAATAATTAATAATTTATTTCAAAAAAAATACATATTTTTGTGAACTTACATTCAAATTGATATTTTAGCGATTTCTAGGGGATTTTCGCAATTCAGAAACTAACATTTCTAGCGGATTTTAGGTTATGGTCTAGCGAACATTTTTTTTCCTCAGCGGCAACACTGGGAGTCAGTCGTGGTGATGTCAAGAGCAGTAAGTCACTGCAAGATTTACCTGGAGGAAATATCACAAGCCAACGCGGTGACCCTATGCTGGGTTCCAGCGCATATGGATATTCCGGGTAATGAACAGGCGGATGAGCTTGCAAGAAACGGGTCGAAGATACATGCATCTATGGCCCTTAAGTCAGTAAGAACTCCGCTAAGCACGCTTGTAAGGAAAATTGACATTGAATCCTGGAGTAGAACTAACCTACGATGGACCAATCTCATTACCTGCAAGAACACTAAAGAACTGTGGCCAGAGGTTGAGCAAAAAGAGATCTAAATGTATGATCGGACTAAGCCTAAGATAGCTCAAATCGGAAGATCCGTTCTCGAGTGATAGGCGTTCTTACTGATGCAACTTTGTTTTATATATATAGAAGATAGAAGAAATAGTGAATCGAGTAGAGACTATATGGACAAGCAAAAAGATCTTTCAATGTAATGTTTTGGGGAACACTTTTTTTGAAGACAGTAAAACAATTTCAGCATATTTATGACAGTTGACAGACAATGTATGGGATGTATACCTACTTAAAATTGACAATTTTCGTGATTTGTGAATTTCTTTTAAGTTCAAAAAGAACACCTTGTTATAAATTCAATGATCACTTACTAGAATTTCTTTTCAAGTAAGCAAATACTGTGATGCTTTTCCTAATTGTACTTTTTTAATCAAAAATCATCGGATTTGGGCTTCGGACGAAAAGGCTAAAGGTAGTAGATCGAGATTAGAAAAGTGTTTAAAATATGGTAAGTCCACGTGCTACCGGCAACGTGAAAAGGGACAACTTTCGCTTCGGTATTGTTGCATGTAATCGGATTATGCGAGTCATCTCATCAACTTTGAAAGGAGTCTTTCGATCGTATCGTATTCGGTTAAATGGTTTCCGCAATGATTTAAAGGTATACAGTATATACGATACCCCTAGCCGATGTCCTTATATTGTGCGCGGTTTCACGTGTGGGCACCCACGCTCATCAGACTCAGAAGTTAAGTTTATCTTTTTATTTTATCAATGAAAATAGGTTACTATGAACATGAAGTTGAGTTTAGATGCGGTAGACATTTGCGGCATTAGGTCTGAAGCTAGCTAGGGGATGGAAAAGGTTGAGTACCAATGCTCCAGCATTCATAAAGGAATACCCTTACGTGTTTAGCGACTATGAACCCGACTTTTGAATTATTTCTGTTGCTTACACCTATAAATCGCACTAGCATGGTTCAGCTTATATATATACAGAGGACATTAAATGACCTTATCTGGAAAGCATGAGAGAATGTATAGTAAAGATACTAATCTCCAAAGAGCTAAAGCAATTACATCCAAAAGGGTAACGAATGATAATTACTTTCAAAAACTGTTTCGTTTTTTGAAAGCCTGCACCCTAACTAAACTGTACAACAAACCATGAATTGTAATTCATTAAAACGCCGATAATATTTTTTTTTTGGTTATTTACGCAAATATTAATGTAATGTAAGGCAAAACTTACTTACCTTACCAAATAGCTTTCGAACAGTTAGGTTTTTTTTATCTGGCTGTTGTAAGTCACACATAGAAAATATGTAGAGAAGCCACATTAATCGATACGGATCAAGTAATATCACATTAAAACACACTTTGTAGCCAGTTTTCTGCGGATAGTCATTTAGATCATTGAATCATTGATCTCTTATGCTCTGTTTCCCATTTTGGAACACACCTCCGCAGTGATTGGATTTGTAATTAGAAATGAATTTGTCACGTTTGTATAAATTTCGGAAGATAGTTCGTACACAACGTTTGCGGTTTTCTCGTAGTAGTAAAAACATTTTTCAAATGCTTCAACCGCATATTGAACATTGGAATGGAATAGTCATAGTCGTTCTAGTTATTGAAGAAGATAATTGCGTTGCTATGCTGTTTTCAACTGGTAGTACCTGTATTGATTAACAACACATTCGACACTTCCTGGCGTCTCTACCGGATTTCAAAAGCAATTCTGTTGCATTTTTCCCATAGCTAAAAGTACATTTTTACTTGTCAACTCAGCTTCAATCGGATCGCGTTCCATACCAAATAATATGGAATGGATGGGGATGTCCATAATTAAAAAGATACATACCTTATACATGTAGTCGCAGTAGCTTAGTGGTTAGTGTGTTGGACTGCTATGCGGGGGTCCCAGGTTCGAATACCTCAAAAACCCAATTCCGACTAAGAGTTTTTTTCCGCTGCGCTACCTCTCGCGAACGTCTGACAAACATCCGAGAGTATAAATGTCTTGAAAGAGCTTCTCAATTAGCCGTTTGGAGTCGGCATAAAATTGTAGATCCCTTCCATTCGTTCCAAAAATGAGAAACTCACACAAAACGAATGGTTGTGAGAAGCTAGGCCTAGGGTCTCTCTGGACCTGTTGCGCCAACTATTTTTTTTTTTTTTTTATACCTTATACATACCTGATGCATTAATTGGAACAAATAGTTTTCACAAACAAAATGTCGCTTTGGACGAATAATATTTGTTTTGTTAACTTTTTTTTTCTGCTCTTAAACCTGGCGTGGTAAAACTATTGGTTACCTAATACAAAAACATTATCATTATATTTAGCTCAGAAAAAAAGACGTGCCTTTTATTGCAATGGGGACGACTCACTTTTTGTAATACTCGTGGTGCCATAACCCAAACAACATCTTTTAAAACTAAAACAAAAACCGACAGCAAAAAAAAAATTCTAAGGACTTCATAAAAATGACAGCCAGCAGGTCCAATGGAGAAACAGTCGGGGAATGCGAGGTTGGAACCATATACCTACCTATGCACGTAAAAGGAAAGCTACAAATGCAAGCATTCCTAAGATGCAATTAAGATCGGCTGCAAACTTTCCTTAAAGATAGTGCATACAAAGGTAAAACTCTTTTACTATAAACAGTGTACTCAAAGATCCTTTTTTACATCGCTACGTTTTATTATCAAGAGGAATATCTCCTCATAATTCCTATTGATGGCCAATCAGAGATGGAGACGGTGTGAGATCTAATTTTTGATATATTTTGCGGTGGTTGAACTTGCGTTAACATGCTCATACAACAGTCTGCCACTCTGGACGAATGAGTCAATGTGCCCACTAAATTCAAGAAATAACATCGAAATAACATCGAAATAACACGAAATGGATATAGGGTAGTCGGTAGTTATATACGTTTGCAAAATATGAACACCAATGTGCTATATGATATCCAACTTTCTTCTCACTCAGAAGGCTAACGCACTAACATCTAAACTCACAAGCATTAAGGATTCAATAATTAAAACTGTCGGCAGGCATTTTTATTAACACTATCCATGTAGCCAAAAGTGTCCCACAAAAGCTTTTATGAAGCGGAGGACGTTTATTGAAAAACGGATTGAGCTACCCTCATTTACAGAGAAGTGTGCGACAATGCAATGCCAACGAACTCATCCCATCTCTTCTCTGGATGAAAGATACCGCACATGGCGGTAAATCACCGTTATACTGAATTTTCGCCGGTTATAGTGGAGAAGAAACTGGCGAAGCATCATCACCAGGAGTCATTTATTTCTGTATTTGTGTCAGAAACCATGTGATCCAAATAGGTTTTAGGACATGCGAATAAGTAAGGAAGCTGTGTATAAAGCGGCAAAGATAAACGTTTTAGGCGTATTGGGGGTAGTGTCCTTTATTTTTCTTCTTCTTCGAACGATTGTGTCAGTAGAATAGGTTAAGAAGTACATATGTATATTATATGCAAACACTTAATAATGAATTCAAAGGAGAAAAAAAGTCTGAATATAAGCACTACGTCGTTGACTGCAATCGATTTGCCTGGATCGTAAATTTGCACAACGTCATCTCAAAGTGTTGTAATTGTTACAATCTGATAGTAACAGCGTTACCTTCGGGATGCATAGTCATTTCGACTCCTTTTGGGCAGTCCGGACTCCGGACTCATCTTTCTGAAAATGGATGAAATTTGACGCTTTTTCTGTAATTCAATGATAAACTTGAAACCCCTTTAATTGACTTAATCCGTAAACATCATTTACTTCCACCTTCTAGTATTGACATAATGTGTGCGCTATGTCAATATATTTGTGAAAAAAACTTATTATTTATCAAATCATTCATGCGCACGATAACGTTTGATCGTTTCACTTTAGAGAATCTGGCCCCTGGATTCATTATATGACCAAATAAAAATAAATAGTTGGCGCAACAGGTCTGGAGAGACCCTAGGCCTAGCTTCTCACAGCCATTCGTTTTGTGCGAGTTTTTCATTTTTGGAACGAATGGAAGGGATCTACAGTTTTATGCCGACTCCAAACGGCTAATTGAGAAGCTCTTACAAGACATTTATACTCTCGGATGTTTGTCAGACGTTCGCGAGAGGTAGCGCAGCGGAAAAAAACCCTAAGTCGGAATTGGGTTTTTGCGGGATTCGAACCTGGGACTCCCGCATAGCAGTCCAACACACTAACCACTAAGCTACTGCGACTACATTCATTATATGACCAAATACTTCTACTTATATATAGTTATACACCACACAGTTCTGAAGGAAGTAAAGGACAACTGTCATATGTCGATACGTTCAACCGTATATGTCCATGTTTATATAAGTCCACCTTCGTTGAATCGGCCGCTAAACTAAAACTAGAGAGATGAGGAAAAGTGTGCTCACGATCTGATAAAATAATAATAAAATTATCCAATTTTACTTGGTCAGTTACACCATATTGTTTAAATATGCTCACATTTGGTAATGCTTTTGTATAAAGTTTTTATTAACATTATTGCATTTGCATTTGCATCTATGTTGCAGGTAGGTAAAGCTTGTTGTATCGATTTGTTTTGTTTTATGAACAATTTTAAGTTGTCCTTCACCAACCTAATTCGGACGTGTACAATTCGCTGGATGTACAACTTCTGACTTTGTACGTTGCATAAACAACACATTAAAAATCCGCTCTTGCAACTGTTTTAATGGGAATGTTTATAGCCGAATATAACACAGCAAGAGATTCGGTACATACCCTTAGGTGCTTACACAAGTGTGATGCGCACTGAAAGTGTGCAATGCTAAAGCAGAAGTTTCTATAGTTACAGGGTTTCATATTTTATGGTGATGTATAAATAATAATAAAGGACACTTTACGCCTATGAATCCTGTCATTTTTCATCATCAAATATACAAGCGAGTTCAAAATGCAAATAAAGGGTAAATGTTAACTGAGCTCACTTGCAGTATATATCTTTTTACTTTGTTACTTGACAAGTTATTAGAGATATTTGTTATTTCAGATGATGTCTATGGTTTTATGCTTTAAGTTAAAAACCAGTTAATAAAAAAAAAAAAAGTCTGAATTAGCTGAATTAAATTTATTAACGGATTTGCCTCGAACAATGATCGCACTAATTAGAGTAAGTATTTCCTATTCCAATATGATAAGATCCAACAGAATTGAAGCCATTTAAATCGAAAATGGCCTGATATATTATAGTTTATGTATTGTGTTATCGGATAACAGTCTAGGAAAGCTAAATGCAACTTCTGAAAAGTTGAACAATATTTCTAGCGAATGCGTATAGGCGTAGCTGTATATTTCATGTTTTGAAATATCCACCTATGCAATGCATTCTTTTTGAATAATTATGAAAAAATAATGAGCCCAAAACTATTACCATTTTTGTTAAAAGGAAAAGCATTCCACTGGTCTTTTGTAAAAACATAAGATTTCCTCTTATTTTTGACAAATACGATACATTTATCGACCAGCTAGCTGGATCAATGCTCTGTTCCAATAGCTCACAGTTTCCAATCAAATCAAATGTTCGGTCTTATTGGTCCTCTCAAACTTGAGGTCGAAAATTCGTGGAAGAGTTTTTATTTCGGAAGAGCTGTCTTACGGTCTATTAATCGGTGTTATACATTAGAACTAGTATGATTATGGTCTGATTTAGGTTCTTCGAAGAATTTAAAGGCATTTTGCAAAACCGGAAGGCTTTCCTTCCTTGATAATAATATATATATGGGTGTTTCTTGTTATTTATAACCCATATGTTTCTATTGCATTTAAGGAAGCTTATTAGATAACACGGAAAGAACTGCAAAGTCACCAATTGCAAAGTTTTGAGTTGCAAATCATGAATTATGTATTTTTCGCAAATCACAACGATTTTGTCTTGAATTGATACTAAAATTCGTAATTCGAAATTGAAACCGGCGAAGGATTTCAAATTTTGTTTGTTGAATATTACGATTAGAATTGATTAATTAATTCGAGCTTCATTTTTTTTTGTAGTGATTTGCGACATTTTTGGCGCAATTCACCACTTCAATAGTTCAATTCCTCAAACACCACTTTAAAATCTCAAATCGCAAAATATATTTCGTAACTTACCACCAATTTACCAATGATGAATCAATAAAATCTTATAATAATTTCGCACAGTTTTCAATTTAGAAAACTTAAATTGACGTACACTAAAAAAAAAAAGACGAGCTAAAATCAAGAATATCAGTGATATTTTAAGCCTATTCGTTGACGAAGGTCTGGTAAACTCGAAAAATCTTAACCCAAGTATAAAAATCGAATTTTAAGCTCATTTTTAATTAACTTAACATTCTTACTTCAATAAGAATGTGGTTCTTAGATTATGCCTGAAACAAGTTTATTTTAAGAATACAAAAGGTTCGTTTTGGACCATTGTTAACTTAAATTAAGCTCGAAAACGCCGGGAATGAGAACGAATCCACCTTAAAATGAGTAGAAAATTCTTTAAACAAGAGCAAAAATCTAAATTTGAGATTGTTTTTAGTAAGCTTAAGCGGCTTGTTTCAATACTAATTCTCGATTATTTTAAGAATGTTTTGTGTGAGTTTTTCATTTTTGGAACGAGTGGAAGGGATCTATAATTTTATGCCGACTCCAAGCGGCTAATTGAGAAGCTCTTTCAAGACATTTATACTCTCGGATGTTTGTCAGACGTTCGCGAGAGGTAGCGCAGTGGAAAAAACCATAAGTTCATAGTAGCTTAGTAGTCCAACGGACTAACCACTAAGCCACTGCGACTACGAACGAATATCATGATCGTTTAGATCTTAATTGGTGTACTTTTCCATCATGCAAGTTTAAGATTGTTTCGGCTTGATTGGAGAGTATATATTCTTACTCGATCCTGCATTTGTGTGCAAAAATAATAATTCTGATAATATGATTCCGATTTTAAAATATTATAGGCTTGAGTTCAGAATTTTTATCTTCTCTAAGATAAGATTTATTCGATTTATTTTGAGATTGACCACGTAAGAATGAAGAAAACTAAGAATAAGCCTACCGGACTAGAATTTAGCTTTAGAAGTCGTACATTGCAAAATATGAATTGCAAATTGATAAAAATAAGTTGCAATTTACGATTAAGAATTTGTAAATTGTAACTACTGAAGTAGTAAATCAACCACTATGTATTTCTCTTCTGATCGCATTATTGACACTAAGAAGTGTTGATTCACTACTTTTGAGGGTCAATATCTTCACTTTGTACAATTTCTAGAATTGCGAATAAAAAGTCGTGAATTAGTAAATCCTGACCTAAGCTCTAAAATGAGACAAACTTTACGTAATTCGGCGCTTATTTTTCTTGACTTGATCTTAAACTTTTTTCCGTGAACTTGTTACATTCTCGCCTCAAATACTTTTATTTTTGTTGACCTTTGAGGTTGTTCATCCAACAATATCGCATCATCAATTCAATTTTTTTTTAGAAAATTTGAAGCTATTGACATTCGTTTTTGTTATTTAATGAGCCGCATAATTACAAAATACAAAGCAATATTTAGCTTACCTGACCAAATATTTCACATTTCCATTACGAAATTAACTTTAACCGCTATAAAAATTGTATGTATAATTGCTTTTCTATACATATGGTGTAGGTATGTATATTAGATATATTATGCAGTATTGGGAATGTAAAATTAGAGCTTTAAAATCGAATCGCATAAAATAATTTTGTCATCCAAATATATAAATTTAACAGTTGCCCTGCTTATTGCATTCAACAAACCGCAACATTTTCAGCCTACCGAATAAATTTGATCAGGACTGTCTATTGACTAACCCTGCATTTGTTTTTATTCCTAACTGTGAGAAATCAAAGCAAAGTATTGCGCTCTATAACCTACGTCAAAACAAACAACACACATGTTTGTATACAAACCCAGTGCAGGAGTAGTTCAATCGGTGTATTGTTTTCAAAATAATTTTTCATAAAACAATATTAAGAGCCTTTTCTATGCATATTTTGTATGTACTGCCTGCCTATTTTGTATTAACTTATATATAGAAATACATAGTGAAAATAGGAGGGAGTTTGTTTATAAAAGGATTGGGAATCGGTTTTTACATAGAACTTTGTGTTGTGAGTTTGTGACACCATGCTACGTACGCAAATTTCTACGACTATCCATTTCGTCACATAATCGTATTTAAATTTAAACCGGGTCGAACGAAACTTTCTCCTTGATCAAAAGTTTGATAAAAAGGAAACGTTTTCCTATTTTATTAGACAGGTACGTAAAAATCCAAAAACCGATGCTTCTGTTAAATAAAATCCATTGAGTTATGCATCTGATATGGTATCAGATATCAATCATCATCAGTATATCAATAATAACAATGTGAGTTCTTATAAGTTGAAACTATACCAACGCAACAGGCATTTGTTGCAACTTTTGATTAGAGAGTTTTAAGCGCATACTCTATTATTTTATACCTTTTTATACTTTACGAGATTTATGGTTAAAAGGATTAGCGTATAGTAGAAGTTTCTGTTTTTTGATCTGCTAGGGCATGTTTTTCTTTTGGACTGGAATAGATAAGAAGTTACAATCGTTTAAGGTGTTAGTAGTAGAGTACATAGATTATGTAAGAAATCAGAGATTTGTTTTTGAATTTGCATTAGCAGTTATAAACTGAATATCCCGATTGATGTGTGTGGGGGTGCAAATGTACTGGGATTTTTTGATTGTGTAAACTCCAGATGTTTTTAATTATCTTAAGTTGCATATTTAAAATGGTTGAACAAAAAAGAAGAACTGGGTAATATTTGCTAAAAATAAGTCTTGTGTTGCTGTTATTGCATTTTCTATGGCTGTTGCAATTTTAATTTTAAGGTGTGGTGTTGAGTTTTAAAAATATATATCGGCTTTTAGGTAGTCATTTTTGAGAAATAATTAAAAAACTGATTTATCCGAAATTTTTGAAAAAACTAAGTACGGGATCTTATTTAGAATACTAATATTATCTTTAATATGTATTTTGATTAAAATCGTTAGAGCGGTTTTTCTAAAATCTGGGAGATAAAACAATACCAGGTATTGCAATGTTTAGTTTGAAAATTGCTATTGGTTAACTACATATTTAGCTGATTATAATTTATTGTTCGCGATGTAAGCTTTACTTGGTTTTTAAAATATTATCGAAATCGAAAATTGTTTTTTCCAGATGAGAGCAGGGGTCGAATCGCGTCGTCCGTTAACGAGCATTACGGGACGTAATTTGTTTTTGTTTCACATGTAAAATCAACTTAATTCCGTGAACGTATAGCTCGTTCACGGAAGTGGCGATTCGACCCCAGTTTTTCAAATTAGCGTTTTCGGTGATTTGAATTGAAAATTAAGTATAGGTACGCGATAATTTTGAAATTATTAACTTTACCTACTCTAAGTTTGCATTTTGGTCAAAATCGTTAATGCCGTTTGCAAGTAAATTGAAGAAAACTACCTATTTATTTTTTTTTACAAAATGGCGTTTTTCAAAAATGCATTGAACGATAATAGGTATAAGGAGAGAAACTGAGTTTGCTATTAAGTTAGAAATAACCAAATTACCTTAGAAATGGATTTTTGTAACAATCGTATGGACCGTTTTCAAGATATGTCAAAATTTCAAAAGTACCGTTATTCGATTTCTTAGCGAAAAACTAGTACCTAGTCATATTAACCTCGCCTACATAAGCTTAAATATCAATCGCGGTTGAAATGTTAAGAGCCGTTCAAACTGGTACATATCAAAATTTTATATGGAAAGTAACATTAATAAAGGTTACCGTGCAAATAAAAAACCGCCTCGAACTGTAAGTCCCCAAACTCCAAATCCGAAGTTTGGACGAAATCTGGGCAAGCCGCTTAGGCTCTGGGCCTCGTGAAATGCGGACAGATGGACTTACAGACAGAAGGACAGAATTTGTAACCCACTTTTTTGAGTTCGTCTATCATCGTAATGTCAGAATTGATTAACATCTCGAGTTCCAAATTTTGTACGAATACAATATCTTTCTCTTACTACGTAAACTAGAAAATTAAAAATATTTAACAAATTATAAAATTTAACACTGCGTTTTGTTTTTCTAACAGTTTATTTAGTTTTATGGAAAGTTCGTTACATTTTTCCATACAATGTGCTTTATTTGACTTTAAAAGCAACATGTAGTGTACACATGACTAGTCGAGTTTTACTTTACTACACGACAGGTTTGTTTCCATACGCAATTCACGTAAAAGTATAACCTTTTTCCTTTTTAGTGAATACAGTTATGCATATGTATATTTTTAGCTCTGGCAGCTTCATCTATTGAAAGTGTGAAGTGGCACGGCAACTCTACTACAGATATGTACATATTCAGTCTCTTATTCATGGAATAGTGGGACATAATTTTTGGCAGTAGCGCGTGCTTTTAATTCGTAATCTACATGGAATCCTCGAAACTTCTAAAGGGCCCAACCCATAGAATCCGTTGCATCCGTCGCGTCGTCGGGTTCGTTGATATTGACGTATTCGATGGAACGAGCAGTCCCATAGAATCCGTCGCATACGGTGACAGGCAGTATTTTAAATACTCTTATCATTATTTGTCCCACGAAACGTGGTAATTTTTCCCTTTCCACCATACTAAAATTCCCTTTTACATAATTCTCTTGATAGGTGTTTTTTTGTGAAAAAATCTAACTTTTAAAAGTAAAATTCATATTTTACGGAAAGACTATCACATTAAATTACCTTTGGTATAAAAATCACAGTTTGTTAATATTATTATGATTACTTTTTTGTACAAGAAAATTTTGATACTAAGAAATCTTGCTGAATGGCGATTTAAATAAGCTCTTTTTTAACGTGGTGTTTACATTGTGAAATACAGACACATATTTTGATGAAATTAAAAAAAAAAAACAATTTTTGTTTGAGTGTTTATTGCAACATTTTCTTTTTTCTCACGGAAGGCTTTTCGGACACCGAAATTCCCAAAAAGAGGAAGAACTCCCACGATATAGGAGCACTAGTGACAGCCGATGACAGTTTCTCTTCTCTCACGCTGTGCCAACCAGAGACAATACTGAGACCCCCAACTCACAATCCTCTTGCCGCTGGCCCCCTCAATTTTTTTTTTCAAATTCGCCATTTTGTTTTCCTATCGGTGTTATCTCAATTTAGAATCCGTGTGACATGTAAAAACATACAAAAAATATAAAATCAATGCTGCCAACTGTTACCAACCATGGGCGAATGTGGTAGAGTTCGAGAATACCACATTTTAAGATAACTGAATGCTATTGGTTGGTTATTATAAATTTTCAAAAGTCGATTAATATAATTTGTTTGGTTAATAATACTATCTAAATGAGTTGTTTTATATATTAGAAATATATTAGGACAAACATTATTGTGTATTTTCCGCTTTTGAATATCATTAACTTCGATTTCATGAGTAAATTTTTCTTAAATAACTGAAGAAAAATTACTCAAAATGTTTTTATTTTCCTACAACCATTCTGCAGCAATCATTTTTCATAAATATTTTCAGCAAAAGTGCACTTATTCCTAAAATAAAATACTATTCACGCGTAACGAATAATTTCAAATTTAACGGACAAAATTCTATGAACGCTGGCAGCAACTTTGCCGACACCGGAAGTCACCGGAAGTTGTTGATATTTTTTGAGGGTGTGTTGGTGTGTTGAAGTTTTGTGACATTTGTAAATACGAATTTCTATGTATCAATACTAGCGCACTAAATTGTGTACACTCCGTACAAGTATTGCTTGTAGGCAAGGTAACGGGAAATCGGCCGAATTTGGGGGTCTCAGTATTGTCTCTGGTGCCAACTGTCTATTCTGTCAACGGGTGTGACGGACAGAAAAGTAGAAAGTAAACTTACTTTATCCGTCGCATCCGGTACGTGCGCTGGTTATGGGTCACCTTCCATAAGCTACTGTGTATTGTATTAAACTGTCAGTTGAAAACGTTGCCGCAACGGACGCGACGGATTCTATGGGTTGGGCCCTTAACTAGGTGGTAAAGCATTTCTCATCTTTCACCTTTTTCTCTTTCGTTTATAATATCATATGTTTTGCGAGTACGAGGCCTTCTGCTTCTTACTGTGCTATTTTGTTAATTCTTGTTAATACGTATATACCTTACAGTCTCTGCATGGGTAGCTGTCGGCTGGTGAAACATATTTCTGCACTTAGTTCCATCTACCAACACAGCCAATAATCTTACCATGCGTGTAAAATAAAATTTCATTTTCTAAGCAGGGAATTTAAACCGTATGATGTTGCAATAAATATTGAGGACCTGCCATTTGTTTTCATTGAGGCTGCAATGTTAAAGTGTTAATAAAGCCGTTTGCTACCTAAAATAAACTTTTAGCCATCTTGGTAACGTCTGCCCAGGAAACACTTAATACGAAAAATGCTACAACACTATTTCGAAGTATGTATACTGGAGCCCAAAATACATATTTTTGGAAACCTTTGGTTTTGAGGACAATTATTATATTATCATTTTTTTTTGTCCGAAAATGAGCACCCACCCAGTTGATTATTTTCTTGGCTTCTGGACACGCGAAAAAATAAAGTGCTTATTCATATTCATATATCCGACAACGGAAAAAAGTATTAAACAATTTTTCGACATTGCGAAGCGCTTATGCCTTCATTGGAAGACCAAGGAACGCTGTAAAAAAGTCTTCAGAAAAACAACACAATAATGGGTTTCACCAGGCCACCCACCAAGTAGAAACACTTGCTTGGCAATAATAAGTAGGCGCTGCGAGAACTTCCTCCATGATTTATTAGTAAAAGAAGCCAAGCATTACTACCTAAAAAAAAAAATTTGTATAATAAAGATCAATCGGAATGCATAATCATAATTTGTATTATGTGGTCCAAGTGTATCGATTGCGTCACCAGAAATCTGCAACCTTCGGTTTCTATGAAGTAGCTTTGAAACAAATCAAATCAATGTTAAACACTCAATACCCTACTTGGTATACATACCTCAATAAGAACACGAACTGATAGGTACCTGCATATTGCGTAAATTATTCCTTGTCGATTGTGCTTAGGTGGTATTCAATCAGAAACCACATTAGAGGACCTATTCTTAAAACAAATTTAACATGTTTAAATTCGATCTCAGCAGCTATTCTATTTGTCAAAGCCAAATTACGAATACTATTTTAGATAAATCTTCAAGTTTAACTAAAGGGTCGCTTGATTTGAGCAATTAAAATGGCAATACCCGAGCAACTCTGGGTACCTCTAGTTCTAGCTTATAAATAAACACAAAATTCTACGTAAAATTCTTTCGGGAATAGTATCGTACAATATTCCATCATTTTTGTTTGTCGAAATGTTGTTTGCGAGTTTCACGGCGGCATGATGGCAGCCAGTGATTTCCATACGAGCAGTAAAAGCAGCTGTTGGCAACATGTCAAGAATTTTATTTCTGTTCGCATTATAGAAGAAGGGACTACTTAGTCTTATTTTCGTGTTTTTAATTATAAATACCAAAAAACAAAATATAAATAAAACTTAAAACTGTTGTGCGCGCCCGTGCCCATTTAACGAAAAAAATGCACCTGCACGCATTAATGTGACGTACATCAACATTTGGTATATTTTAAAACTTAAGATGCAGTATGCAGACTATGCACAGCATTCAAATACACACACCAATGCAAAACTGACAACGATTTACATAAAATGCATGTACCGCAATGCATAATGTACTGGGCGTCCAAAGCAATCTTGATGGTTGTGCATTGTAGAGAGTTCATAGAACGAATTAATTGGAAGAGATGTCTCGCTCTCGGTGTACAAAAAGATCCAAAGCGAACAGATGGAACATTTCGTTAATGGAATGCTAACAACTCTTTGAGAGTTTTCTTCTCAGACGGAAAGAAGTAATTAATCAAAGGGAAGAAACAAATGCTTCTAAGAAGCACCTATATATGGCTACCAAGTTTGAAAATGATTCAACTTGATGTTTGTCAATAATTAAGGAATGCTTAAGTTGCGGCGCACTTAAGTTTCTTTTTATACTGTATTATGACATTCTTGATAGCTGCATGCATTTTTGGTTGCATTTTTCGCAAAATTGCTTTAAATTAATATTGTATCCCTTTACTTAACGGTCCTTCGAACCGGATATGTACTGGTAACTTTCAAAGATTATTTGTGTTTTCTAGTTTCGAAGAAACTTCTTTCCATTGATTTTTTTTTCTTTGTAACACACTTAATATCAATAAAACTTTAGCCCTCTCCATAGGTAGTAAAGGAGCTTGTGTAGTATGGTTCTCATAATTATACTTTGGATTTACGTATGGAAGATGAAATTGAGTAGTAACTAGTCGATATTAAGAGGCAAAATGTGAAGTAAAGTTTTAAGGCGTTATTGGCAGACACCAAATGGACTATTGAAAATAATGCAGGAGCCTTTATGGAAGATAATTTAAGTCTCTGAATGGACTGAAGTCTTTCCTCATGGTTCCGACCAAAATCAAGCGAAATCAACAATGAAACCTATTTGAAAGAGATATATTGCAGTTCGGACGTTTAACAGAATTTTACTAAATAAACATTATTTTACTCACTCACAAAGTGGTATTCCACTGATGGATCCGATCAAGATAGACGAGTAATATTTCCTATAAAAAGGTGGATTATATGGATGACATGTCTGATATTTTGACTTTGAAGCTGGAGAAAGCGAGAGATTATGTTTCTTGGTGGAGAGTGGGTGAAACAGTGGGTCTGTGGATCACCCAAATGAAATTCATTGGCCTCTTCGGTCAAAAGCCCGATATCCTTTTTCTGTTCTTGTCTGGCAGGTTTAAATACTTGCATTTGGCTTAGTTTTTGATACGGTGACTTATTCGATTCAAATATATTAAATTAATTTTAAAAATCAATAATGAACATCTTCTTTTTTTCGAAAAGTACCGATTAAAAAGGGATCAAGGCATGGCCTTTTTACTTTTAAGGTGAAGAGCGATCATCGGCTTCCCACCTTTTGTGGAACATAGACTGAAATGTAGATATCATTATTTTAAACATATCATAGGAAATCCCATCTGCCTTGGGTGCTGCACAGTGTTGCCGAAAGTATTCCCATAGGAGTATTATACTCCTTTCAGCCTCTCCGTACTCCCGTACTCCTCCTTTCACATTCGTACTCCTATTTTTTTCAAAGACCTAAAAGATCTGACACTTGCATGAAAGTGTAATGTCAGCACTTTTATCTGCCGAACTGTCGTTAAAAAGGGAATTTTCCTCTTTCTAGTTCTAGTTTGTTTTTGTTTTTCGTTGGCATCATGCAATTTTCAACTGTCAGTTCGTAATTTATTTTATTGTTACCTGAGATTGTGGTTTTGTGATTCGGTTTTTTTTTTTTTCACTCCTTGAGTTTTTATGTAAGGTTCAATAAAATGAAAAGTTTTGTTAAATTAATGCTTGAAATATTATTATTCCTATTAGAATAAATCAAACTACATTTATTTAGCAAAATCACCTTCTGCAAGAGCCAACGATAGCCAACTTTTATTATTAGAATTTATAATACAGACGAATCCCTCTAAGTCGAACCTCCTTTAACTCGAATTTTTTGACACAACTTTTGCATTTCTTTCAGTTTTGCATATAATTTTTTCCACACATTTGCATGGCTTTATATTTACATACATTTCTTATTACGCAGCAGTAGGTACTATTAGAAAACCGATGATGTCATAAGCGGCAACTTGTCGATCTAGTTTCCGCAGGTAAGCTTGAAACAGATTTTTAAGTTGTGCGTGTCAAGGTCTATTTTTTTAAGTATATTGGGGTACATTTAGACAATAGCGTATCTAGTCATTATGACTTGGCAGCCATTTGTATGCCGCCATCTGATTTGATGGAAAAGAAAGTATTTACAAATTTAAGCAAACAAGGACCACCCATGATAATAGTTATAGTCTTTTGAAGTCTCTTAATATACAGAGTTTCAATACAGTTTGTTTGTACAAATGTATGTGCATACACTTTTGAGAGCAATCAGAATCATTTGATAAACAAACAAATGTTCTCAAATGAAACAATCTGTGTAACACATCATGCCTTGTTGGTGATTTAATAAAAAAAAGTTCAGACAAATAGAATAAACAGACACCGAAATTGATTTATTTCTGAAGGAGAATATTGTGAAATGCCTTTTTGACTTTTAAATGTGCTTTCATTATGTACATATGTTAACGCAATCAGATTCAAGAGCCTCGCAATTTCATAAAATGCCAGCTTGTGTATCAGAACACAAGTTAAGTAGGTATACCTACAATACTATTCTTGTGCAATTTATTATGGAGAAGATACAAAAAGGTATGAAGAGTACGAGAAAATAGGCTACAGCTTGTAAAAGTAAAGTATTCGAATATTGAATTCTAAATGGAGTTGGTGTGGTAGGTATTACCGTTAGAAAAATATGTATATGTATTATAACAAGATATACAAAGCCTTACATAAGCTATTGGAAACTAGCATTGAAGATGAAAAAAAAAAAATTAAAAGGCACTCCGGGAGTGCCGACAGAAGTGATAACTTGAACAATTACGTGTGTATTTTTCGAATCGTCAGAAAATATATTATTGTGTAGGAAGTACTTTTAATTAAAGTGTTTTTTTATTCATTATTATAAACTACTACTACTACAAAAATTATGTTACATTTTTCATTTTCATTTAATGCGGTATTTTACATCAAAAATAATACATATTATTTTACATACTAAATTGCAATCTATTGCTTAAAATGTAAATTTACAGATACATGAAATATTAAATTTAAAAATTAATGGGTATTCTTTGAAATGCATACCAATGACACTTATGAAATTTCATCAACAACTTCAAACTCTTCCATCATCATCATCATTATTTTATTATCATTATATTTGAAAACGGATACTATAGGTTTATGGTAGGTAACTAAAATAGGAAACAAACTATTTTGATTCGAATCTATTTAAATATCTTGTAAACATGGCATCAATTGTAGTTCTATGTCTAGTCGTGCTAAGATTGCGATCATTGCTCATCGTTAAATCAAATTTGATATTTAAAAATTCAATTAACCCGAATTATCCCAGAGATTTTTTTTGGTAATATTTCAATGATATTTCGAAATTAGGCCACTTTCTGTTATTGTATTACACAAACAAAACCAATAAAAAATAATTACTTACCATTTCTTGGGGATGGTGTGTACCCTATATGGTACAGTGGGATAATGCACTATCATCACCCAATATTAAAACATAACGATATTTTTAGTATTTTTTCGATAGAAAGTAAGGTTTTATTTGAATATTGTTGAAGAATTGTTACATAAATAATGTTTATTGCATGGTGTGATAAGTTTTGAAACAACGCACGTGTAAAGCAACGCCACATTTTTCGCAACGAGTAGCAGCTTGAGTATGACAAAGTCGACATCTGGTTCGTTTGTCTTGCTCGACAATCAAGTGGTTGATTTGGTCATACCGGATGTTTTCTGTGTTTGCGGGCCTCAAATTGCGTGGCCTATTATGTTTTCCGTACGTTCCCAGCAAACTCCTTGCTATTCTACGACGAAACTCTAAATTGTCCAGTGTACCTTTATTGTACTTATGCAGCTGCCATGCGTTAGAAATTGCCATATCGATGCAATGAGCAAACAGTGGATAGTACCATTTTTTTCCCCTAATGGCAATGCGATAAAGACCGATATTTTGGTCAGACCTATCAACTCCTCCCATGTTCTTATTGTATGTTCTTATAAGTTTTGGCTGCGAAACCGATATTTCCTTTTTTTGAGCGCGGGAGTATCGTTTTACCAAGTTTGTTGGGTGAACTGGAACAAAGTTAGATATCATGTTAACAATGTTGTTGTCATTCCATTTGCACACAACAGCATTGAGTTCTGAACAGAGTTCGTAGCTATAGGCACCTCTACCTCTTTGTTTTAAAGCTTTATCAGATCCACGCAAGGAACAGTTTTTTAAACGATTATCTCTTATAGTTCCAGTGCCCCTTATTTTCAATGCGTTTATTTCTTGAAAGAGTTCGAGTGAAGAAAAAAAATTGTCAAAAAATAAGTGGAAGCTAAGATTTAAGCCTCGTCCAATCAGTGCCTCACAAAAACTTAAAACAACCTGCGTTCCAAGTGCATGCTCTTTCTTTTTAGGAGTTGATGATACTTTCGACCCAAGATAGGGTTCAAACCAAACTATGTATCCGGTTGGAGTCGTTCCAACCCAAAATTTATAGCCCCATCTGATTGGCTTTCCCCGTATGAATTGTTTGGTAGGGTGGCGTCCAAAATAGGGTATCATACCTTCATCCACACTGTAATTTTCCACAACTGGAGCAAACAACAAGAACTTTTGAAGCAGGTGATGAAACAAAGGCCGTACTTTAGAGTAACGATCATTTGGATCTAGTTGAGTGTTATCGCAACAATGTAGTACTCGGAATATGTGATCAAATCTATTTCTGGTGATTGATTTTGATATAAGGATATTTTGTGAATCTTCTTCATTTTCCCAATACATTCTCCGTCTCGATACACTATTATAGCCACTCAAAATAAGTACTCCAATAAAGGTTTTAAGTTCACTAATCTGTATATCAGCCAGGAGATTATGTTGCTGGGCATACAAATTAGAATATTTTGTTATTTGTTCAAATAAAGTTTCATCAAAAAAGAGCGAGAAAAAATCCAAAGGAGCGGAAGATGGATTCAACCCACATGTTTCGTAGCTAAAGTCTGTTACTGTTTCCTCCAAGTCTTTTTTCTTCCATGAAAAATTCGTAGTTCGTGCCTTCTTTTTGGGGACAAAGCAAGAAATTGGGATGTCATCTTCTTCATCGAAGCTTTCCTCATGTAAGACAACTTCTGCCACTAGCTGGTTACGAGGCAAATTGTCTACACAAACCACATCTTCCTCACCTGAATCTTCATCTGTAACATCCCCCTCTAGCAATGGCGGTAAAATTGGTATTTCTGAGTAGAAATCGTCGTCATCGCTTTCGTCTATGCAACTTACAATCTCATTAACGGTCAGCCTAAAAAAAACCGAAATGACATGTATTATCCCACTGTACCATATGCGGTACATCAAAATTTACATCTATGTAACAGTAACATTGTATGTTCGAATTGTCAAGATTGTTAATTATTACTATTTTTTATTGTTTTAGCTATATAGATAATGTTTATTTAACTTATTTAAATGCACTGATAAGAAATTATTTACCTTTTCCCCGACATAGTTTTGATACGGCAAAATACGCGCACTTCACTTCCACTTTACATCTAACTGAACGAAAATAAGCTTAAATTGAAACATAAATATCTTAGCCTACTTACATTTAAACTGGATAATTCAAAAAACTACTCGATTAAGAGTTTTTTTTCTGAGCTTACATTTTTTAAATTAGGTGTACCATATGCGGTACAATGGGATAATTCGGGTTAATGGTAGATTTTTATCATCTGCAAAGTTGATGTTGAAATCCCCACTCAAAATGATTGGAATATCATCAAATCTCTTCCCAACTTTATCTTGAAGTAATGCAGAATTATCTTTAGCATATATAAGTAAATTTCATCGATGCTGTCTTCCAGCGTAATCTAGATAGATTACAGTCTCGAATGTATATATCTTACTTCAGCTACCACAATCCGATTGTATCTACTTGTATTCTACCGAAACTAGCACAGAACGAATTAATTAATAATAATTATACTGAAGCTTAATTGAATATGAATTTCTTTCCGAAAAATACAAATTTTACTTTTAAAAGAAAAAGAACGAGAAAAGACAACAATATTTTTCTGTCTTGCCGCATCGCCATTGATAATGCTCTAGATCTCGTGGTACGGCATCAATTGTAGTTTTATATTCATTATTTTACACAAAAATTACTAATCATATTTTACAGTATACAATAAGGCGACATGAATATTACAATTATTTATATAGTATACCTACTCTTAGGGTGGCAAGTTTACCACAGTTTTCTATTTCTTGTTTCGGTAATTATAACACAAGCTACTGTGCCGTAAATGTGCACAAACCCAAAATCGTGGATATAATATGTCGGAATTAAGCCTGGTAAAATTAAGTTATGAATTCCCCATACAAAACAGGTAATTGAAATAATTTTGGTGACAATCAATTTGTCGCTACCATAAATTACCATAGTAACGTATTCAAATAAAAATCATCGTAGATTAAGCTATAAATTACCTACCCCTAAAAGTAAGCAATAGTACAAAAGTTTACAACTAAAAGTATGCAATCGGTGTCGGTGTCGGTGTCGGTGTCGCGAGTTTGCTAGTTTTTGCCCATCCAAATAGTGCCCAACGCGCCTAAAGAAGTTATCACTTCAAAAAGAAAAAAAAAAAAAGGGATAACTTATCAGCACCCTTACCAACCACCCAATCACCCTCGTCATAACAATTATTTTTAATAACGAGAGGCTTTCATACCTGATGGCATTTCTGACTTAAAGTTATTATCACACAGTTGAACAGGAAATTAAACATTATCCAGGCTGAACGAATCATAGAATCAAAAATCAATGCATGAGCTTTCCACGTCCATAGTTGAACGAAATCTGTTGCACAGCAGTGTCGTTGTGCTATCTGGAAAATCGGGCTAAGAAACTACCAAACCACCCCCAATTGCATGTTTTTCGTGCAAGTAACTTCTTAATGCAATCTTCCGGGGAATGGAAGAAGAGAAAAAAATTGAATTTGGCCATTTCCTCTTTATATTCGACAACGAGGACGAGACCAAGAGAAATATATTTCAATAATATAGCATCATGTATGAAGGAGGTATACAGATACTTGCCAGATTTTGAGTTCCAATGAATTTTCACTCCACTTCGTGGTAACAACGAATTCTTGTATAAAATGTTACAAGATTTTCAGTAATTCCCGTTCCCTGTGTGACATTCTATGGTACCACTCTGTGAGTCTTCCGACATTCTTTTGAAAGTCGATAAGAACCATCAGGTGCAGGAGAATACCACCTTAGTTACGGTTCTGTAAAACGGTACATTTAATTATTATTATGAAGAGGGTATTTTCTTATATTTTGTGCAACGCAAGTCTTCAGAAAGGATTTTAGTTTCATGAAGAATAAATATTAAGTGGGTGCGCAACTTTTGATTAAAAATTGAATGCGGAATATTCTTGCTGATAATCTACTATCACTAATTTACATATTTAGAATATATATTTGACACATTTTTAAGCATCTACAAAAGAAGCAATATCAAATGCTTCCGGTTCCATTATTATGTTGTAGTATACATGTTTTCTCGACAAAATAAATTGATAAATTATTCACAACGGTCCATAAACGAACGAGATGCTTAGCACTAATTCCTTAATCACTAAAACTGTCATGCATAAGGGTCCTGCAGATTTTTAAGTAATTGGGCAAATCCTTCACTGGAACACAATCTCCATCCAAGTAGGTCCTGATGTGATAAATAAAGGTTGACTCAATCCAGAAGACGAAAAAATGTCCTTCACACTCAGTGTTTCCTTTTTCTTACTCGTTTCTAAAAGAACAGATTTCATACAAGAACATTTTCGATAAAAATTTAAACGACTTTTAGCGATTTGTAAAATAAGAGACACTTCAAGTGCTCTTTTTTTTCATCCGGAATCAGCGAAAAAAGTGTGCACACGTATAATTTTCGTCTAATTTTCCTATGCAGATCGATTTACGATTTTTTTTATTTTTTCTAGCTTGAACATAATTAAATTTATAACTAAAGATACGACATTTGATTTATGGGGGAAATGCAAACACAATGGGTATATTCAAACTTTGTATTTAATTCAACGAAGTTAATACATATTACGTGTATTGTAATACATAATGGTGTACCTACGTCAAAGAACGAATACGATAGATTGTCTCCAGTGGACAATATTGTGCCCGTCAACATTCCTTGATGTCGATTAATAATGTAGGTACATACTTCTTCATTTCCTATACTCTATATACTATATATATCAGTGTCTGTTTCATCCAATGAGTTAAAGTAAAGGCATCTATAAAACATTCAAGCAACACCTGGATAATTAATTTCGTCAAACCCTAAGGCATATTCACCAAAATTGCTCACTGATTTAAATTAATTCGTTTTCGAGTTGAATATGCGAATTGAGTACTACGCGTTTATTTATATTTAAAATTGTATTTTAAGTAAAGGAGCTTTTATCACCTGTTGTTAAAATGCGGTAATCAGGCACGAAGCTATCTTGTCAATATGGTTATATGGTATGGTTGGTTCCCGTCATCATATGCCAAAAAATCACACTAAGCGCACCACAATTAGGTATCTTGTAACATTGCCGAAAGTTGGCCAAATCTTCCCTGAAATGATGCAATTCCTCTGAGTGGTTTACCTTTGGAGTGAAGGAAGATTTCTCTTCATGTACCCTAGGATAGGCTTTTACCGTTGATGACAGGCAAGGAGCCGAGGTACGTCTGTTTAATTACTTGGCCGAAAATTCATTGATGACGGAAATTCATTGATGACGAAAATGATCTCTAACCGAGATAGTCTCGGTCCAGTATCTCGCAGACTCCACTTCCATAAAAACTTCGCTGTTAGATTCCCCTGGAGGAGGAGGAGAATGCGCTCGTAATCGAATTCATTTTCACAGATGTTTCCAAAATGAACAGTGAAGTGGGTATGATGTCCGCAACCAAAAATCAAAAAAGACTTCTTCTTCTTTGTCTAAACGTTTATTTCCAGGTCTGCTTACATACTAAAAAATAATCGCATGATCTGCACTTGCGTTAGATCTCTGCTCGTCTGTCCGTATCAAAGCGATATAATGTAACTGTATAACAAATGTACATAATTTATGCTACAGTATAGATCTCAACACAAGTGCATATCATACTGTGAGTCAAAGCTCTCTGCGTGGTGAATATATTTTTTCATCTTCGTGATAAATACTCTTAATAACTAATATACATAACATTTTCCCCTTTTTAATAATAGGGTAGGTATGAATTGCTTTACTTCATAACATCATTATTTATTACAAAATCGAAAAATTTATCTTTATCTAAAAATATGAGTTATATTAATGCTTATTACATTTCTTTCTGATGCGTTCAGATCTACGCAGAGGGAAACAGGATCTATCAAAAATTCTTAATCTTTTACCTCTACGTATCTCTGAAGGCTTATTATGACTATCAGCTCTTTCGTTTTCATTTACGATCTTTTCTTTTTCATTCGGATCATTTTCTTTTTGTATGATTGAATGATGTGAATCTAATAAATTTGAATATCTTAACTGGTTTTTGTGTACGAATCTAATTGAATTATTTAAATTAACTAAGTATGTACATGGACTTATTACTATAAAAACAGTTGCAGGTAACCATTTAATAAAATTTTTAAAATGATTTTTATACAGTACTTTCTCTCCTTTCTTAAAACTGTTATATTTTGTGACAGATTGAAATTTAGGTTGAACTGTACTGTTAAGCTTATTTTTTTTATAAACATTATTACTTAGATTATTTTTATTTTTTAATAATAATCCATTGTCTATTATGCTTAATTGTGTTTTGGTTTGATAAGAAAAAATCATGCTGGCCGGTGTTTTTTTCGTTGCAGTACAATGTGTATTGTTATAACAAATCATAATCTTATCTAATTTTGCTTCAATGCTCAGGGACTTCAACTTTTCATCAGCTAAAAACTTTTTTAAACTATTTTTAATGGTTTGTACACCTCTTTCTGCTAAACCATTGCTTTGAGGATGATATGCAGGTGATTTTGTCAGAGTTATGTTCCATTCTTTTGCAAAATTTGTAAAATAGGATGACGTGAAAGGTGGCCGTGCAAATGTCAGATAAGAAAGTGAGAAAACTTGAACTTTTCGTGATAAATGCTCAAAGGGACTTTAACTCACTCCTTGGCAGAACTTGGTTAAATGAATTGTATCCAAAATGGAGACAGGTATTCCAATCAAATTTAGTTAATCAGGTGAATTTTGAACATAGTAATGTTATTAAGGAAATAGGAAACGAATTTCCGCGTATTATTTCTCTTAATCCGCCAAATCAGGTCATAGAAAATTTTACAGCAGAGATTATTCTCAAACCTGATGCTAAACCAATTTTCCGTAAGGCATACGATGTACCATATAAGCTACGTGAAAAAGTTGAAGAAGAGTTAGATCGATTGTGCTCAGAAGGTATATTAGTGCCTGTAAAATACAGTAAACATGCATCTCCAATAGTGATAGTGTCTAAACCAGGAAAAAAAATACGTATTTGCATTGATTGTAAGGTTACTATAAATCGCTTCATTGAAACTCAGCACTACCCACTGCCACGTGTAGACGACATTTTTGCAAATTTATCGAATTGTAAATTTTTTTGTATAATCGACCTTTCAGGAGCCTACCAGCAGCTTAAGCTGTCAGAATCCTCAAGAGAATACGTCACTATAAACACCCATAAAGGCCTGTATCAGTATACACGATTACCTTTTGGGGTTGCTAGTGCACCCTCCATCTTTCAATCAGTTATGGATCAAATCCTAAGAGGAATTTCTAATATATCGTGTTACTTGGATGATATTTTGATAGGCGCTTCCTCGGTCTCTAAGTGCAAATTAAAGCTTTTCCAAGTTTTGCAGAAACTTGATGAGCATAACGTGAAAATAAATATTGAAAAATGCTCATTCTATCAAACGGAAATAAACTATTTAGGTCATACTATTTCCGAAAATGGATTGCGTCCTAATAAGAAAAGTCAGGGCCATTCAAAAAGCTCCACCGCCAAGAAATCTGAATGAACTTCAATCCTATCTGGGATTAATAAATTATTATGGAAATTTCGTACCCAATTTGTCCTCCGAGCTAAAAGAGCTTTATGTTCTGTTGCAAAAAGGAGTGACATTTACCTGGACATCAGCTGCTCAGAAGTGTTTCGAAAAATCAAAACAGCTGTTGTTACAAAACAATTTATTAGAGTTGTATGACCCAGACAAACCTATTGTGATTACATGTGATGCAAGCCCTTACGGAGTTGGAGCTGTGCTCGCACATGTTGTGAATGGAGAAGAAAAGCCGGTATTGTTTGCTTCCAGCACTCTTTCGCCATCGGAAAAAAATTACTCTCAAATTCACCGTGAAACTTTGGCAGTAATGTTTGGTATAAAAAAGTTTCATAAGTATGTTTATGGACATAAATTCACCTTGTGTAGTGACAGCCAAGCATTGAGAGAAATATTTAATCCGAATAGAGACACATCAAGCATAACTGCTTCTCGATTACAGCGGTGGCAGTGATGCTCTCTATTTACAATTACGAATTCAAATATAGACCGGCAAAGAGAAACGCACCAGCTGATGCTATGTCGCGATTGCCGCTAAATGAAGAAACTGGTATAGAGTGTATAAATTCACTTTCAAATTGTTGCGATTTACCTTTAAGTGTTGATCAAGTTAGGGAACATACACTAAAGGACAATATCCTATCGAAAATTATAACACATTTACAAAATAAATAAACAAAGTTCCTAATGTTTTTCAAGCGTATTATCGAAATCGAAAGAGTTTCTCCACTGAAGATGGATGTTTATTTTATCGCGACAGGTTAGTAATTCCAAATATATTAAGACATAAGGTCTTACACATTTTACATCAAAATCACGATGGAATTGTGCGTATGAAAATGTTAGGTCGAAGTATGGTCTGGTGGCCAAACATTGACGACCACATTCAAACTTTAGTCAGTAGTTGCTTCGCATGTCAGTCGACCCAAAGAGTACCAAAGGAGATAGTTACCACCAAATGGCCATCAAGCAAATTTCCATTTCAAAGAGTGCACATCGATTTCTTTTATTTCGAAGGCAGGACTTTGTTCATTTATATTGATTCATATAGCAAATTCATTGAAGTAAAAGTGTTAACGAAAACCGATGCCATAACATTATGTAAAACTCTTTTATCGATATTTAAAACATTTGGTTGTCCAACTGAAATAGTGTCGGATAACGGACCCCCTTTCACGTCATCCTATTTTACAAATTTTGCAGTGGGAGCGGACTTTGTCTCAGCATTACTAAGCATTGAAGTACTGGAAATCAAGGAGGCGTGTGGACTGCTTATTAACATAGCGACACCCAGAAAAAAAAGGCATATTCGTCGACAGTCAGGCCTCGATTAAGGCTATCGTTTTAATCATGTCAATGTCCAAGCTTGTTGAGACCCAGGATGTGCCATCGGTTTGAAATCATTGTCGTCTGGGCTCCCGGCCATAGGAACAAGGAGTGCAATGAGAATGCCGAAGAACTTGACAGATGTGGCTCTGCTCTGAGCGTGTCTCATGCGGCTGAAGCCTTCCCTCCCCTGGCATACGTTAAGAGAGAAATCCTCCTGCACTTCACCTCAAGGGTGGACACTAGATGAAAGCATCTGACGAACTGTGTCATTTCAAGGAAGATATGGCCAACCTACAATGATGCAATATCAAACAACATCTTAGCTAGAACGTGTGTAGATGTCGCCAGACTAACGGCAGCCAAGCTTGGCATCCCCCAGAACACCCACTGCCGAAGCTGTTCTGACACAATCAAGAGTGAAACAGTGTTGCATCTTCTTTGTGAGTGTCAGGTCCTATTCACAACCAGACACAATGCACTAGGTGACTAGGTAATCCCTTCTATGATAACCTTTCGGCCATTCAAAGTATCCCTTCAATAACATCATCAAACTCCAACTCCCCAGGCTGGTTTTGATTTGCTTTTATATCCTTTTCCCTCTCTATCTTTGTGGTATCAAAACGGCAGCTCAATGCGTTATTTGTGTCTTTCCCTCACCAGGCAACAGGGAAGCCACTTTAACCAACCAACCATGGTTGAATCGAGATCCTTTATTTGCCTGGTTGTCTCTTTAATCAGGAACAGTGTACCAATCTCCCTGATTGCCAGAACTTTAGCATACGGTTTGAAGCACTGTTGTCGAAACGCATTTTTTTCAACAAGGTGACACCGATATTTCCTTTTATTTATTGTGCAAGCCTTCTCTCTTCGAATCACGCAAACTGTCCTTCATGAAATTTTAATGAAAGGCTTATAGAATTCAATTTAGGTACGCAATAACTTTTGTGAAACGATATTGCGGAGTATTTACACATCGATCGTGTTTGTCAAGTACCTTTTATCAGATTTATATGTTACGCTACATACAAAAGGATGCAATTACAGCAAAAAGCAATTGATCTGGCACATCTGTTTGACCCCCGTTTGAAACAGACGGATTAACAAACCAGAAAACCACATACATACATGAGAGTTTCTCCTACGGTTATTTAGGGTGTTTGGAGTATTGTTTTTTTTTTTTTTTATAAAGAAAGCGCTGGAAAAACTCAGTTTCCCTAAATAGCCTTTCTTACTACCGCAACCGTATAATATTGATGGAGCTTTAGATAAGGAACACTTTCAATCGATGTATATGTACTATTAAAATCCAGCGCTGCTATGACACATCAAAGCAAACTTTTCCAGAAATTGTCGTTAAATTTGCATACATTCGTCGTTTACCAACACAGTGTGTCAAAGCTTTGCATATCTTTTCAAATTGAACTGTACTTAACATAATTAACGTTCAACATACAATTACCATAATCCACGAGCATTATGTACATTATTACAGTTTTTTGGGAAGGAACATTTAACCAACCAAGGAGTGCATAAGTTGTGCGAAAAGTAAAAGGTGGACTGTACACTTATTAGTATATATAGCAAATTTTAAGCGAACTTAGTGTGATAGTTCCAAATAATATTTTTTTCGCTCAAAGAGAAAGTTATTAAATATTAATTATATTTTTTTTTTCCAGATTGTGTGCAAATTATTATGCCGTTCGGATATTTTGTTGTACTGGATGACAAAGGGAAATGATCATGATGTGTCAGGCACAGCAATTTGAAAACAACGTGACGTTTACCCTCGGGCATACGCTTTGTGTCGGTCGAACTTAAAAGGAATGGTGCACTATATTTTTATTTTCCGCAGAGACAAATGAGAGAATAAAACAATTTGAAGTCCTTAAAATGATAAGTGATAGAGTAAAATCCCTTCATTTTAATTTTATTTTATACCTTACGTTAAAACTGTGCCCCAAATTTTATTTGCACCATAAATAAGAAGGCGTCGATCTATAAATGACTTTAAATAGAACACATATCATTTAATAGAAAAGGTGTTGTGGATTCTCAGCGTAGAAGAAGACTTAAAAACCTTCGCTAGGTAGTGCAAAAGAGGATGCAAAATATTCCCCTCTTTTTTTTTATGATAATAAAACAGCAACAAAATCTATAAGGATTCAAACTGATCCCATATGTGTTGTGCTATGAAAAATGGGAACAAATCAAAATTCATTAATTACAAAATGTCTTTGGAGTATCGTGTCTCAACAACTGGTTTTCATTGTTTTTTTAACCGCTATGGCTGGAAGGACGGGTTGCGACGATACACAGGATTTTCAAAAGAACAGTAAGTATTATTAATATTTTAGTTGAATATTCAAACTTTCAAACTAATATTTGAGAATTCATTTATTCGAATTAAGAAGCGTTTGATGTGTTTTGTACGGTTTTATATTCCTAGTCAGTCATATGCTGTTGGTTCGTTTTAGAAAGTGGTCTTAGTTCTCACTTGAATGTGAATTAAAGTCACTCGCAGCATTCTCAACAAATTAAATTATGTAACTCCAAACACTAATAATGTTTACTTCTTAATACATACGTATATCGACATAGATCATAGGTAGGGATGATACGGAGCTTCGACTCCGAATCCGATATGTCGAAACCTCGGCACCTCCGAATCCGACTTCGGTTCCGATATAATCACATCGGAGGTTTTTCGGAGTACTATCGGTGAAAGAGGCGACCAATGAACATGAACAACAAAGAAATATCGAGCTGCGACATCTTACAATACGACTGTCTTTTCACTTTTTTATGTATTTTACATTAGTAGGCGAGATTTGCATTGATGTTGAGAGTGCGTGCTTCAATTTTATATTTTAAAATTTTGTATTTTAATAATTTGTGGCTGTGTGCGACCTCCGCCTTCGACTCCGATTCAACTCCGACTTCGCGGAGGTTGGTATGACGCTTCCGACTCCGACTCCGGTAAAACCACCTCCGTAACATCCCTAATCATAGGGATGTATATAAGGTTCACGGCGAATAAACAGTGAGGTGTGTGTGAGGGGGCATGCTGCCTCCTGCAACCCCCCTGCTTGGGGTCACGGTTGGATTTGAAGTGGGTGCGAGTTTGGGTGTATGCAAAGTTTCTTTTGGATTCTTTTTCATTAAAAAAAAAAAAAAAAATTGTACACACCCAAACTTGCACCTACTCCAAATCCAACAGTGACCCCAAGCAGGGGGGTTTCCCATACATATCTCACTGTTTATGTATGTATATGTATTTGGGATCCTATATATATGTTAAGGTGCCTGTCCATTTGAGAGTACTTATGCTAGTAAACCTCTCGAGAATTACTCTCGGTAAAAAGTTAACTCTACGCGAACTACTTTTTAGGCTATGTCCACTTGCGAGTTGGCTCCCGAGAGCTGCTTGAGAGCTGTTTTACTCTCAAATAGACAGGGACCTTATGACATACAAAAATTATAAAAAAAAATTGGTGCGACTGTATCCAACAGTCCCGAAATATGTGTATGTGTAAACACCTTGCGTGCGGTATGTGTGTGGCTTGATACACGTCATTGAAAAAAAGAATATATATATATATATAACCGTATTCTTGATATATTATGAAATAACAATAATTTATTCGTTCTGTGCTAGTTTCGGTAGAATAGATACTATCGGATTGTGGTAGCTGAAGTAAGATATGTATATTCGAGACTGTAATCTATCTAGATTACGCTGGAAGACAGCATCGATGGTTGTTCCATATCGTGTTGTTGAAATTTTCCGGTTGGAATTAATTTGAAGATTAAATTTATCTTGCATAAAATCAATAAATGGTTGATCTTCTGGAGTTGCAAAATTGATATTGAAGTCTCCGCTTATGATCATTGGTAAAAGATGATAATCTCCCTGCAGAATTCTTGAAATTTCTTCTGAGTACGGTGCAAGGACGAAATGGAGAAATTTTATTTCACTTCAACAAAAAGCTGAAATTAATATGCCCCAGCTCATAAATGTATGCAATGATAAAAACGTATGCAATAATAAAATGTATGCAATGATAAAACACAATTTTATTTCACATCAACAAAAAGCTGAAATTAATATGCCCCAGCTCATAAATGTATGCAATGATAAAAACGTATGCAATAATAAAATGTATGCAATGATAAAACACAATTTTATTTCACATCAACAAAAAGCTGAAATTAATATGCCCCAGCTCATAAATGTATGCAATGATAAAAACGTATGCTATGATAAAATGTATGCAATGATAAAACACAGTGACGCATTCCCTGTAACCGCAAGTTAAATGTGTGGTATTACTCCACCAGATTCCAAAAAAATGTATGCAATGATAAAACACAGTGACGCATTTCCGTCCCCGCAAGTTAAATATGTGGAATTACTCCACCAGATTCCAACAACGCGCGCTTAGATGTTTATACATCAAAAATTAAAAGTGGAATGGTTCCAGAGTTCAAAAACATTTTAATGGCATTATTTCACATTCGAATGTGAATTAACACCATACGACGTTAGTTCAAATTTATGTGATGGCTTAGTACTCATTTGAAAGTGATTTTAGTGAGTGATTTAGTGATTAGTTTATGGTACCATTTATTTTGCCCCTATGAACACATAATGAAATTGTTAAGCGAAGAGTAGAAAACGTATTTAGTATAAATATTTAGCATTGTGTACCTATCATCAATATCAACTCTAACAAATCGATGGATGCACATTGCACATCTATAGCAATTAAAACCACGCAAAACTAAATTTAATCGTTAAAAACTTAGGAACACTATTCTAACCGTCGGCGTCGTTTGATATTATTTGCGATTAGGTAAGTTAACGGTCTCGAAATTACCGCTCTTTTCCAGGTTGGAACTCAAAGTTTTATGGCCGCTACTAGTAGATCTACATGGTACTCAAACTTTTATGTCGGTATGCATAAATTGAATAAATAAATTTGACATTTATTAACCGATTGATTTGAGTAGACATGTTTCATGTATCGTCAAAATCATCGGAACACTATTCGGACTGTCGTTTGGTATATTTGCGACGCTTTCGTCCTACTTTACCGAAAATTATCATTTATGACAACAAAAATAAGTAAATGTTGGTGTGACTCACCTTTTATTTGATCCATATTCTAAAACAATCGGAAATAACACCGAAATCGGATAAAAATAATGTAATAAAAATTAGGTCTTGACAATTCTAGCGAAGAACTATTTGGGTGAGTTCATAAACTATAGCTTTTTACAGTTTGGAAATAGCTGCTTACTAGTGATCGAATAACAGTATCTTGTTTTACCTATTACAAAACGCTATTGCCAAGTCAAGATTGTAGATGTAGATCGTAACACACTAGTTGGCAGCTGACCACCGTGTTTCACTCTTACGCGCAGAAACAGGCTAAATGGTATAATGCTACTTATAATTACCATGTTCACTTAGGGCGAGCATACTCATACATTGTTCCTTTCCGCAATTCACAGGAAAAGATCATATAATCATCACTTTGTTTTACTTGTTATAAACTTATGAAGAGAGACATTTGTGACTCATGAACATACTCAGACTCCAGATGCTGCTCCAAACTGTTCGAATACATCCTTATATATAGTTATATATATTCGCGAAACGCGAATGTGTGCTTACCTCCTAATGTTCTGCATTTGTTATAGTGAATGAAATGTGATTTTGCCATTATGCTTAGATAGGTACGTTGGAATACAATAGACCTACTAATAGAACCACAATTTTGTTATGATACAGTCTTATCTTATAACAAAGTAATGTATTGCAATGAAATAAATATGTGTTATGTTGTTAATGTAGTCTGATAGGACGTATAGGTTCTGAAACTTGTGTAGGAATTTGTATTTTCAGCATTCTCTTACCACAAAGGAAGCAGATGTCAAAATACTCAGGCCAAAAGATCATGTGTATATAAATGGTCGAGTCTTCCCGTGAATGAAAATACTCATCGCCCTCTGAGTTTGCTGGCATTTCTGATATGTGGAAGCGTCAGTTCCTCTTGCTTTGATAATTATGGCAAAGCCATCCCCTGCATCCCATGGTGCATTCGTTTGTTCTGTCAAAGAGTTGTAAAAGAGCCACACATGTCAATTCCAAAAATAGAATATACCATAAAATACTCGTATTAACTCAACCAGATGAAAGTTTGTACACTTGAAGTCAATGCCGTCAAAGACCTCATTCATTTGGTTTTCATATCGAGAGGAAATGGTACAAAGCACATTAAATCATAGTGATGTCATGTATACTATACCTGATTGCTGATTCCAATTTTAGAAAGGGATGTAATTGTACAATTTAATCTGTTCGACTTGAGATTACAATCAGAGAAAGGTAAACATTACAAAACACCTTTGGTTTGCTAAAATATGCGGGATATCTTTTTAATTCGGATAAAATTACACCAGCTTATCATTGTATAAGTATATGCTCCTACATTTTTGAAAGCGATTTATTGCTATCCAGCTTATTTTTGGCCTTTTATAGGCAAACCACATCATAATTCTTAATTTTACAGAATAAGCTCTTCCATATTATCGAGAAATAACGTTTCGGATGTTTTTTTTTCTTTTTTTTTTTTGCTCAGAAAGTTGCACGCATCTTATTTTGGCCAAACACATCAGGAACACTCCCTGGTCAAAACCAAAGAATGAATGATGGAAAGTCAGTAGGTATCATATCTCCGTCGAACGAAATGAGTCGCTTTATGCTTGAACAACGTGGGGAAATATTGAAAACTTATTTCCAAAATGAGTGCTGTGTAGAGTTTAGCCCAAACAGTGCATTTTTTGAAAAGAAATTTTGGTCGAAATGAAGCACAAACCGCGCCTCCTGTACGCTACGTTAACAAACAAAATTGCCGCATCTGTGGCTCGGAAAACCCGCAAGTTATTTTGAAGCCAATGCATCCAGAGAGAGGGACAATTTTGTGCGGATTGTGGAGTGGAGGCATCATTGGACCATATTTCTTTGAAAATTAGGCTGGGAACAACGTTTCGGTAAACGGTGGGTGTTACAGAGCCATGTTAACCGTCTTTTTTTTTACAAATTTGAAGACAGACAGCCCATGCCACAATCGATCTTTTGCGCAACAAATTATCTTATCTTGACGATATCAATTGGCCGCCCCGAACTGCGACTGCGATTTGACCCATTTGTTTTTTTTTTTGGGGAATCGTGAAGGACCGATGTTATGCCAACAATTCGGAAACGATTCAAGCACTTAAGGCCAATACCCCAAGCAATCCGTGAGATATAGCCTGTGTAAGACATAGCATATGAATTTCACAGTATCATGTTGAATTCCCGGTTAAAACTGAAGTTTTTTACTTATTAATTAATTTAATTAATTCGAGAGAATTCACTTCCGTTGCCTCGCCAAATCACAATTTTCGTAAGACATTCACCAGTTCACTCGCTATCTAACAAAATTTCATTGAAATCGTTTGATTGGTTTCAGAGATCGACAACACCCTATACGCACAAATACACGTCAGTTGACTAATGCTATAACTGATGTGTTTGTTCTATTGCAAGATTGTTATGAGAATTGCTTATATATGGTGATTTGCACGTATTGAAATTGCATCTGGCAAGGGTTTGGCTGCGTGTAAAACGTCTGGGATCCACAGATTTGTAATCAGGACACTCACACAAACATTTTGGTGTACTCCACATTTGGTTATCACAATTATTTCAAAAAGTGATTTTTTGGATACTATTAGCATGTCTGGCAAGGGTTTGGCTGCGTGTAAAACGTCTGGTAGGTACCCAGACTTTTGTGATCAGGGCAGTCTATTCTTTTATTTGACACTAAAATCAAGTGGTCACAAAAATCTTGACCTTGGAAAAAATCACTTTTTCAACCTACTATTACTAACTTCAGCTGCGACAAATCGCTGCCAGACTTCTGGATTTGATATCGTATCGTGCATACCTTCGCACTAATATACGCATATTTTGGTTATCATATCACACCCAAAATTTGCTGTGGGCTCTTGGTCTATTACCGGCAAGCGCGAATAAAATGTGCACGTACGCTTGTGTTTAAACGATAAATACATTAATTAATATTACATCGGTTCAGAATGGGAGTTCGATGAAAAAAAAAAAAAAAAAAAAATCCGTAACATAATAACTCACTGACAGCTGTATGCATGAGCATGTATGCGCTGCAAGTTGTATTTTTGCCGTGTGTATGGCATCAGCACACAGTAGGCGCCTACTTTTTTTTTTTTTTTATTATTATGGACAAAATCAGATTTTGACCTAACTCACGAAGGCGTTGACCAATTTCATTCAAATTCAAAGCAAAAACATACAATAAAATATAAAATCAATGCTGCCAACCGCTACCAACCATGGGGGAATGCGACAGGTTTCGGGAATAGCACATTTTAACATAACTAAATGCTATAGGTTAGTCATTATATATTTTTAAAAGGCGAATAATATATGTAATTTGTTTGGTTAATAAAACTATCTAAAGTAGATGTTTTATATACTAGAAACATTTTAGGACAAATATGGTTCTGTATTTTCCGTTTTTGGATATCATTGACTTAGATTTCATGAGTGATTTTTTTTTACATAACTGAAGAAAAATTGCCCAACATGTTTTTATTTTCCCTCAACCAATCTACATTGTTCTTTTTTCATAAATATTTTCAGCGAAAGTGCACTTATTCCTAAAATAAAATACTAATCACAAGTAACGAAGCAACTTTGCCGAGAGCGGAAGGGGCACATGCAAGGTGCGAGTGTGTTGGCGAGTGAAGTTACGTGACATTTGTCAATACGAATTTCTATGTAACAAAAGATACTAACGCACTTAGCTAGTACCACCCCATAAAAATATAGCTTGAAGGCAAGTAACCGAAAATCAGCCGAAGTTGGGCCGTTGGGGCCGTTTGGGGTCTCAGTTTTAATATTATCTCTGCCCGTGATCGGCTGTAGGAAATAATGCCCCAATGAAATAAGGCCTCACTGCGATGAAATAAGCCCCCGAAATAAAATGAAATAAGGCCCCAAATTTGGGGTTTATTTCATAATGAAACTAAAAATAATGAAAACTCCTTTTTATTTAATATTGTTGATATTGGATGAACTAATTTAAATTAAAGAAACTTTTTATATACTCAAGCTCGCACCCACCCCGTTATCTAACAGTAAACCCAAGCAGGGGGGTTGCAGGGGGGCAGCATGCCCCCCATACGCATTCCTTATCAGAAGGGTAACAATTAATAGTAAAAAAGTAATTTTGGGGACTTATTTCATTTCTTCTTTTGGGGTCTTATTTCATAATGAAATAAGACCCCAATTTTCATTAGGAAATAAGGCCCCAAAAAAGGAAATAACACCCCAAATTCTATTAAAAATCGTTGTTGTTGTTTCCTGTATAATTCTTTGAGGCCTTATTTCATTGGGGCCTTATTTCGCAGAGCCCCCGTGATCAGCGTCCGATGACTGCTAACAATTACGCAGGAACACACACAAATCCTATATATGGACTGTGGGTTTGGCTTATCGATGCGTTGAAGGACAGTTTTTAGTTCAGATTTAATGACTTCTGTTGAACATTTTTCGTCGAATCAGGGATGAAGTATGTATAACCATTTTTCTTTGGTCCTAAATCCGATAAGCTGTTGCGCAGTTAGAACTGTGCATTTAGCTTGAAATGGGGTAACATTTGATTTAGACCTTTAATGCTCAGCTCCTTTGAATGATATATTTATATTCGGACATACTCAATTAAATAGAAAAAGATTTTACCACTCAAGTGTTGGAAAAGTTGACTATATTTCCTTTTGCTAGCTAATAAGCAATCGACAGAAAAAATTAAAAAAAAAAAAAAAAAAAAAAAATATATATAATAATAAAAGTACACTCACCTCCTTGTATACAACATAAAACGTGTTAAGCAGTAGATGGAGATTATTTAAAAGAAAGCTTCTATGCATCAACACAAATGCAAATTCACTTGGAAAGTTGTTTATAAAATACGTCTGCCATATATATAGGTACATTATTTATTAATAGTTCTTCCAACACCGAGAGGGCATAGAACAAGCATTTTTACTATGAATACGATTTATGGACTTACGTTTTCTGATTTATTTGGCATGTCATATTTGCTCATTCGCTCATTTAAATAATGAACTTCGTGCGTTGTAGCAATATTTTTTTGTATGGTGCCCGATGCGCTCTGAGGATGCACTTCTTGAGCAATAATCTTATACTAGAGTTCGTCACGTGGTAGAAATTCTACTATTATATTGACATAGCTTATGCACAAACATTTTTAAAACAAATTACAGACATCATTGGTCATTCCATCTCTGCACTATCTTTAAAAAAAAAAAATCAAGCGAATATGTTATGGTTAAGGCAGTAAAAATGACTATTTAACTATATAACTATTTCCTCTCGCCCGGATTTGCCCGTGATACAAAAAAGTAGTTTCCGTAAATGGGTGGTCTTACGGATGCAAATTATTAAATTATAAATCAATACATTTCTTACCAGAATATCAAGCCATCAGTCGAATCGATCATGTCGCGATCGACATGTAGATACATAGAGTCGGACGCTGTTGTAGCCATTCCTACTAGAATATTTTACACTAAGCAGCTGGAATTGCACTAACCGCTGCATGCTATTCTGGGATGGTCGTGATTGGCTCGAATAAACTAGTTTATCGATGTTATGTTGTCTCACTAAGAGACTTGCAAAGATGTGAATATATGCATTTAACTTTTTTCCATAGTTGGATTTTCCTAATAACAATTAAGATTAATTAGAATTAGAAAAGTGTACCAAAGCTGAGAAATTTCTTGTCGCATAATTATGCCAGAAATACCATTACGAATTTAAAACTTCGAGATTCTTCCGAAACAAAATTGACATTTGTTCGTAGAGTTAGGATTGTCTGACAATGAAACTATTTTCTATTCAAATATGGTCTGCCAAACAGTCAGTTATTTAATTTGCGATTTCAATTTCTTAATTCCCCTCCCATTCTACGTGTCTCTTTACTACACATCAGGCATTGAATATCACCACAAAATACGGGTACACCACATTATTAAACAGAACCCACAAATCCTCAAAATCGATCTGTTTATGCGGTCAAAAACTTCAGATTTGATATTCCCTTTATACGGCCTCAATTTATCCGCACCTATCAACGTGCTGATGATACGAGTAAGCCCACTTCATTGAAGTCTACAAAACTTTGTCCACGTCAAAGAGAAAAATGACCTGTTCATCAATCAAGATTTTAAAATTGGGATGGATGAATCTTCCAAAAAGGAACAAAATGAAAAATTGACAGAAATAAAATTTATCGATAGGACAAAGATTCCTTCTGATTAACATCGTGCCATTTTTTAGACGCCACTGGTTAACGGCTTCTGGGTAGTCCATGCGATTAGACTATACACATACAATAAAACAAATTATAAGTTAATTAACAACAAACATTGCCACAACAATCGACATACAGTGCCTCTTAATGTACTCTCCCTAACATCGCATTAAATTTAAATTGTCCGCCCGCTGGGTGTACTCAACAGCCTACCATTAATTTTTTTTTTCTCCTTATTTATGTTTGAGCGGTGAAGAAGAAAAAGTGTGGAAATAATTTGAGAGCTAAAATGTTGTCCCTTATCTTGTTACGTCAATCCGCGCGTGGGTGGCAAGTAGAAAAGGACAAATTAAAAATCAAATTAACACTAAAAATGGAGGAAAATATTTTAATTCGGGTTTCGAAAAAAGTGTTCTTTATGCGTGTACCGCTATATCTCTCTTTGTCATTTGGCCGTCCTTTTTTCAGCCTGATTACTTATGGAATGAATGAAGTGAGAAACTGACGACACGAGATGTAATGGTAGTTGAAATGTTTTTATTCTTTTTAATGCAATTGTCATGTAATGTATTTATATTCTTTTTAATGCAATTGTCTTTTCTTTTTTTTCTCTCTTTTAATCTCAATGAAAAGTGGACAATTAAAATAAGTGAAGATATCCTTTTTTAATTATAAACGAAGCAATAAGCATTTGCACATTGTCTTACAGCTGTCATTTAATCCTTAATAAAGGGGAGCTCTAAACATACACATGTGTAGCATATTTGTTGTTCATTTGATCTATTTAGTGTGAGAACCAATTTTGGGTCCAAGTATTCATTCTATGGCACATTGTTGAAATTAAAATAACACACAATGTGTGACACATTTAACTTGGCCCAACTGACAAGAGTCTTAATATCATATTTGGGAGACTTAATTACACATGTTGGTGTCAGCGCCGATATATTGATGTCCTATGCTCACGCAGTTTGCTATAAGATACAAATCTGGGAATTTCTTTAGAAGAGGCGTCACTTGTTTACTAGTCATCATGTGACATAAATAGACTTTCTCGAGAAGTGATAATTAAAAAGAATTCAATTCCAAAAATTCGATACTTCTATAGATGGTTGCTTGGTATTTATGATGACAGATATGTTTTTAATATGTTCGGTGGCTTCTTTTCAAGTGCGTAGCTTGTCGACGATGAAGCGCCACTTTATATAAGAACGTTTCAATAATTGAATTCAAGTGATTCTGTCAATCGGGCTTTTTATTTTTATTTTTGTTATATTTTTGGTGGGTCGATGAACACTTTTATTTAAATTATACCTGAGAGTACCTATGCCCAATGCCCATTGTAAGGATAACTATTGTTATTTATCTGAGTTCCTGATGACGTCCTCGACTTCAGCTAGGAAACAGTCAATTCTAATAACATTGTGCTTGTCAGTGTCATAGGAAATTATCCAATTGGCATCTACGCCTACGACTCGTGTTTTGAAATTCCGAAAATAGGTATTATGTATACCTATACACAATTGATAATTCTCAAGTAGCAGATATGGTAGCAGTTTGTACGTTGTACACTTTCTGTAGTACGACCATGTTTTTCTAGAGGAAAAAGCAATTTTGCGGTGAACAAGTAATGCGTTTTCACTTTTATCAGGCAAATGGATTCCATCCGTTTAATAAAGCTAAACCGCTAGATGCTACCACATACGACCACTGTTGAATATTAATTTGCTATAAAAATTAATTTTAATACACAACCTTTGATGCTTATAAAACACTTATTTACATTTTTAAAATTTATCCACTACTCGACGCGCTAGTTGTGCAATGAAATTAAAATAAAAATGCTATTGTTCTGGTGCATGCCGATGAAATCGAGGCCATCAATAAAAATGCCTGTAAACAACTTCCGGAACTGAAAACGGAAAGCACGGGCTCATTTTGTGAACGTGATTCGATACTATGTCGTGATTATATACCATAGATATATTCGAGTGCATGGGCTGATTGTAAAAAAATGTAATCTGAAAGTAATTGGAAAATAGTTGCGGCTTTTTGCCTTACATTTTGTTTTCAAAGAATATTTTTGGTCAGGGATACATTTCCTCAACAGGATTGCTTTTGTACTTTATGTTGTTTCCGTTTCCGATTATGAATTTATTGTAGTACTTTTATTGCGCACATATTTCGTATGTAGGTAATTAATTAATTAATTTACGCGTAAGTGATATGTATACTTATTAATCAGTATACAAAGTTGCATAAGTGAGACCGCCCATGACTCGAGAACGGATCGTCCGATATGAGCTATCTTTGTCTTGTTGCGTTGTAAGATTTTGAAGGGAAATTTCCTGCGTTTTTACACCGCCACTGGCTAAAAGAGAGATGAAAAATGAATAGTACTGCCAAAATCTGTACTGTACTATTATAAAAATGAGTGTGATCAATATGAATAGTATGTTTGAAAGATTACTAGAATAAATGAGAATAAACAGACGGTGCTCCATAATTTTGTGTCCCTTTCTTAAAATTAAAACGTAGAATTTTAAACAAATGCGATAAGCTCTTGTTTACTGAATATTTACAATCCCATAGTTAACTATCACAATAATGCACAAATAAATAGAATGACTTGATTCAAGACTTAATTATGCTAAGCAGTAAACCTACAGCCTACATAAAGCCTAAAATCATTTGAATTAAACTAATCTTTTGACTTTGATCCTTTCGCTGTCAGACTAATTACTAATTAAATTTGTAATTATTTAATTACCGTTAAAACCCGAACAACAAATAAGTCAAACGTGAAACATATCCACCAAAGAGACATTTTATTCAACGAATTTACTTACTCAAGGAACGATGCGTATAGGTATTCGACGTTGTTTTCAAATATAATTATGCAAATGTAAATCGCACTAGAGGCAAACTAGGTCTCGTAGATTCAATATATGAATCAGTGACATCGCTATTTCTATTCGCCCTGCTTGTGGTGCTATACGAGCGTACCTAACGAACGAAAAATATAAGAAAAGAGAAAAAAACAAATCTGGGAATTCGGATTGAGAGCCCCAAAAATAGATGCCACAAAAATAAATTAACTTTGCGTCGCTTATAAGGTGGAGGCTGGTCGCTCGCCTTTCTGATGTTCTGCTGAAGTCGCAGTAAAATCCGCCTGGGGAATTAGAAATTGACTTACGCTTTTTGTGTAAATATCAATTAACATAAATTCTTTCTATTTAGTGAGGCTAAATTTCGTTATTTTCCGTTCACAAGGAAGGTTGCCCTTTACTTAATTAAAAAAAAAAAAAAAAATTGTTAGCTGACAAAGTTACATTAGCTTGAAAAGATGAACAGATTAATTTAAATACAAGCGCTCAGTAAAAGTCTTACCTTTTGATATGCATCTATCTTTATCGCGCATCAAATTCTTTTACAATTCCTATTTGGACCTCGTGCCCAAGGAATAAGAATAACTACAAGTTGCCCCTTAAGCAAAACTATATAGGTACCTACCAAGGTATAGAGAATAGAAGGTAATATATTCGCGCGCATTTTTTGGTGCATGTTCTGCGCATGACGTCACTTGAATTACAAAATGTTACTGCTGTGCAGTCCGAGTAGGCAGTTCTATTATTCCTTCTGCAAAACTTAAAACAAAAATAGGTTTTCTTATGTAAAATGACCTTCTAAACACGAAAATGAAAGTATTTTTTCGGAAAAACTATTATTAATAAAGTTATAAGCAAATAAAGTTTCGACAAGAACCTCTGAAATCACTCTTTTTTTCAGGTATACATGCAGGTAAATTGAAGTATTTCTTACATTTTCATTTCATAACATTATATTTATTGTTTTAACATTGCAAAATGCTTTGAACAAATTGTAATAAACAAATAAGCGCAATTGTGATAATTTCAAAGATTTTTGCTCGGATGCATGCAGCTAGGAAATAAACACACCCTGAAGGTATGCCATGGTATTGCATGATGTTTATGCATGTGCACCGGTAGCATACATCCCAGGGGTATTAGTTAACGAGGTCCTGCCGAGGACACTCAAAAAAAACCGAACTGAACAGAACCGAAAGTGTTTTTTGCAGTTTTGCAGAAGGAATAATAGAACTGCATTCATTCTGCAATCTCTTGAGGCAAATGTAATTCAGGTGACGTCACTCAAAAGAAAGAGATAGGATAAGACATGCGCAATATATTACCTTCTATTCTGTATATCTTGGGTACCTACCAATTTATTGCGTATGCTTTCGAAGGGGAAACTTGTCATATAAGGGTGGAGCGTAAACATTTTGGAGACGAGTCCACGCACAACTTATTACTCTGGCCATGAGCAGAACCCAAAATCCTGAATAGCATTTGTTCACGAAAAGAAAATTGATTTTTTTCTATGGCAATAGATGACAATGGATGTCAGTTCATAGTATACAATATCTTAATTATGCGCTGAGTACTTTTTTTTTGTCACCTACATACCTCTCCACTTCGAGTTCATTTGAAATGGAAAATTAGTTTAAATTTAATTGAAGAATACATTAAATTCCGTATTGGTTTTACAAGAAAAGTCATGAAAATGAAAAGTAGTACAATAGCAAATCGCGCGATTTTAGACACCAATCATATTCAATGATTTTCGGGGTTTTGTAATTCGGGATTTAGTTGTTCGGGATTTCGTGGTTCGGGCTTTTGGTTTTTCGGGATTTTGGATTTCGGGCATTTGTAGTCGGGATTTTGTAAACGGGATTTTGTGCTCCGGGATTTCATGGGAACGCAAACATACACTGTATCGAAATTATTATAAGTGTACATACTTACCTATCCTATATTAATAAAATTAAGAATATTTTAAGTGAAAGCTACAAATGATTTAAGATAAGCCACCAAAATGATATCTATCTATTTATAACTACAAAGATAATAATTATGGCCGACGATATTTTGCATCGAATTCGTACTGTGATATCGGATAATGAACTGGAGATGTCAGATGGAATGCGCAACAAAGCTTTGATTTTGATCGAGGATATGTGTCTGCTCATGAGTGGCAATTTGTTGTGCAAATTGGGGGTGCCACAGCCAAATCGTTCAATGCAAGACGCATTTAATCCAGAATTTGAGCGAGAAATGGACTTCGGTCGAATCGCATTGAGTCAAGCTGTTCGAACAAATGTGCCAATGTTGAATCAAGAATAAAAGAAAGTGTACGATTTTCGTTATCGACTGCTTGCATCAATTCGGCAAGCAGTCGATAACGAAAATGGCGTAATTTCCTTCCCTGATGCGCCCGGTGGAACTGGGAATACATTCCTGATTTTGGCTACAATTCGTTCGAGATCTGAGATCGCTTTGGCCCTATAGCCTCTTCTGGGATAGTGGCTACTTTGTTAGAAGGCGGTCCAACAGCTCATTCTGCATTGAAATTGCCATTGAATCTGCAAGTGGATGTAGAACCTACATGCAACATTTCAAAGAATACTGCGATGGCGAAAGTACAGCAGCAATGTAAGATTATCATATGGGACGAATGCACAATGGCTTACAAGCCCGCATTGCAGGCCCTGAATCGTTTACGTAATGATGAGCGACTTTCGGTGAAGCAATGATCTTGCTATCAGGCGATTTTCGTCAAACGCTGCCTGTCATTTCGAAATCAACTCCGGCAGATGAATTGAATGCTTGCCTGAAGGCGTCTGCTTTATGACGATACGTCAAGAAATTGCATTTGACATGCGAGTTTCATTACAAAATGACCAGTCCGCTGCAGAGTTCTCCAGGCAATTGTTAGCGATGGGCAAATGTGTGATTCCAGCAAACTTAATCACCGGCCTGATTGAGTATCCACAATCCACAAGAACGTCGATCATTTGAATTTCGCCATTCAAACCCAAATCGCTGGTGAGTTGATTCATACAAATCGGTCGACTCAGTGACGGATGAAAACGAAGCCACCAACACTCAGTTGTAATTTTGTTGCGCAACCTAAATGAACCGAAACTTTGCAACGGTATGCGTTTGATTGTGAAGAATTTAATATCAAATATTATGCAAGCAACGATTTTTGTTGAAAAATTCAAAGGCGAAGATGTTCTTATTCCGCGGATTCCACTTATTCAGAACGGTTTGCCGTTCGTATTTAAACGTCTTCAATTTCCCGTACTTCTCGCTTTTGCTATGACAATTAATAAGTCGCAAGGACAATCGCTGGATGTGTGTGGCATAAATCTTGAATCTCACGTGTCGGCAAAACTCTCGCTTTGTACGTGTACGCACCCGATAATAGAAATAGAACAAAAAATGTTGTGTACCATAAAGCACTTCAGTGAAAAAGCGGTAGGTTAGCCTACAAGTATTTGATTTTATTTACCTATTTATTTAATTTTAACATAACTTTTAAATAAAAAATTTGAATTGACCGAATTACATGAAGCAGAATGAAGCGAAAGCTCGGAGTTATTAATTTCATTACCTACATTAATGAATTTGGGCGGAACGAAGTTCGCCGGGTCAGCTAGTATATTAATAAAATTAAGAATATTTTAAGTGAAAGCTACAAATGATTTAAGATAAGCCAAAATGATATCTATCTATTTATATAAATTGAGCCTTAAAATTGTGTTCGTTTGTCGCCGATTCACGCATTCGCCGATTTTAACCAAAGTGAAGTCTGGTTGCAATTGGAAAACGTATGTTTGTGTAATTTGTTTACAAAAACGGTGAAAAAAAAAAAAAAATATGTTTGTACTGTAAAATATATTGTTTTTTTTTTGGTCTTATTGAAAATAAATTTTTGTTTTGTCACATCACTTTTTCGAATTTTTAGTCGTTTTTTTTTTTGTCAGTTTTCCCAATAGTTCCGATTTCAATGAAATTTTGTGGCTGTGTATGGTTGGTTCAGTTTGAAAGATAGGACTATTGTATTGTATGGTTTGTTACAGTTGGATAGATAGGACACTATTTTGGTACGGTGGGTACGGCTACATGTAAAAGAGACTGACGTCCGTCTGGTGCACTCATAACTCGGGAATGGATCGTGCTTGGTAAAAGAAAGGACATATGCTGCTTTTTGTCGTGAAAATAAAAGTTTACGGGGATGGGATTGGGGATAGAACTTTGTATGGAGAACCGCATTTAAAAAAAAAAATATTGAATAGAAATACGGGTAGTGTCACTTCCAATACAACAAAAATTATTTAAATGTTTAATTTTTGAATTATTTTGATGTGCCGTGCTACACAATCTGAAATTGAAAGTCGGCTCAGTTATAATTTTGTTGCGCAACCTCAATCCACCGAATTTTTTTTAACTGAACGCGTTTGATTTAATTGTGAAGAATCTCAAATCAAATGTCATGGAATAAGCGTCAATTTTGAATGGAAAATTCAAAGTTAAACATTTTAATTCCGCGGATACCGCTTATTCAGAAAGATTTGCCATTCGTTTTTAAGCGTATTAATTTCCCGTTTCGTTATGACAATTAATAAGTGTCAAGGACAATCGCTGGAATTTTGTGGAATCAATCTTGAATTCTCATGTTTCTCCTAAAGTCAAATGTATGACCTTCCGCTTTATATATCTCGTACCGTAAAGGACATGTGCATTGTGCATGCAGCATGCTCGGTATTATTATTTTCATTACATAAACGCATATGGGCGAAACAAAGTTCGCCGGGTCAGCTAGTACATATATATTATATACGCTTAGATAAAGAGAATCTCCTTATAAACAACAAAAAAGCAATATATAAAACTTAACCATTGTATAAAAATGTTTTCCTTTCTTAGTTCCAGCACGGCTTGTGTGGGCAGCAGTAGGAAAAAGCGCAGATCTTCCTTGCGACTTAACTCCACCTACAGAACAGGATTCTGTGAAATTACTCTTGTGGTTCAAGGACACAACAGGCATTCCCCTTTACAGGTATCGTACAGTTTTCTATTTAAATCGATTTATATTCATATATTTCACCTCTTAAAAAACTAACTTATTTATTTTTTTATTTTTTTTATTTAGTATTATAATAAGTAAAAGTAAATAAAAATATTTGCTGCTATATAATGTTCGCCAAGTTTGAGCGATTGGCAATCAGCAGATTTTTCAAAACAAATATAATATGCCTATTCATAGACAATTGGCGATACGTTTTTTTTTTTTTTTTTATTTGATCATTTTAACCGCTGATTACTTAAAACCACCATTTTACGTATCTGTCGCTCGATTTCGATGCTGCGTAAAAATTCTGGGATAGGTATAAATTGATAATGAACGATGAAACTCATACCTCAGGAGTCAAGAATATAGATAGGTACCATAATATCAGAAAATTGTATGCATTCCAAAAGTACACTCATAATATATCGCTAGCCATGAGTGCGTTTTTAATCATTAGTGCATAATACAACGGCAGCGTTAGTTTCATGTGCATTTACGTATCTACCTGGTATGTATCATGATATATGGCTGCATACTTTCGTTGTGGGATTTTAAGTAAATGTAAGGGTAGACGATGAGCAAAATCCAGATTCTAGATATAATGAAATGTTTCATTACGATGCGCTTTTGCTCCCCATGCAAAGCCTAGAACTGTGTTATTCAATAGATAGGTTTTTAAATTTTTTCAAAATGCATATTCCGGTATACAGCATTTATGGAAACATGTTTTTGTTCTCTTCGAAAAAGTTCCTACTAAATAGAACTACAACTGTGTTATTCGTTAATAGCGTTTTAGATAAATGGAAGGTACACTCTAGCGTTTACGGCGTGATCGTATGCAACAGTCGTGGGAAGTCAAATTCTCTAGACAGTGTATTTACAGATATAGAACTTTTATATATATAATCTTTCATCCCACTGCTGCTGTCGAGAAAGTGGATAATTACACAAAAACAAATAACAAACAAAATCAGAATTGATGCCACTCAAATTTTTAATATTATTAGATATTATTAACAGATACTCTGAACAAACTATCCCTTTCCCAATTAAAGAATCACTAATGTATTACATCTTACATGTTACAAAAAAAAAATTTTAATCTGAGTAGCGAAATGTACTCCGCTTATTTGAATTTAAATTTCTTTCAGCTTGGACTCACGTGGAGGAAATGTCAAATTAGCACCACACTCTGCAATAGCTAGCGATTTGGGGCAACGATTGTTCTTTTCAATCGGCGACGACCCCAAAGATTCCCGTTTGCAGATACGCGATGTCAAACAATCTGACGGGGGCGTATATCGTTGTAGAATAGATTTTTTTAATTCCCCAACACGAAACTTTAGGATTAATTTAACTCTAGTAGGTAAGTTTTGACTTTTACGATGATGTGCAAAATAAGGAGAAAATTGAAAATAAAAAAATAGAAATAAATTTAAAAAGATCCAAAACTAATTTAAAATTCATTGGATCTCTAATAGAATTTCAGCTGAGCTCCTTGTTTAGTACTTTCGGGTTTATTCGTAGAGAAAGCTCAAACTTTTAATATCGTCGTATTATTTCCGATTTCTCCTCACTAATTCTTCTTTTTGATGCCTTTCTTGAATTTAGTTGCTCCGGACGAACCTCGTATATTCGATGCACAGGGTAAGGAAATATCCCAAGTGGCCGGTCCGTTTCGAGAAGGATACGAACTTTTTTTATGCTGTCAAGTAAAGGGAGGTAAGTGATATATTAAAGTCAAACCCTTGTCATATTGCTTTCCTTTGTGGTTGTATCCCCTTTATTTTGTTATAAATGTCTCAAGTTGACGCAATTTAGAAGATGTTTTATTTTTAATTTAATTAATCTGTGAACTAAGCTATAAAGACGAGCATACGAATATCTATGTGTGCATCTTCGTTTTATTTGTGGTAGATAGATTGTGTTTCTTAAAAGATGCACTAGCAGACTTATAATTTATAACATACTTATAATTTGAGTTCTAATTTTCTGACAATTCTATTTGCAAAATTTTCTGTTCAGGCCGGCCGCCGCCCAAAGTAACCTGGTGGAGAGATGATACCGAGATAATTGGAGCCAGCCACTCCTCGGTAGAAGAAGGTGTTGCGGTCATGGTAAATCAACTACTAATTGGGACAGTGACGAGAGAATATTACAGTTCAAAGATACAATGCAGAGCTCAGGGAACAAGGCTCATACCTCCTGTAGTGAAAGATGTCACCATACAAGTCCATCGTAAGTCATAATAAACTTAACACAACCCTCTCTCCACTAAAATAACACTTCAAGCAAACAGAAAAAAATAGAATATACTATTTCAAGCGAAAAATAAACTCACCACCATTGGATTTATATCTTATTGCAGTAAAACCAGTGCGGGTGAAAATTATTACACCCAATGACCTACTTACAGCTGGACATCCCGTGCCTTTACGATGCGAATCGTGGGGATCATATCCCGCAGCGAAAATAACATGGTTACTTGATGGAGAAGCTATACGAAGTGCTGATGTTACCGTACACAATGATAAAGAGGTAAAAGAAAAGTATATATGCATAGGTTGGAACTTTAATTCATCGTATACTGAGCTTAAGAAAAGTTATTCACTGTTGAGAATTTAAAAGGCCAGCGAAAAAACACATATATGTGTTATCCTTTTAAATACAGAAGTTTTAATAAGCGAATAAAGAAATTATAGTAGGAAAAACAAAAATGACTGAAAACTTGATAACAAAAAGCATAGTGAATATAGAGTAAAATCGTTCAGTGTTAATATCGCTCATGTTGAACTCAACACTCCTCCTCGATATTTTCTTCTACATATGATGGCTTGAGTCCGATGCGATCCCTGAACTTTGAAACCTTAGTTGCACCAAGTGGCTTCGTGAGAATATCTGCAACCATATCTTCTGTTGGACAATATTCAAGCTTGATAACATTTTTAGCATAAAGGTCTCTAATAAAATGAAATCGAGTATCAATGTGCTTTGACCTTCTCCCAGTTCTCCCAAACTTAACGAGCTTTATGGCACCTTGATTATCTTCTTTGACTACAATTTGATCCAGTTTAAAACATTTTAATTCATCGAGAAGTTGCTTTAATGGAAGCAGTTGCTTGCATGCTTCAGAGAGTGAAATGTACTCTGCTTCAGTTGATGACAAAGAAACTGAGTCTTGTTTCCGACAGCACCAATCTATGGCTGATCCTTTGAAAAACGTAACAAATCCAGTGTTTGATTTGCAATCTGATCTATCTCCAGCCCAATCTGCGTCTACATATGTTTCACATACTAAATCATTCGGCCTAGATCCCAACTCCAGTTGTAGATTTATTGTACTCTTGAGGTATCTCAATACTCGTTTTGTCTCTGTCCAGTCACGCTGAGTTGGTTTACAAATTTTTCGGCTTAAAATGGAAGTTGCTGCTGCGATGTCTGGTCTAGTATGAACTGAAATATAAAGTAAAGCCCCAATCAAGCTGCGGTATAAATCGTTTGATGGAAGTTGTGGGGTAGTATCTTCTTCACTTAAGTAACTCGGATCTAATGGAATTTTCGATGGTTTTGCTTCACACATATTGAAATTTTGCAACACCCTTTTGATATATATATCCTGAGACAAACCAAAAACTCCATCTTTAGTTCGTGTTATTTTCATGCCAAGAAAACTGCTAACTGGACCCAAAGATGTAATAGCGAAATGCTTATCGAGTTCACTTTCGATCTGTAGGGCCTGCTCTAATGTAACCGTCACCAACAACATATCATCTACATAAGTCAGTAAATAAATATCTCCTTGATCACTCTTTTTAAAGTACAAACATTCATCTTCTTTAGACTGCACGAAATCAAGCTTCACAAGTACATTTGAAAGTTTTGTGTTCCACGTCCGAGCAGCCTGTTTAAGTCCATAAATGCTCCTCCTTAATCGGCAAACTTTATCAGGGTAATATTTATCTTTAAAGCCTGGCGGTTGCCTCATATAAATTTCTTCCTCCAGTTCCCCATTTAAGAACGCAGACTTTACGTCGATATGCCTAACTAAGCATTTTCTTAATGCTGCGATTGTCAATATAAGTCGAATTGTAGTTGCCTGCACAACTGGCGCAAACACTTCATCATAATCGACACCATATTTCTGAGAGTACCCCTGTGCCACAAGTCGAGCTTTGTATCGAGATACTTGTCCGTCAGCTGCAGTTTTCACCTTGAAAACCCATTTACTTCCCACCAAATTTCTACCTTTAGGCATGTCCACTAGATCCCAAGTTCCGCTATTCTGCATGGATGTAATCTCTTCCTCCATTGCTTTGATCCATTTATCAGATTCAACATCTTGAACTGCTTCATCAAATGTACGTGGCTCTTCGTTGTTTTCACGGGCTGCATAAACGACGTAGTTTTCACGAAGGAAAGATTCCATTTGTCCAGCATTTCGTCGATTAGATCTACGCAATTGTGTCAATGATTGCTCCTCCTGAATTTCGGTTGTCTGGACCTGCTCAGAATAATGCAATGCGTAATGCTCATCAGGAAGAAATTCTGTTTGATTCTTATCGACCTGGCTTTGGTCGGTGTCACTAGCAATTAATAATGGATGGGAAACTGGCGCAATTGTCGATGTAACTTGAGATGATCCATTGTCCATTTCAATAAATACAGCATCTCGACTAGTGACAATTCTCCTTGCAACAGGATCCCAGAAACGGTGGCCCTTTTGCTCGTTAGCATAGCCGATAAAAGTCATACTTTTCGCGGTACCATCCAGCTTTGACCGTTTAACACTTGGCGTTTGCGCCCATGCTCGACATCCAAAAATGCGCAGACTACTATAGTCAGGACGACGTCCATATCAGAGTTCATATGGAGTCTTTTCAGGCAGCGCATTTGAAGGCAAACGGTTTTGTAAATAGTTAGCGACATTCATAGCTTCGCCCCAAAAATGCTTAGGAAGACCAGCATCCCTTAAAAGACAACGAGTCATTTCGATAAGATATCGATTTTTTCGTTCTGCAACGCCATTTTGTTGAGGAGAGTACGGCACAGTATATTGAGCGACAATGCCCTCTTTTGAGTAAAAATCGCGCAACGATCTCCCAGTGTACTCGCCACCGCGATCCGACCGAATAGCTTGCAGCTTATTACCATATTTGGTTTCCATTTCACGAACAAATTCTTTGATTTTTACTGCTGCTTCAGATTTTGCCTGCAATAGATAGATTCATGAAAATCTACTGAAATCATCAATTATGGTTAGAACATATCGATTGCCTCCTAAACTGCATGGGTCTACTGGTCCCATGATATCGGAATGTACCAGCTCCAAAATTGATTTTGTTCGTTTTTCTACCTTTTTTGGAAAGGGCCTTCTAGCCATTTTTGATTCAAGACAACACTCACATATTTCATCAGATCCACAACTCTTTATTGTTAGTCCGGTTGCCATTGCATACTTTGCGATTCTCTTCAATACTTGTGGATCACGATGACCGAGGCGACGGTGCCATTGATGCTGGCAATTTGTGTTGTGACCACTAGGTGCACATAAAAGTGCTTTGTCACGAAGTCGAAGTCGAAAAAGTCCATTAATATGATCGGCAACAGCCATAACTTGATCTCCGGATCGAATCTCTGCGCAATTATTATCAAATACGACAGTCAGCCCATGCCTTACCAGTTTACTGACCGAAAGCAAATTCGTATCAAGGTCGGGAACAAATAGAAGCTCTTCTATTCTGATTTTTCTTTCAATGCCTTCATTATTCTGACCGTATATATGACTGCCTCACCAACGCCTTCTTCATTGACTGTTGAGCCATTAGCCATAACAATCTTTTTCTTTGCCCGACGAATTTTGACAAAAATGTCCTTCTCAAATGTCATATGTTTGGTTGCACCAGAGTCCAAGTACCACCCTTCATCAAAACGCTTGTTTTTAGCCATGAAAACTACGTCTTCATCACTACGATCATCAGCTTTAGCAATATGTGCCTTGTCCTTTGGCTCTTCTCGTAGCTTATTGAACTTCGGACAATTCATGCGAATATGATCTAAAGCCCCACAAGTCCAACATGCTTGACTCCTTTTTTCAACACCTCTCCCACGTCGTGCTAGCAATAGTTTTTCGCCGAAGTCACACTTTTGTTTTTGACGGGCATATTCATCTATCAGTTTTTGCTTTACTAACGATAGCGTCAAGTCAGCTTCAGGTCGAACCTCAAGCGATACCACAAGTGCTTCGTAGGAATCTGGCAAACTTATGAGCACAAATACAACTTTGTACACTTCTTCAAATGCTATGTCCAAATCCTCACATCGTGCAAACAGATCATCAAATTCAAGCAAATGCCTTTCCATGTCGCCGTCTTCTGGAAAACGTTTTGTGCAAATTTTCTTGACCAATGATACCTTTGACAAAACAGTTCGGGTTTCATGGTGCGAGCGTATCTTTTCCCATGCTTCTCGAGCATGCGTGCAACTACGAATCAAGCTAAACTGCGATTTTTCACAGCCAAGTGCAATCGTCGCTAACGCCTTCGTGTTGCCCCGTTTCCAGTCCGCAGTTTGACCATGCTCCTTCGGTACAGCTTCTTCGATAAATGACCACAGATCTTCTCGACACAATAACATTCGCATCTCGAATTTCCATGTTGCGTAATTGCAACATCCCAGTTTTTCGATCGACGCAAATTTACCCGCTTCCATTTCGGTTACAAATATTTTCCCAAAGCAGTATCCTAGTTTGTATGGAAACAGCCTGGGCCCATAACCTGTTGAGAATTTAAAAGGCCAGCGAAAAAACACATATGTATCCTTTTAAATACAGAAGTTTTAATAAGCGAATAAAGAAATTATAGTAGGAAAAACAAAAATGACTGAAAACTTGATAACAAAAAGCATAGTGAATATAGAGTAAAATCGTTCAGTGTTAATATCGCTCATGTTGAACTCAACATTCACTTCAGTATATAAATTTATCGAGTTGGCAATGAATTAATTTGGGAGCACAAAGTTTAATTCTAGAATAGACTGTGAAATATTATGATAATGCTAATGTCATGTTTAACAGTGGTAAATGGTTAGATATTTTGGATCTGAGTTGCAATTTGTTTTTTTTTTTTTTCAGAAATGTCGATAAGTTATTAAAGATTTGTGGAATTTGAAGCAAGAAAATGTGTGGGTTCCAAGTAAAAACTTCTGCATTCTAAATGCGGCGCCACGAATTAAATAAAAATGCTTTCAGCTACTAGGTGCTAAAAGTTGTTACTAGTTGGTAAAATATCGAATAAACAGCTAGCAGTAGGAAATGTTTTTTTTTTTTTTGAAAGCCGCATAATGGCATGGTCTCCATCTCTCTCGATATCTTAAATGTTGTGTTGCTAGTTGCCACAGTATTTCTCCAACACTTGAATGTCAGGACGTGCTTTCAAGTAAAAAGCTGTTTTGTAGTACCCACTTATGGCAGCGGCAAGCAGCAAATAATTTTTTTTTTTATTAACTTTTATTTGAATTCAATTCTTCTCTAATTTAAAGTTGTAGTGTATCAAATAGGTACGTAACGACAATATTGAACGGAAGAAAAGGTTTTCTTTTGTGTGCATCTTGAAAGCTAAGTGGGAAATATTTTTTTTATTTTGATTATTTAATACGCAAATTAGAATTGTAGGTACGGATTCTTAGAAAATTAAATACAAAAATATGTTTTCCTTGGAAAACATTCCTATCCACTTAGAGATAAGAGCAATCTTCAATTTGGTTTCCACAAACATTGGAAAAACAAACACAACCGTGGTTTAGCCTATTCGGATATACAAATAAATGTACATTATACCACCTAAATACGCCTATACCTATGAAACCATAAGATGTTTCATTGCCAGAGGCGAAAGCGAAAGAATAGGTAGTATATATACTAGACTATGAGATATAAATATTTTGATGTAATCATAGAGGAGCGCCAGCGGCTGAAGATTGTAGACCACTGATTTCCAGAGTTTACTGTGTATTAAATTTCTATGATATGATAATAGTTCTCACATAAGAAAAAATTAAGTGCTGATGAACCACGATACTACCGTAATGCATACTTGTCTTCACTTCATCTAATAATACTACCTGCATGTAAATATATTTGTATGTTTTGTGTAATTTGAGCTTTGGCAATTAACAGTGCACAACCTTACTTTATATTAGACAATTGTTATTATAAATAAATCACAATAGACTGTAATACTATGTAAAAAGAATTCACCTCACTTGTAGGTACTTCTGTATAGATTTGTAGTTCAATGATGGAGGAAGTTGTATCTCAGTTTGACTCTTGCTCCATGCCCTACTTGTTTAAATCAAAAGATCTGATGCAAAGGAATACATGTCTATGAATTCATTTCTGTTCCCTTTGAAATGTCAACTTAACAGACTGCTTTCAGTCATTTTTTGTGCTTAGGCGTAAACACATCTTTCCTAAAAAATGCTACATATAACTACGTAAACAAATTGAAGATATATGCACTCATATACCATAGCTGTAGTAGCTTTCGAACTTCCCTTTCATAAAATGCCTCTAGGATAAGGTCGATGTTGAAAAGAATTTCTTTTAAAACTGTGCAACAGGTCAATTTAGTTTGACGTCAGGAAGCATACAACATTATATTTATATACTATACATATTTCAATTTGAGGTAGTGTGGTAGATACGTTGGAATAAAAAAAAACTACAGTTTCAAAATATAAGTGGGGTGTGAAGTGCGTTGGCAGGTTCGCAAGAGCGAGCCGAGAGGTACTGCATGAACGAAGATACAAAGCATATACATATGGGAAAATTTGAACGTAATAGCGTAAGCGTAAGAGATCTATACTGTACTTATATTGTGGTACGTCGTTTTGATTTTTTTCTGAATTAAGTGTAACTTGAATACCATAGGGCGTTCAATTGCAACTAAAGTTCAGCAATAATTTGTTGTCGTTCAACTCTTGTCGCTTTAATTTTCTGAAAATAAAGACTGATTTTAAAGAATTCGAAGGCTATGTTCAGAAGCGGGTAAATTAAATGTTGTGTGCAGGTAAATTTCCATAATTACCTACTTTCACATTGGTGACAGCAATGGATGCAGGGAAATAACTTCACGGGTAATAACTTCACCTTAAGTGGATAATAATTTCAATTTTGTATGTAAAATTATTTTCCATCCATTAATTTGTTTCTAACTCGAAAACAAAAGCAAAATCGAATTATTTATAAGAATTTAATATAATTTAATTAACATTATGAACAACAACTTTGCATACAATTTACATGTTAAGAAAAATTATTTCCCCCCGTAAAATTTAAGTTTTTTCCAAAAAAATTGAGAAGATCTTATAATTACACCGCCAAAAAATCAAACCTGGGATAAGCTTCTTCTGTGTTATTAACTTTCTCCATTACGTAGTACATATAAGAGAAAAATATTGTATTCCTACAAAATGTTGAACTCGAGATATTAATCATTTATGGCATTACGATGATAGACGAACTCGAAAAGTGGGCCGCAAAATTCTGCCCGTCTGGCTTTCTGTCTGCCTGTCCGTCCTTCGACAGGCCTATAACCTGAACGCCTGCACAGATTTCGTTCGAACTTCGGATTTGTAGTTTGTGGGCTTATAGTTCGGGCCGGTTTTTTTTTTTTTTTTTTTTGCAAGGCAACCGCAATATTAATGGTACTTCCCATATCACATTCTTGTACCAGTTTGATTTGTTCGAAAACGGTTCTAACGTTTTCAACCAAAATTGATATTTGGATATTTGGAGGATTGTAACTTTTGAAAACGGTTCATACGATTGTAAGAAAAATTAGTTTCTTAGGTAATATTCTCATTTATAACTTAATAGCAAACTCAGTTTTTCTCTGTATTGTAGTAAAATGGATTTTAGAAAAAAGGAAGTTTTTAAAAAAAATGTTTTTTAGTTTACGGCAATAACGACCAAAATGCAAAATTAGAGCAAAACTGATATTCTCAAAGTTATTGCGTCCTTAATAAATCAATTAGAATAACCGAAAACGATAATTTTAAAAACTGCTCATATCTCGAAAACCCCATTTTCAACTTCCAAAAAATTTTAATACCAAGTAATGCTTACATCCAGAACAATAAATTATAATCGGTTTTCAGTTTTTCAGTTAACAAATAGTATTTTTCAAACTAAACATTGCAATATTTGGCACTGCTTTGTCTGCCAAATTTTACAGAAACTGCTTTAACGATTTTATTCAGAATATATATTAAAAGTAATATCAGCATTCGAAATAAGATCACGTACTGTACTTTGTTTTTCTCAAAAAAAATGTACCTATTTAGTTGATCGTCTTCTTTACCTCAGTCCAATATATAATTTAACTCGTCATAATAAGGGTCAAATAATGACATTTTGACTCGTTTATAAGTTTGTAAAAACTAATAACTAATTGCATATTGTGACCTACAAAATATTTAGTGTAAAGGTGATTATTAGTAAGGCCCAATGTCTCTCCAAAACTAGCAAAAAATTAATTATTTATATTTTTGATTATGTATGTCTTTTTTCAGGACTCCAATTTGACAACAAGCATCTTGACTTTAAAAGTGAGTTCAGAAAATGACAACTCCGAGCTCACGTGTCGAGCTTCAAATCCATGGTTTTCTGGAGGTGCTATTGAAGATAAAAGGATAATACGTGTCGCATGTAAGTTACCTACTTTACAATCGTGTCTTTGCGAAATGTTTTGGGCATGACGCGTGATGGATGAAATCAGTTCCAGTCTTTCCCCAATGATTGCTATGACTAAGAGCCATTGGGTATATTCGTGTTGACTGTGTAGAGCAGAACATTCAACTTTAAGATTTTAATTGAGCTATACTTACACAATATTTCTTTTGCTATGGGGATTATTAAAAATTAGAAACTACTGTGGAAAAATAGATTATATTTCTTGCCACTTGCTGCGTCTACTTTTACTCTTACCATTAAATTCCTTCCAATTTCAGATCCACCAAGTGTATCGGTGCATTTGGCAAACGAAGACCCCAGTCGTGTGGTGACTAGAGCAGAGGGGCAGAACGTCACATTTAAGTGCAGAGCCGATGCAAGGCCACCCGTGTCGACATATTCATGGTTCAAAAACGTAAGTACAAATACGAATGTAGTTGGTCTCTGGAACATTTTCAAGTACTTACTTACGATTTTTTTTTTTTTTTTTTGAGTCTACTGAGCGTTTAGTACGTATACGTCTTATATTGCATTGGAAAGGAAGAGCGTTCGGAAAGCACTTACCTTCCAATTTTTCTTATAGAAGTATATACCTCGTTATTCTGGAATAATATAGAGTTTCAACACATTGTAAGGGTTGGTAGTTTTTCTTCCAGCGAACCCTAAACTAGCGTACGTGTTGCGCCAACAATTTTTTTGTGTACTTATATTATGTCAGTTTGAATGTTATTGTGTGAAATGTCATTGTCAAACATGGCGACATGGAAAGTTTAACGAAGTCTATGCACTAGAATGGGTAATGAAGGACTTTATGCCCGCTATGTACAACAGTAACAAAATTACATATGTATAACTAAAACTTGACTACATTTTCAATTTCACTTCTGTGCTTTATCACGTTTCTAATTTTTCTTGAAAAAAATGTTATCGTAAGTTCCTGGGAGAATGTTCCTTTGACTCTGCCATTAATAATGGATCTCGTAAGAAGAAAAGTGCAAGCAAGGCAAAGAGAATTCAATAGATGCACCATCAAGAAAAGATATACGCTTGGTAATAAAATATTGTTAAGAGATTCAATCTGCTTCTGTATATACGTACGTATAGGATATATTATGTACATCGTAAATTAATATGTTTTCTAGGTTCTCTCTGAAATCTTATTTAAGGCTGAAAGTGTTTTTTGCCTAAGCTTCTGTACCTACCACTACATTAATTTATAAAATATTTATTATTCTTTAGGGAATGCGAATGTCTGGCGAAAGCTTAGAAATATTGCATTTGACAATGTTGGAGCGTGAAAGTGCGGGATCATACGCATGTGGCGCAACAAACACAGAAGGCGAAACACGAAGTTCCAGTCTGACCTTGAAAGTGCAATGTGAGTAAATGAATGCCCGTAAGCGTACTTTTTTTTTTTTTTTTGTATATTTGTATTATTTTATTGTGAGCCTAAGATGCTAGAGTAATCAAAGGTGTTTGAATTAGGACAAGGATTTTCGATGGTTTGTTTTCTGATTCGGTTATATTATTAATATTTTTATAGATACGAATGGATGTTTAAAAAGTTAGTAAATCTGTTAGTAAATATAGGTCTGTTATAAAAAATGTTGTCGGTGGAATCGGGAAAACAGAAGATAGCTCAAATTACTGGACACTTTATTCGCAGTTTAAGGGGAGCCACAGATTTGCCCATTTTTAAGCTATCCGATATTTCCATTGCTAGGAAGTTATGAAGGATGGAATATGTTTTTTTTTCAATGAAACTACCCATACCTTTCTAACAAAGTCATCAAAAAAAAAAAAAATAAAATAGATTTCACTATTTTGAGTTGCTTAGTAACGGAAATATTGATATGAGCTTGTATGAAAAAGTAGTGTTTGCATAAGTTAAATCTAAATCTTTTTCTTTGTGATAAAATCACAAAATTTGAATTGCATTAGACAGCCATGAGGTATTGCAAAAAATGTGTTTTTGTTGTTATAAATTGTTTAGAAGGGGTAAGTTTTTAAAGGTATTCGAAGGAATAGAAAAATTTGTTTGATAAAATCGGGGTTGATTGAGTGGTTGTTGTTGCTAATTGACAAATAGTGACTCATGTCGAATCGATGAACAGGGATGAATGCTTTGCGAAAATGTGTTTACCGTTGTTTTGTTGTTGTTGGGAAATCGATATTTCTTTCTAATTGGATTTCGGAGTAATAGTTGCAAAAACAAATGCCATTATATCTCAGAAATAAGACGTTTTTGAGAAAAAGGAATTTCACTATAAGGAACTAGAAACGACTTCGAGTGAAATTGTCTAGCTTTTATTTCAAAAAGCCAAAAGTGCGGGCTAAATTTGTTTCTAATGGTCCTAACTTACTAACGTTTAAACTACAAACGAAAAAAAAAAAAAAAAAAAATACTACAGTCTATCGAGCTGTTATTGAGGTTTTTCATTCTAGAAAAAGTGTGGGCTAACTTTACGTAGGTGAAATCTTTTGCTCTCTTTGCGACACAAAAAAGAGTCTTGCAACAAAAAGTCAACCAAAAAAAAAAATTTGTGTGCACTTCAGTCAATTAGTTCACTGCATACCCCTGCTTTCAATTTCAACCAGTGTTGCCTCTAAAATCTTTAGCAAATGTAGTAGGTACGTTGGAGAACAAAATGTAGCATTTTCAAACAAAATGTAGTACCTGTTTTTTTTTTATTGAAATTTAAATTATGTAACATAACAAACAAAACAAATAGATAAATAACATAACAAAAATATAATTTGAATTCACAAAGTAATAATAATACATACTAACAAAATAAAATTAGAGTATGTATATATATATAGTTTGCGCAACAGGTCCGGAGGGACCCTAGGCCTAGCTTCTCACAACCATTCGTTTTGTGTGAGTTTTTCATTTTTGGAACGAATGGAAGGGATCTACAATTTTATGCCGACTCCAAACGGCTAATTGAGAAGCTCTTTTAAGACAGTTTATACTCTCGGATGTTTGTCAGACTTTCGCGAGAGGTAGCGCAGTGGAAAAAAAACCTAAGTTGGAATTTGGGTTTTAGCGGGAAAGTATGTATACTCTTCTACGTTATTTTAAAAGATAAATTGTTAAATGTACATTTAGTTAGTATATTCTCCATTAACAAATTGAAAGGACAAACAAAATTTAACCATGGTTGGTTCAAATACATATTGCATTTTTTTTTTTATTAGCATCTTTCTTTTATTAAACAAACACTGAGCCAAAAAACAACCTAGAATCAAAAAAAACGTCTTTGAATCAAAGTAAAACGTTAACGATTTGGGACCAAACACGGAAATTTTTAAATCAAAGTAGTGCAACTTAAAATATTTTTTTAATGAAAAGACACTTAAAATCAAATACATAACAACTTTAAATTGAGGACGTAGTTGAAAACAGTTGAAAAGGTTTTCATAATTGCGTACACTTGATTTTAATCACATTTATCTTTGATTTAAGTGTGACTTCCGTTTACTTCAAATGCTCGTCGACTTTGAATGAAAGTAATCCTTATTACAAACAAAAGTGAAGCAACTTTGAATTTAGTTGAAATTTTTTTAAATCAAAATAGAATCCACCTAAATCTATTACGATAACAACCTTATTTCAAAGGCAATTTGACTTTCAATTAATGTCATAGACGAGCTTGATTTAATGTTACTCACACTTGATTTTAATCACTTTTATCTTTGATTTAAGTGTGACTTCCGTTTACTTCAAATGCTCGTCGACTTTGAATGAAAGTAATCATTATTACAAACAAAAGTGAAGCAACTTTGAATTTAGTTGAAATGTTTTTAGATCAAAATAGATTCCACCTAAATCTATAACGATAACAACCTTATTTCAAAGGCAATTTGACTTTTAATTAATGTCATAGACGAGCTTGATTTAATGTTACTCACACTTGATTTTAATCACTTTTATCTTTGATTTAAGTGTGACTTCCGTTTACTTCTAATGCTCGTCGACTTTGAATGAAAGTAATCCTTATTAAGAACCAAAATGAATCGACTTTGAATTTAGTTGCAATCTGTTTAAATCAAAACATAAACAATCTTATTTCAAACACGATATTTGTTATATTTAATGAACTTTCACATTAAATATAACAAAATCTATGCTTTAAATTAATAATTGATTACTTTGATTTACATAAAATGATCCATTTTAATTCCAAATATTGACTTACATTAGCTTACCCTTTAAAGATGGACCCAGAAAAATTCATTCAAGAGAGATAAAAATGATTTAATATAAAACAATTTCTATGTATAACGACAACTTCTTTAATTTTATTAAAAGAAAGTTCACAAATGTCTTTTCCTTTTCCTTATGAAATATGTGATTTTTGTATACAATTGCCTTTTACTATTACATTACTCAATTGTTTCCTAATTTATTAGGCTTGGAATTTCTTGTTAGATATTTTGAACATTTTATGTAGTTGTATATTAATGAATTTAAGTAATTTACACAATAATTCATACGAGCTATTCATTTAAAAAAGTGATAGAAATGATTTTGTTTATGTAGTAAAAAGTACGTGCGTATAGCTTTAGAGATAAATTAATGGCAGATACTTTAAGCTCGCTCAAAATTTTAGAAACATCGTAAATAACTTCATGTTTTACATGCGATGAGCTGTTGGAATGACTTGTATGTACATCAAAGTGTTGTTATTTGAATTAGAAATATTTTTGCATCCGGAAACAGTTTTAAATTTTTCTATTTCTGAGGATTTATGCAAATTGTCTAAATGACGACGAAAAACTTTATAATTGGAAAATACTTGGTTGCAGTTATTTTGCTTACATTGCAAGTCATTGTTTTGCGGTATTAAGTGATCGTATTTTAGATGACGTACAAGGAGGTCAGTGCAAGAAAATTGATTGCAGCATTTAAAACATGTATACATAGTTGTTTTAAGAAAAACCCAATAGGGCTTATATGCTACGACTACGAAGAAGGAGGTGAATACATGAAAAATTATTTCAGCATTTGAAACAGATTAATACTGTTGTATTATAAAAGAACACAAAAGTTATTCTAAAAACGAATCGAATTTGTATAAAGTAATCAAGGTGACTTACAAGGAGGTGCTTCTATAAAAGAATTAAATTTGTATAAAGTAAGTAAGGAAAATGATTGCAGCATTTGAAACAGATGCATACAGTTGTAAAACTTATCTGTACTACTTAACAGAGCTCATATAACTTAATAGAGATGTTATGTTGGGTGATTGTAAATCATATTGCGTTTCTAAATTATAAAAGTACTTTTGAATAAAAACCCAACAGGGCTGACATGCTAAGGGATACTCCAATGAGAGAACTTAAAAAAGCAAATGTCAAGTGGTTCTATAAATGAATCGAATTTGTACAAAGTTTTATCTAAATATATAAAAAATGAATTTAAATTAATTTCGTCTGCCTCCACGACAATATATGAAAGGCTGTATAGTCAGTCCTACGTTATAATATTTATTTATCAGCTCTTCTATCTTTTCGGAATAGTTCTTTATCAAAGAAAGCCTCAGAATGAAACTTTATTGTGCATCGCTTATAGTCACCTTTCTTTTATTGCTGCCAGCCTTATCTTTGAACCTGGATACTGGGGGAATGACTGAGTTCAACAACGTTGTCAAGAGATAGTCTTCGGAATCTAAGAAATAAATGGTTTTATATCAGGCATGTCTGTATTGTTTCCTTTTATATTTACCTTTTCCAATCTCTGGGGTTGTTTTCAAAAGTGAAAACCTTCTTTTGCAATTTTCGTTGTGGATGTTGACTTTAAAATATTTCTTAATATTTATTTTGAAGTCCTCCCATTTAGCACATAAAAGTTGTTGCTTTTTTGGGTATTAAAGCGTAAAGTCTATGTTTATCTGCAAAAAATAGCTATGAGTTAAAATATTATTTAAATTTAATTATATTTTTACCAGGTCCTTGAGTCCGAGAATTTCGGCCAAGATTTTAAAAATTCAGCATTTGTGGATAATTTTAGTTCTCGAAGATTCTATATGAATTGTAATATTTTTATTACTTAAATATCTATCTACCACATTTAGTTTCATACTTACAATTTTAGAATGTCTGGGTTGAAGAATTATTTCTTTTGAAGTATCGGTTTTGCTTTGCCACTCGCCAACTTTCGAATTGAGGGAAATGGTTTCATCATCCTTCCCATACTAAGGTGTAATACAAATAAAAATAACAAATATAACCCTTGACATACAATGTGTTATAAGGTATATTGATAACTACCTAACTGTTCTTTTCTCCAAAAAAAAAGTTTTTCTCTAAATTCTGCCCTCTTCGCAATGTTTCGAATAGCATCTCTAATGTCCTCTTTGGATAGATATTGCAAACTGTGGTAAGTAATGCGCTTATCTGAATAAGAAGTATAGTAACAACTAAATAAGTACATAAAAAAAAGGGTTAAATATAACTTTTTTTAGTGCCAAAGTGTTTTTTTGGTTCCACTCAATCCAAAATTATAAAGAGGAACAAGAAAAATACTTCAAGTTTTATACAGGATCGAAAGACAAATGCATATAAAACTAGTTATACATTTTTGACAAACATTACTAAATATATTGTTGTTTCGACAGTACTGTATTTAGGTACGGCTCCCAAACTGCATTGAATTTAATAACAGACTCAAGGTTAAACTCTTTCAGTAATTGAGTCAATTTTTTTTGGTCGTCATCTGCTGGTTGGAGCAATTCATCTAAAAGTTGACCATTTTCATCCAATTGAATAAATTCGAAATCGGGGCTTAATATTCTGCTGTTTATATGTGCAAAATTTTGGATATCCATTTTTATGTTATCTTATAAAAAATAATAAAAACACACTCCTTCTACACTCAAAATATGTATGCACAATAATCGAAAGTGCAAAAATCAACTAAAATAAAAATGTTTTTTTTTTCAACAATCTAGTGCCGTTAAAATACAGCTCAAACGAATAATATAAATGTTTTTTACGCCAAGGTGTTTCATAAAATATGTAGTTTAGGAGTAAATACATTTTCAAATATAAAAATCGATCTACTGAATTTAAAGTATGATTTAGCTGATCTATTTCTGCATTGTAGCGACGACCTGACTACAAAAAAAAAAACGTGTATTTTCTGCGTTGTACATTATGTAACAAATAGGTTTACACATTTATATTCATGATCACAACCCATCAAAGAAAAACTTTCTGACTGATTAATTTAATTTTGATCGAAATGCGCACTTTACGAGAAAAAAATGTGAAAATGGCAGACCTATTTGTTTCACATATTACAAGGGTAGATTGCAACGATAGTACGAATACCTTCCCTTTCGCACTCACTTTAAATATGAAAAGTGCAAAAAATATGGCGTCGCATTATGACGCCAAATCGCAGACAAAAAATTATTTGTTCTTGCAAAAAAAAAAAATTGGTATTTGAGATTTGAATATATTTTCTAAGCCATAAAACAGATAGGATATTAATATAGTTATACCACGAAAATAATGAATGCGAAAATACTGATATGAGCCGCACGTGCCGTCAAGCCAAATGAATATGTATTTCGCCGAATTGCAATACCAAACAGAATAACCAATAATTTGTTTTTGCAAGAATAATATTTGGCTAAATGAAAGCTATACCACGTAAACAATTGCGCATTAATATATTTTAATTATATAATAAAACTAAAACTATTAAAAGACACTTACCATAGATTTCTGTTTTTTTTTTTTTGTGTTTTGTTACTTTAACGCGAACGGACTGACCACCACCACACCACTGCACCACACTCGCCGACAACTGAAACTGAACTGAAATAGAATGTGTGGTGTCGATAGGAATGAAAAATGAGCTGTGTACAGTGTACACATCTTAGTTTAAATCGTATTATTTTGTACTGAATTGTATTTTTTTACTTTCTCGTATACGTTGTAAGAGAAAGATATTGATATGGAACTTAAAGAAACGGCTACAAGCTCTTTTTGTTTGAAACTTCTTATTTAGAGTTTGTAGGCCTAGTGTGCGAACCCATTTTTTCCATTTTAGCTCCTATATATTTCCGCTACTTTCTATATAAAGATTTTAGACATGTTTGATTATTTTCCAATAATGCGAATATGACGATACTTTTAAAAACTGGTATTTATATTTCAACAAAAATCAATTCTTAAGGTAATGATAAATAGTAATTTGATGGCAAAATCAGTTTTTGTATTATCATATAATTTTAAATGACAGGCATTTTTAAGAATTTGGTTTTCTGTAGTTTATAGACATTCTATAAAAATAAAAAATACAAATAAAAACACAACTCCATTTCGAATTCGATAAGAATTTAAATATTCGAAAATACGTTCGTACATCCCCTAAACAATCGTGTGTATTCAGTTTTCTGCTTAACAGTTGAAGAATAGTAGGTACTTTCCGAACCTTGGAAGTTTTGTCAAAAAAATTTTGTTTCCATTATATTGTAAATACCGCTCAAACGATATTGTTTGAACTGTATATTTTATAGATTCGTATTCCAAAAATATCTATCTATATATTGCTTTGCCTTTCACATAGTACCTTTTTGTATACCTCAATATCGTCGTTCCAATAAAAACAATATTGCAACCACTAAAATCTTTTTCAAAACAAATTATAAGCAACTTCCTTTTTAATGTATTTTCTATTAAAATCAAAGACGAAGTTTTTTTTTCGATGCTCCGAGGAAAAAAAGATAAAATGTGTATTTAATTTAAAAATGATCTCACTTTGATAGGTTTATTTTAATACGTTTGCACTTTGATTTAAAATGTTATTCACCGCAGCACATAGGCTCTAAAAGGTATTAAATTAGATACTTCTCGAACCTTGGAGTATTTATTTGGTACCATTTTGTATGCAAAATTTTCTAAAAAAAAACATCAAAAATTGTCCAAATTCATTTAAAATATAATTCCCTTGTATACTTAGAATAATGTATAATCGTTGGTGTGCGGAGAATAACTTTTTAATGGCTTAAGCTCAACCAATCATTTAGATATTTTCAGATATCGTCAATATGCATTAAATAGGTCGTCAAAACATTCCACAGATGGCGCTGACATCGGTATACAACAAATGGGTGGATTGTAATTAGTTTTTATTTTGAATAAAATAAAATTCTTGCTGAGTGTAACTATTTTGGGTCGATTGTACAGCGATTTTAACCTGATTTTCATTGCTGGCTTGTCAGTATGTTTGATTTGAAAATTATTATCCTTTAAGTAAAAACTCACTTTAGCATACAAAAAGACAGTAAACTAAGCCGTTTTAATTTTGGAATGAGTACGTTTTCAATTTAATTCAAAAGTCTTAATGCTGTTTGTTTTCTGATTTAAAATGCAAAAAATTAATAATACTTTTTAATAAATGGTTCCATTATAAATTCAAATGCATTATGCACTTACCTGTTTTCTCAATTGTTTTCGTATTTGAATCAAATATATTTTATTTTGATTTAAATACGTCTTGTAAAAATGAAACTACTTACTTTTAAATACGTTGCTATTGAAATAAGAGACTTTTAGTATTTTATTACGTTCCCACTTTGATTTAAAATATTTTCGGTTATTTTGTTCAAAAATTTGAATCGAAGTAGTTCTATTATCAATTCAAATGAATTATATACTTACCTGCCTTCTCAAACGCTTTTCGTGTTTGAATCAAATTGCTTTTACTTTGATTCAAATGTGTTTTTCAAAAATGTATGCAACCTAGTTTTTAATACGTTGCTATTAAAATCTAGCATGCAGTTTTTCCCTGAGTGAAGCTGCGAAAACTTTCTCTCAGCAGAAGCCACAATGTCGCTATTTTGAGGTTTACATTTCAAAATAAGATCGAAAGCCCCAATCACAAGCGCCACTGCTCTTTTAAAATGTCAGAAATTTGCTTTCTTACAGGGAAAATCTTTAAATAAATTTAAAATGGTTGGCTCTTAAGAAATGTAGTACTTTGGGTAACGCTGTAGTATGTAGTAAATCCACCAAATATGTAGCACAGGCACAGTACTACATATGTAGTATAAGTGGTAACACTGATTTCAACACAGCATCGTCGCTGGCGTGTTCAAAGAATACACATTTTTCCACCCCTGAAAAAAGGGAAATTCGGGAAAATGTTTACTTCTCAAATGTTTATGGATGAACAAATCATTAAAACCACAAGAAATGCCGGAAATTAAAATTTGTACACGCTAAAAATGTACCTATCATCACTAACAGTAGGTAATAATATACTACGACTTTTTTTTTTTTTTAATATTACTAATGTTGACAATAAACTCCACAGCCTCTTGCCTACGGCATTGTTATGTTTCTTTTGTATAGTAATTCACTATTGCTTTGTAGGAGCTCCCAAAATGCTTTATATTTACATGGTTATTTTTCACTTGTCGATATCACTAACATCGACGTTGTGGTATCTCAGTATGTAGAAATTGTATTTGCAGTAACGATTACACTTTGCGATCGGGTGGTTGGAAAATGCCTGCATAATCCGTGAGAATCGAACTTCGAAAAGTTGTCCGATTTCACTTAAAAAAATGTTGATAAAACAGCAACGCGGATACTGCAAGTCCATAAAAATGAATTATTTTGTCATTTGCCTTACAAAATGGAACGATAATTCCATCTGAATTATTGTCTACTGATGATTTGGTACCCACACCAATATCTTTGACATGGCGCTATTCCATATGGTTCAATCATTTGATAGGTCGATAAAATGTTCAAAAGACGTGCATTAAATATAAGAATAGGTTGGTATGCAATATGCTCATTCATTTCAAATTCTTACGAAACATTTAATATTTTTTATAATTCAATTTTTATTTTTATTTTTTTAATATAGATTCACCAAGATGTAAACCCGGCACAGAACAAACTTCAGTGGGAGCTATTAATATGCATTCGATATCAGTTAAGTGTGAAGTAGATGCTGATCCTTCAGATACTGTGAAATTCAGTTGGACTTATAATAATACGAGAAACGTGTCTCCGGTAAGAAGCATCATTCTCAGCACGACATTGTTGTTTTATTATTTTTGCTACACTTGGCTTTCTGCTCCTTAGGTTCTGAATTCAAGGATATTATCAAATGGACTCGTCAGCACTATGACATATCTACCGCAAACCGATTCGGAGCTTATAACACTTGCATGCTGGGCCAGCAATGCAGTCGGGCGTCAAACAACTCCCTGTTTGGTGCACATACTACCTGCAAGTGAGTTTAATTGGATATAATTTAATCATATCGCAAATAGAATACACAGTGAGCATAAATAAAGTTTTCCACTCAAAAAATAATTTAGCTTTTAAAATGAAAATACATCAAATGTGTTTAAATCGGTTTTTGGTAAAAATTCATCAAATTGGAATAATCAAGCAAACTGTTTGACAATCATTTTATATCACGGTTTTAATTTACGTACGTACCTGCGCCTAACAAACAATTTATTGCATGACTTAACGATCTGTGATTTCTCAAATGACTGAAGCATTTCCCCTTAGTGATATTATATATGTGCATTTAGCCTGTAATATCAGCATTTGAGTTTAAAATGTAGGTGCATGTGTTATGCGAGAAACAGATTAAAACAGCGACAGCAACATCAACAGCAACAACGAATTTTTGACAGCTTTAACGTTGACTTTGCTGTCGATGTTGCTGTGCTAATGTGTTCAAAGTAATTAAAATACATTGGTTCTAAAAAGTTGTCAAAGTTGCTGTTGCTGTTGCTGTGTTAATCTGTTTCTCGCATTAATGATACATACAGGTAATGTGTATAGCATTTTATTATGTAGTAAAAAAGTCTCTCCGCAAATCAAAAGTAGGTAATCATCGAAAAATATTTATACAAAGAAAATGACAAAACCACGAAACAAAACACCTATGTATTTTAAAGATGCCAGTATTTTTTAAAATGCCCACAAAGCACATCATACAGATATTATGATATCAATTATTTCCATTTCAGATACACCTGAAGCCCCAAAGGGATGTGAATTGCGTAACGATACATTCTTGGAGGTTGTTTGTGTTGCTGGCAGTGATGGAGGCCTCCTGCAACACTTTCTTCTCGAGGTTATCGGGGGAAATCCAATCTACTCGAGCGACACAACAAGAACTTTTACCGAACCCGAAACAAACGATAATGAGATTTCAACGATGAATGATCAGGTGAGGGTGGAAAGGTTTGAGAATTTAATTTATAAACATGAGGATACAACCAAACTTAAGATACATCCTCACTCCAACAATGAAACCAATCCCTGTCACATAAATTTTTTTCCATTTCAAAAGAAAAATCCTTACAATATCATTGGAAATAAGGAAGCGAAACCATTTTCCGGTCGAATTGTAATTCGTCAAGTAATCTTGGAATGTATATGGACGCTACGGTAGTTTGTTTTATGTGTTTTTCGTATTATTTGGTATTGCGTTGTTTATATTTTACACATGAATAATGTTTTTGAATACTTGTTTCCCTCTGATTGAATAATTTAAAATTTTTTCCTTGATGGGACATTTACTGTCCGTATACTTTAGGAAACTAAGAATATAGGGTGGATAAAAAAATATTTACATTTTTTTCCAAGAATTTATTCAGTAATTCCAATTTTTTTTTAAGTTGATGTTCATTTGGATATAAAATCATTGTCCTGTAAAATATATGTGCACAGAAATGGCCCATTCCGTTATTAAGTCACTCGTAAACTTTCGAGTTGGACGGTTTGTGCTTGTGCGTTACAGAATACCTATGCCTTTTGTAAAATGTATTAAACCATTTGTGAAAGGAATTAAAGCTAGTGACAAACACGGTATCATCTTATATTTCATAGTCCATTGACCGGAAATTGAATGTTCAGTCAAGCATAATCGAAGACAACATCTATACTGAATACAAAAAAGATGTTATCCATAAATCGTTTTACACTTAATTATTAATTCGATATAAGGAGTTCGGTCTATTAGCCAAACTCCTAAAAGGTATCGAATCGTACATAAATATTATTAAAAAAAAAAAAAACTTTTTCCGCTCTATTTGTAAGCGTTAATTTAATACTAGGTTCGCCCAGTGTTCGAAAATCCACACAGTTTTTTGTATATTTACATCATATAAACAAATAAAAAAATCTTAAAAATTACTGATCGTATTCGGGTCAATGTCAAGCATTGAAATTCTAGTAACTAATATTGTACCCAACTTTTTTAATGTTGAAAAAAAAAAAAAAAAAAAAAAAAAAAAAATAGGTAGTACTAAAATGAATGAAAGAAATGTATTGCATTTTCCCTTTTTTAGTGGGTTCCTACTACTCAATTGGCACAAAACTCAAATGTTCGTCAGTGGTGAAAATAAAGTGCACGACTGGGTCGAACAAGACTTTCCCGTTCGTCAAAATTGTTGTTGCTTGTTTTCTTATTTTATTAGATAGGTAGGTAAAGATCTGAGGAGCAATTTTGGGTAAAAGGAGGGTTCATGAAATATAGAAAAAGGAATACATACATAGTGTTAAATAAAATTCACTTTTAGTTTTTAAAAGTTGAAGCTCTAGTAATAGTAACAGACAATTATTGTCACATGTTCTTGTTAGAGAGTCATAAGCGCCTACTGTTCTGTTTTATAGCTTTTTCGCTTTGCAAGTTTTTGAGTACGAGAACATGAGTAGTAGGAGTTTCTGAGTTTTGATATGTTTGGGAATGATTTTCTTTTTGACTGCAATAGATTAATGAAGCTGATTTAAGTTGTATTGTTCGTGATAGATCGATATCACGAATTTAGAGATTTGTTTTTGAATTTGCATTAGCAGTTATAAACTGAATATCACGGGGGTGCAAATGAAGTGGGGTATTCTGATTGTGTAAACTCCAAGCGGTTGGAAATATTTTAAGGTACATAAATTCATAAAGGTTGAAAAAAAGTAGAATTGGGTAATATCTTTTGGGTAGCCATTTTTGAGAAATAATGAAAAACAGATTTCTTCTTTTTTTTTGCGAAAAACTAAGCACGGGATCTTATTACGAATATTGATATTATCGTTAGTATATAATATTTATCAAAATCGTTGGAGCGGTTTTTGTAAAATTTGGCAGACAAAACAGTACCAAATATTTCAATGCTTAGTTTGAAAAATACTATTTGTTAACTACATATATAGCTAAAAACCGATTATAAGTTATTGTTCGCGACATAAGCATTACTTGTTTTTTAAAGTTTTATCGAAGTCAAAAATGGGGTTTTCAAGATACGAGCAATTTGTAAAATTATGAGCAGTTTTCTGTGATACGAATTAAAAATTAAGGACGAAACAATTTTAAAAACATCAATATTACTCTAAGTTTGCATTTTGGTCAAAATCGTTATTGCCATTTTCTGGTACACTAAGGAAAACTAAATTTAAGAAAAATGACTTTTTTCAAAAATCTATTTTACAATAATACCGAGAAAAACTGAGTTTGCCATTAAGTTGGAAATGACCATAGTATTACCTTATATTTTTGTAAATATTTTGCCATCAAACTGGTACGAAAATGTTGTATGGGAAGTACCATTAATATTGAGGCTACCTTGCAAAATAAAAAATAGCCCCGAACTTTAAGCCCACAAACTCCAAATCCGAACAAAATCTGGACAGCCGCTTAGGCTGCAGGTCGGTGGAAGGACGGATAGACAGAGTTCGTGTATCATCATAATGTCAGAATTGATTATAACATCTCGACTCTCGAGCTCGAAATTTTGTACGAAAACAATATCTTTCACTTACTACGTAATGGAGAAAGTTAAAATGTATATTCTTGCAAGACTGGGGTCAGATTCTGAGAGCGAAATGTTCAAACGTTTTCGTGTGAACGATGAAATTTGCTTGTTCCTATAGGGCAAATCATTCGACGCACGAAAGCGTTTGATTGTTTCGCCTTACAGATTCTGACCCCGACAATTTGACCCAAGCATTTTTTGGCCCCGAAGATGAATAGAGAACAAGTAAAGCTATCTAAAAAACCGCGCTCTACATTTATTTTTGTTACATTTATTGTTCTAAATTCATTTACAAATTGTTTGTTATTGAAAAAGTGCACGGGACGGTCAAAGTACAAGTACCTATTCACCGACAGTAAAAATAAAAGCGCTCGAGAGAGGGCTGTCATTCAAAATTTGCGGGAGAAACGGAAGTTTCCAACTCAAGATCACAATTCACAATCCTCTTGCCGCTGGCCCCTCAATTTTTCTCAAATTCGCCATTTGGTTTTCCTATTGGTGTTCTGTCAATGTGGAATCCGTGTGACATGCAAAAACATAAAAAAAATAGAAAATCAATGCTGCCAACCGCTGCCAACCTTGGGGGAATGTGATAGAGTTCGGAAATACCACATTTTATAATAACTGAAGGCTATTGGTTATTTATCATATTTTTCTAAAAGGCGATTAATATAATTTGGTAGAACGTAATAGCATAATAGGATAATATGACGCTCTCTGTGTGATTCTCTCTTTGAATTATTTATAAGTATAGTAAAAATCGCCTTTTACCAAGATTTTTTGGTATCAACATTTTCTAGTAAAAAACGGTAATCATAAAAATATTAACAAACTGTGATTTTTATACCAAAGGTAATTTTATATGATAACCTTTTCGTAAAATATGAATTCCAAAAAAAAAAAAACTACTTTCAATAGAATTATGTAAAAGGGAATTTTGGTATAGTGGAGAGGGAAAAATTACCATGTTTCGTGGAACAAATAATGATAGAGTATTTAAAACAGCGCCTGTCACCGTATGCGACGGATTCTATGGGACTGCTCGTTCCGTGGAATACGTCAATATTGACGAATCCGACGACGCGACTGATGCAACGGATTCTATGGGCTGGGCCCTTAACTCCCAGACCGCACACCGGCCGCAGAGATAGAGAAGGCGAAATATTATCTTTCTTTGGAAATGGAATCAGTCTCCATTAAGTATGTTCTGAAAGAAGATGTGTCGGCCGTTAATATACCTATAGATTTTCTCATTAAATGGGAAACCTCATAGCTTCAAAATCGTAAATTTTTCAGGAGGAAATAAAGTTTCTTACTAAGCACAGCTTTTAAGTTATCGATATTATTTTATAATCAAAATTAATTAAAAAATCCTACCTCTTTTGAAACTTTTTTTTTAATACGCATATAAAAATGTATATATTGTCTTTCCCTTGTCCTTGGAGTTATGAGGATTGGATTTTCTCTGGGTACAGTTGGGGAAGACTATCTACAGGAACGAATGTTAATGTTTTTTCTCGCTTCGTTGGTAAAATAACTACTTCAAATGAACTTATATAAAAAAAAAAAAAAAAAAAAAAACTATAGCAAATCTTAAAAACTTTAAGCGTATGCCCTGTAGCATATAAAAGTAAGCATAAAATCTACCCGGACATTAATAACAAATAAGGAGTTTAAAGTAAAATATTTTGGGATCTTAAAAGTGGACGCATTGATAATATACCTAGTTACTTCTTCATCTTTGCCCATACTCTCAGACATGCATATTACATTTATGCATATTATAGTACCTATATATATTATTTGCGCGTTACTTAAAAAAACACTTGTATATTATACCTACCTATCGTTCATTTCAGGCAACTCTAGCTCCTCTTTTTCGAATGCAAGAAACACATCCGCAGTTCCGTTTAAACAATCTTGAAGCAGGGAGAGAGTATCAATTCTTGGTTTATGCTGTCAATGCCAAAGGACGCAGTGAACCACCAGTAGTTATCGAGCGAGTTCGTGTGGCTGCACAATTGGGACCATATGGTGAGTAGCATTAATATTAATTAAATTATTATATGAACTAAACCGTGTATTGGAGGACAATAAAAATAAATTTAATAATACGACAGGCGCCTACATTCAAAAAATGTGTGTGTCATTCTTCAGACTGCTGTCTTGTCTGAACATTTTGCAAAGAAATCATCACAACACTGTTTCCCTGAGGACGATACACAAGATTTAAATGAAATGAAAGTCTAACTGAGTGGAAAGGGCAGAAATAGGAATACATAAAAATATTTTATCAAGGACATTTGGCCCACGTAAACGAACGAAAATCGCCTACTATTCTATCAACATTTTATTTTTACCCTTCGCCTTTAAGTCAATTTGAAATCAATTAAGATTCCTCTCTTTGGGAATTCTTAATAAATTGAGATCAAGGCAAAAAATGTTTTGAATACATTTTTGGTTTTGCTTTGTGTTACATAAAAGCTTCGAAAACATTCGCCGTAAGCAACAATGAAACGAACTGTGGAGAAAAAAGACCCCTTTTGGGAATTATTTATCTAAATTGTTCCCTCTGAAAATCACATAACCAGCTCCAGAGGTTGGTTTTTGTATGGAGCAGATGTGTTTCTTCACCTTTATTGAAATCAATTTCAGGTGGATGAAAGTTAAGGCCGAAGAAATTATACCTAACTACGTGCACATGGTAACCTACAACGATATCTCACCAACACACTCAATCGTACTTACAATCATACAAGAGAAAAATTGCTAAGTTGGCCAGGATGTTATTTATGTTTTCACCCCTCATTAGATTCGATACGAAATGGGAAATGTAAGAAAAGCATGAAGTTGCCTTGCGAAAATGCTTACATGTAACCCAGATGTAAAGCGAATGTAAAAACCAGACTCAGCTACTCGTACTCGTATTGAGAGTTTTCCTCGCCAACGTACCATTAAGCTCCTCCAATTGTTAATGCTAATTCCAATCTCGTGTACCCAATTTACCCATGGCCATTCAGATTTTATTAGATTTTCTCTTCAACCGTTTTTTTTTTTTTTTTTTGTATGACTCTTTCGTTTTTTGTTTAATTTCCAGATGAAACAATCCTATCTGAGGATCCAACCCCAGCTGAAACAACACATCAAGGCAACGAGAAGCAATCAACCTTACTTATCCTGGCTGCTGTTGTGGCGATAGGCGCCGTTATAGTTACGTCAATTATAGTAGCTGGGATTGTAGTCGTTTGCAAACATCGGCCCAGGCCACCTGAGCCTCAGGACGTCCGAAAGAGTATGAGGTGAGATGCATGAAACACAAAATAAATGATCATTGCGATTGTGCAGGTATGTGTGTGGGGGTGGCTATTACTAATTTAGTAGTTCTCTCCATATATTTTGCTATCCCAGGAAAAATCGTGACTTCCTTAAATCTTGTGCAAGCTGAGAAAGCGGGATTTGTTGTTTTTATTACATATTCTTACTACAAAACCGTTCTTAATATGACCCGGCAAAAATTCGTTTCAGGCGCTTTAGCGGACAAAAAAGTTAAAACTGACTGCGATTTATATCTACGATACTTTGCTGATATTCTGCCTTATGTTTTTCCCTTTCAACTGGCGATATAGCTTGGTACTTAGGATATTACATAGTATTTATTAACTAAATGCTATTTTTCCTAAAGAGATGTGAAAGTAGTTGGTATCCATTGTTCTTCGTCTAACCATTATATGTAAATACTATATATATATACCTATATATATGTATATGTATATATATTTGAGGAGTAATAAAGCGCGAAGTGACGGAAGGAGTGGGGCGTTGCATGTTGTATACAATAATGAATCCTTCTTCTTCTAACTTACATTATAAAAATAAATTGTAAAGTTTGCCTAATAAACACGGATAAAAGAGTCGCCTAAATTCTGACTATTTCTCAACTCCTCCAACATAGACTGAGCGAAGTTTGTTTGTAGCGGATAACAAAAAAGGGTACTCCATTAGGTCCATCCACGACCTTTCAACGGTCATTCATTTTAATAACAAAGCAAATCTCCTACTTAAAACTGCAGATGATGAAACATGGAAACAAGAAAAAGATTATAATGCTGTCCCATCAGTAAGGAAAGTGTATATTTGAATAAATTGTTTTTTTTTTTTTTTTCTTTTTTGTCCAAGGGTTTAATTTTGTGATTATGTAAAATGGAGATTTTATTAGGTCATTTACGTTTATGATAATTTATGTAAGTGCGACTAAATAGTACGCCAACACCAGTGGAGTTCCGGTTCTGTTACTCTTGATAAGGTACGAGGGCTTACAAATTATTATTACTATGTTTAATTAGGTACTTGCGGAAAGTACTCGCCTTAATGTGCAGATGTCTATACGAAGTAATAGCCTTGCGTAGAGTAGTGGGCACATGCGGTGGGCTTAATCCCAAAACACGGTAAAATAAACAGTTCCTACATAATTTTGCTATTTAACGGTCAGATGGCATTAGTGAATGGATTTAGTAAATGGAATAAATTCTTACGTTAACAGTTTTCAGACTTTTCGGGGTATCGGAAAGAAACGATAAACATAGAATTACTTATGTAAAACCATAAAGATTGTCTGTGTAATGCATTTTATTTAATTTCTTTTACTTATGACAAGGAGGTGCCGAGAAATAACGCCGAATTTTGGAATTGTGAAAGAGAAATAACGCCGAATTTCCTTGTTCAGTTTCATTTCACTTTGCTAAAGTGAAATAAAGCCCTTTCGATTTGAATTTATAAATACATTCAGATGATATGCACAAATGTAGTTGTTATTTTAACTATTCTAGCTAATTTTGTACTATTATTCTTTTTTCTCAAATTCTCTGTGTTATTTTAGCATTTAAAATTTTAGAAAATAATAGTTCGAGATTTGTGCGAATTTTGAACTAATAGATTAACTTCGGGTAATGTGATATAGGTATTTGTTTTCGAACAATTATTCCTAATTTGTATGACATAGCTTTTGCCGCACTATTGATTATAGCTCTTTGATACATTACGCATTAAATGTCGTCTTCAGAACTCTGTAGCGTAAGCCAAGCTGCAGCTATTTACAAAAAGAAATGAAAAAATCTCTGTAACTCCCCTTAATTAAATCGGCGGGTAATGTAATACACTACCTTCGGATAATGTGATAAACCGTATCACATTACCCGAATAATTTTTAACCGAATAAAAATACTTGTAATCCGATAGATTATGAATTCATTTATTATTTTAACATTTATTTACGAATCTCTCCTTTTTTTGGCATGACTTGAAATGAGTAATAATCATATTTACTAATTAATAATTTGGTGGGTAATGTGATATAGTATGTAACTTTACCCAATTTTAACTATGTATATCAGACTGAGAGATTTTTTTAAAAATGCACTTCATCGAATTAAAAACGCACCCAATATACTGTCAGCTCTATTCACACATTAACAAAAGTTATTGCTTCAGTTTTTAATCCTGCTCAAATTTTTGCTGAAATATCACATAAAGCTCACACACAAAAAATGTCGAATGTGCACCTGAGACAATTGCGATGCACTGACACACAACACATTGAGCGCGAGCGACTCAAAAGCTGCAGCACATTTTCTTCTCCATTGCCGTCATGTTGACAAGAAAATTCTTGTCGAGAATTGATTATTTCGGAAAATGAGCATATCACATTTCCCGACCATATCACAATACCCAAAGTTACTCTATCTTCTCAAATTTTCCCTCTAGTTATTTCAACATTTAGAATTTAGTTATACATATTTAAATAATAGTTACATCTATTTTTGCAAATTAAAAATATACCGAATGAAAGTTCCCGGCCATTTCGAAAACATATGTTGACCTTATTTCTTAAGCAATGTTCGGTATTATTTCACTTTGTCAATGTATATTTGGCTTTAATTCGCTTTCACAAAGTGAAATAATGCGAAGTTTTGGAATTCTGCGTTATTTCACGGCACCTGACAAGGAGCTCAAATAATGTATAAGTATATACAATACATATATAACCTTCATGCTGCTTAAAACAGTATAGGCGAGTATTGCAATTGTTTTCTTATTATGTTTCCAAAAAAAAGTTTGTTTTGTGATAATGCTATATTCACCGAATTATTACCTACATATAACATGGTTGGGGATGCCTTTGATTTTCGTCTGAAACGTCGCATTAAAAATTGAAGCAGCATTTTGTTTCAGTTTTCTTTAGTAAATACAAAGTTTATTAATATATTGCAACAGTAACGCTACAAGATGATTCGCACTGGTTATTCACTTAGTAGATGGGCAGCTGTACCGTCTTTTGTAAATTTTTAGCTACGCAATGGGAGTCGTTCTTAGATATTTAAATCGCTGCTAAGCAGAAGATGTGGATGTGTTGCATACGTATTTAAGAGACACCCACCTATAAGATTCAATCGATTATAAAGTAATTATATATTATCAAGTGATGCTCATTACTTAAAAGTCCTTTTCCTTCCATATTAATATTCACATTAAAAGACACAATTCTACATTCCTCATTTCAAAAAATAATTTTAATTGCTCCAATCAAAAGAAAAAGTTCAAAGCGTGAAAAAAATCCTTTACAACCAACGATTCAATTAAATCAATGAATTGCCTCACTTAAACAAATTGAAAAGTACTTACTCCTTGTTTCAATCATGCGAAATCAAGTCATTGCTTATTTTTACTTGCAACTGGAAAACTGATAAAATTGTGAATAGACTCTAGAATAGGTTCGCCTCTCTCAGTGCTAAGCAATAATAAAAAAACCAAGGTAAGTGGAAAATATCTGAAAATCGTTAAAGTCCTGGTTCATAAACAAGAACTTTGTGCATTATTTTGTTGTGCGGAAGTTTGACCCCATTCATATATAACAACTTTGTAAGTTTACTTCTAGAGTACGATTCCTCTCCATCTCTTGGGATATGAAGCAGTAAAACAGAAAACAAAACGTTAATCTAGGTGAATGTGCTTTAGGTTTTCTGAATAAAAGTGTTAAGCTAAATAGGCGACGTAACAAGGGATTTTGTTCTCTTGAATATAATAAAAAAAAAAATTAAAAGGCACTCCGGGAGTGCCGTCAGAAGTGATAACTTGAACAATTACGTGTGTATTTTTCGAATCGTCAGAAAATATATTATTGTGTAGGAAGTACTTTTAAATAAAGTGTTTTTTTATTCATAATTATAAACTACTACTACTACAAAAATTTGTTACATTTTTCATTTTCATTTAATGCGGTATTTTACATCAAAAATAATACATATTATTTTACATACAGAATTGCAATCTATTGCTTAAAATGTAAATTTACAGATACATGAAATATTAAATTTAAAAATTAATGGGTATTCTTTGAAATGAATACCAATGACACTTATGAAATTTCATCAACAACTTCAAATTCTTCCATCATCATCATCATTATTATCATTATATTTGAAAACGGATACTATAGAGTTAATGGTAACTAAAATATGAAACAAACAATTTTGATTCGAATCTATTTAAATATCTTGTAAGGACGGCATCAATTGTAGTTTTATGTCTAGTCGTGCTAAGATTGCGATCATTGCTCATCGTTAAATCAAATTTGCTATTTAAAAATTCAATTAATGGTAGATTTTTATCATCTGCAAAGTTGATGTTGAAATCCCCACTCAAAATGATTGGAATATCATCAAATCTCTTCCCAACTTTATCTTGAAGTAATGCAGAATTATCTTTAGCATATATAAGTAAATTTCATCGATGCTGTCTTCCAGCGTAATCTAGATAGATTACAGTCTCGAATGTACATATCTTTCTTCAGCTACCACAATTCGATTGTATCTACTTGTATTCTACCGAAACTAGCACAGAACGAATAAATTAATAATAATTATACTGAAGCTTAATTGAATATGAATTTCTTTCCGAAAAATACAAATTTTACTTTTAAAAGAAAAAGAACGAGAAAAGACAACAATATTTTTCTGTCTTGCCGCATCGCCATTGATAATGCTCTAGATCTCGTGGTACGGCATCAATTGTAGTTTTATATTCATTATTTTACACAAAAATTACTAATCATATTTTACAGTATACACTAAGGCGACATGAATATTACAATTATTTATATAGTATACCTACTCTTAGGGTGGCAAGTTTACCACAGTTTTCTATTTCTTGTTTCGGTAATTATAACACAAGCTACTGTGCCGTAAATGTGCACAAACCCAAAATCGTGGATATAATATGTCGGAATTAAGCCTGGTAAAATTAAGTTATGAATTCCCCATACAAAACAGTTAATTGAAATAATTTTGGTGACAATCAATTTGTCGCTACCATAAATTACCATAGTAACGTATTCAAATAAAAATCATCGTAGATTGAGCTATAAATTACCTACCCCTAAAAGTAAGCAATAGTACAAAAGTTTACAACTAAAAGTATGCAATCGGTGTCGGTGTCGGTGTCGCGAGTTTGCTAATTTTTGCCCATCCCAACGCGCCCTAAAAGTATGCAATCGGTGTCGGTGTCGGTGTCGGTGTCGCGAGTTTGCTAATTTTTGCCCATCCAAATAGTGCCCAACGCGCCTAAAGAAGTTATCACTTCAAAAAAAATTGTAGCTAGATTCTATGGTAATAATAATAAGTAGGTAATTGTTGATTCTACATTTTGTGTTTGCATTTTTATCGGCTTTATTTATTTATTTTTAGCTAGGTACTATGTATTTTTGTTTTTGTGTTTTTCTATGAAAAATAAAGAACCCATGAACTCAATGATTTGGTCAAACTTCAAATGATTAACGATACCTATTTTGTGAAAAAGGGAAATATTCCGGATACTCAGATTCATATGAATAAAACGTAGCAATTGCTACGAAATTCCAAGTCTGCTATTTGCCTGACTTAGGCCTTTTGCTAAATATTTTGTATGCACATTTTTAACATAAAGCAATCTAAGATTTGTGAATTTTCGATATTCTTTTTATAAATATGTAGTTAAGTTATATTTTGTTTGTACAGGAAAACCAACAAAAAAGACATAAAAAAAAAAAAAAAAAAACAGTAATTATTTCGTGTCACGCAAAGTAGGTATTGAGTATGGACTACTTGGCTAATATTTCGTTCACTTGAAAATGTTTAAAAATAATAATTTATAAGGTATATTATAGGAGATCGTGGTTGGGGCTTTTAGGTTGACAATTCAAAAACTTCTCGGTAATTCATAGTTTTCCTTTAGCCTATTGGCTGGCGTGTCAACAAATATTTCCAACAAGCCTATATGATATAATTCCCGGCACCTGAAGAAGAAATAAAACTTCAACAACCTATTTGGAAAACAAAAATCATAATATCCAGGTGTAATTTGAGCTATAGATTGCATTCATATTTCTGAATCTAATTTTTTTAATTTCAATTTTCACAAAAGTCGTTAGAATGTCAAGGAAAATTCAAATTTATTGCTCAGGTTTGACAGGAACTGCAAGTATAGGCACGTACAGCGAAGTTCGAATTTTCGAACTTACTTTAGCAGGAGCGATGCACAAAATTAAAAACAAATTATCATCATCAGTCAAAATTGGACAAAGGGAGTGGCACCGCCCATACATAAAAATCTTATATCTCATGAACCAATGTACCTACAAAGACCGTAGAGAACATTGGCGACAACACATTTCAACTTATTTTTATAGATAGAAAAAAGAAAAGAAATAGTTTTTTTTTTACTTTAAACCTATATTTTATTTTTAATTTTTATTTAAAACTTGACGTAGTATATTTCGAATATTTATAATCGTCTTTAAAACTTACTACTTCACATAGCAAAATGGATGCTCACAATTTCTGGAAACAAGTAAACTGCCACCATTGTTACTTCCGACTAAGTGCTATACGAAAAGCATTCAAAAAAAAAAGTGACTACGACCTATCTTTTGTTCCTACATTATATAATTGAAGTGATTACATAATATTTCAATGAAGCCTAATACTGGCCGTGGCTCCATATCGTCGCTTTAAAAGCAAAGTGACATAAATCGAAATTTGTCATTTTTGAGTTAAGTATACAAAAGTGATCACAATTTTTTTTTTTTTTCTGCCAAAACGGCTTAATTCTATTTCTTCTACTTTCCACGTTTTAAAAAAGTGTCGTTTCGATTTTCCACTAAAAATCCCACAATTTTTTGTTGCAAAATGACATTTTTTTAGTTGTGCGTCGCGATTGGCTGTGTGTGTTTTTTTTTTTTTTTGTGGCACAATGGCGTATTGCGAAAAATTTCAAGCGACAAAACGACACTTTTTGCAACTCATTTGAAAATAAAAACTTAACTATCAGATTTTTGGCAAAACGTCATATCTTTTTTTTAAATATTTGCCTTTTTGTACAAATCTATATACTATCTGAAAGAGGGAGAAAAATACTTCAATTGTATGTAAACGCACTTTGTATATTGTTTTTAATTAACTAGAAAACAATTTTTTTGTGTGACGCAAAACTTAAAACATCGCTCCTGAAAATCATACATTTTGGACTTATGTCACTTTGCTTTTAAAGCGACGATATGTTGCCACTTTTATGAATCCCTGTTGGATTGGTTTTAATCAAAATTGGTACAAAATCCATATACAACCTTAGTCGAGCTATAATTCACTTCAGGCTTCTTAAATCAACATACAAGCCAAAACAATGTCGAGCATAGGTATAACACAAATGTCTGATGATATATTTTCTGTTGTATTTTCACAACCAGTTTGTGTCGGTGGTAATAGAAATTATTATGCTTGTAATAATTGAAACAACACTGCTCACAGAGTGAGCCTAAATTCAATACATATATATATATGAGTGTATTATTGATAATTTATTGGAAATAGTCCCCAAAGTGTTTATTCACCGAAAATAAATAAAATAAAAAAACTTTCAGGAACACTTACATTATATACAAGCAACAGACAAAAATATTATATTTTTATATATAGTATACAGTATACTGGTAAGGTTAGGTCGGCATGAGACGAGACACTTCTACTCGTTGAACTATTTTATGCTTCTGATAAAGCATAAAAAACTTGGAATCTCAACTAAATGTGCCCTGGAGTGAATTAATGATGAGCATTACCAATTGAAGTTGGAAGTTACTCGAGAAATATCAAATCCAGTCTCGGACATAGTTCAATGAGGAAATCGGTGACTAGAGGCACTCCCCAAGGAAGGGTTATCTCTCTCGTTTGTGTCCTTTTGCCAGAGAGAGTAAGCCTTAGGAAATTAGGAACGTAGCGCTTAACGTCACTGCTTATGCTGATGATAAGGCCATCTGTTCATACTGGATCTAGTATTCATCCAAGAATTTTGTAGGAATATTGAGTTGAAATTTTGTGTTATATAATGTAGAGTAGAGTATGTTTTGGTCGAAGTTTTTTGGACGAACAAAGTTTATACAAAGTAGCCGTTGTTCTACTCATGCCTGAAAAATATTGAAAAAATTCAAAGGCGGATATTTGCCTTCTATAATGTCAATGTTTTTTTGTTGAAATGGAACTGCTGCCACCCGATTAGACTGAAACAGTAGCTTCTTAAACACATTCTTGTATGTTTGCTGCCAGGGTTACTACCGGCTTAAAAAAAAACCCTAAAGAAGAGGATAAGTTCTAGTACGTATTTGCGTCCAGTTCACAACTATTCATTTTACAAGCACATTATTGTATGGCAGTCTTTACTGGATTCAGTGGTTAAGTGGGTAACATTAAATCAAATTCCTTTTATTTTGAGTTTAGCCACTTTTAAGTAACTGCAACTACAACTCGGAAATTATACTGAATAAAAAACGTTAATCGTATCTTTTTCGTGGGAATGTGTACCTATCATATGATTGAAGACTGGACCTTCATGGCACTATTATCGAGGACAGTTATTCACCAAATATCCATTTGTTTTTGTATAGCCACACGTAAAATCTGAAATGTTTGGACTTAAAAGTGGCTAGTGTAAGACGTCCTCTTTGAGGATTTTCTTTCATATTATCTGTAATTTTTTCTTTACTATTATAGGTAGTTGTGTACAATGTATAACATCATAACATTGCTCAGATGATGTCGAAACAAAAACTCAAAATGAATAACAAATCCTATTATTCACACGGCGATACCAAATCCCTCGAATCAGGATAAACTAGGTTACGTTGTCCTTGTCATAGTCCTATATATAGTTACTCTCGTTATAAAATAAGTTTTTATAGAACCACAGATTTAACAAACCACTAACATGTAAATAACCAAAATACGTACATTATGCAAGTGCAAATGTACACTTAATAATTCTGTGTATGGCTACCCCAAATGCAATCACATTCTACAACATTTCTGCAGCTTAAACTTCAATAAATGCTTCAAGATCCAAAGTTTTTTTTGATGATTCATCGAGAAAGTTGAAACGATTGTGCAATGTGTTTCATATAAATTTATAATTTTGACAAATTGTTACTTTTATTTCAGACCGGCCAGAACCGACGTCCCATCCATGTACATAGAAGAAGATGAATTCAATGATGAAGAGAATCCCAGACCTGCGGACATTCGACATAGTAGGGCGATTGGCCCAAGAACCAGTACAACTAGTCATCACTATGTCTCCGAAGGATTTATTCAATATCCGCAGCCAAGTCTGAACGGTATTCCATTAACAATATTTAATAAATTATAGTATTAATGTAGTTTACTCACATTTACTCAGATTTATTTTATCACATATGGATGTAGTTTGAATGCACATACAATTGAAAAAGATACATAATAGTTCTTCAAATGTTTTTTTTTTTTTTTTGAAAATTAAACACTTTCCTTTCGTTACTTAGTTACTTAGGTTTGAACCTGTAGAATTGTAAATTTATTTCTTCCGTTTTTCATGACTACACACATCTGCATTTATATAGATTTTACAAATTCCTGCAATTCATGGATGCTGCGTTGCATATATATCAAACTATTTCGCATATTATCTCGCTCGAGCACAGCTCTGTGGCTGGTAGATGTGATTCCAATTCTTTATGACAAAAATGCTTGACTCTTAATTCTCATCCTTTTTGCATTTTATTGCTTTTTCTGATATGTTTTAATGAGCGCATAACTTAGAATCTACAATGCACTTACGAACAGCTAGAAGTAATGGGAATGGTTTTCCGTTTTCCGCTCGTGTTAACAAATGGAAATGTATAACCAAAGTATTTTTTTTCTTTCAACCAGTGAAGGGAGTTCCGTTTTCATCTCAAATGTATTTTTAAATAAGCATGTATACTAAGGACAGTTTTTTTTAATGAATCTAGGCAGATTAGGAAATTTCACAAGGCAAATTAAGATTATGTTATTTCAAGGAAGATGGTCCGCAAAACACTACAATAATTAGGTTTTTTTTTTTTAACACAGTCTGTATTAAAAAAAAAAACCTAATTATTGTAGTGTAGAAAAGGAAAAACGAGATAAAATAAACCGCACAGAACATATAAAAATAGTGTTAAAGAAGTACACTTTTGACTTAAAAATATTCATCTTATACCTACATTTTTACGCAGATAAAAACGATATAATATGTTTTTGGTTGAGGGTTATTTATTTATTTATTTATTTATTTATAAATAAACCAAATGTGAATACAGATCTTGAGCGGTTTTTGTAAAACTGTGCAAACAAAATTGTACCAAATATTGCAATGATCTTTAACTGTTGAGCTAAAAATTGAACACCAGTTTCTTTTTTCTGGATGTACCTGTGAGCATTACCTACTAGATATTTACTTTTTTTTTTAATTAAAAAATAGCGTATATGTAGGTATTCGAGATAGGAACAGTTCTTAAATATAACATTTTCGTTGAATAAAATACATGGATTTTACTCTAGCCACTGCCGTTTTCTTCCGCGTACCTACATAATACGTATGTGATAAATACACACCTTTATAGAAAGTGAACTTTTTCCCATTATTCATAACCATCCATCCATCCATCCATCCATATCCACCCATATTCATCTATCTATCTAAATCCATATTCCATAATATGCATTCATCCATATCCACCATACACCGTACATACTATAAGGGAATGTTCCAAAAAAAGTTTTTGCCGCTAAAATCCAGAACTAAAAATAGGATTCCAACGCGGTTTTCTGTGTTATAATCTGTATTTCTCATACTTTATCCCTGTTTCATTTAACCTATAAATCATTTCTCTGTGTAGTCCTAAAGCCGAGAAATGCTCAAAAGAATTCATTAAATCTGCACTAAAAATTTTCCATCGGCGCATCTCACAGCCAAACCAGCTGCCACTACTCATGAAGCAGTGGCTCTTATAGACAGATGCGACACCCAATTCGTAATCTTCTTGCCGCTTGCCCCCTCGATTTTTTTTTTCAAATTCCTCCATTTTGTTTCCTTATCGGAGTTATGGCAATTACAATCCGTGTGTGTGTGACATGCAAAAACATAAAAAAAAAAATAAAAATAAAAAATAAAAATAAAAATGCTGACAACATTTGCGGAATGTGATTGATTTAAAGAATTGCACATTTTAACATAACTGAATGCTATTGGTTAGTTATTTTCTATCTTCTATCTATATATATAATTCTTTCGCGGTGAAACTCGATGATGTTATAACTCGATAACCCCTGGGACGATTTTCATGATTCTTCTTTTGTTTTGTTCGTATTGTTGTATTTCAGGTTTAGGCAATCTTAAACGATAGGATACTTTTAGACCCGATAGGTGGCGCTGCCATCGCTGATCACTCACCCGATCTTAATGAAATTTTTTGGATGCGTATGGCTGGCTCCCGCTTGAAAGATAGGATAGTTTTGGACACGATAGGTGGTGCTGTTGTCGATATTAGAGATGCCACGAATAGTAATTTGGCCGAATACCGAATACCGAATATTCGGCGAGGCTCGTAGCCGAAGCGCCGAATATTCGGCGACACTTTGTAGTAATGTCCGTGAGTGACAAGTCACAACTCGTCATTTACGAGTATAAACTTGTATCGCTGAAGTTGTACGTATGTAGGCGCGGCCAGTTTTGTTTCATTTGCGATTAGGTCGCGGTCGTGTCATAACACTTATTATTTGTTGTTATTTGTATGTCTGTTGGTGCTTCTTTATGTACTGAGTGTTTCTTTTTTTTTTTCATGATTTTCTATTAACTTTTCACTATTCGGTATTCGGCCGAATGTGAAAAATGTGGCCGGATGGCCGAGTACCGAATAGTTGCCGAATATTCGTGGCATCTCTAGTCGATATCCGCAACCAAACAACCGATTTTATGAAATTTTGTGGATGTATATTGTTTGTTCCCGCTTGAACGATCGAATACTTTTCGACCCGATAGGTGGCGCTGTCGCAGATTTCCGAAACAGCTCTACGGATTTCATTGAAGTATTGTGCATGGGTATGGTTGGTTCCAGTTTAAAAGACGGACCCATTAAAAAATAAAATCAAACGCTTTTTCAAAGTTGTATAATTAAAAACGCTGTCCAAATAAAGCACTTTGGGAAATATTTAATACGAAAGCTACGGGCAAATCCCAAAGAAAATTGCGAACTGCGAGCACGCGAATATTCGCAGTGTCTGAAACAAGTTTTCATGTGAGCAGCTCGCAATTCGCTCTCATGTGAATAGAAATAATGTTGCTGTTGTTGTTGGAGCTGGGTATTTTCAGAGTCAGTAAGCGGTTTCTGTTTAAACGAAGTTTTTGAGGACACGTAACTCGCGCAGTAAGTTACCGTATTATGTAAAGGCATATTTAAATGTAGATATAAACATAAATTTATGTCTATTGGGCTTCGACAATTTATAACTCTGATGTGCATTGTCTAATTAAAATACTGTGCAAATAAGCGGGCTAGAAAAACAGGGAGTGGCATTTCCCATACAAATATATTTAAAATACAATGTTTGGTTCTGGACATTTATGACAGTTTTACCCTTGAAACTTGGTAAATCATTCTATACAATGTGGTAGTAACACAAAAGGGGCGTTGTACCTCATATTTAACGAAAACAAAAATCAAACGCTATGCACATTTTTCATTGTCAGAGTCGGCTGGGTACAGCTAGTATATATATGTATCTACACATTATTCCCCTTGCATATACCTTGTGTGTTATCCCTATAAGTCCTTACACTTAGTTCGGAAACAATTTTGTTAAACCAAATGCCGATGGGAGCCATATGATCTTGTCCTTTGTTTTATTGTTTTTAGAAAGGTGGTTGGCTGATGTAACTAGTGCAAGAATAAATGGTTACACATTGTATACATTTTGGGAAACAAGTGAAGATTCATCTTGAGGATAACTTGAAACAAAAAGTCTGCACTTCATCATATCAAATATCCCACATAATGTACTCTGGACAAAACATTTCAGTGCATATTGGTGCTACGTTTAATGAACAAATTGGTAAGCAATTGGACCTCTCGTGGCTGCATGCGTCAGTCAGAATTCCAACGTTTTCTTGTAGCATGTTTCGTTTAGTCTCAGTCATTTCACCATTACCCTCTGTTCGTTTATATACTCCAAACCTTACTACACTTTCTAGCTGAAGGACGACTAGTGCTTTTTTATGAGAATGGTGCACGTTTTTCGTTTCATTAGACAACTATTTAGGGGATTATTCACGACTTTAAAAAGTACAACATCTTTGGAAAATTACAGTTAAGGCGTCACGTTTCGGTATCTAAAGGTAACCACAAGTTCAATACAGGGTTAACTCTCAACACAGTTTCTAAATGTCATTTTGTCCTACACTTGACCAAAAATATAAGTAATATATTCACTAACCCCAGAAAGAATAATGACATTCTATTTTACTGTCAAGTTGGTCTCCACATTTATAAAAATAAAAAAACAATTTTGCAACAAAAAGGTTACAAAAGAAATTGGATACCTACTATTGCCTACCCTGAGGAATAATTGAAATTTATTTTTTAAAATAATTTCAGATAGAAAAAGTAAATTGAACACTGCACAAATTTAAGCAATTCCATACCTGCATGCATATTAGCTTGCAAACGAAGACATACCTTTGGAAATGCAGAAAATGTAGTGGTTATCAATGATTGGGTGCTTTTTTCTTTAATTAAAATATTTTTTATTCTGATTTCAACATAAATGGCTTTCATAATTGGTAACTGAAGAAGAAATAAAGAATGCAATAAGTTTGGTGCAAAAGAGGGCCAATCGACTTTGTTTGAGATAAAACAATGCTATTGTGATTGGAAAATGAATCCAATATCCACTCTTCTTTTATATTTTTGAAATGAAAATTATAATTGGACTATTTTTCTTAGCAAATTATGGCTTTGAAAATATACATTATATTTTCAATAAGAATAAAAATGACAGGAGAGAGATAAATATATCTTTAATACTCAATGATAGCTACAAGAACTAATAATTACCTATAATTAAATTTAAATTCAATTTTAGTCGCACTTCCATAATCAGGAAATCGAGACACATTTACACTATGAACCATTACACCAAGAAAGACTTTAATGTCGTTTGGAACTTAACGGATTAATCGATTTCGAACACTAATAAAGGTTTGTGTAATCGTATCCGGCTTAAGGATGAAGCTTTCCTATCATTACACATTTTTTCATTACCTAACAAGGATTCAGAACAATGACCAGGAAAAAGGACATTTGTTTGTTAAGAAATAGCAAAATTTATTTCGAAAAAATATTAAATTTATATTTTGTAAGCCACAATACTAGCTAACTGATGACATTAAAATAATCTTGAGAAAATATTTGTAAAGCATATATGTGTGTATTGTGTATACATTATACAACTATTCCAAACAATAAGGGTATTCACTTAATCTCATAATTTTATGCAGCTGGTAAATTCATAAATTTCTGCGGGGCTTTAAGTAAACACCCCTCGGAAATGCCATTGCGTAAATCGACTGTCAAGTCCCTTGCCAAACTCAGCTTTTCTTAGGCTTCCCATAATTATCGATACGCCAAAAGTAAATGAAAAGAAATAATTAAATTCTTGAAGAAATTGGCAGTAAATGAGGGCACATACATATATTTCAAATGTGCTTTATATATAATTTTATTGACTTCCAGGCCATAAACAACGAAAAGAGAACAGGATTCGAGAAGAATTAATTTATTCACCGTTTTTTTTTTTTATTATTTTTGTATTCACAGTTTCACATTTGAAAATTTGTGTAATTTTCCGCAGTCGATTTCCGAGTCAAATTGATCGCGGAAAATTATGAGGCCTGCGTAAACTATTTTCCACACAAAATCTGAGAGTTGATTTATTAGGTGGTAAATTTCTGCAGTTTACGCAGTTTATGAGGGTTTTACACGTTTAAGTGAATACCCTTATTTTGTTAATTAGGTATACGGTATACCGTATACCTAATATATATAACCTTAGCTTCGCAGGGTATTGAGCTGGTACCTTCTGTAATAAGGAAGGGCGTTTTTCTAAGTTTGACTTTCGAATTATCCAGCGACAACCAATTTTAATTTGTGCTTAATTTGGCTTGCCATTTCACCATAAACTGATTGACAAGCATTTCAAAATGAGTGTAAACTTACGACAGACAGCCTCAGGTGCTCGGAAAACTATTCGAAAGTTATACTTCAAGATTGCGTTTTGTTTGACTAAGCAGGTAAAGTCTACGGCCGAAGTCATACATTGGCCGTTTTATAAATATGTCTAGACTCAGGAAACTTGAATAACGTCAATGAAATTGAAAAACAATTTGTATATATTTAAGATATATCTAATAAGAGGTAAAAATCATCACTCTATATTAATAAACAAACTTGGCAAACATAAAAACAGTATTTCCCAAAGAATACTTTAATAACGACTATTAGACAAACATACAATAGTCCTGAGCTTATTTGATTGGACGCTATTAACATATACAAGGTGGCGCAAAAATAACCTTCCGATGTTTTTTGGCTGTAATTTAAAAAAAAATGAAAAACTTTGATTCTTCTTGTGGATTATTTTTATTTGGTCTTTTAATTTTTTTTACATCAAGTCGAGAATATGATGTCATGTAAATGGCCGCCGCCACAGTTGATTGTCATTTGAGCCCTTTATATGGCATTTTCCATCACTTTGGCCAAAACTTCCGGCGATAGGTCCTCACATTCTTGACGGATATTGTCTTTAAGAGCTGCAAGAGTCTGAGGCTTGTTGACATAAACCCGCGACTTCAAAAAGCCCCACAAAAAGAAGTCTGAAGCGGTCAAATCAGGCGATCTTGCTGGCCAGTGCAAATCGCCAAAACGGGAGATTAGGCGCTCGGGAAATGCATCCTTCAGCATATCGGTTGTGGCACGTGCAGTGTGTGCCGTTGCACCGTCCTGTAGGAACCACATGTTTTCCAATCCCAATTCATCAAGTTGCGGCAAAAAGAACTCGTTGATCATTGCTCTGTAGCGCTCACCATTCACAGTAACCGTTTGGCCCGCGACGTCTTCGAAGAAAAAAACCCGATGATTCCTCCAGCGAAAACACCACACCATACAGTGACTTTGAGCGGGTGTAATGGCTCTTCGGGTTACACGCGAATTTTCAGTGCCCCAGAAGCGTAAATTTTGCTTATTTACGTACCCGCTAAGATGGAAATGGGCCTCATCACTTATGATTATTTTTGATGAAAAATCATCTTCCTCTTGGTGGTGATTAAGGATGGCTTGAGCGTATGTTAGACGCGATTGGCGGTCAGCAGCTAACAGCTGATGCACCGTCTGGACTTTGTACGGACACATCTTCAAATCTTGTTCCAAAATTCGCTGTAAAGACCGTCGACTGATACCCATTTGCGTGGCACGTCGTCTGGTCGATGTCGACGGCGCTTCCATGACATCTTCGGCTACAGCAGCAATATTCTCTTCAGAACGGCTACTCCGGGGTCTGCCACGCCTGGCAGCATCTCGTGTTGTGCCAGTCTCTTGGAGGCGAGCGGATAAACGTCGCAGTGTTTCACCAGTAGGCGTTGGACGGCTAGGAAATCTGCGACGAAATTCACGTTGTGCCAAAGTCACCGACCGATTATTGCTCAAATAAATAGTCACCAATATTCCGCGTTCTGGAGCAGTGTAGCGTAACATTGTTTATTAGGGGCCAATCGCAAAATTTATAGCATTTTCTGATAGGAGGATTACTTTTGCGCCACCTTGTATGAATATTTAATAACTATACAAGAAATATTCATACTACCTATCTATGATATTAATATATCTACCGTACTCTTCGCTTTTATCCCATCTAGAGAGCCAGTTATTTTATAATATAATTTATTCCTGTCCAACTAAGCTAAATCTGTTTTTAAACTTTTCGTAGATGTGTTAGGTAGATATTATAGCAGTTCGAGTGCATAAAAATATTTTAAATCCAAAGTAAGTAGCTGTTAGCAAACATTTTGTCGTGCACCAATGTCCCGACGGTCGAAGGAGTCATTCGCTCGTTTGATCCTGAAGTTAATTTCCCACACCACAGCACGTAATTAAGTAGATAAACAGACAAAAAATATATGGAACAAAACCCAAAACATATCGAGAAAAAGAAAACGTAAATATTTTCCAATGGTAAATGAAATGTTGAAGTTTGTACATGATTCAAACGAAATAGGGCGAGGAAGGGTCATAACACTTTATCAGGATTTTTTTTTTTTTTGTTCTTCCTTTTTTTATGGATTTGTCACATCAATATTATAATTCCATTGAATACAGCATTTGAATGGGATTTTTTATGGTTAGAAGTGACGCCATGCAAACTGTACACGCTTTAAAAGAGGGCAATAAAAGCAAGACGGAAGTATTTTATTCTCGATAAGAACTTTGTAACAGGAAAACAACCCAAATAAGAGCAAATATTATATTCATCATCGACGCCTTCTCTTTGAGACGGGTGGAAATGCAAGTTGGGTATGTTTATGTCGTGCTTTTAATAGAGAATTCCAAACAGTCCCTTACTTGTCCGGGGTGTACCTATAGAAGATAAATTGTTTCTTATTTCCAATTTTTTGCGAATTGACACGAAAGGTTTATCTGCGAGACGTTTGATATTCTGTTGGTTGCGTTGCCCGATTGAAAGGTTGTTTGGAACTCCAAAGATCATAGCCATTTGTTTTTGTAATATGGGAGTTCCATATTGTGGTTTTTTTTTTTTTTATTCTAGGTGGGCAATATTTTTGACACTACCAGAACACCGCTGATAGATAGGTTAATCTTGAATAAGACATGTTATTATTATTATTATTTTTTTTTTTTTTGAAATATGCAGTAATCCGTTTTATTTCGTTTTATTTCCTCAAGTAGATATGAATTTAAATAAGAAAATTATGCAAAATAAACGAAAAAATAAACCTTTAAAGCACGAATTTTTGTACATATTTTTTGACGCTTGCACTTAGGGCTTAGTCACAATTCTCCAGTTTATTAGCATGCTTCGTGTAGTGAACTTCACAAATAAAATGTTGTTAAAGTGATTTAAGACCTCAAACATTCCCTTAGCAAATAAAGAACGTTGAACGAATTCATATGGTTTCACATGTGACAATTTAAACTTATGCGAATGAGGTTTGAGATGTTAGAAATCGTTTAGTTTTTCACAAAAAGCAAAATTTTGTATAAATTTTCCTAACTACTCTAAATCTGTACGAGTTCTGCAGGCTTAAGATTTTCGAGAGGTCCGGATCATTAAAACATTTGCTTAAATTAAGTTACCGGCCAGGCACTGACGAATGTTGTGCAATCGATACCTTATTTTGAAGAGACTTCGGGCAGATAGTCGTTAGAATTATTGTGTATGATAAAGATGATACGACCTACCTTACACGCATTGTTTTGTATTAATTGAAATATCTCGGTAAAGTTGCTGGAAAATCAGTTTTTCACAATGTAAGGTTACAAATACGTTATTCCATGTGCTTCAATAATGCATGCTGTTATTTTATTTTGTTTGGCTTGTAACCGAAAATCCCTTTAAGAGTCATTATTGTAGAAAGTGTTGATTATGTTTTTGTTTGTTTGGTTTTACTCTATTTATCCACTTTATTACTAATCAATTAACACCGCAAATTGTTTTTTGCCCCTCAAAATTGTTTTTTTCCAAATCATATGCAAAGCAGTGTATATTGCAGACCCGGATCTGATACTGTCGCGTGGAGAAATAGAATTCACAACTCTTGAAGGCCACTGCAAATAAATCAAAACCGAATTAAAACCTGGGTCTTACAATGCAGCCACTCTTAGTTTTATATTATGAAATTAGACTGCGTATTGATAAAACATAATATAGAAAAAAAAAAAAAAATAACTCGAAATGCATTTATTAGGTGCGTATTGTGCTTTTGTTTTATAATATCAATTTTATGTATACCCCAGCAATAATTTTATTATAGCGCAAAAGAGCTAACAGTTTTCATTTTAATCCTTAAGATTTACAATGAATTTAAAAAATGTAAAAAAAAAATAATTTTAGTACAGAAAAAACAAACTTATACTTAAAACAAAAATATAAATTTAAGTAAACTGTTAGTAAATAACGTTGTGTAATATAACTAGTTTAACTCATATTTAAGAAAAGTTCAAGTAGTATTTTAAACGTAAACTTAAAGTAAATACAGAAATAATTAATCGATAAAATACAATAATTATTATAAATAATAAAATGATTCAATATTACGATTTTTTATTAAAAGTTCAAATTGTGTTTTAAAGTAATGTTATGCTGTAATTATTAAACAAATGGAAATATTGAGTGTTAAACATAAAGACTAATTAAATTGTAAATCAAATAAAGGTACATTTTAAAACGACATAAGGAGAAACTGTTTTATTTGCCTCATAGATAAAGTCACTCTTAAATAATGAATTTTCAAATATGTACCTGACATGTTGTTTAAAGAACGGGCTGACATTCATCAATAAAGGTAAGTAAGTACCTAAATACTATTCGCAGTACCTACACTCGCTTGCTTCAAAGAGCTAGACAAAAATATGTTTGGAATAAAAGTTATTTTTTATACATATAATACATATATATACCTAAGATCTATATTCACTATTTGCATTCTTGTATCATTGTGTTAACATACACGTGCTCATATTCGTAAGGGATTATACCTACCTATATTGTTTTACCAAAATGTTTTCACTTGATTTCTTATTAGGTACTTCTTAAATAAATAAATAAATAAGACTGACTCGTATCCGCCAAACATAATATTGTACTTATGGATTAGGTAATAAGGAGGAAGCATTGTCAATAAATAGAAGTGAATAATGGAAATAAAACCATATATAATAATAGTACATAGGTATCAAGATTCACCACCATATGGGAAAAAGGCATCGAACCACGGTATTCTTATCATACAATAAATCAACACTTTCTCTTTTCATTTATACAAAACATGCATGACTTTGCGCCTTCAAGCCTTCATGGTACTTCAATTTTGGCATAAGCGCTCAATTTAGTTAGACGTTTTATTTTATTTTATTGGTTATCTTTTACCCATTTTGCGCTTTAATTTTTTTTTTTTATCGAAATTTAAAGAAGGCATTGGCTTACATACGCATACGCAAACTATTTTGGATTATAATGTACTTTCTTAAACTCTGCGATCAAGAAAATTATTTATGATTACCTAGGATATATTCAGTTGCGAGTCTTCCTAGAGACTTTAAATATATTCTTGCGTATTCATCTCATATCACCCTCATTAAGCTTATATTGATTTGTATTTCTGATTCGAGGTCTTAAATAGGGACAGTCCAATTGTAAATTTGGTTTTCTATTGTTTTATATTTCTGTTTTGTCCTCGCGTTATTTTACCGACAACTTGAAAGATAATCGCTTCCATTTATTCAAGTGCGGTGTTGAGCACAATTTTTCATCATCATAAAAATACGCTATTCTGCGAAGTCTAGACGTCAACAATCCCTCTTATGCTTTGCTTTTTGTTTATCCTTTCATTTAATGTTGGATAAGACTTTGAGACTTAAGAGTTCTATGCACCAAGATACTGCACACAAAGAGAATATAACAAATCAAGATGAACATCTTTAAAAGAATATACCTACATTTTAATCTCCTAAAAGATGGCATGTGCAGTGCAGTTGGCAGCACATTCACATTGTTAGATTTGCTGAATGGGTAGAAAATAACTCAATAATCATGAATGGGAAGAAAAGTCAAAATATCGTCTCATGACCATTATCTGAATAGTTTGATCTGAATTTAATGATAGATGATTAAGATTGGTAGATTATGGCTGTGTCAAAGGCAGAAACAACGATTTAAAATTAATTTCTGTTATTTCCTCAACAAATGCAGGGAAACTAAAACTTAAATCTTGAAATTAGTGCGATTATTGATCTAAAAAAATGCTAAGAACGATACTGTAAAGACTTTGCTAATTTGCAATAGTAACATTCACAAAACAATATAATGGGTTGGTTGGGATTAGCGAACCTACAAAATGACCTTCGATAGTTTTATATATTTCCACAAAATATGTAATATTAATACTGGAGATGTACTTATGTATGTATATTGTAAGACATTTATATATGAACAATTAGGCATAACTCTGTGAGAATAATTTTATAACAAACCTGAAGCGACTTCTCCAGCATTTACCTACAAATTAAGTAGGTATGAACAATTTCTACTAATTGAAATCAAATGAAAGAACTTATGCGAGAAACAGATTAACACAGCAACAGCAACTTTGACAGAATCTTTAGAACCCATGTATTTTAATTACTTTGAACACATTAGCACAGCAACACCGACAGCGACATCAACGTTAGAGTCAATCCTAAATTCGCTGTTGCTGATGCTGTCGCTTTGTTAATCTGTTTCTCGCATTAAGCTTTTCTTTTTTCTTTTTTTTTGTATTCGTAGCTTGTTTTATTACTTAAATTGAATAAATGTTATTGAACAACCTTATTCGGATCTAAAAAGCCAGATGATGCATAGAAAAAGGCATACATCACCACAACACTCAAACTTAAAATTATGGAAAAAGAAGACTGAATATTTCAAGTAAATTTAGATATTCTTGTCTCTATAGACTATAGGCATGAGTTCATTCCTTTATTTGTGTTTTTTTTTGCCAATCTAATGTGGAAATCAACATCAATAGCCACTTTGGAGGAGACATTATTGCTGGGCACGCCAATCTAGCCTTGGCAAGTGTTCTAAATCTATGTTGTTAAAAGAAGTTTGACTTTTCCTGTTCTAACTTAGTATTCTTATTGTGCCAGCTTTATTATTTTTTCATGAAGTTGGCAGTGAGTACAGATGTCCGTACAGATGAATTTCCTTTATCCGGCTGTATTTGTGTGAATAAGTTCCTATGTGTGGCTGTGTAGGTATATATGGATATATTTAAGCAGGATATCTATTATTTGTCATCCTTGTCCTGTTTTGTTTTTTTCTGGTCACAAGTTTTCTCGCCGACCTCCATATCATCCCCATGGTTGGTTGTTTGGGCTTGCTGTTGCTGCTGCTGTTGAAGTTGTTGCTTTCCGCCAGACTCTTTAACAGTAAATGTCACATAATAGCGTTTATTGCTGTCCAACTTCTCTGATGGCAGTGATATAAGCTGTTTGTTTTTTCCATGTGACAGCTCCAGGGAGACTTTACTCCCACAACTTTGATTGCTGCTTAAAATCTTCGGTAGATAAAAACTTCCAGCTGCGTTTTTTTTGTACGGTCCAAAGCCAAATTTCGGCATTGTGTGATGATTCATCATGGGAACTGTGAAAACACGATTTTTAAGTAGGTATATAAAAAGAGATATGTAACTGAGTGAATAATTATTATACTTTATTTGAGTAAGGGGAGACTTTTGCGGATACATTAATCATTCAAATATGACAAATTGATATTTTACTTATTCTTATATGCGACTATACCAATAAAAACTTTTCCAGCTACTGCAAATTATTTACTCCTGATGAAGATTGATTTAAACAAAATTACAAACAAATGCCAAATCATAGTAAAACAAATTTTACATCGTAGATATGAGAGCATCCACAAAGAACCATTTTTAATTCTATGACGGAGTAGGTATCCTGAAGGCTTATTGGTGTATGTAAAGAAGCACTGCCCATTTGTGAAAGCAGTAAAATCTAGTCATAAGTCGAATGTATCAATTTCAGTAACCCATTCCTACCAAAAGATCCTTAGTCCTGGTATTGTGGGGAAGTTCATTACAGGAGCATTTTGTAATCTCACCTTAAAAAAGTCCGTTTCTCAGAAATTCATACAAGTCAAAAATCTCGCTTTTCATAATATAAAAGTAGTATTATAAAAGGAGGTAGGTATTTAAACAAACATGATTATAGAAACAGGATATTCAACCCAAACCGTATTTACAAATAAATTGAAATTGTAAAATCAATAACAAATATTATGATATAGGTACATGGATACCTGCCTACAAAATCACGTAGTCAATGTCATCCATCTTTACTTGCATATTTATATTAAAGCAATTCGCAGTAAAAACATTCGTATACATCATATATAGTACCTAAAATAAGATGGAATAAATGAAGGGGATAATTGCTGAGGCTGTAGGTTTTGGAGGATGTTTGAAAATAAATTGCGTTTGAATTTTCATGTTTAGGAATAGCTAGAAGAAAACTATGTTTAAAGGTTAGATAATAATTATATACGTAGTATAGTATAACCATCTTTAAATCATTAAAATTCATACCCTACTGTTTTTTGTTAGTATAGCTATTTGAAGCACTTTCCAAACAAACAAATCAATTATGAAATTGTTGAATGCAGCACATTATATTCTAACACAACAACAAAATATTATTGCTCGTTATTTTCGTTTCTGGCGTTCACCTTATGATTATTAGCAGATATTATAGCAGATTCCGGTTTTAACACTTGCATTGAAAATTGTCGATGATATTATTAGATTATAGAATATATTTTTCCATTATCTGCTGTCCGGAGCGGAAGTCTAACCTAATATCTAAGAAAAGTTGTGATTCTCAAGTGCCTTCTAGCTCCTAGCATTGGTATGACTCATCCAAATGAAATAGGAATTTTTTTAATTTATGTACAAAGATTTTATGATATAGGTAAATCATCTTTGTATGTTCGTTATCTTGAAGTCAAACAATAAGCATTAAACTATAAATTTGATACAATTCAAAAAAGTAAAATATTTGATTGAAGCTAGATCCCAGGATTTTCCCAGAGTTCAGTTTAGGAAATTTTGTGTGTGTGTGCGAAGTTGAACTCTGTCGAAGAAAGGCGAGCACGGGCTAGTTAGTATTTACTAAAATTTAAAGGTTTAACGTGGATTATGCAGCTTTCATAATTTCATCGGCCATTCAGTGAGCCTTCATAGTTAAGCTGACTCCCGCTCGAAATCTTGACAGAAAGTCTATATATTAACTCCGCGGAATGAAAAGAGTCGCTTTACGCTTGAACCACGCTGGGAAATATTGAAAACTTATTTCCAAATTAAGTGCTGTGTAGCCCAAACATTGCGTTTTTTTGAAAATAAGTTTTGGCCGAAATGAAGCACCCACCACGCCTGCTTTACGCCGAGCATCTGGGGCTCGGAAAACCCACACGTTATTGTCGAGAAGCCAAGCATCCACAAAGAGTGACAGTTTGGTGCGGATTGTGGAGTGGTGCCATCATTGGACCATTTTTCTTCGAAAATGAGGCTGGGAATAACGTTTCGGTCAATGGTGAGCGTTACAGAGCCATGGTAATCAATTTTTTTTTTTACTGAAATTGAAGAAATGGATTTGGACGATCTCAGGTTCATGTAGGATGGCGCGCCATAACACAATTGATTTTAAGCGCACCATATTGCCAAACCCCTATGAATTTTTTCTTTTGTGGGGAATCCTTAAGGAGCACTTAAGGTCAATATCATCCAAGCAATCCGTGAGCTACAGCCCGAAACCATCAACAGGATCTTTGAAAATTGGAGTGACTGAATGCGCTACTGCTTAGCCAGCCGAAGCAGCCACTTGAACGACGCTGTGTTCCATAATCAATGGGAATGTTTGCTTACTAATAAAGCCAAAATACATGTAAAAAAATTAATTTGGTTAATTTTATTGCATTTAAAAAAAAGAAGATTGTATCTGGCCCACAATTTTTTCTCAATTTTCTCAAGAATGGTGTTGAAAGATCTTGAGAAAATTGTGCGAAACTCATAAGCCAACACCAGAGGCACAATTATCCATAAGTCTGTGCAACTACTTGCATACGCTGACGACATTGACATTGTTGGCAGAACACAGCGAGCTGTGTTTAGTGGTGAATGAGGGTAAAACAAAATATATGCTGTCAACAAGAATTGACACACAACATCGACGAATCGGACAGAACGTCACGACAGACAGTTATAACTTTGAGGTAGTTAGGGACTTTGTCTACCTCGGATCCGCTATTAACTCTGAAAATGACATCACCCCAGAAATCAAGCGAAGAATCACTCTTGCCAACCGCTGTTTCTTTGGCCTAAGACGGCAATTGATTAGTAAGGCCTTGTCAAGAAGCACTAAGGAGATTCTATATAAGACTCTCATCATCCCTGTCCTGCTCTATGGCGCAGAAGCATGGACCCTAGCAAAAACGGATGAGGATCTTCTTGGTCGCTTCGAACGCAAAATTCTTCCAGTGATTTTTGGTCCCGTTTGCGTTGACGGGATTTGGAGGAGAGTTTTAACAGTGAACTCTACGAGCTGTACAGCGACATCGACCTGATCAGAAAAGTACGCATTAGTCGTCTAAGATGGTTAGGACATGTAGAGCGAATGGACACCAACGCTCCGGCCCGGAAAGTCTTCGATTCCAACCCGGAGGGACAACGCATTAGAGGAAGACCTCGCCTTAGGTGGCGCGCGCAAGTGGAAGGGGACCTCAACCGACTTGGAGTGCGCAACTGGAGGCAGTTAGCCAAAGATCGCGCTAACTGGAGAGGTGTATTGGTTGAGGCCCAGGTCCACCCCGTCCTGTAAGTGTATCTGGCCCACCCTGTATGCTACGATATGATAATTGGGCAGCCAAAGTGAGTATGAAGATTTTCCCATTTGTTCCAATGGCTATGGCAACTAGTAAACGGACGTATACGCATTTAATATGTTTCTCACTCCAGAGCACCCTTTTTCTGCTTGTGCAATCCGGACATTCAACCATCCATTAGTACCGACAAGCGACAACAATAAGAGTAGCCATCGTCGAACTTCGAACTGGAGTGTAGTATAACTCATTTGAGACCATATGAGTTGACATGTGTAATAACTTGGTATATTTTTTCTGTAGACCTACCGCCTACCCTGCCATGTGCGGTTTGCATTTTTAAATTATTTTTCAAAAAGCACGAACAAGTTTTTAACTTTACTTTTATTTAAAGTAAATAAAATCTCGAACAGTTTTAAGATCCATAGGTACTTATTTTGAAACTGCGGAACAATATACTTGACAAGCGAAACAAAGCTTTGTCGCACACCATCCTTGCAGATAAAAATTACTTTCGGAAATTTAATTTTTAATAATCGGCTTAAGATCCCTCCAAAACCTCACCGATTACCACTTCAGTTGAAACTCACTTTCAACGTTTGACTATGGCAATGGCAAAAACTTTTCATAGATAGGTGTGTACACTTTTACAGTGTACCTACTTGCCTTTTGTGTACGAAAGTACACCGAATGGAGATGTTCATAACAACCATCTGAGTAATTTCATTTTTGCTTTCTAAGAAACTTACGGAACACACAAATACTTATATTACTCAAGTTATGAAGTACACATTCCAAAGTAAAAAGGCGAGAAAAAAGTCTGCAAAAAGGAAATAACATTAAAATGAAGTCTTCGCCCATTACCTCCTCTGAATTCCTGAGGACTGCTCGCTGAAAGGTGACGTAGTCACTATAAAGCTGTCACTTCGTATATTGTGGGTGGTAAGGGGTAGTGCACTCAACGATGAAATATTACTATTTTTCTGTAAGATATCAACCTTCCCGGGTGTCATCCGGAGAGTTTTATCTTTCTCCATTTCGCGTAAATTGAAGATAACTTTCCGTAGCACTTAAGTGTGACTTTGAAGCGAAAGCTCTCCCACATAGAATAGTAGTTGTAACAAATAATCCCGCGATTGCTTCCTTCAAAGCTAAGGGACTGCAATAGAAGGGTGCAGGAGCAGATGTCTAGAAGACAAGCTTTGACTTGCCACTATTTCCGTAAATCCGTTTTTAACAAGCTACAAGTTTTATAAAGAAGAACTGGTGTCAGTGTGACCAATTCAATATTTGAAATCATGCTAATTTCAGCAGTGTAGCATGATTTTTTTATATAAAAAAAGTGCTAAAAATAATGAAGAATATTTTTTTTTTTTTAAATCAAAACCTGCTAAAAACTCAAAAAATTAAAAAAAAACAGTTTTTCAAGAAAAAAAAGATATCTATATATATAATAAAAATAAGTTTTATTGTGTTTGTCGCCAATGTTCTCTGTAATGCGTGAACCGATTTGGGCTTTCGAAATATAAGATTTTTAATGTTTTTTTTTAAAGCGTTTTATCTTATATATAAAAATCACGTGTCACAGGTTGCTCCGCGATGGAATCGTGAACTACTGAACCGATTTTAATTAAATTTTGCACACAGTTTGATCTAACTTGAGAGATAGGATAGTAAAGGGTTTTTCAATAAAGGCACTACAAAAGTTTTTTTAAATAAAACAAAAACGGTTTTAGATGTTCCTGTGAAAGTACGTTCGATGCCATTATGTTTGGATATTGACTCGATTTCTTTTGCATGGCCACCACGGGCACACTTGACTTGACGTAGCCCCATAGGAAATAGTCTAACGGCGTCAAATCGCACGACCGAGGCGGCCAAGCGACTGGACCATTTCGTGAGATAACACGTTCTCCAAACTTGGTTTCCAATAAATTGATTGTAACATTCGCTGTGTGAATTGTGGCGCCGTCCTGTTGGAACCACATGTCCTCCAAGTCCATATCAAAATATATTCGGTTATCATTAAACGGTAGCGATTCCCATTCACAGTAACGTGCCGGTCTTGATCGTCACGGAAGAAGTACGGCCCAATGCCGCCGCCGGCCCACAAACCACACCAAACCGTATTTTTTTCGGGATGCAATGATGACTCATGGCGTACGTGTGGATTGCTGACTGACCAATACCGCATATTTTGTTTATTGACGAAGCCATTCAGCCAGAAATGAGCCTCATCGCTGAAGATGATTTTTCGATGAAAATCCGAATCATTTTCAAGTTGTTGCTCAGCCCAATTCACGAACATACGACGCTTCTGGTGGTCAAGCAGCTTCAGTTCTTGCGTCAGTTTAATGTTGGAAGGATGTAGGCCAAGATCTTTTCGCAAAATTCGCCACAACGACGTTACAGAGATGCCCAACGCTTGAGAACGACGTGTGAGAGACACATTTGGGCTTTCTTCAACTGAAGCCTCAGCGGCAGCAATATTCTTGACACTACGGGCAAAGGTCTCACTGGCACGGAAACATTTTGTACTGTGGATTTAAATTTTTCCACGAGACGCTCAATTGTTGATCTGCTAGGACGATTATGACGACCATAAATTGGACGTAGCCTTCTTAACTTTGAGGCCACTGACTCCGAATTTCGGTAGTAAAATTTAATGATTTCGACTCGTTGTTGGCTCGTATGTCTTTCCATCATGAAATGGCAAACCTTACTGAAGAGAAATGTCAAAAGAGCGGCAAGAAGTTCGGCGTCGTGTGCTGTCCCTTTCGCTTTACTTTGGTAGCGTCCCTATTTAAAAACCCTTTATATACCTCAATTTATAGTCGCATAATTTTTTTATTACAAATTATTTGTTTATTATTTAACAAAGAGTTATAATTATAGGTATATATAATTCCTTCGGGGTGAAATTCGATGACGTTATAATCGCTGGGTCGATTTTCACCATTTTTTTGTATTTCGAACTTAAAATATAAGATACGATGGACTCGATGTACCTAAGTGGTTGATAGGAAAACTGGTTGTGGACCCTCCCAAAAAAAAAAAAAAAATTCAAACCACCTTAGCCACAGCAACGCGTGGCTGGGTCTTCTAGTATTTTACAAAAATATCATCACATCAAAATCACTTCGTGACGCTTAATGATTACGTAAGAAAAATAATGAACTAACAAATGTTAAATAAAAATAAATATTATCATTATTAGTTTTAAAGTAAATTAATATTTTTGGGCTTCGTTTAGAGCCTCCTCAAAAACATCGCACATATCTTTTTCTCCTTCATGTGGAAAATAACATTTTGTTACTCCGACTTATTTTATAATTTTTTTCAGGAATGGTAAGACTGTAAGACTAAGACACACTTCTGACAAATTATCTCTCATTAGAAGAATACTGTTAAGCATTTATATTTTCATTCTATTTCTCCATTGATCTTTCATCAAATTCATGAAGCTAAAAACTCTTTCAACAGCAGCATTATAATGAATTTGTTGAATGGCTGTGTTCACTGTCAAATGAGGATTGTAATGGCTTGGTCACACTAAGGTTCGACTGCTTTGATTTTATTTTATTATGTTAATGCATAAATTGGCTAAACCAAAATCCTGCTTATTTTTCCTGCTACAGCATGAAATCATGCTAAAAAATGCTGGCATGATTTGCAAAAAAAAAAAAAATAGAAATATGCTAAATCGGTCACACTGACTGGTGTGTTGTTTCGAGCAAAACGTAATAAAATCATGCTAAAGTTTCGCCTTTGATTTCTTTCAACGGAGGGTATAGTGTGTTCTACCTACTTGTTCTCATATCATTGCTTTGCGTTGGAGTATAACTAACTTCCTTTTCTATGATCATTTTATTTTATTTTTTTTATATAGAAACCCCTACCCAACTGACTTGTCTAAAACTTTGGGGAAATAGTAGTTAAATTCCTTTCATCATTAGGTGAAGGCACCTACATATATATATCAGCGAGATTTTTAAAAATGCATTACCTTATAACTTTTTATGTAATATCAAGTTGCAGGGAATTTTCTTTCACTTCCCATGTTCATAAGGAACTGTTGAAAAGAGAGGTGCATTTTTATATCTACGTCATATTACCCGTGAAAGCATTTTAAAGTAAACAAAAGATCATTACAAACCCAAAATTCCACGGTTTTATTAGTAATGATTTACCTCCATTTCAGATTCAATAAAAGAGAAATTTGAAAGGATGATAATATGATTTATTGTTTGTTTTTATTCCGTCTAAAAAAAAGCTTATCTATGACAGAGCTTAATCTGGTGGTAAAAACGTTGAGTGACTCTTGGGTTTTTTCAACCATTGGTAAGATAACGAGTTAAATTTATTGAAATATGTTCGTAAAATGGGGCGAATAAAGTTTAAATACTATTTTATTAGCCATTTAAAGGTGGTAAACTAAATACTACTGTCTCTTCCATATGACTTTGACTTATTCAAACGAATGTACATACTCAAATTGTAGATATAATATTTAATTACTACTACGCCTACGATAAATGAATTAAGGAATAAACTTAATCAACTTAATCGAAACCCAGAACTAGCAAAATTAAAGGGAAGCGTTGAAATTTCTGTATTTCTTTCACATGTTCCTGTACCACGTGACTACATGCCCCAATCGAAAGTGTTTACTTTTGACATTACGTAAGCTCATATAAAGGAATTTGGGGATTAGATATATAATATATGTATAATTTATGAGCTGATGCTTAGTGGTTAAAGAAAGAGCACATGGTGTAAGCTAACATTATTAATTTGATAGAATATGTAGAGGAAACAGGAAAGGCACATTTCTAGATGTAGTTTTATTAGATGTGGGTAGTTCGAGGACTTTGGAGGTTGTTGCAAAGAAGTTTCTACAAATAATGACAAGTTTGAATATAATAATACTGCAAATATCAATTAGCGTATCAAGTACTAGATACGTTCAGGTATGTGTTATTATTTAACGTTAGTAATGGATAAAATAAACAGCCGCTGTCAATATAATGAATAAAGCAGTACCCATTAAAGCTCCAACTTCCGAGTATGACAACAGGCCAACCCACCAAATGATGTGCTGCACGGAGTTGTTTTTGTTGCTAAGGATTGATTTCATTATTAAATCACTACAAAATGTCATCCGAAAGTGAGAAAGCATATAATTATAACAATTCCAGTAATAGGTTGCATTTCATTCTCTACAGGAGCAATACTCATGCAACATGCATAAACTTTATAGCGTGCGCCTTTTTGCTCTCAAGTTCCCTCAAAGTATAGTATCACCTAATGTTCAACGCCAAATGAAAGTACATCTACATATAGATATAGACATAGACATAGACATAGTGAAAGATATGGCCCATTATGCAACTTTATACAAATGAAAAATCAACAAAATAGCATAAAAACAGCCTCTTCAGAATCATCTCATTAAGGCTGTACGAGAACATGTTGTACTTATGTTTCTATCGTTATTTAAAGACATACTATACTTGAAAAAGACAAACAGACACCCTAATTATACAATCTGTTTTTTTCTGTCTTTTACACCTAGATATAAGCCTTTAGCAAAGTACTATGGCTTGTTTCTCTTAAAGAAAATGAAAATCCTGAAAATGCCTGAATCCGAATGCCTTGGAATAGTTTTCACAAAATGGATTACTAACTTTCTCACACACGCTCTTACACAAAATAAAGCCAAACCATTTACACTACACTATTCTTCAACTACTTACTGTACGCCGCACATGGGATCCCAGTGTAAGCATGAGCAGCATGCAAACATCTGTGAGTTTTAGTGGTACACTGCAAGGCCTTTTCATATGCATTATAGTCTGGACTAAGCCTTCGCTCCGCCTACGGGCATTATTAAAGAATGAAAAACATTAAAAATATAATCTTAAGTTGAGTATATGCACTTACTTCCTCATAGACGTCATTTATGTTTTGAAAATTAAACGTTCCCGGCCTTTGAAGTGTCTTAAGAGTTTCATATAAAAACAGTTCAAAATTTTTAAAAGTATATTCGCTGTAGCTGTACCGCCTTAGTGTTGTACCAGTTTCGCCTCCCAAGGCAATGCACGACTTGTGATATTCGTCAACAGCACGCTTCACCAAAACAGCTTCGTTCAACTTATTCGAACGTATTTGTAGGCTCTTGAGCTCCAGCAGATGCTGAAATATTTTCCTCTCCATGTAATATCTATGAATGGGAGAATAAATCGAGAAAATAATAATAATAATCGACAAAAAAAAAAAAAAAAAAAAACGATTGAAAATTCAAAGAATAAAGGAGTGCTAAAGACATTTCCATAAAGTAGCTTCAGAACATTTTGTTCATCTTTGCCTTTTTTGTATTTACATCCATGGAAACAAATAAGAATAATAAAGTAAATTGTCATTTTATTTTTTGACTAAGGACAATGGATACACCCCCACCACTTGTATGTATATTTGTACTCTCTCTAAGAAAGTGAAATGAATGAGTTGGATGCTCAATGCTCAGCTTTTGTTGGTAATCTATTGACTTTTGTAAGAAGCGTTTTCTCGTGTGCTTTGTAGAAAAAAAGTGCAAGTCATTTTGAATCCGTACCGTAACGATGAGTGTAATAATAAAGGAACATTTTTTACATTTACATTTTTTTGTAGAACAAAAATGGAATTTGTGTTTGAGTTGGAATTGATTAAAACAGCCGTCCAGCATGGGAAGCCTTTGAAAAGGTTCTTCAAATCTGGTTGGACATACAACTTATTTTAGCGATTATTATCTAGGCGTCGTAATCAAAAGAAAATTTCCACATATATATATATATAAATAAATGGATCGTGGTGTGTTCGGATGCTTAAAACTTGCAAACGACTGGACCATATTGGAAAAGTCGGAAAATTCTTATTATTATTAATATTATTTGTTCTTCCTGATGATATCTACGATAGATATGAAATATGTCATTGCCAATCTTATCAATTTCTGGGTGATATTATTAATTTTGAGTCCATTGTTTTTGTTTGTCGGCGAAAACCAAACTCAATTTCCAATGGAATAGATCTGTAATCGATTTGTTTTGTCTTTCCAAATTTCATTTGCATCTTTTTCATTAGTTTGCTATTTCAAAAGTTAATTATTGATCAGTAACAACTTTATGTGCAATACCTACGCAGGATGGCGCATAAATGATCGGTAGAAGCACTCGAAAGAAAAATGAAAGATTTGCGCAACAATAATCGTCGGTGGCGCTTTGTTGGCGGCCGACATCCGACAAACACTTCCCCTGATTCCGAAGTCAACAGAGGCGGATGAATTAAACGCATGTCTCAAGTCATCGTATTTGTGGCGATACGTGAAAACCATTTCATTGAGTGTGAATATATACGAGTGTTCCTGCAACATACTTCACATTGCAAATAAAGCATGGTGAATGGACTACAAAGAGATGTTTTTTATGATGACTTTACGAGTAGTATCTAAAGCATTCGACAAAGTCAATCATGGTATTCTGTTAAGAAACCCGCGGAATATTATGGATTTCCTCAATGGATCGGTTCGTATCTATCTGGATACTTAAAATGTAAAACTAAATGGTTCTTTGTCAAAATAATATCGGTGTCTATTTTGGAGTCCGTCAAGGTAGCCACATTGGTGCAATCCCATTCCTGTTATTTATCAGCGATTAGCTTCAAAATGTTCAATAGGTTAAGATCGGGAGACTGAACTGGCCATTTTAAAACTGATACTCATAATAACATTCTAAGCACGATTTTGCCAATCGAGAAGTATGCTTGGGATCGTTGTCGTGCATAAAACGCAACGTTTCTTGCGGTTCCAAATGTTTCAAAATAGCAAATTGCATTGTAAACGAACTATCTGGAACAGCCTATTAAATTTTTTATTTCTAAACCAGTTTTTCCTTAAGATTTCATCTCAACAATCAACTTTTTTTTCATCCGTAGTACAATGTGGTCCTTTTTCCATATCTAAGGTATATGACAAAAAAAAAGTATTTTGTAAACAATTAAATACTTAGTTAACACGATCCGACACGTAGAGGTTCTTACTGTATCAGCACTTTCTCACGATACTTCGAGTGCAACGTCTGGACATCGGATACTCGCACACGCGCTGGATTGATTTGGCAACTCAGCGGATTGGGCATAGCATAGGTGCCTACCTGCTTTTGTGGCACCATAGTTTAAGTTAGTTTAAGTAGGCAGCGGAACTGTAAAGTTGATTTGAATATAATATACCTTTTATAACGTAGAACCGGTTTTTGATTTAATACGAACAAGTTGGGCCAACCCACAAAGGTTGGTGTTCGGTTTTTTTTCAGTGTCCTCGGCAGGACATCTTTAACTTACTTACCTTACGAATTCAAGGTCCAAACAAAACAAAATATTTGAAAAAGTTTACTTATTTTTAAGAAAGCTAATTATATGACCAGGCTTTAGCAATTTTAATTCACAACTATTCGCTCTTACCATTAGTATTATATTAAAAACCTAGTAATTGTAACGGATCTATTTTCTCAAATAGTCATGCTACATGCTACATGCTACATTTACATCAAACTAGAAAATCCGTTACTTTAAGATAAGACATCAAGTTTGTATGTAATTCAACAAACGAGAAGGAAAGTGTGCTATTTATATATGTGCTATGTATATATATGTATACATGATATATAATATATATTTATATCCACACTATATTATTTCTTTGCGAGAAAATTGGGTAAAAACGCGGTCTCCGAAACCACTCAACCGATTTTAATGAAATTTCCTGGGTGTGTATCTTTGGTTACAGTTTAAAAGATGGGATTGTTTTGGACCCGATTGGTGGCGCTGTTGTCGATCTCCTAAGCCACTCAACCGATTTCAATGAAATTTTTTGGTTGTGTATGATTCGATACAGTTTCAAAGATAGGACTATTTTAGTATGGTTCTACTTTTAAAATAGGATAGTTTTAGACCCGTTAGGACTGGTGTCCGTATTTGTTGCACTGATATCTCGGAAATGGATCGTGCTTGGTGGATTCGTTTTGGCCCAAGGAAGGTAATATGCTTTTTGTCGTGAAAATAAAAGTTTAAGGGCAAGAGATTGGGGATAGAACTTTGTATGAAGAAACGGGTAGTATCACTTCCACTACAACAGAAATTATTTAAAATTTAAATTATTTTGATGTTCCGGGCTATCGCTATACAATTTAAAATTGAAAGTCGGCTCAATTATAATTTTGTTTCGGAACCTCAATCCAATGAAATTTTATAGTGGATCGCGTTTGACTGGGTTGTTAAGAGTCTCAAAACAAATGCCATGCAAGCGACGATTATGTGTGGAAAATTCAAAGGCAAACATTCTTAATCCTGTGGATTCCCTTAATCAGAACGATTTTCCATTCGTTTTTAAGCGTATCAATTTCCCGTTTCGCTATGACTATGGAATTTTGTGGAATTAATCTTGAATTCCCATGTTCCTCATAAAGTCAATTGTATGTTGGATGTGGCGTAACCCTCCGCTTTATACCTACGTCGTGTACCGTAAAGAAAATTAGTGAAAAAACGCAAGGTTGACCGACACGTATCACCATTCGCCATCATAATTTAATCAAACTGAAAATATATAATAATTCATGTTTTTCTTCCCACGTCTTATTTACAACTAAAACTTTTAATTATGAAGCATGTGCCTTTTACATCAAACCAAATATAAGTTTAAGAAAGTAAGTGCATCCAAAAGATAAGAATAGGTACTCTTTGGAGCTTGTATTATTTCAATCTCAGATTTATCCCAACTATATGAACTTATTAACATTACAGCCCACATAAATACATATGGTATAAATTCATGCGAAGTTCCAACAACCGATATCATATAAATATATATACTTCCTCAATACTCAAACATGAATACAGTGTTCAAATCCACTTCGCATTATCTGCCCAACCACCACTTTCCGAAACGTAGGTATCCACAACCCACAAAGTATCCAACTCCAACGCCACGGAAAATATACCTATATATTTTTGTGTGTACATACATTCGTAAAAGAAAGATGGTCTTATCCGCATTCTGGTAACACAACATGGACGATATTCTTCGCACTCGCAAAATTCGCAGTGAATTTTTATTACATTTTTGCTAAAAATCATCATACTATACTGACTATGCTTCGGTACTCTGTCGTCCCTTACATTGTTGTAATTTTAGGAATTTTCCTCTCAATAAAGTAGTAGTACTGCGAAGTGGGCGGTTATACGGATGTTTATATAAAAATCGATTTAAATTTCTTGCAAACTATATATGTATGTATCTACAATTCTACATCTTCATTAACCAAATGATGTCGACGTTATTGAGGAGTGTCAAATGAGATTTACGCCAGATTGACCAATGACTAGCTAAATTTTCGCTGTTAGCCAATTGATGGGATATTTGTACAGATTCGAGATACACTGCAAATATATTTGTCAACTCAATCTCAACGAAATAGGGATGGCATTTGCAATACAGAGCAAGTATATTATTGAAAAATATTTTATATTATTTATATGTATACTAGCTGACCCGGCGAACTTCGTTCCGCCCGAATTCGTTAATGTAATGAAAATTTTAATTCCGAGCGTGCACAATGCACTTACTACTTTTATGTACCTAATTCGGTCAATTCAAATTTTGTATTCAAAAGTTTTATTAAATACAATAGAAATAATTGAAGTAGGTATAGCAATGTCATTTTGTTTCAATCAAACCGCAATGACCATGTGAGAAACGTGGGAATTCAAGATTGATGCCACATATGCACAAATATCCTTGCAAGAATTTATTTGTCAATTCAAGACGTTAAAATATGAATGGTGGAAATAAGTGGAATCCGCGGAATAAGAACATCTTCGCCTTTGAATTTTCCAATAAAAATCGTTGCTTGAATAATATTTGATATTAAATTCTTCACAATCAAACGCGTACCGTTACAAAGTTTTGGTGCATTTAGGTTGCGTTTTCATCCAGTCGACTGATTTGTATGAATGCAACTCACCAGCGATTTGGTTTTGAATGACTGGTCAACATAATTCTGGGCGATATTCGGGAAAACATTCATGATTAGTTTTTCCGGGTCGTTGTAAGGCTGCAAAAATTTCTCGGAAACTCAATCAGGCTGGTGATTAAGTTGCCCATTGCCCATCACCAACAATTGCCTGGAGAACTCTGCAGCGGACTGGTCATTTTGTAAAGAAACTCGCATGTTTGTTGTCAAACGCAATTTCTTCACGTATCGCCATAAAGAATTCATCTGCCGGAATTGATCTCGAAATGACGGGCAGCGTTTGACGAAAATCGCCTGATAGCAAGATTATTGCTCCACCGATAGGTCGGTTATCATTACGTAAACGATTCAGGGCCTCCAATGCGCGTTTGTAAGCCATTGTGCATTCGTCCATATGATAATCTTACATTGCTGCAGTACTTTCGCCATCGAAGTGTTCTTTGAAATGTTGCAGGTAGGTTCTTCATCCACTTGCAGATTGAATGGCAATTTCAATGCTATTCGACCGACTTCTAACAAAGTAGCCGCTATCCCAGAAGACGCTAGGGCCAAAGCGATCTCAGAACTCGAACGAATTGTAGCCAAAGTCAGTGAATTTAGGAATGTATTTCCAATTCCACCGAGCGCATCAAGGAAGAAAATTCAGTCATTTTCGTTATCGACTGCTTGCATCAATTCATCGTACACTTTCTTTTATTTTTGATTCAACATTGGCACATTTGTTCGAACAGCTTGACTCAATGCGATTCGATCGAAGTCCATTTCTAGCTCTTCTCTATTAAATCCGTCTTGCATTGAACGATTTGGCTGTGGCATCCCAATTTGCACAACAAATTGCCACTCCTGAGCAGACACATATCCTCGATCAAAATCAAAGCTTTGTTGCGCATTTCATCTGACATCTCCAGTTCATTATCCGATGTCACAGTGCGAATTCGATGCAAAAATATCGTCGGCCATAATATCACCTTTGCATAATCAAAGTATCTACTTCATTTCAAAAAGTTACTTAATGTAACATACTAAACATAATTTATTAGAAGAAACTTTTTAGGTATATTTAAAAAAAACAAAAAAATCAAAATTGTTGACAACAACAATTTGCTTGGAAAATAATTAAAATAATTGACAATTATTTGAAGTGTCACTACTCGATTTCTATCCAGCTTCTTTTTTTTTAAAGTGTATTTCCCCATACAAACTTTCATAAGCCTCTTTCACCCCATCAAAGTTTTGTTTTCTCGACAAAAAGTAAATATAAACCTGATATACAGCAATACGAACAAAACAAAAACAGAATTATGAAAATCGTGCCAGGAGTTATCGAGTTACATCATCATCGAGTTGCAGCCCGAAAGAATTATATATATAGAAGATGACAGCTACATACTTAAGGGTGATTTAATCGCTGGCAATATATAATTTGTATGTTATAGCCTTATTAGCCGGTATAGAAAGTATTGTCGTCATAAATAATAATCATTTTTAATCTACATTCTAAACATTTTGTAGATCACAGTGGGTAGGTTTTTTTTTTTTTTTTTTTTTTTTTATAATAAACACGCGCTAAAGAGGTTGTGACTACTCTTATGGTGTAGTTTGAAGTACACAGCGCGGGCGTTAAGGAAATTGGGATAGAGAAGATAGGAGATTCCGATGCACATTGGTTTTAAATGTCTGTAAATTGCACCGAGGGGGAAAGACAGAGCCGGGCAAGGCATTCCACATTCGTGTTGTACGGCTTATGAAAGAATCTCTATATTTCAGAGTACGACCGAAAATAGGCTGAAGGGTAAACTGATGGGCATTCCTGGCTTGGCGAGTATTGCGGTTGAATTGTTGAAGGGGTGGAATGCAGCTGGCAATTTCATTTGAGCACTGTTTGTGGAAATAGCGATAAAACAATGAGAGACTTGTTACATTTCTGCGATGTTCGAGCGAATTTATAGAATTCGCTATATTTATGTCTCCAATGAGTTTTAAGGCACGATTTTGTATCCTATCCAGGAGGTGCAGCAAGGTTTTAGGGGCACCAGACCAGATATGAGAGTTGTACTCAAGTTTGGGGCGAATGAACGCCTTGTATATGGTAGCCAGATCAGAAGGGGTAAAATATTTCTTGCACCTTTTTAGGAAACCTAGACATTTCGCAGCGTTCTTGGCGACTTCGTGAATGTGGTCGTTCCAACGGAGTTTGTCGTGGACACACATACCGAGAATGGAAAGTCTTTCGGTTTCGGCGATGCAAGTGCCATTCATGGATAATGGCTGAGAATTCTGGTTTCGCTTTAATGACAACAGACAGCATTGTGTTTTGGAAGCATTAAATTCCACTCTATTGGCTAAACCCCATTTTATAATGCTGTCAAGATCGGAATTTAATGAGCTTAACATACGTTGCCGTTCCAGTTCTACGGCCGAAGAGCAGGGACGTGAGTCCTGGAATGAATATGAGAAGCTGAGGGTGCTGTCATCAGCGAAGGAGTGGATTGGATTAGAGGTAGCAGACAGGAGATCATTTATGAAAATGAGAAAGAGAGTCGGAGACAAAACGGAGCCTTGGGGAACACCAGCATTTATATGGTGAATTTCAGACTTGAAGCCATCCAATACAACTTGAATTGAACGGCCCGAGAGGTAGTTTCTAATCCATTGAAGAAGAGACGCATCGATCCCATATGCACGCATTTTCGATAAAAGAGCTTGGTGCCAAACTCTGTCAAATGCCTTTGAAATATCAAGCGCAACAATCTTTGTTTCACCAGAGTGATGTAGAGATTGGTTCCACTTTTCGGTGAGATAAGCCATCAAATCACCAGTGGATCTGTTGCCACGAAAACCATACTGCCGGTCATTAAAGAGTTTTCGTGATTCAAGATATTTCATGAGCTTACGATTTATAAGCGTTTCCATGACCTTAGAAAGAACGGATGTAAGTGCTATGGGTCGGTAGTTGGAGGGAGAAGAAGATTCGCCTTTTTTGGGGACGGGCTGGACAAATGCTGTTTTCCATCTTCTCGGGAAGAGTCCAGAAGAATAGGACAGATGGAAAAGCTTACGCAGTGGTTTTGCCAGCGTGGAAGAACACCTCTTCAGAACAATTGGGGAAATGCAATCTGGACCAGCGGATTTGTTTATGTTGAGATCATTAAGTACTCTTGCCACTGTACGAGTGCGAAAATGGATTTGTCCCATGGTGTATTCGACGCTCTCAAGTACAGGTAGAGGCAAAGCGCAATCTGGGAGCATTGAGCTGGCTGCAAAATGTGCAGCAAGCAGATTCGCTTTGTCTAGAGAGTTGACAGCTGGAATGTCATTGTAAATGAGCGTTGGGATCGAAGATGTGGCCGAATTCTTTATATTTTTTACAAAAGACCAAAAGTTTTTACTACCCTTGGGACATTGTAGTATTTTTTGCCTCAACTTTTGGTCATACGAGAATTTAACACGCTTGATAGTGGTATTGCAGTCATTTCTGGCTCGCTTGAACTTTTTTCGGTTTTCCTCAGATGGGTTGGCCTTATATGACCGAAAACTTAACTCCTTTTGTCTGATAGCCTCTTTACAGCTCGAGTCGTACCACGCATTTTCTTTCGGTGTGATACTCTTTATCCTGTTAGGAATAAAGGATTTCATACCTAAGGTGATAATACTGGACACCATATCAGCGGCGGCATCCACGTCGTTATCGAGGAAGCATAACGACCAGTTAAAACTCTTAAAGAAGTTGTTAAGTCCGCTCCAGTTGGCTTTCTCGTATTGCCATACGGTTCTTTTCGGAGATTTTTCTTTAACTGTGTGGTTGGAGTACGAGAAATTAGCTGATATGATGCAGTGGTCCGACGAGCCTAAAGGCGATAGTACTTCTAAAGAGTATTTATCAGGGTGGGAGGTAAGAAACAAGTCCAGAGTGTTGGCATTCTGACCGTCAATATCAGGTACGCGTGTTGGCTCATTTACAAGCTGGGTTAATTGGTTTACCTCAGCGAAGATCTGAACATAAATTCCTTCGGGTGTTGTCTGTCCAGTATGTCGAAGCCAGTTAGAATTGTGAATATTGAAATCGCCCGCAATGACGATTTCAGTATTAGGATACAGGGAGACAATTCTTGTAATGGAGTCAGACAGCGCATCAAACTCGTTAAAAGTCGAGTTGCTATCTAGATTAGGGCTTCTGTAGATGAAACAATAATGAATGATTTGCCTACGGATGTGGAATTTCAGCCATATGAAATTAAATTCCGAATTGGAACATTGGCCATAAGAACCTGGAGTTTGGTAGGCAATATCATCACGTACGTAGATGGCGAGACCGCGGTGGAGAAAGAATAAAGGCACTAAACGATACCCAGGTAGATCAAATTCCGATTTATCAGAATTTACACCCACCTGGGTCTCGCTCAGTGCCAAAACAGCTGGTTTATATTTAGTAATGTGGGCGTACACCGAGAAAAGATTCGATCGTAGCCCACGAATGTTGCACATGTCAACCCTAAAATTCCCCATCAATACAAAAAACAGACACCAAAAACACAACTCCGACGCTACTATTAAGGTATTTTTAAATGGAAAATTTCGCCATTGTGAGTTCGTAAATTCTAAACAATATACGTCTCATATGCGGAATATCCCTCAATCGTCCATGCACTTGCAGGTTAATAGCGTAACTTGCTATGGCAATTTGACGCCAAATAAACATGGTAGGTACTTCTATCAGCAGTACTGTTATAATATTTGAAGTGTTGCCCCAGGGAAAAAGCGAAAAGAAATAACAAATAAGTATGTCATATACGGATACCAAAATTGTTTTAATCCAATTTCCAAATTGCAACAGTTTCTGTTTTGTCCCTGCTCTCTGCACTTTTCCACTCTGCCTGAATTGGTATTATATAAAGACCAAAAAAAAAACCTCGAGCATCAGAACATTATAAGAGAAAAAAAAAAAAACACACTCCTGCAATTGAATTAACGCGTTAAGGTGCTATAATGCTATGATAGTTATTACTAGAATAGAACAGCGATTACCTGTGCGGCTTTGCTCTCGCTGTTTTTAGTTACCTACCGGATTCTATCTGTGTACTGTGTTTTCTAATATGCTTTTCACACCGCAGCGAAAACCGTGTTTTCGCCGAGAACTCGAAATTGCATTTAGGTACACCGAACAAAACCAAGTTTTCGTTTGAATTTCTATCAGCTGTGAGACACAGACACTCAGACAGTCGTGTAACTTCTGTGTAAACTATTTTGCTTACACATTTCGATCGCATTAAAAAACAAATAAAATTAATTCAGAGCATTTAAAAATAATATCAGCCCATCAATTAGTGTGAAAAATGATTTTAAGTTGTGACTTGTGACATTTGTTCGGTCAGCTGCTCTGCTGAATGGTGCAAAATCCAAAATGTGTGTTTGTTTCAACAACGAAACGATTGGAAGTCGTTTTCGTGGTATTTTCGTGGAAAACGACTTTAAACGACTCATTTTGAAAACTGAAATATGTATGGGAAAACTTCTGTTTTCGCTGAAGTTTTCGAGTGTTTGCCAGAAAACCAGGTTTTCGGCGGCGCAGGGACATAAGTCCCAATTTTTAATTTTGGGACTTATAACCCACTTGAGTGAGACATATATCCCAAATTCGATTTGGGACTTATGTCCCACACTATCGGGACATAAGTCCCAAATAAAAATGTTGGGCCTTATGTCCCACCCAACGATTTTTTTTTTTTTGATAAGCTTACAGATTTGCCCAGAAGAAAGTCAAACGCAATTACTTAAAATTACAAAAAAAAAAAAGCAATGAGTTTACTAACAATTTGTGGAACACAATGCAAGCATTTCAGTAGTTGGTTTCTTAGTTAGTCCAGTTTTTAATATTATGAGCTACTTTCGTGGAAATGGAAAGTGAGACTATAATCACTACAAATGTTATGTAAGGGCTCAGACTTTGCATCGTGCGCGAAAAGAAACTTATAAAATTTTTCAAACCCTAAACTTTTATAAGCTTATTTCTCAAACGAAAGAAATTTTGTTAATACATTTTCTCATATCCTTAAAAGAAAATATAAAACTCTAGTTTTTGAGAATTTAAGAAAATAAAATTAAAATATTTGGTTAGATTCTATTTTTGGTTTGTTCCAAACTGTTAGTTTAATTTTCTAAATTATTAAGAACAATTATTGTGGGTGTGTGTAGTGGAAAAATTGGTTGGATGCCTAATGGATTTCACAATATATTGCTAACAATATATTGCTAACTATCTTCAGCAAAACAATTTTGGGACTTATGTCCCAAATCGAATTTGGGATTTATGTCTCACTCAAGTGGGTTATAAGTCCCAAAATTAAAAATTGGGAGTTATGTCCCGGGGACTTATGTCCCCGCGCCGTTTTCGTTTTTGTGAATAGCCTATAAGAGGAGTAGGAAGCAGTGTTGTACAGCACTAATTTCAAATAAATTCGATTAAACACAATATTTTTCCCATAATGGCTTTGAAGGGAACCAATGAGTTTACTCTAAAATTTAAACCATAATTTGATGAATCTTTAAGCAACTGGGAATTTGATTAAATATTAGTAGATTTATATCAACGACCACTTCAAACCAAGCTACAAAATGAAATAATAAACAACCCGCAATGCAGTAAACATGCTTCGTACTTACAGTGTACATAGTTTCATAACTCGCATACCGCTTACCTACCAGGATGAAATTTCCAATCTAAAACTAAGCGGATTCGAAATACCTGTACAACTACAAAGACATATAGGCAGAGCAATTGCTAAAATCCTGTGCAGTGGGTTTCATTAGGCCAAAAAACAATTTGAAAATATAAAATAGCAAATATCCGCAAACCAACCACGGACAGACAATCTGAATGAATTCCGGAATAATGTTCCCAAAATTTAAAATTAATTAGACTTTATTAGTTTGGATAGAATTTTGTTCTACTTTGATTGTGCATAGTGACGGCAAGAATTCTATCTGTTCGTGCAATTCGCACAATCCAAGTAATGGGCTTAGTATTTAGGGAAATGATTTTAATTAATACATCTATAACAAGAGAATTGGAAATTAATATCTAACCCCGCAGTAAGTACGGGTTACATGCATTTGCTGCGGATGGGCCATATCATACCTGCTATATTAAACACAGGTGAATATATCTATGCGACTGTTGGCAATTTATTAATTCGGCGAACGAAATTACAGAAGTTCGCGAATTCAGTCAATAATTTACGTGGTTTTATTACAAATAAAAGTGCCTTTGGACAGGGGTACCACGTACCACCGAAAGCGATAGTTGAACGTTAAACACAAATAATTAAATAAGCCAGCTAAGTGTGAATTTAGGAGTATAGCAATTTGATAATAATGCATGTCTGCGTTGCAGAAATATAGTAGCAGGTATTTTTATAGTATTTTTTTAATCAATAACGAATAGAGACAGTGAGTCAATTTTTGTTCTTTGATATACTTTGAAGTGAAAAGTGTTTCCACAAGGTATCTTTTTAAAGAAAAGAGTTGCCTGAGCTTCTAGGGTGTTCTTTATAAATACTTATAGGTCAGAAAAGGCTTCCAATATATCTTTCCTATTCAAAGCGTTTTGAAACATACAGAAAGTTTGACTTTTGCTAGATTCTATACTAACATCAACTCTACAATCGCCATCAGCTTACAGAATACTAGTCGCTGGCATTAGCCTTTTTTTAGACATCGTATATTAATAATTAACGTAGTAATCCTGGTAACTAATCCTCAAAATAGTAAACCGCTAATGCAGATCCAATATCAGTTCACTTAAGAGCCATGAAGACATGGATTTTCCAAAACCGCTTTTACTAAAGAACAAACAAACTTTGTAATTTAAGTGTAAGGCTAACTGAAATCTGCAAGCATCTGCAGCTGTTAAAGCGCCTTTATTTTTTGTAGGAAAAAGGACCACTCATGCTCTTTTCAATTGCTAGATAAAGAAGAGGAACCGCCTTTGTTGATTGGTTCGAATCATACTAATTTCTTCCGGAGAATGCTATTATCATAACGAATTGCGGACTTACCTACGGATATTCCTTTGAATTGAACGAGTGACAGCAGACATATCACAAGCACCATTGTCACCTGGTTTACGATTCTCTAGGCGGCTGCTGCAGAGTCTACCATCCAGTGTAGCGTAGATTGCTTTACGAGGCATATGGGCTGTGTAAGTGCCTCTGGGTGTAGGGATTTTTGTTCTTATGGCACGTGGACTTGGCTCAAAGCCAGAATCTTGATCCTTATTCGAATGCTGCTGTTGTGTCTGTCCATTGCCAATTCTGGATGCGACTTTTAGGTAACTGCGCCCTCGTGCGCCTCCGCTTTTGATGCGCTTCTTCAGGCGACGTTTGCGGCCACTGGTATATTCATGAATGCCGTTATGAGCAGCAGCAGCGGAGTGCGATGTGAACATTCTACTGGCGCTGGTTGAACGGTTGCCTTCATCTTTGTTATCTTCATCATCTACAATGCCTTCCCCATCACTGCTTAGTCCGGCATTGAAATCTGATTTAACTTGTCCATCTGAAGAAACTATTTGAAATGTCCTAACGTCCGATGATCTCAGCTGTGCAATGGCTTCGTCAACGTCCACAGATTCATCGCTTTTTAAAACTTGAAAGCTACTTTTGCGCGACTGGGCTTCCAAATCATCGTGGGAGTCAGGAAGAAGAGTAAACGACCGCCTGGATTCCTGGTCACGAATGTTTTGGGAAGTCTCATTGGGGGAAGCTGGCGGAGATTGGATTGATTGCTGTGTTTGTGTTTGTTGGATTGGTTGACTGAGTTCTGTTGGCTGCATTGCATGACTTGGTTGAATAGGCTCTTCATTCAGAGCTGTGTCCATCACTTCATTCCTACATTTATTTTCTATTTTTGGTTTCGATACCTCATCGTTAACGGAAACTTTTTCCACTTCAATTGCATTTCCAGTTGTTGAAAGTTTTTCTTCTTCTGTGGTAGGTGGTTTGCAAGCATGACCGCTTTCTTTCAAATCTTTTCCTTCGCTATCGGACTCCAACTGTTGCGGAATTTCTTGCATTTTTTGGGTATCCGAAATGGTATGCGATACTGCATTTTCACTGCTTTCGGTACCCTTCGGCTTTAAATCTAATGGAAAAACACATTGTTCATTAAAATTCCTTTCTTCCTCTTTTAGTTTTTCTGTGGAATTGGCTTCGCTTACCTCGACGGTTTCAACGACAGAAGCATTTTCTTTTTTCTGTAAAGGGTCGTCTTCACTCTGCTTGCTTTCAATTACATGGTCATCACCAGCTGTTGTGCTCTTTTCAGCAACTCCATCCTCCTTCTCAACAGCTGATTTTACGACCGCAGCCGCGGTATTTAAAACTTGGTTGATTTCTTTTGAAATTACCTCGATATTGGCTTCTGTTATTATTGTAGTGCCTTCTTCTAGTGGCAAAGATATATCGAGCATATTTTCGTTTGGTTGAGCTTCAAATTCGGATTGCATTGCATCTGCAGCAACATGAACATCGGCTTGAGTGAAAACAACCTGTTCTGTCCTCTCCAGGCTCTCAGCATCTTCGTCGGTCATGCTAATGGCCTTGGGTAATGTAGATGGAATATTTTCAACGGCCTCTTCGATTTGTTTATGCTTGGCAGACTGAGGGTGGCTTTTTGTAGACGTTTTGGAAGTTGGACGTGAAAATGTTTTTTCTGCAGGTCTCGCTGTAAATTTGGCATCAGTATTCATATTGATATTATTCACTATCTCTGATTTTTCGCCAGCTGTATCATCGTTTTTTTTTTCTTCGTAGTCATGGCCAGAATCACGAAGACTTCGCACTCTTCGAGTTGTTCGTTCTCTCTTTTTCAATTTGTGCTTTTTTTTATGATGACAACAATTCTCGCATGAATCAACCTCACTATCAGTAGTGGAATAATGTTCACGCGATTTCTTTCTCCGAATCTCAATATTGCTTTTAGAGCGGCAAATATCGCTACAGCTATCATCTCTGCAAATATTTTTTGACTCTCCACAACTGCTTGTTCTTCGGCGAAACCGCTTTCTATGGTGCCTACAAGTGTGACTGTATGTGTGCTCTTTTTTATATGTATGCTCGTTACAACTACATCGGCCATCTGAGTCTGAATCGTATCTCTTTGAATACAACACACATTTTTTTGAATCCTTGAGGTTTTGGAGTTCTTCTTTTTCGGCATATTTGAGGGGTTTCACCAGATCGTGATCATTGAATGCATTCACACGTCTTGCCGATAAGCGCAGTTTAGTGGCGGGGAGGCCTCCATTTGCTTGAAGAAATTTAGCCGTAGATCTGTAGCCCTTTTGAAGGGCGCAGTCAAGTGGTGATATCGCTACTCCCCTGGAGTTTCTCAAAATACTATTTACGTCCGCGCCATAGTCGAGGAGAAGTTTACATATATCAGTGTAGTCATTGGAAGCCGCGATGTGAAGAAGACATCTACCATCATTGCTGGTAGTATTCACCTGCTTCGGTTTTTGTTCCAAGAACCATTCTACTAATTCCCTGCGCCCAGATAATGCAGCCTCGTGCAATGGCAAATCACCTTTTGCATTCCGCAGCCACAAGTTGGCTCCCCATTCCTTGAGTAGTTTTACTGTTTCCAACTGGCCCTTGGAGCAACCGCAGTGTGCCGGCGTACGACCTTTCCTGTCTTGTCGATTTGGATCGGCATCTAGGTCTAACAATCTTGATGTGGCGTCTGCGTGACCAAGTGTTACTGCATAGTGAAGAGCTGTACATCCATTTGAATCAATCAGATCTGTGGGGGCACCACACAAACTAATGAGAGTGTCAATACATTCAGTATGACCGCGAGAAGCAGCGCAATGCAATGCTGTTAGTCCATCCCTAGCTTACAACAAGTATTAACCACAAAAATAAAAATAATTTAATGAGGTACTCACTTATCTGAACTTTCCACTCTGGAGCCAGCCTTAACCAAGGCTAAAACAGCCTTTGCTGAACCCGCAGATGCCGCCCATAGAAGGGGCTTTCTTCCATCTTTATCTGTAATGTCCACGGATGACTGCGGGTGCGCCAGCAATATGTCAAGTATTTCCAACGCCAATTTGGATGAAGTTGTTTGTCCCAACTTGCTCTCATAATTTGCTCCGCACATTTGTGCAGCGTAGTGTAAAGGACTTCCACCATTAATATCAGGTGTCTTCACATTCGCACCTGCCTGTAGCACAAATCTTAAGGCTTCAATCTCACCGCAAACTGAAATGAATAGAATATAGTCTTGTTGTAGTATATACTACATTTTGAGTTATCGCCTACCTGTTGCCCAGTGGACGACCGAATGTCCCTCATTATCTACCGCATTCACATCAGCTTTGTTCGCTAAAAGTAAATTGACCATTGCCAAGTTACCCTGAATAACAGCTAAGTGAAGCGGCGTAAAGCCATCTTCGTCGGCAGACTCCAGAAGATCTGGAGCTGCGACGGCAACGCTTGCAGCAGCCACGAGGTCTGTTTGAGCACTGCAGTAGTGAAGTACGCTTTTGTTGGTACTGTCTCGTTGATGGACTCGTTCTGGCTAAAAAATTAAAAAAATCAATACAGAAATAAAATACTTATTGATGTATACACACATTTATTATCTGATTATTGAAAAAATCAATTGTCGTGCGTTTGGATTGAAAAACAAAATTTTGAATTTGATTTTGCACCATTTAATCGCCAAACGAAATACTATAGGTACACATTGCGGATATCGATCTCAATAAATTAAGAAGTCTTTTCAAGCATCTGATAAGCATAAAATGATAAGAAAAAACAGGATTTGTGGACACCTACCACGCAATCAAAAACAACATAAAATGATAAGAAAAAACAGGATTTGTGGTCACCTACCATAATAAAAAGAACCAATAGAAAACAAAGGTCCAATATTTTAATAACTTTGCAAAACATTCATTAGAACCTACAAATAAAAAATGTAAGGGTTTTTTGACCACTTTGTATCTACTTAAATATTTTAACCATTTTGTAAAAGCTGAGTTTATCTATTTATATGCACCCCCATGAAGCAACTCCTTACATTGGAATACATTGTATCAAAACAAATGAAAAGTTCTCAGTAAGAACCCTAAACTGCATAAACTTATAGTCGATAGACCAAATCCAACTGTATGTTTTATTACAGATAATGGTGGAAAGTAAGGGTAGAGACGGGACGCAATCAAAAACCATGAAGTCTTGGTGTCTCTTCTAAAATGAATAAAAATATCGATAAACTCTTTGTCCAAAAAGGGTAAAAAATATACCTTATACCTATGTCTAAATAGTAAATTGGAAGAACATGTTCTAAAATTAAGAGAAACATTTTTGAGTAACTTTTTTATTAACAATTATGATACAACTTTTTTCCTTCACATTTAATATTTTCATTAATAAAAACATAATTTTCCTACCTACATTATCTACAAATCACTTGAAGAAAAAATGGTATGACGTCTTGTTCTTCCCTAGAAGTGGCACTTTCAATTTTAGTAGAATGATGATTCAAAAGAAAAACGAAATACAGTTTTGAGCTGAGCTCTATTTATATGATTTATGATAAACAAACCGCTTACGTTTGAAAATTTTAAAAACTCTACTAAATTAATGAACGGTTGTGAGTTGTACTTAACATGTTTATATTTTACACGTGACTAAGTCCATTTAAGCTGCAAAACAGTAAAACAACAAACTACGAGTATTTCACATTTCCATAGCAACCATTATCGTGTTTGCCTAGGAACAGTGCTGCCCTACCACCATATAATCCTTTAGAATTTGAAATTTGAAATGAAAAATGTCTGTTATTTCGTAACTTTAAGGGGAAGTTCCGTATAGAACAGTTGATTTTATGGAGGTTAGCAATTTTCTGCCTCTTATTCAACGATTGTTAGCCAATGCAAGTGCTCACATCCTTGTTTGAATAAACTTTATTTCAGATTTTTGGTTCGTTGTTGTCGTTTTCTACACATACACAGAAGGGGTAGCTAAGTAAGGTCCTTACGAGGTATGCAGTATTGTTGTGTACTGGACTTTATTTATAGAATATCCGTAGAAGTGAAGGAACTGCATATTTTTAGTGACGTATGTGATGGACAAAACCGCAACCATACTTTGACCAGACTATGAATACTATGAATGGACGATTCAAAATAGTTCTGTGACAGAAACTTTTCGATAATAAAGCGAGCTGTTCGAAAGCTACATAGATCTATTCGCCAGAGCAATTCGAAGGATCATTCGAGCTGCAAAGAAGCGTACCCCTACATATGAAGTGAAGTCATTAAAAATGAAGAAGTTCTAAACTTCAAAGACTGTTGGCCCATTTTTTTTTTTTTTTTTTTAAACGGCCAGGGACATGGCCAAAAAAGATCAAGGCTTTACAATAAGCAAGTATAGGCACTTAGTTTACAACTATCTGAACTTAAATGGATTGTAAAGAAATCGATATACATAGATGGCCTTATCCAAGAAGCTTATAGACTCGAAAAGATAAATACAGTCCTGCTTTTTGTCATAAAAGCATACCAAGGAAAAGTTGCAATAAACGACAAGAAATTGCTTCCGATTTTTATTTAATAGTAGAAAAAGGAAAGCATTAAAGCCTCTTTAACTACCATTATTAGGTTTTCCATTTCTGATTTTGTTTTTTTAAACTTTGGGATGATAACTACTTCTTTCTACTAGCACTTAATTTATTTTTTATGAAGTTTTGGAATAGGTATAACTTTTAGTTTCTACGATAAATTTGTTTTTTTTTTTTTTATTTCCCAGAAACTACGATTTGTGGAATGTGTACCTATTTCTACTCAGTGGTTCAATTTCATTCTTCGAAAAATAAATGGTTTCATTCCATTTACTTGACCGCAAGCGTACCCAACTTCCATGTAACAAACATCTACATTTTATCAAATATCAAATCTCCCTGCCTATACTTTTCTTTGTCGGCTCATTTGATATTATTACGTGACTTGTACATTTTTAAAGACAGTTTTAGGTTAAATATTTTTCTCAAAAAAAAAAAGAAAAAAAAAAGAGTTAATCTGGCCATAAACTAAATATTAAATAGTCTGACAGCTTCGGCGTTCGGCCAAAAAAGAGGGATCTAGAAGCTAAATTTTACCTTGGATGTAGCCCAGTTTGAAATCATATATTTGCGCCCATGTTATTCAACGGGGACAAAAGCTTACACTAGCCTGAGGTAGGTTATTATTTCGTTATCGAGTGTTATTGTGTGGCTGTGTTGCAAATGAGAATAACAGTTTTCTTAGTCCCAAATTGAAAATGTTCGCTACATTTTTAGAGACATAAAAACACATAAATTTATCTACGTACCCTGTACAAAATTTCGATGGGGCCGTGCATGAAATTTATTTATTTATATTATTGGCATTGGCATCCTGATTTAGATTAGTAACAATGTTTACCCATCCATGTGAATGACGATTGACGAACGAAAGAAAAATATCAAAAATACTGAAATGAAAATCTTGTTTTACAAAAGACAACGGTCAGTTATCAGCTATCGGCAACGAAACATATTATTATTTTTTGCTTTTTTTTCATGTTTTGTTTCATTGTGATCATAAGAAAGCTAGCAATTATCAACAATTTTTCGATAACCACTGACCGAAACACTTTGGTGTGTAGTGTGTTGTCTCATAAGAAACAATGTTCTCTTGTTTCATGAAAGGAAACAAAACGTTTTCTTTGATCCTGTGTATTTTCAGCCTTAAAAGCGTAACAGACACATTTGAATATACCTACTATGTGATGTTAGTTCTAACACGGAACTTAGCATATCAATAAATATTTTGTTTTTTACTTACTATTCTTATAAATTGAAGTTAGTACAGAAGCAAGCAAATTAAATTTCTAAAACCAACTCTTTTACTTCGAAGGCAATAAACAGCTTCTAAATGTACAAGTTGTTTTCAGTCTCAGCTAAAACTGGTGCGTGGGAAGAGCATTTCAATGTTCTATAGAATTGTTGATATTATACTTCCGGTAAAAGTTTTTTAGAATCGTTTGTGCAGAAAATGAAAATATATTTTTACAAACTTGGTTTTATTCTCAAACAACGTTTTTGACGAATATAAAGATTTACTTTTTGACAAAGGTCCTTCTTTAGATCATTTTAACAAGGGTTGCATTTAAGTCCCACTGTCTTTTCATCCAACTTTGTAAAAATTCGTTGGTCGTATCGAACTTAAGATTCGACTTAAATGCTTATTCGATCGGTACCAGAACGCAGTTGCTGGCCCTCTGAACTTCTCATTTTAGAGAAGATTCATTATCCGGATCGAACACACTACCAAAATTGTTCTTCAAAAGATCTGAATCCTCAATGGACTATGCAGTGAATGCACTTCAGAATTCAAGAGAAATATTAAAGTAAATTTACCTACCTAAATCAGTCAACTTAGTTTGTTTTTGCATGGGGCCATCGATATAGAAAGCATTTTTTAATGACGAAAAAAAAAAGAATTATAATAATCCACAGCTTTTGCCGGAAGGAACACAATCGCTGTATAAAACACTCATCTTACCAATTGTGTGCATGGCTCTGAAAAATGGACAAAACCTCCAGTATCTAGTACCTTTGGAAATGCCTTCGCTTGGACACTGCAGAAGAAGGGCTCGTCTGTGTGTGAAATTGTGAAAGTGATTTATGGAGCAGAAAAAAAAAAACAACAAACGGTATGATAAACGAAATGAATGTTGAATAAAAAACGATAACACTTTGGAATAATATGTCCTCGGATCGCGAAATACAAATCTCATCACATTCGCCAGCATAGTCAGCGTTGTTATGTGATCGTATTTATCGTTAATGTTACGATTTTCGAAGGTAATATGATGCTCCGATTTTTGTTTTTTTCGCCCGTCCGATTTTTTCCGATATTTTACAAACATAAATACGATGGGTGAACCGAAATACGACCCGATAAATAAAATACAATTTCAGAAACATAATATCCACAAATTTAGAAATGCATTTAATATTAAATTACCTTAGCAACATATCCCTTTGCAATTATGCGGCATCGTTTACCGAATATACTCTTTTACTTTTTGCATTAATACGCTGCTCGAACTAAATTTTTGCTCGCATACAAAATTCTCTCCAAAATTTAGCTGAGCTAAATTTAAGCGAACCCATTTTGCTGAATGGAACGCAGCTCGAGCTAAATAATCAAACTTTTGTTTCAGAATGTCCTTCATGTATTTGTCAAAATTTAGCGCGCCCATTTAATGGGTCGGGACTCGGGAAATTTTCTTAAGCAAAATTTTCGACAGATCGCTCTACTCTGTTGTTTGTTGTCTTCAAATGATTATTGATTTTAATGAATATATGGACGGGGACCGAGGAGCATTAAGAGCTAGAGTATTCCATTGAAATAACTGAAAAGTCCTCGAAATTTAATAAGAAAAAGAGAAAACCTAAAATAAAACGATTTTTATGCAATAACTTGCGCAGCTCCAAGAACAATAAATAAGTCTTCTTCGTTTGTGTCCATACCTGTTAATTAATAAAATTTAAATTTTTGCTCAAATGAATTGAATTGTTGAAGGAAGTTAATTTCAAAGAACAGCTGTATTTTGAGACATTTATCCACATCGCTTGCTAATTCAAAATTTAGCTAGGACTTTAGCTGATCTGAAGCTGAAGACCAGATAAAATATAGTTTAGCTCGTGCAGCGTACTAAGCATTAAATATAAATATTTTAACTTGTATTATGTTATTTAATTACTTATCAAATAGAGCAGAAATACTGATATGAAAGGAATATAATCATATTAATTTATTTTGTTTTGTTAAAATTGGTAAAATTTAAAAGCATTTTAAACTTTTACCAAAGAGATGTGCAATGTGCATGCCCATTTTAAATGGTAATAGAATTACAATATAGTTTAGCGTTATTTGACTGCTGTGTTTGTTATTCGATTGGGCACTCCAAAGTACTTCTTTTTTGCTCTAGGTAATTTTATATGGTCTATTGGTACCTACGAATAAAGCAATATTTTTCCGATTTCAGAGCCTTTTTGCGAACCTCAGAGTTGCTTCAGTTTTACCAATACAAGTGCGTTTGAGTTTGAGAATTAGTTGAGTTTGTTTACGTTTTCCTGAAAAAAGCAAATCGGCGCAAATTTCGATTCTGTGAAAAAACTTTAAAACTTAACTAGGGAATTGAAAACGAATATCAACAAAAAAAAGAGCAAAGTGACGTTTTTATGTTCGACTAGCCACATGAAATTTAAAATCAGAAAGCGCATCTAAAGAAGCCGAATCAAATACCACTTAAAAGAGCCATATTTCAATAGATTTCGGGTTTAGCCCAATTGCTGGTTTCAAAGTGCAAACCCCTGAAGGTATTTATATAGTTGGTATGAAAATAAACAATTCTTAAGTCAAATTTGCTTGAAACTTAGAAATAGTTACAATACAAAAGTGTCTTAGATAGAGTTCAAACTGTCCGATTTCTCACTATTCAAATTAAGTACAATATGACCTCTACGCTCTTAAACGCATTAGAAAATACGACAAATACGATTTTGAACCGAGGAAATATACGATTCATTATATTTTCTCAAATTTGAGAGTAGTTCTTTTAACCGTGTTTAAAGTGACGCTGTATTTAAAACACTTAGGATAATGCTTGAATCTGACCGTAAAGAATCAACGAATCTTCGCTAGAAGGTATCAGTCGCATAAGAAATTGGTACCAAAACCAAATTGTTTGTTGGATTAAATGGCAGTTCTCTTGTAACATCATACATGATTAATCATGCCATAAATATTTTACGAAAAAAAAAAAACAAGAAAATTCAAAGACATTTCTATATTTCACAGGTTTTCATATTCAAAAAACAATATTAACACAGGATAAATATAAATGAGCGAATGAATATTTATATTAAACCAGAGTCTTCGTCAATGGGATCGTTATCTGATCCTTCTTCCATTCGTTCAATACTACCGGCTTGAGCTTGAAAACAATACATACCTACTTATCTTTCAATTTTATATTGCGCAGCATATCCGGCTTCGTTTTGAACCAATCATAAAAATCAATGCACGACATGTTGAAGTTGATCTTAGTGGCTTTTAACGTTTATTTTAATAATTTTTGACATATCCGAACTCTTTGTGGACTTTTGCAGAGTTTTCGTTCACGGAGTAAAGTTTTGAACCGATTAATTTGTTCATCACAAACTCTACATCTTTCCATTCTCACTCCTTGCGTAATATTTTTCAATTTTAAAACATGTCCGAACATTTTTTACACTTTTTACCAAAGACATCACTTTTGCTTTTTCCGTTTTCCCAAAATGGATATTTTTCGATTAATTTGACGTTGAGAACGCATTTGCCTTTTAACGAATTTGGCATATCATCACACAATAAAAAATAAAGAAGAAGTTAACACGCAATAGAACTGTCTCTCAAAAGTAATTATAATAGAATAAAAAAACGGCGCTGCTGATGCGAATTTATAGGTTGACAGTGTGCAGTGCTATCCAAACCCATTCATTTTAAATGAGGAAAACACAAGTTAGGTTGGATTCAATCGTTTAGTTTTTAGTTATATGAAAAGTTGCTAATTAATGGGGGAAAAACTGCATGATTACAGGATATTTACAGAGTTTTTCACAAAAAAAAAACACAGGAGTCAAATTTCTACGGGTTTTTAGTTGAAAATACAGGGGTATCCTGTAGAATATAGGATATTTATGGCATGCTTATAAATACATGATAGAAATAATTCCATCAGAATAACAGCTTCTGGATATCTCAACAAGATGTAGTCCATTTTCCATAGCGGTCCTTAAAAGATCCCAGAGTTTTAGATTTTCTGGGTCGGATTTTGTAGTCAACATTAATTGCACGACTGTTGTGCCCGTTATGTAATCATAGACATTCTTCCGGCTTGAATTTGAATTTCTGGATTGCATTCTTTAAGATTGTTCGGTTTTATTTTTCTATTTTCAGAAGTCGCCTAGTTTCCTTCCTACCACTGTCATTGTCAGTGCTAGGAAAAAGACGAAAAGGTAGGATGACAAGTTATATGAGTAGCATGTTCACATTATTATGTGTACATAAGTTCAAATAGCATGTATGGAAATTAATGGTGCGGTAGAAAGGAAATAGGGAAAAACGAAAAACAAACAAACCCACAATAAACAATTTTTAGTTCCCCTCCCCAAAACTATAAGCTGCTGTAATTCAAAATTTATTGCTTCTCACTTACTCGCTTAGCCGTTCCTCTCCGCATTTCCCAACGAATGACATTCTGTTTTCGTGCCTAAGACTATTCTTTGTTGCTGTCAACTCCACATACAGAATGGGTATGCGTTCGTAGTCTCTTGCGGAAACCCTCAATTTTTGTGTGTTGTTTTTAGATCTTTTACAAAAGTTTATACTCATCTCAGTTGAAGTGCTTATGACGTGATAACAACAATGCAGCCAGCCACCAAATGTTGTCGCTCCTGATAGCATAAAAACAACGTTTATCGGGCAGTACCTACCAAACAGAATAATGAAACTATGGCATTCGGAGTCGAGAACAAACCACAGGAAGTAGTCCACCATGTCTACAAAAGTCGTTCACTCATATGCACTTCGAAAACAAAAGGCTTATGATTGTTGCTTCACAAGACAAGTATAGAACTTTATTATGGTAGTTCGGAAGGTATGTGCTTTTGGGAACGATGCGATGCTTTCATCGTAGTTGCATGGTAACGAACGAGGCTGAAGTTTTGTCGGAAAACAACATTTCCGTGCATCTGCTGGGTTCTCCATGAGGGCTTCTCTCCTTTTCTGTCTGAATTTGTCTGCTTGCTCTGTTTTAACGGTCATTAGGATGTGTCAGGAACATTAGCATAATAAAGCAGTGAAAACATAGCAGGACATCGATGGCAGGACATAAACAACAACGTGAATAATATTAAATGACACCGTCTACTTGATGAAAGGAACATCATTAAGCTCGTGGGGCCGGACGAATGCAAAAAAGCGGAAGTTATCATGCTGTTGATGTTCTTCTTTTATTTATTCTCTGGTTTGTTTTGAGAATGCAATAACAATGTAGAAGATGGGAGACGCAAATGGAAATTTGTGGGACTCATAACGACTTCATTTTTGTGTTTATACTTTAATCATAAATGTGAGAAAAGTGGATTTTGTCCGTGGATGTCATGTCGAGTACAGAGATTTTAACTTTTCGCATTTCAAAGTTCAATATTAAAGCAGCTTTTAAAATATAGTTGAAAGGTATTAAATTAGATGCAGTCCATGAAAAAACTTCGATGTATCATGAGGGTAAAGTTTTACGCTTGCCTTTGAATTTTTCACTCGAAATCGTCGCTTGCATGACTTTTGATTTGATATTCTTCACAATCAAATCAAACGGGATCCGTTACAAAATTTCGGTGGATTAAGGTTGCGCAGCAAAATTATAACTGAGCCGACTTTCAATTTCAAATTGTGTAGCGGTAAGCCCGGAATATGAAAACAATTTAAGAATTAATCATTTTAAATAGGTATTTCATGTTGTATTGAAAGTGGTACTACCCGTTTTTCAATCCAACCTATTTTTTAAAAGGCGCGTTTCTCCATACAAAGTTCTATCCCCCAATCCCTTAAACTTTTATTTTCACGACAAAAAGTAGAATATGTCCTTCCTCGGGTCACTACGATCCACCAAGCACGATCCATTCCCTAGTTATGAGTGCACATACGGAACGGACGTCAGTCTCTTTTGCATAAAGCTGTACCCACCCGGTTTTGCCCGTACCTTTCATATTAAATCCCGCCCAGATTTGGCAAAGTTTCAAATGTCCAATAATAATTTCAATTAAACAACTTTAGATACCTAGCGTTTGAATTTTCTGTTTTTTTTTTTTTTTAAAGGCAGGTGCTGCAACCCACTTTCCTATTCTGATTATCTTTTACAAAGTACCACTTATCGGGTCCAAGACTATCCTATTTTTAAAACTTTAACCAACCATACCAAAATAGTGTCCTTTCTATTCAACAGTAACCAACCATACACACTTACAAAATTTCATTAAAATTAAATTAATTAGGGGATCAACAACAGCGCCACCTATAGTATCGAAAACAGTCCTGAGCTGAAGAGAGAACCCAAAACTTACTGAAAGTCATGTGTTTTTCACAACACACACACATACGTTTTCCGATTGCAACCAAACTTCACAAAAACCATATATAGACCAATAGCAAACATGTGTGAAAGTTTTGTTAAAATCGGTAGATGCGACAAACGAACATAATTTTAAGGCTTCTTTGTCCAATATTGACCAATATTTACAGGAACACTTTCAGGACAATACCTAAGATTATCTTTAAATTTAAACTCAATCGATTCGGTGGCTTTCGAAATATAATATTTTGAATGCATTTTTTGTATGGGAGGTTGCCACGCCACTATACCCACCTAATCGATTGAGTTCAGATTTGCACACAATCTTAGGTATTGGCCCAGGAGTATACCTGTGAAATTTAGTCAAAATTGGACAAAGGGGAGTGGCACCGCCCATATACAAAAAACATTAAAAATCGTATATCTCATGAACCAATACGTACGAACCGTGGTATTAACGTCACCTTTCATGGGAAATTTCCAAAATCAAAATCGGTTCACGCATTACAGAGAACATTGGCGACAAACACAATACAACTTATTTTTTATGTATATAGAAGAAGATAAAAATGTCGTATCTCAAAATATCAAGCTTTTTTTGTTTGTCTTGTGCAGCAAATCGGACATTTCACTAATGGTTTTTTTTCAATGCTGTTTCTCACTCCATTTTTATGTTATGAATATTTTCAGGTCTTTCTGTGCAGTTGAATTATTAAATAAATAAATAAATAAAACCGGTAGTGGTCAAAGAATTCCTTATCGTCATATTTTTCAAACGGGCCTATTTTTAATTTTTATTTTTTTTTTTATATCTAGACTTCCTTTTCGAGAAAACGCAGCCTGTTTACCATATGAATAATTGAATATCTTCAAGAATATCCTCATCGCTGCTCCTAATTATTTAAAAAGTAAAACTAGAAGATACACAAAATACAAACAACTGTAATTTTTCAGCAAATAATTTGAAAGCTCATAAAAAAATTAGTTATACTGTAATAACTTTGCGATAAAGTCAAAGTTCAGATAAATTCGATTTTTGGTACTTACAAATTAAAAGTCAAACTATAGTTAGTTTCGAAATTAGTTAAACTCGATTTTACGGTTTGGTTGTTGGTAAGGCCCAATGTCTTTGTAGTCAACATATTTTGTACCCGAACAGGTTATTCCAATTTCAATCCGGAAAAGCGAAACATTGTTTTTACTCAAAAGACATTATATTCTCGACAATTCTGTTAAAATAATTCAACAGACTATTATTTTTTTCCCGGGTATATACCTACTCCTACATTTATGGGAATTTGATTTCCTTGACAGCGTTAAACCTCCTAAGATTTTACGCTTATCGTGAATGTGTTTTACAAATAGCAAATACCCGTACGTAGCCAACTAGTTTCATGTTCATTTAGATTTTATTATTAAATCAAGAAAGCATCTAAAATTTGCTCCTTCAACATTCGAATGTATAAATAATATTCTTCTTTTTATGACATTTCCTCAAACACCCCAATAGCTCCTTATCAGACTACTATAATTTGTATTGCGTAGCATAGCAATAAAGGCTTCCGAAGAGTTCTGTTCATGGCTGAGAAAATCAATTTCCAGGCCACAGCCAATCCACGTGAACCAAAGCGAAAACATAAAGCTGCGATGTCCTGACACAAAGGAACATAATTGCCAAAGAGGCAATTATGGCCGACAATAAAATTTCCAATCGTGCTGAATTCATCGACATTTTCATGACATTTTAATTCAAAAAATAAAAAAACCGAAAACCAGTCCCGAACCCTAGCATGTAATCGACTCGAAATGAGATCAATTCAATTCGTATAATTGAGGAAGAAAATTTATAATTTTCCTTTTTCATTAAGGTACGTTGATTTCCAGAAGGGAGAACCAAAAATTAAATTAATTTCTATCTTTCCCGAGAAGTTCGCCCATCAAGGCTATAGTGAATGCCCAACATGTCATGTCCCCGGGAACTTACCATCGGTTTCAAAGATGGCACGAACAATGAGTTCAAATTATGAATTGTTTTCGTCGTCTATGTAAGGTTTCAGTTCTTTGTACCCCACTCAAGCAAGGACGGTCTTTAATTGAATTTCATAAAGTTGTTGAATTCTTCGAATTTAACGACACCACATTAAATAGTAAAAACCAAGAAGCCTTGAAAAATGCATTCGTTTTTGTTTCGTTCATCTGAAATTTTTAAAAAGAAAGGTTTTAAAAAGGAAGAGATCAAATTTGAGTATGCTGGCTATTGTGCTTTGTGAATCAAAGAATTCAACAGCTTAAGTTAATTTGAATTTTACTATCCATTTACAGAACAATCTCTATATATATAAAACAAAAGTGTATGTTTCCTTCTGTCGCCCGTAATTTTCAACCAATTTAGTTGATTTAAATTTGATTTTAAATGTCGATAATAATTACGGTGATCAATTGATAGGCAAAAAAAAAAAAAATAGAAAAATTTATTTTTTCACAATTAAAAAAACAAAAACGAACGACTTAAATTCTATCAGTGCCTGGTGAAGCCGTCGGGGTTCAACTAGTTGAATATAAAAAAATGGTTTAATTACTTAAGTTTTGTTTATTTTTTCCGAATGTCGTTCCCCAACCATAGTTTGAAGATAGGTCTTCCTTCCAATATTCCAAAATATATACCATGTGCGTGCATTTCACCCTCTATATTATGGAGTAGTCCGATAATATTTCAAAACAAATATTATGTTTCAATACCACTCTGATTACACTTATTGGTATCTAGGTATACTTATTGCCTTAAAGCTCAAAGGAAACTACCTAAAATAAGAGTTGAAACTGTTATGGTTTGAGGTGCTGAAGGCACCATCGAATAAGATCTCCAAATATTCAATTTGATTTCAGCAGCAAGAAAATGTTGAACATACCTAGGTACCACTTAGAAAATTCACATTATCTTAACCCTTTCATTGTGAATATTGATACAATTTCAACCTCTCTGTTTGTAGCTGGTCGGCATTGTAATAAATATAATGGTATTGTTCAACGAACTTTTTAATTTGTTTAATGTTTGCAATATTTTTAGTAACGCGAGACCTATTAACAAAACAATGCTTATCAGCAAGCACAAGCACCCCACGGGTTGCCTAAAAGCATTCGCTATTCTACCATCTATTGTTTGCTCGTACTCCTTCAAAGCGTGTTTTGTGTATCAGTATAAAAGGTTGAAGAACAATTAAAACAGCCATTTTCTGTGGAAAGATTATTTTATTATCCTTAAAAGGCCCACTCCCGCAAGCTTAAAGGACAGTCAACAAATATATATAAAAAAAGGAAAACTGCAAAAACCCGATAAAAGAATTTAAACAAAAACCACCACAGCATTAAAGAGATACTCGCCTTTTACTTTAGATTAAATAATGCAGCCTTCTTAATATTTATGTTTTTAGATGTTTCCTTGAATTCAAGAAAATTCTTATGTATACTTCTGTCTCCATTAGTGAAATATGTATATTGAATATGAGTGTAACAAAGAAACAAACTAGGGGAAGGAAGAACAATTTTTTGATTTGATATTCCATGAACCTCGTTTAATTATAGAAAAGCAAGAGGAAATGGTAGAATGATATCTTTCTGCCATAAAAGTCGGAAGGATCAAAGTTTTGTACAAGTTGTGGAAAACAATAAAATTGAGAAACTTTTCCGTGGCCAATGATGGGATGGCTTGCTTTATAGCTGGATATAAACCACCTTGATTAGAAAAGTTCATTTTGTTATTGCTTATTATCTGTATAAATTATGTTGTATATACCTACTTTCAGATTGAGACGAAGTTATTGGATAACTGTTAACGGAACTGTATGCGTAGTCATTTAGCTCCCCAATTTGGGGGATTTTAACTGGGCCCAAGTGTTCCATGAAATTTTTGGCATGCTAGGACTATTTTGTGTCGTTGAAGTGAACCAATTACATGATAGACGCCTTCGAAGCTTAGTTTATTTATATTCCATTACTCTTGCTATAAGCCATATACGGATATGCGTTTAGTTATATATTGATGTTCTGGTTTAAGATTTTCTTTTAAACTAAAAAACAAAGAAAAAAAAAATAAAATCGAATCTATAAATCTTACCTTTGCATTTACCAATTGTTTATTGTTTTCCTAATATGTATTTTACCCAATCGTCAAAATTCGAACGTTTCGTATTCAAAGGGTGGAATTCGAATGATAATAATTAAATTACAACCATCGCTAATGAAATAATACTATTGTGGATACTATATAGGTGTAATGTTGAACTATTAACTTATGACGGGGAAAATGCATGTTAAAAATAGCAAGACGTAACTATAAATACATCATTTTTAGTTCACTCGTCCCAACTAATAGAAACGTATAAAAGTGAACGATTTTGAGAAGCTAGGCCTAGGAATCTGTCATTTACAATACTGGTTTATTATTTTTAGACGAGCAAAGGGAAATAACACCCGGATGGACAAAGCTGTTATTTGCAGCATATTAAACTACGATCAAACAAGGAGTTCAAAGCCCAGTTAAGTTATTATCGTGTCAGTTTCATACTTGAGTTCAACAAAACTAAGGCATCGGCAGTTTCATTTAAAATCGATTTGCTTTAATTTAACAAGCGAAATGTCTCTTCCAGTTTGCAAATTAAATAACGTGTGTCTTTATTGATGACTCTTAATATTACTTTCATTATTTCAAGTCATTCAACCTCATCACCGCTGTTGGAAAATAACTCTCGATAAGCAAACGCGTATACCAACAAAAGATTTAAAGTAAATTCTTCGGAACATTACAATGGATATAAATCCTTTTAGTTTGACAGCTGGCATGCAGCTAAATTCGCAGCCAATTATCGTAAAGATTTAATGACATTGCTTAGCATTCCTTAGTTACCTTAATCTTAACGAGCTACCGCATAAGACCCAGATTGGGAAACATTCCTCGACGAGAGAAAATTGATTTACTCATTGTAATTTGAATTACGTTAAGAAGATTCGTTTTCATTGCGTGGCTGGCAAGTACTCGTTTTAGTCACACTTTGTGCGACAAATCCTGCAACCCCTATATAGATAAATCACTGAAGCAACATTTCAATTTATTTATTCATAGAAAAGTGTGTTGTCTTTTTTGTCTCTTATTGTTTTTTCTGTGTACTGACACGAAGCGGAAAAGGACAAATACTTAAGATAATTTAATTTAAGTGTCGCAGTTTATCTCCCGGAAAATATTAGGTGCAGATTTTAATTGTTGTTGGAGCAAAGACCTTGTCTGAATTAATAATCGTATAATACGGTTTTCGAGATGATTTCGTGCAACCCTTAATTGTTATATATGGGCAAGTAGTTGGGTATGAAATTATTTATATGTATGTCTCATGACCTTAAAAAGGGCTTGCCTCTTGCCTTTAAATTCACATAGGTGCATCGCATGAAATTATGAAGAGAATACAGAGGGAGGGTGTTAGAGTAATTCATCACAACGCACTGAGCTATTGGGCTAGAAGTTTGGGATGTCAAATAAGTCCCTAGATGGTGTTGACGTAGTCTGACTAGACTAGGCAGTTACAGTGACACAGAATGCAGTCTACTCATTATTCGACCTTGTTGAATAGTATAAACTATAAAGCATAAATGTCGAAAATTCTACAAAAAGATATTTCTGGAAAAGAGGATTTTATTTACACAATACTCACACAACAAAAGAAATGTCTGGAAAAGAGGATTTTATTAACACATATACTAACACAACGAATTATTTAATATGCAGTAGCCATTGCATATAAAATTATTCGTGTAAAAATATTTCAATAACAAAATAATTATATAGCAAAAGATACATGTTATATAGGTACCTTGCTTCTAAGTTCGGTAACAATGGTATCCGTTAACCCGTGCTGACAAGCATACATTAAGCGGGAACAGCCCCTCTGCAAGCGATAATTTGCTTTTACTGCACAGCTATTTTTGTTCCGCCAACTTTCATTTGCTTTTGTCCCACTTGCAAACAAATTTTCGTCTGTATTTATTGAAAATTTACTTTTCGTAATGCTTCCCGCATCTGCTTCCAACGGTGTCGCTGTTGCCGCTGCCACAACTGACAGGATATTATAACAACGCGGAGGTTTTGGCGGTGCTATGCCGCCCATATTTGATGACCCCTTTACTCTTCGCTTTCACCCAGCTGTAGTTCTTAGCACCACTATACTTATCACACTTCATTGAATAACTTTGATAATTTATTACAGCACTTGTAGAAAGTACGCTACCTATGTATAGCTTAATATCACATACATACTGTAAACAACTAACGCTTCTAAGCAAAAATGGAGCTATAACACGCAGCTCTTTTGAGTAAGAGAATATTCCTCGCCCAGGCTCTTATAATTGTTGTTAATTCTTACAGGAGACGGCAAAGTTTAATTAATTATTCCATTTTACTCAACACAAAGCGAGGAACATCCCAGAAATACAGGCCTATGACCTATTTAATGCCTAACTAAATTGCGTGTAAGTCACACGTTTCACTTGAAGATTTTAACAATTGTGACTTGCTAAAAAGGGTTATAGTTATAGGCTTCGCCTACACACAAATTTTGTCTTTAAACAATACCTTTCTGTCTTTGTGCAGACAAGATATAGTTATCAAACGAACCTGAATATGGTACACATATATATGAACAATATAACGCATATAACGTTTAAATTTTGGCAGTGTTTGTCTAGTATCGCCAATAAATGGCATCAATTGTCTTTCATCTATGTTAGTTTTAATAAACAAGTGGAAATCTAATTAATCCAGCTAATCGTCACTGTCCAGTGTCCACTGCCCCTTTTAACCCCAGGCAACGGATCCAAAATATGTATATCTACATATTATTCTAATTGTGTTCTTGGTTCATTTATGGCGTAATATGATAGACATTGATGTTAGCCTCCGTAATGCAGGGGGGTATTATACTCGTTGGTTTCTTTAATTTTTCTTCCAATTAATAAAAGTGCATGGACTGAATTGCCCTTTAATGAGGGAGTATCGATTGGGTTGTCATTTAAGTGGTACCGAATTGGACTCATATGGAACAACCATGAAAGGTCACTGGCGAAAGTAACTTCAAAATCCTTCTACTTTTTTTGCTTGCTTGTAAATAAAATTAAAGCACAGACAAAAAATTAAATAAAGTTAAGGAAAATATAGTTTTTTCGTTTTGTATGTCTGTTGGGAAGGCATAATATGGGATCACAAAGTTCTGCAGAGAGAAGATTTGCTGTAACTTTCTTTCTTATTTAGGTAGATGTGTAACACATGCGAAATTGCGAAGTATGTTTAATCCCTCTAGTGTAAGTATGAACATTCAGTACATATTTGCATTCGGGAAAAATTATGTAGGTAAATGTTATCGTGCATTTCACAATTTTTTTTTTTTTAAGCACTGTATATTATTTAACTGTTCGCATTTCATTAGTCACAAACGCTGTTGATTAAAATCTTCAATATACGATTATAAATGTGTAACAGAGGAGGTAATTAATTACTGCGCGACTCAAATGTCTGAGTTAACTTCACCCACTGAACAAAGTTCTGACCTTTCTCGACCGCCTCTATCGACTGATGTTTTAAATTTCCCATTGTACCTAAGTTCCAAGGTGTTTGTGCGTCGAACAACCAATTGAAAATAGTGATTGACACCAATATCAGTCTAATGCACATATACTGACTTTTAAAGGATATTACGTTGAATCAGCACACCTATGGCTGTGCCTGTGTAAGAAAGAACTTTATGTAACAACACAGTACCGAGTTTCTGGCTAGGTCAGCTATCGAAGAGTGAAAGGATTTTGTATGTGTTGCTATGGTAATCGTTCTTCCATAACACGTACAACTGACGTAAAAGAAATTTCTGTTCTCATTATTTCCTAGGAAACACATTTTTGTAAGATTGGTCATTTAGAGGGAGGCAATACTAAAGCTTTTATCGTATTCTCAGTAAAAGAAAAAGAAAATTCCTTTCAATTCAAACTTACTGTTTGGTGTAATGGAGGACGATTTAAAGATAAGGCGGTAAGGATTCATTAAGTTAATTTAGAAAGCATTTCATGGGAGGAATTTGATGAAAATAACGAAACTTACGGTTCGCCAGAACCAATAGAATTATTTTGATTTATAGCATAATTTGTGTGGATAAGATAATGTGATAATAGGAAATAAGAGCTATTAACAACATCTGAGCATTCAGGATGGATGGGAAAACCTTTGGCCATAAAGAATTTAAAAACGAACGTGTGTGTTATGCAAGAAACTCTGTGCTTGTAACCTATATGCTTTTACGAATATGCTCCAAAGTGTATTTTGGGTTGGGCGGTTTAAGTATATCTAAAAGACCGTGAGAAGGCTAACATTTTTTTTTTTTGGAGGCGTTATGAATTTTAAATTTAAAAATCGCATGCGATCTTAGTTCATACATCTACTAAATGTTTCTAGAGTCCTACGTTTCAAATAACTTTATCACAAGAACATTTTCAACCAGAATTTGTTAATAAATTAATAGTTGGTGCAACAGGTTCGTATAGGGTACTAACCCTAGCTTCTCACAACCATTCATTATGTGTGGGTTTGTATTTTTGGGACCTAATGGAAGGGATCCACTACTTTTTGCCGATTCCGAATGGCTGAGAAGCTCTTTCATGACAGCTACCTACACTCACGGATGTTTTTCTGATGATCGCTTTTTTTTCTGGGATTCGAACCTGAGAATCTTTTCTCAGTAGTCCAGTACATACTCTTACCACTGACCAGACATTATCATGTCCTTACCTTACTTCAGGTGTATTTCGAAAATCAGTAAAAATGGTGGGGGCGAGCAAAAGGTACAGGTTCATCCTCCCCTGGCTTATGAAGAACCAGGTGAAATTTGAGTTTGACAAACAAAGTACAAATTGTAGAACCACTTACATACAGCACATCGCTAAACCTTTAACCGGCTTGTTGGAGCGCCGCCTATATATTACAATTTACATTCCCTTTATACTTCGATTTCCCTGTACCTATACCTTTCTTAAATGAACTCTCGCCATGGGTGCACATGCACGTAAATATTTTTTTTAAACAATCTTTTTGTAGTAATAGCGTGATAATTGATGGAAAGTCCAAATTCATTAATTTCTTCTCTATTTTTAATCAAAGAATAACCCACGGCGCTGAATCTGAAAACTATGCGTGAATCATTTATGTAAAGTAAGCATTTTGGTATACAGCATAGGGAATAACGTATAACATAGACCAGCTTGTGTTTAGAAATGAAAATATGCTTGTATTGAATTCTGCAACTTGTTCAGGTGAACACGCTAATCTTTGAAGACTTCGTCTGATGTAAAGGAGTAGGTATTTCATAAGACATAGGATATCCCATCGAATGCATATCATGCATCCAGAGGGGGATCAAATACATACCCGATAAACGTATAAATATAAATTCTGCAACTTTGTCGGTAGTGCACGATTTTGCTTACATTATGCAGGGGTATCCTTGTGCAATGTTTATTCGAAACATACAAACGGAAGGACTCTCGCATTATAATATTGCTCCGAACATGAGAATCGCCTTGTTCAGATATGTTGTTTCAGTGGAGAAAAGTTATACATGATAAATCAGGAAACTTCATTCAGAAAAGTTTTATTCCAGAGCTCCACGATAAGAGCTCACAATCGAAAAAAAGAAAACCATCAAATGGGAAACAGAAACCTGTATAAAAACTGTATGACCACGTAAAACTGGAAAATAAACGATATGGAGGACTGAAGGATATACTGAGTATCGTAGTACTAAACAACTGCTGAAGGACTAACCCAACGTCAGCTTAAAACTAAAAGTTGACTGTATGTAGTTTTACTGGGTAGTTTGCAAAAAAAATCCGAAGTTTTTATTGCTGATGCCAACGAAATTCCTTAAGTTATGTTTACCAATTTAGATATATATTCTCTGCATGTATCTACATATCTATAAAACTGGGCACAAAACTACAAAAATACGCATTAATTCAACCAAGCCAAATGATAAGATCAAGTACATATTATGATTCCAATTTGTAGCTGCAAGAACAGCTGACTTTCGTTTTGTACAAGTATACCTACATACTATCCTAAGAGTGACCGTTGACCTATGATCCCTCTTAAGGCAACAAGTATGTGGGATAAGAATGTAGTACATCATCAGAATATGATATGTAGTCAGAATATATCACATTCTTACAGCCTTATTTATAAACTCACCGTAGACTCTGCTTATCTTTACGCACCCTCTAAAATGCTCTTACGCAGGAATATGTGATTTATAAACATTTTTCGAACTTAAGCAACGTTTCTTTAGAGCTGCGTAAGTTAAACGCGAAAATTAATAAATAAATTTTGCTTAGAGCTTACGTAAATATATATGTTTTTACATCAAATGTCATTTGGTTGTGGTCGAATTGTAAACAAAACCAAAAAGTGGAACTAATTTTTTGTGTGCATTCATTCCGCAGTTTTGTAAATTTGCACTAAACGAATTTCGTTTGCAAATGCAATTATAAAATAGAAAAAATTAGACTTAATAAATACAATAATATCAAATCAAATTGTGCGTTTGTGATTATTTTTTCTACTTCAGTTTTGTTGCTTGTAGGGAATGTTTCAGGATGTGTGTCTACCTATGGCCAGGCATTAGATTTGGTGGTGGTTGGTGAAATTGGACAAGGTTTATGGATATAGGAAGACACATAGATACATGATAGCAGGTTCATATTTCGCCAGTCCCTTCGAAGACATTTCGGAATTGTGCCAGTTAATTTTTCCTTTCTTTTTTTTTTTTGTTGTGTAAAATGATTTTACGTACAAAGCTAATCGCAGCTGATGTTGGTTTTAGAGCAAAAAGTAATAGATTTCAGTGTTTTTCTGTAATAGGTTATCGAAATTCTTACCTTTTTAGACACAAACCTCGTTTAGTAGGTAAAGTTGGAGTTAGAGCTGTTAGTGTTTTTTTCATTTTTTTTTTAATATCTACTCTAGTTCCGGTTTCTTCGTAAAAGAAACTTTTGTCGCTATCTTTCGTGGTTTAATTTATGAAAGATTAATATTTTATAAGTCATACAAATGAAAAATAAACCTCGTAGATTGTAACTTATGCTTATACCATGTTAAAGGTTAACCTTTTAATAAAGACACTAGGCAACAGCACTTAAAACAAAAGAGCTGGACATAACAGCAAAATTGAGAATTGAAAATAGAGCACAGCTTACTCTATTGCATAATAGCATATAACAAAAAAATACAACATGAAGAAAATATTTTTCTGTTATTTTCTGTGCAACACGAGTCAGTAAACAATATAAAAAGTTTGTTATTTTCGAATGGTTGCCAGGAAGGTATGACTTCTCACTCATTTCGAGTTCGTCTGAACGGGCAATAACAGCTAACCAAACTCAGACACAGGTAGTTACTTTGGTAATAATAGATAGCAATTTCGGACAACACCACTTATTTAGTAACAGCCTCCTTATAATTTATAGTTATTTATAGTTTAGAATTCTGATGCCTAGTCTTACTCCGGTACCTATATAATCTATTTGGAAAGATATTTCTGTTTCGCCTGAGAGAAAATTAACCTTTCATTTCGCTTTGGCAATTGACCAAGCTCCCACCTCTTGCGTCAATTGAGCGATAAACACAAATCCATCAACTTGTGACGTGGGTATGACTATTCCTTTTTTCTTTTTTTTCTTTTTTTTTGGAAAACACGAATTCGATATTGTATATGGCATATGATCTCGAAACACCTTTATAACCTATTTTCTTGTATATAAGTGCTATAGGTAATTTCAGTTTGATAACTTGAGGTTAAATATTTTTAGGAAATTAAATATTGAACACAAACAATTTAAGAATGCCAATGCCAAATCACACTGGAAATGAAAAAAAAGTTGTCTTAACACTCTACTTACGTATTTTGCAAAACCTACCAAAAGTAAAGACCCGCCGCTTTAGCAATGTCTTGAATATTCACTAGTTTTGTTTAAACTCCTTCAGGAACCACGTTAAACTGAAATCTCTATCGTGCAAATAGCTTTTACTTTCATTTGGTATAGCAATTACACTGGCCAAAGGGCAATACAGAAACACTTCGCGGTTGGTAGCACAATCTTAGTATTATTATGTTCGCATTTACTAAGCTAGTTTTTCTTATAAGAGTATAATTTGGGAAAGTTCGCGCGTGCTCTACGGCTCCTCTAAGAATGATTCCTTTAACCCAGACGTGTGTTGGTCAAGTCAGCAGTAACACTTTTTCTAAGCACAATTTTGTTTGCTGTTAGGGCCGCAACTTTCGATTTTCTTTAACTTAATGCCCTAGATTTCAATTATGCATATGCAAATGTATGTAGGTAGTAGGTGCCTATTATACATTTATACATGTGCTGCTGGAAACACATAAAAGAATTCAAAGGCAACAGCATACCTACCCTACAATAGAACAGCAGCAAACACTAAATGAGCTTTTAATACACTCATTACTCTGACCAAGCACGAAGTTACCCTGCAAGAATAGGCAAGTAGATCTTTGTAACAAACTATTTGTAGGTCATACCCTTGCCTATACTTGTCAAAGTAGACTTCGCCAACATTTTGTTGACAATGAATACAATATTTTTCTGTATCGTATTCGAATTTGGGTCACTTTGATTTATTTGGGTAGTAACTTTGCGTTTGAAGAATAATGTCGTGAATAGAATTTGTATTCAAATTCCAAACATTAACAGTTTAATAATTTGCTTATATAAATAATAACTAAAATACCCTGCATGTATTAGTTGCTTTTTTGTTATAAAATCTTAACTGCTACCGGTAAATAATTAAGCTGAATTATTAGAACGCAGTTAGCATAGGGTCATTACATTTGTAATTATTCTTTGTAACCCACTATAGGAATAGTATGTCAAAGTTTTTTGTTTTATTAAGGTTAACATAGCTTATCCTTTCGAATACTAATTTTCTATAGATATAATTTGCTATAGACAAAAATTCGGAAATATCGATTAAGAAAGAACATTTTTTACACAGGAATTTTAATAGGATAACTGGCCTAGCTTTTCACATCCATTCGTTTGGGAAGGGTCTCCCAACGGTTTCTTATTATTATATTAAAGGTTGAACTGAGAAGCTTTCTCATTGCATATAGATGCTTGGAACCCAAGAACCTTTGCCCCTCTAACCATTATAAATTTTATGGGATTAGTTGAATTTTTAAATTCTTTTGATGTTCTGGGCTTAGCCTTACATACATAATTGGAAATTGAAAGTCGGCTCGATTATAATTTTCTTGTGCAACAATTGAGGTACCGAAACTTTGTAACGGATCGCGTTTGATTTGATGGTGAAGGATCTCAAATCAAATGTTAGGCAACCGACGGTTTTGAGGTGAAAATTCAAAGGCAAATATTCTCATTTCGCGGATTCGCTTATTCAGAACGCTTTGCCATTCGTTTTAAGCTTCTTGACATGTTTCTCACATGGTTAATTTAGTGAAAAATCGGAAGGCTGGCCGACACGTCAATCATTGCGGTTTGATTGCAACAAATCGACAATGCTATACCTAATTCAATTCTATTGTATTTAACATAACTTTTGAATAAAGAATTTGAATTGACCGGATTACATAAAGTAGTAAGTGCATTGTGCATGCTCGGAATAATTATTTTCATTACATTAGGAATTTGGGCGGAACGAAGTTCGTCGGGTCAGTCTGTAATAGAACTAAATGTTTTTTAGCTATAAATTCAAAGAGTTTAAGAAAGCCAGTTCAGTTCTACACTTATTGTACCACCAAAGCATTATATTTAATTAACATAACATCTAATCTAAAAAAAAACTGCCTCGATTGATTTAAATAGCTAAATTTACAATTATACAGCAATTTTCTCGCGAATTGGAAATTCTTGCCACGAACTGTCAGACTTTATTCGCAATCCACATAAAACAGTTGCGATCCGCAAACACACGAATGAAAAATTCTTTCCAACTTGAAACTGATTCGCGGGTATCTACGACTAAAAAAAGTTTTCATGTAAATGAAGTGTCAAAAACTATGAATATTCGCTTGTTCGCAGTTAGCAATTCGCTCTCATGTCAATATTCCTTAATAGTTATCTACAAGTAGAAACTGTCGTATATTAAACAAACAGTGCGGATAGTAAAAAGTCCATCAAATCGATGGAAGCGTTACTTATATCCGTATTGAGTCATAAATAACGTCACCATTAGTCCCTAAAATGCAAACTAGATAATAAAAACATTTTTGGTAATGCGCATTCTCATTCCGATGCACAAAATAGGTTTATGAAATTGAATACAAATCATTCATAATTAAATGCTTTGACGACCACGTAGGCTACTTACTTACTTAGATGGCGCTACAGTCCGGGGTGGACCTGGGCCTCAACCAATACGCCTCTCCAGTTAGCGCGATCTTTGGCTAACTGCCTCCAGTTGCGCACTCCAAGTTGGTTGAGGTCCCCTTCCACTTGCGCGCGCCACCTAAGGCGAGGTCTTCCTCTACTGCGTTGTCCCTCCGGGTTAGAATCGAAGACTCTTCGGGCCGGAGCGTTGGTGTCCACTCGCTCTACATGTCCCAGCCATCTTAGACGACTGATGCGTACTTTTCTGACTAGGTCGATGTCGCTGTACAGCTCGTAGAGTTCGCTGTTAAATCTTCTCCTCCAAAGCCCGTCAACGCAAACGGGACCAAAAATCACTCGACGAATTTTGCGTTCGAAACGACCAAGGAGATCTTCATCCGCCTTTGATAGCGCCCATGCTTCTGCACCATAAAGCAGGACTGGGATGAAGAGGGTCTTATACAGAGTTTCCTTAGTATTTCTCGACAAGGCCTTACTTATCAGTTGCCGTCTTAGGCCAAAGAAACAGCGGTTGGCAAGTGTGATTCTTCGTTTGATTTCTGATGTGATGTCGTTATCAGAGTTTATAGCGGAGCCGAGGTAGACAAAGTCCCTTACTACCTCAAAGTTATAGCTGTCTATCGTGACGTTCTGCCCGATTCGTCGATGTTGTGTGTCCCTTCTTGTTGACAGCATATATTTTGTTTTGCCCTCATTCACCACTAAACCCATTTTTGCCGCTTCTGTACTAATACTTGCAAACGCACCAGTGACAGCTCGCTGTGTTGTACCAACAATGTCAATGTCGTCAGCGTATGCAAGCAGTTGCACAGACTTATAGAAAATTGTGCCTCTGGTGTTGGCTTGTGAGTTTCGCACAATCTTCTCAAGAATGATGTTGAAGAAGTCACATGACAGCGCATCACCTTGTCTAAATCCTTTTTTGACATCAAAGGTCTCGGTGAGATTGTTTCCGACCTTTACGGAGCAGCGAGCGTTCTCCATCGTCATTCTGCACAATCTGACAAGTTTGGCAGGGATGCCAAAACTAGACATGGCTCTGTATAGCTCGTCTCTATAAACGCTGTCATATGCGGCCTTAAAATCGATAAAAAGATGGTGAGTATCGATCTGGTATTCTTGGGTTTTTTCCAGGATCTGCCGTAGTGTGAATATTTGATCGGTCGTGGACTTACCGGGCCTAAAACCGCACTGATAGGGACCTATCAGATCGTTGACGAATGGTTTCAGGCGTTCACACAATACAGCAGACATGATCTTATACGCAGTGTTCAGGAGACTGATGCCTCTGTAGTTGGCGCAGTTTAGAGGGTCTCCTTTCTTGTGGATCGGGCAAACAATGCTGAGGTTCCATTCATCAGGCATACTTTCCTCTAACCAAATCTTGGAGATGAGTTGGTGTAGCAATTCGCTCTCATGTCAATATTCCTTAATAGTTATCTACAAGTAGAAACTGTCGTATATTAAACAAACAGTGCGGATAGTAAAAAGTCCATCAAATCGATGGAAGCGTTACTTATATCCGTATTGAGCCATAAATAACGTCACCATTAGTCCCTAAAATGCAAACTAGATAATAAAAACATTTTTGGTAATGCGCATTCTCATTCCGATGCACAAAATAGGTTTATGAAATTGAATACAAATCATTCATAATTAAATGCTTTGACGACCACGTAGGCGTACTTACGTTTATTTTCAATCTTGAGGTAAAATCGAATTTTGTACATATGTATAAGTATATGTATATTCTTTTAAAGATGATGATATCTATTCTGATACCAAAGTAAAGTAACAAAAATTGCTGAGAAGCGGGAACTCCTATAAGCTCCTAGTTCTGCATAGCTATATAGCTTTAAAATTGAACGTGCATAATGATCATATAATTTATTTTCGTAAAATCCAAAATAGCTATAAGTAGTTGTTAGTGGCAAGTATCCAAACTACGGAATATAATGCAGTGTTCATCTTAGAGGGCATTTTCAGGCTGAGAGCGCTTTGAAATTATATATAAAATTTGCACACATCAGCCCATTATATAAACGTGTGCATTTGCTTGCGGCAATAATGTTTGCCAAGTAGATGTTGAGGATGGTTTAAGTGACTAGGTACACCACTGCAACACCACTTGAAAGCACACTGCGGAGTTTAAGTTTGACATTAACTAATTGAATGCTACCCTTAGTTACACCACGCTTAGATTTCGGATTAGCATAACTTATAGAAATCTTGAAATTTTAGTATTATTTCTTAACTTGGGTTTGTTGTCCGACTCAATGGTATCTTAAGGGAAAACGTGTTTAACAGAGTTTAAGTGTGGAGTGAGGGTTACATTCTAAATAAAAAATGGCAGCATTAATTAATTGCTGTGAAAAAATATCTCGGTTTATACTTTATTATTCGTATCTCCTAAAATATGTGTTATGTACAATAATGCGAGTCATAAATTACAAATAATACTACTTGTTTCATTAAATAAAAATAAACCGACAAATGTTCATTGAAACGGAATATAATATTTTATTGAAAAAAAAAATATATATTAATTCAATATCGAAAACTTGTTTTAAAAGAAGGAAATACTATTTGTGGGTAAGATTGCAGAATTTCCTATTAAATATTTGATTGTGTACCTATAATAATATTGGTTCAAGTTGATTGAATTGTAAGAGAAAAAACGAACAAAAAATTGAAATGGGAGAACTGTTGGCGTTTTTTGAAAAGTACGTTATGAAAACCTTAAGAATCAAGCAGGATAAATGGTTTAAGATGATTAGCACAGACATTTATAAGGTAAGTCTTTCGACGCACGTCATTTTTGCATTTATTTTAACTAAGCTTAGTACACTTTCGCTTCTTGAACCGTACCGTTTCCTTTTAATCGACCTTATTGCTTATTTTCTTTACTTTCGTAATCAAAACGAAAGTTCACTTTATCGAAATGCGAAATGTAAAAAAATGCAGCAGGTATATATATATATATATGTAATAAATTCAATCACTTATACGCAAGTTATATATGATTTCTAAGAAAGTATTGAAGTAACTCCACACATAGATTTTAGATTTATATATAAAAAAAAAATTTGGAGCAACAGGTTTGTGTAAGTACCCTAGGCCTAACTTCTCAAAACTTTTTTCCCATCTTAGATGACGGCATAAATAGTTGCTCATTATGCTCACTCTCACTGTCATAATCGCAAGGCCATAATGTGCAATCAGTGTACGTGAAACTAATTTTCTGCATATAATATACAACAGTTATGTATTTTCTGTGATATTCTTGTGCTTATATGGAAATCTATTTGATACATTCTAGAAAATCCACCAACACAGAAATAGTGTCGATAGCCTTTCATTTGTATTTATTGGGTCAGCATTTGCACAAGAAAAGAACCTTGAACGGATTTGACCTAACATTACATTAGCACACCGTTTGAGGCATGAATAGAGCTATCGCAACTCAACCGGGTTACCTCAATTCTTATACATTATAGCGTAATTTTGTCGTGGCTTTGAAACGAGACGCTCCTAGTCTGTTTCATCGAACTTGTGGCTATAACAATGACATAATATTGAAATATAAGCATGCATAATATACATACATATACCTAGGTACCTCAGACAAAAGCTCTTGTTATGCTTCAAGGTTTTTAAAGGCCGGAGAATGAAACAAATGTCTAGAATTTTGGAAGAAAGTATGACCCGTATCTATAGATACTACTGAGTGAATTTACAAAAAGAGTAATTCTTTGACATTTAACTGGGACAACTTGTTCCAGCATTTTAAATAAGACACAGTCTTGTACAGTTAATGTACACGCATATATAAATTTGCTTAGATAACGTTAATAAATAGGATTTCCATATTATTAACAATTTAATAATTGGACAATAAGGTGACATAGGTACAATTTAATGGCTTACATAAAATCAAACTTAAAACATTAGATATTGGTAGTAGGTAACCTTAAATTATACTTATGAGTTTCAAATATTGTATTTATAAATGAATGCAATATTTCTGTTTTTTTAGGAAATAATCATTGGATTTTTAGAGGAACCATATCAGGAGCGGCTTATAATAACAATGAATGCTGCTTCGTTACCAATACCGTCTCATGAATTTCCGTCAAAACCACGCAGTAAAACAATATTTTTTATACGGAAAAAGATACCAACAACACTAACTGCAACGAATATTAGCACTGTAAGTAATTACTGCCTCTTTAATTGAGCGTTTTAAAATATAAAGGCGTTCTTTCTCAGAGCTTACTGTACGGTGATCTGTTGTCAAACGTGCTGGAGAACTTATGTGTACTATTTGACGATGTTATTTTCCCGTTGCTGAATAACCCTGCAAACCAAAATGGATGGACATCAGTTATAGTCAATGATATGAAAACAGAAAGTCAGGATTTAAAAAATTGCATTGCCCAAATGAAAGGTCAAATGATCAATCGAACAATTTTGCCACTTCCAATTTGTATTGACGAAGTTATGGAAATGGTGCCAAGGATGACTCAAGGGTAATCGTAATTCACATTATTATCAAAATTATCTATTATTAGCGAATAAGACTACTTATATAAAAGTAAAGTAGTAAAATACTCGCCAACTAGGCCACAGAGCATTGCTCTCAAGTTTGTGGGAACCGAAACATTGCCAATAGTAAGAAACCGTTCTTACTGCTGCCAAATATAAAAACAAATGAGTTGAACTGGTCCCACGTACAACCACTCTTTAAACTATGAGTCATAGAGATTAATTAATCGAAAACAAACTTCTTTAATTATTAATGTTAACGAGGCGTTCAATTGAACAGTCGAAAGTGATCTTCTATATTATTTTAAACAGGAAAGAAAAATTCCATAGAAAAACGAGGTATGTTTATTATTTTAGGTACGAATATAGTCGGCACTGGACAAAGTTGCAAATACACAAACAACTACACAAAAATAGAAATATTTGGCGCAACAGGTTTCTTGTACCCTAGGTCTTTTTGTGTTGTTTTATTTTTACTTTTGGGACATAAAATGTTATGTCGAGAAGCTGCGTGTTTTTTTTTTTTTTTATCAATCCTGAGACCCCTTGTTCAGTAGTCCAGCAGACTAATCACTGAGCCCTTGCACCCACAAGTAAATTAAAAAAAAAAAAAAAAAAAAACAGTTGTTTGACAAAGCATACATACGTGCCCAATTGACCGGGCAGATTGACATTCGGATACGACACCAAATTCTGCATTATATTCGCGGGCAAAACATACACATAATGAAAACATGATAAGTGAATATATTATATATAAATAATGAATAATAAAAATTTAGACCAGTTTAGTGCAACAATTTTTCATTAATTCGAAACTAATTGGATAACACATGTAATACGAAATAATTAACCAACTTGTGCTTACCTAAAACCAAAATTAATCGAATAAAAAATATCTCCAAAGGCTTGTGAAATTAGAAAAAAAAAAAAAAAAATTGTTTGTAAATACGATCAAGGTAATGGGGTTTTGTTGCAAACATTATCGCAAATGAACAAGCATTGTTTGTGGTACTATCTGCTTCGTTATACATAGATCACTATCAATTGTCTCCATTTTAAAATTAAATCTACAACAAGTTTTGACAAGCTAGGTACGCAGGACTTATACCTTACTAAATAAATAAATAAATATAATATCCAACCGAAATTTTATTTCAGCAAATTAACTAAATTTACCTCTTCTCATTGCAGAGATTTTTCAAAATTTACCAGCTTAATGAAACATTCATTAGAAGGAATGATTGTTAAATGGATAGATTCTATTAATGATTTCATAAGTATATCTGCCAAAGAGTATATTTTCAGTAAAGAAATACACCCGCGCTGCGAGCATATGATTACTTTTTGGGAGGCAAGGCTTGAAAATCTCGAGAACCTTGTGGAGCAATTGGGCGATGTACGAATAAAAACCATAGGATATGTACTTGAAAAGATACATTCTGTATTTGAGACGTCCTTCAGATACATGGTACAGACAATAATGTTAGCTCTCGTAGAAGCGCGTGACATAAGACTGTATTTAACACCTTTGGTATATTATGGCTGAACGAATTCAAGCTTTACCCGTTTCTATACGTTCTATTCTATTCGTTATAGAAAAAAATGCTGGACCATTTCAATTCCAATGATTTCAGCGAAACTTCAAAAGACATACGACCACTTCTACTAACTGTAGGACTCGTTTGGGGCCACTCAAAATATTTTCATACCGTTGACAATATGTCACTTTTATTCGTAATGCTACACAATATGTTAATAGATTGTGCGTCACATACAATTGAACCGGATACGATATTTCAAGGCGATGTCGATGAAGCAGCTAAGAAAGTCAATTCTGTCATCTGTCATTTAGAGCACTACAGGTTTGCGAAGATATGTAATAAATGAAAAGCATAACACAACCTTTTCATTTTTATAGGAAAACATATCACGAATGCCGATCGGATTTATTGAAATTCAAGCAGAACACCGAATTCAACTCGCAAGAATGGACCTGGCAATCCGACACAATATTTTCTAGATTTGATTCATTCATAGATCGGCTCCATGAACTTAATCAAATCTTCACTACAGGCATCAGTTTTGGCAAATTGGAAAAAATAAGTATAGGTGGTCTTAAAGGCCGCAGTCTGAGTCAAGAGATTAATATTATATTGGAAGAATTTAACAACTACTATCGAGAATGGGGAAATATTACATTTAATGCACTAGATACGGATCCAGAAAAAATAGACTTTAAGCGCGAGAAACAGAAATTCGACGACAGCACAGATAACCTAGAGAGGAGACTGGCATTTGTTTTTGAGCAGGCATTTCAAGACTCTCGGGAACTTAAGATCTGTGGTAGCTTACTTAGTCGTCCTTTGATTAAGACTCAACTCCAGCATTGCTTCTTGAAATTTGTTGAAGACTTCAGCAATGAACTCAATGAAGTTCAAATTGATTTTGTTGAGTTCAGAAACACCCTAAAAACAAAGGGTATTGAAGTAAGTTAAAGTCTGATTTTGATAAATTAATTTTTTCCTGTATAAAACATTTTTATTACGCAGGCTCTCCAAACTGACACTTACTTTCCAAAAGTTTCTGGAGCAATTTCATGGTTAACTAAATTAAGTTACCGAATAGTTTCAGCATTCAATGACTTCTCATTTTATGAAATTTTGTAAGGATTAAATACTAGACTTATTGTGCTTCGCTTCCATTTGTATCTTATTAGGTTACTTGATAACGAATTTGGAATAGAAGTGCTTGCGCGCTACAATGAACAACTTAGCAACATAAACGATCTTAAGCTGAGTATATTGGAAGAGTGGGAAGTTCATGCACTAAAAACGATTGAATTAAAAATGAATACACCAGTGTTAGGAAAAAAAGAATTTCAAAAAAATGATGGAATATTCAAGCTTTATGTTAATTTTGATGTTGAGGTTATAACTTATAAGATTCGTACAAAATAATGCAAACTTTTAAAAATTGAGTTTTTTTAGGTTCAAACTGTTCTTAAAAATGTTAATAATTTACTCCAACTTGGTTGCACAATTTCTGAGCCCATACTGAAGCTATACAGAAGAGAAGATGAGCTATGGGTGAGTATATTGCCTTGTTCGAAAATAAGCGAAACAATTTTCAAAACCCTATAGAGTTCTAATATATTAGTTTCTATATATTGTTTATTTTATCAGATTAATGGCAGCTATCATGTCTGTGAGTCGTTTATTATAGACTTACTTTGAGTTTGTCTGTCTATCGGGGGCTTTCTTTGGTTGCGGATTCGTAGACTTCATTTTTTTTCTTGATCTAACAGATGTAATTAGAGCCCCAGACTTTTCCCCTTTACGTTTCCTGTACAGGGGCACCATAATCCACAACACTAATGTATCCATACTATATTTCTCTCTTAACCTTTCTACGGTTTGCAACCATAATCAAGCAACTGCGATAGTATTTATAAATTTACGCGCAGAACATATTTAAAATAAATACATCCAGCTCTGCATAGGGCTATCATAACACTTTGACCACGAACAAAATTTGTCTTTAACCAAGAAATTTCTTCCCATATATGCTTGTAGGAGGCTCGAATAAAATTAAAGCGAATAGCGATGTGGTACAATAACATCAATGAACGAGCGAACGTTCATGAATTAAACTTACTTCGCGTGGAGATGACACACATCGATGAAGGATTGGTTCCCTTGCTGACAATCGATTTGTGGCAAGAGTTCAGTAATGCACCGTAGTTGTTTTTATTCGTTTTAAGTGCTGCATAATTTTCTTATTTAGATATTGAATATATAGCTGCAATTTTCGTCACTATCAAAAAACTTCATATGCGTCTAGAGCAGAGCCAAAATAATATAGGTGCGATAAAGCGAAGTATCCAGTCATGGGGAAAGATCCCAATGTACCAAAGGAAAGATAAGAACCCGAAGGCTTTACTTGACTATCGAAACCGGATATCCATTATTCAACGTCGCAAAAGAAATGCTGACAAGACAAGAAAGCTAATCGAACAGCTTATGACGCTGAATCTAAAGTTATTCTTTGACTTGAAAATTAGTGAATCGGAAATATCCACAGAGCCAATAAAAGACGATCTAAAGAGAGTGGGCAGCATTAAGGCAGAAACAACTGTTATCCCAGCAAACAAAACTGATTATACGCCGCCAATGGAAGAAGTTCAATCAGAACAATCGGTAATCATGGCTTGTGCTTATTACAACTGATCTACAACCCCATTTTTACAGCTCTTCAGAACAGAAGATAGGATTGTAATGTTAAATACCTTCCCACAGGAAAAAATTAATTTGTTCCATCAGTACGAGAAGTATGTGGATGAGCAAATTGCGGAACAATTATTGGATGCTGTTAGTACAAGTATAACATACCTTCGTATGGAGTTTGAAAACCGCTTCGAACATGACGCTCCATTGTTTGAGATTTTAATGGAACTGCAGGAACCACTTATTGTCTTCTTTCCAAATATAGACACATCTCAAAGTCATGGATTTACTCAAATTATTGAGAGTATCATAGAAGACATATTCCGCCAACTTGCAATGCTGGATAGAGTTTCAACACATGTTATTTTGCCTGGGGAGGACTGGAAAGGAGAAGACTTTATGGGTATGATACAATCTTTATGATAGAAACAGAGCGATATAATGGAGCACATAATAAAGCTCTTAGGGTACATATTTAATTGGCATAACCTAAATTAAAGGCGCAGTGGCTTAGTGGTTAGTGTGTTGGACTACTAAGCGAGGGGTCGAGTTTCGAATCCCGCCAAAATCCATATTCCAACTTAGGTTTTTTTCTACTGCGCCATCTCTTGCAAACGTCTGACAAACATCCGAGAGTAGGTATAACTCTCTTGAAAGAGCTTCTCAATTAGCCGTTTGGAGTTGGCATAAAAGTGTTAGATCCCTTCCATTCGTTCCAAAAATGAAAAAGTTGCACAAAACGAATGGTTGTCAGAGAGTTAGGCCTAGGGTCCCTTCGGGCCTGTTGTGGCAGCTATTTTTTTTTTTTTTTAACTTAAATTAAAGGTCACCTTCAGGCGTACCACAAATAAAACTCGTACACACGCGTGGTTGTAAGAAGCTTAGGTACACCCAAAATTAATTTCGTATTTTGTTAACTAATTTTATAGATGAAATAAGTGACAAGCTGGAGATCCATAAAAGTCGCAACGACATCTTGCAAATGGTTAACTATGAATTGCAAGAAATACGAACACATGTCCGAAGCTTTGGAGAGTACAATTTTATTTGGGTTGAAAATAAATCCAATTACTTAGCAGAAATCAAGCGCTATGGTCGACCGTTAACAATCGTAGAACGAGATCCGGAAGACGAAGAGAATACTGCAACTCCGCTTAAAGAAGGGAGTCCACCATTGAATGTTTATAGGCAACAGGTCCGGTGTTCAGAAGTTATCAATAGCACCAGTTGTCACGCCAGTACTCTTTTTCTTTTAAACCCTTAGTTGGACAAATTCATAGCCTTGAGGGAGGACGTTGAAAAGTGGGAGACCTTTATTGATTTCCGTGTTTGGCTAAGACTGAATAAAAAAGGTTTCAAAAATAGCGTTCTCAGTGAAATATCTAAATGGATAAGTCTTTTTAAAAACGACCTCATAGAACGTGTTGTAAACTCACTTAAGGTTTGTATAGCGACTTACTCGATTATCTATTTTATTCTTAATGTAAGAATTGGCTTTTTTAGGAGTTGAACAATTTTATCGACGAAGCGAAAATAATTTTAACTCTTGAGTTAGATAAAGATGATCTAGATGGACTTTTGAAGGTCATGACCATGCTTAGTACAATTAATGAAAATCAGTTCATTTACGATGAAATGTTTGAACCCATCAAAGAAATCGTCGAACTGTTAAAGACTTATAATTATGAGTTTCAAGCCAGAATTCTAACACAGGTATGTTTAGTTAAAGGTCTCCAAATTTAAATAAACGCTAAACCTACATTTAGTTGGCAGATCTGCCGAATATGTGGTTGAGGGTGAAAAAGGATGCCGCAAATGTGAAACAAGCAATCGGTCCAATGCAAGCATATCAAGTGGACTTGATTGAAAAACGAATAGTTTTGTTTAACAACATGTCAAATTTGTATAGAAAGCGATTCCTCGAAGGGAAAGTGGGCAAACCCTATAAGCATGACCTAGTTGAGTCTTCTCACATTTTTCTTCCTTAGGTTTTCTTTGTACCGTGTGATGAGCCCTATATGCTAATAGATAAGGCGAACTTTGAGCTCAATGAAATCGAGAAACAACAACAGCGCCTGATGGATTCAGCGCTACTATTTGAGTTGCAAGGACCCGATATCTCTAAAATTAGGCGATGCAGAAATGATATTGGATTGTTAAAGGTCATGTGGGACTACTATATAAGTGTTGAGTCGACTATAACGGATTGGGAGACAACACCATGGAAAAAGATCGACATTGAAGCCATGGACTTAGAATGCAAAAAAGTCGGAAAGGAGTTGCGTGGGCTGGAGAAGGGAATAAGGCTCTGGAAGCCATATATTCACACGGAAAATTCGTTAAAGAATTTGATGACTTCCTTACGCGCTATTACTGAACTTCAGAATCCAGCTATTAAAGAGCGTCATTGGATAGAACTGATGCAAGTAACTAAAGTAAAGTTCAACATGAATGATTCGACAACACTTAAGGACTTGATTGACCTCAAGTTACATAAGTACGAGGAAGATGTAAAAAATATTGTAGACAAATCTGTTAAAGAAATGGCCATGGAAAAGGTTCTGCAGGACATACAAACCACTTGGAGTGACATGGAGTTCGGTTCTGAAATATACGATCGCACTAAGTTAAAACTACTAAAGGCAACTGAGGAAATGATTGAAACACTAGAAGATCATCAGGTTCAATTGCAAAACATTCTTTCATCTAAGCATGTTGGATTTTTCTTCAAGCAAGTTGCAGATTGGCAAAACAAACTCTCAAATGCTGACCAAGTGATATCAGCTTGGTTTGAAGTACAGCGAAAGTGGTTATACCTGGAGAGTATATTTATTGGATCCGAAGATATTCGAAACCAACTCCCCGATGACTCGAAGAGGTTCGATATCATTGACAGTGATTTTAAAGCTTTGCTAAGTCAAGTGAACAATGACCGCAATGTGGTGCGATCGACAAATAGAGGCGGGGGGAAATTGTACGATGCCCTCGATAAGCTATTAAAACAACTTTTGCTCTGCGAAAAGGCTTTAAATGACTACCTGGAGACAAAACGCCTTGCATATCCTCGGTTTTATTTCGTATCTTCAGCGGACTTATTGGATATACTTTCGAACGGCAACAACCCCAAAATGGTCAGTCGTCACTTGACGAAGCTGTACGACTCCCTCGGAAGCATCTCGCTAATTGCTGGTACCAAATCATCCAAGGGAATGGTAGCAAAGGAACTGGAGGAGTTTGTTCCATTTATGCGCAAATGTGATTGCAGTGGAAAAGTGGAATTGTGGTTGAATCGCATTACCGACGAGATGCGAAACACGCTTCAGCATCATTTTCGGCAGGCGGTTATTGCATACGAAGAGAAACCCCGCCATATTTGGATCTTCGAGTGGCCTGCTCAAGCTGCTCTTGTTACCACTCAAATCTGGTGGACAGCAGAAGTAGACGATGCTTTCGTTAAAGTAAGCATGAGGTACGAAAATGCAATAAAGGATTACAATAGGAAGCAAGTCGTTCAATTAAACACGCTCATAAGTCTTCTGCTTGGTGATTTAACTCCCGGCGAGAGGCAAAAAATCATGACTGTTTGTACTATCGACGTACACAGTCGCGATGTTGTAACGAAGATAATTCAACAAAAGGTCGATGTAGCTTCCTCATTTCAATGGCAAAGTCAACTTCGTCACAGATGGGATGTAAAACATGACGATTGCTTTGCGAATATCTGCGATGCTCAGTTTAAATACGACTACGAGTATCTTGGAAATACTCCGCGATTGGTTATAACACCACTAACTGACCGATGCTACATCACCCTTACTCAATCGCTTCACCTTATAATGGGTGGTGCACCGGCTGGTCCGGCTGGGACAGGAAAAACCGAAACTACCAAAGATCTGGGTCGCGCTCTGGGAATGATGGTGTACGTATTTAACTGTTCAGAACAAATGGATTACAAATCCTGCGGAAATATTCACAAGGGACTAGCACAAACGGGGGCATGGGGTTGTTTCGACGAATTCAATCGAATATCGGTGGAAGTCCTGTCTGTTGTCGCTGTTCAGGTGAAGTGCATACAGGACGCCATAAAGGTATACATGCGACATCATTTTCAATTAACATTTTCTTGTGCACTCTTACATTCGATGCTAGGCAAAGAAGATGATGTTCAATTTTCTTGGTGAGATAATAGCACTGAGACCAACTGTGGGGATGTTTATAACAATGAATCCTGGATATGCTGGTCGAGCCGAACTTCCAGAAAACTTAAAAGCCCTTTATCGTCCATGTGCTATGGTTGTGCCAGATTTTGCTTTAATCTGCGAAATCATGTTGGTCGCTGAGGGATTTCAAGAGGCACGTCTGCTGGCTCGTAAATTTATTACACTATACACCCTGTGCAAAGAGCTTCTATCGAAACAGGATCACTATGATTGGGGACTGAGGGCAATCAAATCTGTTCTGGTGGTTGCCGGATCGCTAAGGGTATGTTTTATTTTAAGTTTTAACTTAAATCTTCTACAATAGGACTAATAGTCATAGTCATATCCACCACTTGGTGAGCTAATGTCTTAGTAAATACTAGTGACTGTACTTAGCTGCGTCTTATTTATGGGAATAACATCATGCAATGTGTAAAACTAGGTATGTGTGTCGAGTGACATAGTTGCTGCTATTTATTGCATTATATATGAGAAGGCGTAAGAAACTTTATGGATTTTGTTGGTGCTAACAGATGGAAGTATACACATTAAAAATCCTTATGACCTTGCACTTTAACGTATTCCTAGCTCAAACCGAAACCATATATGTCTGCATGTTGGCTGATTGTTGTTGGACTAACTAAATAAATAAAATCGTGCCCTGATAAAAAATGAACATAAATCATTTCGTTGTACACTTTGTCAGAATTTTTTTAATTTGTATACCGTGGAAATGTCGACTGCTCTTGAATAACTGAAATATTCATATTCTCAGTTTTTTTTTGCAATCGTAGATATATAATTCATTCCTTATTTGAGTTAGTAATTGAAAAATATAATGTACAATAAGGTAATGATATCGTTGTAAACTGGAGATGTTTTGCTATATTCGCTATTTCACTTTGCGTATTTACGTATTTCTTGCTCTCAATTTTTAGATCTCATTATTGAAGAAAACAAGCGTTTAAAAATAAAGCAATGTAACAAATAAATATTGTTTTTTCTTTAACTAAACACAAAAAATGTAGTAGGTACTATGAATATGCAGATATTTGTATAAACTTTAAAATTTCGTAAATTAGTTATTTTTCAGGAATCTGAGAAGTCATTCACCCTTTTAGCCGTTTCATTTTTACCTTGAAGCGTTATTAACATATATATATTGAATCTCTGACTTTTTTCATAGAGAGACGACAGGCACCGCCCTGAGGACCAAGTACTGATGAGAGCACTTCGAGACTTTAATACTCCAAAAATAGTTACTGATGACGTTTCAATATTTATGGGTCTCATAGGAGATCTTTTTCCAGCACTCGATGTACCGCGAAAGAGAAATTTGGACTTCGAAGCGATTGTCAAAAAATCAGCTGTTGATCTGTCACTGCAGCCTGAATCCAGTTTTATACTTAAAATTGTGCAATTAGAAGAACTGTTTGAAGTTCGACATTCTGTATTTATTATTGGATTTGCTGGAACTGGAAAAACACAAGTTTGGAAAACTCTCTTCAAAACTTACCAAAATCAAAAAAGAAAACCGGTCTACAATGATCTTAACCCGAAAGCAGTAACAAATGATGAACTTTTTGGAATAGTAAACCCTTCAACGAGAGAATGGAAAGACGGTCTTTTCTCGATTATAATGAGAGATCAAGCCAACATCCCAGGTACTGGACCAAAGTGGATTGTGCTTGATGGCGATATTGACCCGATGTGGATTGAAAGCCTTAACACTGTGATGGATGACAATAAAGTTTTAACGTTAGCAAGTAATGAACGGATTGCTCTTACTAAAGAAATGCGACTTCTGTTTGAAATCGCAAATCTTAAGACGGCTACCCCAGCCACAGTTTCCCGAGCAGGTATTCTTTACATAAATCCTCAAGATCTCGGATGGAACCCGTCGGTAGCATCATGGCTGCAAACTCGCCAAAACAATGCCGAACAAGCCATTCTAGTTGTACTCTTCGAGAAATATGTACCTCCCCTACTTGACGTATTTAAGACGCGCTTAAAGAAAATCACCCCCATTACAGATATAGCAATGCTTCAGATGACGTGCTATTTACTTGACTGCCTGCTCATTCCACAAAATGTGCCAGCGGATTGTCCCAAGGACTGGTACGAAATTTATTTTGTATTTTGTGTCATTTGGGGGTTTGGTTCAACACTCTTTCAAGATCAAATAATTGATTGGCGAAATGAGTTTCACAAGTGGTGGATTAACGAATTTAAAACAGTTACTTTTCCACTTGGTGGAAATATATTTAGCTACTACGTCGACAACGAAACCAAAAAACTCTTACCATGGACGAATTTAGTACCAAACTTCGAACTGGATCCAGATATACCTTTACAGTCGAATCTCGTCCACACTTCGGAAACGACCAGATTGAAATATTTTACTGATATTTTGGTCGCTGAACATCATCCCATTATGTTCATAGGTCCACCAGGCTCTGGAAAGACTATAATAATGGGAGCAAAACTGAACGCATTGCCCGAAACTAGATTTGCTGTAACAAATGTCCCATTTAATTTCTACACAACTTCTGAGATGTTGCAGAGGATTCTCGAAAAACCATTGGAGAAGAAAGCCGGCCGCAATTTTGGTCCACCAGGCAATAAGCAAATGGTGTATTTTATTGACGACATGAATATGCCTGAAGTGGACAAATACGGTACTGTGCAGCCCCATACTTTAATACGACAATTTATGGATTATCGCCACTGGTATGACCGGACAAAAATGTCGCTGAAAGATATCCATCACTGTCAGTTTGCTTCGTGCATGAATCCTACTGCAGGCTCATTTACCATAAATCCAAGGCTGCAGCGCCACTTTTGTTCATTTGCCGTAAAGTAAGTGTATCCTTTACTTCGTTTCAACTATTGATCGTAAAATGTATGTATGTTGTATCGCGCAGTGTTCCTGGTGGAGATGCTTTGTTTCATATACTGCATTCGATTCTATCCCAACACATCAATACCCCGCAGCATAAATTTTCGAAAGCAACGAAGGACATTGTCGAACCTTTAATCAGAACAGCAATATCCTTACATCAAAAAATTTCGCAGACCTTCCTTCCGACGGCAATTAAATTTCATTACAATTTTAATTTACGTGATCTAGCAAACATATTCGCGGTAAGTTTTGCACCACTATCTATACGTATAGGAAATTGTAATAAAAATATAACTTTCTTCCAACTGGAATGTGTTTGGCCGGTTTTCACAATTATATTGCAAAGACAGGATATATTTTATCGTTATTCGTAATAACGTAAACAGTAATTCCACAAATCTGTACTTAGTACATATAAATGTGTACGCTCCCAAACACATTCTTTAATTTTAATATTCATACCACATGTTAATGAAAACAATGTGGAAAACATCCGTTTTAAAAAAATTAAACATTGTGATGTCCAACGACACTTATAAGTCTCTAGATCAGTAATGTTATATCGTGGAAAAAGCATCAAATTGTGAGATTTTGTGGAATTAAAAAAAAACATTCAAATTACATTTCACCATGATTATCAATACACTGACCCCCATATTAATAAAAAAATGTGCACAAGTAAGTTAGTTAGCAAACGTCAGATAGCATACAAAAATTGGACATAACTGCTGAGTAACAAGTTGATAACTTTAACACAGTGTTTATTAATACAGGGGTGAATGTGCATAAAAACTTGCTCATATAAATTGTCTTTTGTCACAATGTTCTAGTACCAAAAAATAATGGTAATAATGTTACAAACTGTGATTTTTATAGTAAAGGTTAATTAACCGTGATTTTGTTTCCTTGTAATACAAATTTTAATTTTAAAAACTGGATTTTGAGGTAAAAAAGTATCGTGGGATTTTAAAAGGGAATTTGAGTACGGTGAAAAGGGAAAAAAGGGAAGAATGACCACGCTTCGTGGGATAAATTAAGAGAGAGTGCTAACAACACTGCTCTAGATGGCTGATGATGATGTGATTATAGAATGAAGAAATCATGCGATTACTCATTGTCCAATTTTAAAACTTTTTTCCTGTTCCTACCAATTTAGGAATTTTAATCAGAAACAGATATAACTCACAACAAATGAGAAAGTTTCTTGAGACCAGTCCTGTGTTATGTACGATACAAAATGAGAAGTCAACACGTCCGTGGTTAGTACAACAATGCGCTTTATTCTGTATTGGCAGTTCTATTGAGGATCACATATAAAAATGTATATAGTTACTTTAGTACCTACATAGTAAGGCAGGAGTGCACAACCTATTCCACTTAAAATTTAAGATGAGCCAGTTGTCATTTGAACGTGTTTTGGCTGGTGATCTAAAATATAAATTATTTATTTTGCAGGGAATGTTGTACGCCAATGCAGAGACGTGTCCCACTCCTAATATGCTGCTTCGGCTTTGGGTGCACGAGTCCAACCGTGTATATGGTGACAAATTGGTGGACCAGACCGATATTCTTAGCTACCAAAAGTTAATCACAGAAAACCTACGCAAGGGCATTGAAGTATACAGCGAAGACGTGGTGTTTGAAAAACCTCACATTTTCTTCCATTATGCCAAAGGTCTGTCGGATATCAGATACATGCCTATTCAAAATTGGGAACGTCTCAGCAAACTGCTTGAAGAGGCTCAAGAGCGTTACAACGATTTTGTGGGTGCCATGAACCTGGTTCTATTTGAAGACGCTATGAGTCACGTTTGTCGCATTAGTCGAATTTTGGAATCCGCTAGAGGTTACGCCCTACTAATTGGCGTGGGTGGCTCAGGGAAGCAGTCGCTCACTCGACTGGCCGGCTTTATTTCATCCTTGGATGTTTTCCAAATACAACTCACAAAGGATTATAGTATAAGTGACCTTAAATCAGACATATCTTTACTTTATATGAAGTGCGGCATAAAATCGAATCCATGCTGTTTTCTTATGACCGACTCTGAAGTGGCCAAGGAGGACTTTCTGGTAGTAATCAACGATTTGCTAGCCTCAGGTGAAATACATGAACTCTTTCCCGATGAAGAAATAGAAAACATTGTCGGAGCAATTCGTAATGAGGTCAAACAAGCGGGTATCTTCGATAGCCGCGAGAATTGTTGGAAGTTCTTTATAGAGAAAGTACGTGGTCTATTGAAAGTGGTTCTATGTTTCTCTCCCGTTGGTCCTACACTTCGCATACGTGCTAGAAATTTTCCAGCTCTTGTCAACAATACCACAATTGATTGGTTTCACGAATGGCCGAAGGAAGCATTAGAAAATGTTGCTCACCGATTCCTATCTGAAATTGAATCACTGCCGGAGTATTTGTCCACCCCTGTATCCAAATTCATGGCGTACGTTCACAAGACAGTTAATGACATTTCCCAATTGTACTTGCTCAATGATAAGAGATATAATTATACTACTCCCAAGTCATTTTTGGAACTTATTAGTCTCTACACTAAGTTGCTAGTTGACAAATTCAAAGTCAATAAGGAGAGAATCATCCGCCTTGAGAACGGATTAATTAAATTGGCATCCTGTTCGGAAGAAGTCGACGGCTTGCAAGAAGTGCTCAAACTGCAGGAAGTCGAGTTAGCAGCAAAAAACAAAGACGCTGATAATCTCATTGTAGTTGTGAGTACCGAGAATGAAAAAGTTTCAAAGGAACGTATATTTGCAACGCAGGAGGAAAAAAAAGTCAGACAAATTGAAGAGGATGTCACCGCTAAAGCACAGCTTTGCGAAGAAGATTTTCGGAAGGCTCAACCAGCCCTACTGGCTGCCCAAGAGGCCCTTAATACCTTAAATAAGAACAATTTAACTGAACTGAAGTCATTCGGATCTCCGCCTGATGCTGTTGTCAATGTCTGTGCAGCTGTTTTGGTGCTATTCTCTCCGAAGGGTAAGCTGCCCAAGGATCGCAGTTGGAAAGCAGCACGTGTGATGATGGGAAACGTTGATAAGTTTTTAAATGATTTAGTTAACTACGACAAGAAACACATTCACCCAGACGTAATTAAAGCTCTGCAGCAATACATTAATGATCCAGAATTTAGTCCAGAGAAGATTGTTTCGAAGTCACAAGCTGCTGCCGGTCTCTGTTCGTGGGTGATAAACATTAATCGATTTTACGACGTGTACTTGGTGGTCGAGCCAAAAGAGAGGGCATTGATGGATGCCGAACGAGAACTAAAAGATGCCAGAGATAAGCTAGAAGCTCTCAATAATCGCCTGACTGAACTTGAGGAGGAATTGAACGTTCTGCAAGCGGAATTTGACAATGCTCTGGCAAAGAAACAAAAGTGCCAGGACGAAGCTGATAAAACCGCATTTACAATTGACTTGGCAAATAGATTGATTGGTGGTCTTGCATCAGAGAAAATTCGTTGGACAGAGTCGGTCAAAAGGTGAGCGTATGATTAATGTTTACCTAGACTGCATGTGGTGCAAACGAAGCATATTACTCTGTTTTGTCAGAACTATAGTACCTGTACCTAATCACTTAATTCTAATTAATATGCTTCCTTTACTTCTAATTTATCATTTCAGTCTTAAAGCCAGTCAAATTACCCTACCAGGGGATATGCTTCTGATATCCTGTTTTATCTCATATGTGGGGTGTTTCACGAGAATTTATCGTGTTGAGTTACAAACTAAACTGTGGATGCCCACTTTAAAGACATTGAAAGTATGTTTTACAGTTCAACTAGATAATCTAATAATTTTTGTTTGTCCTCTTTATTTTAGCCTTCCATTCCTCTATCGGAAGACATTGACCCTTTCGCAATGATTTGTGATGACGCCAAGATAGCAGAATGGAATAACCAGGGTCTACCAAGCGATCGTATGTCTGCTGAAAACGCTGCCATTCTAGTGCACTCCGAGCGTTACCCCCTGATGATTGATCCACAATTGTAAGTTTATTTTGACGTAGCTTGAAATAGTTTGCGATACAGTGACAATGTATATCACTACTCACAACAATTAAAACTATTTGCAAGTATCACTGATCGACTATACTCTCCCAAAACATTGGTAACTCTCTTTGAAGGTGTTAATGGCTGTTGTTGCTCAATATATGGTCTTTTGTCGCTTATGTTGCTCTGTCTCTTTGTCGCTTGTTACAGACGCATTATTCTTATACTATCTATACAGTTTCAAATTTCCCATACTCATGCACTCATGTTGAAGTTTAATACAGTCAGATGAAATAAACCAGAATCAAAAAGGACAATCAATGTTTTCCACAATAACCCGTGTAGTGCATCTATGTCAATGTTATTTTCTGTTACCAAAAAACAATACAAACATACACCATACCCTAATTGCACATATTTCAATTGAAATTTCGGTCGGCTTTTATCACACAGGCAAGGCATCAAATGGGTAAAGCAAAAGTACCATAATAACCTAGTCGTTTTACGTTTAACTCAACGTGGATATCTGGACGTAGTCGAACGTGCAGTCAGGAACGGAAATGTTCTTCTGATTGAAAATATCGGCGAGAGCGTTGATGCTGTTTTGAATCCACTACTAGGCCGTATGTTGATTAAGAAGGGAACGTGCTTGAAATTAGGCGACAAGGAAATCGATTTCAATACAAATTTTCGATTGATTTTGCATACAAAATTAGCGAATCCTCACTATAAACCGGAAATTCAAGCGCAAACAACTTTAATTAACTTCACCGTCACCGTCGATGGCTTGGAGGACCAGCTGCTGGCTGAAGTGGTTAAGGCAGAGCGACCTGATTTGGAAATCATGCGCTCCGAATTGACACAACAGCAGAATCATTTCAAAATAACATTAAAGTTCCTTGAAGACGACTTGCTGCAGAGACTGTCGTCTGCAGGCGAGAATGTCCTTCAAGATGTGACCCTCGTTATAAACTTGGAAAAGACCAAAAAAACTGCAGAAGAGATACAAACTAAAGTAGCCGAAGCCAAAAATACTGCGCTGCAAATTGATTCGGCACGTGAACAATACCGTCCGGCCTCGCAGAGGGCCTCCATTATTTACTTCATTTTAAATGATCTCTTTAAGATCAATCCTATTTATCAGTTCTCATTGAAGGCTTTCACAGCGGTGTTCTCAAAAGCGATCGCCAAATCAACTCCTGCCACAAAGGTGAGAGAACGTGTGGAGAACCTTATAGATGCTATCACATTCTGCAGTTTTGTGTATGTATCTCGTGGTCTCTTCGAGTCTGACAAGCTGATATTTCTAACACAATTAGCGATCCAAATACTTGTTAATTCAGGGGAAATAGAATCAACAGAACTGGACTTCCTTTTGCGATATCCCTATTTGCCTAATGCTACCTCAAACATACCTTTCCTTACGCATATCGGTTGGGGCGGTATAAAGGCACTTAGCAATCTGAACTCGTTTCGAGGTCTTGACAAGGACATTGAAACTTCTCAGAAACGATGGCAGAAATTCATAGCGGCTGAATGTCCTGAAAATGAAAAATTTCCCGGAGAGTGGAAAAACAAAAGCGCCATTGAAAGACTTTGTATTATGAGGTGCATTAGACCCGATCGAATGTCATATGCGGTTCGAGGTTTTATTGAGGAAAAATTAGGCTCCAAGTACACCGACAATCGTACGATGGAGTTCTCGAAAACCTTAGAAGAAGCAAGCCCCGAAACACATATTTTCTTTGTTCTCTCACCAGGTGTAGACCCGCTAAAAGACGTAGAGAAAATCGGGAGGGCATTGGGATTCAAAGCAGATAATGACAACTTTCATAGCGTGTCTTTGGGTCAAGGTCAGGAGGTTGTTGCTGAAAGTGCCATGGATGAAGCATCGCAAAGTGGTCATTGGGTTATTTTGCAAAATATTCATCTTGTAGCTCGTTGGCTTCCTACACTTGAAAAAAAAATTGAAGCCTCGTTGGTCGATGTTCACCCAGACTATAGACTCTTTCTCAGTGCTGAGCCAGCTGCAGATCCTGCATACCATATCCTGCCACAAGCTATTCTAGAATCGGCGATCAAAATCACAAATGAACCGCCCACTGGAATGCTTGCAAATATTCATAAGGCATTAGACAATTTTAGTGAAGATACACTCGAAATGTGTTCAAAGGAAACAGAGTTCAAAGCAGTACTCTTCTCATTGTGTTACTTCCATGCTGTAGTAGCGGAACGTAGAAAGTTTGGTCCACAAGGTTGGAACAAAGTATATCCCTTCAATAACGGAGACCTAACCATTTGTGTTTATGTTTTGTACAACTATTTGGAAGTAAATAATCGAGTTCCTTGGGAAGATTTGCGTTATCTTTTCGGAGAGATAATGTACGGAGGACACATAACTGATGATTGGGATCGCAAATTATGTCGCACGTACTTGGAGGAGTTTATGCAACAAGACCTTGTTGATGGTGAATTAGAATACTGTCAAGGTTTTTCTGCGCCTGGTATCTTAAGATACAATGGCTACCATCAGTACATAGACGACAACCTTCCAGCAGAAAGCCCTCATTTGTATGGGCTTCATTTGAACGCAGAGATTGGATTCCTTACCACGGTTTCAGAACGTCTATTTCGTAAAGTTTTTGAACTACAGCCCCGACTGCCGGTTGGTACAGGGGCATCAGGTGGGCCCGAACAGTCTGAAGATGATATCGTAAAAGCCACGCTTGAAGATTTAGTTGACAAAATACCGCAACCATTTAACATTCCAGAGCTTATGGCTCGAGTCGAAGACAGAAATCCGTTTATTATTGTAGCATTCCAGGAGTGCGAGCGAATGAATATTCTAATGCGAGAGCTCTTTCGATCACTGAAGGAACTCGAATTGGGATTAAAAGGTGAACTAACGATTTCGTCTGACATGGAAACTCTTATGCAATCACTTTATATGGACCAAGTTCCTGAATCGTGGACAAAACTGGCATATCCCAGTCTATGGGGCTTGCAATCCTGGTTTGCTGACTTAATTCTACGTTTACGTGAGCTGGAGGGATGGGTAGCAGACTTTAAAATGCCAACATCAGTATGGCTAGGTGGATTTTTTAACCCTCAAAGCTTTCTGACTGCTATTATGCAACAGACTGCCCGAAAGAACGAATGGCCTCTAGATCGCATGTGCCTCAACTGTGATGTCACCAAAAGGAGAAAGGAAGAAATCAGGTTGTCTTCACTTTATAAAAGGCTGGTGTTGTTTTTACAATTTGTATTTTCTTTTTTTCATTAACCCTTAGTGCCGCACCAAGAGAGGGTGCTTATATAAACGGAATGTACATGGAAGGGGCCCGTTGGGATACTCAATTAGGAACCATCGCCCCTTCTTTCATGAAAGAGCTTTTCCCATCGATGCCAGTACTATTTATTAAGGCCGTCACCCAAGACAAACAAGACACAAAGAACATATACGAATGTCCTGTTTATAAAATAAGGTAAGAATCAGTTATACCGTTGTATATATATGTACCTACACATCCGAGGAGATCAGAAACGTAAAACACTTATTAAATAATGCATCGCTTCCTTGGTTATCACATAACTAAAATAGCCATGGCACTTTTCTTTTCAATGCGATTTTTCACTCATGAAAAGATGTGTGCTTTGGCATTCAATATGTCTTCTCATCCTTCATTGAATTCTTTTCTTTCTATTCTATTCTTTGGGAACTATTTGTGGTGGCCCGAAACGGACGTGCTCCTAAACGCAAACAATTTTTATATCTGCCACTTCGTTATTTTGTCATCGCCACGGTCGCGTCGTCCTCTTTCTGGGATCATTCACTGTCATCGTTAAATTCTAAATCGTGTGGACTCTCACTGTATATGTCAAACTACACTGAATGACTGAAATGGAAAAATTTCAACTGGCGGCGTCTCTACGACTCGGGATCATGAAATCGAATTCATTTCCTGTTGAATGGTCATGATTCAGAATGCGAGGACCCACATTTGTTTGGACTTTCAATTTGAAGACTAAAGAGAAGGCTGCCAAATGGACTCTGGCTGGTGTTTGTCTCCTTCTGCAAACGTAAAGAAGTAGAATAATGTAACTACATTCTGCTAGCCCAATGGAATCGGGACACTATTTTTATTTCTTGTACACATATTTCATCCTGATTTGAGTGATTTAGTGAGTTGGAGATTTCAACGACTATCTAATAAACAAGATTTCTTTATATGCATATATATTTAGATATTTCATTTCTCGCGTGGCATTATTTTCAATAAGCGAAGCCATTCAATTTCTAAATAATGAATCGCTTTTTACGTAGTTATTCCTTACTTATGGTTTGCTCATTACTAGACCAAATAGGTAAATCCCCGTCAGAAATCGGTATTTACTTTGAAGTTTGGTTAATAAAAATAAAAATGTGTGGGTAACGAATGGCTGTTCAAACTATTTCTTCGAGACTGTTTCAATGTCAGCGTAGTTTTCGTGTTTTTTGAAGTGATAACTTCTTTAGGCGCGTTGGGCACTATTTGGATGGGCAAAGATTAGCAAACTCGCGACACCGACACCGACACCGACACCGATTGCATACTTTTAGGGCGCGTTGGAATGGGCAAAAATTAGCAAACTCGCGACACCGACACCGACACCGACACCGATTGCATACTTTTAGTTGTAAACTTTTGTACTATTGCTTACTTTTAGGGGTAGGTAATTTATAGCTTAATCTACGATGATTTTTATTTGAATACGTTACTATGGTAATTTATGGCAGCGACAAATTGATTGTCACCAAAATTATTTCAATTACCTGTTTTGTATGGGGAATTCATAACTTAATTTTACCAGGCTAAATTCCGACATATTATATCCACGATTTTGGGTTTGTGCACATTTACGGCACAGTAGCTTGTGTTATAATTACCGAAACAAGAAATAGAAAACTGTGGTAAACTTGCCACCCTAAGAGTAGGTATACTATATAAATAATTGTAATATTTATGTCGCCTTAGTGTATACTGTAAAATATGATTAGTAATTTTTGTGTAAAATAATGAATATAAAACTACAATTGATGCCGTACCACGAGATCTAGAGCATTATCAATGGCGATGCGGCAAGACAGAAAAATATTGTTGTCTTTTCTCGTTCTTTTTCTTTTAAAAGTAAAATTTGTATTTTTCGGAAAGAAATTCATATTCAATTAAGCTTCAGTATAATTATTATTAATTTATTCGTTCTGTGCTAGTTTCGGTAGAATACAAGTAGATACAATCGGATTGTGGTAGCTGAAGAAAGATATGTACATTCGAGACTGTAATCTATCTAGATTACGCTGGAAGACAGCATCGATGAAATTTACTTATATATGCTAAAGATAATTCTGCATTACTTCAAGATAAAGTTGGGAAGAGATTTGATGATATTCCAATCATTTTGAGTGGGGATTTCAACATCAACTTTGCAGATGATAAAAATCTACCATTAATTGAATTTTTAAATAGCAAATTTGATTTAACGATGAGCAATGATCGCAATCTTAGCACGACTAGACATAAAACTACAATTGATGCCGTCTTTACAAGATATTTAAATAGATTCGAATCAAAATTGTTTGTTTCATATTTTAGTTACCATTAACTCTATAGTACCCGTTTTCAAATATAATGATAATAATGATGATGATGATGGAAGAGTTTGAAGTTGTTGATGAAATTTCATAAGTGTCATTGGTATTCATTTCAAAGAATACCCATTAATTTTTAAATTTAATATTTCATGTATCTGTAAATTTACATTTTAAGCAATAGATTGCAATTCTGTATGTAAAATAATATGTATTATTTTTGATGTAAAATACCGCATTAAATGAAAATGAAAAATGTAACAAATTTTTGTTTTTTTTAGTTTATAATAATGAATAAAAAAACACTTTATTTAAAAGTACTTCCTACACAATAATATATTTTCTGACGATTCGAAAAATACACACGTAATTGTTCAAGTTATCACTTCTGTCGGCACTCCCGGAGTGCCTTTTAATTTTTTTTTTTCTTTCTTTTTTCAAAAACAATATTTTGTAATAGAATACTCTTACGGTCGCTTTTTATTTTCCTGTTACGCGTATGAACGCAAAAATGACGGTATTTTTTATTAAATAAACAGCTATTGTCGTTCTGATATTGGTGGTCAATGTAAATATTTCGAATAAGTGACCAGGGCCAAGAGATGTAGTGTAAAGTCGCCTCATATGGCACCATGAGAGATTATGGAACCCTCTCAATATTTCTTACTTAGGTAACGATTTTATTTTGAAACAAGGACATCAAAAAATATTATTAAGTTTTACGTTAGTTCCTGAAGTGTGCAATCGCGACCTGATTTACACCAGCTGAAATTTTTTAGTTAAAGACGAAAAAAAAAAGAAGAATAAAATCGAAAAATTGTTTCTGTGTAATTGTGTATGAATGAAAGAAGTGTTGGTAGAAAAGTATTCAGCCCAGTGTTCATTGTTACAAAAAAAAATTAAAAGCACTCGCACAAGTTCGACATATTATGTGCACCGGGGCCATTTCTCCCGCTATTAGTTTTATATGGTAAATTTCAGAACATTTTTTTGTATGATTTTTATTAGAAATTGCGACTATTTATACATTTTGTACTCGTGTACATTTTTTAAAATACTTGTAGCAAGTGTGGGAAGAAAAACTCCAAGAGAACTGAAATTATCATATCACCCATACCTATGGGTGCCAAATGAACCTTCAGTTTTTTAATGAACTTTTTTTTTAACTTTTACGCTTTTAGAAATTTTAGAATGTTTCAAACTATGAATTATATTTATGTCCCTATTTTTTGTTTTTAAAATGAACAAAGAGTTAACATATTTATGTTTTAATTTAAAATAGGTATGATTTATTTTTTTAGTTGTAAAGAAAACAAAAAATGGGTGCTATATTTACCGACTTTACCCTAGTAAGAAACGAAGGAACTATGTAGTTAGCAGAATATTCGATTTTAAATAAATTTTTCCCTCGTCTAAATGGTTGATAATAATGATTGAAAAATGAATCAAGTTTCTTTCCCTTAACATATTTGCTGTTCAAGAAATTGTGAACATATTCACACAACTGCGTACCTACTTAATGGCAGTGGCAGTGAACCAAAAAGATGTATATTCTATAGGTATATGTTTGTGCATCAGGTTTAAATTATTTCACGTTGTTTGCAAGCTCGGTATCTATACCTAACCAAATCAGTGATTAGATTTCCGCATAATTGCATGAGTAGTCTTAATTGGAAAGAAAAATTTCGTTTGATCGATATGAAGAGGTGCAATAGTGCCAATACCCATGGCCACTTCCTATTGGCCAATCTCATTTTGTGCTTGCATTCCAAGTAACATGGAAAACTACCAGTAGCCATTTGGTAGCTAGACAGTGAGGTTCGGTAGTAAAGTATTAATTTATAAAGTAAACGTTGTAAATTTGATCAGCTATGAGCGAACATAGTCCACTAAGTGGTGAATCAGTTACAATATCTGCAAATGTATTAGATGATTCTCGGCTGGAAAGAGTGTGTGCATATACAATTGCATCCATGGCGTTGCATCCAGAAAAATGGCAAACAATGATGGGAAACCATGAGCTTAATGTGAGTGATTTTAAACTTTCTCGTATATGAACGTAATTAGAAGAAAGTTTTCTTACAAAATTTTAAGTTCGAGAAAATCTGACATAAACTGAGGAACGCATTTGTCTTAAACGTTGTGTTAGAAGGATTTTTGGTTGCAGGGTCGACAGTTTTCTATTTAACTACCAATATATCGCTTTAATAGAATCATAATTTAATGAGACATAGTTAACTTGACCATATCCAGTTTCTTGCTCAAAATTCAAATAACGGTAGTTTTGAAAATTGAATTTCTCTCGAAAAGTTTGGCTTTCCATAATTTACATGAAAAAGGGTACAACGATCGTGATGAAAATGGATTAACCCTCTACTGCATATGCACACAAAGCCAGATATGGATTTCAATTTACTACACTATAGTAACCTACGGGAAAGACACCAATATTGGGTGCCTTTGTTAAGGTTTGTGTAGACTAAATTTCTACTTTTTACACATTCCAACAAAATTACAGCGTCCTTTGATTTTCACTGAAATTGCTGATAACGTACTTTAAAAGTCGAAGGTGTGACGGTTACACTCTCAATTAAAATGCAGAATTTAGGTACTTAACCCATTTAAACCCGAATTAATTTTGTCTTTCAATTTTAATGATTTTTTTTAAATTTTTGATGATATTCTGCTTTGAAATCAATTATTCAAGTCCAAATATTTTTCCCATTAGTGAGAGTGGAGTTATGAGGTGTTGCGAAAACGCAACACTGGGCCTAAGTACATGAACTACACTTTGAATCAATTGCTACAACACTATTTGGCGACGAAACTACAGCGCCTCTAATTTCACCCCAAAGTTTCTTGACAGTGCCGCGAGTTGATATCCTGTAATTCGATACATTGCTTGTTGACGAAAGGTTGCGGAAAATAACTTTTTGTTTATGTCTCACTGTTTCACTCTTGCACCACCAACTGGAAGAAGACACTAGAAAGTATTGAATGGATCTGATTATCTTTCCAACTAGTAAGAAAAGAAGAAGGTGATTGTTCTTGTCAATGAAAGATTGGTACACTCCCTTTTTCATCTTCATCTGTTACTGCACCGTCTATAGGTGGTAGCAAGAACATAGCTCCAGTTGGTTCATCGTCGCATCGTTCAAAATCTCTGAAAGTGTCCAAGGTTTCCTCATAAACTTAAAACGTATGTGCTTTATATATACATTGACCCAGCGTTGCGATTTCGGAACCACTTCATTATGGTGTGAACACATTTTGCAGTTTATACCTGACAAATAAAATTCCATTCATATCACATTTTACTCAAAAATGTTGTGACTTGTAAGGCTACGTTCATATGGTCATTCCAGTATTATCCAGAAAAAAGGCACGCCACTTAAAAGAGTGTCACAGCAGGATGATACTGTCTACAAATTTGATTTAGGTATTCGTTTCACTCTATTTCTTTCGATACTACCGATTTATAGAAAATTCGTACAACTCAAAGCATTTAGCTACTTAACATAGTTAGGATAACGCTTGATTTATGGTAGGTAAAGGGTACAGCTTAATTAAGTGAATTTCATAATTGCTTAAAATTAGTTTGCAGTTCAATTCATATATCGTATGTAAATAACAGAACTTTTCAGTTCTTTACTAATCACATCGGTACGAACCGAATTTTAACTCTTTATTTTGAAATGCAACTTACTATAGCTCATAGTCATCGACTGGCTAAATAATGCTCAAAGAAGAGTCCTGCTGTTTACTCTTAACCCAGCAGGGTTCCTGATTCCAATAAGTTCGTTAAGTGATATCAAAAAGACGAGTTATTCACAAAACCCAAGTTCTACAATATTCAGAGAATCTGCTACGAGCATTGTCGTTGCAACTTCAGTTACAATTGCACCTACCATAAGCGCAATAACTCTACCCCTGGCTGGGAGCAGTTTTTCGACTCTGGATGGTGTTCCACGTGGAAAAGCAACGTACTTCTTAAAGAGGGAAGAACTGGCGGTAACTTCTGTCAATTTCCGTAATGAGATCCTATTTGGTGACTTGCCTCTGCATAGTGAAGTGGAAACACTAGCGATATTATTAGAACAAATCTACATTCCCTTATTAAGCAATCCTTTCAACAGAAAATTATGGCCAGACATAGTATCACAAGATCTCGATATTCAATTCAAGGATATCCGCAACAAAGTACAAGAGGTGAGTTTTTCCTTAAGTCATTTACCCACCCATTTATACAACATGTAAAATTTATTTAATTTCTGTTCTCTCTTCAATATGTACATCAGATAAAAGGCAAAACGAACAATAAAACCATTCTTTCGCTGATTGTTCCATCGTCGTTTATTATTGAAATGGAGGAAAAAGTACAACAATGGTAGGTAAGTGAATTGTTACGTTCACTCTTGGCCTTTTCAGATGTGTTCATATTTGCTTTTGAGTATTTATCACCATTTATTTAATTCAGACCTAAATATGCGCTAATAGTAGCATCGCCACACTCCAATATGGATCCAAAAGATTTAGATTAGGTTATAGATTAAATTAGAGGGTGTAACAAACACAATACTAACAAATACTATTAGTATTAAATAAATCGCCCTCCTGCAACCATCTCATCGCTGACCAATTAGCCTAGGCAAATATATAAAGTCATAGCCTACTACCAAACATCCACAGTCAAATAATTACTGACGACCGCAGTATATAAGGAGGACCAAAAATCAACAACAGCATTCTTGTTTCTTCCTCCCAGATGAGAACAATAGCACCTTTGGGTCTTTGTCTCAGCATTGGAATTAAAACATATTGAATAAAAAAACATTTACGTCAAACGACTTAAACATATTAAATTATTAAATAAATAAATATAATTATTTAATAAAATTCTAAAAAGACTTGTGTCTTATTCGTTCGTCGTTATAATTGGCGCCCAACGTGGGGCCGAACCAAAACAATAAAAACTATTGGTCAAAATATTTTGCACCAAATACATTTTGTTTGTTTCACATACTAATTGTGTGCATTAACAACACGGCTTTTCGAAAAAGTGCAAGAATCCAGCAATCCAACATGAGCATTCTGCAAATAACCGACGAGCAGCTACGGCTTTTGTTAGCAAATTTACCACAAAACGCAACTTCTGCTCCAAGGGAAGCTTCTGGAAATTTTGCTAACTGTACCGCACGCTTTAATGGATTACGTTCAAAGGCAAAGGTGGATGAATTTATATCCAGCGCCACAATATACAAGGATGTTACGAATATGAGTGATCAAAATGTCCTTATAGGTTTACCTCTACTACTGGAAGATATGGCAGCAACTTGGTGGCAGGGAATAAAAACTCAGGCAACCACTTGGAAAGACGCAATGACAATGCTAAGAAATTCATTCGCTACTCCAAGGCCAGCATATCAAGTTTATATTGACATTTTTAAACACGATCAGTCCGATAATACTCCAACCGATATTTTCATTTGCGAAAAACGTGCTCTTCTTTCTGAACTGGATGAAGGTTCGCATGATGAAGCACAACAAATTAATTTGGTCTTCGGGTTAATAAATAGAAGGATCCGAAACCGCATAGACAGGGATAGTGTCAAAACATTCGAAGAACTTCTAAATCTTGCACGCAGGGTCGAGACAGATTTAGAAGAAATGAGCAATGACAAAGGTTACAAGTCAGATCAAGGTCCTAAGAGAATAGATCAAGCCCTCAAGAAAAGAACTAAATGTAGCTATTGCACCTGTTTTGGTCATACTATAAATGAATGTAGAAAGAAGGATAGGGACTCCCGACAGGCTGAAAACAACAACCAGAATCAAGGTAATCGCAGCAATAATCGTGGTACACTAACTTGCTACGGATGTGGCAAGCCGGGATTCGTGCGAAGTCAATGTCCCAACTGCAATCAAAGCAAGGAGAAGTCAAACATCAGCTTTTGCTCAGTGGATTCCTTTCACAAAAAAGTACTCCCTCCCCTTCGCCAACGTCCATCTGTTAAAATAACAATTGCGGGGCAGAATGGAGTGGCATTTATAGACACTGGAGCCAGAATGAGTGTAGCGAGTCATCAGTTGTACAAACAACTTCTCCTTTTGGGCTATCAGTTCACAGCATTCCAGGCACAAATAGTTTTGACTGATGGAATCAAACGCCTTCAAAATGTGCTGGTAACAAAGGCTAATATCAAATTAGAAGGACGACTCATTTCAACAAAACTTATGGTACTAGAAAGTTCGACTGAAAACAGAACACTATTAGGTGTCGACTTCATCGAAGACGCAAAGATGGTAATAAACCTACCTCAACGTATGTGGCATTTTGCAGATAAACCGAAAAAAAAATACGATTTTTACCAAACGGAGTCAAAGTTTCCCTTAAGTGTAGCACCAAATCTGCAAACTCCAGATAGAGATATGGAAAACTATGGTCCCGAAATTCTCACTCCGCCTGAACTCAAAAATGATTGCTTACCAGTAGCTATCAGTCCAATCGGAAGCACGCCACTACAGGAAATTTCAAACCATTGGTCACCAAAATCTAAGAATTCGCCAACAAAATCTTTTACTAGGAAAAGAAATTACTCTCCTGAAGCAATCGACAGAATCTTCGAAGACTGTATTCCGAAACATTCAACATTATCTCATGTTAAGTTAGCTCTGTACGATCCAGAATTTATCTTTTTGGAGTCTTTTAGCCCAGAAAACATTAAACTAAAAGAAGATGAAGCTATTAATTTAGATGAGCCAAAGAGAGAAAACCTGAACGCACTCCTACTCCAGAACAAGCATTTATTTCAATTATCCGGTCAACCAGCTGCTACTGTAGAGCACAGTATCCCAACAGGAAATCACCCACCCATTGCGGGTCCACCATATAGGTTATCCGAAAGCAAGAAGTTGGTTTTACAGAATGAGATACATTCCATGATGGAGCAAAACATAATTGAGGAATGCGAATCCCCTTGGGCCTCACCAGTCGTAATGGTCCCCAAAAAAGATGGTGGTACGCGCGTTTGTATAGACTACCGGAAAATAAATGCCATTACTAAACCTGATATTTATCCACTACCAAGATTGGATGACCTGCTACATGCTGCAAAGAATGCAGCCTTCATGTCAACTATGGACCTACTGTCAGGATATTGGCAAATTAAAATGAAGGAAGAAGACAAAGATAAAACGGTAAATGCCGTTAACACCATTTGGGGTTTACCGATTTTTAAGAATGCCATTCGGTTTAAGAAATGCTCCATCAACCTTTCAACGTCTAATAGACAGAATTAAGACAAAGGTATCCAATGTACGTCTGTTAGCCTACTTGGATGATTTATTGATACTTTCTTCTTCGTTTGAAGAACATTTGGCAGATCTTCAAAGCATCTTTAATGTCCTCACAAAGTACCAATTACGGATTAATAGGAAAAAGTGTTCTTTCTGCAAAACGGAAGTAAAGTTCTTGGGACATATTTTAACGAAAGATGGTATTAGCCCCGATCCCCAGAAGATATCTGCAATTCAAGATCGCAAAGCTCCGCGAAATTTAAAAGAAATGATTTCATTTTTGCAAACATGCTCTTGGTTTCGGAGATTCATCCCGGATTTTGCAAAAATTGCACGGCCATTGACGGAACTCACCAAAAAGAACGCATACTGGACTTGGGAACGCGTTCAACAAGAAAGTTTTGATCTACTAAAAACCCGACTTATCACTGCTCCAATATTAAGACAAGCGAATGATACAAAACCATTCACCATAAGAACAGATGCTAGTGGATATGCAATTGGTGCAGCCTTACTACAAGGGGAGGGTCCAGATGAAAGACATGTTGAATACACAAGCCGACTTCTTACGTCAGCTGAAAAGAATTACAATACGACGGAACGAGAAGCCTTAGCAGTCATATGGGCTCTAAATAAATTCAGAAGCTATATAGAGGGAAATAAAATAAATGTCATAACTGATCATCAAGCGTTACGATGGTTAATGTCTCTCAAAAGTCCGACCGGACGACTCTCAAGATGGTGTCTTCAATTGCAGCCATATAATATACATATCCAGTACACACCAGGAAAAGCTAATGTCTTGGCTGACATGTTGTCACGCCTACCTATTTCAGATGATGAAGACGTACAGACTGTTGACAACTGCGTTATATCCATTGACTTTCCACATCGAGGTATAAAAGAAACTCGTGAAAGTCAAAAAGAAGATCCTGATCTTAACAAAATTTTCAATGATCTCGAATCGTTTGAACCAGAACGATATTCCTGCTGGACTGCCCGAGGTTATATGCTTTGTGATGGAGTACTTTATCGCTACGATCAAGACGATGATTCTGAAGAAACTCAACTTGTGTTACCAAAAGAAGAACGTGAACAAATTATGAGTTCATATCACGATGAACCAACCGCTGGACATTATGGATCAGATCGAACTATTCACCGCATTTCTAAGCGCTACTTTTGGCCAGGAATGCGAAGAGACATAGCAAAGTATGTCAAAGATTGCACCCAGTGTCAGCGCTACAAGATTTCCAACTTGAAACCAGCCGGTCTATTGCAAACACCAGTTCAAAATCAGCGATTCGAAGTACTTGCAATTGATCTTTTTGGACCACTACCTCCTTCAAATGAAGACATGAAATGGATCTTTATTATAGAAGACGTCACCACAAGATGGGTGGAACTATTTGCTTTAAAGGAGGCAACAGCAACTGCATGTGGTAAGACATTAATCAATGAAATTTTCTTCAGATTTGGACTCCCAAGAAGATTAATAAGCGACAACGGGTGCCATTATGCAATATATTACCCATTGCCTAGGAATCAAGCAAAGTTTTATTCCTGTATATCATCCACAAGCTAATCCAGTGGAACGGAAAAATCGCGACCTTAAAACCCAACTCGCTATTTTGGTAGGAAAAGATCATTTTGAATGGCCAGACAAGCTACCAGTTATACGCTTTGCTATGAACACTGTCCGATGTCAAAATACAGGATATAGCGCTGCATTCTTAACCTATGGACGAGAGTTACGAGCTCCTGATGACGTTCAACGGGATTTTCGAAGCATCATCCAAACCGAAAATTTCATCTCCGGCATTACCCCGTACTTGGATAAAATGGCGAATACGCTCAAGAAGGCTCGCGAAGTAAATGAACAAGAACAAGATAGACAAAAGAAATATGCTAACATCAAAAGACGACCGGATCCCAATTACTCTCCAGGAGATTACGTTTGGGTTGATACCAAAACCCATAGCAAGGCTACCAGCCGATTCACCTCAAAATTTGCTCCAAGACGAGATGGACCATATATAGTTCTACAACATAAAGGTTCCAACAGCTATGAAATCAGTACTCCTGACAATCCTCAAGAAATTATTGGTGTTTATCATACATCATCTTTAAGAAAATGCAATAACCCAGACGCCACTGGAGAAACACTTGTACCAATAAGGCGTAGAGGACGCCCAAGAAATCCGAAGTAGTGAGAACTTGTTTATTGTATCTTCACAAACCCTCTAGTTTCAGATACAAAAGGGGAGATTGTAACAAACACAATACTAACAAATACTATTAGTATTAAATAAATCGCCCTCCTGCAACCATCTCATCGCTGACCAAGTAGCCTAGGCAAATATATAAAGTCATAGCCTACTACCAAACATCCACAGTCAAATAATTACTGACGACCGCAGTATATAAGGAGGACCAAAAATCAACAACAGCATTCTTGTTTCTTCCTCCCAGATGAGAAGAATAGCACCTTTGGGTCTTTGTCTCAGCATTGGAATTAAAACATATTGAATAAAAAAACATTTACGTCAAACGACTTAAACATATTAAATTATTAAATAAATAAATATAATTATTTAATAAAATTCTAAAAAGACTTGTGTCTTATTCGTTCGTCGTTATAAGGGACAATTTGCATTATACAGAACTTCACACAGAAGCTATTGAGGGCCATCGCTGACTGACCTCAGATTTTGTATTATCTATCTATCTCAGGCTGAAATAATGTTTTTCTTTTTTAAATAGTTTAGCGCTTGCGAATTATTTTTATGGAATTCTAGAGCCAACCCCTGTTATTTCTAAAGATTTTATCGGTAGATATTGGCATGCTGCAATTCTCGTAGTTTCTCTTGCTGCGTGAACAGCACTTACACCATCATGGAACGCCAATTGAGTTGTTATTTTTCGTCGCATACAAAAATACTCATGTTATAATCTACAACATTTATATTTCCACAGCGATACTTCAATATGTGATGACGATTTTCTAAGCACGCTTGAAGAAATGATTATAAATTGGACAACACAAATTCATGAAATCTTGAGTGTGAAATCCGAATACATAAATAATAATAATAACGATAATATACTTCCTAACAACGAAGTATCCTTTTGGAATGGCAGAAAATTGCATTTAAAAGATGTTTACGAGCAAATGAAGTCTCCTGCCATTGTGGCAGTAGCTACCATTCTCGAACGTACAGGTTCAATTGTTTATTCTGAATCATTCCATAAAATATTCAAAGAGCTAATAATGGCACTACAAGAAGCCCAGGACATATCGTTGTGGCTAAGTCCGATTATACGACAGACTACCGCCTTTAGTGCGGTCGACTTTATTAATTCTATGGATCTGGTGGATCCGTTGGTCCACGTTATTCATTTAATTTGGATCAACTCTCATTACTATTGCACATCAAAGAGGATGACAGTTTTGCTGAAATCAATATGTAATCTGTTGGTGTTCAGGGCGTGTGAGGACTTGGAATTTCCAATTTTGTTTCAGGGTGAAGCTGAGGCTGATGAGGGTCTTTCGAAGATAACACGAACCGTTAATATCCTGGAATATTTTAAGTAATTATTTATTTCATGATTTATTAAAATACAGCGCAATATGTCGAACTGTGTTTTTTCGTTCATAGGTCAAAGGTGTGCGAGTACAAAAACATGTACGGATACAGACCGTTTGTTGATTCACATAATCCTTTGGGGTTGTGGAAGTTTTCTGCCAATGACGTTTTCGGTAGACTAGATGGATTTCTCAACCAACTTTCTGAGTTGAAAAACATATTCGAAATGGCAGCTTCCTTTCAATGTCTGGAGAAACTAGAAATCGGCGGAATGCGTGGGAAATATTTTAAGGAACAAATTATGACCGTTAGAGTTTTGATTATTATTATTACTTTTTTTTATTAAATTTATAAGATATTCATCTTAGATTCATTGCGACTTTAAATATATTCTAACGGAGTTGTCAGAGGAGGAAATAGATCCGAAAAGCAAAAGTTTCAATTGGAAAAAGTTCCAAAAGAAACAAGAATCTTTCTTTGAAAAAACAGAAGTCCTGCAAAAAAGATTGGCAACAATATTAATAAAATCATTTTCAGACTGCTGTAATATTGAACAAATCATAAAGGTGCTGCTCTTTTAAACATGCATATTTAAAGTGTCTTACCAGTTTATTTTCAATACAGCTCGTTATTATATTTCGGGACTTCCTTTCACATCCAATAATAGTGAACGAACTTGGAGTAACGCTCCCAGATATCTTACACCTGTTGTCCGAAGAGTTGGACAGTATAACCTGCACCACAAATTCAGAGTCTATGTATAGAATGCCAAAGAAAATGAATGTTCCCCCTTTATCCTTGAAATTAATGTGGATACAACAACATGAGCAACGTGCCAGAATGCTTGACCATATATTTCAATACATTTTGTATGCTTACTATTATTCTCTTACCTGGTGTAATATTTAATTCCATAAATCTAATCTATCCATTAAATTCATACAGAAACCTTAATGAGAATACCAACTATCATCACATTAAAGAAAAAAGGGACAGTATACTGCAACACTTAAGCGAAATAAGAACCAGGGTCTGCGATAAATGGTTCAAGTCGATTGATTCTAAGATAGAAACACTTTTAAATGAATTCGTATTTTACTGGCGAAATGACAATTTGAGTGACAATACTACATCTAATGACATAGTCCGTCGACATCTGGTGGCAAATCTTCCAGATGATCTTTTCACGGTCATACGAGAAGTCAAATATGTAAAATTAGTCAATATGCATGTTGAGAATTTGACGCAGAACGCCATCGAGCTTTACAACATTCGAAGTGATATGTGGAAAAGGAAAAATGTACTGATGAAAATTGAGGAATTCTACAATGAGATTCAAGAAGTGGCGCATCCGTGCGAGTTTGACTTGATATCTGAAGAACTTGACAACATCGTTGATCTATTAGACATGGCATGTGCAACAGTCACTTGGAAATCATACGGTAGCTACAATACAACAAGTTACAGTTTAATTGCCTACTTACTAATTAAGCATTTAATGTTTAAGTAGATGTTCCACTAATCACCAATATACTAGAAAAATTGTCATCTTTGCATCGTAGATTCCAACGCACACAAGCAAATTTAAGTGAAATCTTTAAAATTGTAAAGACCTGCTGCATGGAACCTCTACATCAACGCTGTGCGTTCGGCAAAAATATTTTAGATCTAAGACTACAGAAAGAAAGACTCGTTTCACAGCTGAAACGATGTGAGAAGAGTAAAATACAAATTAACAATCTGGTAGAAGAAAACTTCGTACTTTTCAATGATACTGTGAATGGTGTCGACATAACTCCAGCAAAAAAGGTATAAACTAGTTCTATAAGCTTTCTAATATAATTTAATGCTATTAATTATAATTAGAAAACTATATCATTACAGTAATTTTTCACCAGCATCTTACAAAGACTAAGAGTTAACTCTTCGTTAATTTTTCAAACTAACAGAACTTTTTATACGCATATATGTAAACAAAAATACATGCATTCAAATTGTAACTATTTCAACCAGATAACTATAATCACCAGTCTTCTTTCAGCTATAATTAGTTAAAATCCTTGTTTGGGCAAAAATTATATTACAACGGCTGCCTACTTGGCCGTCCTGTTAAATAATACTTCATGTATTTTACATAAATGTATGTACCTATATACATTTTTGGAATACATCGTTGGATATAATATATTATAATATTAATAGTTAAAATCCATCATTCATCATTCTCACTTTTCGAAGGATCTTAAATACCCTTCATACTCTGAATTTATCATCTGTTAGAAGTCCCATCGCCATATTTATATCCTGGAAGTATTAAAAAACGAAAATATATAGTTGGCGCAACAGGTTCGTTTACGACGAACCTAGGGCTAGTTTCTCACAAAAAAAAAATATTTTTGGAACTAACGGGAAGGACGCATGATTTTCTGCCGAAGTCCGAACGGCTGGATTAAAAGGATTTTTCAGGGCAGTTATACTCTCACAAACCTTGTTAAATAGTCATTGTTTTTCCACGGATCGAACTTTAGACGCCTCGCTCAATAGTCAGGCACCAGCACACAAGATACTACGCCCACTAGCTCTGAGAGTATGTCTAAACAATATTTGATTGTTCTCTGCTGCTTATCTACATTAAACAAGTGCCGATCTAATATCGTTACTCTATGAGCCTCTGTCTCAGCCTAATCAAGGCATAATTAATAGGCTTCATCCCCTAAGCCAAATATCGGCATAACGCTATCAGCTCTATATTAAATATCTGCTCCTTTATTTTTTACTTTCGATGTTTATTAATAGCTCAAAATTCTAGGGACGAATATGTGAGCTTAAGTTTCAAAACTATCTGAAATTCATCAATGATGTAATAAGTATGGAAATCCAAGAATCTACAAAACGAAGGCAAGCATGATTAAAATATTAAAATGTTGTTTATATTGATGTACCTATATTTAATGTTATATAGCTTGAATTACTTAATAACAGAAATGACACCTGCAGATAATAAAACTCCTATGAATCCGCTCTTTGAGATTAAGTTGGAATTAATCAATAGCAATATAGTTTTTACACCTTCACTTGACCGAACATCAAACGAAAATGTTGAAAAAATTATAACGGATTTAATAAATGATATTTTCAGTGTGGCGTCTGCAGTCCCGACGTTATACAGCAAAGAGAGTAAGTCTTGAGAATGAAACAATTAACGCAAATATTTTATATTTAATTCTGTCAGATTATTTCTCAAAGACCGGTGAACGAGAAACTTTAGTTTCGAATATTGTCAATCGTACAAGGGCGACTATTGACGGTGCAAAGCGGTATGCTGAAAAGTTCAATAGCACACAATTCCTTTGGACAGAATCAATGGAAGAGGTCATGCAAGATATGAAGACTAAATATTGGGGAAAGAACGCAACAGTAAACAGCTTTTTAATAATGGAAGCTTTCAAAAAAGAGGTATTCCAGACAAATTTGTTTTTTTTTTTTTAGAAATTTTAAATCTAATTATGATGTATATAAAAATTAAGTACTACTACTAGTTCGTCTTTGTCCACGTTACTCAATGAACTAACCAACGGCAAGACCGAATTGCTTTATTTTAAACTTTATCATATACTTACGTAGTAAGAAAATATATTTGATAAACTCGAGATTTTAATCAATTCTGACATTGATGATAGAGGAGGTCGAAAAAAAGTTAGGTCCACAAGCTAAACGGCTACGGCTGGGCGGCTTTGTTTCAAACTTAGGATTTTGATTTTTTGTTATTAAAGGGAATAGAGGTAGGTATACTTTTAAAAAATTTTACTCATCTCGAAAACGGTCCAAGCGATTTTAGCAAAAATGTATTCCTAAGGTAAATCAAAATGGTAATTCCTAACTTGATATCATACTCAGTTTTTACCCGACTGGACACAGGGAGGGTTATGTGTTTCACGCGTATCCTATGTACATTCCTACGTGACGCCCTATAGCCCAAACGGCTAGACCAATTTTGAAGAGTGTGATGTCATTAAATTAGTATTCTTTCCCGGAGTGTCATATGCTAAACAAATACACATAAAAATATAAATTAAAAACAAGAAAAACAATTGTCACAAAAATGTCTGTGAGATTTTTTTTCGCAGTCATTCGGTTTTTGTTTTTGTCACACAAATGTCAGTGAGATATTTTTTACAGTCATTCGTTTTTTTTTTTAAAACTAATTACTATTATTCTCTAAGTCAGGGGTTCCCAATTTTTTTCAGCCACGGAACCCTAAATGATGAAACTTTTTTTGGCGGACCCCCATATTTATATTAACAGAAAACATCGTTCCTTGAAGTGCGGTTTATATATTATTTATGTTTGACAAGAAAAGAAATAATAAATGATACAAATATAATTATTTTAAGTTTTATAAAACATTTATTGCACAAGAAAAAATGCGCTGCAACTTTTTAATGTGAGGAATGAAATTTTTTGACATATTTACTTAAAATATCCTTAAAATTAGGCTTAATGTCCGACAACTGAATGCGAAGGTCTGGAGCTGCGTCCAGTCTGTTTCTGTATTTGTTTTTCGTGTAAGCCGAAAACCCAGCCTCGCATCGGTAAGTTGTTACAAATGGAAGGAGAACCATAAGAGCTTTGTCTGCCACTGCAGGGTATTCATCTGTCAGTCCAACCCAGAATGTATTTAAATTAGAATCTTCTGATTCAAAATTTTGTTTTAGAAGGGATGAACTTTTGATGTCGATCAAATTTTCATACTCTGGCACAGTTAGCATTGATGGTTGGCTATAATTTCCAAATGGATTCTGTACCCAGTCGATTTTTTAAGGGTAATCAAATTTTGGTGTATGCTTCTTTCATCATCTGAAGTAACCTGCAACATATTTTCTTCCAAAAATCCGTTTAAAAGAGTAAAACTTTCGTAATTTTTTTGGTTAACACATTCTATCCAGAAACCAAGTTTGGTTTTAAGCGAAGTTGTTTTGTCGTTAACTGTAAATTTGTTAACACCATTTGGGAAACGCTGCTCTAAGTTATCGTGCAATTGACATTTTTGGAAAAAAAAAAACGGCTCTAACGATTTCAACTAAAATTGATAATATAACGTAAGTACTTAAGGATTACATGCCTGCAAGCCCAGTTTTGGCTATAAAAGATCGAATAACGGAACTTCTGAAAATTGGACTTATTTCGAAAACGGTCTATACTTTTTAAGCAAAAATTCATTCTTTTGTTAGTATGCTCATTTATAACTTTATAGCGAACTCAGTTTTTCTTTAAATTATGAAACAATGAATTTAAAAAAAAAAAAATCATAGGAATTTTGAAAATCTTGTTTTTTATATACAGTAGTATCCGCTTATAACGAACTCGAAGGGACTGGTCAAATTGGTTCGTTATAACCGAAGTTCGTTATAAGTGACACGCTAAAAAAATCATCAAGTTTTGTTTTGAAAATCAAAAAAAAAAAGTGTTAAAAACACATAAAAAATAAGTAAATATTTCAGTATAAAAGCATTATATTTATATTGAATTTGCTATTTAAAAAAGTCATGAATCTTAGATTTTTTTGTTTGAGAAGATTTCAATTCGCTTAAAAACAATTCGACGTCTGCAAGTCCACATATCGCTTTCTTTTACGCCTTGTTCTAAACGCTTTATTAAGTCGTATTTGTCTTTACATGTGAAACATTTTCTTTTATTTGTTTCTAAATCTCCCATTTTACTTAAATGATTTTTAAGCGCGTCACTTCACTCAACCTTTCGTTTGTAAACATAAGGTTACTCGGGGAAGTACCGAACAAATTATCTTGAAGGACAAAATTTTGACGTTTGAGAATGTTGGTTCGTACGCAGCTAAAGAGTTCTCGGGGAAGTCCCAAAAAGTTGGGAAAATCTGGATGACAATGTAAAGCGACGGATTTTTGTTCCGTTATAACCGGACATTTTCTTTATTTCACGCGCAGAATGGGTTCGTTATATGCGAAAGTTCGCTTTAGGCGGGTTCGCTATATGCGAAATTAGAATTCATAATTCTTGTGGGGCATTGATTGGGACTTCATGAAGTGGTTCGTTATAACCGAAAGTTCGCTTTAAACGTTTACTACTGTAGTTTTACAGTGAGCACAACGATTTTGACTAAAATTCATACTTTGAGTTACGTTGATGTTTTCAAAATGTTTTCAAAATTATTGCGTCCCGTATTTTAGTGTAACTTTTTCGTACTTACAAGATTACGATATCATATATTAAATATGACATTTTAGTGCTTTCAGTCCCTTAAACTAGAGTGCACTTTTGAAAAACATATTAAAATACTTCATCCCAAAATCTATGACCGCACGCTATTCTCATTGGATTACCTACTGCAACAAATTCATGTTAACCTTTCGAATTATTGATTTGTCAGATTGACCGATACAATGACCTCTATGAGGATATTGACCATTTCGAAAGCTATAAAGTAATCAACGGTTGGTTAGCAATTGACGTTAATCCGCTTATACATGCCTTGCTTAATTACGCTTGTAAATGGGCTAATTCATTCAAACAATGGTTGCTGCAATATGTGATGGATACGCTTAAGGTACGTTGCAAAGTAAATAGTGCGAAATAGGAGCAGATTGGATAGTGAAATACTTTTTATTGATTAGTTTGCACTTACCTTTTTTCGCTAATTGCACCAAAACCACGTTATTTGCAAACATTTAATCTTATTGTGCGTCGGTCGGTCGGTTTGTTTTGCAAATACACAATTAGAAGCTATCAGTCTGCACACACAATTTGCCAATGAATATTCTGGTGAAGGCTATGCAATAATTTCCAAAAATTTGCATATATTTTGGAAACCGCAGCAGCTTGAAAACTTCATCACTTCTGGTACAAGGGCATTAGCACTTCATATCGATATGGATGATTTTCGATCATTATTAGAGATTTTGTCTATAATGTTTCAAATCAAGGAGCGTGAATGTGCTGCGAACAATATATTTAAGCCACTCAGGGACATCATAGCATTGTTGAAATCCTATAACACTGAATTCGATCCACGCCTCCTGAACGATATTGACCAATTGCCCATTAAATGGAAGACCCTTAAGGACACTGCAGTAGCTAAAATTGATGGACTTGCGGAGATAAAAGGTTACCAGCAAAACGTCATTCGCGGTGTTGTAGATCTTTTTAACAGTCACGTGAACAGCTTTTTCGAATCCTTCCAAATGATAAAGGTAAGCATACGGGTGACGATGTTACCCGGCAACGTAATTGTCCTTTTGTTGTGCTGACTTTAACACACGGTTTCATTTCACAGTTTTTTTTTGTTCCATGTGATGAAGTCTATTCTCTTTGCGATTCTGTATGTAAACGGTTGAATACATTCAAACAGTCTCGAAAGCGGATTTTCCATTGTGCCAGGCTTTTAGATATACCAACTTGTGATGGTACAAAACTCGTTCTATGCGATGCTGAAGTAAAAAGGGTTAAGGTTTGTACCACACCCTCATTCAAGTCTAGTTGTTCCATTAAAAGTGTATTCTTTTTTTTATTTCTGCTTTCCTCTACACAGCAACTGTGGGATTTTGTACATGTCATTCAGTCATGTATTATTGATTGGAAATCAACACCATGGTGCCAGATCGACACCGATGATGTAGAAAATGAGTGCAAGAAATTCACTAGGGAGTTAAGGACTTTGGATAAAAGCGTACGAACGTGGAAACCATACGAGTATATCGTGTCTGAATTGAAAGATTTAGTTTCGTCATTACGTGTAATCACAGAACTTCAAAACCCAGCAATAACTGAAAGACATTGGATGGAATTGATGTATTGCACCAAAGTAAGGTGATGAATACTAAATTTGATGGCACTAATATATGAATTTAAATTTTATTGCAAGCTGACGAGGATGTATTCAATTGAGACTCTGGTAGGTATAGATATATTCTATGGTGGAAAGGTAATACCCGAACAGGTTAAGGTGTCAATCATTATATACACGTGGCTTATTGTTATTACAATGCAGCTATTGAAAATTACATATCTATCTTCTTTCTAGTGTATTTCCTTCTTTCTGTAATGTAATAATGTTTTTTTTTTTTTATGTGAAAATAATAAACAGAAAAGGGACAAAATCAGTTATAATCCGGTACGAACGAACGAATTATTCATTCGAGGCAAAAAGTTTGGAATTCGAAATTTCGTTATTTAAACTATATATTGGTGGGATAATTAATTATCCTCCTTTTGGAATAGTAAAATGTGCAATTTTCTGTTCATAAATGCATCAAAAGTGTCTCATGTGTAGAGTCCTTAATACTATTCTTAATACTATTGGTCCACTTTTCTATTAAAATTATAAATGGAGTTGCGCGCGTAGCAAATTTGTATAAATGTACTTATCTAAGTACGTAGTTCATTTAACGCCCTGTTCAATGAGTATCCAAACTAGAGAGCCAACTCCCGTGCACCTACCCGATTTTCCCCGCAAATTTTGAATGACAGTCCTTTCTCGCGCGCTCTTATTTTTCCTGTCGGGGGATACGTGTAATTAATAGCCGCCCGGTGGTACTTTTTCAATTACAAACAATTTGTAAATGAATTCATAACAATAAATGTTGAGTATGGTTTTTGAGACAGCTTTACGTGTTCTCTTTATATTCGGATCCAAAATGTTCATCCATTCACATTTCAGTTCTTTTTAATTTTGTTTATATGAATTACTTTTTGACTGCAGAATTCATGCAGCTGAACCTTGGAAGTTGTTCCAAAAATAGGTTAACAACATGCAAGTTAAGCCCAAGGTTCCACTAGGGCAAAAGTAAACTTTAGAAAATGTATTCCCGAAAATAAATTTCCATTTCGCTTGGTTGTTTTCAAATTCGTTTATTTAGCACCATATTTGTACACAATCAAAGTGCGATTGGAAATTCTGTAGTTGAATAACACTGAACAGTGTTGAATGATGTTACATAGGAATAGAAATAGAGTTTATATTGAATTACTTATGTCGTATTCCACTGTGATTTTCAGAATTTGCTCTCAGTCTTCAGATTTTTCGTGCCCAATGGAACATAAAACGAGATTTTTCTTTCTTTGCATTTATGGTGGTGCGTGTTTAAAATTCAACTGTTCTTAAATTGTATTTTGTGTTTATAAAAATCTATTATGTTTATGTTAATACCCATTGCACTGACCAAATGTAAATTGTTCTCTATTTTTCACAGAATTGTCGTTGACAAATGACAAATGTTTGGTGTTAGTGTAAGTAGGTTTGAATTTCTCTCAGAATTGAAGATTCACAAAATTGCCTTGACTCTGAAAAAAGTTAACGCTAAATTTGAGAACAATAGTACCTATAAACGGAACAAAATTGTTGAATTAATTTTTTGGAATTTAACAAACGCATGCTTCACATATATTTATATTGTGTAAGTATGCATTTTACGTATCAATTACAGATTATAAATTATGCTGAAACTGAAATATGTTTTTCCCACGGCATACACATTTTTTTCTCCTACATTGTGTTTCAATATTGAAGTTAAGAGATTAAAAAAAAAAAAAAAGCAAAAGTGCAAAAAACCGTGTTAGTTCATTTTTCTCACATAAGATGGATTTCTGCTAAATATTGACAAATGATTATTATAAGGTATTTGACATTTTGATGAAATTATGTATTATTATTTATATGGATATGAATTTTGGATATATGTTATATCCGAAATTCAATTTTCCAAAAATTTCATAAACTATAAAAATGTTTAAATTGAATTGCGATGTGAATGCCGTGTAACTAATCGGCACCAAAAATGACGAACGGAATGGCGCTCCTTTGATTTGCCTGTACACGAATACTTACGAAATTCCTAGGTAATACAAGGTTACAGGAAGCTTGTGGGCAAATGTACCGTTTCTGCTCTTAGTTGGCTCTCTAGTTTGGATACTCTTTGGCAGTGTTGTTAGATCGTGGGATTTATCCCTTTTTGTGGGATTTTCGATATCCGAAAAGCCTTTCGTGGGATAAAGGTATAAAGCACCAAATCGTGGGATTTTGAGGACTCTAACAAAAAACATTTAAACTATACATTTTTGCTGAAATTTCATGAAAATACCTTCATTTCATTTCATTTTATTATCAACACACTGAATGTGCATAAAAAACTGCCCATAAAAATCTTCTTTTATCTAAATTTTCTAATACCAAAAAATAATCGTAATAATGTTACAATCTGTGATTTTTATACTAAAAGTTAATTAAACGTAATTTTCTTTCCTTGTATAGCAAATTATACTTCTAAAAACTGGATTTTGAGGCGAAAAAGTATCGTGGGTTTTTAAAAGGGATTTTAAGTACGGTGAAAAGGGAAAAAAGGGAAAAATGACCACGCTTCGTGGGATTAATGAAGGGAGAGTGCTAACAACACTGCTGTTTGGCACTCTTCTGCTCTATTGCCGTGATGCAATTCTTCTTTTTACCCGACTGAACACAGGGAATTAAAATTATTAAAATTATTATTAAAATGTTCTTTTTGTTGAAGCGCTTTGATCAAACTTTTATAATTCAAGTAAGGATCAAAAACGTATTATGAAAACACATTACAACTTCAATATTAAATAAATAAATTTATAGGAATAGGTACTAGCTGAACCCCACCGTCTTCGCCAACATTTTTTTCAATTCAATTTTGTTCCGCTTTGCCGTTTTCTTTTATATATAGACAGATTATCCAAGTGAGGCTGACATTTTTCACTACAAATTCTTACAGATGCAATTACACTGCAACAAAACAACAACATTAGGCATCTTACTTGCACTGGATCTGCATAAATTTGACGAAGAAGTCAAAAGTACAGTTGACAAAGCCATTAAGGAAATTACAGTCACCAAAGCCCTGGGGGAGATCAAGTCAACGTGGGCCCAGATGGAGTTCGATAGCGAACTGCATAAACCAAGAAAACTTCAGTTGCTCCGTGTCTCGGAGGACTTAATCGAAACTTTAGATGATAATCAAATGCAACTTCAGAACATATCCACATCCAAGCACATTGACTATTTGCTTCCAAAACTTAATCACTGGCAGGAGATTCTATCGAATGTAGATTTGATGATTACCCACTGGTTCGATGTGCAAAGAAAATGGATTTACTTAGAAAGTATTTTCATTGGCTCGGAGGATATTCGTATGCAATTGCCTGATGATGCCGAACGCTTTGAGGCAATTGACATGGAATTCACACGTATTTTGAAGGAAGTTACAGAAATCAAACTCGTTGTTCAAGTCGCTCAAAAACCCCACATATATGCTGTCCTTGGGGAACTAGAACAAAAACTAAGCATTTGCGAAAAAGCCCTTAGTGATTACTTAGAAACTAAACGACTGGCATTTCCCCGATTCTATTTCATATCATCAGCAGATCTTCTTGATATTTTGTCAAATGGAAACTCTCCGAGGATAGTTTGCCGTCACCTTATTAAATTATTCGATTCCTTGATGAGACTCGAATTTGCAACGGAGCTTTCGAATGCGGCGGTCGGTATGTACTCCAAGGAAAACGATGAATATGTAAGTTTTTTGGATGAAGTCGTTGAATGTACTGGTCAAGTAGAGAATTGGCTTAATGAAGTTATTAAGAGGATGAAAGGGACTCTACATGCACTATTTAAAACTGCGTTAAAAATAATTTCACACAAGTCAAAGGAGAGCTGGCTCATGGATTGGTCCGCGCAAACAGCACTTTGCTGCAGTCAGATTTACTGGACATCGGCAGTTAACCATTCATTTGGATGGATGGAAGAGGGATACGAAAGCGCCATGAAGGACTTGCAAAAACATCAAATAACACAACTGAATGCACTTATAAACTTACTCTTGCGTGAACTTAGTCCCGGGGACAGACAAAAGATTATGACAATATGCACAATTGATGTGCATAATCGTGACGTGGTTTTAAAAATAATCCAACAGAAAGTCGAAAACGCTTTGGCATTTCAATGGCAAAGTCAATTAAGACACAGATGGGATGACAAAGTAGACAACTGCTACGCAAATATTTGTGACGCTCAATTTCAGTATGACTTTGAGTACTTAGGGAATACATCACGCTTAGTAATTACTCCATTAACAGACCGTTGCTATATAACGCTAACACAGGTGAGATCTTAAATATAACCTCAGCAGGAATTCGGCTTATTTTAAATATAATAGTTACATACATATAATATGTTTCCAAATCCAACCAGAATGTTTAAACAAAATACTCTTACACTTACACTTATGTAAATGTTTTGGCTTTTTCGATTGAAGAAAAGAATTGCCCCTTCTATCAAAAAAGGGCAAATCCAGAAGTGCTCTTTCTATGCTTTCTATTTTTCATTGAAAAAAAAAGTGCACTTCCAGGTCAATTCTTAACGCGGCAGAAGTGTCCGGGATTTAAAGAATTGCCCTGAACTCACCAACACACACAAGAAAAATGTCAAATTGAAAATTTTGTTACGCGTTGGAAACAAATTTTGAGCTATGTGATCCGAAAATATACAATAACGCACGCAAAATGTAAACATAAATTGAAATATATCAATTTGGCCTATTAAAGCATTCATATTTACTGTGGTGTGGAAAAAAAAAAAAAAAAAAGTAGCAACAGAAAACTAAATCTTACAATGGTGTCTACCACTATTACAAAAGTGGCTGTTGTACCGAAACTACTGTTTGTATTGCAAAATAATAGTTAAAGGGAGTAGCTCAATATTTTTTATAATAAAAAATAGTTTTGTTTGTCTATAAAAATACTAGAAAATTATAAATAATAAGGTTTTCGAAAATGCTATTCGAATATCTATCACATTTCCTAACATTGACCGACCGGATCCCATTATCTTTTTCTAACAATTATCAATCTTTAATTGAATATACTATTTATTTCCCTAAATACTTCATAAAACTTATTCTTCGTAATTTAATTTAATTTAATTTAATTTTAGTTTAATACTCTTGTTAATCAAAGGTAGGTTCAAATTAAGTTTCTTTAAATTTAATTTATTATTAGTAGGTATAAAAAAATGTTCATTTAAACAAAATATATTAAATAATCAGTTAAAGAAAATCAAGTTAAAAACTAATGTTTGAAAAAAAAAGAAGATAAAACAACGTTAGGAATTCGATACCCCACTTTTTCCTATAAAGATAAAAAACGAATCGACCACATTTGGCAAATCCTTTCTTTTATGATACAGGACGATAACCCCTATAATCTAATAGTCGGAAGTTGTGGATATCTATAAACAGAGCTGTAAAATTCAACGTTAAAGTTCAAAACTGGTCAATGTTAGGGCAGCTGACGGTACACCAATTGTCCTGTATGACAAACAAACTGAAATGAAAGCAAAATGCAATTTGTTGGATATACCTATTATTTTTATCTGAAAAACTCGTAACGTAACCTAATCCAAATTATCTATGGTTAACCACAAAGCTTTCAAAGAGAACTAAAACGTTTTCCCCACCATACACTTACAAGAACTGAATTGAGGTATGCCACAACACACAGTTTTAATCTCGTGCAACTTGGGCACACATTTGGCTGTTTTGCGAATTTTTAAAGGAATAGTATTTTTCTAGACACTTCAAATGCGGGTTAGTCCCCATTCACCAATAAACCTCCTCTAACTAGAAGTAAGTAGACTTCCCTAGTAGGGGCAGAACGCAGAACTACGATTTACAAGAAGAAATATAAATTTCACTGGCTAGCACAGCACACTTTTTTAAACCTAATTTTTTTACATTTCGCATTTACCATCAGTCACTGCATCTGGTAATGGGTGGTGCACCTGCCGGCCCAGCTGGAACTGGAAAAACCGAGACCACAAAGGATCTGGGTCGGGCGTTGGGAGTAATGGTGTACGTTTTCAACTGTTCTGAACAAATGGACTACAAGTCCTGTGGAAATATTTATAAAGGACTGTCACAAACCGGTGCATGGGGATGCTTTGACGAATTCAACCGGATATCAGTGGAAGTTTTATCCGTTGTTGCTGTACAGGTAAAAACCATTCAAGAAGCAATAAAGGTAGGTACTGGGGATGCGAAGGTAGAGTTTGCAATACCAATTGCATGTGATTGTTCACTTATTTCCAGATGAAGAAGAAAGAATTTGCCTTCATGGGCGACACTATTTCCCTGGTTAGTTCTGTGGGTATCTTCATCACTATGAACCCGGGATACGCTGGACGTACAGAACTGCCAGAAAATTTAAAAATGCTTTTTCGTCCCTGTGCAATGATTGTACCGGACTGTGCACTTATATGTGAGATAATGCTTGTGGCCGAGGGATTTCAGGATGCCCGGTTGTTGGCTAGGAAATTTATTACATTATACACTCTGTGTCGTGAACTGTTGTCAAAACAAGACCACTATGATTGGGGCTTGAGGGCAATTAAGTCCGTATTAGTGGTAGCGGGTGGGCTTAAACGCGAGGACCACACACGACCTGAAGATCAAGTGTTAATGAGAGCATTGCGAGACTTTAATATACCAAAAATCGTTACCGAGGATGTGTCGATTTTTATGGGATTAATCGGAGATTTGATTCCAGCCATTGAAGTACCTCGGAAGCGCTTCCTGGAATTTGAAAGGGCCATTCGAAAAGCTGTTAATGAGTTAAGGTTGCAACCACAAGAGAGTTTCCTTATAAAGGTAGTTCAACTTCAAGAATTATTAAATGTACGCCACTCGGTTTTTATCGTCGGCGATGCAGGAACTGGTAAAACGAAAATCTGGCAAACTCTTTTAGAAACGTACAATGTTCAGAAGTTAAATCCCGTATGTAGTGTTCTCAATCCAAAAGCAATGTCAAGCGACGAACTATTCGGTGTCATAAATCCCACCACCAGAGAGTGGAAGGATGGCTTATTCTCATCTGTAATGCGGGATCAAGCGAATAGTAAAGGGGATCAGAGTGACAGCCCGAAATGGATAGTTTTAGATGGTGACATCGATCCGATGTGGATTGAAAGCCTTAACACTTTAATGGATGACAACAAAGTCCTGACATTAGCTAGTAATGAAAGAATAGTATTGCAAAAGGAAATGAGATTAATTTTCGAAGTTGGTCACTTAAAAGCCGCTACTCCAGCAACTGTTTCTCGGGCTGGGGTATTGTACATAAACCCTCAAGATCTGGGATGGTTTCCGTAAGTGTTATTAAATAAACTAGTTAATATAATATTGGTAATAATGAAAGTCGTATTTAGCAGGGACATCCCCTCCTCATCACTAATGTTTTTTATAGCAGTAGTAATACTAACTAGTAGTAGTCATAGAATTAGTAGGTCTAGCATTGGTAGCTCGAATGTGTGGTACTTTTTGGTTAAAGTTTGCCTTCAGAATTGATCGTTAAAGAGCTCTTGCCCAAATAAGGAATTTAAAAGGAATTCAAATATACTTGCTTTAATAAGAAAACAAAATTACAAACAAAAATTAAAAACTTCGAGATCACGAATGTTTTATTGAGGAAACGTTTCTAGTTATGGGTAAATTGTAAAATAATTAATTTGACAAAATGTCAGTCTTGGAAGTTCTATATCAAAATTATCCCTCTAAATGTTACTTTGTTTATACCTACATTCATAATTATACTCATATTTTTTGATGATAAAACAAAATATTAATCAGAGTTGTTCGCAAAATCTAAGAAGCTCTATAATGGTACGGCTTTACCCATGAAATCCCGAAGCACAAAATCCCGACTACAGATGCCCGAGACCCAAAATCCCGACAATCATCATATTCAATGATTTTCGGGATTTTAGTTTTACCCAGCAAAAGAAATGACTATTGCATGAAATAAAATTGAATTTTCATGTAAAGTATACATAGAAAATTCGTCTTCTTTAAAAGAACGCTGTTATGCGCACTCATACGTTAATTTAAAGTGTTCTGATTTTTGAAAGAAGTTAACATTTTAATTCTCATTATTATTCTAGTATAATTGCTTCTATCCGACGAGCTATTTTATTGAAAAAAAAAAGCACGGTAGAAGAACTCGTTAGTTAATTTTACTTAAGTGAAATTTCAGTCGTTCGCTTTTGTGAAAATCACAAAGTTTAAGTAGGTACATTTATCTGACGAGTTATTTACAAAAAAAAAAAAAAAAAAAATGCAGTAGAAAAGCCCCTTAGATAAAAGTACTTGAGTAGAATTTAAGTAGTTGTGGCTTTGGTTTAAAGTGAAGTGAAGATGCCAGATTCCGGAATCGTAGTCAAATTTTCATTTATTTAGCTTTTTCATTTTTTCATTGTTTATTTTGAGATATTTTATTGAATATTTTTTTTTTTTTTTTTGCAAAAAGTGTCAAAATGAAAATATTTAATTTAATTTAATTTAATTTATTTACAAAAGTGGTTTGTACAATTAAGAACTAAGTTCTTTTACTAGTACATAAGATACAGTATACTTTAAGCGAGATATGGCAACATAAATTTACTTACATACAATACAAAAAAAGAAAGAAAAGAAAAAACAATAAGAAATTTTAATACTTTACAATTGAAAAGACTAATAAATAAATAGTTAAAGTTACAGTTAAAATTGGAGAGAACAAGTGTGTTTAGTTTATTTGAAAGTATATTTAATTTAATCATGATTAACTATACTTGTGTCTTTTTTTTTTGTTTTTTTTTTACCGATTTTTAAAATGATTGAAAAGGGAAGCACTGAAACTCCTTGATCCTACCATACGTCTAATTGCGCATGGCAACTTATTCCACAACCTAATAGCGTGAACAAAAAACACACGGCTACTTTCTAGGAAATGATGAATTGGGAGAATCATATTTCCAGTTCTGGAAGAACTAGGAAACTGCAGCTTATCATATAAATAATTTGGCTTCTGTTGTGATATTAAATTTCCTAGGAACAGACAGTTTCGATAGTTTAGAAATTCTCGAAGCGAACATCCTAAAATAGACTTACTAAACATTGAAACATGATCGAACTTTCTCAAATGATAAACATATCTCACCATAGCATTGAAAGCGAGTTCTAACTTCCTATACGACGAAAAATCAAGGTTACTATAAATTAGACAGCTGTAGGTTAATTGAGGTATGAGCAAAGTTTTAACCAATTTCAACCGAATGTTAGTCGGAGTATAGTCAGCAGATGTCCACAATGTACGCAGCCCAAAATATATATTTTTAACTACTACATCTATGTGTTCGTTTGCGGACATGGAGGTGTTAAGTACTATTCCAAGATTTTTTACTTTGTTCGAAAAAGCAATTGTTTCCTTGGATAAATAGATGTGCGGGTATTCGTCAACAGCACCAATATTCCTACCTATAGGTAAGCACAAAGATTTCTTAGGGTTGAGTTGCAGATCATTAGAAACAGCCCAATCATGTATTGCATTTAAATCCTCATTTAACCTGCCGACACAATCTCCAATCTGTGATCGCGGAGACGAATTATATATTTGGACATCGTCGGCATATAAATGTACAGAGGTGTGCCTACAAACAGAAGGAAGGTCGTTTATAAATAAGGCGAAAAGTAACGGTCCAAGAATCGAACCTTGTGGAACACCATTTCGAATTTCCAACATCGTGGAAGCAACTCCGTTTAGAAAAACTTGTTGATATCTATCGCTAAGATAATTCGCTATCAATGGAACCGCTCTACTGTCTAGACCGTACCTGAAAAAGAGCTTGTTACAAAGTTTGCTGTGATTCACCGAATCAAATACTTTCGAAAAATCCAAAAGACAAAGCAAGGTAACCTCGGATTTGTCGAAATTAAGACGAATATCAACAACTATTTTCAGCAACGCAGTAATACAGCTATGGTCCTTTCGATACGCAGATTGGTGGGGGGAAATCAAGTTTCGGGTGTCAATGTGTGCTTGAAGTTGGCCTTTAATGATTAGTTCAAAGACTTTTGACAAACCAGGGAGAATGCTGATTGGCCGAAAATCAGAGCATTCTGAGGGATTTGATTTTTTCGGAATTGGCGTTATTTTAGCAAATTTCCAACTTGAGGGAAAACAAGATTTTATTAGGCAGCTATTATATATATGCGTTAAGGTATCAATCAAAAATGGTATGATAAGTTTAATAAATTTTAATGATATTCCATCCAACCCAATAGCAACGGACTTAACAGATCTTAATGCAAAAATAACATCAATGCTATTTACCGTTTTGAAAACGAATTTCGGTCCAAAATACTCTGGGCAGCTATGGTTGACATCGGATGAGAAATTTGGATCCGATACACTAGATGAAGGAGACGGTTTTAACAAAGATGAAGAAGCGAAGTAATCGTTTAATGAAGTTGGACTAATATCGATATTTACAGAAGTGTCTTTTTTATGTGTAACATTGAGCTTACGCAAATTGTTCCATAGATCACGGCTATTTAAGTTAATGTTGAGCTTAGAGGCGTAGAAAAGTTGTTTCCTTCTACGTACTTCGGCAGTCGCACAATTTCTTAATTTGACAAAGTTAGTCCGATTTTCGGTTGAAGGATAAGTTTTCCACCTATAATAGGCTTTATCACGAAGTATCATAAGCTTTCTTACTTCATTGGAAAACCAAGGACGTCTGGGATCTTTTACGATAACTTCTTTTAATGGGACATGCTTATCAAACACCTCTGTAACCATAGAACCGAACAGAGCAACTTTATTATCAACGTCAGACAGGTTCCAGCACAAGTCCCGAGGGTAATTTGAGGCTTCATTATGCAAAGCCTCCAGGTTAATATTTTTGAAATCTTTAAATCTCCACATTTTCGGTGACTGATGAAGATTTATGTGAATATCATAAGTAAGAAAAATTAAATCATGAGGAGAGTTTAAACCAGGTACCGATAATTGATCCTGAAATATTACTTTGTTTTCGTCAGAGGTTAAAAAATAGTCCAAGAGCGAAGGACGGCAACCAACTCTAAAATGAGTAGGCACAGAGTTATGTTTAATACTGAGACCACAGTTAACAGCAAGATCATTCAGTGAAATTGATTTAGCATCGTTTTGCAAGAGGTTTTTATTAAAATCTCCACATAAAATGATGTTTTGATATTTTGAGCTATAGTACGACAATTCAGTTTCCAATTCATTAAGAACAGTATCACGGTGTGGAACATATACACAGCCGACGAGACATTTTTGACAATTGTCAGAGATTTCAACAAACAAAAACTCGATAGCAGTTGAAGTCGCATTCTTTTTAACAACATCGCACTTTAGAGAACACCTGTAATAAATTGCAACACCGCCACCCCTTGTTAGTCTATCACTCCGATAAATCTTGTAACCAAATAGTTTTACAAGCTCATCACTATCGCCGGCAATGTCTTCACCTCTAGGAACCAACCAAGTTTCTGAAACACAAATTACATCTACTTGCTGCGAAGAAAATAACTCTCTAAATTCATCGATGCTCGGTTTCAGACTCTGCACATTAATGTGACAAACTCTCAATCCCGAACATTGTTTTGCAAAAATATTAAGCATAATACAACCGCTGTTTACATTGTGCATGCCATCCACTATGTTAATAGCCATAGAAACAAAAGATACAGAAAACAGTAATGACCAAAAAATTCAGTGATTCTCTCTTCAAAGCAAACCTAGACACAAATATTACGACTAAACAATAAAAGAAACTAAGAAAACTAGAAAAATAATAAATAAACAACTCAAAAAACAACACACTTGTTGACCTAATTTTACAATTTAAACAAATTAAAAAAACAATTATTAAAACATACATTATTAAAAGATGGAACATACTTAATCTCGCTATCATATTAATAACTTCATACTCGAACAATACTCAAGCATAAATCAGAGTCGGTGATAAGATAATGGTTGATTGCTTCTTCTTAAATCTCAGCGTTCAAGAGAGTTGTGTTGTTAAAGTTATTTTCGTCTCGGTATCATCGCGGCTCTTCTTAACGTAAACCAAACCATCACAGTTCACTCCCCATCCCCAGTTCCAGCGTGTCTATAGAAGTACCTTTTCACTTCTTTAAATTATTCATTCCGGCGATAAGCGACCGATGACTGCGAACAATTACACACAAACACGCACAGATCCTATGGCAATGACAGTCATGTGCGTGAACGACTCCTTACTGCCGGAATTGGATGAGCGAGCCTTGGTAAACATGTAGTTCGGTGCAACCGCACACACAGAACGAACCACAATTAATATTGTAAAAGAAGCCTTTCCTGGTCGCGTAATCTCCCGTTTTGGCCATTTGGCATGGCCAGCAAGATCGCCCGATTTAACCATCCCAGACTTCTTTCTCTGGGGCTACTTGAAGTCGCTGGCTTATGCCACCAAGCCTCAGACAATCGCAGCACTTAAGGAGAATAATCGACAGAAATGAAAAAATTGATGAAAAATGCAAACAGTTATCACCGGAAATCTTGCGGAAAGTCATGGAAAATGCGATAAAACATTGGCAGTAGTCACTTGAGGGATACCTATCAATTTTCACTTAACAAAAACAAATTCTAAAGGTCCAAATAAAAATGTCCATCACTTAAAATCATTTTTTTTTTTTTTTTATTCAGTAAAGAAGTAATTCAAAAACAAAATTGGATGATTAATTTTGCGCCACCCTGTACATATGTATGTATGGATAACCCGCATTCTCATTTCAAACATACATACCTATCGAAGTACCTCTGCACAAGTTCTGCAAAATAATATTTTATAATATTATACAGACAATAAAAATTTAAAAGTACCTACCATAAATAATCAACATTCTTGCAGATATGTGTCGTCATGGCTGGAAACTCGCCCGGATATCATTGAACGCGGTCTATTAACCCGTTTTTTCGAAAAATACTTACCGAGTATGGTAAATCGCAGCCAAGAATTTCGAAAGACAACCCCAATCAACGATATGGCAATGATCCAAATGACCTGCCACCTAATAGAGAGTCTATTGGATAGCAATCAAAGAATTGAAGCTGAGTCTATGGAAACCACATTGGAGATTATTTTCGCATTCGCTGCAATTTGGGGATTCGGTTCAGCATTATGCAAAGAACACATAATAGATTGGCATCGGGAATTCCACAAATGGTGGACAAGTGAATTCAAGGATGTTAAATTTCCATCGCACGGCACAATCTTTGACTACTTTCCCGAAAACTTAAATCAAAAGTTTCATCGTTGGGAAACACAAATTGAGGAAATTAAAGTTGAGCCAGACGTCCCTTTACAAGTATGTAGATATTGATTTAAAACTATATGAGCTAAGGTTTATCGGTATCGTTAAATATTGAACGACTTTTATTATTGCAGAGTATACTGGTACCAACAGCTGATACCGTTCGGTTAGAGTACTTTCTAAAGTTGTTAATAAATCGAAATCATCCAATATTACTAGTTGGACCATCAGGCTGTGGCAAGGGAGCTATTTTGAGACACATTTTAAATAAAAAATGTTCGCAACCTTCTCACTCAGAGCTTAGTAAACGAATACTACAAACCACACATTTCAACTATTACACTACTTCTGAGATGTTTCAGAAGATCCTTGACAAACCACTTGAGAAGAAGTCAGGAAGATGCTATGGCCCAAATGCAAACAAACGCTTGATTTACTACGTTAACGACTTGAATATGCCTGAAGTGGATGGATACGGTACAGTCCAGCCGCATACAATTATTCGACAGTTTATGGACTACCGACAGTGGTATGACCGCAATCGGCTTGCCCTAAAAGACATTCGAAATTGCCAATTTGTTGCCTCTATGAATCCCACAGCTGGTTCCTTTACTATTGATCCCAGACTTCAACGACACTTCTGCGTGTTCTCTGTGTACACACCAAATGAAGCAACCCTAAATAGAATTTATTCCAACATCTTGGGACATCATCTCGATAACCCTTTAAATGGATTCTCAAAAGAAATTAAATCACTCAGTTCGCTTTTAGTGAATGTGAGCGTATGTCTACAATGTCGTATAGAAAGTGCATTCTTACCAACTGCATTAAAGTTTCATTATGTTTTCAACATGCAGGATATGACCAACATCTACCAAGGTTTACTAAACTGCAACGGGGTTACATGCACAAAACCGATTGAATTAATCCGTTTATATGTGCACGAATCATTCCGTGTGTATCACGATCGTTTTGTCGACCAGCATGACATGAAGGCATTCGAAATTATAATAAAAGACGTTCTAAAAAAGAACTTTGAAGACTTTGACGAGGAGTATGTCTTTGCGGAGCCACTTGTTTACAGCCATTTCGCACAATCATTGGTCGACCAAAAGTACATGCCAATCCAGAGTTGGGGTAATCTGTATCAAATTCTCAGTGAGGCTCAGGCGAGTTACAGTGAGTCAGTGGGTTACATGAATCTTGTCATGTTTGAGGACGCCATGCTCCATGTTTGTCGGTGAGTGAACTTTTGATATTAGGCGTTTTTCTTTTTTAGTTCAGAGCACAACCTGAACTGTTATACAAAAAGTTTGTGTTTCTTTTTTAGCTCAGATACATCAGAGCTCGAATTTGTGTTTCTTTTTTCGTTCAGAGCATGATCAGAGCGCGCTCTATGAGCTCAGAATTAATTGACTGAGCAGGCTGAGTAAAATTCTGATTACACATATAGATTCACACTTCCAGTCACATTTGAGAGAAGAAAAAAACAGGAAAAACAGAAAATCATCCGAACGATCTGAGCACACTCGGTTCAGAACGCGCTCATATAGCTCGAGCTCAGTTCAGTGCTCAGCTCTAAAAAAGAAAAATGCCTATTGAATAGCAGTCAGTTGTGCAAACATTTGAATATTTGGTCTAATTTGCATTTTGTTACAGAATTAACCGAATCCTTGAAAATTCAGGTAACGCGCTTCTAATTGGTGTCGGAGGATCCGGTAAACAAACTCTTGCCTGTTTAGCTTCATTTATTTCATCGTTAAGTGTGTTTCAAATGCAACTTAAACGAGGATACTGTTTGCAGGATATGAGAGAAGATATCGCAGGTCTTTACATAAAAGTTGGTTTAAAAAATGTGATGTCAGTGTTTCTACTGTCCGATGCGCAAATTTCAAATGAATCGCTTTTGACTTTATGCAATGACATGCTTGCATCTGGGGAGATCCTGCAACTTTTTAGTGAAGATCAAGGTGATATGATTTTTAATGGTATACGCAATGAAGTCAAACAAAGTGGACAATTAGACACAAAGGATAATTGCTGGAAATTTTTCATCAATAAAGTCCGCCGGATGCTAAAAATTGTATTGTGTTTTTCACCGGTTGGCTCTACTTTACGGGTTAGAGTGAGAAAATTTAGAGCCATCATGAGTCGTACTTGCATCGATTGGTTTCATGAGTGGCCAAATAGTGCATTGCAATCTGTATCCAGAACATTCTTATCAGAAATGGATGATGTCCTACCAGTAAGTATAATAAACTTTTCTCTCCTTTTCCTTAACTCTATTTTCTGTTCTGTGTGATTTGTACAGGAAAACATCATTGAATCAGTCGGATGTTTTATGGCATATGTCCACGAAACAGTGAATCAAATATCAAAAGCATATCTGCAGAACGAGAAAAGATTTAATTATACCACTCCGAAAACTTTTTTAGAGTACATATTTTTATATCGGAAAATAATGCTAGAGAAATATGGCGAACACTGTAGTCGCATCGATAGGCTTGAGAGTGGTATGGCCAAGCTGGCTGAATGTGCTCGCCAAGTAGATACTTTGAAGGTATTCCCATTTTTTCATAAAACTTTTATTATTCTTAGGTATTATATACACGAACATTCATTTTAAAGGATCAACTCGCAATTCAAGAAGTTCTGTTAAACTCGAAGAATGTCGCTGCAGACAAATTGATTATAATAATTACAGCGGAGAGCGATAAGGTTCAAAAGGAAAAATTATTCGCTTCTGAGGAGGAAAAGCGTGTCCGGATTATTGAAGAAGACGTTTCAATCAAAACTCAAATGTTTGAGGAAGACTTACGTAAAGCGGAGCCTGCTTTGGTGGCGGCTCAAGCCGCGCTCAATACTCTCAACAAGAATAACCTTACAGAGTTAAAATCATTCGGATCGCCTCCTAAAGCTGTGGTAAATGTGTGCGCTGCAGTGATGGTGCTTTTGGCAATGAATGGAAAAATACCACGCGACCGCAGCTGGAAATCAGCCAAATTGATGATGGTTCGAGTTGATCAATTCCTCAATGATTTGGTAAATTATGATAAAGACAACATACACCCCAATACTATTGAGACTTTGCAGGAGTACTTAAAGGTAAGACTTTTTATCTGAGTTGGTGTATGAGTAATGTATTAATATGGTATATAACGATTTCAGGATCCAGAATTCAACCCTGGCAAAATTGTTCAAAAATCGGTTGCAGCCGCAGGCCTTTGTGCTTGGGTTCTTAACATACACCGGTATCACCAAGTTTTTCTAATTGTTGGGCCAAAACAAAGAGCTCTACAAGATTCGCAGGATGAGCTAAAATCTGCGAGAGAACGTCTTAAATATTTGAAAACAAAAATATCTACCCTCGAAGGCAAACTACATAAAATTCAATCTGAATTCGAAGAAGCGTTAGCTGAAAAACAAAAATATCAACGCGAGGCAGATAAGACGGCATTTAGAATTGACTTGGCGCGCAGATTAGTCAATGGTCTTGCAAATGAAAATGTGCGCTGGAAAGAGTCTGTATTTAAGTAAGTATTCCATAACAATTACTGTCTTATCAAAATGACACCCAATTTCAGTAAAATACTTAAGGTCTAAAGTCATTGGGTATCATTTTGATAAGACAATTGCACTGCACTATTTGCCATTTGGTCGAATTTATCTCTGATGTGTGCATAATTATATAAATTCATTGCTGACATAAATAGAAATTGGTCACTTTTTCCAAAAATGAGATATATGTTTAGCATTACACTGAATAGTATTACTGTAATCAAAAATTGGTCAAACATTTAATAACTTATAAATGCAGTCTATTCTTGTAGTAAATTAAATTAGTTTTATTCTATTATAATGTGTAGTTGCAATTTTTTTACAATATGCTATTGCGGCTTAGATTCCAATATAGCAACAAGTTAGGAAGTTCTAAATACTTATGGTGTTTACGGAAAAGATATTTGTATTCGAAGTAGGCCTTGATAGAGGGAAAAATTTAACTGAATTAGCAGTGCAGTGGCTTATGTGGTTTTCCATTGGGACCACCAGAAATCTTTTTCAGATCTCAGATTTTACTGTGCTCATGGAACGCGCAACGAGATTGATCTGCTTTTGTAAATGATTAGTGCGTTAATTGACAACAATATCAGCTGTTCAAATGGCATTCGTTTTTGGCTAAATCACAAATGGATATCGCCCTCAAAAATGTTTTCCTTCTTGTAGATACAAATGAAGTATTATTGGTGGTTTGTAGTCTTCAGATGACGAGGGAGATAATGAAGATAATAATTCCTCCGAAATCGTATCCATAGCTATTTATGTATTTTGTTATTTTGGTTTTCACGAAACTTTGCGCATTTGCCTCGAAATGAAACTTCTTAAACTGACGTTAAGCAGCTGTACAAAGTATATTGGTATGCGGAAATCTGAAAAAATATCGAGATCTGCGAAAAGTGATCCGAATCGAAAAAAAAAATTGATTTTTTGTCCCAATGGAACGCGAAAAGTGATTTAGATCAAAAAAAAGATTGATTTTTGGTAACAATGGAAAACCACATTAGTTAGTGTACTGGAATACAGATGTAAATATTAACACAAAGCATATATGTTGTCTCTTTAATTTGATGCTGGGAACATAACGTACAGTCTTAAACAGAAAATAGAAGCTCTTCCTGGGGATATACTCCTCATATCCTCTTTCCTTTCGTATGTCGGGAGCTTCACTCGAAAGTATAGACTGGAACTACGTGAAGAAAGGTGGATGCCGTATTTCAAGAAAACAGTGGTAAAATTCCCTTTGGACAATATTTTCAAAAAATTTACTTAACAATCCTTATCTTAGCCTAAAATCCCACACTCAACCAATGCTGATCTCTTTAAATCCTTACATGATGAGGCTCGGATCGCTTTGTGGAACAATCAAGGTCTCCCAATGGATCAAATGTCTACCGAAAATGCAACAATTTTAACTTACTCCAACAGATGGCCACTGATGATTGATCCACAATTGTAAGTGTAGAAGTTACGTGTATATATATAACAGAATAAACATAAATGTTTAATTGCTTAATTATTCAGGCAAGGCCTAAAGTGGATTAAGAACAGATTCGGTAATGAATTGGTTTCAATCCGATTAAAACAAAAAGGCTATTTGGAAATCTTAGAAAAGTCGATGTCACTCGGTGCAACTGTACTCATTGAACAAATCGAAGAAACAATTGATACCGTTCTCGACCCTTTGCTTAATCGGGCATTTATCAAAAAGGGTCGTTTTATTAAAATCGGAGACAAAGAGTGTGATTTTAATCCCAGCTTTCGCTTGATTTTGCAAACAAAACTAGCCAATCCACATTACAAGCCTGAACTGCAAGCCCAAATGACGTTGATAAACTTCACTGTCACTCAGGATGGCCTAGAAGAACAGCTTCTCGCTGAAGTTGTCAGAATTGAGCGACCGGACCTAGAGAAGATGAAAATTGAAGTCACTATTCAGCAAAACAAGTTCAAAATATCCCTTATAGAACTGGAGGATGAGCTCCTGGCTAGACTGGCTTCGTCCGGAGAAAACGTTCTCGAAGACCATGCGCTCGTTATTAATTTAGAGACTACAAAAAATACTGTGGACGAAATCGAAACAAAAGTGGCCGAGGCGAATATAACAACTATTAATATCGACGAGACTCGTAATACTTACAGATCAGCAGCACAACGTGCTTCTGTACTTTTTTTCGTCTTGAGTGATCTTAGCAAAATTAGCCCAATGTACAAATTCTCTCTGAAGTCGTTCATGATTGTTTTTCGTCGGGCTATTGCCTTAGCTCCCACCCAAGTAAAGAGCCTTGAGAAACGTGTAACATTGCTTGTTGACTCAATAACGTACCAAACATTTAAGTACACAATGAGAGGTCTGTTTGAACAGGACAAACTGATTTTTACGTTCCATATGATAATACGCATTATGCTGCACTTGAAATCTATAACTAAAGATGAAATTGACTTTTTGCTAAGGTACCCTCATGATCCGACTTCCATTTCACCAGTAGGTTTTATAAACCGTACTTCTTGGAGTGGCATAAGAAACCTTGCAACAATGGAGCATTTTTACGGTATAGACAAGGATATCGAAAACTATCCAAAGCGTTGGAGAAAATTTCTCCAAGCCAATGCGCCGGAGAGGGAAGTTTTCCCAGGCGAATGGAAGCATAGGACCGCATTACAAAAACTCTGCATCATTCGAGCGTTGCGACCAGATCGATTGACATACTCCATGAGGTACTTCTTTTGTTCATGTTTCCAAAAAGCACTTTAAAACCAATTTTTAATTTTTCCCAAAGATATTTCATTGAAAAGACTATGGGAGCAAAATACTCTGATATGGAATTGATTTCTTTCTCAGACACTTTCTGTGAAGTAACTCCGACCACCCCAGTTCTGTTTATTCTTTCACCCGGAGTCGATCCAGTTCACAACGTGGAGAAACTTGGAATGCAGTTGCATTTTTCAATAGAGAAAAACAATCTTTACAATATATCACTTGGCCAAGGCCAAGAACTTGTGGCAGAAAGGGCAATCGAACTAGCTATGAAACAGGGCCGATGGGTGATATTACAGAACATTCACTTGGTAGCGAATTGGTTGCCAAAATTAGACCACATAATCGAAAATATTGATAAAAGTGTACATTCTGACTTCAGATTATTTATAAGTGCTGAACCAGCCTTGGATCCTCAGTACCATATAATTCCGCAGGGAGTTCTCGAATCGTCCATCAAAATAGTAAATGAACCCCCAACGGGTATGGCTTCTAACTTGCACAAAGCTTGGGACAATTTCGATCAGGAATTTCTTGAAAAGTGTACACAAGAGGCAGAGTTTAAGTCCATCCTTTTTGCTTTGTGTTACTTCCATTCGGTGGTAGGAGAACGGAGGAAATTTGGAACAATGGGCTGGAATAAAGTATACCCATTCAATATCGGCGATTTAGATATCAGTGCGTATGTTTTGTATAACTACTTGGAGGGTAGTAATCGAATTCCGTGGGAAGATCTCCGGTATCTTTTTGGAGAGATTATGTATGGAGGACATATCACTGACAGTTGGGATCGAAGACTTTGTCAGACTTACTTAGAGGAATTGTTAAAGCAGGACCTTATCGATGGGGATTTCGAACTTTGCCCTGGATTCATATCACCGCCAAATATGGACTTTAGTGGATATCACAACTATATAGCGGAAATGTTGCCTGATGAATCTCCTGTTTTATATGGTCTCCATCCGAATGCCGAAATAAGCTTTTTAACTTCAGCTTCGGAGAGTATGCTAAAAACTATCTTCGAGTTACAGCCCCGCGAATCAGAACTTAGCTCCATCTACGAAGCACCCCGCGAAGAATTAGTAAAAATTTCAATAGATGATTTTCTGGACAAGTTGCAAGATGAGTTCAATATTTCCTATTTGCTTTACCGCATTGAGAAGAAAACACCATTTGTAGTAGTTGCCTTGCAAGAATGTGAACGAATGAATATACTCATAAGAGAAATAAAAAGATCACTTCGGGAACTTCAGCTAGGGTTAAAAGGTGAACTTACAATTACCGCTGAGATGGAGTTTTTGCACAATGCAATTTTCTACAACTGCCTACCCAAGACGTGGACATATTTGGCATACCCAAGCATGATGGGTCTGCAGGAGTGGTTCGCCGATTTGAATCATCGCATTAAAGAATTATCAGTCTGGTTAAACGATTTTAAGCTTCCATGTGTCATTTGGTTAGGTGGTCTTTTTAACCCACAGAGCTTTCTTACAGCAATTATGCAGGAATCAGCGAGGAAGCATGATTTGCCTCTAGACCGTATGTGCTTGAGTTGCGATGTGACCAAAAAGGATAAAGAAGATATAAAGTAAGATGAAATTGCCCTACGTTTGTGAGTGAGTATTGAATCTTTCTCTGTTATGGTTTATAGTTTGCCCCCAATGGAAGGAGCATTTGTTCATTCACTTTACTTGGATGGAGCTAGTTGGGATTGTAACTTAAAAATCCTTATGCCTCTGCGCTCCAAGGAAATTATTTGCACAATGCCAGTCATCTATATTAAACCAATAGTTCAAGAGAAACAGGATGTACTCCGACGAGTTTATGAGTGTCCGTTGTATAAAACAAGGTAAGAATATTCCATTTTCCTACAAATATACATAACATGTTCAGTTCATTAATCATTACTATTGGTATCAGTGGCTTGGCGTCCATATCAGAGACAATACTGAGACCCCTAACTCAAAATCCTCTTGCCGCTGGTGTTTTTGCCCCTCAGTGTTTTTCAAATTCGCCATTTTGTTTTCCTATCGGTGTTATGTCAATATACAATCCGTGTGACATGTAAAAACATACAACAAATATAAAATCAATGCTACCAACCGCTACCAACCATGGGGGAATGTAATGGAGTTCGGGAATACGACATTTTATGATAACTGAATACTATTGGTTGATTATTATAAATTTTCAAAAGTGGATTAACAAAATTTGTTTGGTTAATAACACTATCTAAATGGGTTGTTTTATATACCAGAAACATATTAAGAAAAACATTGTTGTGTATTTTCCGCTTTTGAATATCATTAACTTCGATTTCACGAGTATTTTTTTCTTAAATAACTGAAGAAAAATTGCTCAAATGTTTTTATTTTCCTACAACCATTCTGCAGTAATCATTTTTCATAAATATTTTCAGAAAAAGTGCACTCATTCCTAAAATAAAATACTATTCATGCGTAACGAATAATTTCAAATTTAACGGGCAAAATTCTATGAACGCTGGCAGCAACTTTGCCGACAGTGGAAGTGGCGTGACATGTCAATACGAATTTATATGTAACAATACTAACGCACTTAGCGTGTACCACCCCTAAAAAATATAGCTTGTAGGCAAGTAACGGAAAATCGACCGACCGAAGTTGGAGGTCTCAGTATTGTCTCTGAGTTATGTGGTATTCGATTGGGCTTCTTCAGATTCGCTCTCAGATTTTAGATTTCGTGAACATCAAAACATCACTTGCTCTTTTTTGAGTTGTGTGCGATTCGAATACGGGTAGCCTTCAACACTTTTCAAAGCATTTTCCATTCTATGATGGTTAAATTATATATTAAAATATTCGAAATTTTCGTCCCGATTGATTTCTAAATATTTATAAAAATATAATTTACAAATATAGATTCACCCAATGCAATGCCTTTTTTTGCTGTAGAAAAATTTCACAAAAACCTAAATAAACTCCACCAGTCGTCAAACTCAAATGCACTTGTATTGGTAAATCTGAAAAATATATAGGTATGGGTATCTACCTACTCTGAAATCTGAAAAAGATTGCTTTTTTGTACCAAACGAACAAAAGAACTGCTCTTAAAGCAAAAAAAAAATTCTCTGAGACCGCCCAATCACCATATTAAAGTGAATTTAGTATTGTGGTGTCAACCCAATTTTCAAATATATTCAATTGTATGACTTTGTTTCAAGGAAGGTATACAGATGGTTTTTTTTACATTATTTGTATGGAATTAATTTTGCTTTGACTACCCATTGGAATATGTTCATGCCATGGCACTGTGGTATTGACAAAAATCATAAAACTAATGTTTAGTGCGAACAATTTTGTAATATTTGAGAATTACCTTGACTTATTTTGGTGAACTGGATTGAACAGGATCGTCTAAATATTTTCAGCTGTGTTGAGAGACATGTTTAAAAATGTGTGTTTTCGGGGCAAAATATGGTCAAAGAAAATATATTATATCCAATTCAATTAATATTAATAACTCAATTTTAAAAACATTAAAACGGGCCTAATGTTGTTTTTCGTATGGCATTTGTAGCACCGCAACAAAATCGTAAAAAGAGATGGGAGTCCAACTGCCTGTCTACTTATACCAAAATATAATTGCTAGGCACTCACAGCAGTTGGGGCAGTGAAAAAGATATACCTAAAGCTGTAATTTGTGGTGTTTTCGACTATTTGAAGTAGGTATGCAAGGAACGAGAAATCAGATATACACGCCATATTTGAAGACATTCACTTTTAGCAATTCTATTGTCGGATCAAATAAGTCCTATAAGAGAAGGGGACAAATGCATTTTTACCCCATTTACCTCAATATCTCTCTACTTACAGATTACGGGGATCTACTTACGTATGGACTTTCAACCTTAGTACAAGCGATCGACCATCTAAATGGATTCTGGGTGGCGTAGCCTTACTTCTACAATCATAAATGTCTGAACGAGTCGAGTAGAGAAACCGCGGTTGTTTGCTTAACAGTACTTTATTATAAGCAAGAAAAACTCATCAGCTTTTTTTGAAGTGATAACTTCTTTAGGCGCGTTGGGCACTATTTGGATGGGCAAAAGTTAGCAAACTCGCGACACCGACACCGACACCGACACCGACACCGACACCGACACCGACACCGACACCGACACCGACACCGACACCGACACCGACTCCGACACCGACACCGACACCGACACCGACACCGACACCGACACCGACACCGACACCGACACCGACACCGACACCGACACCGACACCGACACCGACACCGACACCGACACCGACACCGACACCGACACCGACACCGACACCGACACCGACACCGACACCGACACCGACACCGAAACCGACACCGACTCCGACACCGACACCGACACCGACACCGACACCGACTCCGACACCGACACCGACACCGACTCCGACACCGAAACCGACACCGACACCGACACTGACACCGACACCGACACCGACACCGACACCGACTCCGACACCGAAACCGATTGCATACTTTTAGTTGTAAACTTTTGTACTATGGCTTACTTTTAGGGGTAGGTAATTTATAGCTTAATCTACGATGATTTTTATTTGAATACATTACTATGGTAATTTATGGTAGCGACAAATTGATTGTCACCAAAATTATTTCAATTACCTGTTTTGTATGGGGAATTCATAACTTAATTTTACCAGGCTTAATTCCGACATATCCACGATTTTGGGTTTGTGCACATTTACGGCACAGTAGCTTGTGTTATAATTACCGAAACAAGAAATAGAAAACTGTGGTAAACTTGCCACCCTAAGAGTAGGTATACTATATAAATAATTGTAATATTCATGTCGCCTTAGTGTATACTGTAAAATATGATTAGTAATTTTTGTGTAAAATAATGAATATAAAACTACAATTGATGCCGTACCACGAGATCTAGAGCATTATCAATGGCGATGCGGCAAGACAGAAAAATATTGTTGTCTTTTCTCGTTCTTTTTCTTTTAAAAGTAAAATTTGTATTTTTCGGAAAGAAATTCATATTCAATTAAGCTTCAGTATAATTATTATTAATTTATTCGTTCTGTGCTAGTTTCGGTAGAATACAAGAAGATACAATCGGATTGTGGTAGCTGAAGTAAGATATGTACATTCGAGACTGTAATCTATCTAGATTACGCTGGAAGACAGCATCGATGAAAATTACTTATACAGTAGTGTCCGCTTATTACGAAATCGAAGGGACTGACCAAATTGGTTCGTTATAACCGAAGTTCGTTATAAGTGATACGCTAAAAAAATCATCAAGTTTTGTTTTGAAAATCAATAAAAAAAAAGAGAAAGGGTTCAAAACACATAAAAAATAAGTAAATATTTCAGTATAAAAGCATTATATTTTTATTAATTTTTTTATTTAAAAAAGTCATGAATTTTAGATTGTTTGTTTGAGAAGATTTCAATCCGCTTAAAAACAATTCGACGTCTGCAAGTCCATATATCGCTTTGTTTTACGCCTTGTTCTAAACGCTTTATTAAGTCGTATTTGTCTTTTAATGTGAAACATTTTCTTTTATTTGTTTCTAAATCTCCCATTTTACTTAAATGATTTTTAAGCGCGTCACTTCACTCAACCTTTCGGTTGTAAACATAGGGTTACTCGGGGAAGTACCGAACAAATTATATTGAAGGACAAAATTTTGACGTTTAAGAATGTTGGTTCGTACCTCGTACGCAGCTATACAGTTCTCGGGGAAGTCCCTAAAAGTTGATAAAATCTGGATGACAATGTAAAGCGACAGATTTTTGGTTCGTTATAACCGGACATTTTCTTTATTTCACGCGCAGAATGGGTTCGTTATATGCGAAAGTTCGCTTTAGGCGGGTTCGCTATATGTGAAATTAAAATTCATAATTCTTATGGGGCATTGATTGGGACTTCATGAAATGGTTCGTTATAACCGAAAGTTCGCTTTAACCGGGTTCGCTTTAAACAGTTCCTACTGTATATGCTAAAGATAATTCTGCATTACTTCAAGATAAAGTTGGGAAGAGATTTGATGATATTCCAATCATTTTGAGTGGGGATTTTAACATCAACTTTGCAGATGATAAAAACTACCATTAATTGAATTTTTAAATAGCAAATTTGATTTAACGATGAGCAATGATCGCAATCTTAGCACGACTAGACATAAAACTACAATTGATGCCATCTTTACAAGATATTTAAATAGATTCGAATCAAAATTGTTTGTTTCCTATTTTAGTTACCTACCATAAACCTATAGTATCCGTTTTCAAATATAATGATAATAATGATGATGATGATGGAAGAGTTTGAAGTTGTTGATGAAATTTCATAAGTGTCATTGGTATTCATTTCAAAGAACACCCATTAATTTTTAAATTTGATATTTCATGTATCTGTAAATTTATACATTTTAAGCAATAGATTGCAATTTTGTATGTAAAATAATATGTATTATTTTTGATGTAAAATACCGCATTAAATGAAAATGAAAAATGTAACATAATTTTTGTAGTAGTAGTAGTTTATAATAATGAATAAAAAAACACTTTATTTAAAGTACTTCCTACACAATAATATATTTTCTGACGATTCGAAAAATACACACGTAATTGTTCAAGTTATCACTTCTGTCGGCACTCCCGGAGTGCCTTTTAATTTTTTAACATAATTAACGATACGGTACATTACGTATACCTAACCCATACATAGGTAATGTTATCTGTATTACAACTTGTATCGGTTTTTATTTACATTTGGTTAAAAAAAAAAATCACGGTTTGATCTCTTTCTTTTTTTGCCTACAACTCGGCTATTCTGAAAGTGTCATCGTCCCAATTACAAAATAAACTCATATACAAAATGATATCAATAATAAATTTTTATAATTTATGAACTTATTACCTACTCTTTGATTTCAATCGAATAAAAAAGTGATTGGGGTCATCAGAATTTCTAAACATTTTTTTTTTTTTTTGTTGTGCCCTATTTATTGTTAAGTGCTATGAAGGTTGTATATTATTTTGGAAAGTAAAATTTCGAAAATAAATCTGCACCAAAATAGTATCAAAAAAAAAAAGTCCGAATTTAATGGACATAAAAAAAAAAAATTATTTTCTAAAGAAAACATTATTCATAGTAATTCTCGGCTGACTCTATTGTTTTCATTTATTGTTTTAGTTGGAAATTATTTTCTATATCAAATTGGTTCAAATCTTGTAATAAATTTAATTTCTTTATTTTTGATTTACTTTTGTTTTTATGTTATTACCCAGAAACTTCATGAAAAGATTACAACTCAAATATCGTACCCACTCAGAAATGTTGATAAATCTCCCTTGAAGGCCAACATATTTTTAATTTTAATATTCCTTATCAATTATTGCCTTTGAATTCGTTGCCTTTTACCTGTCGTCATTCACTGGCGAAATAATTTTTCGACCAAAAACCCCAAACGAAAACAGACGCAATAATTGTAGGAAGAAAAATGTCTTATTCTATTTCCATTTTCCACGAGTGAATATTTCTCAGTTTTTTCCTTTATTTTTACATTTATTACATTAGTAATTAACCATTTTGCAAAATACATGTTTTCGTATTGAAATTAAAAAACGAATTAAAACTCTCAGAACGCATTCATCAGCTGATAGAAACTCACCAAATACAAACAATCTCAGTCAGTGTTCTTACCAGTCTCTCTTTATTATCCTCTAAGCATGAGCATTTTTTTTTCTTTTCATCGAAATCAAATTCCCTCGATTTATATATGCAAAAATCTTTCTTTTAGAAGTAGAATGCTTATTATTCGGAAAGAAATTCACATCAATTTAACCTACAGTATAAGAATTGCAGTTTGTTAACATTATAATGATTATTTCTTGGTACTAGAAAATGTTTGATAAAGCGAAATCTGCTTTTTATAGACATTTAGTGTATTGCAATGTAGTTTGAATGTTTTTTCGTCAGATTCCTCATATTCCCACAATTTTGAAGCTTTATTCCTGTTTTGCACGGAAGGTTTTTCGGCCATCAAAATTTCTACCAAAGGTAGAAATACCATAATGTAGGATGACTGCTGTGTGTCATTTTTTCATTTTACCCCCTCCATTTAGAATTCGTTTTCTTTTTCTGGTTCACACGTATTCACGGATAGGAAATTTAAGGGAGAACTTAAATGAGAATTTTTTTCCAAATTTGCGAAGGGAATCGGGTAGGTGCGCGGGAGCTGACGGTCTATTTAATACTTAGACTATGCACCAGTATAGCCATAAAATACCTCACAAAGTACGTAGACGATATTTTTGCTATAATAAAAATACAGACAAAGACGCCATCATGGAAACTCTAAGCAAACAACCAGCGCTGCCACTTTGCTACGATCATAGCAAAACTACTACGCGATTTCCAATTTGCTACACACTCTCCCTAAAAACTTTTTATTTGCTACGTTTCTACGAATTTTTCTTGGAAAATAATAATAAACGAAAGTATATTCCATTGCTACTCACTTTCCCACACCAACTTAAATTCTTTACTACCGTACCCAACAAGTACACATTACTTCGGATGTGTTAGTGTTTGAATTTGACTGGAATCAAAAATGATATTTTGGACTTTTGAGTTTTGCTACGCAAATGTTTGCCCTTGTGGCAGCACTGCAAACAACACACTAAACTGCAGTTCACAATAGAAATGGAGGAAAGCAACTGCCTACCATACCTAGACGCCGAATTACATCGAACAAACAAAAAAATAATATTCAACTGGTACCTACGCAAAAGAAATTTCTTCAGGTAGAATGATGAATGAATGAAACAAAAGATTAACACGGCAAATAATTTCATCAACAAAATCATGGACATAAGTGACACAGTTTTTTACGAACAAACATTCACAAAACAAAAAGAATATTACTTATGAACAATTATCCGAACAAAATAATCAACGAACTAACAAATGACAAGCTTAACAAAATTAAATATCAGCAGGATCCAAAAAAATCTTTACCTGGTAACACTAGAACATATTTTAGCATAACATGCATAGGTACCTAACTTAACAGACAACAGAAGCTTCGTTCTTCGTTCGCACACAAACCAAATACCACCATTAACAGCATGTTTACCAACACGAAGGACAAAATAAGCAAAGAGTACCAACATAGGGTGGTAGCAGTGGCGTCTCGTCAGGGTGTGCAAGGTGTGCATTGCACACCCTGATCTGACGAAAATAAATCCCTCATCAAACACTGTGTAATAATAATAACACACAAATAATGATATGCACAATTCCACACCCATAAAACCTCCATAACACAGCCAACAGCTACAGCCTACCCTACACTATACCTATTCATATTCATCCTTCATAGTTCTTCTTTCAAAATTCCTTCATTAACTCGTACAAAAACTTGCTGTGCACCATTCTGTTGATTTCATCAAATAAATTCATCCAACTCCAAAGTCCAAACTATATCCCTACAAGATTTCTTCAGTATTCATCCAAATCACCATCGTCACCCGCACGCCACCGTTCATAAATCGCTTTACTTTGATGAACTTGTAGTGAACTCGTGCGAAGGTTTTCTGTGCACGGGCTGTATTCATTTCTCTTCTTTTGCATCTGTTCTGTTCTGTTTCCGTAAAGCGTCATAACTCAAATTTATACAATGTATTACATCGATACTCGTGCAAACAAAAGCTGTGCACGAAAGCCGATGAATGAATGGTTGAACTTTGCTTTTCGTTTAAGTGGTTGGGGATTGGGGTTGCAGATTGCAGTTTCGTGCGGTGCTTTTGATTTTGAATGCGAAAGTTTTATTTTTCTATATTTCATTTTGAAAACAAAATAAGATATCAAAAACAGCAGAACAATGATTGAGAAAACAATAAATGGGACGAGTTTTCAGGCAATTAATGCATAATTCTAAAAAAATACATAATTTTAAAGAATTTGCACACCCATCTAAATAATTCACGCGACGCTGCTGGGTGGTAGGTATACCAAATTGCATGCAGGGGAAAAGAAAACGAACAATGCGAAATGATATAATTACATACATATGCAGTTAGGCACTACAAAAAGAACACTCTCTGTGAGATCAGCTGAGCACCAGGCAGCAGGGTTGCGTTAACTTAAAAAAAAAGTCACTAACTCGAACCTAAAAATCCACCAGATATGCTAAAAATTTAGAAAAAGTCACTAAAAAAATGTTCACTGAAAAAAAAAAAAAATCAATTTTAACAACTAATTCAGTCTCAAAGTTACAATAAAAAATAAAATAGTTCTTAAAATCGGTACAAATCAGAAATAATTAGATCGATTTCATCTTCATCACTTTCATTTACCTCAATATAGGAGGCATTTTTAAAATTATTATTTCTTAAAAGAACATTTTTAGGAATTTCGTAGGTATTCATGACAACTTCTTTTTTTTTTTTTTTTTTGAGTTGATTTCTGATGAGCATTATTGAGTTCAAAGTTTTCGTTGAAATTTTATTTCTCAGATTTCGAGTATGCAGTTGAAAATAAAAACCCAATTTTTTCTCTTTATTGTTGGTGTTCTTATTTTTGAACACAAGTGCAACAATGGCCCATTCTTTTAACAAAAATACTCTTCAAGTGCGACAAATGTGTTATTTGGCCACTTTCAATTGAGAGGCTTACCGCCCCATAAATTACAACAAATACTAAATACTTCCCTACTCCCAGCCGCCCCAATTCTGAAATGTTAAAGTTAAGTCAACAATCACACCGACCTACACTTACTCACAAGACTTTTTTATAAAAAACTCAGAAATATTGGTACCTATCTTGCTTGAATTGCTTAAGCCAAAGTCAAAAGGATAGCGTTTTTAATTAATTTATCACTCAAGTGCGGAAAAACGACAAAAATCCCTAAATTTGTCTCACTTTACAGGTCTCTATAATATAGTGTATAGGTACATACTTACTCTGTTTTGCATTTATTTTTTTAATTTGGATTTTTTTTTTTTTTTTTTTTGAACTAAATGCATTATAAATTTAGAAATGGTTATTTTTCCTTCGCAAACAAATAAATCAGGTTTGGTACAACCAAATTTTAAAATAAAAATATAAATGCACAAAGACTATACACCATTTTATAGAGCATCAGGTTTTCAATAGACATGCTCCAAAGTGGAGCTTCTTTTATTAACATTGCTCATTTAATGAAAAAAGTTACGCTTTCGCACCTGTCTCTAGCGAACCGTACATGCTATCTCTAATTTGGTATTCTTAAATTCGTCTTGATGTGCTCTACAAAATGGTACACATTTTTTCTCATTAGTCTTTTTATTTTACAATTTGGTTGTACCAAACCCGTTTTTAGCTCAGTTGCATTCACTTCGCACAGAAATATAGAAGTGAAAAAGAATTAAAAAGTTTTTCGTACGGAAAAAATTATAAATTCTTATTTTAGAAAAATGAATTTGATAAACTATTTTAATAATTCATAAGCAACATTTTTATACCAAGATTGAGTTTAACCATCATGATCAAGTGGTAAAAAAAAAAACAAAAACAAAAAATTGGTAGGAACGGTTTCGTTTTACGTATGGCCATAACTGGGACCTTAGAAATTGCACTTTTTTGTTTCAGCGCCCTGAGTGTTAGAGAAAGGTTATAAATTATAGTTTTTGTTTTACGATCGTAATACAATACACACGGTAAATTGATCTTACATCTTGCATCTAAATTTTCATATAAAAAAAAAAAATAAAAAAAAAAAAAACAAATAAACATACATTAGAGATGTCCTCAAGATCGTTCAACAAATAGATGCAATTCGTTTTCGAATGACAAGTTTTAAAATGAAAACCTTAAAAAAAAAAACATACATTAGAGATGTCCTCAAGATCGTTCAACAAATAGATGCAATTCGTTTTCGAATGACAAGTTTTAAAATGAAAACCTTAAAGCCTTGATTTTGACTCATAAATATATAGAAATTAATTAAACATTGGTTTTAAATATATCAACTTCTATTAATATCTACATTTTAAGATCTCGTTCAATTTAGTTTTGAGAAGTTACAAAAAAAAAGATGCAAGAAAAAAGTGCCTTTTCTGAAGCTCTTCTGCAAAATTTAGAAGTTTCGCATAATACTTAACAAGTATTGGTTCGTTTTAACCGAAAATAGTGTTGTGATTTTTTTTTCATTTTCATTACATTTCATTTTTATTCCAGGCAATGACAACATTATTAAACTTTACAGATATTACATATTATTACATATTATATATTACATTGATAGGGAACCGCATTATATTCTAGACATATTTATTTTGAAATCACAGTTTTTGAAAACTTTCCGAAGAACCTTTTCCAACTAACAAAACGGAACAAAGTAGCAACAAATTGTAGGTAAAAGTGCCTTGATTTTGTGCGGTTTTTGTCGCAATTGCGGTTGCGGAAAGGGTTCACGTATAGGCGGATTCTATAAATGTGTGCGTGATGTCGAGAACTGACAGCTTCCAATATTTCCTGTTCTATTGTAGCCTTGTTCCCAAGAATTCCAAGCGCGCTTTCCCATACGCAACCTATTTAGGTTGCGAGAAGGATGTCGGATGAGAACAACTGACAACAGCGTGACCGTTGTGCGACAATTTGGTACTTTTTTCGAGGAACCTGATACAATTTGTTGCTACATTGTTCCATTTTGTTAGTTGGAAAAGGTACTTCGAAAAGTTATCAAAAACTGTGATTTCAAAGTAAAAATGTCTAAAATATAATGCGGTGCCCTATCACAACACTATTTTCGGGTAAAACGAGCTAATACTTTCAGCCAAAATTCAAAATTTGCAGAAGAGCTTCAGAAAAGGCACTTCTTTCTTGCATCTTTTATTGCAACATTTTAAAACTAAAATGAACGAGATCTTAAAATGTAGATATAAATATGAGTTGATATATTGTGGTGAATCAGGTACTTAGTGAATCAGGCACTTAGTGAATCAGACACTTAGGAATTGTGGTGAATCGGGCACTCGGTTTCCCTCCAAGTTCCACTTCCAATTGGAGACTGGAATCTGTCAAGAACCATCTAGAGAAGATATGGAACATACATCTGGAATATATCTACTTCTGGAATATTCGCTGATAGGTGGCAGCGCGGATATAAAAGGGGCGCGTTGACAACAGAGATGTACAGTTTCACCAACACCCGGACTTGAACACCCTGAGGTCAACCCTGACAACGATGCATACCACGAGTATGAATCCGACAAGCCAAATACAATATATGTAAAATAGATTTAAGAAAACAAACATTGTATACCGTTGGGCCCCTGTTGTTGAGCCAACACCTTTAAATATTAACTATTCAACACTATTTGTTACCTAGCCTTAAGTCAAATTGTATATACAAAAAGTTTAATAAAAGCAAATGTTAAATGTAAAAAAATGCAGAGATGTACAGTTGATTTTTAGCCCGCGATTGTGTGAAGTTCGAAAGAGTAATCGGTTGTGAGATAAATAAGTGTAAAGTAATACAGTGAATAAAGCGATTGGATTGAAACGTTTAAGAATTGATTTAAGTGATATTGTTTTGGTACTAAATAAGTGAATAATTAGAAAGTGTAAATAAAGTGATTTTATTAGAAAAGTTGAACAGAATAGTGTTTAAAACCAAGATTGAGGTCACCCACCAAGTTTAAGTGGTCAAAAAAAGCAAAAGAAAATTTGTGTGGTTCCGTTTTACGTATGGCTATAAATTTTGCAATTTTCGCACAATATTTTCACAAGTATTAGCTCGCCAAACGTTATAATAGTATTGTGATACTCAACCGCATTCCATTTAAAACATATTTATTTGGAAATCCCAGTTGTTTAAAGAATTTGCCTAGTTCCTTTTTCAACTAAAAAAAAAAAAAAAAAAGTTCCAACAAATTGTATAAGAGTCCTCGAAAAAAGTGTTAAATATTTTCACAACGGGCACGTGCGGTGCACTCACACAATAAAATCCGATTAAAAACCGTACAAAATCAAGGCACAGGCTTCTCGAAAAAAGTACCAAATTGTCGCACAACGGTCACACTGTTGTCAGTTGTTCTCATCCGACATCCTTCTCGCTACCTAAAATGGGAAAGCCCGCCTGGAATTTTCGGTAACAAGGCTAGAATAGAACAGGAATTATTGGAAGTTGTCAGTTCTCGACATCACGCACACATTTATAGAATCCGCCTATACGTGAACCCTTTCCACAACCGCCTTTGCAGGAAAACCCGCACAAAATAAAGGCACTGGTTTAAACCGGAAGTGTAGGCTGTTTTTTTTATTAAGTATGCGTCTGCCCCCTTTGATTAACATGGCACAAATACATGAATACAAACTGGGCTACACTCAAGGTCAAATACAGCTTGTAGGCAATTTCTCTTTTTTAGCTAAAGATGTCAGTCTATTTCATATTTAGTTTATGTTTCGACTGAGCGAAAGAAAAATGTGACTTATCCAATACCAATTACCCCTGCGCATATTCTCTTCTCTCTTCACTCGCTTAACTCCCACCCAGCGTTGCCATAAGTGCAGATTTGTCTGCATTTTGCAGATTTTCAACCTAGTTGCAGACTTTTAAAAACCAGTGCCTTGATTTTGTGCGGTTTTTGTCGCAATTGCGGTTGCGGAAAGGGTTCACATATAGGCGGATTCTATAAATGTGTGCGTGATGTCGAGAACTGACAGCTTCCAATATTTCCTGTTCCATTGTAGCCTTGTTCCTGAGAATTCCAGGCCCGCTTTCCCATACGCAACCTATTTAGGTTGCGAGAAGGATGTCGGATGTGAATAACTGACAACAGCGTGACCGATGTGCGAAAATTTGGTACTTTTTCCGAGGACCCTGATACAATTTGTTATAATTTGTTCCTTTTTGTTAGTTGGAAAAGACACTTCGGGGAGTTTTCAAAAACTGTGATTTCAAAATAAATAATGTTTAGAATATAACGCTGTTCCCTATACAACACTATTTTCAGTTAAAACGAGCCAATACTTGTTAAATATTGTGAGAAAATTCTAAATTTGCAGAAGAGCAAACTTCTGTGCAACTTTTTAACTAAATTGAACGAGATCTTAAAATGTGGATATAAAAATGAGTTGATATATTTACAGCCAATGTTTTATTAATTATTATATATTTATAATTCAAAATCAAGGCTTTAAGGTTTTCATTTTAAAATTTGTCATTCGAAAACGAATTGCATCTATTTTTTGAACTATCTTAAAAAAATCTCCGTGTTTTTTTTTTGTTTAAGTTTTTTTTAAATATGAAAATTTCTATGAAAATGATCAATTTTTTTTTGTAAAACAGCCTATAATTTATAACCTTTCTCTAACACTCAGGGCGGTGAAACAATAAATGGCAATATTACTAAGGTCCAAATGCCATACGTAAAACGAAACCGTACCAATTTTCTGTTTTTTTACCACTTAAACTTGATGTCTGATCTCAATCTTGCTCTTAAAATGTTGCCTATGAATTACAAAGTTAGTTTATCAAATTAGTTCCGTACGAAAAACGTTTTCCGATCACAGAAAAATTAATAAATTTTTTTCTAGAAAATTGAAAGATAATTTGCTTATTTTTTTGATAAACTTACTTTATAATTCATAAGCCACATTTTAAGATCAATATTGAGGTCAACCATCAAGTTTAAGTGGTCAAAAAAAGCAAAAGAAAATTTGTACGGTTTCGTTTTACGTATGGCTATAAAGGATCATTCACATGAGAGCGAACTGCGAATAGGCGAATTGCGAACAAATCAATTTAACTGCATTTATGAATTGAAAATTTGTATTTGTTCTATCACAAAACCATTATATTTAATTAATCTAACATCTAGTTTTAAATAACTCTCAATTGATTTAAACAGCTAAATTAACAATAAAAGCAATTTTCCCGCGAATTGAAAATTCTTGCCGCGAACTGTCACACTTTATTCACAATCCACACAAAACAGTCACGAATCACAAACCAACGAATGAAAAATTCGTTCGAACTTAACCTTTAAAAATGAAACTGATACGCGGGTATCTGCGACCAAAAAAAGTTTTCATGTGAATGAAGTGTCAGAAACCACGAATATTCGCGTGTTCGCAGTTCGCAATTCGCTCTCATGTGAATAGTCCTGAACTGGGGCCTAAAGCTTCTCTGTATCTCTGTGTTGAGAAAAAGCAAGCGTTTTTGTTTTTCTGTTGAAATTTATGAACTTTAAAAGGATTTAATTGCAGATGGCGAAGAAAAAGAAGGATTATGTTGATTACACGTCTTAATACAAAGGTATCTTTATTCAGAGTGAACGAAAACTATACATCAAAAATGACAGCCGGAAGCTTATACGATACATAAAAAAAAGTTTCATATACTGACAGTTTACTTCAATTGGTATAAAGGTATAATAAGCTGAAGGCTAGAACACATTAGCAACGATATCGACTTTGTTGTTTGGAGCGAACATACTCCCGCCCTTGAAGGAGCTCAGCTCATTCAATAGGTAATCGACGAACTTTTGATATGGCACGCTGAGTCTCGCCGCTGCTTGTCTTCAGTGTGACTACCCTCACGATACCATCCTTACCAGGATGCAGCTTGATCACTCGACCTAGTCTCCATTTAAGTGGCGGAAGGTTTTCTTCTTCGATGATGACAATGTCGCCGATGGCTGATGCAGAGTTCGCCTTTGTCCATTTGGTACGCAGTTGAAGGCTTTGCAAATACTCCCGCGACCATCTTGACCAGAACTGTTGAAAGTACCACTGCAGTTGTTGATAACGAGTAAGTGAATTGACGTTGTAATGTTGCAAAGAGGGCTCCACTACTGCACTGAATGAGGTTCCAATGATAAAATGCCCCGGGGTGAGGGCCTGGATGTCGTCAGGACTCTCAGACATTGGTGTTATTGGCCTGGAATTGAGAATGGATTCAATCTGAATTATTAAAGTATTTAGTTCTGAGTAGGTAAGAGATGAATTTTGTAAGATGCGCTTCATGTGAAACTTGGCGCTTTTAACAGCAGCCTCCCACAAACCGCCAAAGTGGGGAGATCGGGGAGGTATAGTTTTCCAGACAATCCCATCTGAGGCGCAAGCATTAATTATGGCCTCATAGTTTTCACGCTTCAGAAACATTTGATAAAGGTCATGTAATTGGTTGCGTGCGCCGATAAAGTTGGTAGCGTTATCGCTATGTATGATAGAACACAATCCACGTCTTCCGATAAATCGTTTAAGAGCGGCCAAGAAGCTATTTGCTGAAAGATCTTCGACTAATTCCAAATGGACGGCCCTAGTGACGAAGCAGACAAATACTGCAACATATGCTTTCACGGGAACTGTTCCACGACGGCGAAAATGTATTTGGAAAGGGCCACAGAAGTCAACCCCAACAACATTAAAAGGCCGCGACTGCTGAACGCGAAGCTGAGGCAAATTACCCATAATTTGGTAGTTGATTGATGGCTTGGTCCGAGTGCACCTAATACATCGGTGGACCACCTTCCGCGTTACAAGTTTGCCATGTAGCGGCCAAAATTTCTCGCGAACAATGCTTAAAAGTGCCTGTGGTCCTGCATGTAAGTTCTTGATATGGAGATGGGTTACCAGGGTGATGGTGAATATATGATCTTTCGGCAACAAAATCGGATGCTTCGAGCTGTAACTTACAGATGAGTTTGATATTCGCCCTCCAACCCGTAGTATTCCGTCAGGATCCAAAAACGGCGATAGCGAGTTGATGCGGCATCGGGATGGTAGTTGGTTACCGCTGGATAAAATTGAGATCTCCCTTTGAAAACTCGTGAGCTGCACATATTTGATGAGCCCATTGAGTGCTTTATTCAGTTCATCGACGGTTAGGGGGCCAAAAGAACGCGAACTTTTATTTTGTTCCTTTGAATTGCTTTGGAATCTAAAAAGATAGGCAATGATCCGTATAAGAGACACATAATTATTGTGAAATTTTATATTTTGTAGCATATTTTCCTGAGTTTGTATTGTCAAAACAATTCTTGTTTTTCTACGTTCCAGCTGCGCATTTTCTGGCCTTAAAACAATATCCCATGTTGGCCATTGTTCCTTTGGCAACATTAGAAACGATGGTCCATTGAACCATAAACTGGAGTTGATTAAATTCGAAGGATAAGCTCCCCTAGAAACTACATCAGCAGGGTTCAACTCTGATGCAATGTGACGCCATTGCGACACGATCGTATTTTGTTGAATCATAGATACGCGGTTCGCTACAAATGTCTGCCAGTTGCAAGACTCCTCTGCAATCCAATTTAATACGATTGTTGAATCAGTCCAGTATGCGACATGCTGCAGACGAGAACCAAAAATGTTTGCTAGTCGCTGAACAAGTCGAACCATCATAACAGCGGCACACAGCTCTAATCGTGGTAGGCTTATTTTCTTCACAGGAGCCACCTTCGATTTAGCGCATAGCAGTTCCACTCGGACTGTACCATTCTCGTCGATAGAACGTACGTAAATACATGTGCCATATGCATCTTCGGAACTATCAGAGAATGCATGAAGTTGATAGCTTGCAGCAGAACCAAAAAATGTGCGTCGATTTATTTGTATATCGTTTAGTTCATGTAACTTGCTTTTAAAGTTTAACCAACGAATATGATAGTCTTGAGGCAGCGATTGGTCCCATGCTAACTTAAGGCGCCATAATTGCTGCATAAATATTTTAGCGAGAACAATCACGGGATTTATTAGTCCCAATGGATCGAACAGCTGAGCTATATCCGATAACACAGTCCTTTTCGTGATGGCCTTTGAGGCTAGAGGAGCTATTTCATAATGAAAACTATCTGTTAGAGGATTCCAGATAATCCCAAGAGCCTTTACAGCATCACCGTCTTTAACTTTAAAACATGGTTCGCGATCAATCTCTGGTATGGTTTCTAAAAGTTCTTGAGAGTTTGAACACCACTTCTTTAGGCAAAAACCACCTTTGCTTAACATTACTATAAGCTCTCTCTGAATCTTCTTTAACTCATCGAGCGAATCACACCCGGTGAGCAGATCGTCGACATAAAATTCCGTTTTGGCGACCTTCGCAGCCAAAGGAAATTGGGTCTCTTCATCGATCGACAACTGCTTTAATGCGCGTGTCGCTAAAAATGAGGCACAAGCTGTGCCAAACGTTACGGTGCATAATCGATAAATAGTTATCTCTCCATTTAAATCTCTCCATAAAATATAATGAAAGTTTCTGTCTGCTGGATCTAGTTGCACTTGGTGATACATTTTGGTGATGTCTGCTGTCATCACGAATTTATGTATGCGAAATCTAAGCGCTATAGAAAAGAGATCGGGTTGAATAATCGGTCCAACCATTAGAATTTCATTGAGAGACTTCCCCGAGCTTGTTTTTGCCGAGGCATCGCACACTACTCTCAACTTTGTGGTGGAACTTGTTGGCTTAAGCACACCATGGTGTGGAAGAAAACAGTGGGGCAGGGTGAGGTCAACATCGAATGCTTTCTCCATATGCGAGCTTTCGAGTAGTTTACTCATAAACTCAGAGTACTGCTGCAATAATTCTGGGTTCTTTTTAAATTTTCTTTCCATAGAGAGCAGCCTCCCACGAGCAACCTCAAAAGAGTTTCCTAGCACGGATGGATTCTCCTTAAAGGGCAATCTTACATTATAGCGACCAGAGTTTAATCGCGAGTAATGCGTGACGAAGTGTGATTCACATTTCTCCTCTTCTATAGATAAACCCGATTCTAGATTATCGAAACTCTCAACTTTCCAAAATGCCTTTAGAGAACTATTTAGTGAATCATCGGAGTCAGATTGGAATGGAACCTCCATGGCGTGTAGACTGTACGAGTATGCATTGGAGTTATTCGAATTTGGAATTTTTCCAGCAACTATCCACCCAAGTAAAGTATTTTGCAGGACAGGTAAATTTGGTCCTAATTGGATCTGGCCGACGCATAGCAATCTGTAGAATAAGTCTACTCCAAGTAGCAAATCTATACGCTGTGGCATATAAAATAGTGAATCAGAAACGTGAATGTTTTTTGGTATATTCCATCCCTTTATGTCTATTTTCTTATCAGGTAGAAGTCCAGTAATTTGCGGCATAACAATTGCTTCGATGGTAGCGGTAAAGGCGTTTATGGTGGAGGTGAAAACAATTACTGTTTTGTATTTAGCTGAAGTTACGGTGCTATTAGCGCAAGTCAGAGATGTGTGAGATGGGAATCGAGGTACTCCTAAGCGATGCAAAAATCTTTCGGAAATGAGGTGCGTTTGCGACCCAGAATCTAATAGAACTCGGCATGGTACCTTTTGTTGGAATCTATTTAAAACGTTCACGACCGCAGTTCCTAATATATTATTTTCAGCATGACTGGCATGCATGGAGTATGTATGAGCTGGTGCATTGGCGGCAAAGCTGGTCGAAGGGGGGCTGTTATAAACGCTAGTATCAGGGATTGAATTATGATTTCTTGTCGCTGGGTGACTTATTGGACTAAGTGGGGTTTGCGGTACTGATGCAGTGACTGTGTCTTCGACAAGGTGCAAATGAGTGTGATGCTTTTTTCCACAATTACGACAAGAACTTGATGGGCAATTAGCGCTTATATGATCAGTAGCTTTCAAACAATTCATGCACAAATTCAGGGTTTTAATTCTATGAATGCGTTCCGGAATGGATAAATTTAGAAATTTGTGACATCGGTATATAAAATGACCTGGTACAGAACAGAAGCTGCATGCATTTTTGGTTGTAATAAATGATTTTATGGTGTGCTTCGGGTTATTTTTATGATTTCTAGATATTTCATGCTTTGTATTGGAATCGGAATATAAATGATTGGTTACATTACCTTCTAAATGTTGAGCTCTCTTTTTTAAAAACTGAGTTAATTCTTGCAAGCTGGGCAGCCGGTCCACTGGAGCTTCGTCGTTCCATTTACCCAATGTTCCTGCATCCAACTTCGATGTGATGAGAAACACAATCAGGTCATCCCAATGCTCCACTGGTCGCTTCATGTTGCCCAATCCCGTTAAATGGTTGCCCATCTGGTCTATCAAACTCCTCAGGTCCACCGCAGATGCTTTCATGATTTTCGGATGGTTGAAAATACGCTGCAAATGTTCCTGCGCAATAATTTTCCGATTCTCGAATCGTTCCTTTAATTTTGCTAAAGCCACATCATAGTTGTCGTCTTCGATCTTTAGTCCTTCGATGGGAGCAACTGCAACATCACTTAGCTTTGACAGCAGATAATGGAACTTAGCTTGTTTCGATAATGTCGGATTATCGTGAACCAATGACAAAAAACGATTGTACCATACCGTCCACTTAGTCACGTCACCTGAAAATAGAGGAAGCTCGATTATTGGGAGTTTAATTGAGTCCAGGCGTTGAGCTGAGACAGCTTGTGATACATTCATGGAAGTATCCCTTTCCGGTTGCTTCTTGTTGATGAGAACCTTCAGCGTGGCGATGGCAAAAAAGTACATTTCCTCGTACTCGGAACGTTCTGGATTAGAAATTTCGATGTGGTTGATGTCCTCTATTTTTGCCTGAACACCAGAAAATGTATGGAAGGCTGACTCTAGGGCCTCCAGACGCACTTGAAGCTCCGGTAAAGATGTAGATGAGGGGTCACTGCTGGCATTGACGGCGAATAACCTCAATCGGCTGATTTGTTCCATGGCAACTGATCGTCGTGTTTTGAGGGCCTCGAGTGCCTTCAATTTCTTTGTATTGATCTTAATAACCACATTATCAGTCGTTAACGCAGCTCCACGTGGCTCATCAAGAGTTGACTTTTTCGACGAACTCCCCGCTTCTTCATCCATTGTTAACTAATCGGAAAACTCGCGATTGATTTAGACTGATTTAATGAAATCGCGTCGGGGTCACCAAAAAATGTTGAGAAAAAGCAAGCGTTTTTGTTTTTCTGTTGAAATTTATGAACTTTAAAAGGATTTAATTGCAGATGGCGAAGAAAAAGAAGGATTATGTTGATTACACGTCTTAATACAAAGGTATCTTTATTCAGAGTGAACGAAAACTATACATCAAAAATGACAGCCGGAAGCTTATACGATACATAAAAAAAAGTTTCATATACTGACAGTTTACTTCAATTGGTATAAAGGTATAATAAGCTGAAGGCTAGAACACATTAGCAACGATATCGACTTTGTTGTTTGGAGCGAACACTCTGTTCACAATATTTTCACAATTATTGGCTTGCTTAACGTTATAATAGTATTGCTATACTCAACCGCGATACATTTTATATATATTTCTTTGCAAATCACAGTTGTTTAAAGAATTCGCGAAGTTCCTTTTTCAACTAAAAAAGGGAAAAAGTACCAACAAATTGTATTAGAGTCCCCGAAAAAAGTGTAAAATTTTTGCACAACGGGCACGCTGGTCCAGCGCGCGGTGCACTCACACATTCAAATCCGATTCGGAACGTTCCCTAGCGCAATTGCGACAAAAACCGCACAAAATCAAGGCACAGAAATCTGCGCTTCAGATTTTGTCTGCATCCGCAATAATATACATATTTTGTTCTCTTTAACAAATTTTAACATTTGTTGCACACTTGATTTCGCTTTATGTTGTCATTTTCGTATTCAGCTTTTTTGTTTTTGTTTATTGTTATACATAAATAAAAAAAAATTGTGAAGTAAGATTTTTCTATAGAAATCTGCATTACCTACACATTTTTTTTTTTTTTTTTTGTCATAATTGCAGATTTGTAAAAATATTTTTATGGCAGCACTGCTCCCGCCCTACCATGCATCCGAATCCGTGAGCCGTGACACCGGCCGCAGAGATAGCGAAGACGAAATATTCATGTCGATTACAGAATCCGCAAAAATGTATTCCCGGGGAGTTGACTCGATCCACAGCCTATTCACATCCGCGATATGCAATGTCTCTCTTTGCTTTAGAACAAATTCACGAAAACTAAGCGCCCTCCACCAGTCGTCGAACTCAAGCGCACTTGTATTGGTAAATCTGAGAAAATACCTAGATTCGCAAAAGTACTCTGAAATCTGAGCAAAAAAAAGTGCTCTGAGAGCGTCCAATCGAATACCACATAATAATCGATTTAAGAGCGCTTGATAAATACCGCGCTTAATGCCAAAACAAAATTTAAACAATTTAGAATTGTTAACAAAATACAGCAAAAGGGTAGGTATTAAAGGAAAAACAATTTTAAACGAAAACGAAAAATAATGGATTCAATTTCCTTTCATTTAGTTGCTCGAGAGCATTTTTGTGGTGGAACGGGTGATGGGACAATGTTCGGGTTTTCATTTTCGGCATCGAATTCATCCAAAATGTCCATTTCAATAGTTTCATGTTCGTTTAACACATCTCCAGAACAGGCGGGTACAGAAAAGTCAGAGGTAGCTATTGTTGTTGCTTCGCGTTTTTTTTTTTTTTTGGATTCCGAAATCTAACGTTTGAGAACGCCATGAACAGCATCTCTTAAACCAACCAATCTTCTTCCAGTGGACTAAAAAATTGCTCTTCGCTGGCTGTACCACCCGTCGCGTAAAGCGATCGCTTGTTGTTAGTTAAATTATTATTATAATAAAAAAGTCTAACCAAACATATCGAAATTTACAGAATCAATCAATTTATTTTAGTATACTTATAAATTTTTTTTTTAAACTTCCTTTTTTCCATTCCGAGACTTCTTTAAACGGAAAGAAACCCAAAGAATTCAAATAATTCAATAAATCCGGCGTTTTTTTTATTCAAAATTCAAAATTTTCACAATAACCGGCTCTCTCTCTTCATTGCCTCACCCACCTTCAGGGTTGCCGTTAACTCAAAAAAAAAGTCACTAACTCGAACCTAAAAATCCACCAGATATGCTATAATTTTTAAAAAAGTCACTAGAAAAAATGTTCACTACCAACAAATGAAAAAAAAAACTCAATTTTAACAATAAGTCAAAAACTTAACTCAGGCGAAAGTAATATTAATATTAACTTATAAAAAAAGGCAATTTCAGTCTCAAAGTTACAATAAAAAAAAAACAATAGTTTTTAAAATCACTACAATACAAATCAGAAATAATTAGATCGATTTCATCTTCATCACTTTCATTTATCTCAATATCGGAGGCATTTTAAAATTTTTTTAGGAGTTTCGTATTCGTGACAACTTGTTTTTTGTATTTTTAGTTGATTTCTAATGAGCATTTTTTTTTTTTTCGAAGTAGATGGAAATCTTCTAGAAGACACTTTAAGGACACTCGGCGCGTGCTCATAGTATTGCATCGAGAATTTCACGGACCGAGCTATTAATATGATATGTCTTGAATCGATTTCTATGTTTTCGAGCGCATATTTTCGTTTCGTCCTTAACGGTGGGAATTCCGAGGTCTCTATGGAGATCTTCATTTCTAATGTACCATGGTGCCCTGACGAATGATCTTAGCACTTTATTTTGAAATACAGGCTTCATCACTTGCTTATATGTATAATAAAAGCTTGTTCTCAAGGGTAAGCTTGGAATATTTTCCGAGTAATCAATAAAGTTCTCAATATTTGATTTTAAGTTCTTCGCATTTTTTCTTTACATGCGGTTTCCATTTCAATTTTGTGTCAAGATTCATTCCGACTGCCTCTTGATGAGCATCATTGAGTTCAAAGTTTTCGTTGATATTTTATTTCTCAACTTATTTTTAACTATGACTATCATACTAAAAATGCGTTCGACTTCGGCATTTGAATGTGGAAGCAAAAAGTCAAATTGAATATTGCAATTTGCAAGTGTCAAACTCGAATACCAGGGATGTAATATCACCAGATGCTTAATAATTTAGAAAAACATGTTTTTCCAAAAAGTCACCAGAAAAGTAACTAGAATTTTCTAGTGACAAAAAATAAATTTTTGTCACTAAACTTTTAAAAATTCCACTAGATATAGCGACAAAGTCACTAAAACGGCAACCGTGCCCACCTTCTCAAATTGCACTCTGCATTAAACTAAAAATCATATTCAAAAACTTAAATTGGTGCTTTTCATTTTTTGTTTATGTTGCATCCGCAATGATTTTGGTGCGAATTCAAAACGTTCAAAGTTATATGGAGTGCGGATGGGCTGCATAATCTAAACAAAACCAAACTACGTAACCGACATCCGTTCACTTTTTACAGCGGATTCTATAATAGCAAAAACTGAAAGTTGTCGGAAGTCATCCGCAAACCATTCATCGGATTCTGTAATAGGGGTGATTATCTTTCTTTGTATGCATATGTTGCTATTGTAACCAAGGTAATTTTCAAACATTAGGCGTTTTTCTTTTTTAGTTCAGAGCTGAGCACTGAACTGAGCTCGAGCTATATGAGCGCGCTCTGAACTGAGCGTGCTCAGATCGTTCTGATGATTTTCTGTTTTTCCTGTTTTTCTTTTCTCTCAAATAGGACTGGAAGTGTGAATGTATATGTGTAATCAGCATTTTACTCAGCCTGTTCAGTCAATTAATTCTGAGCTCATAGAGCGCGCTCTGATCACGCTCTGAACGAAAAAAGAAACACAAATTCGAGCTCTGATGTATCTGAGCTAAAAAAGAAACACAAACTTTTTGTATAACAGTTCAGGTTGTGCTCTGAACTAAAAAAGAAAAACGCCTATTATTTTACCTGATTTGAACATACTTTTTTGGAATTTTTATTCTTTTCGACCGATCTATGAGTAATAAATAAGTAAAAAATGGATTTGGTCTTCATTAAGTAGGGTTTATATTATGTTCTGAAAGAAATTATGTCGGAGATTATAATAGGTGTTTTTCTTTTTAATTACAGAGTTGATCACTGAACTGAACTCGAGCTATATGAGCGCGCTCTGAACTGAGCGTGCTCAGATCGTTCTGATGATTTTCTGTTTTTCCTGTTTTTCTTTTCTCTCAAATAGGACTGGAAGTGTGAATGTATATGTGTAATCAGCATTTTACTCAGCCTGCTCAGTCAATTAATTCTGAGCTCATAGAGCGCGCTCTGATCACGCTCTGAACGAAAAAAGAAACACAAATTCGAGCTCTGATGTATCTGAGCTAAAAAAGAAACACAAACTTTTTGTATAACAGTTCAGGTTGTGCTCTGAACTAAAAAAGAAAAACGCCTTATGAAAACACATAAATATTCATCAAACGTGCATAGGTATTTGTATTTTTGTTTGTTCTATAGAAAACAACAATAATTCCCAGCCAATTTCGATTGGAATACATTTTTTTTTCTCACAAACTGTCAAAATGGATTCTACCTCATTCGAAAGGTGAATAGAATTTTCGCATAGGTGGAAATAAAACCCTTACTGCTTTGAGAATACTAATTTTTCTGCTATGCGAAAATTTCATTCGGATTTGCTCGTATACGAATAATTCTATGCGGAATTTGAGAATTGGGGTCCTGATGTAGGTACCTATCTGAGCTAAAAAAGAAACACAAACTTTTTGTATAACAGTTCAGGTTGTTCTCTGAACTAAAAAAGAAAAACGCCTAAAAATGAAACAAAAACTTTCTGTATAACAGTTCAGTTTGTGCTCTGAACTAAAAAAGAAGTGAAGAGCAAAATGTTATCTTATGTTAGAACCCGAAATAATTGAATTTTTCGAATTGAAAGTGTTATACTTTTTCGGAATCTAATATTCGAACCACATAGAAACATCGCGGTTGCATATCCGGGTCTGGTGTGAATAAATACTTGAAGCCAGACTACAAAGTTTGAAATGTTATCAGTAGGTGGCGAATTGTATGTTTGGGTGATAATCGATACGTATAATTGTTTCGCATTACGAATTGGTTGGAAAAAGCATGTTTTAACTGAACACTTAGGTAGGTACGTATTTCAACAAAGTAAAGTCGACGAATAGGTATGCAATAAAATCATTGACTTATTATATATGGACTGCTAGTAGCCAACTTCACGCATGTTCGAAAAATACTGATATAAATGAATAAAATTTTATAATTAATTTAAAATTAAATTAAAATTATATTAAATGAAATTAATTTTTACGGTTTCGTTTTGCGTATGGCTATAACTGGGGCCTAAGTATAGATCGGTTTATGCAAAATGGAAATATTATGTTTATTAATATATACCTACCTACTTCATACTATTTCATATTTCTTATTGGAGATTGGATAGTTTCTTTAAAAGCATTGAATGATCAGGAAGTTGATGAGGACCATTGCAAAAAGGCAGTAATTTGTGCTAAACATTTTGAACCAAATCTGCAAATTTGTGGAAAATAAATTTACAAAACTTCAGTTCATTGGACAGTAAGTTAACAAATGTATTGTTATTTTCGTTGTATATTTGGAAATAGTAAACATTAAAGAATTAATTTGAAATCACTTTTTGAAGTTTTGCGTCAAATGCATGGAAAAGGATCCCTTCGCACAAGATGTCGCTCTTTTGCTTACATGTTTCTAAGGAAAACGAACTTTTTTTTGAAAAAAAATGCCGCTGTTTTGTTTACGTTACTATGGAAATTTAAGCTTGACGGCGGCATGTGTTTCGTTGCTAATCCGCTGTACAACAGTAGAGCCTGTGCTTGTGCTGTTTTTGAACATATTTTCTCGCAGTAGGTAGGTAGTCTATGAAAATGACTATCACTAGCAGTCCATATATATCTAGTATGTCAATGAATAAAATATTCTGTCGCATTTGTGATAAAGTGGTGTAAACTGTGCCTTGATTTTGTGCGGTTTTTGTCGCAATTGCGGTTGCGGAAAGGGTTCACGTATAGGCGGATTCTATAAATGTGTGCGTGATGTCGAGAACTGACAGCTTCCAATATTTCCTGTTCTATTATAGCCTTGTTCCTGAAAATTCCAGGCGCGCGAGAAGGATGTCGGATGTGAATAACTGACAACAGCGTGACCGTTGTGCGACAATATGGTACTTTTTCCGAGGACCCTGATACAATTTGTTATAATTTGTTCCTTTATGTTAGTTAGAAAAGACACTTCGGGGAGTTTTCAAAAACTGTGATTTCAAAATAAATAATGTTTAGAATATAACGCTGTTCCCTATACAACACTATTTTCAGTTAAAACGAGCCAATACTTGTTAAATATTGTGAGAAAATTCTAAATTTGCAGAAGAGCAAACTTCTGTGCAACTTTTTAACTAAATTGAACGAGATCTTAAAATGTGGATATAAAAATGAGTTGATATATTTACAGCAAATGTTTTATTAATTATTGTATATTTATAATTCAAAATCAAGGTTTTAAGGTTTTCATTTTAAAATTTGTCATTCGAAAACGAATTGCATCTATTTTTTTAACTATCTTAAAAAAATCTCTTATGTGTTTTTTTTTTAAATTTTTTTTTAAATATGAAAATTTCTATGAAAATTATCATTTTTTTTTTAAACAATCTATAATTTATAACCTTTCTCTAAAGGTGTGTCCAGACCAACGAAACATTCTCATAAACATTTAATAAATGTTTCATAAATATTTCATAAACATTTCATAAACATTTTTTTCTGATTAATAAGAGTTTATGAAATGTTTATGAAATATGTTGTTGGTCTAGACGCCAATGAAACATTTATGAAATGTTTATGAAATGTTTCGCAGTTTCCCATTCCTGACGGGAAATAATTTTGTTTCACAAGTTTCTGGGTAGAAAGGAGGCGGTGTTTTTTGAATTTTTTTATTTAATGTTTTTTTTAATTAAAATGTCAAAAAAATCTTGGAGTAATGAGGAAGTTCTTCATTTAATTAAATTATTTGAAATAAATCGAGTTTTGTGGGATCCTCGGGATGTAAATTATAAAAATAAAAACAAGAAAAAAGATGCCTTAAATGAAATTTGTGAAAACTATCGACTTTTAGATCTTCCAATAACTTTAAGCCACCCAAATTTGCTCTACTTTTAAAAATATGTCTTTGCCACTGTTTTTTTGGTATTCTTCTTATTTTTTTAAATTTTTTTATGATAATGAAGCACGCTGCTAATAGTCCTACCGCTTTAGAGTTCATAATTATTTAGTGCAAAAATGGATAAAAATTAAACATTTCATAAACATTTCATAAATGTTTCATCGGCGTCCAGATTGAAAGAAACATTTAAGAAATATTAAATAAATATTTATGAAATGTTTCTAAAGCAAATCGGAAAATTTAATAAACATTTATTAAACAAATGTTTCACTGGTCTGGACACACCTTAACACTCAGGGCGGTGAAACAATAAATGGCAATATTACTAAGGTCCAAATGCCATACGTAAAACGAAACCGTACAAATTTTCTTTTGCTTTTTTTTTTACTACTTAAACTTGATTTTTGATCTCAATCTTGCTCTTAAAATGTTGCTTATGAATTATAAACTTAGTTTATCAAATTAGTTTTTCCAAACTAAAAATTTATAAATTTTTCGATCACAGAAAAATTTTATTAATTTCTTTTTCTAGAAAATTGAAAGATAATTTGTTTTTTTTTTTTTGATAAACTAACTTTATAATTCATAAGCAAAATTTCAAGCAGAGACAATACTGAGACCCCCAACTCACAATCCTCTTGCCGCTGGCCCCCTCAGTTTTTTTTCAAATTCGCCATTTTGTTTTCCTATCGGTGTTATGTCTATTTAGAATCCGTGTGACATGTAAAAACATACAAAAAATATAAATTCAATGCTGCCAACCGCTACCAACCATGGGGGAATGTGATAGAGTTCGAGAATACCACATTTTAAGATAACTGAATGCTATTGGTTGGTTATTATAAATTTTTAAAAAACGATTAATATAATTTGTTTAGTTAATAATGCGATCTAAATTAGATGTTTTATATACTAGAAAAACATATTAGGACAAATATTGTTGTGTATTTTCTGCTTTTGAATATCATTAACTTCGATTTGATGTGTAGATTTTTCTTAAATAACTGAAGAAAAATTGTCCAAAATGATTTTATTTTCATACAACCATTCTACAGTAATCATTTTTCATAAATATTTTCAGCAAAAGTGCACTAATTCCTAAAATAAAATACTATTTACACGAAATGAATAATTTCAAATTTAACTGACAAAATTCTATGAACGCTGGAAGCAACTTTGCCGACAGCGGAAGTGGGGCACGCAAGGTGCGAGTGTGTTGGTGAGTGACAGTTGTCAATACGAATTTCTATGTAACAATACTAACGCACTTAGCGTGTACCACCCCATAGAAATATAGCTTGTAGGCAAGTAACGGAAAATCGGCCGAAGTTGGGGGTCTCAGTATTGTCTCTGATTTCAAGATCAAGATTGAGATCGAAAATCAAGTTTAAGTGGTAAAAAAAAAAGCAAAAGAAAATTTGTACGGTTTCGTTTTACGTATGGCTATAACTGGGGCCTAAAGCTTCTCTGCAAATTTTACAATTTTTACATAATATTTTCACAATTCACGTTATAATAGTATTGTGATACTCGGACGCGTTACATTTTAAACATGTTTATTTGGAAATCACAGTTGTTTAAGGAATTTGCGAAGTTCCTTTTCCAACTAAAAAAAGGGAAAAAGTACCAACAAATTGTGTTAGAATCCTCGAAAAAAGTGTCAAATTTTTGCACAACTGTCACGCTGGTCCAGCGCGCGGTGTACTCACACATTAAAATCCAATTCGGAACGTTCCCTAGCACAATTGCGACAAAAACCGCACAAAATCAAGGCACTGGTATATGGTATTGTTTTGTCTCTAAATTCACCGCTCTCAGAATTCCCTCTCACTGGCATTACTTCACAAAGCTTTAATATACTCAAGGAATTTGTTAGGTACAGACTTTCCGATAGATCACACTTCTATCGCATAATTCCTGTCAGTTTCGCTACTAAAAGCTCTTTTTCACTTGACTCGGTAAAATTTGTTTATTGATTGCTTCTGGAAATTTCAAACGTGAACAAAATAAGCTCTGAGTCGAGTTCAGACTTTTATCATAGATGCAATAATGCGTGTGTTTTCGGTGAATTTCGAGGTGTTCCGAATTTTAAACTTTTGTTTTGATGTACCTTTTTATGAAAAAAGTGTACGGATAAAAATGTATGTTGAAAAATGGTCGTGTCCATAGTACATGGTTGGTCACCACCTTCCAAACAGTGACTCTATATGCCTCTATTGCTTACTTTTAGGGGTAGGTAAATTGCATTCCCTTATGGGTAAATAAGGCGCTCCATGGAAAACATGGTAATTTGGCAGCTACAAATTGAAAGGCACCAAAATGCTTTCAACTAGGTTGCGTTTTGTATGTAATTTTAGCAGCCTTAATGACGACATTTGTATACCCGATTTATTATTTGTGCACATCTACATAGTGTAAATTCAGTAACGCATCACTCGCATCAGGATGCTCATGATGCTTTGTAAAACGTTCAGTAATGCAACAATTGGCAGCACTTTCAACGTCAAGTGCTCATTATTGCAAAGTTGATCAAACTTTGTTTGCTTTGATGTGCTGTCGATTCGCCGCCAAAACAGTGAGAAAAATGTCGGAAGAGAAAGAAAAGTGATGTGGTATTCGATTGGGCTTCTTCAGATTCGCTCTCAGATTTCAAATTTCGTGTGGCTAATCGAACATAAAAAGCGTTTTTCATTCACTGGTTAAATTTTGCGTTTATAAAATTGCGTTAATAAATTAAAACATTCGAAATTTGCGTCCCGATTGATCTCTAAATATTTATACATAAATAATTTACAAAAATAGATTCACCCGAGGCAATGCCTTTCTTTGCTGTATGAAAAATGCACGGAAACCTAAACAAACTCCACCAGTTGTCAAACTCAAACGCTCGAAATTGCATTGCAATTGCATTGCATTCACACCGAATAATAGCTGTGAGACACTAGTCGTGAAACTTCTGTGTAAACTATTTTGTTTACCAATTTCGATCGCATTAATTAACAAATAAAATTAATTCAGAGTATTTAAAAATAATATCTCGGCCTATTCTGCGAAATATTTTATTCTGTTATGAATTTTCTGTTACGAATCATAAAATATTTCGACCATAAAAGATCTTTTATAAATCGTATTCTGGGTTTCGAACTTTTATGGAATCACGGAAAAAAGTTTAAGATCAAATCAAGAAAAATAAGCGCCGAATCACGAAAAGTTTGTCTCATTTTAGAGCTTAGCTCAAAATTTACTAATTCGCGACTTTTTTTCGCAATTCTAGAAATTGTACAAAGTGAAGATATTGACCCTCAAATACTTTAACATCTTTTTAGGAAAAGACAACAAAAAATTACAACAGAGCAAACGAAATATATTGCTCCTACATGGAGCCCAATCCAATTATCTGGCAGAAAAAGCATTCCGATGCATCGGTACAATTTTGTTGGCAGGAACTTGCCTTACTTTTAAATGGAATTAGCGGTGTCTCACACTCTGTAGAAGAGTGTAAAACGGTATATTTGTTGCTGAATTTTTGTGGGTTTAACGTTCTATGGAGATTTTATTTAGGTTTTTGATAATTGGCTCTACTCTGTGACGCATAAACTACGTCAAGAAAAAGCGGAAATAAAAAATACTGGTGGTGGATCTCCAAAGAAAAATGATATTCAAAAGTTAGAGGAAAGAGCAATGGTTTGCTGGGGTCGCATTGTGGTGGAAGGTCGCACATCAGAAAGATCAAATGGACTACTATTACATCTTAGTTCTAGCAAAAGTGAACGATGTTTTCGACTGAATAAAAAACATAATTTTATAAATTATTTCAATTATTAAACTTTTAAATTTATTACTTTTGTCTCCTTTTGTAAGCGTTTCTATGAAAAAGAATTGTATACAGATCCATATTTCAATCCAAATCTTTCTATTTAATAAAAATCTTTTATAATAAAAGTCACTAAATTATTTCTTTTAGTGTGCTATGATTTTTAAAAGAACTCATAAAAGATTTTCCCACACAGAATACCAATTCTAGAGCCCATAAAAGATATTTTGATAGTTCGAATTCTGTATGAAAACACAATAATATATAATAATATAACAGAATAAATGGATAAAAGACTTTGCCGAATAGGCCTCTGCCGTCTGCCATAGTAATAATGTTTACTGTAGGTATTTAATGTTTACAATATTATGTGTTAAGATGATTGTTTTTTAATATTAACCTATAATAGAGCAATAAGTCCCTAATCACAGAATTCTATAATTTCGTCAAACTGTTTGATATTTTTATACGGAACATTTATTATAGAAAACAATTACATATCATAAGTTTGAAAGAAAATTTATAAACTATGAGTTTGAAAGCCAGTTATAAAGGTACCTACATCCAAGATGGCGCAAAAATAACCTTCCGATGTTTTTTGGCTGTAATTTAAAAAAAAATAATTAAAAACTTTGATTCTTCTTGTGGATTGTGGATCTGGAGCAGTGTAGCGTAACATTGATTATTAACGTGTATTTCGCATGTGTTTACTACACAAATGTCAAAACAGAACTGCCATCGCAAAATTTATAGCATTTTCTGATAGGAGGATTACTTTTGCGCCACCCTATAATAGAGAGTAAAATATGTTACTCATAATATTTATAAAAAAAACTCCGCGAAGTAAATTTTTTTTTTTTTTTTATTGGATAAAAGTACAATACAATTTTTCGCACAATTAAAATTTTTTCCAAATTTTTTTAAACGGTAGGTATATGTATTTGTAAAAATTTAAAGTTTTTCATTAATTAATTAATTTTAGGTAGGTAGGTAGGTACTTTTCATTTAACTGAAAAAAAATGTTCCTAAGGTTTAATTTGTCTTTATAAATACCTACTAAGAAAAATCTTTTTTTTTGTGTATTTGAATTTATAAAACTGATGAACAAAAAATTGGCTCTCCGCAATCACTTCACTCCGGCCCAGGCCTTAAAGGCCTATGCGTAAATCCATCAATGTATATTTGTCAGAAGTTCGCAAATGTCATAACATTTATTAATGATGATGATGATGTTTCCTTTTGTATTAACTTAATGTAAGATTCGACTGCATGCTAATACGATAAAACATGATCAGTTGATCTGTCATTTAACACAACGGCAACAGCTCTTTTACTTACATTTTCGACTATGTATCTGTTTTACCAAAATTCTTTTAAACGTGAATAATATTTTGAGATGTTCGGGTATAGATACTTACCTGACGTACTGTACCTTTTATTCCGACATATTTTTCATAGTCAAATGTCAGATGTCACATTTATATACCAACATATATAAATTATGTTTATGTAGTTTCGATTCTTAAGGGACAAAGAACATTTGAGGCAGGTAAGACACATCGATGGCCTTAAAAAAAAGTTCTCACATAGTCCACAAACTGCAGACGGCTTGCTGATACCGTAACTAGATCCGCACCGCACGAGCTGTATTATTCTCTGTCTGTATAAAGGAAGGCTTTTATTCACTATCTATATTACTACACATCGCAACGGTCTAACTAGCTATGTATATCCAAATGTTTTCGTCATTCAAATTGGGGGAAGGAAACAATTTTTAGGGATGAGCGTGTGCTGATTCTGATTGGCTTGGTGTGGGTATCACTCTCCGTCTCCAGGAAAATACTACTTTTATTCCGACATATCGAATTTCATTTCCATTATGTCAGATGTTAATAAAGTCGGAATCATATAAACAAAAGGAAAATGGCTTTTTGTCTTTCGAAATGGCTCCATGCCCCAATCACTTAAAACGCTATAGATTAGACTACAAATAGATAGGTAGATATCCGGAGCTGAACATTTTCGTGGTTGAATTTCACTTTGAATATTGGATTAAATAAAAACCCAGCCAATTCAACATACAATCTGAGACGTACTCATTTGCAATTTGTCGGTCGATGATGTTAATTTCGTTCGAGTTTATGGAGAAACTTCTCTTGCTGGATGCTTTTATTAAAACTATGTGTAGATAGAAGTTTTTCTTACTATTTTCCTCCTTTTGTAGTGGTGCCCAATGTTCGTAATTGGCAGATCTTATAATCCATTTATGAGGAGATTTGGTCACTTTTGGGGTGGCGATTTGGGTATGAGCGATTGAGTAAATAAAACGGTCAGTTGTAATTAATTAGAAAACAGGAATTTCTAATAAGCACTTCGTCATGTTGTTGAGGTACACGTACGCGTACCTCTTTCTCCGAAGGCCATCCAGAAAATGAAATATTTTGTGGATCTCAATAGATGTTTTTATAATTTAACATGTCGTAATTATAAATTCGTTGAAAATGATTATTAGTTCCGAGCAGTCACTATAACTATCCCAAAGTTACGCTCCGTATTATGACCCTCTGTCGATGTTGTGTGCCTCTTCTTTATGACAGCATACATATATACTTTTAATTTACCCTCATTAACAATAATTATACACCTAAAAAATAGTCCCAATCGGCAGCCCTTCATCTGGCAGATATGCCAGAAGTAGACATGGCTGCATACCTATAGCTCGTGTCTAAAAATGATTTGTTTGTGCTTTTTCTATGCTCACACTAGCATTCATATTCTCTGTACGGCACCTACTTGTTTTAACTATAGTAAATGTAACAAAGAAATTATTTAGATCTTAGATAAATATTTATATTTTTTTGCCTGAAGTTAAAAGCATATTGATGGTAATGGGCGATGTTGAATGTTCCATATTCCATAAGTGTAGCGAAAGATTTGGTAGCTCGTTTTATGAAAATTCATCCACATACCCATATAAGTGCCTATGCATATTTATGTGTGACATTTAATATTTTAGTTTGAAACTGATACCCAATTCCTTCAAATCAGTCATTGATGGATTAAAGGAAAGGACATCGACTTACGGCAACTCATCCATCACATCCACTTAACTGTTTAAATATTTGCCAAGAATAACTCACAAAATTGTTGAATTTTCTTATAGCTGTAGTATATGGTAGGTTGTCATCTCAATTTCTAATGGAAATTTTCATCCCCGTTCATATCCTAATGGAGATTGAGCTACCCAGTGTCATATGAATCGGATATGTCAAATTCATAGTAGGTAGGTACATTATGATAACAGTTTCTGCGTTTACAAAATAAGAGTCGGACGCCGCCATTGATTTCAAAAATTGAATCGTAAAATAAAGGTATTTAAAATTTAAAGAACGAAATATTTTTGGAACGAGTTTTCTTATTTTTTCTATTCATTTGGATTTCGTTTGAATTATCTTTATTCTTTTTTGGTGTGCCGAATGACCATTTATGTATGTCTCCATAATTCCATACTGGTGCTTGTACGAAAGAGACCTCACACAATGGTTTAAAATTAAACAAACAAATAAACATCCTTTTTACCTTGTTGTGCTACGTTGATAAGCACGTGAGACAGGCGCATACCGATCGCTCTTCTTCCTTTGAATATAGAAACTATCCGCTAAAAGGTTCTGAAAATCAAAAAAAAAAAAAAAAAAATACTGATCCACGATCCGTGGTAAATTCTTCGAGTTGGGCAGTTTCAAGAAGGTGAGAAAAACAGTATGCCTGCGCAAACAAAAAAGGATGTGTTGTGTATTTCGAAGTTTTGATAGGTACCTTTTATGAAATACGCGACCTATTGGGGAACACTAGGAAGCATTCGTGATGTATAAAATTCGAAAAAGACGAATGCGAGAAACAGATTAACACAGCGACAGCGACAGCAACAGCAACAGCAACAGCGAACTTAGAACCAATGTATTTTGATTACTTTGAACACATTAGCACAGTAACATCGACAGCGACATCAACGTTAGAGCCAATCCTAAATTCGCTGTTGCTGTTGCTGTCGCTGTGTTAATCTGTTTCTCGCATAAATGTACCTATTTCAAAATTGTGAGCACAGCTAATAGATAGGTATTTTGAATTCATCGGCAGAAGATTCAGAGGCAAACTTGGCAAAGCTTATCATTACTATACTCGTACGAATACGTTTGTACAAAATATGTTATGGTGTATCAGTCTACATGGAGGTTGCAATAAAAACAGGGAATCTGTTTTATTATATTTCTATATTTTTGATTTTGTTTTCCAGGCACAAGCGTGTCCTTCTATTAAAATTTACGACATCTTCTCCCTCAGGCAGACGGAGTGTGTGTTGGTGATTTCAAGACAATTCTTTAAAAATATCCCGGATACTTCTGTCGTGTTAAGAATTGACTAGGAAGTGTCGTTCTTTCTTCAGTGAAACATAGAAAACATAAAGAGCACTACTAGATTTGATCTTTTGATAGAAAGGACAATTTTTTTCTTGAATCGAAAACGCCAATAGTGTGACAGGAATGAAGATCTTGCCAAAATCTTAAGTAGATCAGAAGGAAAACGCATCGACTAATCCCGAATTGAAATGAACGCTCATTTGAGTGTCATACAGCTACTTTCAATGGTAACCTGACTTTCTGCACTGACTGTCAACGTAGGTTGATAGGTTACATACAGATATCACCTTCTGATAACGAAAAATGTTATTGCCGATTTTTTTGTCAATTTCAGAGGCAAACCCCAACTTTTGTAGGTCATAGAACAAAAGGTTATTCTTATTACTATTGTATTTAACATAACTCTTGAATATGATTGGCTTGAATTAAACCCATTAGTTCGAATAAATGTACTGTTCGTAAAAGATCTGACTTTGCTTGCCTCAAATCATCAAATATGTGGCGCTGAATTTGCTCCAGATTTGTCGAAACAGTTGCTGACTATCGGTAAGGACCGTGTTTCTGTCGACGAATTGAGCAGATTGATTTCGATTTTTTGCAAATTTTGTCTCATCGAAAGACGAGCTTATCAACAAAGTATTCCCGAACATCATTGACTGAGTAATCGAGCAATTTTAGCGGCTAATAATAAAAATGTGGGTGACTTAAACTTTCTTATTCAGGATCGGATCCTTGGTAGGTAATCTGCATTCATTCAAATCTATTGGCAACCAACTACCCAACTGAATTTGTAAATTCCTTGGATATGCCGGGCTTACTACTGCACAATTTACAACTTAAGGTTTTCTCGGTAGTCATCATGCTTTGAAATCTAAAGCAGCCAAAACTTTGCAATGGAATGATGATCAATGTGGTTTAAAGAAGGAAGTTCTCATTCCGAGGATACCGATGATCCCAACCGATATGCCCCTTCCCCTTGAGTTTAAACTAATTCAATTTCCGATTCGTCTTGCATTCACCCATTCACCACGACGATTAACAAATCAGAAGGTCGATTGAGTGTTTGTGGTCTGAAATTAAAAAAACACATATTCACGAGTTGGTAAATCATCCACTTTATTTGTTATTCCGCTTGATAACAAACCGAAAAAATTGTGTATCACCAAGGTACAAAAGTAAAGATAATAAGCCCAAATATGAACCAATGCAGCTATATTGCATCAAAGCAATTGTCTTACTAACAGGTCATTGAAATACTTGATTTTTGTAATTTCATTGAATTTGTATTTCCTAATGAACTAAATTCAGTGACCGTTAGGCGGTACGAAGTTCGCCAGGTCAGCTAGTCTTTAATAAAAAAAAAACTTCAATCAGGAATACTGGCTTGTAAACAGGTGCCTCTTTTGTATAGGGATACCACTCATTAAACGTCACTACTTGGATTAAAAGTATTAACTCAAGGCCTTTGATAAGTGCACCTAACCCACTACTTATATTCCATAAGTACTTTTGCTGTATTTAATCAAAAGAAAAATCGTTTTAAAAACGCTGATATACCTACGCATTACTTAACAGCGTGTGACTATGCCGCAATTGTGTGTTCCACATTTATCACCCCAATTTGTGCTTCACTGAAAGATTGAAATCAAAAGACTTAGCCCTTGGGGATGTTTAGGTGACTATTATCCGGTGAATATTTGTTAGAAAACAATTTCATCCCCGGCATTACGCAGGTCCTTGAAGATATTAAAAAACCCACCACTTTTCATCATCTCCGAATCAGAGCACCCTTAAAGTAAACTTGTGTGCCATACCAGCCCGAAGCTGTACTCCTTGGTCTTTGCAAAGGGAATACAATCAAAGTTTTTATCTCAAACATAGTCGTATCTAAAGGAAGTTGCACTATAAAAAAGGACAACCACTCCAGGGATTGTGTTGACGAGTGGAACCACGACGAGCGGCAGGTTGAAGTTAATTCCCAAAAATTATACTTACCGCAGAGCACAATACACACAGGGTTGTTGATGCACACTTTTATAGAGGGTGATTTTGTGCAATATTAGAGAGGGTGCATGAGCTTGGTTTATTAATATGCATAATATATATACATAACAATAAATATAATGCATCCATAATTTGCTAATATTATGACATATCTACATATATTTACATAAATAATAGTAATTACATAAACTATCACAAAATAGAAGCGCATTCGAAATACCAACAAAAGTTATACTTGCAGATCTTCCTTTTGATATAACGAATGCATTGTCGAAAAACACTAAGGAGACTCTATGTAAAGCATAGAACATCATTTATCACTTTGAACGAACGATTCTTAAATTGATTTGTGCTACCGTTGCAATGGAATCAGGGTTCCCACCAGAAGAAGAAAATCGTACACACATTAAAGTACACATTGAGAGGCTGCTAGTCAAATACAGTGCTAACTGGAAAGGCTAAATGTTGGCACCAATAAGGGGTCATTCTGAAGATATATCGGAGATGATAAAAATATATGTATGTAAATAAACAAAGACTATATTTCGAACAATCTGGTTTCATGATGGAATACTATAACAAAACTACATGATAAATAACATCGTCAAAAACCACATTCTTGCAGAGCTTATTTTTCGGACTAAATATCGGAAGTTTGTTCGATATGAGCATGATGAAAGCTTCCATGTAACGTAGAAATCCGATATAGGATTCGGAAGAAATCGCTTAGGGTCCATACACGACACAGGCATGTCGTTGCATACCAAGGAAAATTCAAAAAGTTTTGAATTCACGCGGACGGTCGCTTCAAATGGTAGACACAGAATACACACGATACTGATAGAGACAAATATATTAATTTGCAACGACATGTCCGTGTCGTGTAACCTCGATGTGTTATAAATGACATTTGGCATCCCGAGATTGATTAACAAAATAAATGAAAACAAAGCGTTTGGCAAAAATATTGTTGTATAAAATTAATAAGATCTTTTATTTATTCGCCTTAATTATACTTTCCATTTTCCATTTTTATAAAATACCAGCGGAACCAACGAACTTCGTCCCGCCCAAAATTGATTTTTTGATTGACATAATTTGGAGCATTCACAATTCCACCCAAAACTAATTATCAGTCAATGGTCGGACCAATCGTCGCTGTAGTGAATTGTCCAGTCATAGTCAAAAGCGGAGCAATGTAATTGTACACTCACGGAACGTTTTCGCACATGACGATGCATAGACATAGATCCCGATTGCGCTGCAAATTGACAAATACGATCCAAAATCAAAATTATAAAAACATAAAAATTCAAAATACATATGTACCTACATATGGACATTTTTCTAATCTCCCTTTGAAATTATCTAATTTTATTCTAAAGTCTTATGTAGAAAAACACAACAAAGAAAAGGAAGCTGAAATCGGACAATCCATTCTCGAGTCATGGGCGGTCTTACGGATGCAACTTAGTGTTATATAATACTAGCTGTTCCTGGGTTCCCGCCCGGCTTCGCGGGTAATAAAAAAAAAAAACAGAGAGCGTGCTTGTATCCACACATCTTATGTAAAACTTCTCTCGCTAAATGGGGATGTTAAATTGTATTCTGTTGTAGACTTGTAGTTGCATTGTTTTATGAAATTTAATTTAAAAATCAAATCTTTATAATATTATAATCTTATTACAGCGCAGTAGATAGCATTCATTCATTTATAAAGTTTCCATAATGCAATCCAATCCAGCGTTTTCTATTCTTAGAGTTTTTGTTTGCATTTAGATTTAATTTATTCATTTGATTCAATAGTCTAGTGTCTGTGTAAGACCAAGCTTTATCAGTTCACTTCCCAGGTCCAGCGTGCCCATATATGTCTTAACTTTAAGAATTATGTTGATTGAATCGAAAAATATGTGTACATCCTTTATTTCAAACTACAACCAACTATATAGGTACATCCACAAAATTTCATTGAAACCAGTTGAGTAGTTTTGGAGTTCGAAAACAGCGCGACCTATCGGGTTCAAAATGATCCTATCTTCCAAGTTGCAACCAACCACATGCACCTACAAAATCTCATTGAAATCGGTTGAGTAGTTTAGAAGATATTTTTCAAGTTGCAAGCAACCATATACCATACACACCCAAAAAATTGCGAGAGCGGTGACGTAGTGTTGGCGATGGCGTCAGGCGAATGTCCGCCGTCGTCACGGATTTTTCGCCTCGGTGGAGTCGATTTTATTCCCAAGTTGCTATAGATATTTCACATCAAAAATGGTTTCCGTAAAGAAACTGCTAAAGAAATAAATAAATTCAAGTGGAATTTTTGACAAACACGATCTCACCGTATATTACGATTAAAATTAAAAAAAAAAAAAACCCAATACAAAATGTATGGAAAATTAATTTTTACAATTTTTTTTATTTCCTTTTAAAATTTCTCGTCGTATACTACCTTAGGCGGTACGGATGCAACTTTGTTTTATATATTTTATATAAATAAGACTAGCTAAAACCCACCGGCTTCGCCAGGCACTGATAAAAATTAAGTGATTCTCTTTTGCTTTTTTTTGTTTGTTTTTTTTTTTTATTTTGTTGGCCTATCAATTGAAAACGGTAATTACCGACATTTAAAAAAATCAACTTAATTTGTTGATAATTATGGGCGACAGAGGGAAACACACTTTTTGCCACTTTGTTTTATAAATAGAGAGACTAGCGTGCCCGGCGAACGTCGTAACGCCCAAAATTGACTTTCTGCCTTCAATAATTTGGAGCATTCACTATTCCACTTTCCACTTGAAAACTGAAATTAATTTTGTTGATCCAAAATAGATTTTGACAAATACGATCTCACTGTATACTACGATCAAAATTAAAAAAAAAAAAAAAAAAAGAAAAAAAACAAACTCTCCGTACAAAATTTATAGAAAATCAATTTTGTCGCCGTATGAACCTTCCTTAGGCGTAGACAAACACAGCAAAGAAAAGATGGCTCAAATCCGACGATCCGTTCTCGTGTTATGGGGTCTTACGGATGCAACTTTGTTTGCAATATTGAATTGCCCGAATTTGAAGGTAATGAAAATAATAATTTCGAGCATGCATAATTCACTTGCTACTTTATGTAATTCATTCAATTTAAGCTCTTTATTCAAAACTTGTATTAAATACAATAGAAATAACTTAAGTATAGCAATGCCGATGTGTTTCAATCAAAACGCAATGGTTAACGTCCATGGTAACGCAAATGGTAATGGTAACGGTAGAGCTGTTTCGGAGATCAACGACAGCGCTATCTGTTAGGTCGAAAAGTATCCTGTCTTTCAACCAAAAACCAACCATTTACTTGTACATCCACAAAATGTCATTGAAATCGGTTAAGTGGTTTCGGAGATCGACACCATTAACACCTATCTGGTCCAAAAGTATACTAACTCTTAAGCTGGAACCAGTCATACGCATCCACAATATTTTATTGAAATCGGGTGAGTGGTTTCGGATATCGACAACAACGCCACCTTATCGGGTCCAAAATCCTATCTTTAAAGACTGCCTAAACCTGAAATACTCCAATACAAACAAAACAAAAGAAGAATCATAAAAATTGACCCAGTGGTTATCGAGTTATATCGTCATCGAGTTTCACCCCGAAAGAATTGTAGGTTTATAAAAGAAGATGATTATTGAAGAAAATTGAATTGAACTGAACGAAATATACGCTATAACGCCACATGTTGAGGATTTTCCGACATTTACTTACTGGGCTTGTTTTACAAATGCCTATGGCCTGTGTGCTGCCAAACTTTTTTGCAGAAAATGCTAAGCCCGGAGAACGTTTTTATAAAAACTGTGTAAACCTTCATTACATGAGTGACGCCAACTTTCCCCGATTTTTTGAAAGAAAATTCTCACTCACTTGAGGTTAAATCCCAGACGCAACAGCACGCCATCAAACTACTTGAAAACTCGCATGTGGCCTGTGCTTATGCAGAATAATTACTTTTCATTTCCCCGCGTTCCTTGTAAATACAAAGTTGATCAGCGTGCATGCTTATTTCTGTGTTCATTTCAGCTTAAGTACTGGTTGGCACTTAGCGTCGGCGTTGTCGCCCGTTTTCCATCCACCCTTTAGTAGAGCATACTTATATGAAAGGGTGCTTTCATCGTTATTGCCTGTTAAACAATGCGTTTCTTTATAAATAATGGAAAATGATTGATTGACGAAAACGAACCGCACCACCCTCAGGTCACTATTATATATTTTGTTTTGCGAGGGTCACGTGCGATCGTAAAATAATTTAATTAAATAAAATTGTCTATCGAAAGTAATTGTTTCGTTTTAAGTTTAAATAAAAGCAAAAGAGGAATCAAAACGATATGTCATCCGACAAGTACCATTTTTAATTAAGATGATTTGAATATTATGTTTTCATTTAGCGATTTTTAAAATAAAGATGAGGTGTGTACGGATACGAATAGCATTCGAATTGTCGGTTAAGCGCAAGATATTTGAGTTCTGTAATTTTTTTTTCCTTTATGCCGTTAATTGGAAATGATTTTCTTCTATTATTCCGAATCACTGACCTATTAGATCTATTTAATTAAGAAAAAACATAAACATATCAACACAAGATAGTGAAAACAGAAAAGCATAGCATCGTATTGAGACAAATTATTTTCTATTTATTCAGTTGTTAAAGAAAAATAACACTGAAAATTTCCAAATGCTATTTAATAGAAAAAATAATTCCAAAAGGGTGTCGCAAAATTCACTCAATATTTAAATTTTCCGTCATTTGTGAATTAAGTGTTGATAACAAAAAGCAAACAAAAAATGCTTAGTTTGACAGCTTAGGATTAGTAAAAATGGAGCAACGTTTCATAATGTCGGCTAATATAGTACAAAATAATAGACGACGTGGTTTTAATAAGACTATGCGACTTTTCGAGAGCCGGTGAAGCAATTCAATTGCTGCATAAGACATATCATCCTGCCGGATGTGTTATACCATATACATAATTATTCTATTAAAAAAAAAAAATAGTAATACCTATACCTCATCAGAAACGCATTATTTTCTAATAAATGTTTCAATGGTAAATTTTGACAACCTAAGCTACAAAACAATACTGAAACCTTGCATATGCCTATATAAAAATAATCATAGGGTGATTATTATTGTTCGCCCACGACTAGGTAACATTTTCACATATAAATAAGAATTGTATCAATCTTCCGGCCGACATGCCACAAATAAAAAAAGTCACATTAACAACCTTCATGAATAAACGCATCCTTTTGTATACTCATAAACCACAATAGCGACGTACAATGACGAATTATTTTTTGTAGGGCGCCCGATGGGTCGTGTGACCTGGACAAACGCATCAACTCACCTACAATTAAACTGTCACATAAAAAATAATTTGAAGAATGAAGAAGTCACGTGGCTATAACATTTTCCAGGTGAAGTAAATATTCAAAACTGTACATGTATAGTGTTGTGTACACCCTATTTCAGTAGCTTTATAGGGTTGCTATAGAAAGAACGTTCACACCATACCTCCATCCACCTTTAGAAGTAAGTGAGGATTTGAGATGAATTTGGAATAATGGGCAAGAGAGGGTGCAAGCTTATTGTAAATGAAACTTCATGCTTCTGCTCAGTGGCGGACTAAGGGGGGGGCGGTGGGGGCGGTCCGCCCCGGGTGGCAGACTAATAGGGGGTGCCATCAGTAACAGAAAAATAACTTTGCACACTACAAAAAATAAAAACACAAATAAAACAATAAATTTGTTTCCCAAATACCTACCTATATATATGTGCGCATGAATTTCGTTACTGGCCTATTCTCTTAATATAAGTAATATGGAAATAAAATATTTATCGCCCAAGAGCAACAACCAAGCATTTACCAAGCGTCGCAGTTCTGTGTTCAGTTCTTTTTTCTTTACTGATATGAGTATTTTTCTTTGTTTCGTTTTTAAATAACGGTACGCATTTTTTATGGCATATAACTCTATTCTTCTATCCGACGTAGATACACAAGTTTACCGAGTCTGTCATTGGCGATGAGAATTTATTTAACAATTTGCGTCTCAGTGGCATCGTGTGAACGAAGCTTTTCCAAATTAAAATTAATAAAGACTTATCTAAGATCAACGATGAGCCAAAATAGGTTGACTAATTTGGCTATACTTTCAATCGAAACGGAGCACACAAAAAATATAGATTTTAATGATATAATCGAAACATTCAGTACAATAAAAGCTCGTAAGCACCTTTAAATAAAATATTTGTTCGTGTTTTTTTCTTAAATTTTTCAAGGGGTGTAAGCTTGCTTTACCGCCCCGGGTGTCACTGCCTCTTAGTCCGCCACTGCTTCTGCTACTTGCGAGCCCTTTCTGCAAGTTTTATTAAAAAGGTATCTGAAGCCTTGTTGTTGGATTACCCTCACTTGAATATTGTTTTTAAACAGCGATTATCCATATAAGGACTTGCACCCGCACAAGAAAAGATTCAAATTGAAGAAGTAAAACATTAGTATTCACGAATGTTTTAATACCCTGAGGGAAGACAGAAACACTTACATAAAGCCGTAAAGAAATTCTGTTCATATACTTATTTTTTAAATAATAGTAGCGCAGATGCAGAAGATGTTTCAATAGACGGAATTAATTCCACCAAACTTGCCCAGACAAAAAACGAAGGGAGTACGAGTTTACCAACCAACCAACCATAGTTAAATTGCAACCAATATAGAACCTCTGTCTGAGGCACTATAGACATCAATCTTCTTTGTTAATTGGGAAATGCGATCTAATACCTGTGACGCTAAAATTATTAAAATTCGTTCACTCATTCGAAAAGTTCAGTGTCAGGACCTGTTTAATATATTCTTAAGTCTGTGCCTTATGTATTTAATAAAACTCATATATTAGCCCTTGCCATATATTCCTGTGTTTTTTGAAACCTACTCGCTAATAGATATTACACAAACCGACGTTAAATAAAATAGTTGTTGCTTATTGAAGCTTACGCTATTTTATATGATACTAGCTGACCCGGCGAACTTTGTTTCGCCCATATTCGTTAATGTAATGAAAATAATAATACTCAGCATGCACTATGCACATGTCCTTTACGATTACGATACACGATGTATAAAGCGGAAGTTCATACATTTGACTTTAGGAGAAACATGGGAATTCAATATTGATTCCACAAAATTCCAGCGATAGTCCTTGAGACTTATTAATTGTCATAGCGAAACGGGAAATTGCTACGCTTTAATACGAATAGCAAATCTTTCTGAATAAGCCGAATTCTCGGAATTAGAATGATTTCCTTTGAATTTTTCACTCGAAATCGTCGCTTTTTCCATGACATTTGATTTGAGATTCTTCACAAGATTTCGGTGGATTGAGGTTGCGCAACAAAATTATAATTGAGCCGACTTTCAATTTCAAATTGTGTAGCGGTAAGCCTGTCATATCAAAATAATTCAAAAATAAAGATTTTAAATAATTTTTGTTGTATTGGAAGTGACACTTCCCGTATTTCTATTCAATCTTCTTTTTTTTTAAATGCGGTTCTTCATGCAAAATTCCATCCCCAATCCCATCCCGTAAACTTTTATTTTCACGACAAAAAAAATAGCATAAATGTCCTTCCTTGGGTCAATACGAATCCACGAAGCACGATCCATTCCCGAGTTATGAGTGCACATACGGACGACAATCTTTTTTACATATAGCCGTAAACACCATACCAAAATAGTGTCCTATCTTTCAAACTGTAACCAACCATACACAGCCCCAAAATTTCATTTAAATCGGTTAAGTGGTTTATGAGATTGAACACAGCGCCACCTATCGTGTCCAAAATAGTGATAGATAGGACTATTTTGGACACGATAGGTGGCGAAAAAAATAGTCCTATCTATCAAACTGTACCCGTAGTCGCAGTAGCTTAGTGGTTAGTGTGTTGGACTGCTATGCGGGGGTCCCAGGTTCGAATCCCGCAAGAACCCAAATCCGACTTAGGGTTTTTTTTCCGTTGCGCTACCTCTCGCGAACGTCTGACAAACATCCGAGAGTATAAATGTCTTGAAAGGGCTTCTCAATTAGCCTTTTGGAGTCGGCATAAAATTATAGATCCCTTCCATTCGTTCCAAAAAAAAACAAAACGAATGGTTGTGAGAAGCTAGGCCTAGGGTCTCTCCGGACCTGTTGCGCCAACTATTTATTCATTTATCAAACTGTACCCAACCATACACAGCCACAAAATTTATTCAAATCGGTTAGGCTTATGATATCGACAACAGAGTCACCTATGGGATCCAAAATATCTATCTATCTTTCAAACTGTAACCAACCAAACACAGCCACAAAATTTAATTGAAAACTGTTGAGTGGTTTAGGAAAAAAAAACAAAAAATTACTCAAATTCATGTTTTTTTTTTCACGCACGATTAAGTTTTCCGATTCCAGCGTAGGAACTGTACAACTAAAATTTTTCAAAATGTTGAGAAAACTGAAAAAAAAAACCGACTGGAAATTCGAAAAAAGTAATTTGACAAAACAAAATGTATTTCTCATAAGACCAAAAAAAAAAAAAAATATTTTACCAATTGCAACCAAACTTCACGAAAGTCATATAATTAGACCAATACAAAAGATGTGAGAAAGTTTGGTTAAGATCGGTAAATGCGTTAAGGCGTGATTCGGCGACAAACGACACATAATATTTGATATTAAATTCTTCACAATCAAACGCGTACCGTTACAAAATTTTGGTTCGTTTAGGTTGCAAAACAAAGTGGGATAGTTGGTGGCTTCGTTTTCATCCATCACGGAGTCGACTGATTTGTATGAATGCAACTCACCAGCGATTTGGTTTTGAATGGTGAAATGCAAGTGATCGACGTTCTTGTTTTTCGCAACCAAAATTACTCTTACACTCAGCCAATCATGGCCAATATAATTCTGAGCGATATTCGGGAAAACATTCATGATTTGTTCTTTCGGTGTCGTTGTAAAGTTGCAAAAATGTTGTTGAAACTAAATCAGGCCGGTGATTAAGTTTGCTGGAATCACACCATTGCCCATCGCCTGGAGAACTCTGCAGCTGACTGGCCATTTTGTAAAGAAACTCGCATGTTTGTTGTCAAATGCCATTTCTTGACGTATCGCCATAAAACAGACGCCTTCAGGCAAGCATTCAATTCATCTGCCGGAGTTGATCTCGAAATGACAGGCAGCGTTTGACGAAAATCGCCTGATAGCAAGATCATTGCTCCACCGAAAGGTCGCTTATCATTACGTAAACGATTCCGGCCTCCAATGCGCGTTTGTAAGCCATTGTGCATTCGTCCCATATGATAATCTTACATTGCTGCAGTACTTTCGCCATCACAGTATTCTTTGAAATGTTGCACGTAGGTTCTTCATCCACTTGCAGATTCAATGGCAATTTCAATGCAGAATGAGCTGTTCGACCGCCTTCTAAAAAAGTAGCCACTATCCCAAAAGAGGCTAGGGCCAAAGCGATCTCAGATCTCGAACGAATTGTAGCCAAAATCAGTAAAATCAGGAAAATTCCGCCATTTTCGTTATCGATTGCTTGCATCAATTCATCGTACACTTTCTTTTGTTCTTGATTCAACATTGGCACATTTGTTCGAACAGCTTGACTCAATGCGATTCAATCGAAGTCCATTTCTCGCTCCAATTCTCGATTAAATGCGTCTTGCATTGAACGATTTGGCTGTGGCATCCCCAATTTGTCCAACAAATTGCCACTCATGAGCAGACACATATCCTCGATCAAAATCAAAGCTTTGTTGCGCATTTCATCTGACATCTCCAGTTCATTGTCCGATGTCACAGTGCGATTTCGATGCAGAATAATGTCATCCATATCATCTTTATATCTACTTCAAAGTATCTACTTCATTTCAAAAAGTTACTTAATATAACATAGTAAACATAATTTATTAGAACAAACTTTTTAGGTATGTAGGTTGTAGGTACCTATATTTCAAAAACAAACAAAAATTTCAAAATTATTGACAACAACAATTTGCTTGGAAAATAATTAAAATACTTGACAACAACAATTTGCTTTTAAAATTTAAAATATATTTTTTTTTATTTGAAGTATCACTACTCGATTTCTATACAGTTTCTTTTTTTTCAAAGTGTATTTCCCCATACAAACTTTCATAACCTCTTTCATCCCCTCCAAGTTTTATTTTCGCGACAAAAAGTAAATAAAAACCTGATATACAGCAATACGAACAAAACAAAAAAAGAATTATGAAAATCGTCCCAGGGGTTATCGAGTTACGTGGCCATCGAGTTACACCCCGAAAGAATTATATATATAGAAGAGAAAGATTGTATCGTAAAGTGTAAAGCTATTTAATGAAATGAAATAAATAAATTGAAATGAAATGAAAATGTATGAAATATTGCAGTAATAACATATCACAGACATGTCGTTTCTTTCGTAGTCAACAGTTATTGGTCTAACACTTGAAATCTATTTGCTAATGCCAGGCAGTGACTGTCCAACTTCTAACCACCACTCATTTAGGTAGGCACGCTAAAAGTATAGTTTTATCGATTTATGCAAATACTCTTGCAATGTGGAATAATTGCAGTCACTTGCAATCACGAATGTTCATATATAAGATTCTCCCACAATTATATATATTCAACTTCAAATACCAATAAATCATTGATGAGTACATACATTTTCCATGATGACGTTGGTCGTTATATGAATTACTCGAACTAATCGACTTTTTTTCATGAACTTTTTGTTGAAATTATGCAATTATGCCCTCTCGGCGCACTTGTAATTTTAGCAATTGACCCTCGTATGCATGTCTCGTGACAAATTTTGATGCACGTGATTTTGTAATGATGGGAACCTTATCAATAAAACGACCACAATAGTGTGTAGATTGATCATCATTGCGGAAGACCGTACGCGTGTCACAGCCCACCTTAATTAAAGTTATACATGCACAACTCATTATTTAAATCGATACAACAGTACTGAGCTCAATTTCCTTTAAAATACGAATAGGTATAAATATCAATATTCAAATACAAAAATTGTATTTTATATGCGTCCACGTCCAAGTATATTTACAATCTTAAACATGTTTACGTTATCATTATTCTTTGCAAGCATACATCGTATTAATCAACCAAAGAAAGCTATTGTTAGTGCTGTTTTTTTTTACTCACTTCGACCTTACTCACTTCGACTGTCGACCACACGTCTTACAGATGAAACATTTGCCGACATTATTTATCCCACTTGAAGGTGTACGTTATATAGCCCACGTCAGAGCATATGAGCTACCTTACTACCCACGTACCTGTCGATACCTTTAATCATAAAAACATTTCACGCAGCCCTGACAATCGCTTTACAGGAAGCCACCACAATAAAACAACAAATGGGTGGCAATTAATTTAAACTTCTGTTCAAGAGACCCGAGAAATCAACCCAACTGCTGCTACCGAAAAGATGCACTTGATCCGACGCTTGGTGTTTGGATTCCTACTAGGACATCTAATCATGCAAAGGATGGACACGGTATCGATTTTACCTTACAACGTTTCGATGTTGCCATCAAATATACTTGATCGACAGTCTCTTTATTAGCACCTTTTTTTATAGGTGTCATTCACAGAAAAGAAAAGTAAAAACAATGCATATACCAGCGCTTGGTGGACTTTCTGTCTGACCTGGAGGGCTCCCGTGATGTATAACTGATATAGCAGTGTCCATTTGTACACATCACATCACAAACAATAAAAGATAATACAAAAATGACTCTTGTATCTGTCAACACCTCTTGCATATCGTAGACGGCGGCGTTACATCTAATAAAAATCAGAAATAATGGATTCTTTACATTTACAATGAACCAGTAGCATATAAAAAGTAAGAAATAAATACTCCTGTGTGAATGAGTATTTACTTCTACGATTTTGAAATTTTGGTATTGAGAACATTGTTCTGAGGAAACGTATATTCTAGAATAATACGACATAATTGAAGCTTCAAGTATAGGTACTTGTAAGATATATAGTACATAATACATATATGAATCACATTTAAAGAAAGTCAACCTCCACTTAGGAATAAGAATACATATGAGCTATGACTTCCGATTCGATTCGTGTATGAGCTTACCAGTTAGGTATGTTTATCATTATTTCCGCACCTTAATGACTTAGGTATCGTTTATATCAATAAACAGTTTATATTATTTACAATCACACTTCCTTGCGGTTAGATACGGTTTAGCTTATTCAACAAATTAAAAATCAAACGTATTGCGAAAATAGTTAGGTGGGGACCTGATATGAAGAATCACACCATCTAAAGCGAAACTACCAGGAACAATAATTAAGCAATATATATAGATTTCGAGAGATATTCGAATCAGACCATCATAGTCGGGTCTCTTTTCGTCTCTCTACCACTATAAACCTTACCCAGAGAGACTTTCTGGATCTCTCCAGAGTTCCTCCCTGAGTTCAATTCCTAGTGTTAACGCTAGCATCTGTTTATGGGAGATCTGTTTCATCGACTGGGTCTCGACCCTATGATGTCCCAAGATCCTCATTCTTTTGCCAGCCAACGCCGGACACTGACACAGTATATGTGCCGCTGTCTCAGGTTCCTCCAGGCATAGTTTACAGGTATCATCCTCTCTAAGGCCCATCTTCCTTAAGTGATACCCGAAATTACCATGTTTTTTTTTTTTTTTTTTATAATTTTACTCGCGCTCAAGGGGTTATGAATACCCTTATAATGCGGGGCACAGCGCGGCATTCAAGATTTTAAGGAAGAGAAAGAGGGATAGGAAAGAGTTTGTGGCGCAGTGGATATTCTCCACGAGTGGCGTCCTAATAGCTAGGGGAGAATTGTTGATATTTGTGTTCGCTTATAATTCACTTAAACTTATTCTTATTAGAAACAGCACTTATAAAGGTACAATGATTGGCACAATTATTCTTCGCTTCTTCATACCTACATTAATACTAGAGGCCCTTTGCAGAAAATATGCCGTTGCGATGAATCTTCTTACATATGACGGCGACCCTAAATATACTGCAAATATACTTGTGAGGGATTGGCTTAAGGAAAACCAGATTGCAGAAACCATTAGGTAGATACATAAAAAAAAAACAAAATATTATGTATATACAAAGGTATATAGAATAGGGGTTACATTTAGTAGACTTCCACAACACGAAAGTTCTTAATTGGCAGAGAGAAACACTCTCTTTAAAAAGAAAAATATTCCCATGAAAAAATTAAAGAGTAGAAACTCCTAATTGAAGGTGTTAATTATTAAATTTTGTCTTCGTGTTTTTTTTTTTTAGATATTGGGAATGATTATAAGAACTTCAGCAGGCACATCTAGTCTCCTCTTTTGTCCCACAGGTATATACCATCAAAAAAACTTTTAACACCCATCCCACAATAGAAGTCAGTGCCATAAACGTTTACACTGAAAAAAAAAGTTATTGGCTTCCATTAAAATACGAGAACAAAAACAACACAATAGCATTTTTTTATTCTTGTATTGAACTAGATAATCAATTCTTACGTTTGATAACTAACTTACCAGTATGACTGCATTGTACATTGTAACACCTTTTCCTTAGTTTTGCAAGTCACCCAGTCAATATTCGGTGGTATACCTACGAGCAATGGTCCGACGCTGCGTTAGCTACTTCTGTTACAAGCACATGCTGAATGACTTGCATTTAAATGGTTACATATCGCTAAATAAGTAAATTGGACAAATGCTGTATAAGGGCGTGTAGGACCACAAGCCCAAATAATGAGTGCTACACCATTGGCTTTCACTCTTGTTATCCAATTGAACATTGTTTTGTTGACATGCTGTACGACACTATATGTTTCGTTATCTGCTGGGGGAAAGAATAATCAATATTTGAAGAGCGGTGATATGTTAGTTATCAGAACCACAGTGGCGACCTACCTTAAATTATTTGAGAACCGTAGCGGAACGAGATCTGTTCGCCCACCTTTTATCGTCACAACACAAACGTTATCGGCTAACAATATTGTCTTCGGTTGCTGTCAAAAACAAATGAAATCAATGTCCAACACGTTAAAACAATTTGGATCGACCGATAAGGTACTAATTTAATTACCTTTTCGATCGCGATACAGAGTGGGCTACCAGCGGTTTTTGTTGATTTACAGCCGGTTTATCTGTTATATAAATGTATTTGTTTTTGATTGTTATATCTCTCTTCATATTGTCATAAACGAACCATCTTGATCTGTGAATCACTATAAAAATATCTATTGATTGTTTTCAAGTAATGTTTAATTAATAGAACAATTTGTAAATATTTGAATATGCAAATGATGCGTGCTGGATTCTGTTGATATAAGTATGCAATGCGATGATAGATACATACTAATTAAGAACACCCAACATAGTAGAGTAATGGCATTTTATACAGAAACTATATTTCTATCATCAACACGAAAATTTTCAACGTTAGTAGGTAGACGGTACACTGCTAGGTACCGTTTTGCCTTTTTCATAACATTTCGTTAATATTTAAAAACTTTCTGGTTTAGGTAGTGCACTTCTTATACTAAAGTGCATTTGGAAAATCCGATTTTGCACCAATCAAAGTTAAACAACTTGGGCCGTATATACATATATTTATTTAAATCAGCATAAGTTGTTGGCCTATTTTGTGATATTGTTCCGCCGGTGTTTGGATGACAATACGACATCGACATGCATTACATAACATTATCGAACCGAGCGTATTCTGAGGTTAAACTTTCTATGTTTTTAATTTAAAGACAGAAAGAGTTAAGTCGTGGTGGTGTTTTTGGTAATTTGGAATTTTTTTTTTAACAAATCATAATAGTATGTTTCAGATAAAAACATATCGGATTATAAATAACTAGCTAAATCCCGCCGGCTTCGCCAGGCACTGATAGAAATTAGGTGGTTTCTTTTTTAGTTTTTTAAATATTTTTTTTTCTTCTTTTTTTTTTTTGGCCTATCACCGTAATTACCGCATTTAAAAAAAATCAACAGAGGGTAACATACGCTTTTTGCCAATTTGTTTTATATATAGAGAGAAGTTAGTATATCCAAATTAAACGGGCATATGGACCATCGGGACCGGATCGATGCTAAATTAAATTAATATCATCTACCTAGATAAGATTAGATTAGATTAGATTAGATAAGATTGAAGGGCGGGGGAGCCTTTCAAGGAGCTCTGGCACTGCGGCTTCTTAAAGGAACCCTATTGTGCCTTCCCTGGTAAATTCTTAGAGCCATCTTTTCACTTCAGAGACCGTCAGGTAGACAAGGATCTTCTCTGGGTGTATGTATGTATACACGCAAGAGTTGCTGAATTGACGATTTCATCACCAAGGACTTTTTTCCTGAGACGACAAAGAGCCAGACGTTCTGTGATTATATGAAGAGAGGATTCCTCACTCTCGAGATAAAGTCTACAGATGGGATCCGGTGAGACGCCAATGCGGTGAAGACGTTTTCGCATGCGACCGTGGCCGCTGATTATTCCTGTTAGGATTCTCAAGTTGTTTTTATCCAGATTAATCAAGAAGAGTGATTTTCTGGAGGAGAATTTGGAGAAAATTTGTCTGGCACAATTCTGCACAGCTGTATTTTGTCAGATCTCTTTAGACTCTATACGAGATTTTGCCGAGTAAGAACAGATGACCTCCCTGGTAGGTATAGGGGTCAAAGTTATTGGAATGGAACAGGCGGTGAATACTTAGTCTAGCTTCCATTTGAATATGTGTTTGAAGGGGTGTTAGACCGAGGATGACATTGAGTGCCATAGTCGGTGTGGAGCGTAAACAGCCCGTCCTACAGTTTCCGACTGTACGTTGGACTCGTTCTAGCTTTTTGACTGTGGTGATTTCGTTAGTCTTCGTCCACCAGACCACGGCAGCATAGGTAACCGCTGGTCTTACGATGAGCGAATAAAGTATATCATCCGGGGTCAGGCGGTGAATACTTAGTCTAGCTTCCATTTGAATATGTGTTTGAAGGGGTGTTAGACCGAGGACGACATTGAGTGCCATAGTCGGTGTGGAGCGTAAACAGCCCGTCCTACAGTTTCCGACTGTACGTTGGACTCGTTCTAGCTTTTTGACTGTGGTGATTTCGTTAGTCTTCGTCCACCAGACCACGGCAGCATAGGTAACCGCTGGTCTTACGATGAGCGAATAAAGCCAGTATATCATCCGGGGTCTATAAGACCCCAGTTTTACCGCAGACTCGACGACAGATCTATAGAGATCTGTTGGCTCTGTTTATGGTACGTTCAATCTACTGGTTCCATGATAGTATACTGTCAAGGATAATTCCCAGATATTTGGCTTCTCGAGAGAATTCAATGGTTTCGCCAAACAAGATAGGGCGAATCAGGAGATCAGGTTTCCTCCGCCTAGTAAAGGGGACTATAGTTGTCTTCTTTGGATTTACAGAAAGACCTTCTTTATTACACCATCTCTGAACAACAGATAAAGCGTATTGCAGTATTTCTGAGACCGTGCTTTCGAATTTACCACTTACAACGACTGCAACGTCGTCGGCATATCCTAAGGCATAGATCCCTCAATTTGTCAACGATTGAAGTAAATCGTCAATGACGAGGAACCATAAGAGGGGCGAGAGGACACCTCCCGCAGGACACCCTCTAGTTGTGAGTACCGAGATTTCCACATCATCGAAACCGGACTAAATTATTCTGCCATTCAACATTGACACAATCCATCTTCCAATAATAGGAGATAGATTCATTTTGTTGAGAGTCCTATGGGTGGACTCAAAGGACGTATAGTTAAAAGCTCCTTCAACATCAAGGAAAGCGAAAAGACAGATTTCCTTACGATTAATGGAGAATTCAATTTTTGTTACTAAGTCATTGAGTGCTGACTCGGTGGATTTACCTGGTTGAAAAGCATGCTGAGACTTACTGAGCGGAAAATGTTTAGCGCTACATCTCTTATGTGTCTATCAATTAGTTTTTCCATGCTTTTAAGAATAAAAGAGATGAGGCTGATGGGCGAAAGGAATGCTACCTAAAGCGTCTAGCAGATTCAGAGAAAATATATAATTTGTAAAACAAACAGAATTGTAGTCTGCTTTGTATTTGCAAAAACCTATATGACAGCAAGAGCAAAGTATTACAGAATAAATTTGTTTCATTATTAGTTTTATAATAATGCCAAGAAAATGGGGACTTACGTGTACAGAACACACACATACACCCCGTTCCAACTTTGATGTGGCTCATTATTTAAACATAATGTACATGAATCTATCATTTGAAGAGAAATGAGAAATAATAATTCAAAAAGCACCATTATTTTTTCTCTGGCTCTCTCGCAAAGCATTTCATACGGAAAAATGCATTTTTTTTGCGTCAACTGAATAGGTACATAGTCATTATCTTCATTGTTCACGTGTGTCCCGCAAAGATTGACCCGTTTAAACATTTTTTGAAATTTTCTGAGAGAATTTATTTATTAAATTGTAAATTTGGCGAACGATGGGTAGATCAAATTCACTTACATAGCAGTGTTGAGAAGGCTAAGGTCGAATTACTCAAAGAACAAGGATTAACTGGGCTAGCTATAGCTACCAAAATTGGATGAAGCTTTTATTTGATCTAGAAATACGGGAAAAATATGAAAGAAGGTTCTAAAACGGCCACAACAGTGGCTTACATATAAGAGCAATTTTCCGATGTGCTTCCAATTCCAGCGACTCAGCTGCGAAAATAAAGCAAAAGTGCTAGTGTTTCGACGGTAAGAAGAGTGACCAACTGTGCAGTCGTTTAAAACGGCTTATACTTAAGAAGAAACCACCGTTAAACCATCAGCGGAAGTGTATGCGTCTGGATTTTTCTAGGCACCATGATTTGGCAAAAAGAATGTCGTTACATTGTTTTTTCAGAAAAATTAATTAATTTAATTTTAATGGGCCTGATGGGTGATGGCTTTAATCAGAGACAATACTGAGACCCCCAACTTCGGCCAATTTCCTGTTACCTTGCCTACAAACTATACTTTTACGGAGTGTACCTACACAATTTAGTGCGCTAGTATTGATACATAGAAATTCGTATTGATAAATGTCACGAAACTTCAAAAATTCTGGCTCACCAATACACCCTCAAAAAATATCAACAACTTCCGGTGTCGGCAAAGTTGCTGCCTGCGTTCATAGAATTTTGTCCGTTAAATTTGAAATTATTCATTACGTGTGAATAGTATTTTAGGAAGAAGTGCACTTTTGCTGAAAATATTTATGAAAAATGATTACTTTGTAGAATGGTTGTTGGAAAATAAAAACATTTTGAGCAATTTTCTTCAGTTATTTAAGAAAAATGTACACATGAAATCGAAGTTAATGATATTCAAAAGCGGAAAATACACAACAATGTTTGTCTAATATGTTTCTAGTATATAAAACAACTCATTAGGTAGTATTATTAACCAAACAAATTATATTAATCGTCATTTAAAAAATTATAATAATCAACCAATAGCATTCAGTTATCTTAAAGTGTGGTATTCCCGAACTCTATCACATTCCCCCACGGTTGGAGCGGTTGGAAAACAAAATGGCGAGTTTGAAAAAAAAAAAAAAACTGAGGAGGCCAGCGGCAAGAGGATTGTGAGTTGGGGTCTCAGTATTGTCTCTGGGTTTAATTACTACTTTCTTGATGTGAGAAAAGAGGAACGTTTTTTAGTTAGAGATGTAACGGATATCCGGTTAGTATCCGCTATCTGGCTATCCGGCCAGTTTTTTTTCTATCCGGCCGGATACCGGATAGGTAAAATGAAACAGAAAAACCAGGAGTCGATTGAAAAAGTTTTTGTTTATTAACAGTACTTAAATAAGTAGCAAAATTAGTACTTATAATTAATTAAATGCATATTATGGTGAATAAAAATACGTTTTTTCTGCATTAACCGGTAAAAGACGGTTGCGTTTATTTGCATATACTATAAGCTTCAGAAAACAGTCTCTCACTGTATACGCTGCTACTTGGTGATGAAAGATAGACCTTCGCAAATTTACAACTTGTACACGTGTCGTGTTTGAACTAGAACGCATATCAATGTATTCTGCTCTCGACAGTAGGTATATTCGGCATACACTTTGGCCGGATAGCCGAATATCCGGTATCCAGTATTTTGCAAAATCACAATCCGTTACATCTCTATTTTTTAGCCCGAAATCATAGCCGAGAGGGTGGTGTTATGGTGTGGGGAGCGGTTACTGGGCGCGGATGGTTAAAAACTAGACAAGGGAGCAAAATGTGGGATTGCTGCAGTGGCAACCATACTCACCGGACCTGAACCTTATGGAAAACGTATGGGGATGGTTTGTCCGAAAAGTGCACGAGTCTGGTCATCAATTTGAAGACAGAGGATCTCTAATTGCCGCCATTAAATTAGCCTGTAGAGAAATTTCGGTGGACTTGTTAAGGTCACTTTCTGATTCCTAGAATCAATAAATGAAATAATTTGATAAGAGAAACTTGTTTTTTGTCTTGCTTTGCAAGAGAGCCAGAGAAAAAATAACGGTGCTTTTTGAATTATACTTTCTCATTTCTTTTAACAACATCATAGACAAATAGTTAGCATCATCAAATGATAGATTCATGTACATTCATGCATCATCAAATGATAGATTCATGTACATTATGTGGAAATAATGAGCCACATAAATTTGAAAAAGTTTGTACCTATTCAGTTGGAACGGAGTGTATAATTTACCATATAAGTTATGTATTCCCAAAATCGCCTACAATGCAGTAACCAATAAATTTCCAACACACACATTAAATTTAGTTTAAATAAACATAGCTTGGATTATATAAGCTCCTACACGTGCAGCGAATTCTTAGCAGTGCAGTTATTGGTCAGAACATTTAACCATTTGATGAAAAAAAATTTCTTGCGCTCTCAAACAAACAAAGTTATTAAATTCCAATTAAATTCAATTTACACAGTTAGACTGAAAACGATGAATCCAAAGTTTACAGATACTCATGAGAAGTTGGAGTTGCTAATTTGATAAAATGAACCAGCAATTAGCACATTCATGTCACATTTTGTAGCAAAAATGTGAAAACAGAACATAATGGGTGCCCAACCGATAAATTTTCTTTGGCATTACAAAAACTGATTCGTGTCTCTCTTGGAGCCTATTCTCCATCACCAGGCCCCGTTCTTCATATTTATAGCGTTTATTGAATTGGCACGACCAAAAGAGTCACGAATTTATGGATACACCTACCATATACTTAGTATAACTCGAATTCAAAAACACATACCACCTCAGAAGTTCACACAAATTTGTGTACAAAAATAGAGGCAGGCGTAAATTTTCGATTGTTTGTTTTCAGATAAAAACCAAGAAAAAGAAGTTCTTTCATTCTCAACTCTGGCGGGAAGATTTGGTTTCAATTATAATTGTTATCTCGAAGCAAATATAGACTCTTTACCGATCCCGCAAAGATAACACATCTTAAGGTTTCGAAACGAAACCCTTGAATGTGCATATGTTCCACATAGAGGTGATTCATAATCACGATCATACCTAAGGCTTTTCATTACACAGCACCAATATTCCTGAGAAATACTTAAATACAAGGAAAGTGATATGAAGTCATGAGTGGTACATTCTTAAATTTACGAATTATGATGCCAGCGCTTATATTAGATTATTCGCGAAAATACTGTAGGTAATTGACTATTTATCTACTACGGAGTTTGTTATACGCCAATTGTATAATTTAAAACTATAGGTATCATAGAATAAAACAATTTTGTCTATTTAAATAGACACATAATATATATACAAATAGATATACAAGCATGTAGTTCTAGAACTTTTAAGATTCTAAAGCGATTATATGCAACGATTTCATAATCAAGGTCCCACTGGACTGTAAAAGGCAGTGGCTATTGTAGAATACCGAATGGGAAGATTTTACATTGTATATACGAAACAAAGCTTAACTTATAGGAATAGGTAAAAATATTTTTTTCAATCAATGATGTTTGGAGTACGATTTTCTTAATGCGACACACTTTTTCATCATTTATAATACCTATTTTATTTAAGTATTTCTTTGTTTTATATAAACTGGTTTTCAACGTGTTAGAGACTTGGAAATTTTCATAACGAAATTGGCACTTTAGCCGACTTGAAGTGAGAAATTGAAAAACGATCGAAATGTCTCTGTGTACATTTGCCTCTTCAAAATAACATAAATGTACCTGCACGTTCATACGTTTTAATATTAATAAATCATCATCGTACGATGAAGCATCTGAAAATACCACAAAAGCTCTTCACGTCTAATTCAACAAGAAGAGATGTAGTCCCGGTTTTGAAGAGGAACCAAGACATCAGATTCGGCGTCATCGTCTTCGATGCGATGAAGAACAAAAAATCTTCAATTTGGGCATGGAGTGTGCAACCACGCCAACTTAGGCATTGTAAGATGGTGATGATAACCTGTTAAAAGAACCTCAAATGCTGCTTCTGAATCTGAATGCATTGAACACTGAACCTAGCTGCAGTGAAGATTCCTTGCTGTGACGTGAGAAGTAGTGGCGCTTAATACCTGTTAGCTGTTATCCGGAACAGCAACACACAGTTGTTTTGATTGTAAGTTGGTGATGTGAATGACCATTGGCACTGGCCGCTTTCGGTGCTATTATTCTTGACCAACATTCGGGAGTATGACACAACAACAAATCCCTCCTCTGCAAAGAGGTGTGCTCACCAGCGTTGCCATTTTGACTGTTTTCCAGTCAGATCTGACTGGATTGAAATGAATTTAGCTGGAAGATTTTTTGAAATCCAGCCGGCTGGTTTTTTTAGCTGGATTCAATTTTTAAATCATTAACTTATTTTATTCTTATTATCAGTTTTTTATTTCTTTTTTAAGCATGAAGTCTGTTATTTTTGTTTCGAATAAAGTTTATTTATGATTTTGTTTTGCAATGTACTACTTATTAGAATGAATTTTAAGACTTGTGTGTATATTTACAATTCTTTGTTTTTTTATAAAAATTTTTTTTATTTTCTTATACTTAATTACCTACCCTTTAATGTACAAATATGAAAGAAAATGGATTCTGTGTTATTTTTATTGAATAAAACAATTTTTTTTATCTTAGCTGGATTTTTAGCTGGATTTGTGTTTAAAATTCGTTAACTGTTTTATTTGACTGAATTCCAGTTTTTTGACTGATTTTTTTCCAGTCAAATCTGACTGGAAGAACGGATTTGAAATGGCAACCCTGGTGCTCACCCGTTGTACAGTTCCTACATGATACACCTATGGCAATGAAGGTGCTTGCTTCGTGGTTGATGGCACTTAATGGATTACAAAAATATGGTAAGAGAATCTTTCTAATTCACCGACTTGGTACACACTGGGTGGCCGTTATTGTCGTTTACGTAATATCAGGCTCATACATATTTTTTTTTTAAGTACAGGCGCTTCTTGTAGGCTTAAGTTGTTAACATTCCATGTGGAACTCGGGATTGCAAAGTATAATGTCCCCCACAGTTAATTTAAGACCAATTCCTTCTAACCGTTTTTATTAAATTTGAAATAGTTAAGCATTCTATCAGTAGGTACCACATTACTTTACGAAAACTTTCCGGTCAGACAGTAATTTTATTTATACTTTTATGAGTGCTACTTCGATGATTCGTACCTGCAATAACAACAAGAAAACAATACGTGTTTGCCGCAACACAAAGAAGGTACCTAAATGTGCAAACCACTTTTGTACCTCCATGCTTTACAGATGGGATATTCAGAGTGGCTGTTTATGGTGCGGACACATGAATGTTGGCACAGTCTCTGCTTATTTTACTTGCTTGCACATTATTTTAGGACAAAACGATAGCATTTGCTTTAGTAAATTTCCCTTATGGTACCCTTTGTCTTATGCGGTGTTCCACTAAAATGTTTGGAATTGCTATGAGTTGTATTTGAGGTGTGTGGTGAAATAGATATTTTTTTTTATTAGCTCCTGTAATCATTAATTAGGTATACTGTATTTCTAGACCAGATAATAAGGTTTTATGGTTTTGTCTCGCCACTTTTCGAATACCGTCTATGGCTAGGTAAACATCTCACCTTGTTGGTATTTTCACTAAAATGGTTGTGTTTACTTCATCGTAGGTACATTATATTGAAGTCTATAATAGTAGACTCATTTAGAATTACATAAACTATCATACACTAAACTTTTAACAGGGCGTCAAGAAATGCCTAAGAATTACGGAAAATATTATTTTTTTTATTTTATAAGTTTATATGTCTGAGTCGCCTCAGGCACACCTAATTGTGAGATTAGAAGTTGAAGAACAACGTTCTTATAATTTCGCAAAGGTCTGAAAATGCTATTAGCTGTATATATTCTGTGCTGTTTCTGGTTTTCTAAAACGTTTTCAATCTCTGGAAAGTCGTGGTAACCTGTGAAATAATATGCCAAGTTTTTATACCATTCGTTCGAAGATTCAAGATCCCCTTACCATTATACTTCAGCTCGAAGTAGTTCGAATAATAGTAGTTCCCAGACCTATTATTTATTATGTTCTAGATGTTCAGAGGAATATTATTATGAGCAGCCCACAGTTCGGGTAAGAAACGTACATCACCTATCCATACGGTCAACATACGTCCCGTATTTCAATTGTCTATCCGTTTATCATAACAGTGCACAGTTTGACATTGTGATATAAGATAGAGGATAGAAAATGTATGAGTACCATTTTCAGGCGATTCTTAATTTGATCTTGTTACCAAACCAATTTTACTGAAACAATCCAAATTTATTTATTTACTTCTGCAACAGTAGAAAATATATGCTATAGATATGTAAAGAATTTATTGGAAAACTAGCTGACCCAGCAAACTTCGTTCCGCCCAAATTTGTTAATGTAATGAAAATAATAATTCCGAGCATTCACAATGCATTTCCTTATTTATGTAATTCGGCCAATTAAAATTCTTTACTCAAAAGTCATATTAAATGCAATATAAATAAATGATGAATAGCTATGTTGATTTGTTTCAATCAAACCGCAATGATTTTGACGTGTCGGCCAACTTTCCGCTTTTTCACTAAATTGACAAACATCCATCGATTATCCTTGCAATAAATTATTTGTCATAGCGAAAGCGAGACGCACGGGAAATTGAAGTCGCACGAATGGTAAATCGTTCTTAATAAGCGAAATCTGCGGAATAAGAATGTTTGCCTTTGAATTTACCCTACAAAATTTCAATCAACTTGGTAACGCTGTTTCGGCGATCGGCAACAGCGCCACCTATAAGGTCCAAAAGTATCCTATCCTTCAAGCGGGAACGAAGAATATAAATCTATAAAATTTCATTGAAATCGGGTGAGTGGTTTCGGAGATCGATTACAACGCCATATAGCGGGTCAAAAATCCTATCTTTTAAGTTTGCGTTAACCTGAAATACAACAATACGAACAAAACAAAAGAAGAATCATAAAAATTGACCCAGTGGTTATCGAGTTATATCATCATCATCGAGTTTCATCCCGAAAGAATTATAGGTATGAATTAAGAAGATTATTATTAAAGAAAATTTAATTGAACTGAAAAACGACATACGCCTACAACGCCACATGTTGAGGATTTTCCGACGATGTGCACTAAGAAATTCAGTTTTTGTTAAAAATAATAAATTAATTATTTTATATGTATTTTATCAATATAATAACTCCGATCGAAGCATCTGTTTTAAACGATATTTATTTTGTTTACATCCTCGTTGAAGATATTTGCAGCACGCATTCTGTAAATGTTATGCCAACGCCATAAGGTTACATCAAAAAAGTTTGAATTGTAAAAGCGCTATGGTTACATTAGATATAATTTAATATGGTGGCTTAGTATTCTTAAATTTTCTAATTTTCCGCGAAATTTTCTTAACTTTTTCTTTCATAAGATTCTTCTACTGACAATAACAAACACAACAAAAAAAAAAATTCAACATTGGCACATTTGTTCGAACAGCTTGACTCAATGCGATTCGTTAGAAGTCCATTTCTCGCTCCTATTCTCGATTAAATGCGTCAAATCAAAGCTTTGTTGCGCATTTCATCTGACATCTCCAGTTCATTATCCGATGTCACAGTGCGAATTCGATGCAAAATATCGTCGGCCATAATTTATCATCTTTGTATAATCAAAGAACCTATGTATCTACTTCATTTCAAAAAGTTACAATGTAACATAGTAAACATAATTTATTAGAACAAACTTTTTGGGTATATCTACAAATATTTAAAAAAAAAAAAAAACTTCAAAATTGTTGACAACAACAATTTGCTTGGAAAATAATTAAAATAATTGACAACAACAATTGCTTTTAAAATTCAAAATATTTTTTTTTATTTGAAGTGTCACTACTTGATTTCTATCCAGTTAATTTTTTTTTCAAAGTGTATTTCCCCATTCAAACTTTAATTTTCTAATTTTCCGCGCAATTTTCTTAATTTTTTCTTTCATAACATTGTTCTCCTGACAATAACAAACACAACAAAAAAAGAATTAACGAAATCGGTCCAGCCGTTTGTGCGTGATGCTGGGACCAAGGGAAATATGGGTTCATTTTTATATATATAGATGCTATATATGGAACTTGAAATTTGTATATTTTTCCTCATTCTCTATTTTTTCTTGATCGGATACTAAGAATAACAACCCGTATACGAGTACCTACTACATCCATCGAGTTCAAATAAGTTGGACCGAATTATACTTTACTGTAGTAATTTTTTAGCCTCCCAAGCCAGCGGCCAGGGCGGATACAATGACAATAAGTAGATGCATATGCCAAAAGACGGTAACTGAACTATTTCGTAAAACTTACCTATTTACATACTTATTGCAAATCGCCGAAGCATTTATTAGCAGGAGAGGATATAAATGTATACGTACACCATATTAACTACGTAAAAAAAACTTTGTTTTTTAATATTATTCTGTCCGTGAGTATAATATTTGGAATAATTTTATTTGTGGATTTTGCAAAAATACGTAATTTTTATCGCTGCATGTCATTATCACCTAACGATTGCTAATGATAATGAACAAGTCAAAGTTAAACAGAAAGGCAAACCCAACAATGATCCACTTCAAATTTCTTAAAATATTTATCTGTTTGTCTTTTCTATTAAGCATTTAAAAAAAAAAACAACAAACCTAAAACAAAGCACCACAATAATATCAGCTAATATAATGAACTAATAACAAATACACAAAATTTTCTTTGCATATACCTACTTAGTTCGCGGTCTACTGCTTTATGAATGAAACATAAGGTGAAAACCACTCTCGCACGGAATTCACCTCAAAATTATCTCAAATAGAACCTAACAATAAGTAAATAACTTGTATATACGTTTAGCACTTACCAGCATGTAGTCACCGTCTTCGTCGCCCATTCAAATGGGTTTCCCAAGCTAAACAAATAGCTTAAGTAGAACTTTACACAAAACCCACAACCAAGACGGGGTAACAGGTTAATGATAGTGGAGACGGTGCCAGACTATCTGCCAAAGCTGATGTTCACCGCTATAATCCATAGATATCTACTTAAGAAATTACACAAAAATTTGAAAAATACAAAAAAAAAAAAAAAACAATCGCCCCACATCGCCGCATTTGATTTTCGGAGGAGATATACCGATACACAACACCGGCATCGCTATATATGTAACCACAGCGCAGCCCCGCCAGCAACCACCGCATTAACAGCCACCAACAACAAATACCTAACGTAATGGTTTTCTAAAATTAAAATTCAATATTTGCTAGACGTTTTAGAATCCACTTAAATTGTAAATAACGCCGAGTGCGTTATAGATGCGAGAGGCACTTAGCTGTTACAAAGCTACTAGGAATAACCTGCACTTCCACACCGGTTGCGTGTTTAGGATGATACTGTACTGATTCGAACAAGCTTATTACTGTTAGAGCTTTAGTGGATCGGCTCTCAGTTTCACGTTACTCTCAGTCTTTGAGGATGAATAGTTTTGTACTTCAACGCTGTTGATGCAAATATGTGTTAACTTCTGAAATTAGGTAGGTAGGTATAGAATATCATATTCTCCTATTTTTCAATTTATGACTATTGTTTGCGTTGTTTCTGAAGAGCATTTTTTGTATAGATAATAATGGACAACAAACTATTCAATTGTTCAAACAACAACTTGTCTTGAAATTACCAGCAAATAAATAATTTTAATTTGCAACAGATCCTGCTGTCCAAGCCATTTTCCACCGAAGTTGAATGAACTTGTCAAAATTGTGAGTCTAATGTTGCCATTCATCCTTGCCACCATATGTCGAATGCGATGTGTAGACAACTGCTAATGCGAGAAACAGCTTAACACAGCGACTTTGACAGCAACAGTAACAGCGAATTTAGATTTAGCTCTAACGTTGATGTTGCTGTGCTAATGTGTTCAAAGTAATTAAAATACAGTGGTTCTAAAAAGCTGTCAAAGTTGCTGTTGATGTCGGTGTTTAACTGTTTCTCGCATAAAGGTTCTTCCATACTTCACATTATTTGATTTAATATGGTAATCCATTGTTGTTGTTCGACGGGGATTCTCTATTTCTACATACCTATCATCAAACGATTTACTCTGATTGGACTTGACATTACTTATCCGGGTGTGTCAACATTTGACAACATTATTCAATCTAACATTTTATAATATTGCCACCAATACAAAGTTTGGTTGAGTGACCTATATAAACCAACAATAGAATAAGCATCATTCTGTTAGAGAAAGCAACACTGCATTTTCTAACTGCTATGGACGAATTTTCCACCTTAGATTTTTATGTAGTAGGTATCAACTTTACTTTGCTGACAGATATTAAAAAAAAAAAAAGATGAACATAATTAGAAAATGAGAGAACCAATCGTTCACTGTGTCGTGCGACAGCTAACGGTTGACTTTTAACGTAGGTGTATATATTATGCATCGGAAACCGGAGAGTGAGAAGATATGCAGTTATTTTAACGTTTAAAAATGAGAAATATTTTATGATGACAACACACGTAGGTAACGAATTACATATTTTTAAAACAGTGTGTGGCATCAATAAAACTTAGAAATTGCTTACTCAATAGAAATGTCAAAATCGAAGCTGTTGCTACGTTTCGTAAGAATAAAAACAATTGGCAAGTGTGTCAACAAAAATTTCCAACAAGCCGATGATCGGGTACAATTCCCGGCACCTGAAAAAGAAATGAAACATTAACAAGCTATTTGGCAAACAAAAATCATTGGTGCTGTAGTTTGCAGTCATATTGTTCGATTTTTTTTTTTTTTTTTTTTTTCAATTTTATAACATAATGTTCAATTTTCCACAAAAGACGTTTACTTTGCTTTAACCTTTTACACTATCACTTCAACTTCATCTTATACTGAAAACTGAATAACTATCTATTTTCAAATCTATACTTTATGCTTTATCTTATACTAAACAATGTAATTTTCAAATCATACCTTCAGTTCCTGATCATTATAGATAAAGTAAGCAGTAGGAATATTTGCGCCCATTTCTAATACCTAAATGACTCATATTCCGCATTCTGTCGATAGATACCCGAATTTCTTTGCAGGTTGCCAGTGAACTGATAAAAAATTTCTTGCCAAACGCTTTTATTTTGCTGAAATAGTAGACAAATTGCTTTAACCTTTAGGTATTTTGCAATAACTGTAAAACACTATACCTACCTACCATGTATTTCTTCTGCATACCTAATTATATCTACATAATATATTCAAATCATCTAGCATCTAGCTTTTCTCTTCTACTGAACCCATAAATAATTATAGATCAAATCGATGAACCCGTGAAAAAAAGCGTCACTTTTGCCATGTTTTAGGGAGAATAGCTTTACTTTATACCTACTAGCATGTGAGGAAACTCTCGCATGTGGAAACCGAAAACCGACCTCATCCCTTTCTTCACACTACGGATACGAACGAAAAAAGGATGCTGGAGAAACAACATACAATTTTTTTTTTTTTTTTTTTTTTATTATAGTTATTATCTACACTAAAAAAAAAATTTATTGCATTATTGCATTATAGGTACCTCTATCCTTTTAAAAATAAAATAGCCTCATATTTTGTGTACTACATATATGTATTTACTATTTTAAAATGTATAGCACATAAGGTGCTTTTTTATACATACATTGCACCTTACTAAAGGAGGGGCCATCTAGGGTTTCTCTTTAAATCATAGGTTATTTTGGCACTGACAGCTGTTCCCTCGAAATCTTGAGAGAAAGTCAGTATCATAACTCCGCGAAACGAAATGAGTCGCTTTATGCCTGAAAAACGTTGTTAAATATTGAAAACTTATTTCCAAAGTGAATGCTGTGTAGCCCAAACAGTGCGTTTTTTTAAAAGAAGTTTGGGCCGAAATGAAGCATCCACCGCGCCTGCTGTACGCAAGGTTGTGCACAGACGAGTATGTGGTTGTTGTAGCCGAGAGTGTGAGTTTAAATTTGTTTTCTTCGAAAATGAGGCTTTGAACAACGTTGGATGTGGATTTGGACCTCTGGTTCATGCAGGATAGCGCGCAATGCCACTTTTTATGACCAATATCATCCAAGCAGTCCGTGATTTACAGCCCGAAACTATCAACAAGGTCTTGGAAAATTGGAGTTACCGAATGCGCTACTGCGAAGCCAGCCGAGGCAGCCACTTTATTAAATTAATGGGAATGTTTGCTAGGTCTATTAGTAGGATTGCGCATTGTATTCAAAATTTCCTTTTTTATGTAATTTAGAGGTATAAAAAATACATTTGCTGTCACATATGAAGAAACAAAATTCCAAAGCCTAGAATACTTCATGTTTGGTTGAAGAGATTACTTTGAAAACATTATTGTTTTGTTTTAGCTCAAGGAGCCTATTCTGCCTCCTCTGATATGTGGAAATATTTCAGTTTTCAGCAAGGGTTGCCGATGTGACGATTTGCTCGCCAAGGATGTTTTTCCTGAGACGAAGGAGGGCCGGGCATTCGATGAGTATTTGAAGGGACAAGCACTATTACTTGAATTAAGAATTTTCTTTTGTTTTATTTGTATTTCTATAAGAATCATTATAAACTTAACACCCCGTTCATCATGTCATAAAACAAAGTTAAACCTTTCTCTCTGTTCACCTATAAAAATATATTTAGCAAGAAAACATGCAGGTTCAGGAATAGGTATGGGTATCAACTTTCATTCAAAAAAAGTACATACTTATATTTGTGTCTATGCGGATACAATAAAACAAAACTAATTACGGTTAGCAAAGGATGAATGGTTATGGATTTTTAATATTTATATGTATTTATATGTAGATATATATACGGTATCGTAAAACGTATAAACGTTTGTCGCTCAACATTTTCAGGTAGCTTTCATTTTGAACGTTATATTATACATATATACATATCTACACATGAATGTGGGGAATTCGATCTCTATATATTACTTATATTGATAAACATATTTGATTTAAAAGACAGAAATATGTTCTTTCATTTTTTGCCCCTTTCCAGTTCCCATTAAGATTTTTAAGGTTCCATTGAATTTTGCAAATGCAACAATATTACCTAGACACAAAAGAAAAAAAGTTTCATCATACATATCTTCTTCGTACTAGATTGTGTGAGTTTTGAATTTTGGGAAAAATGGAAGGGATCTACCATCCATAATTTTATTTTTATTATTTATGCAACTGTTTTCTTGAACTATTGATTATTGGTCTACCTATACCTATATAAATGGAGTCGATTTAAAGTTTGCATTCATTTTGCTCAAGGCCGTATCTAGAAAAATATTTCGGGGGGGGGGATATGATCTTCAAAAAATAGCTTTTTACTTTATAGGTTGGAAGCAATTGAGGAAAATAAAATAATCCTAAATTTCAAATTTATTATAACAATAGTAGTAACAGTTTAAAAAAAATAGCTATATTCAACATAACAAATTATAAAAAAATATAAAAATATAATTGAAAAAAGTCAATGCTATGCTTGATTTGATTTGAACCTTTTTGCATTTAGGTAAGTGGCCGAATTGGATAATTTTTGTTTGGATTTGCTCTGTTCTCGTTTTAAAAATGTGCACTTGTTAAGAATTTCGGGGGGGGGGGGGTTCAAACCCCTGTGATCCCCCCCCTAGATACGGCCTTGATTTTGCTTACTCAGTTATGAAAAAAAAAATTATCGTAATCGCCAGTAGTAAGCCGGATGGGGCAGAGCCCATAGGATAATCATAAAAATAATTTCACATAATGTCGGTCCCCCTCTTAGTTATTTAACAAAACATATTTTTTAACATTTTAAGTTAAGAAAAAAGTATAATAAACTGTCAATAGCATACAAATAATCACAACATGCAGATACCTTAGATGGATTAATATTTGTATAACTTTTCCAAAATCACATCCACTATTTTTGTTTTTGTTTTTGGAATACCAGTCGCGTTCTGCGGTTATAAAAACTGTTGAGAACAGTATAGGTATATTTCTTACGTGCGAAGCAGCACCAGTATTGTTGCAAGTTTTTGGATACAAATATAATAAATATTAGCCAAGGGAATAATATTTTTCGCTTGGAAGAAAAACCGAAGGATTAACTATACGAAAGGAAATGGAACTACAATTCAAGTCTGGATTTAAATCTGGATAAATACCGACTGAAGGAATAAAGATTGGAGTGACTGATAGTTCTGACAAGCTGATCAAACGTGGATTAGACTTTCCCTTGCGTTGATTTGAATTCTGCTACTTCTGCATATCACCTAATTTGTCCATTAATGTTGTGGAGCATACCTACATATTTGTATCCCACTGGACAAATGCCAACAAAACAATTCAGATAGGTAGGTATCTATTTTATGTGATAGGTAGGCAAGTAAACCTATAGGTAATTGAATTTGACACGTACCTATCTGATCAGTTTCAATCGACTAGGTAGGTATACCTACAGTCTTTTTGCTCTCCATTCGCTACAATTTTTTAATCCACAACGCTGGATGGGACACTAATAATCACATTTGTATATTTTTTGTATATTTTTTAATCACTAAGCCAACAACTTTCACTAATTTTCCAACGATAAAAACACATTTCCGATATATCTTTTTTGGCCTTTACATATTGTCCCGACCACGTTTATGTATAATTTGTTTATACTTTAGGTACCTATAACCAAAAACAGATATTAATCCACTATTGCTGGGAACCAGGTATACTCTTTGCAATGCGATTCGAAACTACCGCCACGCCACCAACCACATGTTAAATAAGAGTGTTCAAAAACGTGCACACATAAGACGCTCTAAAAACTTGAGTCACTGTAGTGTAGAGAATTGATTTTTTTTACTTAGGTATCATCAAGGCCACACAAGAGTGTCCGAATGCGCGCGAATATTTTATATTCGCATTCCCTACACCTATGCGGAACACTTTATACGGAAATCTAGATAGGTATACCTCCTAGTCGTTCAAAATAAAAGTTCACCGAATGCAGGTTTTAGAATTCAATAAAACATTCCCGCAATGATTATCAGAACGGTGCACCGAAACTTTCGGATACCATTTGTAGCCAACCAAAAATAGGTATACGTACTACACTCGTAGGTACACCAAAAAAAAAAGAAAATTTGAAATCCCATAAAAAACAGCAATAAGCGTCAAATTCGAGTTCAGATGGCGACTAGACTGGTTTTGTGGTATGTCAACTGCATGCGCGCCTCATGTCCTTCATTGAATAGAATAATTCGTCAGTGAAGGGTGGCAGATGGGACGTAGTAACATCAATAGATACATGCCTCCCGATTTTATTCTTCTATGTGTTGTTTGTTGGTTTTTTAGCTTCCATTCTGATTTCTCATAATCGTTCTCTAAACAAATAGAAATCAGCGAGTGAGACAGCGGTATATCGCGTACCTACATCTTATTGAACAAGTCCACAGCCACACCACAGTTCATCCCAAAAACGATAATCGTTTTGACGGTTTTTCTTAGGAGCACAGCTGCACTTTATCACTGCTTGCGGATGTAGATACAGATAAATTACGTCATAAAGTACAACGAGAGCGAAGGAGACGTGTAATCTTATTCGGACTCACTCTGGGCGTGTCAAATTGCCTAAGGGAGGAGCAACGCCGATGTCAGCTTGTCAACCAAGCAGAATCAGATTAAATTTGCCCAAGCAACGCCTTTCTACCGAAGAGAGGGGACGTCGAGCAACTGGTTTGCTGAGATACGCAGGCGCTTCCAACACACAGCCAAGCTGGGAAGGAGTAATCGATTTACCTCGTGTATATCTCGCGTGACTGGTAAGGAAGGGCGGGATACCGAAAATACAGATGTATATGAATTGGGGTGGGTATACCGTATAACAGCGGCTTGCAACGCGACCAAAGAACACTTGAGAGCTCAATGTTTGTTAGTAAGCCAAATAGTAAGTAGGTATTCCCCTCTGCAAACAGTCGCATTCGAGAGCAGCTAGAGATCACCAGCGCATCATCACCGCCGTCGTTGTCTTTGCTATTATTGTCATCACCTCGACTTTATGTCGATATTTCGGTTTTTTTTTTATTTGCAACCAAAAATAAACGGTTCTTAAAAGTTTTGTTTTCGGAAATTACTTTCTATACCTATCCACTAACTATACGAGTGTGTACCTATAGTTGTTGTCGGGCGGAGAACGAGACCATTGTAATAACATGCCTATCGTGCTGTTGTTCTATTACAAATCGATTGTGGTTAAAATAAATAGATTAATCTTGTGCAATTGTCAATAAAGATGAACGAACACTCGCTTAGATGAAAGTGAGTCGAGTTTGCATCAAGTGAACCTGTTGCGATAAAAAGAACACCACGCGAGTTTGTGTAAATAAACAAAACATATTAACGAAATATTATTAAACGATTGTCTAATTGATTACATATACATAATTTATATTCGGAATATACCTGCCTATACCTACCTACTGGAATTAATTGTATTTGCTCTCTAACATCATTTGTACCACCGGAGCGCAAAACATAAAATTATGTTTACCAAAATCATTGACAGGCCAATTTTGATAATTTCCGGTGCGGATTTGCTTTTATTTACCAATAATTAAGTAATTATTTTAAACAATACATACTTGGAATGTGTGAAAGTGTTTTTGGTGTGAACTGTGTCAACTTATATATACATACATACCTACCAACTTACCTTTGTTTAATAACGGGCATTGCATTGCCCTAGATATTAAGAAATAATTAGCAAAAAAACAGCAAACAATTAAAAGGATTTTTTTTTTGTTAAAATAAGTGGTATCAGACAACTGCAAACATTAAGCTCCAAACAGACCGAGGATATCCTCCTCAAGCCCTAACAATTGACATCATGCAGAAGCTGTACGCGGACGCCCCGACCAGCGCCACAGTAAGCATGACTGGTGGGGGAAACAGTGGCGGCGGTTCTGGTGGAGGCGGTGGAACTAGCAGCGGTGGGGGCGCAGTCACAAATGCATCCTCAAACGGCGGTACTCTGAGTCCTTTGACACCATCGGCTTACAGCATGAACCCCATGGGCGGCATGGCTGTCGGCGGCATGACGTCGGTATCACCACAAAGTGCAGCAACCTTCGGCTCCAGCGTGCTCGGATCCGCAGCAGCAGCGGCGAGTATGAGTAGTATGGGTGCGGCAGCAGCGGCAATGAATTCAATGGCGAATAATTGCATGACGCCTAGTTCCATGAGTTATGCCTCGATGGGTTCGCCTCTTGGCAATATGGGCTCCTGTATGGGTGGAGGTGGAATGTCAACCATGGCTGCGATGGGTGGCTATACCTCTATGGCGAACGCTCGCGATTTGGATGCAGGATCTCCCAATTCTAGTGTTCTGCAGAGATCCCGCGTCGAGAAACCAACCACTTACAGACGAAGTTATACTCACGCGAAACCTCCTTACTCGTATATCTCACTAATCACAATGGCGATACAAAACAATCCAACCCGCATGCTTACACTTTCGGAGATCTACCAGTTTATTATGGATCTGTTTCCGTTTTACAGACAAAACCAACAGCGTTGGCAAAATTCAATACGGCATTCTCTTAGTTTCAACGATTGTTTCGTGAAAATCCCGCGCACTCCCGATAAGCCAGGTAAAGGATCTTTCTGGACACTGCACCCTGATTCCGGTAACATGTTTGAGAATGGCTGCTATTTACGACGTCAAAAGCGATTCAAAGACGAAAAGAAAGAAGCCATACGACAGCTACATAAGAGTCCTTCACACAGCAGCCTAGAAGCTACCAGTCCCGGGAAGAAGGACAGCCATCACGATGATCATCCACATCATCACCAGCATCATAATCGGGACCACCACCACCATCACAGTAAAGACACCACTGGTGCAGGCCTTCTGGGTTCAGCCCACAGCAAGGATGCTGAGGCGCTTGCTATGCTACATGCTAATGCTGAACTGTGCCTAGGACAACAGGCATCCCAACATATTCCGCCCGGTCACCACCACCACCATCACCAGCAATTACAACAAGAAGAACTCTCTGCTATGGTTAACCGATGTCACCCGTCGCTCATTAGTGATTATCATTCCATGCACCACTTAAAGCAGGAACCAACTGGCTACACCCCCTCGAATCATCCGTTCTCGATAAACCGACTACTACCAACGGAGTCCAAGGCCGACATCAAGATGTACGACATGAGCCAATACGCTAGTTACAATGCACTTAGTCCGCTCACGAATTCACACGCTGCCTTGGGTCAAGATTCATATTACCAAAGTTTAGGTTACCACGGGCCAACGGGTACCACCAGCTTGTGACATCAGTATCCTCTAGCTTAAGTGCATAAAGAATTCCGTTAAGTTCTATTGCAAAATAAGCTAACTGTGCTAACCTTTAAAGTGTGCAAATTTCTAACTCAAAATGAATCCTGAATCTCTTGAATAGGGGGGCGGGAAAATTTCGGTTTCTGAAAAATTGTAAGTACCAAATTGCGTGCTCGTAATTTCAATTCGAGTTAAATAACAACAATGGCACCTATATACCTACATCTAGATAGCTTCTTTAAGTCAGTTTTTCGTGAATGTAAATAGATCTATTTGTTTTGAATAATTCTATGCCTTTTACAGAATCTAAAATATTTTATTTATGGATTTTAAAGTATCTTTTTTTAAATAAGCAACAATCAAAAGTGATTTAGGTGATAAGAATATATAGCTTACGAATACATATAAGGATTTTATTTGGGAATAGCTGGTGTTAAACCTAACCCTTTACCCATGATGGTGAGTAAATTGCAACACTTTCCTAAAATTTGAAAATCAACGAATAGCTATATTTTAGCAGAAATTGGGATAGAAAATAAAAGTTTTATCAGATATGATTCATTGAATTTTGGATAATACCATCCTATGCTAAGCATTCCGTGCCATTTACTTTTTGTTAAATTTTTATTTTTTTATAATTAGTCACTCCTCTTTGGTGCATTAAGTAATCCTATGTAAATACAAAGTAATGAAGAAGATAAATAATAGTAATAAAATAGTGCAATTTTAGTTTTTGAATTTGCGCGCACGATTAAAGAAAATCGAATTTTAAAAGTCGAATTATTAACCGATCTAACTATATTGAATCTGCACATTCATTTACATACCTATATTATAAACATTTAACTATTTTTTTTTTCAAATTTTTTCTTTTTTTGTTTTTGTTATTTTTGTCAATGTAAAGTTTGTAACATATATTAATATAATTAAAACACTATCAAAGCTAAAAAATGGTTATGAATATTAATCAAATGTTCTTCAAAGGTTATGAATTGGAAATTTTGTAAGGTACGGTTTATAAAAGTAATTTTACTAAACGAATCATATTACATAAAAATAATATGACTTATTCCATAAACACACATAAATAAAAAAAAGAAAAAAACTTGTTAAAATGTAATTAAATGCAATTTATGTAATCATACAGCAAAAGCAACACAAAAAAAGCATTAACCATTAATAGTTATGTATAAAAATATAGCTATTGTAATTATTAGTTATAGACTAAGTATATATAAGCTTAAGTAAACTTCTATAAAATAAAGTAATAAAGTTTTTGTCACGAACCCATATTACTATGAGTAATAAAAAGAGAAAAGATGTACATATATACACAGTAAATAAACTAAAAAAATATTTTAAATGTTTTAAATTTAAAAAAAAAAATGTTTATTTCAATACTAAAACAGGTTTTTAGTCGGGATTTCATGAAATCAACTAATTACAAGTAAGTGCGGACTTTGTAAAGGTATACTGAGGTGTAAGTGTTCTGGACCCTTAATGGGGCGCCTCTAAGATCAGGCTTATGGTATTATATCTTAATAGTTAATAAATATACGAAAGTTATATATCTGCTATACCTATACTCTTTTTTTGTTAGCAAATTCATACCAAGTCTACATATAAAACGAAAAAAAGCTTTTTAACTATGAATAGTACTTCATAAAAACTATTTTATAAATTATTTCCGTCAGATAACTTCCACAAGCCCACACCACTAAATACATAATTCCAAAGTAATTCCACTGAAGGTGAGTTTCATAATATCTTATTTAAAAAAAAGGGTGCCCGGCAAATTAATAAACTAAAATATATTTTTTGATCCAAAATATCTTTTGACAAATACGATCAAAATTAAAAAAAAACTCCCCGTACAAAATGTATGGAAAATCAATTTTTACGAACTTTCCAATTTCCCTTTAAAATTTCAAAATTTTGTCGCCGTATGAACCTTCCTTAAGCGTAGAAAAAGGCAACAAAAAAAAGATCGCTCAAATCGGACGATCTGTTCTCGAGTTATGGGCGGTCTTACTGTACGGATGTTTTATATTCCATATTGCCCGAATTCGGTAATGTAATGAAAATAATAATTCCGAACATGCGCAATGCACTTTGTACTTTATATAATTCAATGAATTATAATTCTTTATTCAAAAGTTATTTTAAATACAATAGAAATAATAACAATGTCTATTTGTTTCAATCAAACCGCAATGATTTGGCCAACTTTCCGCTTTTCCACTAAATTGACCATGTGAGAATCATGGATATTCAAAATTAATGCCACAAATGCACAAATATCTAGCAATTATCCTTGCGACAAATTATTTGTCACAGTGAAAGCGAGACGCACAGGAAATTCAAGAGGCTTAAATACGAATGGCAAATCGTTCTGAATAAGCGGAATCCGCGGATTGAGGATGTTTGTTTTTGAATTTTCCACTCAAATCGGTCGCTTGCATGAAATTTGATCCTTCACTATCAAATCAAACACGTTCCGTCACAAAGTTTCGGAACATTGAGGTTGCACAACAAAACTATAACTGAACCGACTTTCAATTTTAAATTGTTTAATAGTATAGGTAAGCTTGGAACATCCAAATAATTTGAAAATTCAACTAATCCCAATAAAATTTTGTTTTTACGACAAAAAGTAGACTATGTCCTTCCTTGGACCCATGCGAATTTAAACCAAAAATCATAAAAATCGAACGATGAGTGCACATATGTACGTCAGTATATTTTATATGTAGCTGTACCCGGCTTTCCTCGTACCTTTCGTATTAAGTCCTGCTCACATTTCGCAAAGTAATTCATTTTGACAATATCCAATAATAAATTTAATTTTAAAACCTTAGAAATAGCGTTTGATTATATGCTTGAATGTACCACCTATAGGGTCCAAAACAATCCTATCTTTTAAACTGGAAGCAACCATACCCATCCACAAAATTGCAATCAACTCGGTAGAGCTGTTTAAGATCTCGACAACAGCACCACCTATAGGGTTCAAAACAATCCTATCTTTTAAACTGGAAGCAACCATACCCATCCACAAAATTGCAATCAACTCGGTAGAGCTGTTTAAGATCTCGACAACAGCACCACCTATCAGGTCCAAAAGTATCATAGACTTCAAGCAGGAACGAATAGTATATATCCACAAAATTTCATTGAAATCAGTTGAGTGGTTTCAGAGACCGACAACAGAGCCGCCTATCGGGTCCAAAAGTATCCTATCTTTTAAGACTGCCTAAACCTGGAATACAACAATACGAACAAAACAAAAGAAGAATTATGAAAATTGACTCAGTGGTTATCGTGTTATATCGTCATGGAGCTTCACCTCGAAGGAATTATAGGTATATATATAGGGATTATTATTGAAGATAATTGAATTGAACTGAAAATCGAAATATACGCCTACAGCGCCACATGTTGAAAATTTGTTTGACTTTTCTTCTTTCCTTTTTTCCCTGATTCAAGGCGAACAAAACAAAACAAAAATAATTTAAATCGGTCGAGTCGTTCTGGAGCCTCTACCCAACTAACGCACGGCAATTTTTTTTTTATAGAGCGATGTCATCTCCCATTGATGACTTCTTATTCGGCAGCTGCTTAAGAGATTGTTGCTAGCGGCTTGTATTCAACCAATTCTAGAATCCTCGAATCTAGTGATTGTAAGATTAAGACTGCTTATACGATAATACTTTTTATCCCAGTGATACATACTAGGTAAAAATTAAAATCTTTTACCACATTATGACTCAAGCATACTTCCGTCTTCTTGCTTACAACGACATGTTATAATTTAAATGTAAATGTACACATTGATATGTTATGATACACAATGACATATTACATGATACCTTCGATACTAAATAGTACGATTAATGTTCGAAAACTATGGTAGATACGAAAAATGACATTTAATCGAACCCTGAGGAAAAAAAATCACTGAATTTAAATATCAATAGCTCGTAGCTCCATCAGTTTCAAAACCTCCTAAGTCTATCGATCTTCAAATTTCCATTTAAACGCTCGTATAATGTCCCTCGTACTCGTACTGTAACAGTTTCCTTTTTTATATTTTTAAGTTGGTTTTTTGCGCCTCCTCAACAATTTTCAATTTTCGACTTACGAGTTTTTGAAAGAAAGCCGACGAAATGTTCTTTTGTAAACATGTTATGATATCCAAAAAGATTTGTACAAGTTTCAACGATAAATTCTCAGCTTACAATTCAAAAGCTTATTCTGTCTTAGTTACTATGCCGATATGGATCCAATCTATGTGCCAGATTTAGATATACAGAACCTGCTGTAATTTTAGATTTCAAAGAGATAGATTTAATAGATTTAATAGAAAGAAATAAGAAGAATGGCAAAAAAAAAAATTATTATATAGTAAACCACAACAACGTTTGATAGACTGATTGGGGTCTTTTTTTATTATTTTGGGCCTTTTTTCATTGATTATTGGGGTAAAAATACATTTTTGTTTTTGAAATAATACTTCAATGTAATATTATTGTGTTTTTTTTAATAATGAAGGCAATAAATAATTTGAATAATTACCCCAAAATAATGAAAAATGGCCCCAAATTCAATTAAGGAGCCCCAAATTACAACAAATATTCAATAAAAGAAACAAATTTTGTGTAAAGTTTTTTATTATTTTAAAGTCTTTCACTCTTTTTTGGTATTTGTGTTCGTCATTTCGAGTCAGTGTGAGGCAAAACCGAGGCAGCTATTAATCTGCCACTATATTGCATATATTACCTATTAGATGAGAATCCAGGTAATGACCTATTTTTAAGTATACCTACCTTATAATATAAGCGCGCCTAATTTTAATTTTTTGAAGAACTTAACATTTATCTTATAGGCAAGTAAGTAAGTAATAGTAAATGTGCCGAAGTTAAGACTCCCAGTGTCAGTGAAACAAAAAAAAAAAAACATTTTCGACCGAACATTCTAATTTTGCCTTTTAACGGGCAAATCATTCTTGATACTAGGTAGCCATTCAGTAAAACAATGCGCCTAGATCAGTTGTAGTTGTATTTTAACTGAGAACCCGACACTCATTATAGGGGAAACTCTCAATTTTCCCGAAAATTCAAATTTATGACCAGCAGACAAGTTTATCTGAATAGGTAAATGGTTTTGAATTGTTTAATAACGGTCATTCGATTACATAATGCATAAGTATCTGCAGCAAGTTTAACTAACCTCGTATAACACTTATATTGTTAGTCAAAATTCAATTTTATTATGACAGTCTCAAATCTGCAGCCAAAGAAAAGACGCCAATCTAAAATCGTTATCAACCGATTGCGGTCAAAAAGCTAAGTATTTTTATGTCTCTGTATAGGTACCTATAGGAACACATGAAAAATGTTATATCAGTTGAATATGGTAAAAAGAAAAGGAAATGAGTATTGAGTGTCTTATCTTATATAAAATCTCAAGAGGGTTGATAACTTCCATTAAAACCAACCCAAGCTTGAATTTTGTATGCCCATTTATGCGGCGTATACTTACTTCATAAACATATTTATAAAACTGTTATTTATTAAAGCGAAGACTGGGAAAGTGCTCATGGGGTATAGGTGCTTTTATATATTTAGCATTGCCTTTAATTCCAAGTGCGCAAAAGTGCACACCTTGAATCATGTACAAACATACTCGTACATATTTACTGATAAGGCTATCGTATTTATGAAGAGTGCTATTCCCGATGCACTTCGTGGAAGATGAGTGTAAAACTGTTTGTCAACTAATTTAAGTTCTTATCGCTGTTCGCCGCGCAAACAAAAGCCGATTCTTATCTGTATTCCGCAGGTAAACTTTGCCGGGTGTATGGAAAAGAGGAAGGAAGGGCATAACACATTGGCATGATGGAGCTGCAGCAATCATGAAAACTGATAAGCTCCCAAACTACATATCCAAAAGGCTCGCATTTTGATTTACATCAGTACCACCACTATGCATTATATTTGTTCGTTGCACACGACCAACGAATGCATGGAACGTCATTATGGCGAGACCGTGCACAAGCACCATGATTTCCGCCAACAGCAGATTTATGGTATACATATGAACGCAGCCCAAAGTAAGTGACTGGCTGCTCGCTCATCGATTAGTTTGTACCTACGTTGCCTTTTGCTTTTAGCTATAACCTCACCACGAAACCAGCATTTGCCTGTACATACATACATCTGTACATAGACGAGCGTGGACTTTCTGATGCGCTGATCGCCAATGTATGTCAATGCATCAGTTCGTGATCCGAATAGGTATGAATTTTCCAGTCATTTTGTGTTCAAATTCTCTTATTCTGATTGGTAATGCCAAGTCAAACCAACTTCGCAAAATTCAATGACCTATAAAGAGCAAATTGTCGTAATTTTCGGATAATGAAAAAAGTTTTTTTTCGAAACATTGTATGCATTTTCGAAATATGTAGCTATGCCACATATGTTGTTGGATATATATATATATATATTACCTAGTCTATACCTACTTATGTCCAAGTGGATTGTACACGTATATACATCACGGCACGTGAATATGCGGCACGTACCTATCTACTTTCCACCAAAATCCATCTATCTATATGCCTACAACGAACATCTCTCTGATGAGTATTTTTCAGCATTTGTGCATCCAATATCAAACTTGAACATTTAATTTGATAAAACATTAGCGTCTTATTTCAGGAGAAAATCGATACTGTTTAGGTTATGCTAACAACAAGTTGGCTTTGTACCTAACCAAAAATCATAATGAGGTAAGACACATTACATTTATATGTAATAGACTTTTGAAAAAACACGAGATTATAGTTTAGGGTGCATTGATAAATGCCTATGAGGGTAAAGTTATCGAGTAAAAACTGGAATACCCGAGCGACAGCTCTGTTCTATTCAATGTTGGGATAGTACAACACCTGAATTGATATTTATCTCTATATTTCCTATGCAATGCACTTTGCATAATACTGGGATTCCGATTTATTTGTAATTTAAGTGAAAGATAATAATGTTAGTGTTAGAAGCCTAAAAGGGAAAGCATCATAAAAAAAGGACGATTTTTTTCACATGGAGGGAACATTTTTGCAAGATTTTTTGAAGTTGCAAAACGAATATTATGATGTGTCTCATTGAACATATAAAAACAACACTAGACAAAAAGAATATTTCTCTTTGACAGTTAAATCTTGACAACCCCGAGGAAGATACTCAAACTTTGTGTACAGCATCCAATCTTTTTCTCTCTGATAAATCTCTTGCACGGTAGTTCATTACATATTGCCATAAGTGGACACTAAAAAAAAGTAAATTAAGAGTATTAAGTGTAGGCGCAGTGGCTAAGTGGCTTAGTGGTTAGTGTGTTGGACTACTAAGGGAGGGATCGAGGTTCGAATCCCGAAAAAAAACAAAATTCGAACTTAGGGTTTTTCCACTGCGCCACCTCTCGCGAACGTCTGACAAACATCCGAGAGTCGGCATAAAATTATAGATCCACTCCATTCGTTCTAAAAATGAAAAACTCACACAAAACGGATGGTTGTGAGAAGCTAGGCCTAGGGTCCCTCCGGACCTGTTGCGCCAACTATTTTTTTTTTTTAAGAGTAGTAGGTGCGATGGACAATTGCTGAGGCTGGCGTATGTCAGAAATTGCGACCGATTATGTAAACTGTAAAACAGTCAACACATTCTGCTTCCAAGTGTTTATAAGCTGAGAAGGGCACAAATCATCCGATTGTCGTTTTAGATGTAAAAAATAAAATTCTCCAAGCAATAGCACTTCATCCACGAAGACATCTAGCGCACAACTTACTCATGCGAATATTGTTTGCTTCAAGTATGGCACGAGAAGCTACTTTTCATCAAAATATGTACTGAAGAAGAACTTGTGCACGGGCGAACCCGTACATTATGAAACACAACCAAAATGTGACTCGATATTTGTATTATATCTACCTGGATATGGGCAGCTGCTAAACCGCGGTGAGTGGTTTGTTTTCAGTTTATGATTCTGATAATTTCTTATTAAAAAGATGTATTGCTTAACATTTTTCGGGAATATAATACGCTGCTTAAAATTATGACATTTTGTTGATTCTGCACAACTGTAAAACCGGAATACGATTCTGCCGCAGTTATTTACATCTGAACTTAACTGTACCATTATTTTGCATCAGAAAAATGTAGGTATCACATGAAATGAGTGGGATGTTAAATACTAAACAATTGACAACAATATCAATATTATCATCGAGTTTGAACGGCTTAATTAAAAAGCTTTTCTCACATGTTGGGTGGCGTAGTGTAAAAAAACTTAAGTTGTGTAGTTAATCGAATCTTAGACTCCCCTTATTGTATAGTTTATCAAACTAACCTCTGAGACGCACTGCACCCAATATTTTATTTAGGACTCCAATTCTAACGTCGAAAAGAAAAACATATTACGCATTTTCAGCAGCTGTCAAATGGTCGTTGTGAGTGAATTTTAGGGCAAGAAGGGAACCCACTATCGCTGTAATAGCTTAAGAACAAAAAGGCCGCAGGTTTTGATGTTTTACCAGCGCAGCTCTTCATATACGGTGCCTATTACATGGTGGGGCGCATATGCACGTACTGTGTAAACGTCTCAAACCGATCAGCAATGTCATTGCCACAAACTCTATATGCGGTTATGGCGGAATTTTGGCAGCCAGAAAAACTGAATCAGCGTTGAATTAACGTATGAAACAACTTCTGCTGTATAATCCCAACTATAAGAGAATCCCCAGATGGGCAGCAACTACTTACTGTCTTTATACAAAAACACCATTAAGGTGGTTTTATTCAAAAAAAATACAACCCACATTTTGAGATTTTCATTGATACCATCAGATACTGATGCGTATTTTAAATGCCGATGCTATTACACTGAGATTCAATAAACAGTTTTTAAAGAGTTACAATTCCAATGTTAGCATATTGGTGATATGTCAACTCGTACATGGAGGAGTTATATTTCGCATAAAGCATTAAATTAGTTAGAAATCGAAAAAGTAAAATATATATTAGAGAAAATACCAATGAAATGCTAGAGAATAAATGGTTACTTACAAGGCTTTGTGCCACTAAATGAGTTAGAGCAATACCTACTTACAGATATGCTACCACATTTTAGGCGATTGATGTTATATATGCCAGCTATGGCATGGTTTTTGCTCTGAACTTTTATCACTCGGCACGAATATACAAACTAACATTTATAGCGACAAGTTTTAGTGAAGATGACGTTGATATATATTTGTACAACGACATAGGACATTAAAGTCTCCTCAATAAAATGTCATTATCTAGGTTTAGGTATATATATATAAATATATATATATATATATATATATATATATATATAGTAATTTGGAATGGGAAGGGTTGTGGTGGTGGGTGGTGCGGGCTTCAGTTTAAAAGCGCTTCAAACAACCCTGCAGAAAGGCGAAAACAACCACTCACTTTATGTTGCCCACACAACTATGTGTGTGAGACGTTTTCAGCTCTCGGATGTGTATATACATAGACAACATGTGTAAATAAACCCCGTCCCCGACCCAGGGTATACCAGTTGGGATGAGGATACCTGTTTATTTACAGTGGGGCAAAACGGCAGAGAGAGCGAGAGCAAGAAAACTCACGAGTCACGTCACGACTCACGAGTCACGACACAAAAACTCACAAGGAAAGCTCCTCGGTCTCCCTGAACTGTAGTCGTAGTCTCGTAGTATTAGCACTCAAAGAGATGACTACCAGTATACATACCTATATGGGTATACGGCCCGTCCCGTAGCCGTAGTCCTTACAAGAAGACATCGATTCGTTCAGCTTAAAGAGACATTTTGTACGAGCAAAAAGAGCGGCACTTGTCGAGCCACATCGCTCGGGGGTGGGCAGACGAAATAGACCGTAGATACTCGAGAAGACTATTGTAAATAGGTTTTCAGATGGGGTGAACTGATTCACCACCCCGTGTTAATATGGCCGACAAAGCAATACACGAATACTGGGGAGACATGCGCCCTGAAGTTAGTCAATATTATGGCTTTTATATGTATGCTCGTAGGCTTGTAATTGAAAAATTGAAATGTTTGTGCAATTGATCTACATGAGTAGGTGGCAAGTGACGATAGGAGACAGTGCTTTCGTTTCCTTTTCTCTCTTTTATCTTTTGTTTTCGAATGTCTGGTCTCTGGTGGGATATTTGCGATAAAAGTGAAAAAGGAGAAAAAACAACACCAATGAGATATTAACACGAACAAATATGCATAACAAGTGTTTCGCTTAAAGAGAGCATTGAAAAAATCAAACAGCATTCGGTGTCCTTTTGTTACTAATATATTTTATAGGTAGATATGCTTATACAAAAGTGTGAACTTACGGTGTACTGGAAATCAAACGAGAATGTGCCGCCGACTACAACAACATCACCACAAGTGTTTCATCAATCGAGTTCACTTGCTGAGTGGCAGAGGTCTTCAGCTCAGAAAAAATAATGTTTGCATTGCCATCATCAGGTGACATAGAAACATACAGCACTTTGCATGTGAAAATTAGTTCCTCGAACCTAGGCTGAATGTAGGTATACCTACTTAAAGGATATCGTACATACTAACATAAGTACTTTTTACTTTGAGCAATATACGTAGTTATGTTTTAATTATGAGATTGAAATTCATTATTAAAACTTATAGATTGAATTTTGTGCTAATTGTAACGAAGGCGTTAAAGCATTGTAACAAAGTGGTTATATTTTTGTACGTCGTAGTCGTAGTACTATACAATGGATCGCAAAGATATATTTTATGATCCCCTTAGAAGGGTGACCGTCTTTACTTAGAGAGAGCAGGGGGAACCCTGCGTACGTAGGTCCTCGTTGACCCATTGTGATGCCATTGTTGGGGTCGACCGTTGGTATTCCACCGGTGTTCTTCCCCTTTCCTTTGTGGTTAATAGACTCTGTCTAGTCTAGCCATCCCGATTTCCTCAAAAACATATAAAGATCAGACATCAGAAAGTTCTTGTAAGTCATGGAAGTAATAGCTTCCAAGTGTTTTGTTCCTGAACTGACAGTGTGTTTTCGTGGACCTCACGGAAAGAATTGAAAATCACTAATCGTAAAATTTTGAGTTGCAGTTCACAAATTATACATTTTTCGTATATCACAACGATTTTCTCTTGAATTGATACAAGAATTCGTAATTTGACATTTAAAACGGGGAAGTATATAAAATTCTGTTTGTTAAATTTTAAGACTAGAAGTATTTATTCGAGCTTCTTTTATTTGTAGTGATTTGCGACATTGTTCGTTATTATTATATATATAATTATTTCGGGTGAAACTCGATGATGTTATAACTCGATAACCCCTGAGACGATTTTCATGATTCTTTTTTGGTTCTGTTCATATTGCTGTATATGAGGTTTAATAAGAGAGCAAGTTCCGTAAAACCACCCTGCGGTCCTGATTTGACATCTAATAATTCTTCCTATTAAATATTTAGGTATTTTGACTTTTCTATCTCAAAAATTAATTAGAAAACTACGTACTATGTGCGGATTTAGATAATTGATAAAATCGAGATAAAATTAATGTATTTTACGTTGGTCAACAGTGATGGTTTGTTTTTGATTTTGTGCATCGCTCCAACAGTTTCATTTCTTTTATACAGTTGATAAGGTAAAAATTAAATGTAAAAAGTTTAAACGCGGACAAAATAGTTATTGAACAGCAAATTTCAGTGTTGGCCGACGGACTAAGCAAACAATTCAACAATAAATATCAACGAAACCAAACTGAGGAAAAAGGAGAAGAATGGGGCATCGCATGGCATAAGACCAGATCAACAGGCAAGAAAATTGAGAGTGCGATTAATGAGGACTAAGTCAAATCGTACTGCGGCTGGCGCTGGGATGGGAAAAAACAAGTTCAAATCGGAGAGTGGCAAGACGCGTGCGTTGCCGACATTCGAACATTGGATGCACCTCCGGAGCCATTGAAATCATTTAAATCGGATGACTTTCTAAAGAACATTCGACAGTACAACAATAACTGTTTCCGTATGACTTCGTTCGGAACAATAACTATTCATAAAACTGGGTTTCATGCCGACTTGAAAATCAATATTTTCTCTTATACATCAGGCAAACACACATGTTCTAATAATGGTACGATATTCTACACTGCACAGTTCGGATTAACATATTCAAGGCCAAATTTACCATCCGATGGGTTCATTCTTGCCAATAAAAAAAATGTTCTTCTGGGAAGATCGATCCAAGTTGTTGTAGATGGTGTATCATCCAATTCGTTTGCTATAAATGCAGAAGTGCCCCAAGGATCTATTCTTTCTCCAACTCTATTTCTTCTCCACATCAACGATTTGCTTGGATCGACAAATAATAATATCTACAGCTTTGCAGATGACAGCACTCTTATATCCTCCATCTCGAACAGTGGGCCTGTGAATACGGCTACATCACACAATCAGAGATGTGAACAAATAAACTCTCTAAATGATGATCTGGACAAAATCTTGAAGTGGGGAAAGGACAACTTGGTTGTATTTAATGCAAACAAGACACAGCTCACAACATTTTCCAGAAAAAATGCATCAACAGTTCCTCAGATCCAAATGGATGACCATCCAATCCATCACATGGACTCAATGCACCTTCTAGGAGTCACAGTCAATTCAGGAATCACATGGCAGGACCACATATCCTATATCGCAAAATCGGCGTCCGCAAAGTTGAGCTACCTATTTAGAGCAAAGAGGTACTTTAGTCCCAAGCAACTTCTCCTTCTCTACAAAGCACAGGTTAGACCAGGCTTGGAATATTGTTCCCATATATGGAGCTCGGCCCCAAAACATTCACTTAACCTGCTTGATAGCATACAGAGACGAGCAGTTCGACTCATTGGAGACCCTACACTCACATCGAATCTACAACCGTTGGTGCTTGTTCTATAGGTACTTCCATGGTAGATGTTCTGAGGAACTCAAAGACATCCCTCGAAATGCAACTTTTGGGCGCCCAACAAGACAGACTGCTAATGCTCATGACCATACAGTACACTTGACAACCGCGAGGACATCAACTTTTCAAAACTCCTTCTGTTACAGGACAAGCAAACTTTGGAACTCGCTTCCTGGGGATATATTTCCAGAAGACTGCAATTTGCAGCAATTTAAGTGCAGAGCAAACATACATCTGCAGGCATCTCGGGGCGCTGTTGAAGCGTTATAGGTTCGCCTTTCCCGGGAGAAGTAAATAAAAAAATAATAAAAAAAAATGAAGCCGTACACCAATATCTTCATTTCGTCGGAGGATGATCAAGTCGATAGTCGGTACAGAGGGCAAACAGGATTGACAAAAAACCTCATTCGACAATTGCAACAATTATATAATGCAATCAACGCTTTGCTTACAATGTTTAAAAAGGCGAAAAAAAATAAAAAAATAAATAGATGGCGCAACTGGCCCGGAGGCCTAGCTTCTCACAACCATTCGTTTTGTGTGAGTTTTCATTTTTGGAACGAATGGAAGGGATCTACAATTTTATGCCGACTCCAAACGGCTATTTGAGAAGCTCTTTCAAGACAGTCTTACTCTCGGATGTTTGTCAGACGTTCGCGAGAGGTGGCGCAGTGAAAAAAACCATAAGTTGGAATTTTGGGTTTTTGCGGGATTCGAACCTCGACCCCTAGCGTAGTAGTCCAACACACTAACCACTAAGCCACTGCGCCACTGTTTAAAAAGGCGATAGAGAAAATTAATTTAGACGATAGCAGATTTGTCTTCAAACCAAATAATAGAACCGCACTATGAAAAAAATAGAATGGATAGAAAACGGGTAGTGTCACTTCCAATACAAGAAAAATTATTTAACATTTTTTTATTTTTGAATTCTTTGGATGATTCGGGCTTACCTCTTCACAATTTGAAATTAAAAGTCGGTTCAATTATAATTTTGTTGAGCAACCTAAATGCACCGAAGCTTTGTCGGAAGGGTGGCCGACACGTTAATCATTGGGGATTGATTGAAATACATCGACATTGCTATACTTCAGTTATTTCTATTGTATTTAATACAACTTTTTAATAAAGAATTTGAATTGACGGAATTAAAAAAAGTAGCATGCGTTGTGCATGCTCAGAAATATTATTTTCATAACATTAACAAATTTGGGCGCAACGGAGTCAGTGGCGGCAGGGGGGGGGCAAGGGGGGGCACATGCCCCGAGTGGCACTTTGCTAGGGGGCGACAATTTGGAGCAGCTAATTTTTTTTTTAATAAATAATTTATATATAATTAATATCATTTTGGCAAGTTCTGGTTAGAGAGCTATAAGCGCCTACTGTACTATTTTATAAGCTCTTAAAGTTTACAAGTTGTTTGAGTACGAGGACAGGCCTAGTAGGAGTTTCTGTTTTAGAGTATAATCTAAAAATTAAGAGATTTGTTCTTGAATTTGCATTAGACGTTATAAACTGAATATTCCGATGGACGTGTGTGGGGGTGTAAACGAAGTGGGATTTTCTGATTGTGTAACAATCCAAGTGGTTGGAATTATTTTAAAATGCATATTCGAAATGGTTGAAAAAAGAAAAAGAAAAAGTGGGCCGTATTTGCAAAACATAAGTTTTGCCAGCTGCTTTTGCATTTTTAATGGAAGTGCGGAGTTTTAAAAAAATATATGAACACATATCGGCTTTTGGGTAGTAATTTTTCAGAAATAATTAAAAAAAATGATTTAGTCGAATTTGTTGAGAAAAACTAAGTAGGGGATCTTATTTAAAATACCTTTATTGTCTTTAATATGTATTTTGATCAAAATCGGAGGGACCCTAGGTCTAGCTTCTCACAACCATTCGTTTTGTGTGAGTTTTTTTTTTCATTTTTAGAAAGAATGGAAGGGATCTTAAACTTAATGCTGATTTCAAACGGCTCATTGAGAAGCTCTTTCAAGACTTTAAAATAAGCGTTTTCGGTGATTAGAATTTAAAATTAAGGTCACAATAATTTCGGAAACATAAGTTTTACTGTAACTACTCACTATGGTCAAAACCGTCATCGCATTTTCTAAGAAAACTAAAGAAAACGAAATTTAAAAAAAAAAAAACTTTTTTTCAAAAATCTATTGTACCTACGAAAATGGGTATGGTACGTTTCGCTTAAATTGTTTGGAAAATTGACGTTTCGCCGGGGTGGCGAAATGATCAATCTGGGAAATAGTAAAATGTCGAAACGATATTTCGTTGAAAAATTACTTGATAACAATATCAACAAATGGATGCGAAATGATCAAAAATCATTTAAAAAAAATACGAAAGATAAAAACGCCAATTTAGTAATTGCGCAATGATTGAAAAATTTAAGGAATAAAATACCGAATTTAAAATTCAGGATTGCAAAATAAAGTAAATATTTAACGACTAAAGGCAAACAAAGAAAAGTCGAATGAATTTTGCAATATAATGGTAACCCTACGATATTATAGACAAAAACTGAGCCTTCTATTCAGGTAGAAATGACCATATTACCATAGAAATTAATTTTTGTTTTCAGGATATTTCGAAATTTCAAATTCCAGAAATTTTACCAAGTTTACAAGGGTTTTTTTTTGTGTGTGAAAAAATTATGGGGGCAGATTAGATTGGGTCTGCCCCGGGCGGACCCAACCCACACTACGCCACTGAACGGAGTTCGCCGGGTCAGCTAGTTTTATAATAATTTAACACATGTAAATTGACCTAGAGAGGTCGTAAATTGCATATTAACTTGAAACTAACTATATGCACAAATAAAAGGTTATTACGTAGGGAACGCTGTCATTCTGACTATATGTCTCCCCATCTGCACTTTGATAGATCATTTACTTGCTCCTTTCCCAAAAGGGAAGATTTTTGATCGCATTGATCGATTGAAGTGCTCTATCAAGACCCATTACGGACCCCTTTCTCGCCAGTTTATCCGCCGTCTCATTGTCACATTTGAGACCAGGGACCCAGCAGAAATTCGTAGTGTGTTGCGTGCGAGGCCTTGAGGCCTTCGCGACAGCGGTGAATTAGTTTTGATTTGATTTTATTAGAAGAAACTGCTTTTATAGCCGCCTGACTGTCAATGAAGATGGTAATATCGCTACGAGATATTGTCAGTTTTGACACCTTACTGGTTGCTTCAGCGATAGCCAGGATCTCCGCTGGGAAGACACTACTGTTATCAGGTATTCGATGGAGCAATGTAGATATAATTTAATTCCTCAGAGAATATGCCGGCACCGGTTCCACAGTCCATCTTTCAACCATCTGTGTAGATGGATATTGATTTTCTTTTTGTGGATTCATTTGTGTTCCAATTCCCTACTAGGAAAGGAGCAGGTAAATGCGGTCTGTCAAAGTCCAGATGGGGAGACTATAGTCAGAAGTGACAAGGTTCTACGTAATTACCTCTAATCTGTCCATGCCCATAATTGCAACGGTTCCAAGTGTTAGTTAAACCTTTAACCTTACTTACGTATATACAGAGGACATATCTGACAACCCACTCAAAGATCTACTAGGATTCATCGCCATGTCCGGTATCATGACTGAGCTCTAAATAGTGGAAATCGCAATAGGCCCATACTCGTGGCCGCACTGATATATAGCAACTTATCCATTCCACCTCCCCCAAGCAATCTAAATTTAAATCTAAGTACATATGCAAAAAAGCAAAGACTAAATTAAGCTGGCGAAAGAAAGCTAATGTTGACATCATCCAAAATAAATGATTTGTTCATTTATAATTTCAACCAAACACAAAAATTATAATCTTTATTTAATTTTTAAATTTGAAGCGGTTTGAAAACATCTTCAACTAGGATCTTAACTTAGCATATCTGAAGAAGTCGAGAAGGGTGCATTTTGAAATTTGGAAAGGTCCGGTGGTGTACTTACCGATTTGTATGTAGGTATATACATATATGTAAAAACTACATAATGTGGACACATTGGACTTTTAAATGCAATCCTCAGTATTTTTCATTTAAAATCATATTCGTAAAAAGTCTAGTTTTACAGAACACAAAAACTTAAATGTATGTTCCAATTCAAAATCATCATCGATATACATTTTTTTGCTATCGTTAAGGATAGTTTATGCACATCTACAACATAGCTGCCGTCAATCCAATGAATGATGAGCAGCTTGGGACATCGTTGCCTTAATCCATTAATACAGCATACGGTCACGAACGAAAATTCAAAAAGCGATGATAGAGCACACCGCATCAGCCCTTCTCGGGGCAATTATTAGCCATAACAATGCGGCAACATTATCTGACACACCCTTCGTCCCGTGGCTTGCTCTACAATTCTGCCCCGCAATTAATTTTCCGGCACTAAGGATTCGTGACTCGTATTATCGCTATTGAGTTGTGTGCTGCATCATTTTGAAGGAATTGGCGATGCTGGTCAGACGAGATAACAGTTTCTCCAAAGTCATTTTAATTATCTCTGGCTAAGAAGCACAAAATGAAATATTCCTCTTTGTTGGCCATAATATCTCTGAAAAGTTATATAATGTATATAAATATATGCACGCATATAAGGACGACTAGGTGTGTAGGAATACAATACTACCAACATAATATACTAGATATGTAACTTTACATATCCGCTTTTTCAGGTCTTTGGTAAAACGAAGAAAAAAGGGATGGTTGACGGCACACCGCAGGCCAAAGACGAAGACGATTTAAAGCAAAAAAGCAAGAACATTACAATGAAAACTTATGGTCCATGCGCCAGCCAACTTTTTCCGCTTTCATAACCGAATTTTAATTAACTTTCATAAAACCTAATTATAAAATATAATGATAGGATGTGGGAAGTGGAGCGTTGGGCTTACAGCGACGGTGGTGGGTTGGCAAAGTAAATGCAAGTCTGTGTTTTTCTAAGAATTGATAGGCAAAATGCGAATTAAAAGTTGCTGCTAGCTGGGTTCTCAAATACAACAATGATTTCACAAAAATACACATGTATTATTTCGTCTCTTTAAATGCACACATACGTATATACCAGGTTTGTCTATAAAGTGGCTACATAGATATGTATATGTACCTACATACCTACATATCTATTAAATGCACTGTATTGTATTGTACACACCAAGCAAATTAAATGCAAAAAAAACAACAACAACATCTCGACTATACAAGTCTGAATGTAAGATCCATGACATCACCGTTATCATACAGTATGGAGCTATGTATGCTTGAAAGACAACAATGAAAACGTACTTACTTAATTTAAGCAAAGACTCTACTTTTTTTAAATCTTACACGAATTTGCATAGCTACTTTACAATGCGTGGGGTTATAAATTTGTATGAAGACAAGAATAAATATTTTATACTCTTTAGTTGAAATCAAAAACTTGATATGTATATTAAAAAAAAAAAATTATTGGTATATGATCAGTTAACTTCAAGAGGCCAAGTCAATATAATATTTTTTTGTATAATATTCGTGCGATTCGAATATTCGTAGCCTTCAACACTTTTCAAAGCGTTTTCCACGAACATAAAAAGTGTTGAGAGCGCCTAATCTAATACCACATTAATAGCAACAAAAAAACACCGCAGAAAACCGAAATGCCGCGCTCAGACTAAAACACGTACCGAGCCAATGGAAAGTTGCGGAGGTCATAATGGTTTTAAAACCAGGAAAACCGCCAAATGAAGTAAAGTCGTATAGACCAATTTCCCGTCTTCCAGTCATATCCAAAGTTTTCGAGAGAATCTTACTAACGCGCCTACAACCGGTTATAGAAAACAATAATCTTATCCCTGACCACCAGTTTGGGTTCAGAACCAAGCATTCGACGATTGACCAAGTGCATAGAACTACTGACGCAATTGAGAAAGCATTTGAAGAAAAAAGATATGCTCAAGCGTATTCCTTGACGTCTCACAAGCCTTTGATAAGGTGTGGCATGACGGCTTAAAATTTAAATTATAAGAATTTCACGTATAAGAAAACTAATGACTTGCCAATTTTCCTAAACTTGGCCCGAATACCCTTTGCAAACGAGGCCAAATACCTGGAAATGACACTCGAAGCTGAAATGGAATTCGCACGTGAAAATGAAACGTAAAGAACTCGATATCAAATATAGAGAAATGCACTGGCTAATCGAAAAATATTCCCAGCTCAGTACCGAAAACAAACTGCTTTTATACAAGCAAGTGCTAAAGCCGGTGTGGACCTACGGTATACAACTTTGGGGTTGTAGCAAGAAAACAAATGCCAATATTCTACTAACTTTTCAAAATAAAGTGCTTAGAGAAATTGTACAAGCACCATGGTATATAAGAAACGATGATATCCACAGGGATCTCGGAATTTCAACAATCGAGGCTGAAACTAGAAGCTTCGCGAGAAAGCATAGAAACCGACTAATCGGACATGTCAACAATACAGTCCGACAAATTTCGGACGAGAGCTATTTATTGAGCCGACTACAAAGAAACTGTTCGACTTGGCAAGATAATATTAACCGCGTCTAAATTGCGGAACATGCAGGATCTTTCATTGGAAAGTAGTCTGTCAAAAGTTGTTATTTCGTGATAGAAAAATTTCTTGATAAGTTATATCTTAGTTGCAGTATCTAACAATCTTTAGTCAGACAAAATCCGGCATTACTATGAGCACGCGCTTGCTATTCTCATAGTGTCTTTGGAAGATTTTCACCTACCCTCGGTAAAAAAAAAAAAAAAATACATTAACGAATATGGGCGAAACAAAGTTCGCCGGGTCAGCTAGTATATATATATATGTATATATATATATATATAGCTTATTAGCTATAGTTTCCTTCCATATTTGTTAAACAAAAAATAAGTAGGTAATTGATGGCTTTAAGACATCTGGTCGACAAAAGTAGACCGATGCGATGCTCCTATTAAAATAATTTTTATTTCTTTTTACTTCTAGTGAATTTTTCTATAGTTTATGATTTGCGTTGTTTTCTTTTTAATTTTTAATAAAGTTGTTAATAAAATAGTTATCATAAATAAAATTGGTGTAGTTTTGTTCGACTAAGATTGAATTTGACTGCATGTCTTTAAATGCAAAAATCTTATAAACTGCTGAACATATTTGGGTGCATTTTTCACGGCCCTATAGAGGATACCTAGGTCTACAATCTCCACTTTGTTTTTTATCTCTATCTTAATATATAAAAACGTTCGTGCGTATGTATGACCGACCATAACGGCTGAACCACTGAAACTATCCCCCTTATATTCACACCATATGTTTGTGTGGTGCTCCGGATGGTTTATGTTTATTATAGACCCTATAGGGGCGCTGGGGTCGCTTTTTGAAAATTCTTATTTATGGACGGATTTGGCTCAAATTTACACCTTATAACACTTAAAGAAATAGAAAGCTTTTACAAAAAAATGGACCCGATAGGTGGCGCTGGGAGATATTTACGACAAGTTAGATTTCCCTGCATATCAATTTTGTATCAACGACATTCAATTTAATTGTAATAATATAGTTGGCGTTGGTTATCCAAACCTTTTTGAATTTGACATTTCAGTAATTCATATTTCATTAAGCTGTACAATTCTTCGACGAAAACTCCAAATTAGTTTTTAATCAATTTTAAATAGGTAAATAACATTTCCATTCGATTTCCGGCACAAATAACATAACTAAGGAAAATGTTCTTACTGGGCCAAATTTTATGAACATTCTTTTAATTTGTTCGTATTGGTGAATTTCAGGCTTAGGCAGTCTCAAGAGATAACATTTTGGACCCGATAGGTGGCGCTGTTCCCGATCTCCGAAACAGCTCTACCAAGTTGATTGAAATTTGTGGATGGGTAGGTATGGTTGCTTCAAGATTGAAATATACTATAGTTTCGGACCCTATAGAAAATACTTTGCCAAACATAAGTGGGATAGGAGAATGGGTTGTGGAAGCATTACAATTATATATGGACATTGTCCAAATAAAGGACTTTGCGAAATGTGAGCAGGAGTTAATACGAAAGGTATAAGCAAAGCCGGGTGGGTACAGCTAAATATAAAAAAGACTGACGTCCGTATGTGCGCACTCATAACTCGGGAACCAATCCTTCAATTTGTATGATTTTTGGTTTAAATTCGGATGGGCCCAAGGAAGGACATACATATGCAACTTTTTGTTGTGAAAACAAAACTTTATGGGGATTAGCTGAATTTTTGAATTCTCTGGAAGTTCCGGACTTACATCTATACAATTGAAAGTTGGCTCATTTATAATTGTGTTGCGCAACCTCAATGCACCGGGACTTTGTAACAGAACGCGACGGTTTTGAGGAAGAAATTCAAAGACAAACATTCTCATTCCACGGAATCCGCTTATTGAGAACGAATTTGTGCGTCGTGTACTGTGAATCTATTTTAGTCAAAAAGCGGAAGGTTGGCCGACACGTTAATCTTCTTTGTTGCGTTTGTCTACGCCTAAGGAAGGTTCATACGGCAAAAATTGGAAAATTTGAACGGGAAATTGGAAAGTTTATAAAAACTGATTTTCCATACATTTTCTAGGGAGAGTTTTTTTTTTTTAATTTTGATCGTAGTATACAGTGAGAACGTATTTGTCAAAAGCTATAGTTGGGATCAATAAAATTAATCTCAGGTGGGAGTGAAAATTATTTTAGTTAAAAAGTCAATTTTATGCGGGACGAAGTTCGCCGGGCACGCTAGTAAATTCTAAATATCTATAAATTCGGGAAAAATTTGGGAAAGAGTTCTAATTTCTTAATTTCGTTTCGCTTTTTACTTTGTAACGCCTTGCGTTCGAAAATACTGGGAGCATTTTAATATACTAAATACCAGATTATAGAGGACATCTGCAGGTACATTTTGGGATATCCATTATCTCGATAACTTAAAAGGTTTTTAAATAAATATGCAAAATTTGAAACATTTCTACGATTTTCACCTCGGTGAGTGGATATGCACTTCATTCTCAAATCGAACTGCTGTTTGGTTTGCTTAGAAAAAAATAAACACAAAAGAAAGTGATAGTAGGGAAAATCCCTACACGTAGGGATTTTCGATCTCAAAATGACGCTTTAGGGAAAAAAGGACAGATTTGTATAACGTAGGGATTTTTTTGGACGAAATATTTTCATCTATTTGTAAGTAAATTGATTTGCTCAGTCAAAAAATATTTAATATTTTTATTTGTATTTTGCTCCTACATTCGTTGATATTCGCTAAGGAATAAAATGAGATGACATAATTTGAAGAGTCAACAAAAAGGAAAAAATTCATTTGTGGTTGTGATTGCGTATGAGGAGTTTGATTCAATTTTATTCGTGTATGTATGGATAAAATAGTTTTGTAGAGATATTTTATTGAAAATCATTTGACGGTGTAGGTAAAAAGCAGGAATTTTTTTTATGTTCACTGTGTCAAATATGTAGAAAAATTTAGTTTATCTCTGTTTTGCTTGCAAAAAAAAAGTATCGATCAGTATCTTTGAAACAATGTCAAATAGATATAGGTATGCATTTTGTATTTAAAAAAATCGATTATTTTTCTAATCCTTTCCATTTCGTTTATTTCTGCAGTCCCCGTAAAATCTTCTTCTTCATTTTATACCTAATTGAGAATGTAAACACAACCGTTGGTGGTATATATTTTCAAGATGCTCCAGGGGGTACGGGCAAAATATTTTTAATTAATCTTTTATTGGCCAAGATACGTGCTGATAACAAAAATTGCAATGTTCAAAATAAGTAACTATAAAAGCGGAACTCATGGAAAACGCAGTGTGTGGTATTTCAAAAAAATAGCCACAGGGCTAAATTCTACTAGACTTCGTACCTATATTTGTAGTCTGGGAAGAATGCACTACGGCTAATAAATTATCAATAGAAGAAAAAAAAATTACAAATTATAGAAGACCTTTTCCTACAGAAACCTATTAGTCTTTCATCATTCCTTCTAAAAACTTTAGAACGACTGATTGAAATCCATTTACGCAAAAGCATTGACAAAAAACTTCTGTCAACTGCACAGCATGCTTATTCTAAGGGCAAATCAGTAGAAACGGCCCTACACACGCTAACGCGCTCCATAGAAGACTCCCTTCCCCATAAGGAGTACACAATGGTTGCATTCCTGGACATAGAAGGCGCTTTCAACAACGTTGACTCATCTGCAATCGCTAGTGCACTGGCTGCTCTGAACGTGGATGCCTCACTTGGCGAGCTGATCAATTTGATGCTTAATAGCCGAATTATCAACTCAAATCTAGGTGAGACATCGGCCAGAAGAGCGGTCAGTAGAGGAACTCCACAAGGTGGCGTCCTATCTCCTCTTCTCTGGAACCTGGTGGAGGTGGTGAATGAACTGCTGATATGCCTGGAAGCGGGAGGTTACAATGTGATTGCCTATGCGGACGACGTTGTTATTGCCGTCTCAGGAAAGTACCTTAACACAATAAAAGAACTCCTACAACACGCTCTTAACAAGCTAATAAAATGGGTTGGGTGTAAACCCTCACAAAACTGAACTTGTCCTCTTCTCTAGGAAATACAAGATTCCACACATCGACCCTCCATCTATTAATGGCACCAGATTAACATTCTCAAATGAAGCTAAGTATTTAGGCCTTATTTTTGATAGGAAGTTAACCTGGAAGCTTAACATCCAAGAAAGAGTCAAGAAGGCCACTGTGGCACTTTTCTCTTGCAAAAAGGCTATAGGGAACAAATGGGGCTTACAGCCTCGTATCACCCACTGGCTATATATCTCGGTCATAAGACCAATACTCACGTACGGTGTGGTTGTCTGGTGGACTGCCTTAGACAAAGCGATTAATCGCGATAAACTAGGCAAAGTCCAAAGAACGGCTTGCTTGTGCATCGGCGGGGCTCTTCGTACTACCCCCTCTGCTGCACTTGACATCCTGTTTCATCTGACACCCATTGACGTTTTCAGCAGGCAAACGGCAACCTCTGCAGCCGTACGCCTCAAAGCTATTTCACAATGGACCAGCAAAACAACTGGCCATGCCGCTATCTTGAACACCATTAAGAACCTTCACTAAAACATCGACTACACCACACCAGAACTGCGGTTTGATAAAAACTTCCAGGTCTACATTCCTACTAGATTATTCTGGGAGGAGGATGCATTCCTGAATGATGAATCGATCCATTTCTACACGGATGGTTCCAAAACAGTGGACGGTGTTGGTGGTGGTGTCTTCTCTGACAGACTAAATCTTAGTCTCTCCTTCCGTCTTCCTGATCACTGTAGCGTTTTTCAGGCGGAAATAATGGCGATAAAAGAAGTCTTATCTTAAGGGATAACGTGATATCTGCTAAAGATATCCGTATCTTCTCTGATAGTCAAGCTGCTATCAAGTGCCTGGAATCGGTCTCCACAAACTCTATAAAAGCCCAAGACTATGTCGTTCATCTCTTATAGAGATGGCGGAGCAATTCAATATTCACCTCTGTTGGGTGCCGGGGCATAGGGACATCCCAGGTAACTGCAAGGCTGATGAACTCGCCAAACACGGAACTACAATACCTCTGCTTCCAATCAAGGATTCCATAGGTATTCCAATCGCTACTTGCAAACTCACAATAAAGCTGGATGCTATCGAAAGAACAAATCTCAGGTGGACAACCGGCTCAACATGTCTAGCGACAAAACAGATCTGGCCAAAGCTGGATCTAAAACGTTCTAAGCATATGATCTCCCTCGATAGGAAATGGGGTATCAAATATCAGTGCTATAATATGTAGGTGTCATCATGGGACACTGCCTTATCGGCAGGCATGCAAAAAGGCTTGGCGTATTATGCAACGATTTTGCTGCTTTGACGAGGAGGAAGAAGAAACTATTCTTCATCTTCTCTGTACTTGTCCAGCTCTCTCACAAAGACGAAAACTCCACTTGGGAGCGTTCTACTTCAATTATCTGAACAATCTCACAAAGATAGATATTCGAAATCTCCTGCGCTTCATTAGAAGCTCCAACTGGTTCAACGAGTAGGAAGAATAAGTATAGATTCATGTGGTATCACAAGGGACCTGATTAATGGTCTAGCCGACAGCCACTTCAACCTAACCTAACCTAACCCTTCCTACAGAAAAGGTGAACAATGTTTTTGAATGGCCTGATAATTCATTTTTAATATTTCATACTTTCAGGGGAAACATTTATGTTTATTTCCGCAACGTTAATAACATTCAATGGAACAAGTGCAGAATAGAAACGAATGCCAATAAAGTTTCAAACTTGAATTCCTTACACGTTAAAACAATTTATACCTATGGTTTGACTCGATTCGCTTTTCTTTTTGTATACATTTTTGCGCATGTATAATCATTTAATAATCACTATCGGTATTTAGTCAACATAAAAGGTTATGGATTTTAAATGAGGGAAAAATGATTGCTTTATTTAAATAATTCCTTTTAAATAAGGTGCCGCAAAAGGCGAAATATTATAAAATAAATTGACAACATATACAAAGGTGTGTATCCTCATGATAAGATGAAGAATTTTCACATCAGTCATTGTCACACCCTTCACTTTTTCCACCGACACAAGCGCTTAGCTGAACGTGATTAATGCGATTCTAAAAGTATCTGTTCAACATTAAATTGTAGTGAGTAGTAAACACCGTTTGTTCAGTTGAGATTTGTTGCAACACGAAAGAAGTGTGGCATCCAGGCAAAAAGTGCTGGTGGAAAAACCTACCCTTTAATTCTACAATTGAAATTCACCCTCACTATGAGATTAGTTCTAGCAAACGACAACAAAAACAACATCTTAAATCTAGCATTGTTTACGAGTATACAACCATGTTCACTGTTGCCCACAGCATTGTGTTTGCACTACAATCTCGAACAAAATGGCAGAGCACGAGCCACGTGTCTGCATTTGGATAAACGTGCGAATATCCGTATAGTTTCTGGGATTAATTTCAATTAGTGTCATCGTTTACAATCAAATTGCATCGGTACACTGTAGTTAAATCGGAGATAAGATTATAAGGTCTTCGTTGCCTATTTTGATTCAGTACCCGAATGCGAAGGTTAGATAACTTGTGAATAAGTATAAATTAAAACGATGAGTCCATACGATGTGATTAGGTAAGACACTATGAAATCAGTTTATCGACCAAGAAATATCTATTTAATTGTTCATGTGTTTTTTTAGTCAGAATCTGATTTTTGCGTCATAAGCTTTAACCATACCTTCATAAGACAAATGGGAGAAAAATTCAATATTTTAGAGTTCACATTATTTTGTTAATAAACTAAGCAAATACAATCAATCAATAACGTTTTTCAAAATGTAACTGGTTTTAATTTTTGTATTTAATGTTATTGGGTGATTATAACTGTTACAACGAACGTGACGTTTGTTTGCACTTCCACAAAATCATACGAATCCTCCAACTGAAAGCTGGTGTAAAAAGGGGGAATAATTTTATTAAGCCAATTAAAAAAATCCAGAATATTTGTCAAATGATCTTGCGAGCTGGAGCAGTGGCAAAAGCCTTAGGATGTTATTTCTGTACTTCTAGGGTTCGAATCTTAGACTCCCTGCTCAGTAGTCCTGCATAATAACTCACTAAGCTACTACACCCACGAGTTGATGATTTACACTGCTAAAACGAAAATATTGACAAAAATTCAACTCAAAAAACTCAATTTGTAGACAAGGTCCTTCTTTTCTAAAAAAAAATATAATATAGGTAGGTATTGATTTTACAAAATATATAACTATTAGCACTTTAAAACATAAATGTTAAAAAAACAAATAAAACAAAAATTGCATATTGAATACCAATTATTAAAACGATGGAAACAGTGGGTAATATAATGGCAAGCATAAACTTTGTTAGAAAATTGTTTAATAAAGAATATTAAAATAGGGTGTAAGATACTTATCCATAACAATCTTAAATCAATTACAAAAACAAACTAAACCATTGCACGATTTAAATAATTCTGTACTTTAAACCACTAATGTATTTTGTTGTCACCGTTTTCACCAATTAATGTATGCGCACATGCGCAGTACACGAAATCGATTTCAAATGGTAACAGCAAATTTCGCCAATCGGTCGTCTAGTCAAATAAATAAAGCTAATTGAAATAAGTGTTGTGGGATAGCTCAGATAAGTTTGCCGACCTTGCCTTGGGAAATATTTGCGCAGCAATTATTTACATAATTTCTTTCATCGATACATTCGCAAATCAAAAATAAAGAATCGAATTAAATCAATCCAGTCAAAAGCGTTTGTAAGGTTGTAAGTGGATTTTTAGCTATTTTTATGTTAAGGACGTAGCCATTACAGTCCCATATTTACAAATATCATTCAAGGATATGCATACGTTAGTACATTGATAGATATATAGATTCAATTATATTAAATTAACGTCTCAAATCAACACAAAACTGCAAACGACAGTTAACACAAAAGAAAATTCACCTAATAACCTGGATTCGTTACATTATATCCAAGATAGGTACTTATAATCAAAAACAACATAGCAAATTTATGTACTGTCCGTCTGAGCGAGTGAAGGTGGAATGACAAAACTTTTCTTCAAACAAAGAAACAAATAAACTGATGTCAAATAGAAACACACATGGTGCAAATTTGGGAGAGAACGTCCTTTATACCTCCAAAGAGTAAACATGCTGAAACTTGTGCGGGAAGTTAAGGCTATCATCGGCAGCACGTCTCAATTAAATATAAACAAGTATTTTATACGACGCATACAAATTGATAAACAAATTCTAATAGCAAACAACATTCGTCTGAAATTGCTGAACTTGAAAGGGCACATACAGAAGGGCACATGCAAGCAACAGACATTATGTACTCAACTGTTTACATGCATTGGATGTAAAGAAGAATAAGATGCTTCATAGAAAAATGTCAAGGACTTGACACATATATATTGCGTACGAAAAACTTTTTTTTTTTTTTTGTAGAGTAGACCACCAACTTCAACCGATTTTCCGTTACTTGCCTACAAGCTTAATTTATATGCGGTGGTAAATGCTCAGTGTGCTAGTATCGTTACATAGATAATCATTTTGACAAATGTCACTTAACTTCACTTAACTTAACGAAGACTAATGATTTCCAAAAATGGAAAATACACAATTATATTATTTGTCGTAATATGGTTCTAGTATAAATAAAACATCTTATATAAATTGTTTTATTAACTAAACAAATTATATTATTCGCTTTTTAGGGTTCCGTAGCCGATTTTTCATCAAACCCATACTGAATAGAATAGTTTGCGCGAGACACACTTCCAAAGTTGTAAAATGATGAGAGAAACTTCTCCTTAAACTGTTAAAAACTCGGTTCTTTAATTAAGGATCTTACTTACGTGTAAAATAATTATAATTTTCGGACATAATACGGTTTTCTTTTCAAAATACCAAAATGACAAACTACAAAATATGTCCAGTTGTACACTCAACTACTGAACTTTCCTATAGTTTCCAATTGTTGCAAACAATAACTATTACCTATTAAAGAAACCGCCAAATTGGCAATGCAATAGAAACACATATGCCCAGCATATGGAATGTAGTCATGTTAAGTATTTTAGTTTTTACTTAGGTACCTGTAAATAAAAAAAAAACCGATCGTACCTACTTCAAATATTTTCCAAATCCTCTAAAAAACATAACACACATACCTAGGGACTTACAACTTTCATCGTTTGTGCTAAATGAACATCCGACCCAGCTATTTAATATTTACACAAAAAACTCACACAACAATCGTAGACCGCAAACCAAAAGGAAACAGGATAATCTCAAATTTCCGACTTTAATTCAAAAGAGTAATAAGAAAATAAGACTTGGAAACTCAATGGAATAGGTACAACATTAAAGACGGGCAATCCAATTTTAGGCATGTGTACTTATAATCACCACTTGTATAGAAGAGAAAGGATAATTGTTGAAGGTTCTTCAAACACAGTTCAGTTGATCTTTTGTTAATGCTCGTGCTTGATTTGCGCCGCAATTGAGCGAAAAAATCTTTTTCGGATATTCGTTGGTGCAAATTGCTTAACTCAGTTGCAAAGCGTTTCCGGATTGAATTTTTTATTTATCTTTTACATTTAATTCGGTTTAACAACTTTTCGTATCTAATTGACCGGTAACTGAAGTGAAGAGTTTTATTTTTAATATAGAAGAATATAGCATATTAGCCTTCTGAATTGATTGGAGAGATTCTAAAAGGTTTATTGAATACAAATTCTCATGCGAAACATAAATAGTAGATATGTGTAACTTTGTTTCAAAGATCTTTAGTATAACCAGGATATGTAGGAACATATCCATTTTATAAGAGTATAGTCTGAGCGCAATCAATGATGCAAATGGCTTATAAATGGTATACCTACTATAGGAAATAAGACAATAAAATATTCGTACATATTTTTTTTTTTTTTTCATAAGAATTCATTACACAAGGAAGAAAATGCAATTAGCATTTTTACTTCAAATCAATTTCGATTTATTCCGGATCTAGTCACTTAGTTCAATAATTGCATTTCCTGGTGTAAGGAATCGAAAATTAACGTTCACTGTTGTAAACCCAAATCTATCAATTTGTATCTCATCTCATTTGAACTGTGACAAAAAGTTTGCTAATTACTGAGTTATAAGAAGAAAGTTTTGTATTTTTTCGTGGATGGATAAAAGACTTTATTAATTCCAATTACCATTCGGCTGGGGTTTCTCTAGGGAAAATCTGTCTCGCGTTAAAAACGGCGTCTTCCCTTTTGCGGGTAGGTACCCAATATTTGAATCTTTAATTTTGTTAGAAATGCATTGAACTTTGTTAAATATAAAACCCAGAAATTACTACATTTTCGAAAAGGTTAGATGGGTTATGTGTTATATCAGTTATTATTAATATATATATTATTTTCTTACAGAATGCACTTTTATTTGCATACATATTTGACGAGATTGATACAGCTTTTTTCTTGAAGTGAATTAGTTATTACAATAGCTTGTCAAAAGGTTTTTCTTAAATTATATTGATTAAGGTAAAAAAAAAAAATAAAGTGCACGACTGGGTTGCACGAAAATTTCTCGTTAATCAAAAGTTTTTGTTTAGTCAGTTTGTAGGTAGGTACAAAGTTCAAAAGCAAACGTATATAAAATGTAAGAATAGGTAGTGTAAATAAAATTCACTTGGAATTCATTCGATGTGGCAGTAGGTACCTACATACATATCAAATAACAATGTGAGTTCTTATAAGTTTTAGCTCGCAATTACGTTCCTACGTTACTCCCTGTACCATAAACGCCTTGACCGATTTTAAAGAGTGATGTGTCACTAGAATTGTAGGTATTCTTCCCTGAAGTGTCATAGGCTAAAAAGATAAAAATCAAAAAAGTTGATTTAAAAAATCAAAAAAGTTGATTTAAAAAATCAAAAAAACCCGAGTGACTGTAAAATAAAAGAGCTAAAAGTGTATGCACAAGACACATTCAATTATACCTAACTATTTTACCATCGGAGGGTCTACTCACGTTTTTGTTAGGCTGCGTAGGTATACAGTCTCCGATTGTCAATAATTAGTTAGGCAAGTACAATGGATTTTTGAAAAAAGTAATTGAACGAAAATTGATTTCTAAGGTCATAGGTCATTTTTAACTTAATAGCAGACTCAGTTTTTTTTTTTTTTCTATATTATGGTACAATGGATTTTTGAAAAATATAAATATAAAATATAATCAATAGTTTACCTAAAAACAGCAAAAACGATTTTGACAAAATTGCATACTTAGAGTAAAATTGATGTTTACAAAATTATTGTGTCATTAGTTTTCAATTAAAATGACTTTATACGTTAATTTTAAGAACTACTCATATCTCGAAAACCTTACAATCGATTTCGATAAAACTTAAAAAAAACAATTAAGCTTGTATGGTAGGTATGCTTACATCCTGAACAATAACTTATACTCAGTTTTCAGCTATATAATTATACAATAGTGATTTTGGAACTAAATATTGATATGTTTGGTACTGTTTTGTTTGCGTAATTTTCGAAATAAGATCCCCTACTTTTTTTTCTTCTTTTTTTTTCAAACTACAGCGGACGCTCAGAAATTAGAACCACTTTGTTCCTGGGGTAATTCTAATTTCCGAAATTTTCTAATTTCTGGACGTTTTTTTAGTTCACTTATAAAGAGTGAAACTACTTCCAAAATTTATTATTCTTATATAAACGGAGTGACAGCGCCAACATCACTAGAGAGTATCTCGCCACCAATTTTTAAGTATAGCGAATACTAGCGAATTCATCAATTGCACGGAATGCGTTTTCATCTTTATCGAGATACACTTCATCGAAAATTGATTAAGCTTTTGCCTTTTATATTGGTCCAATCATTGTGTACTTCTTTTCTTTACGTTTATTTAGAAACCATTAAAAAAAAAGACTCCATTTTCGGAAATTCAGCGCTGCGTAAGGATTTAGTTTTTGCTTCTTGATAGGCGTTGGAAACAGCATCTAATATCGCTTCTTCCTCAGATTTTATTTAGCTGATAGTAGATTTTGTTACATAGAAATCTAGAGCTAAGCGATTCCCTTTTACGTTTATCTATATAAATCTATATAAATAAAAATGAAATGATGTTCGTTGGTAAGGGCATCACGAGAGAATGGCTGGACCGATTTCGCTAATTCTTTTTTTTGTTGTGTTTGTTATTGTCAGGAGAACAAAGTTATGAAAGAAAAAATTAAGAAAATTGCGCGGAAAATTAGAAAATTAAAGTTTGAATGGGGAAATACACTTTGAAAAAAAATTAACGGGATAGAAATCAAGTAGTGACACTTTTTGAATTTTAAGAGCAATTGTTGTTGTCAATTATTTTAATTAATTTCCAAGCAAATTGTTGTTGTCAACAATTTTTTTTTTTTTTTTTTTTAAATATAGGTATACCTACCCAAAAAGTTTGTTCTAATAAATTATGTTTACTATGTTACATTAAGTAACTTTTTGAAATGAAGTAGATACTTTGATTATACAAAGATGATATTATGGCCGACGATATTTTGCATCGAATTCGCACTGTGACATCGGATAATGAACTGGAGATGTCAGATGAAATGCGCAACAAAGCTTTGATTTGACGCAGTTAATCGAGAATTGGAGCGAGAAATGGACTTCGAACGAATCGCATTGAGTCAAGCTGTTCGAACAAATGTGCCAATGCTGAATCTATATATATAAAAATGAATCCCTATTTCCCTTGGTCGCGGCATGACGCGTGAACGGCTGGACCGATTTCGCTAATTTTTTTTATTGTGTTTGTTATTGTCAGGAGAAAAATCTTATGAAAGAAAAAATTAAGAAAATTGCGCGGAAAATTAGAAAATTTAAGAATGCTTAACCAACATATTAAATTATATCTAATGTAACCATAGCGCTTTTACAGTTCAAACTTTTTTGATGTAACCTTATGGCGTTGGCATAACATTGACAGAATGCGTGCTGCAAATATCGTCAACGAGGATGTAAACAAAATAAATATCGTTTAAAACAGATGCTTCGATCGGAGTTATTATATTGATAAAATACATATAAAATAATTAATTTATTATTTTTAACAAAAACTGAATTTCTTAGTGCACATCGTCGGAAAATCCTCAACATGTGGCGTTGTAGGCGTATGTCGTTATTCAGGTCAATTAAATTTTCTTTAATAATAATCTTCTTAATTCATACCTATAATTCTTTCGGGATGAAACTCGATGATGATGATATAACTCGATAACCACTGGGTCAATTTTTATGATTCTTCTTTTGTTTTGTTCGTATTGTTGTATTTCAGGTTAACGCAAACTTAAAAGATAGGATTTTTGACCCGCTATATGGCGTTGTAATCGATCTCCGAAACCACTCACGGATCGCATTTGATTCGTGGGGAAGGATCTCATATCAAATATCATGCAAGTGATGAATTTGAGGGGAAAATTCAAAGGCAAACACTCTTATTCCGCAGATTTCGCTTATTCAGAACGATTTACCATTCGTTCGACTTCAATTTCCCGTGCGTCTCGCTTTCACTATGACAAATAATTTATTGCAAGGATAATCGATGGATGTTTGTGCATTTGTAGCATCAGTCTTGATTCCCCATGTTTCTCACATTGTCAATTTAGTGAAAAAGCGGATGGTTGGACGACACGTCAACATCATTGCCGAATTACATAAATTAGTAAGTGCATTGTGCATGCTCGGAATTATTATTTTCATTACATTAACAAATTTGGGCGGAACGAAGTTTGCCGGGTCAGCTAGTAATAAATAAAATTTACTTTGTAAACGAGACTGAGCCAAATATCTAGGTATAAATTCGAATTAAATATTCACAGGCGTATAACCAAATAATGTACCTAGTACGACAAAAAAACAAGCGAAGGGAATCACCATTCACCACATACATAATTTGGGGATTCCCCTTTTTGTTTGCCTTGCTGAAGCAAAATAAACAAACAAATAGGGAACTTACCGATGTGTACAAAAATCGCTCAGAAATGAGAACCTCAAGTTCTAATTTTAAAGCATTCAATACCTACATTAAAAACTCAGGTTCTAATTTCTGGAAGATTCGAATTTCCGAAAGTTCTAATATGTGAGCATATTATCCACTTCTTCCTTTTTTCAACCATATTGAATATGCAGCTTAAAATAATTCCAATACACAATCAGAAATTCCCACTTCATTTTCACCCCAACATATACGCCCACATAGCGTCATTAATTTACTTCAGTCGAAAATAAAATCATGCCCTACCCTAACCGATCAAAAAACTCGTCCTCGTACTCTAAAATCTTGTATTTTCATTATGATCACCCTTTTCATCATAACCCCTTCGTTCCGTGAAGCGACTTGTATTGGGGAATAGAAAGTAAAGAAAAATCTGTTTAATTGTATATTTATTTCAAACCGCATACCTTAATTTTGTTTCAATCAAATAAGTTTATTGGGTACACCAGAAAAACTACTAAATTTTTCGTAGAATGCCTGGAAATGCAGAGGAAACGGGTTGTGGTCAAAATTCTGGATGGGTCAAAATTCTTTTTACAAAATTCTGCTTTTCTAAAATCTGCTTTACAAAATTCTGCAAACAATACAAAAAGGTTTGGAAAGTGTTCAAAAGCGCGCTCTTTTTAAAGCCAATAATCTCACTTATTAATGCATTTAGTGTAGAGAAATTGTTTTTTTTTTTTTTTTTTTTGACAATTACTCTTCTAGGAAGTGTTTTTTGCTATCCCTTCGTGAATGTATGCTGATAGTGTTATACTCATAATGAATGTTTCAATCGTTAAATCAAATCGAGTCATAGATAAGTTGTGCGTTGATGGATGGGGAGAAATTGAAATAAACAAAATGGAAATTTATTTTTAAAAACTACGACTGATAAATGATGATGATTTTGCCAGTCATAAAGATAAACCAGACATCCTTAAACGTTAGCAAAATGGAAGTCCGGTAAATAGTTTTATTTCTACAATCTTTTTTTAGCTTCACCTGTCGCGACGTTTGTAGTCAAAACATTTAAAAGAAATTTTAAACATTTCGTCCTTTTGCATATATCTTTAGTAAGTTACATATTTAGTATTATTTTATGTATTTGGAAAATGGCAAGATGGTGGATGCTTTTATTTTGTCAACCCTATTAATATGGATATCAAATGAAATAGCTTTAAGAATAAGAAACGATAAAATGAGTAACGTCATGTCAAAATGATGGCGGATAACAATTTCTTTTCAACCACCTTGCCCTCATCAACGGTTAACAACACATACACGAAATTTTATATAGACATTCAATTTGATTCGTCTTGACAAGGGCTCTGGTTCTAGATGATATCAAAGGTCTGGTGTAATGATGGAGTTAAAACACAATTTTGTATCTGTTAAATTTGTGTGCACTTATCACAGTCTCAAATTTTCAAATAAAAGTGTATTACCTACATTTTAATAGCAAGAAAAAAAAATGTAAACTGTATTAAGTACACAAAGATTTAATATATGTGTGCTATGAAGTTACAAGGTTTGAAAATATACAATTATTACTATACAACAATTGATATGGGATGATTTTGACATAGACGAAGAACTTCATTATCGTTTAGAGGTTAAGAGGAATTAAACGGCATATTTCCAATCGGAATAGAATTATTTTTTAACAACAAATAAATTCTTACTTATTTAAAAAATATATAGTGTATTTAAGAAATAGAAGGCAAAAGATGTACTTTTATTGTTTTAAGTTTAGGTCCACGACTCCTAAGAAAACAGCACTTGGCGAAGTCAACATATTGGAAATTTGACAAATCCTGACTGACATTTCCAAAACTGAATATTTACAGAAGCATAAACCCCAAAACGCACATGCCAATATTCACATTGTGACTAAACTCCGTGCGTATCCTCTGATGTGGAAAATCGTCTACCAACAGCGCATCAGTGAATTAAAATTCAAAGAGAAACAATTGTCAAGGATTGATATCAAACACCCTTGTCCACCCCTGCAACACCATACAATATCACAGTTCACAGTGCCAAATGTATACTCGTACTTAAAAGGTGCAGGGAATCAGATGAATAGAACGAGTAAGGAAAACAATAATGAGACGCTTATTGTCACAATTATTTTATTGCCCTCATTGCAATTGTGCTTGTTCGCACTTTTGCGGCCGTACTGCATGTGTAAATCCTTTTTGCATTTATTCTTCATTGTGCTAACAATCGCTGAGTTGCGTCTTTATTCCAACGACCCCTCTATGAGTCTAATGCTGATGACAATGTGAAATGATTGAGGGGTGCATTTTCTTTGTTACCCTTAGCACTGCCCAGATATTTATATTGCCCGCTTAAATTTTCCTTTCGGAACTTTTGACGTATTTAATGAAAGAACAACAACATCGCATTAGCCTTACTTCCACATCCCGGACTTAAGATAACCAAATATATTGTACAGTTTATAATTCCCTTCAATTAAATAGAGCCGTTGATGGGTGGTTTGTTGTTCCGTTGTTTAGGTTTTGTTGCTTGTACTGTATAGAATGTGGTAGGTGTGAGGGTGTTCAGTTCTATATCGCTGCTGACAATACCGCCGCCTACCCTTGACAATTGATAGCATATGTGAAAATTATCCATGACAAATGGCTTAATTTAGTAGCGTTTCAGTTTATGGTGTTCACGATGTTTATAACTTTGGGGTGAATTGGCAATGCAAGGGTAATTTATAGCGCACTTTAAAATCAGATCAATTCAATATTTATCAAAGACATGATAGGTATCAATTGAATGGTCAATTCGTATTAATAACCTAGGTACGCATATTAGATTTGCATGTTCGGATTTAAAACGAAACAGCCAGTGGTTTAACAATATTCATAACAAAGGTATACAAATTACAGTTACAATTTTAAATAAGGATGCATCAAGGATTATCGACTACTGAACAAGTTGCTCTAAATTGTCTAAATTGTTTTAAGTTTTAAAATTTAATTTAATTAAAGTATTAAGAGCTCTCATACCAAAACGAATATACGAACGCGTATATACTTTATGAAAAGTGTATATATTAAAGAGATATGTAGCTGATATTCAATCAAGGTTCTATATACAAATTCCTAAAATGCTTATAACACACAACGGCTGAGCGAACTCATTGGTGAGCATGAGCAGCCAGCAAAGTTATTACAAAGCGGGACAAAAGTAATGTCAGGATGTGTGCTTGGCATTTTAATATAGACTACAGTTCGCCCAGTGGGAGAAATTCTACCAATTTAGTGACCTGCTAAATTACACACAGTATTCCATCTTTGCACAATGTACCCAACAAAGAATAGGCTATGTTTAAGGCAGTGAAGGTGGTTCTTAACAAATTGCCTTCGCCCATTGATATAGGGTGTCCAGCGGGAAGGTATACTACTTTGTTTGTTTATAATTTTTGATTAAATGAAAGAGAATGGATTTTATATACATACTAGCTGACCCGGCAAACTTTGTTCCGCCCAAATTTGTTAATGTAAAGAAAGTAATAATTCCGAGCATGCGCAATGCACTTCCTAATTTATGTAATTCGGCCAATTAAAATTCTTTATTCAAAAGTTATATTAAATGCAATATAAATAAATTATGAATAGCAATGTTGATTTGTTTCAATCAAACCGCAATGATTTTGACGTTTCGGCCAACCTTCCGCTTTTTCACTAAATTAACAATGTGAGAAGCATGGGAAATCAAGATTGATGCCACTAATGCACAAACATCCATCGATTATCCTTGCAATAAATTATTGACATAGTGAACGCGAGACGCACGGAAAATTGAAGTCGCACGAATGGTAAATCGTTCTAAATAAGCGAAATCTGCGGAATAAGAGTGTTTGCCTTTGAAATTTCCCCTCAAAATTATCACTTGCATGATATTTGATGTAAGATCCTTAACCATAAATCAAATGCGATCCTTTACAAAGTTTCGATACATTGATGTTGCGCAACAGCATTTTAACTGAGCTGACTTTCAAGTCCAAATTATGAAGAGGTAAGCCCGGAACATCCAAAGAATTAAAAAATTCAGCTAATCCCCATAAAGTTTTGTTCACATCAAAAGGTAGCATTATGCCCTTCCTTCCAACCAAAATCATAAGAATCGAACGATCCGTCCCCGAGTTATGAGTGCACATTCGGACGTCAGTCTCTTTTATATGTAACTGTATCCACCCGGCTTTGCCCATACCTTTAGTATTAAGTCTTGCTCACATTTCGCAAATTACTTTATTTGAACAGTGTCCATTAATAATTTTAATTATACAACTTTAGAAATAGAGTTTGATTTTATTTTTGAATGGGACGTGCTAAAATCTGTTTTCTTATCCTGCTTGTGTTTTTCAAAGTACCACCTATAGGGTCAAAAACTATCCGAAATTTAAGACTGGAAGCAACCATATCCATCTACAAAATTTCAATCAACTTGGTAGAGCTGTTTCGGAGATCGGCAGCAGCCACCTATCAGGTCCAAAAATATCCTATCCTTCAAGCGGAAACGAAGAATATAAATCTACAAAATTTCATTGAAATCGGGTGAGTGATTTTGGAGATCGTGAAACAACGCCATATAGTGGGTCAAAAATCCTATCTTTTAAGTTTTATAACCTAAAATACAACAATACGAACAAAACAAAAGACGAATCATAAAAATTGACCCAGTGGATATCGAATTAGGTATATCATCATCATCGAGTTTCGTCCCGAAAGAATTATATGTATAAATTAAGATGATTATTATTAAAGAAAATTTAATTAAACTGAAAAACGACATATACGCCTACAACGCCACATGTTTCAGTTTTTGTTAGAAATAATAAATTAATTATTTTATATGTATTTTATCAATATAATAACTCCGATCGAAGCATCTGTTTTAAATGATATTCATTTTTTTACATCCTCTTAGACGATATTTGCAGCACGCATTATGTCAATGTTATGCCATAAGGTTAAGCGCCATAAGGTTACATCAAAAAAGTTTGAATTGTAAAAGCGCTATGGTTAGGTACATGAGATATAATTTAATATGGTGGTTAAGTATTTTTAATTTTCTAATTTTCCGCGCAATTTTCTTAATTTTTTCTTTCATAAGATTTTTTTCCTGACAATAACAAACACAACAAAAAAAGAATAAGTGAAATCGGTCCAGCCGTTCACGCGTGATGCCGTGACCTAGGAAAATATGGATTCGTTTTTAGGCCACTTCCTCAAGATGATAGCGGAAGGAATCGAGGGCGAAAAATCGGGATTAGGTAGGAAGGTGGAAAGGTGGGAGACAAACACTTCCTTTTCTTTTAGTGCGTTACCTGAACGCAACAACAGCTTGATTCAATGCGATTCGTTCGAAGTCCATTTTTCGCTCCAGTTCCAGCTGTGGCATCCCCAATTTGCACAACAAAGTGCCACTTTGTTGCGCATTTCATCTGACATCTCCAGTTCATTATCCGATGTCACAGTGCGAATTCGATGCAAAATATCGTTGGCCATAATATCATTTTTATTATAATCAAAGTATCTACTTCATTTTAAAAAGTTACTTAATGTAACGTAGTAAACATAATTTATTAGAACAAACTTTTTAGGTACATACATATATTTAAAAGAAAAAAAAATCAAAATTGTTGACAACAACAATTTGCTTGGAAAACAATTAAAATAATTGACAACAACAATTGCTTTTAAAATTTAAAATATTTTTTTTTTGTATTTGAAGTGTCACTACTTTATGTTATCCAGTTTCTTTTTTTTTTTCAAAGTGTATTTCCCCATGAAAAAAATAAAAAATTTAGTGGTGGACCACCCTTAACATTTAGGGATATGAAAAATAGATGTTGTCCGATTCTCAACCCTAGCCAATATGCACACTAAGTTTCACGAAAATCGGTAGAGCCGTTTCGGAGGAGTTCAACTACGCACCCCGTGACACGATAATTTTATATATAAGATAAATATTTTATTTAATGTCGGCAATTATGTATGGAATACCATATCAGGTAAATGTCCGCCTCTGTTAGTCTCACAAATGCGAGCCCTTTTGAGCACATTTTCATTACATTCTCACACATTTCACGCGGTATTTTATTAATTTCATCACGAATATTTTATTTGAGTTGCTCAAGCGTTTCTGGTTTGTTTGCATAAACCTTGCTTTTCAGATATCCCCACAAAAATAAGTCCAGAGCGGTCAAATCAGGCGACCGTGGAGGCCACCAACATCACCATTTCTTGAAATAACTTGTTGTAGAAAGAGGTCTCGCAGTAATTCCATTGTAATCCTGGCTGTATGCGATGTGGCACCTTGTGGAAGAAGCTCTTGTGTCAACTGAATCTTAAATAGAAAAAAATCCTTGTGCAAAATTGTCGCCAAAGTTGTTCTTTGAAGACCAAGCTCCTGAGCACGCCTTCGAATTGAGGTTGATGGATTGTTTTGAACACTTCCTTGAGCAGCAGTTATGTTTTCAGTCGATCTTGCAGTACGTTGTTGTCCATGCTTGGGCCTATCACCTACAGACCCTCTTTCTTCGAAACCATTCACTACACGATAAATAGTGCGTTTTGTTGGCACGTTGTTTCTCCCAAAAATTTCACGTAACTTTCTCATCGTCACAGTTTATAATTTTAAACGTTGGTTTATCGAATACGTTTCCATACTAAATTTGTCACGTGTCTACCTCACGCCTGCCAAATATGAACTGTCAAGACTTATGTTTACCAAAATGCCGGCAAAACAAAGTATAGTATAACCTTCCCGGCGGACACCCTGTATATGTATAAAATTAAACCATCGAACTCTGTTTTAACGAAAAGTTATTTCAAAGTATAAATTATTGAAGAAAAAAAAAAAAACAATATTACAAGGTCAAATGTACCGTTACAACAATTCCGCCTTCCTCAGGTGTGTATACTTCTTAATAGCATTTGGCACCATTTGCAAAAATTATGCAATACATAGGTACCCAGCATAACCTAAGAACAACATAAACCCATCCTTAAAATATGTAGTTAAATTTGTTTATGCAAATATAATATTATGTTCTTCTTCTTTTGGCTTTATAATCTTGCTTTAATTAAAGAATTCTAACTTTATAAAAGTATTTATTTATACGAATCTTTTGTAAATGACACTATGCTTAAAATAATTCCAAGTGAAAACAAATAATACGAAATATATTCAAACATTACTATGCTTATATGTCTTAATAAACCCTATTTGAAAGTCCTACTTAAACTGTTTTACCATAAAGCAGCATGAGTCAATGAACACATTTTTATTTTGAATTAATTTATTATTTTTTGTTGTTAACTTCTGTAATCAAATGTTGCCTATTTATCTTGACCTAGGCTAACTGCCTTGCCTCACAGTTCAATGAGCGTGGTTCCGAAGAGAAATATAAATCCACCCATTGAAAGCGAAAAAGTTCACAGTGATACGGCAAACAAACGAATGAAAGTAAACCTTCTAACAAATATTTTGATTGCAAATATTATCATTCATGTAGGTTCTAGAGCAGCGGGTAAAGTCGAAGTGGGGCTAAGGGTAAATGCAAACTTTGAGTGGCGTGGCGTGAAGAGTATTTCTCATTTCTCGAATGTGCGGGGTTGGCGACGGTTGATTGCGGCAATGGTTATATTTTCTATTTACTCAGGAAGGAACCTTACTCTTAAAATCCATTTAAACGAAGTTAAAAAAGTACCACGTCAAAATAGGTATTGTTATTTTTGTTTACGGAGGGTAAAAATGCAGTAAAGTGAAGCGCGTCAAGATTTTCTAGATTTAGTTGCATTTATCAAAAGTGGTAGATATTTTCCATATAACTATGAATATGAAGTTGATGGATAACTGGATACCTACTGCTTGTTTTGTTTATTTTTTAATATCTGATATTTTAATTTGATGTGGTTTATTGGTGAGATGGTTATATTCAACATTTATTTTCAAGACAAAAAACTGAAATCATAAATTAACTTAGACTTTTTAGTTGTTTCAGTAAAAAAAATTATATGATTTGTTCTACAGAAGTAGGTATGTATATGATAAAATTAACTACTATTTAAAAAAAAAAAAGCGACCGAAAAAAAATTTAAAATTATTTGCACATTTATATAGAAGTACATACTTATCTGCAATTAGCAACTAATCAACAGACAGTAGCTCTCCTAAATCGAACAGTGCTACCAAAAAACTTACAAGCTTATTAGCAAAATTTCCAATTGATTCATTATACATAGAAGGCAATTCCTTTAAATTTTTAAAATATTTCTTTTGAATAAATCAAGTAGGTATGATAATTTATATGATATGGATAACAAGCCAAGATATGATTGAGAACAATCTTTCTCCAAAATCAGCTTAGTTCTTTGAACAACTTTTAATTTTAGTTTTAGAAACGTTTGCAAGAGGTGGCAGAGTGAAATACACAATAAGAACACAATTTTTATGTATTAGGTTTGCTCATAAGCATGGCTTTGATTTCCTTAGTTAAATACATAATTATACTCGTTGGTGTAATTTCATATTCATATTTAGGAAATAATAAGAATCCCCACTACCAACTAGGTACTTATATTAAAAAGTCTAAATACAAGCCGTATGCTCAAACAGTTCAGTAAATCCATGCTTCCAAGCAAATCTCTCTCATCATCTTTTTCATCGCGTCTTCACAATGTCAATATCACCCGAAGGCCCAAAAGCCCAGAACGACAGAACATACATCCCCTTCGGTCTCATCATCATTTATTTGCGAAAACTCTTGCTGCTGAATGCTGAATAAATATCCTGTATGGAAAGCTGCACACGGCACACAAAGTGGCTAACAAGAATTCGAACAGGCAAGGACTACTACGTTAAGTCCCGTCACCACAGTCAAAAACAGCGAGAGAAAAAAATAAAGCAAGTCAAAATCATTACTCCAAATATTTGAAAAAGGATATTTGGCGGAAACACAAACATGACATTTTTGCCGCCATCGCCACTGATGATAACTATGAGAACGTTGAGTGTGTTAGGACTCTTTGTGTACACTAAATTAATAAATAAATGCCGCTTTTCGCATTTATTGTTTGAATAGTTTTTTTCTGTATTTTTATTTTTTTATTGTAGGCATTTGAACAGTTTTTAGCGAATGCATTCGCAACACAATCAAAATGCTGATGAGTCAACAACGAGTCTTGGGCTATTAATAAAACCGACATTTTAACAGAAAGTAGGTAAATGCTATACATGTGCAAGTAGGTATATTATAAATATGTATTTAACATTTTATTCGCATTAGCATCAAAGCGCGAGTTAATGGAAATAAAATGCCCTCACTAAATCAATTCAATTGAAGCGAAAAGATAAAACCAGTTGACAAAAAACAATTGAAAATCAAATATTTGCATTGCTGAACTATACGGATGATCATTGTGTGTATTATTGAATTTTTACCAATATCCATTTATTGCAAACAACTGCTTAATGGTTAACGTTAGTTATTAGTTTTATAACTTAATGTATTTACACTTGTTAAATGGATTTCGAGCTCATTTTCTATATTAACATTTAATCGAATTTGATTTAGCAGTGGACCATATACCTATTATAATTTATTTTCATTTTACTGTTTTTAACTATGCGTTTAGATATACCTACTAGTACCTACCATTGATGATGTATGGAAATGTGTGTGTAGATTGGTGTATTCTGTTCTTTCTCTTTGTGGATTTCAGTGTCTAGAGTTTAAAAACAAGCCATACATTATATAATAAAAGCATTTGCTTATTTTTCGGACTAACAACTAAAAAGAATAAGCCTGCCCAATTCATTTTTGTTCTCCACCATTTCCTCTGATCGACTTAATACAGATTTACTTTGACCTTAACTTCGCCTCGCCGACGCGTTCTATTTAGGGTTATGCCAAGCATGTCTAGGTTTCGCATATTACTAAGCCAATCCTAAAGGAACTAACCATTGCTTGCACACTATGAGACTTACTTATATTTATTCCTTAAATAATTTAGGTGGAATTTATAAATTAAAAGCAACATAGAAAATGGATTGCCACAAATATGGAACATTAATAAATCGAATTAAAATTCTAGTGATGCATCCGGATCAAAATACTTGCAGTTTTAATTATTTCTTGCGCAAGATGTTAAACGCTATACCTATAATGTTGTTTGACGTTCAGCCTATAACATCTCGCTAAGTAATGCCAACTCATAAAATTGGAAACTATACGCTTTAAAATTGCAACCTTACATTTTATTATTAAATGTTCTGCTTATATTCAAACCGAACGAAAGAGCAATATAATATTCTGAAACACATGCTGCGTTTCGTACGTGCGTCGTTAAGATATAAGTAAATACTGATAAGTAGGTTGACTTTGCGGCCATGTTTCAAGACACAAATTTTTCATCACCATCAACGATCACTGTTTGCTAAATCAATTAAGCAACAACAAACCAACATCCGTCGAAAGTTCGAGCTCACGATGGACAATCTAAGGTGATGATTACATTTAAAAATCTCCGACATGTAATAATACACACGTAGACAGACGTACATTAAGACCTTTTCTCTGGGAAGCACCTTGTTACATTGAATGACTTTTTGCTTAAGTAAATATTAACCTCTATGGCCAGTTGGCATTCTTTGCGTACAAATCTATCTGCATAGACTTTAAGATGTTCACACTTCAAAGACGATGTACATACGTATGGCTGCTAAGCCCACGTTTGGTCTAAAGAAAAATGTCGACTTGCATGAGATGTATTTGTATATGGTAGATAAATGCTGAAATTTGTTACTGCACCCTTAATTTGAATAACTATATTAAGGTGAATCACAACGAAGTGATAATAATGTGAGTTTTTGGAATCAGTTCTCGTGTCATCGTCATTGCCGTTAGCAGCGTCGAGTCGACAAGTGGACAATATATTAACATTATCTTATCGCTTTGCAAAGATGCAAACAATGCCATCCTATAGAAGATCACCAGCTTGAGGAACCTTCTTATCAGAACTTGTGTTCTTAAATAAGCAAACAGAGGCGCACAGACATCTTTCTGAAACGAATTTATGAGGTGGTTCAGGCTCGTATACGTACGTAGGTTTTTAGGTACACATAATGGCAGGCAAATAAATAGAGGTCTATACTCTGTAGCCTATGTTGTATATGGCTCACAATAAAAACGTGGTGTGGTGTGCCATTCCAATCTTCAGTAAACAGAAACACAATTTGAATATCTCTCTCAGTTTCTTTGTTTCGTTATCATTTTATGGAGTAGAGCAACAAACAATTTACAGCTAATTGCCTCGAATTTAATGCCGTGCGAAGAAAATGCCGCGACAGATTGCAAATACAAAGGGATGATGAGACTTTCAGTCCTATGGAATTTGGTCTTGGAATCTTATCAATGTGCAAACAAGGAGGAGTTAAGATGTGATTATGGAGGTGTACTATACACATCAGGGCTTTAGTTAATATTTTCTGAGCGCTTTTGGAGGGGGACAACCTCTTCTCTTAAATTAAAAAAAAAATCTTATGATGCAGATGGTAGGTAGTAGGGTGGAGATTAATTAGAAAATATAATTTATTTGATATGAATGAATGAAGTTTAATAATCTGAAAATGTTCATGTTCTACTATATAGTTTCCGGATGTGCGTTTATTTCGTATAAAAGAAAACGATTTGTTTTAATTCGAATTTAGGTAGGTACCTACCTTTTATTAGAATAGATAAATGGCATATAAAAATAATTTCAATTTAATCTGAATGCAAACGGCTTACATTGACAAGCAATCTCGAATGATACCAGCAACTAGAATGGCCATAACCTAAGACAATGAAAAAAAGTACAAAGATAAGCTTGCATCAGAGTCACCAGCGCGATGAGGTGAACTATAACCGCCGGATGATGATAGGTACAACCTACTTCCGCTACCTACATCTTTGTGCAATTATTGGCTGCCATAATTGTCATGAGAATCAGCTAATCAACAGACTGGAAATGCTCACTCAACGATACAACGAAATATTTTGGCCTATCTTGTACCAATCACGGACTATATCTCGCCTATCTTGTACAAATAACAGACTACATCCCGCCATACTTAGAATTTAAAAGACCATTATCGACTACCCCTTTAAGGAAGAGTGGAAAGATAGACAACATAGACGGATGCAAAATGGATAACGGGGTACCATAGGGCATCTTAACCGGACCATATAAGTGTCTTCCAAGCAGGATTTTAATATATTCCAGGCAATCTTTTTTTTTTTCTATTGCGCCTTTAAATATTTTACGTACAACTAAGAAAGCTGTGTGTAAGCGCATCGCTTGTGAACGGCTCGAGCGAATTAACTCTTCTTTTTTCAAATGTGCGTAATCTTTTGCGTCAGCTTTTTATGGAAAGAAATATTTGGAAATGCTGCCCGGTAATTTGGAAAAACTGCAAAAATCAACATACATACAAGTTTATGGGCGTCATAACCTTAATATTGGATAATTTTTTATGGAAATAACTCTATTGAATGTAGAATAAAAAATCTGGAAACATTTAAATATAAAAGCATTTTTTTTTTTTTACTTTTGTGTTGATTTCGTTTAATTGCTTTAAAGTTTATTTTAAATCATGAGTCAAGTTTAATTTTATAAAGTTAGATAATAATGATCAATAAAGTGTAGATACGGGTATGCCTAAGGGAAATCAAAGAACCAAAAATTGTGTCTATCCACTTGCGTTACACCAAATGTTAGCATTTGTTTAAACTAATTTAAATTGTTTCAATTATATAACGAATAGGATAGTCCAAAATATTGTTCAAACACATGATATTAATAATGAGCAGTAGGATTCGTATGAGCAACATTTTATATTGTAAAACTAATAATAAATTCTAAAGTACATACCTACTACATACAGATCATACATTGTCAGGTTTTGCAGGTGCAACATAGCATAAAGTCAACTTGCCACCATTTACCCGAATTTATTCATGCGCACATCAAAGTGCTATTATTTTTACTGTTTGCATTTTAATCCTAAGAATATAAATCCAAAATAACGACAGTAAACATAAAAGTGTTCTTATTGCATTTCGATGAGTTATTTGCTTTAGTTAAAATCCAGCAACAACTAAACACGAAGGGAAAAAGTTGGACAACCTTTTTTTCGAATCAATATTAGTAATTTGAATAATTCACTACTCAAATAAAAGGCCTTAATGGCCTCCTTCACAACCATCAGCCAGCGCGATAGCAAACATTCCAATTTGTTTCGTTTCACTTCTGTTCGATTAATGTTCGCACATACATAACGAGGGGTGTCTGACCAGTCAGTTCGATGTGTAGACGGTTGTACAATGTGGGTACAGTTACAGTATGAGCTCGGTACTTTGGGTTGGATTGGGTTGGGTTGAGTGCGTTAAGGGTGAATCAAAATGGACGAATTACAAACTGCGTTCAGTTGCCATATGGGAATTAATGTATTTTTAAGAGCCCCACACCGTCCATATCCGAACACAAAATGCTTCTCCTATCCGCTTTCATGGGCGTGAGTGATGGAAATCCAGCTTCTGTTCCCTGAAAATGAAATAGCTTTTACTATTTCATGAGAGTATCCTTGGGCCTCGTCAATTAAAATTGCGAGTACATCTGAATAGTAGTGTGCCATGGATGTCACAGAAACTCATGTAAACTGGCCACTCAAATAGCGACGAAAGCAAATGTTTGTAACCTTATTAATTGAACAACAAAAGAAATTTGTTAAAACTTAACATCACTTTTCCTGTTGACTTTTCTTTTATTTACAACAGAGGAATCACGATTTTGTGGCAGAAAAAGCTTTAACTGGGAGCAATCGATTTTAATTTTGATTGCACATACCTATATTCCTTGATCCTTGGGAATGTTTCAAGCTAAATGAAAACGCATTTATAGGAACTCGTATGCCCGTATATATGCTACTGCAACATTGACAGTGCCAAATTGCAAAAACCGCAAAATCGTATTTTTTTTTTTTTTGCATTTGCATTTGCATTTGCATTTGCATGGATGTGGGCAAATTCGGAGCCCAAACTAATTTATGCAAAGCTTATGTTTGTTCAGTTTAGTGAAAACCGTAACATAAACGCTAGCCATACGTACGTATACCTACATATAATATGTATTGTATGTATCCATAGATTATATTTATAGTTTACAATCCACATGCAACAGACATTACGATGTAGCATGATTGCCGTACCTCCATGAGTTTATGTGTACCACAATCCACAACAGTACAGACGCAACCTCGACCAGTTGTGGGCGGATTTCCGTACCTAAGCTCAAATCCAATTGCAACAGACTCAAAGGGGATTTAATATTAAAATGTCTATGGTGCTGCATGGACATCGGTGACCAGCAAAGGGGTTTAAAGGCAGAGGAAATATAAATAATGGCCACAGCTCGGAAGCATTTCAAACTAGTTCTTATGTGCATACTATACCGCACACACATGTACGGCAAATACACCTGTGGAATAGATTCAGAATCTCGTTGCCATCAGAGATCCGTTTATGTTGCATGGGTTTTAAGTGGAAAATCAACAAATTATAATGTGTCTTGTAGTGTAGTGGAAAGTACCTAGTTAAGAGGGAAGTTTGTTTTCCTGCAAAATATTTAACTACAGATTTTGGTGAGTACATACACAGAGGAAATAAGCAAACTCTCAGTCGCTTTTATTGCTATTTTATGTTTGTGGTTACTCAGACCTAATGCGTAATGGATATGAAATCTCATTGTCATGAGATGCCATCGATGCCATGTGAAGAATGAATGAGAAGTGAAGCTATGTATGCATGGGTACCTACCAACAGAAGATAGCAGTTGAAGCTTGAAGGACCTTATTAATGGAATATTTATTCGAATACTTACGCATAGGAATACATATTTGCAAATAGCGGTTTTTCAGTGCATTAAAACTAAAAAAAAAAATAACAAATGTATTATGTTACACGTTAGGTACTTGCGAGCAACATTCAAAATTGCAATTTCGTCACAGGTGTGAACATGGGAGGCCACTCGCGAACAATGTCGAAGTACCAAAGAAAATATCTTCCTTCATTGGATATAATGATATAACTAGATACCTACCTACCTATATTATTAATACCTATCTACAAGAAAGAAGACTTAACAGTACTTAAATAACAACCTGTCTGCTGTACCTAGTGTGTGGACGCCTGTGCCTTGATTTTGTGCGGTTTTTCCGCAATGGAGGAGACACATTTAAGGACTAAGTATTTACATGTGAGCGAAGTGCGAAGTGCGAACAAGCGAATATTCCTAGATTTTGACACTGCATTCACATGAAAACTTTTTTTAGGCGGAAATACCCACGGATCAGTTTCATTGTTCAAGGTTTGAGGATCGCGACTGATTTATGTGGAATGGGAATTAAGTGTGACTTTTCGCGCCAAGAATTTTGAATTCGCGGGATAATTACTGTTATTGTAAATTTAGCTACTTAAATCAATTGAGAGGCAGTTTTTTTAGATTCGATTAATTAAATATTGGAGAACAAAAATCAATTTTCAATCTTCTGTATATAATACTATCTGACCTGGCGAACTTCATACCGCCTAACGGTCAATGAATTTAATGATAACTTTTAACATAACTTAATTTACTATTTTAATTAAGTTCAAGTTCATTAGGGAATTCAAATTCAATAAAAGTACAAAAATCAAGTCTTTCAATGGCTTACCAGTAAGACAATTGCTTTGATGAAGCTATGTATTTAGCTGCATTGGTTTATATTTGGATTTATTATCTTCACTGACGCACCTTGTGATACATAATATTTTTCGGTTTTGTTATCAGGCGGAAGAACAAATAAAGTGGATGGTTTACCGACGCGTGAATATGCCACGTACAATTGACCATGGGCAAAAACATGTGTTTTTTAATTTCAGACCACAAACACTCAATTGACCTTGTAATTTGTTAATCGTCATGATGAATGGGTGAAATGGATGCAACACAAATCGGAAATTGAACTATAGTTTAAACTCAAGGGGAAGGGGCACATCGGTGGGATTCATCGGTATCCTCGGAATGAGAACTTCCTTCTTTAGAACACATTGATCATTAGTGTTCTTATCACCAAACTCGTTCCATTGCATAGTTTGGGCTGGTTTAGGTTTCGAAGCATGATGACTACCGAGCCAACCTCGAGTTGTAAATTGTGCGGTGGTAAGCCAGGAATATCCAAGGAGTTTACAAATTCAGTTGGATAGTTGGTTGCCAATAGATTTGAATGAATGCAAATTGCCTACCAAGGATCTTATCCTGAATTAGAAAGTTTAAGTCATCCACATTTTAATTCTAAGCCGCTAAAATTACTCGCTTACTCAACCATTCGTTATTTTTGTGGTTAGCAATGATGTTCGGGAATACTTTGTTGATATGCTCGTCTTTCGATGAGACAAAATTGCAAAAATTCGAAGGAAATAAAATGAATCCGCTCAATTCGTCGACATCAGGAACACGGTCGGATCTCTTACGAACACTACATTCATTTGAACTAATATGGGTCTATTCAAAAGTTATATTAAATACAATTAATAAGAATAACATTGTCGATGTTTTTCAATCAAATTGCAATGATTTACGTATCGGTCAACCTGCCGCTTTTTCACTGAAGTGCTTTATGGTACACAACATTTTTTGTTCTATTAGATATATATATAGTGCGTACACGTACATAGCGGGAGGTTTGCCAACACGTGGCTCGCCACATACAATTGACCATGTAATGTCGTTTTCCATTGGGCAAAAAATCAATCTTTTTTTCGATTCCGATCACTGTTTGCAGATATCGATATTTTTCAGATTTACACATACTACGACAATAACCACTATACTTTGCACAAGTGTTTTACGTCATTTTAAGAAGTTGTCTCCCAAGCCAAATACGCAAAGTTTCGTAAAAAAAAAATAACGAAATACATATGTAAATTAATAGCTATGGATATGATTATCTTCTTGTCTTCCTCGTCATCTGAAGACTACAAATCACCAAAAATACTTCATTTGTATCTACAACAGAAGAAACATTTTTCAAGTCGATTTCCATAACAGCTGATGTTTTTGTCAAGTAACGCACAGATCAATTTCTTTGCATGTTCCATGAGCAGCGTAAAATCTGAGATCTGAAAAAGATTTCTGGGGGTCCCAATGGAAAACGACATTATAGACATGGGAATTCAAGATTGAAAAAACATCCAGATCTTAATTATCAAGAGCCTGAATATCGAACACTGCCTTTCCTCACGTATTTTTACACATATTTGATTGACCTGAACATACCACAACAACCAAATATCGCAAAAAATTGTCACAATTTAACGTGAACATAAAGGTCATCTATCATGAAGATGGTGTCGCAAAATCGCTCCATACAAAATGTATGGGAAAATGAATTTTCTTCATAATTTTTTTTTCTCGTAGATTTTTCGGGAATTTTCTTTGATATTGTTCTTGTTTGGCCGGAGACCAGTCCGAATTGTTGCGAATCATCGAAATCTGTCTAGGCTTTCTTGAGTTATAAGCTTAGATACTAACATAACTTTCTTTTATATATATAGATATATATATATATAACTCTTTCGGGGTGAAACTCGAAAACCTCTGGGACGATTTTCATGATTTGTTTTGTTCGTATTGCTACCTGATATAGGTTTAGGAAGAGAGAAAATTCCGGAAAATCGCAGTGCGGTCCTGATTTGGCATCCAATGATTCTTCCTATTAAATATTTATTTTGACTTTTCTATGTCAAAAATGAATTAAAAACTACGTATGTGCGGATTTTTTTTTTTTTTTTTTTTTTCAGGAAGTAAATTGAGGAAATCGAGAATTTCAGATTAATGGATTTTACGTGTCAACAATATTAATGGGTTGTTTTTGATTTTGTGCATCGATTCAATAGATTCATTGCTTTTATACAATTGTAAGATGTTATTAAATGTTTAAACGCGGACAGAATAGTTATTGAAAAGTAAATTTCAGTGATTTTTTGAAACACTGAAGAAGAACGCGAAGAATGTGACATCACATGGCATAAGACCAGATCAACAGACAAGCAATTTGAGAGTGCAAGTAATGAAAACTGCGTCAAATCGTACAAGTTCAAATATGAGAGCGGCAGACGTGCGTCGTTGCCGAAGTTCGAACGACTGGCATTTCATTTTCAGTATGAACGAACAGATAACTATGGCGAGAATGCGATTCAATATTAAAGCGATGACTTCAACGCTCTGAAATTTAAAGGCGAAACGACCGGCCTTTGCTGTGCGAGTGACAAAGTGAGTTTATCACCTCCGAAGCCATTAAAATCGTTCTTTGAATCGGATGATTTTCTAAAGAACATTTGACAGTACAACAACTATTTCCATAGTATACTCGCCAGTAAATGAGGACGAGGACGTACACCAATATTCGCAAGTGTAGGTGTAGGGTAGGTACTTCATTTTTTCGGAGGATGATCAAGTCGATAGGCGGTACAGAGGGCAAACATCAGGAGTGACAAAAAACGTAATTCGACAATTGCAATAATTATATAATGCAATCAACGATTTCATTACAATGCTTAAAACGGCGATAGAGAAAATGAACTCAGAGGATCGCAGCTGTCTTCAAACCTGATTATAGAACCGCACTTTGGAAAAAATAGAATGAATAGAAAACAGAAAGTGTCACTTCCAATACAAGAAAAATTATATAAATTTTTTAATTTTTTAATTCTTTGGATGTTCCGGGCTTATAGTACTTATACCAGTGGCGTCTCGTCAGGGTGTGCAAGGTGTGCATTGCACGATCTAACGAAAATAAGTCCCTCATCAAAGACTGTGTAATAATAATTTCACACAAATAATGATATGCACAATTCCATAACCCATAAAACCTCCATAACACAGCCAACAGCTACAGCCTACACCATACCTATTCATCCTTTATAAATTATAAATCTTCTTTCAAAATTCCTTCACCGCTGAGAAAAAAAAATAACTCGTACAAAAACTCGCTGTGCACCATTCTGTTGATTTCATCAAATAAATTCATCCAACTCCAAACTACTACATATATGCTATATCCTATATCCCTCTACAAGATTTCTCCAGTATTCATCCCCATCGTCATTCGTCACCCGCACGCCGCCGTACTTAAATCGCCTTACTTTGATGAACTTGTAGTGAACTCGTGCGAAGGTTTTCTGTGCACGGGCTGTATTCATTTTCTCTTCTTTTGCATCTGTTCTGTTCTGTTTCCGTAAAGCGTCATAAGTCAAATACACAATGTATTACATCGATACTCGTGCAAATAAAAGCTGTGCACGAAAGCCGATGAATGAATGGTTGAACTTAGCTTTTCGTTTAAGTGGTTGGGGATTGGGGTTGCAGTTTCGTGCGGTGCTTTTGATTTTGTATGCGAAAGTTTTATTTTTCTATATTTTATTTTGAAAACAAAATAAGATATCAAAAACAGCAAAGCAATGATTGAGAAAACAATAAATGGGACGTGTTTTCAGGCAATTAATTGATATTTCTAAAAAATGTATAATTTTAAAGAATTTGCCACCCATCTAAATAATTCACGCGACGCTGCTGACTTATACTACTACCATAGATAAATTAATATACAGATGTCTCATCCTAATGTAAAAGAATGCTCTACTTTTTGCGATCGTCCAACAAAGATCGTCCAACAAATGGAAGGTGAAAACCAAAACCCACCATACCTCATTTGAGAAGGATTGATTTTCTGTTTAGATGAATTCTACTTTCAGTTGAATTATGACCACAGGCCGGAATGTATGTATGCAGTGTGCTGCCGTATAGGGTATTGGGGGCAGGTAAATTTCCTTGCACACTGATCAGTGGGTTAAAGGGTAAGGAGACAAGGTAATAAGGAAAGCGGAAAGAAAAAAATCGCCTTTATTTCTTTAATCTTTCTTTCTTTCTTTGGTTTTGTCAATGCCTTATGATTGTACGCCGGCGGGGGTGTGTGTCGTGAGGAGATCTTCGGTTATGTAATGCATGATGGTTTTTGTTGGGAAGAGCCGCCGATTTACTTTTGGATTTGTTTTGCTGAAAAAAGTATCTCTTTGCGATATGAACAATTTATTCCATTTTGGCGATACAATTTTAATGTTTTTGTTTGGGTAGGTGCATTCGCATTAATTTTACGATTTTCATTATTCGATACAAATGTATGTCAAATTTTATACTTTTATAATTTTCTTTTGAAATTAATTAGATTATTCATTAATAGGTACCCTATTATAGGTATCAACAATAATATTTAAACTAAAAACTGTTCTATATCACTTATCTACTTATCTTATTTTTCAATCAGTAGTTTAGATTTCTCGATTAGGTAGGTACGTAGTAAGAGAAAATTTATACAAAATTTCGAACTCGAGATGTTAATCAATTACGATGATAGATGAACTCAAAGAATTGGGTCGTAAAATGCTGTCCGTATGTCTATCTGTCTGCTTGCCTGTCTGTGCGTACGCTCCCGAGGCCTAAGGCCTAAGTAGCTGCCATAATTTTGCTTTAGATTTAAAGTTTAAGTTCGGGGCCGTTTTTATCATACTAAAATAATTTAATAACGATACTTTTGAAATTTAAACATATGTATCTCGAAAACGGTAGATACGATTGTACATTGTAATACATGTAATCATTTCTAACTTAATAGAAAACTCATACAATAGATTTTTGAAAAAATACATTTTTTTTTAATTTGGTTTTCTTTAGTTTACCGGAAAACGCCGATACTTAACGATTTTGACCAAAATGCATACTTAGAGTAAAATTGATGTTTTCAAAATTATTGTGTCCCTATTAATAGAAAAACTTATATTTCGTAAACCCCAATTTCGATTAAAAAAAAAAAAAAAACTTTAAAAACCAAGTAGGTAATGCTTACATCCCGAACAATACCTTTTCAGCAAAATTGTTAAGCAATATCATTTTTCAAACTAAACATTGCAATATTTGGTCTGCCAAATTTTACAAAAACCGCTCTAACGATTTTGAAAATACATATTAACGATAATATCAGTATTATAAATAAGATCCCTTACTTAGTTTTTCTCAAAAAATCGAATAAAACAGTTTTTAATCATTTATCCAAAATGACTACCCAAAAGCCGATCTGTGTCGATACATATATTTCTAAAACTCAATACCGCGCTTTAAAATTAAAATTGTAATAGCCTTTAAAAATGCAATAACAGCAACGTAAAACTTATTTTTAGCAAATATTAGCAAGTTCTTCTTTTTTATTTCAAGCATATTCAATATGCACCTTAAATAATACCAACCAGCCAGAAAATCTTACTTTATTTGCACCCCATCGGGATATTCAGTTTATAACTGCTAATGCAAATTCAAAAAACAAATCTCTGATTTGTGTAATCATAGACGATCATAACAAATCTATTTCAGCCAAAAATAAAATCATGCATTATAAAAAAACAGAAATTCCTATTACGATTTTCCTCATCCTCAAAAACTGGTAAAATGTGAGAGTTATAAAATAATTCAGTAAGCGCTTATAACTCTCTAACCAGAACTTGCGACAATTGCCTGTTACTGAGAGCTTCAATTTTTAAAAACTTACACTATTATTTAATACATACTGCCATTCGGATTTTATCGATTTGGCAGCAGATATCTGAAATCTCGGATCAAAATCTGAAAAGGTAAATCGAAAACGACATAAGGTAGGTACCTTACGTTTAAAAATCATAAATGTAATTCTTTTGGGTATGTCATCTATCAAGCCAATCTTGCGTAGATATATATTACCTATAAAAGTAACTTGAAAAGTTTGAATTCTTGTCTCGTTTTCCCTCTTTATTTATTAACAGAGAAGAAAACCCAACAGCATGTCTTTGAAAAATAAGATAAGTAGATAAGTGATATAGAACAGTTTTTAGTTTAAATATTATTGTTGATACCTATAATAGGGTACCTATTAATGAATAATTAATTTCAAAAGAAAATTATAAAAGTATAAAATTTGACATACATTTGTATCGAATAATGAAAACCGTAAAATTAATGCGAATGCACCTACCCAAACAAAAACATTAAAATTGTATCGCCAAAATGCAATAAATTGTTCAAATCGCAAAGAGATACTTTTTTCAGCAAAATAAATCCAAAAGTAAATCGGCGGCTCTTCCCAACAAAAACTATCATGCATTACATAACCGAAGATCTCCTCACGGCACACACCCCCGCCGGCGTACAATCATAAGGCATTGACAATACCAAAGAAAGAAAGAAAGATTAAAGAAATAAAGGCGATTTTTTTCTTTCCGCTTTCCTTATTACCTTGTCTCCTTACCCTTTAACCCACTGATCAGTGTGCAAGGAAATTTACCTACCCCCAATACCCAATACGGCAGCACACTGCATACATACATTCCGGCCTGTGGTCATAATTCAACTGAAAGTAGAATTCATCTAAACAGAAAATCAATCCTTCTCAAATGAGGTATGGTGGGTTTTGGTTTTCACCTTCCATTTGTTGGACGATCTTTGTTGGACGATCGCAAAAAGTAGAGCATTCTTTTACATTAGGATGAGACATCTGTATATTAATTTATCTATGCTACTACTTCACAGTTTGAAATTAAAAGTCGGTTCAATTATAATTTTGTTAAGCAACCTAAATGGACCGAAACTTTGTATTGAATCGCGTTTGATGTGATTGGTCACATGGTCAATTGTATGTGGCATACTCAACTATATGAGCAAACTACTTTAGTGGAGTGCAAAAACGGAAGGTTGGCCGTGGCACGTCAATCATTGCGGTTTTATTGAAATACATCGATATTGCTATACTTCAGTTATTTCTATTGTATTTAATATAACTTTTTAATAAAGATTTGAATTGACGGAATTACATAAAGTAGCATGCGCTGTGCATGCTTGGAAATATTATTTTCATTACATTAACGAATTTGGGCGGAACGGAGTTCGCCGGGTCAGCTAGTTCACAAATAAAATTAATTGTGTTTTCGAAATTAATATGTTTAAAATATAACGTGGTTCCCCAACACAACATCATAGTGTAGAGCGGGCCAACACTTGTTAAGTATTGTAAGAAAATTCGAAATTTGCAGAGTAAGTAGCTTCAGAAAAAAACACTTTTTTCTTTCACCGCTCTTTTTGGGACTTTTCAAAACTAAATTCAACGAGATTAGTTGATATAATTTACAACCAATTTGTAATTCATTTTTATATATAGCTAAAAATGAAAATCAAGACTAATAGATTTTCATTTTAAAATTTGTCATTTGAAAACGAAATGCATCTACTGGTTCTTTAGTGTCTAGCTCAACCACAGAACAATCTAAAAGACATCTGATTCTAATGTTATTTAGTTGTTTTGGTTTTATTTATAAGAGTCTATATTGTATTGTAAAACTTAAACTAAAATATTTAACCTTTCTCTAACACTCAGGGAGATTGTTGCAAAATTCTGAAAAGTAGAAAAAAAAAAGAACCGTGAAAGAAAAAAAAGAGAGTGTACTTGTGACCACACATCATCAGAAGTAAAACTCCGAAGCTATACCTAAGTTTAATATTTAGATTCTATTTTAAGCTATTTCACATAAAAATTAATATTTTAGATTTAACGTTAAATTTTTATTTTTAACGGCGCCATCTATCGGATCCGAAACTGTCCTATTTTTCAAGCTGCAACAACCATACCTATCCACAAAATTTCATCGGTTGAGGTGTTTTTTTTTTTTTTTAAGAACTATAGGTACTGTTGAAACTTGGTAAGTAGATGTATTCTGATTCTATATTTGTGCGGTTCTATAATCAGGTTTGAAGACAACTGCTATCCTCTGAGTTCATTTTCTCTATCGCCGTTTTAAGCATTGTAATGAAAGCGTTGATTGCATTATATAATTATTGCAATTGTCGAATTAAGTTTTTTGTCACTCCTGATGTTTGCCCTCTGTACCGCCTATCGAATTGATCGTCCTCCGAAAAAATGAAGTACCTACCCTACACCTATACACTTGCGAATATTGGTGTACGTGCTCATTTACTGGCGAGAAGGCCAGTCCTATGGAAATAGTTGTTGTACTGTCAAATGTTCTTTAGAAAATCATCCGATTCAAAGAACGATTTTAATGGCTTTGGTCGTTTCGCCTTTAAATTTCAGCGCGTTGAAGTCATCGCTTTAATATTGAATCGCATTCCCGCCATAGTTTTCTGTTCGTTCATACTGAAAATGAAATGCCGGTCTATCGAACGTCGGCAACGACGCACGTCTGCCGCTCTCATATTTGAACTTGTACGATTTGACGCAGTTTTCATTACTTGCACTCTCAAATTGCTTGTCTGTTGATCTGGTCTTATGCCATGTGATATCACATTCTTCGCGTTCTTCTTCAGTGTTTCAAAAAATCACTGAAATTTACTTTTCAATAACTATTCTGTCCGCGTTTAAACATTTAATAACATCTTACAATTGTATAAAAGCAATGAAACTATTGAATCGATGCACAAAATCAAAAACAACCCATTAATGTTGTTGACACGTATAATCCATTAATCTGAAATTCTCGATTTCCTCAATTTACTTCCTGAAAAAAAAAAAAAAAAAAAAAAAAAATCCGCACATACGTAGTTTTTAATTCATTTTTGACATAGAAAAGTTAAAATAAATATTTAATAGGAAGAATCATTGGATGCCAAATCAGGACCGCACTGCGATTTTCCGGAATTTTCTCTCTTCCTAAACCTATATCAGGTAGCAATACGAACAAAACAAATCATGAAAATCGTCCCAGAGGTTTTCGAGTTTCACCCCGAAAGAGTTATATATATATGTATATCTATATATATGAAAGAAAGTTATGTTAGTATCTAAGCTTATAACTCAAGAAAGCCTAGACAGATTTCGATGATTCGCACCAATTCGGACTGGTCTCCGGCCAAACAAGAACAATATCAAAGAAAATTCCCGAAAAATCTACGAGAAAAAAAAAATTATGAAGAAAGTTCATTTTCCCATACATTTTTTATGGAGCGATTTTGCGACACCATCTTCATGATAGATGACGTTTATGTTTACGTTAAATTGTGACAATTTCTTGCGAAATTTGTTTGTTGTGGTATGTTCAGGTCAATCAAATATGTGTAAAAATACGTGAGTAAAGGCAGTGTTCGAGATTCAGGCTCTTGATAATTAAGATCTGGATGTTTTTTCAGTTTAGAAAAAAAAAAATATGTACATATTAAACCTAAATTATCATTCTCTTATTTTTTAAGGTACAGGGGGGGGGGGGCATACATTTGAATTTTACCACTTTGGAAGTGTCTCCCGTGCAAACTATTCAGTTTGTAAAATTTACGTTTGGGGTTGTCTAAACTGAACAGTTTGCGCGAGAGACACTTCCAAAGTGGTAAAATGTAAATTTATGTCCCCCCCCCCCCCCCCCCCACCCTGTACCTTCTAAAATAATAGAATGATAATTTAGGTTTCTAATATATTTTTTTTTTTTTTTTAATTGAAAAAACATCCAGATCGTAATTATCAAGAGCCTGAATCTCGAACACTGCCTTTCTCACGTATTTTTACACATATTTGGTTCTCTAACTTTCTCAGTTAGTTATTAAAGTTGATTACACAGTTTCTCCTAAGATAGCTAACATAATTGTTTTTAACATTTCCCTGATACTATATACATAGATGCAGAACAATCATGCACTAAAATGGATTATCTCAGCTCGTATTCCCTGGTTCTAATCCACGTTAAGGAGGGATGAAGCTGTTGTTGTTGTTGTTGTTGTTGTTCTTTCAGAGTTTCCACGGCATGAAATCACGTATATTACATACGTGGAAATGAAGAATCTATAGTATGTCATCATAAATACAGGAATCGCTTGATTGAGGTCAATCGAATGCATGAATTTACCCTTCGGCTGCTGACGATTTTGTTTTGCTTTTGTATGTCGACTTATTGTATACTCGTTCATGAACAGAGAAACAGTGCGGGGTAGCATGTACATAATAATACATTAATTTTGATTACATTTACATGCCCATTCCACGGATCTATAGATACGTTCCTTGAAATATTTTATTCTTTATATTAACAAAATTATAATAATGGCTGTACCTACAAAAGAACATATTATGTATTATTGAAATACGAACATGAGCCGGACACAAACACTAACGTTAGAGCAAGAAAAAATGAACAATAAAAAGCAATCAAACTCTGTCTACACTCCTGACGACGGGAAGTTTTCTCACATAATGCTACATTTGGGTCTGGGATATAGACATGTATTTTGCAAAATGGCAGAAATATACACTACAGGCCGGATTACTGAAGCAAGTATCCGGATTGTAACTCGTTTCGAAAATCATTACTTCGAGATTTCTTTCCAGATTTTGGTTTTGAATTTATATTAGATTTTGTACATAACTTAACTTTTACCTATAAATATAATTCATGAATTGGTCAGCAATACATTTCTATAAACTAGGGGTCGCCCCGTGGTCGAAATTCGACCAATTTATTCTATAAGTTCATTTTTGAAGGGGAAATATCGGAGCGCTTGAAAATAGGCAATCGAAACCATTTCAGGCTTCCCTTAAATTGCGAATAAAAAGTGTCCAGTAATGCGGGCTGTCTTCTATTTTATATCACAAGTAGGCGTGCATAGAATAGATATGCAAAGTTTCATCGTTTGTAGTTCAACAGTTCTAGAGTTATGAGGACCTTAAGTTAGAAGCCAACATTTTGCTTAAAAGATTTCATACAAATCATAAACCGTTAGGCCGATTGGTGCTATTTGAATTTTATTAGATTAGTAATGTCGAACACTTTCGAACTACAAACGAAAAGAATTTCACTACAAACAACTACAAACGATTGTCTATAGAACTGCATTTCACGTTTTTCATTCTAGAATTAACTTCACGTGGGTGCCATGTTGTTGTTGTTGTAATTTCATGCAATTCGCTTAAATTTACCTGCTGTAATTGATAATTTGTAGATAATTTTTGTAATGTGCACTTCTATGTACCTATTGTACCCTACCCAAATATATATAGTGCTGCCATATTTATGTGACGTATAATAGGAAAAATGGGTGGAAGCACGTTATAGGCAACTCCGTATTAATATATAGATATTCGACATTTTGGGTAGGTTAGTTTTTGAGTATGACATCAAGTGATTATTTTAAAAATTAGTGCCATTAGAATCGATCAGTCTCTACCTTTCTATACTCTGTCCAAGAAAAATTGTCAGTACAGGGAAGATAGGATGTTTGTCTCTCAGTCTGGTTGCAATGACTTACATAAATCGGTCCCTTTTTAAAGATCTCACAGGGTTGCCATAGTGTGTATGATAATTGGCCATAACTCAGAGAGCAATACTGTTAGGTCTCATCAGTAAAATAAATCTTTCTTTTCTCTTCTCTAATTTTTTTTACTTCGCGTAGATATCTTCGTCTAATGTCACTTCGAATCCTAATCGCACATTTGTCCAAATCATCCACCTTGCTCTTGATACCGGAATTATTTTTCTTTTTTGGTGGTGAATTGTGGCCTTCGATTGCTTTTTCCCTTAAAAGCCTGTATACAGTTTGTTCCGTAACAGAAAAAACAGTAGCCGCATTTCCTACGGCTTCCGATTTACTTTTAAAAAGGCCATAGAATTTTTCAGTTGCATCAATAATTTGTTGTTTCTTTTCTACACTTAGATCCTTTGAAGACTTAGTAGTCATGTTTCTGTTTATTCATATGCACAATAAAGTTGCTTAGATGCACTATCCGCGATTGAGATAACAACCATTGTTTCCGCCTTATATACACAAACAGGCAATTAGAATACAAAATTATATAACCACGACGCAATGTCATATACCGAAACAGATGGTAAATGGACTGCACTTGTGCAGCTCTACATACATTTTTTAATATAGACATATATACCTAGATAACATATTATTTGTTAAAAAATTACTACCGGATAATGCAGAACTTCGCGGAAACGGTAGCAAAAAGAGGATCATAAAATCCTTTCAAGGCATTTGAATTACTGGAGAGGAGTGACCGGATGTGGTAAAACCCAACGACCGAAAATAAACAGTATAGGTCTACCTGTTTTATCATTTTGATATTTAAGTGTGAAAAATATGCTCTACAAAATGAAATATGAATTTATACCTACCAAAACATGCAGAAATATGCCCTAACAAATAAGACTGAAAATTTGTACTTAGTTTTCTATATTAAAATACTTAATCAAATTTCATCCCAAAAAATACCATGCTTTTGCATGAATCCGGTTGAGTTGCTCTAGTAATCACTATTAATTTATCGCAATATCTCTACAACGCACATTATGATCACTTGTTGCGTTAATGAAATGAATGCATTAAAACACCCCACGAATAAACCTTATTCCTAAAAGACAACATTAAAAAATATGTTTTAACTGAATATTATTGGATCTTTCAGAAATACAAACAAACTAAAACCGAATGGCAGCACCCCACATAATATGCCGCTCTCAAAAGCTCTAAAAAGCACCAAAACCGAAAGTTCTTTGACAAAATTCAAAGAAAAACCCTTAATGATATGCTAAAATTGCCATATGGTAACACTTCTCTGATGTGCTTCAGTGACTCACACTGCTTATTTTGGTTGATGCTAATAGCAAGCGAACGCAAGCCGATCGTGCTCATTCTGCCCGCGGCTGTGTGGCAGACTGGTTGTGGTGGGATGTATGCGAATTTCAGGAAAATTACAACAACAAAATTCTTTGGAATGCCAGTGGTTTCGTTTTTATTTCAGTGGCAAATCTTGTGTTTGAGTGCCGTGAGAGTAGCTACAGGCACCACTGGTAGAAAAAAGAGCTTTCCATAAGGCCTGTACTGACAATTTTTCTTGGACAGAGTATAGTTATCTTGGGCCCTCAAGTGTCCGTTTATTATCCGACTTGCCCATTTTCATAAATAATATCCAGTCCGTTGCTAATTTTATTCTTCCCAGCTTTTAATATCTCATTCAGGACTTACGGCCCTTATAAAATTAGCACAACGGCTATACATATAGAGAGAATATCAAATAGCTAACGTAAATTAAAACAATATCTATATCTATCTATACACAAAACAAAGTTGGGTTAGTTAGGTACACCATTTATAATTCGAGAACGGCTGGACCGATTTTGATGATCTCTGATTTGTTGGATTCGTCTCCGCAGAATAGCAGAATACCTATTTATTAAAATACCGGAAAGATTCACTTAAAAAATAAAAGTATGAAAGTTTGTATGGGGAATCGCACTTTGAAAAAAAATAAACTGGAGAGAAAAACGTGACACTTCCAAAAAAATGATCTTATATATAAAAATCACGTGTCACAGGTTGCTCCGCGATGGAATCCTAAACTACTGAACCACGTGAAATGAAAGCGTAGAGGTAGAAATGCGCAGATGGCTGATGACGTGTGATGGTGTTAATACAAATTGAGTTCAAGGTTTTTATTTTAGGTGGTAGTGAATTGTGATATTACCTACGTTGATACCATAAATTAGAATTAAATAAACCGTCAAGTTTCCAGAAGCAATAATAAACAAATTTAGCGAGAGAAGCGAAAAATGCTTTCCCTTTGGAATTATATGATGGGAACGTTATCTAGCGGAAAGTCAGTAGCAAATTCTTTGATTGTAATTGTTTTTAGAGGTTTGGGAAAAGTGAAAGCTGGAACATGCTCGACCTTTCCACAAAGCGAAAATTTGAAATTGAGAAAAAATATACAGAGCCTACTATGTGATGGAAGAGTATAGTAACCGATTTTTTCCACTTATTTGTACTTTTTTTAACAATCTGTTGTTTCGATTTAGTTCAGGCTTTATGCTACAATTTATTTCACATTACATTTTCTTAATATACCTATACAAATTTCGTGTCGTTGTTCCTCCGCGATAGAATTCCAAACTACTGAACCGATTTTAATCAGATTTTGCACACTGTGTGCAGTTTGATCTTTGAGAGATAGGTTAATTTATTTATACCTCAACTTATAAGCGCATTAATTTTTTTTTTTTGCAAATTATTTTTTTATTATTTAACAAAGAGTTATAATAATAGGTACCTATATATAATTCCTTCGGGGCGAAATTCTATGGCGTTATAACTCGAAGGCCGATTTTCAACATTCTTGTTTTTGTTTTGTTCGTATTGATGTATTTCAGGCAGACTTTTAAAATATAAGATACTTTTGGACCCGATAGGTGGCACTGTTTTCGATCTCCGAAACCACTTAACCGATAACAATAACATTTTGTGGATGTATATGGATGGTTACAGTTTAGCTTTGGACCCTATAGGTGACACTTTGCAAAAGATAAGCGAGATATGAAAACGGGTTGTGGCACCTCCTAATCAAAAACAAAAAATTCAAACGATTTTAGCCACAGCAACGCCTGTCTGGGTCTTCCAGTATATCTATATATATAAAAATAACTTGATAAATGTGTGTGTGACAGCCTACCGACTGCCACACACATCCGATTTTGATTTAGTTTTTTTTTGTTGGTTAATAGACCACGCAGAGAAGGTTCATATATTAGTATGATAACTTTTTGTAAGAAGGTGCAACCGCCATTCCAATAAATTCATTTTTGTACACTTAAAAAAAGAAAGAAACTGGATAGAAATCGAGTAGTGACACTTCAAATACAAAAAAAAATATTTTAAATTTTAAAGGCAATTGTTGTTGTCAATTATTTTAATTATTTTCCAACCAAATTGTTGTTGTCAACAATTTTGAAATTTTTTTTTAAATACCTAAAGGTACCTAAAAAGTTTGTTCTAATAAATTATGTTTACTATGTTACATTAAGTAACTTTTTGAAATGAAGTAGATACTTTGATTATACAAGATGATATGGCCGACGATATTTTGCATCGAATTCGTACTGTGATATCGGATAATGAACTGGAGATGTCAGATGGAATGCGCAACAAAGCTTTGATTTTGATCAAGGATATGTGTCTGCTCAGGAGTGGCAATTTGTTGTGCAAATTGGGGATGCCACAATTTAATCCAGAATTGGAGCGAGAAATGGACTTCGGTCGAATCGCATTGAGTCAAGCTGTTGAAACAAATGTGCCAATGTTGAATCAAGAATAAAAGACAGTGTACGATGAATTGATGCAAGCAGTCGATAATGGAAATTGCGGAACTGGAAATACATTCATGATTTCACTGATGTTGGCTACAATTCGTTCGAGATCTGAGATCGCTTTGGCCCTAGCCTCTTCTGGGATAGCGGCTACTTTGTTAGAAGGCGGTCGAACAGCTCATTCTGCATTGAAATTGCCATTGAATCTGCAAGTGCATGAAGAACCTACATGCAACATTTCAAAGAACACTGCGATGGCGAAAGTACTGCAGCAATGTAAGATTATTATATGGGACGAATGCGCAATGGCTTACAAACGCGCAATGATCACCGGCCTGATTGAGTTTCCACAACATTTTCGCAATCTTACAACGACACCGGAAGAACTAATCATGAATGTTTTCCCGAATATCGCTCAGAATAATATTGACCATTGGCTGAGTGTAAGAGAAGAGTGATTTTGGCTGCGAAAAACAAGGACGTCAAACATTTGAATTTCGCCATTCAAAACCAAATCGCTGGTGAGTTGCATTCATACAAATCAGTCGACTTCGTGATGGATGAAAACGAAAGCCACCAACTTTCCCATGGAATTTTAAAATTATTTGGATTTTTCGGGCTTGCCTCCACACAATTTGAAACTTAAAATCGTCTCAGTAATAATTTTGTTGCGCAACCTAAATGAACCAAAACTTTGTAGCGGTACGCGTTTGATTGTGAAGAATTTAATATCAAATATAATTCAAGCAACGATTTTTATTGGAAAATTCATTAGGCGAAGGTGTTGTTATTTCGCGGATTCCACTGATTCAGAACGATTTGCCGTTCGTATTTAAGCGTCTTCAATTTCCCGTACGTCTCGCTTTTGCTATGACAATTAATAAGTCGCAAGGACAATCGCTGGATGTGTGTGGCATAAATCTTGAATTTCACGTGTCGGCAAAGCTCTCGCTTTGTACGTGTACACACCCGATAATAGAAATAGAAAAAAAATGTTGTGTACCATAAAGCATTTCAGTGAAAAAGCGGTAGGTTGGCCGACAAGTATTTGATTTTATTTATTTATTTAATTTTAATATAGGTACCTTTTGAATAAAAAATTTGAATTGACCGAATTACATGAAGCAGAATGAAGCGAAAGCTCGGAATTATTAATTTCATTACCTACATTAATGAATTTGGGCGGAACGAAGTTCGCCGGGTCAGCTAGTATTATATATATTAAACAAAATTAAATTATTACGTACTTATTGATTTCGACGGTGCCTGTTCTCTCATTCAAGTGAGAAGGTTAAACCTTTTACGTTGTAGGCGTAACTAACGACGTATAGGGCGACTGTTCGTGAAAAAAATCCAGACATGACAATCATGACATAGTAGGTTTGTTTGTTGAATATTCGGCTACTATACCGAACACAAAATATGTTGCCCTGAAATTTCTCAGTTTTTTGTTCTGTTCTGCATTGTTCTTGGACGTTGCTCAAGCTTTTGATAAGGTCTGGCATAAGGGCTTAGAGTATAAACTTCATAGGGACCTACCTAGACAATACTATGAGATACTTAAATCTTATATTTCAAATAGATTCTTTAGAGTTCGTTATGTTTCAGCGTATTCTGAACATTTAGGACTACAAGCAGGAGTTCCACAGAGAAGTGTTCTGGGACCAACCCTTTACTTATTGTATACTAGTGATATACCACATACAAACGACACGATGATAGCCACATTCGCAGACGACACTGCTCTTCTATCAACTGATAGATGCGTGACTAAATCAACAGAAAAGCTCCAAAATTCAGTTAATGAAATATGTGATTGGGCACAACGATGGCGAATTAGACTCAATGAGTCAAAGTCCACTCATATCAATTTTACAAATAAAAAAAATGTTGACGTTCCTGTGGTTATTAATAACCAAGTAGTTCCTTATTCTAACACAGCTAAGTATCTCGGTATGAATCTAGATGCTAAGCTGAAATGGAAGAGTTAAATATTAGATATAGAAAACTTTATTGGTTGCTAGGACATAATTCGGAAATGTCCATTGAGAATAAAATTTTATTATATAACCAGATATTGAAGCCTGTTTGGACATATGGTGTCCAATTATGGGGTTGTACAAGGAAGGCAAATGTAAAAATAATACAGACATTCCAAAACAAAGTCCTTCGGGGAATAGTAAATGCCCCATGGTATATAAGAAATAATGACTTGCATCGCGATTTGCAGACTGATCTTGTAACGGAGGTAATTAAAAAGTACGCAATTCGTCACAATGAGCGTCAGCAGATGCATATTAATCCTGAAATAGAAGACGTCTTAAATGTACGATACAATATTCGTAGATTGAGAAGAATTAAACCTCACGACCTTATAATCTAAATAATGAGAACCCGTATTCAATTTGTAATACCTTCTCAAACGCAACTGAACGTTGAAGCTAAAATCATTTGTCGATCTTTCTTTGATTGGTCATGATTAGGGAGGTGTTTTTAGTGCGGTTAGAGTCCCACACTACTCTGGGTTTCTAACCCCATTGTGTCTTTCGAGATTTTCACCTTCAGCAAAAAAAAAAAAGTTTTTGAAATTGAAAAATATTTATCTTTTAGTGAACGAAGTATTAAGAAGATAACATTTTTTTCCGTTTATTGTTTAAAATGAGAGCACTTAGTTCTGATCTTGCGATTTCCTTAATTCAAATAGTTAATAAAAGTGTTTGGAATATAGATGATGAGTTTGAAAATTTATTTAGCTCTGATTCCAGCTTTTTTCCATTCCATTTTCCTATAATGTACAATTTTAGTTCATAAACGTGGTTGTTTTCAAACAATTCACTTCTGAATATCAAATTTATTGTATTTACCTTTATCACGATATCCCAACAATTGAATAACAGCAAGCGAAATGACAGTGAAACTCAGCACTGAGTTCTTGCCCCGACTAATTAAATGGGGTCAGTTCAGGGCACAACGAGGGCGCCATAAAAGTCATGTTGAATGCAGGTTTTCAGTACCAGGGTGAGTTCAGTGCTATATCGAACACTTTAGGGTTAACCTAGTGCGCACTAGGGCCCTCGTCAAACAAACCTAATAGGTAGCTCGAGTTTTCAAGCAGAAAAAAACGGTCATCATGAATTTGATCACGAAGCAAACGATTTTTGGAGTAGTTGTGTGCAGCGTTACCAAGTCAGTGTTTTCAGTGTTAATTTTAGTGCCCAAAGTTTAATTTTAGTGCCGAAAAGTACTTGGGCGTTTTTTAGTGCTTTAACAAATAGTTTAGTGCTTTCTTTAACGCTGCCGCTGCACACCGCCTTTATTCTCTTGCTTTGAATGCAGCCATCAGTTTATACAAGTTCATTTCTCTTGAAATGTAATGCGTTCTTGTGATGCCTTTTCGCTGATTTTTATTTATCTCGCAAAACTATTTACTCGTAATAATGAAAAGCTAAAAAGAGAAGAATGGAATGTAGAATCCTAGCAAATATGGAGTGGCAATCAAAAACTACAAAAGATTTATGACTAGAAAGTCATAGTCAGACATAGTTTAAGGGATTCAGTAAGTGAAAAGCCTTTCCAAAATATTATCGAATTGGCCTTAAAATTGCTATGTTTGCCAGCCTCAAATGGAGATGTGGAAAGGAAAATAAACTAAGAAATAATAATACGAATTCCTGAAAATGTGATTTCCAAAATCGGTACTTTGCAGGCATATATTTATAACAGGGGCAATTTAAAAAAAAAAAACAAATTAAATTTATGTATACCAGTACGTACTTATTACAGGTTTTATTAGGTTTTATTGTTGTTGTTTTTTTTACTTTTATTTATTTATTTTTTATTTTATTTTTTTTCTACTTTGGAGCTGTTTAAAAAAAAAGAGTCAGTTTTGGTGCCCAAGAGGTCAAAATTAACGCTGACAATTTTAAAAACTGTGCTCGAACGCCAGAATGACTTGGCAACGCTGGTTGTATGCAGTATGCAGTATACTTGATGTACTTTGTGGAGTGCAGAAATGGGTACTTCCGCATTCACATATGCTTTTGTGGTTAATCGACAAACTGCGTTCTGATGAAATCGGCTTGGCTGAGATTCCCGATCCGGATTCATGGCCCATGCGGTGACCACAACCCACTGTCACCAAATCATTCAAATAGGTGTAAAAGTACGTGACTAAAGGCAGTGATATTGCAATGTTCGAGATTCAGGCTCCTGATACAACTAATAGCGAGTTACCGGATCATACGGTAACTCGCTATTAGTTGTTCAAAGGGGCAACGTGTCTATTTCACGTATTTTTTTTTCGAATCCACCATAGGAAACCACATACGGCGAGAAAATTGAAAAAATTTAAAGAAAAATTAAAAAAATTCGTAAGCGTTGTACGGAGAATTTTCTGTTTTTTTTTTTTTATCGTAATAATATAGGTTGTGAGATTGTATTTGTCAAAAAAGCCTGCCTGATTTTGATGACTTCGGAGATTTTCGTTACGGAAACTATTTGTGATAATTTGAAATTGGATTTTATGGTAATTTGTGAAACATTGTTTATTTCCTTATACCTACATAGTTAAATCATTAATTTTTGCAGCGCAGTCGGGATATAAGAAAAAGTTCCGTGAGTGTCCAATTACTCTTGACTCTATGACTGGACGATTTACTACAGCGAAAATTGGTCCCACCATTGACCGAAAATTCATTTCGGTAGAGTCGGGAATGCCCCAAATTATGTTAATACAAAAATCAATTTTGGGCGGGAAGAAATTCGCTGGGCCCGCTAGTTTACAATAAATGTGCACCTCGTAAGCAATACTACTTTAGATTCTCCGAAAATGATAAGCAAAACAAAATGTATATCTTCTTATTTATAAAAATGACTTGGATATTATGTTTGTCCGTTTATATCTCTAGGTTGGCAGCACCGAATTTTATTATTCTTTTTTTGTTCAAAAGGTATTCCTTTGTTGCAGCTTTGTATGTACAAAAAAGCAATACCTTTCCACCGAAAAAATCATCGAAATCGGAATTGCAAAACTGGAGATAAAAATAAGGTCCGTTTAGCCAACGAATATTTATATATACTAGTTTCGCTTGCGGTCGAAAATCGACCATATCTTATATAAGGATGTTGTTCGCAGCAGCAACAAAAATAACCATGTATTCCATAACAATATCCTAAAATACATAATATAAAATGAAATGTAAAAAGCTTGAAGTTGTTATAAAATAACACTCTCATTGTTACGCTTTCTATGTAAAAAAAAAAACTTGAAACATAAGCTATAGAACTGTTTAAAATCACTTTTGTCGCGTCATAGACAAAAATAAAGATCTTTCTTTGTTCGCCTTTCTTTTTTCTTTGCTTGTTAGGTGGTGCAAACCAGTACCTCCTCGAAACAGATGTAGTACTAAAAAACGTTACACAATTTTCGATAACTATGGTGTTTTTTTTTTTTTTCTAAGCATTAAGAGAAACCAATAGGAAATAACGGGTGATTTTTTAAGAGGTTTAGAACTTTTTTTAAAAAAAAAATACAAAAAATTCGAAAAAATGAATGAAATATTTATTTGAATCGATAGTTTGAACCTTGCAATTTAATGTTTAAAGATAATTTCATGCAAATGTTGACCGCGGCTGCGTCTCAGGTAGTCCATCCGCTGAGTCCAATTTTGGCATACTCTTTCACACATATTGGCCGGTATCTCACGAATGAATGCATGGATGTTGGCTTCCAGTGCATCAATCGAAGCGGGCTTGTCCCTATACACATTAGCCTTGACATACCCCCACAAAAAATAATCTAATGGTGTCAAATCGCACGATCTAGGCGGCCAATTGACCGGCCCGAAACGTGAAATTAACTGTTCACCAAACTCGCCTCGCAATTGCGCCATTGTTTCGCGTGCTGTGTGGCATGTGGCACCGTCTTGTTGAAACCACATATCATGCAAGTCAAGAACTTCCATTTCGGGCAAAAAAAAGTTTGTTATCATCGCTCGGTAGCGTTCACCATTGACAGTAACGCTGCGATTCGCATCATCTTTGAAGAAATATGGCCCAATAATGCCGCCGGCCCATAAACCGCACCAAACAGTGGCTTTTTCGGGATGCATTGGTAGCTGTTGCAATGCTTCTGGCTGATCTTCACTCCAAATGCGGCAATTTTGCTTATTTACGTACCCATTCAACCAAAAATGAGCCTCATCGCTGAACACAATTTTTCGATAAAAAAGCGGATCCTCGGCCAGCTTTCCAAGAGCCCATTCACCAAAAATTCGGCGTTGTGGTAGGTCGGCTGGCTTTAGTTCTTGCACAAGCTGTATCTTAAAAGGCTTTACGCACAAATCCTTCCGCAAAATTTTCCACGTAGTGCTGTAACAAAGGCCTAACTGCTGGGAACGGCGCCGAATCGACATTTCGCGGTCTTCTGTCACACTAGCTGATACGGCCGCAATATTTTCTTCACTACGCACAGTACGTAAACGTGTTGGTGGTTTAATGTCCAACAAAGTAAATTTGGTGCGAAATTTGGTCACAATCTTCCGAATAGACTGCTCAGAAGGTCGAGAATGCCGATCATAAAATGGAAGCAGCGCGCAATGAACATTTCGAACCGAGCACGAATTTTGATAGTAAAATTCAATAATTTGCAAGCGTTGTTCATTTGTAAGACGATCCATGGTTAAATTGCAAACCAAACTGAAGCTGTTTGACAGTGACACAAGGTACTAAACACACGTCAGCTGTCAAAACCAGTGTTGCCAAAACCAAACCAGCTAAAAAATCACCCGTTATAAAAAAAAATACTCTTATTTAAAAATAGTTTTACTCATGTTTAAAATTTTAAGATGTCACATGTCAGATATAATTATAATATAATGCATAATGAATAACAATAAAGTAGGTACATATTTGCTTACTTTTAGGGGTACGCAAATTGCATTCCTTCGAAAAAAAGGTTGTAATCTAAGATGATATAGGTATATTTGAATACGTTACTATGGGGATTTGGCGGCGACAATTTGAATGCCATCAATTTAATTAACTGATAAGCATTTTGTATGGGGAATTATTAACTTAATTTTACCAATTTAATGGCGACATTATATGTACTTACGATTTTTTGTTTGTGCACATCCATGGCACAGTACTTTTCGAATGATATAACTTTCATTCTACTAATTTCATAATAAATACGGAAACATGTTCACGTATTAATATGTACATAATGTGAATTGGGCATAATGCCCCTGAATTAATTTCTTACAATTACTTATGTTTAGGGGCAGGTAAATTGCAAACCTTTATGGGTAAATGATTCTCTCCAACGGTTTTTATAAGCGAAAGGAGCGACATCTAGATATCGAAAAAATATGTATATGAGCTGTTTCATCGGAAACAGGTTCTAATTTACGATGATTTATAAATATAAATATACGTTACTATACTAATTTATGGCGGCGACAAATTGATTGTCACCAAAATTATTTCAATTAGCTGTTTTGTATTTACCTTTAAAATAACATAAGTTTCATCTCATCCTCATTTCATATTTAATACGAAAAAAGCGCACAGAAAGCTCGGATGTTCACGTATTAATATAATGATTAATATAATGATTTAGATATATATAGATATTTTCGTACCTACACTCGTACGAAAATTTCAATGATTTCCAAACTCTTGCGAAAACCCCATTAATACTGCGTGTGGTCTTAGGGTAGGCATCATTATATCTTATATGCATATATATATATATATACATTATACATACCTATACATAGCTAAAATATATTTATATATTATTTTAAGTCACCTGTATATACCGACTGAAAGTGCTTACTAAGCGCAACTCAAACCAGCATCGAAACAACATTCTTACTTCAGGCACTTCAACTGCACATGCACTTTTCCTGCTTTGCATAAAGACAAGATCGGAGAAGCAAATAGCTGCGGTTTACAATTCGCACTTTTTATTAACCACATGCTAATTGAGAGAAGGTCGCGTATTTGCCAATGCATTTAGAGAGTAGATAATGTGCATCTAGGCGTAGGCAGTGCGCTTTGACTGACTTGACCATTATCAAAAGGTTCTATAGATGGTTTCAGATTTTTAGGACTTACGTTTGAAATTTATTTTTTATCTGGGTTGTATGCGCGAGTGGCTTCCTGAAGCAATGAAGCCTGAAGTAAAGCAATTCATTGCCACAATGCCTATAATATGTTTCAAAAATAAAACGTGTTTTGCTTATAGGAACTGACTACAAATCTGTTGCTATGCTAGCCAAAATCGGTACAAGTCAATCATTATAAGTTTATTCGGGAAAAATAGTATGAAGATAAGCCGCCTGCGGCATTTTACTAAGCGAAAACTAACCAATTCACAGCAACTCCGAGTCCTGAAGGGCAGCATAGAATAACGAACAGCACATCATATACGATGTACCTATGTAAGAGGTATGGCTGGTTCTCCCAACCGAATCAACCATTCAAGTTCCAACATATAGTATTCATGCTGGTTGCGTTGAGCAAAAAAGACTACACCAAAGAAAATAAACGCAATGAATGTCAAAAGTCTGTTTGCAATGCCCTCAGGCGACGTATAAGAAACATCTCTTATGGAATTAGGGTTGAACGTCAGCATAATTACAAAAGGAAAATGTTATTATGTATCTAAGTTCGCTCACGGCATTCCTGTTCTACCCCTTATAAATCTGTGTAAACTTATGAAGGTATAGGTAGAAGGGCAATTTTTACATTATATACACATAGCAATAAATCTGCAATTCATAAATCTGTTACACTGCGAATATCTGTATCTATATCTATCTATATATATATAAAATATATAAATATATAAAATAGACTGACGATTTTCACGGTTTTGAAGTTGATGGATACGTATTAGGCCACCAAAGGACATATACTATATACAGGGCCCGCCCATCCATATGTAAAAGATGTGCAAATGCACAGGGCGCCAAGTTCTAGGGGCGCATTTCTAGGAAAGAAAAAAATATTTTATCTTGCGCGAACAAATACTGCAACTTGCATTTTAACCAAAAAGCTTGTTCAAATAAGCCCAAAATAACAAAATCCATCACACCTGCGCACATTGACTCATATCACTTGCTTCTCCAAGGAGAATCTAGCTTAAAATACCGCAAAATAAAAAATCCTACTAGACCTATGCACGTTCATTTCTTACCTACCTAATCTCACAATATTCTACCCTGTTCGCGTCGTATATAGGTATTTTTCTTGCGCATCCAAAGCAGAAAGGGTTCCACCTCGTATGTTCAGGTTTTATTCTTGCACATTCACTCGCAAAATTTTCATCGGAAAATAATGTCAAACACAAAAATTCATTCCTACGAAATCGTTTGTGTTTGAAGTTTGAACGTGCAGGTTATTGATTCTGCACATTATGTATGGCAGCAATGCTATATGTGCAGATTTTTCACCATTTTTTGGGCTTAAATTAATTATTTATGTTTTAAATTCACATACATTTTGTATAACCTCCTTAAAAAAAATATATCTTAACAAAGAAAACAAATTGTTGTTATATTAAAAATTTGTATTTACGTTTCTTCAATGAATCGAAATGGGGGAAAAAAATTCATATTTTTTTTTTTAATTTTCCCCAAAATTGGGAATTTCGGTAAAAAAAAATTTGGCATCACCGTGTATGGGATTTCTCAATTTCATACGAAAAAGAGTTTAGCAAGTTGACCACTACTATAATTATTGTAAACTAATTCCCCTACCTCCCTATAGCATATATTCACTGTCCCTAATAGATTTACTCTGGTGCAGATTGAAGTGCAAGCATTTCTAAATTTATTTTCTAAATTGTGTTTCTTTTCCTTCTTCCAATATGCCATAATTTAGAAAAAGGCGAAGGCTTGTTTAATCCGACAATAATAAACAAAGCAAAATTATCCTCAAATTTAAAATTTAAATGTAACTAATGTATCTTTAGTTCCAACGGATTTTTTTTTAATGGTTCCAACAAATTGGAAAAAAAAAATGCCAATTCAGGATCATCATTTTCCAAAAACAAATAATAAAAAATGGCAATGGTCAATGACAAGGTAGTTCTGAGGACTCAATAAAAAAAAACGCATGAAAGTCTACCTCTTGGGTGATGTGGAAAAGACCTATGCATGTCTGCAAATATGAAAAAAAGGTCGCTAGTTTGGCTGGAGCCGGCACTGGATATATAGGCTAATTTTTGTCGCAAAAACAAAAATTTAAGAGAATGAAAGTTTGAATTGCGAACCGCGCTTTAAAGAAAAGAAACTAGATAGAAAAACAGAGATGGTCAAGTTCAAATACAACAAAAGTTTTTTTTTTTTTTTTTTTTAAATTATATTGTCGATTGATTTCAGCGATTCTCAGACTCATTTGATCATGCCCATAATTTAAGTATTAAATAGACTGACAGCTTCATCCAAAGAAAGAGGGATTACCTATACAAGCACTGTCAGTTGCGTGGTCATTTTTATTTTACGCCTAGTTGCTTTTTCTGAAGAAAAGATTTGTGAAAAAGTGAGTTGCCTTACAAATGGGTTGGGCGAGTATTGTTCTAAAAATTTTAACAGTTTTATTTACAAACATTATCAAGTGCTGCTGAAGGAAAATTCTATAAAAAACAAATTTTGCTTTGACACCATAAATAATAATTATGACCAAAGAGCTTAGCGATGAAAAATAAACCGATTTTTGTCGGCAGAAACCTTTCTCTAAATAAGTATTATTATCTATTTATTATTCATTATTAGTTTTGCTGTAACCTTACTGAAAGCTACTATCAATGGATATTTAAAAAAATATTTGCGATCTTATTTTCTACAATCCAGGGAAATGTAATTTTATTGAAAGAAATGTCTAAGCGTAGTTATGTAAGTTTCTTGCTGTGGTAAAAAGGGCAACGGGAACAAACGTTTACAGTTGTTTTATAAACTATTGATAACTTTCTTATTTATTTGTTTTTCTTTAGTATATTGTTTGCGTGGTATTCAACATCAATTGAACGCAGCAGAAAATTAGTTGAAAGTTTGCCAATGCAATGTCAAGTTGTTAGAGCAAACAAAGCATTTCCAACTAAATGTTAACTTAGGTAAAATTAATAATTTCGTCTTATGTGCTAATTACATCCAAGTAAAAACGTGAATATTTGCAAAAAAAATTTATTAATTTTTATTTTCACAGAAATGGCTGATATCAAACAATTTATGGAATCTCATCTATATATATAAAAATAACTTGATAAATGTGTGTGTGACAGCCTACTGACTACCACACACATCCGATTTTGATTTAGTTTTTTTTGTTTGTTAATAGACCATGCAGAGAAAGTTAATATATTAGTATGATACATTTTTGAAAGAAGGTGCAACCGCCATTCCAATAAATTCATTTTTGTACACTTTGAAAAAAAAGAAAAAGGATAGAAATCGAGTAGTGACACTTCAAATACAAAAAAAAAAAATATTTTAAATTTTAAAAGCAATTGTTGTTGTCAATTATTTTAATTATTTTCCAACCAAATTGTTGTTGTCAACAATTTTGAAAGTTTTTTTTTTAAATACCTATACCTATAGGAACCTAAAAAGTTTGTTCTAATAAATTATGTTTACTATGTTACATAAAGTAACTTTTTGAAATGAAGTAGATACTTTGATTATAGTTACAAAGATGATATGGCCGACGATATTTTGCATCGAATTCGTACTATGACATCGTATAATGAACTGGAGATGTCAGATGGAATGCGTAACAAAGCTTTGATTTTGATCGAGGATATGTTACTGCTCATGAGTCATGAGTGGCAATTTGTTGTGCAAATTGGGGATGCCACAGCCAAATCGTTCAATGCAAGACGGATTTAATCGAAAATTGGAGCGAGAAATGGACTTCGGTCGAATCGCATTGAGTCAAGCTGTTCGAACAAATGTGCCAATGTTGAATCAAGAATAAAAGAAAGTGTACAATGAATTGATGCAAGCAGTCGATAACGAAAATGGTTGATTTTTCTTCCTTGATGCGCCCGGTGGAACTGGAAAAACATTCCTGATTTCACTGATTTTGGTTACAATTCGTTCGAGATCTGAGATCGCTTTGGCCCTAGCCTCTTCTGGGATAGCGGCTACTTTGTTAGAGGGCGGTCGAATAGCTCATCCTGCATTGAAATTGCCATTGAATCTGCAAGTGGAATAAGAACCTACATGCAACATTTCAAAGAACACTGCGATGGCGAAAGTACTGCAGCAATGTAAGATTATTATATGGGACGAATGCACAATGGCTTACAAACGCGCATTAGAGGCCCTGAATCGTTTACGTAATGATAAGCGACATTTCGGTGGAGCAATAATCTTGCTAACAGGCGATTTTCATCAAACGCTGCCTGTCATTTCGAGATCAACTCCGGCAGATTTATTGAATGCTTGCCTGAAGGCGTTTGCTTTATGGCGATACATCAAGAAATTGCATTTGAGAACAAACATGCGAGTTTCTTTACAAAATGACCAGTCCGCTGCAGAGCTCTCCAGGCAATTGTTGGCGATGGGCAATGGTGTGATTCCAGCAAACTTAATCACCGGATTGAGTTTCCATCAAATTTAAGCAATTTACAACGACACCGGAAGAACTATTCATGAATGTTTTCCCGAATATCGCTCAGAATAATATTGACCATGATTGGCTGAGTGTAAGAGAAGAGTGATTTTGGCTGCGATTCGCGGATTCCACTCATTCAGAACGATTTGCCGTTCGTGTTTAAGCGTCTTCAATTTCCCGTACTTCTGGCTTTTGCTATGAAAATTATTAATAAGTCGCAAGGACAATCGCTGGATGTGTTTGGCATAAATCTTGAATTTCACGTGTCGACAAAGCTCTCACTTTGTACGTGTACACACCCGATAATAGAAATAGAAAAAAAAAATGTTGTGTACCATAAAGCATTTCAGTGAAAAAGCGGTAGGTTGGCCGACAATTATTTGATTTTATTTACCTATTTATTTAATTTTAATATAACTTTTGAATAAAAAATTTTAATTGACCAAATTACATGAAGCAGAATGAAGCGAAAGCTCGGAATTATTAATTTCATTAATGAATTTAGGCGGAACGAAGTTCGCCGGGTCAGCTAGTAAGTCATAAAATAAAGTGAAATTTCTAAAAAACAAAAAAATAAAATGTTTAAATTCAATAGTAGGGGAGGATGGGGCTGGTTGTAACAGGGACAGGTTGTAACAGCCACAAAAAAAAGGTGTCATGATAAAGATATAAAAATGTCCATAGCAATAGCAACCGCAACATGCAAGACAGTTTTCGTTTGACCGTGGCGCGTCGTTGGAAGATTTTGTAAGTGTAGCTGTGAAAGTCACCGGGTAACTTTTTTTTTGTTCTTTTTGGTACACGTTCTAGGCATGTTGTTGTTTGTGTATACATTCATGTTTTACCTGTACATGAATGTACTTGTCGATACTGTAGAATTTCAAAGAGAGAATAAAGTAAAAGCAAATTCAAGTTAAAAGTAAAATTAATTGAAACTCAAATCGAATTTGAACCTATTAAACCAAACGAACTACAGAAAAGCTAAAAACCATTAAACGAATGAATGGGTATTTCGATCAAATGAAATGTTTTGCAGAACGAAAAGGAATTGCGAAGTACACACCACACAGCCACGACATGAGATCACTCGCGAATGCGCCCAAATGATACGTACATGCAGCCATGCCAACTAAGGTTTTTTCATGCATTTTAGGCATTATTTCATTAGCTAAGGCTTTACGATTTTTTTTTTTTTTTTTTTTTTTTTTTTTCAAAAAGGCATCTTATTTAGGTATATCCTTCTTCAAAAATCAATGTATGATTCCAAAGACCAAGACTAAAATGTCATGGATTTTGTTCGTATTAAGAATTTTTTTTCTGTGATTTTATAATTTTAGTTTTTTCTGGAAATAATAAACACAACGGTTGCTATGGACGTGAGGTAGACTGCGTATGCGACTGCAATCTGCGATTATTTTTCATTTCAGTCATTCTCGCATGCCCGCCGCATTCCGCAAACAACCGCCAAAGTCCCAAACCGATACGGGATGGAATACGGAACGTCAAGTCGAAACAATATTAACCATTGTTGAGAAACCGAACGCATACCAGTGATGAAAAATGAGCTTTTCGAATTGTACTGAAAACTAAATGCAAATTGTACAAAAATGGGTTCAATTGTACTTTTTTCGTTTGGCTGGTTAATATAGCGACATACATTGAGTGCAATGATTTTCTTTATGATTTTTACTGTGTTTATTTTTTTTTTTTTATTTTTCATATAACTAAAACTACTCACAAAAAAAAAAAAAAAAACAAAATCACAAAGTAATCACATTGGTAATTCATAAATACTTAACTATATCCCTACCTTAGGTAGGTACTAAATAGGAACATAAATATTGCAATAAATAAAGTTGTTTTTTTTTAGTCCAAAAGTTCATCTTCAAGAAGATCAGCATTTTGTAAATTCTGTTCAATAAGGTCCTTGCTTATTGTAAAGTTATGACAGGACACGTTTCGTATTAAGTTTTTAGTCTGTATTAAAGAAGCACAAGTTTCAATTTGTAAGCGATTGCGGCACTTCGTTTTAATAATATTTTGAAACGAAAATATCCTTTCAACGCATGCCGATGAGTGGGGAATTGAAAGCAAACCTTGAGCTATTCGATATATGTTTCTAAATATATATTCATTGTTTTCGTTTTTGAGAAAACTAATCTCAGTCCAAAAAGCGGAAATTAATTATTTTTAAATTGATTGATTTGTTCGAAGTCGGCTAATGCCCGAAACTCATTATTAATAACATCAATTTGCAATTTTTCAGACTCAGGAAAAAAATGTAGTATTAGGTTCGTTATGGATTTGTATCTGTATTAAATTCGAAAGAATTGTAATTATGTATTTTTCTAAGTAAAATAATGTTCGCCTGAGTGTACTTAATTTGGGAGAATTGTACTTGCGTATTTTCTGAAATCGATTGTATCGAAAAAAGTACAATTGTAAGTCATTTTTCAACCCTGACGCATACCGTGGCTGTGGGTATGAGTGTGTGTCCACTGTCCATCGATAATGCTTTCCATGGATACTGTATGTATACTCAAACCCACTCACCCTCAAGCACAGCTTGTTAATTTCTTGTTGATTAAATAAGATCTGTCTTTAATTTCTTCTAGCTCAGCCTCTGGAAGGAGCAGAAAGATAAATAATGGCTTAGAATAATCGCGGAAGTTTTATGAATTTAATAGCAGATTGAAGGAAGTAAGGTTAAAATAATAAAGTTTGCAACCTCTTTTTCATCCCTTATAAGACGATTTTGAAAAAAGGCGAAATCGGTATTCGAATATTTTTTGTTTTCTATCTTAATATATAAAAACGTTCGTGCGTATGGTTTATGTTTATTTTAAACCCTATAGGGGTCGCTTTTTTGAAAATTCTTATTTATGAACCGATTTCGCTAAAATTTACACCATATAACACTTAAAAAAATAGAAAGCTTTTGACAAAATTTGGACCCGATAGGTGGCGCTGGGAGATATTTACGAAAAGTTAGATTTCTCTGCATATCAATTTTGTATCAACAACATTAAATTTAATTGTAATAATATAGTTGGCGTTGGTTGTCTATACCTACTTTTTTGAATTTGACATTTCAGTAATTCAAATTTCATTTAGCTGTACAATTCTTCGACGAAAACACCAAATTAGTTTTTAAACAATTTTAAATAGGTAAATAACATTTCCATTCGATTTCCGGCACAAATAACATAACAAAGGAAAATGGTCATAACCACTGAGCCAATTTTCATGGTTCTTCTTTTGTTTTGTTCGTATTGTTGTATTTCAGGTTCAGGCAGTCTTTAAAGATAGCACTATTTTGGACCCGATAGGTGGCGCTGTCGTCAATCTACGAAACTGCTCAATCGATTTCAATGAAATTTCGTGGTTGTGTATGGTTGGTTCCAGCTTGAAAGATAGGATACTTTTCGACCCGATAAGTGGCGCTGTTGTCGATTTCCGAAACAGTTTTATTGAGACGATTGAAATTTTTGGGATGGTTACGGTTGCTTCAAGTTTGACAGAGAGGATAATTACCCTATTGTTGGTACCTTACAAAAATAAGCGGGATAGGAAAACGGGTTGCGGCACTTATCATTCAAAAATGAAACCAAACGCTATTTCTAAAGTTGTATAATTAAAAATTTGTATGGACATTGGACATTGTCCAAATAAAGCACTTTGCAAAATCTGAGCAGGACTTAATACGAAAGGTACGAGCAAATTCGGGTGGGTACAACTACATGTAAAAGAGGCTGACGTCCGGATATGCACTCATAACTCGGGAACGGATTGGTCGATTTTTATGATTTTTTGTCTAAATTCGGAAGTGCCCAAGGAAAACAAAACTTTATGGGGATTAGTTGAATTTTTGAATTCTTTGGATGTTCCGGGCAGTTATAATTTTGCTGCGCAACGTCAATGCACCGAAACTTTGAAACGGAACGCGTTTGATTTTATGGTGAAAGATCAAATCAAATGTCATCCAAGCGACGGTTTCGAGGGGAAAATTTAAAGGCAAACATTCTCATTGCTCGGATTCCCCTTATTCAGAACGATTTGTCATTCGTATTTAAGCGTCTTGAATTTTCCGTGCATCTCCCTTTCAATCTCAGAGATGGTAACACCTACCACAACATTTCTCATATGAGGGAAATCGAGAACGGATCGTCAGGCTTGAGCTATCTTTTCTTTGTTGTGTTTGTCTACACCTAAGGAAGGTTCATATGACGAAAAAAAATGGAAAATTTGAAAGGGAAATTGGAGAATTGTAGAAATTTATTTTCCATACAATTTGTACGGGGAGTGTTATTTTTTTAAGCAATTTTGGTTTGATCGTAGTATATACAGTGAGATCGCGTTTTTCAAAAGATATGTTGGATCAAAAAAAAAATGTTCTGGTGGAATAGTGAATGTTCCAAATTCAAATTATTTTAGTCAAAAAGTCAATATTGGGCGGGACGAAGTTCGCGGGCACGCTATGTTATATAAAAATTGAGCCTTAAAATTGTGTTCTTTTGTCGCCGAATCACGCCTTAACGCATTTACCGATTTTAACCAAACTTTAACACATCTTTGGTATTGGTCTATATGTAATATTTGTGAAGTTTGGTTGCAATTGGTAAACGTATGTTTGTGTAATTTGTTTACAAAAAACGGTGCAAAAAAAAAACATTAATGAGAAATACATTTTGTTGTCAAATCACTTTTTTCGAATTTCCAGTCGGTTTTTTTTTTTCAGTTTTCTCAACTTTTTGAAAAATTATAGTTGTACGGTTCCTACGCTGGAATCGGAAAACTTATGCGTGCGTGAAAAAAAAAAACATGAATTCGAGTAATTTTTTGTTTTTTTTCTAAATCACTCAACCGTTTTCAATTAAATTTTGTGACTGTGTTTGGTTGGTTACAGTTTGAAAGATAGATAGATATTTTGGACCCGATAGGTGACTCTGTTGTCGATATCATAAGCCCCTCAACCGATTTGAATAAATACAGTTTGATAGATAGGACTATTTTGGACACGATATGGCGCTGTGTTCAATCTCCTAAACCACTTAACCGATTTCAATGAAATTTTGGGACTGTGTATGGTTGGTTACAGTTTGAAAGATGGGACACTATTTTGGTATGGTGGGTACGGCTATATGCAAAAGAGACTGTCGTCCGTATGTGCACTCATAACTCGGGAATGGATCGTGCTTCGTGGATTCGTATTGACCCAATGAAGGACATATGATACTTTTTGTAGTGAAAATAAAAGTTTACGGGGATGGGATCTTTGCATGGATTCACTTTCATTCCTATAAAACACAAATAATATATTTCAACTTTTTAATAAAAAAAAAAACCTTCATTTATTTTGGATAAATCTATTAAATTTCATTGTTTTTACTTACATATTTTGTCCTGTCCTCTTCCTGCAACTAGGCAACAAAACAAAATTCAATGCAGAGTTGATCGCAGTTTGAATGTCATTTGGCTTATATATGAACGCAATGCTTATTTGCCCTCATGCAAAGATAATGCAGTATTTTTACATTAATGAAGGCAAAAATTGCAGTGTTGCCGCATTTTTACTTTTCTTTTCTCAGCCTATTATTATTTTCATTACATTAACGAATATGTGCGAAACAAAGTTTGCCGGGTCAGCTAGTAAACCTATAAAATTTCAAGTTTATATGACTATAGGTTCGAGAGTGACAGAAAAACCCCTCTAAAAAGGCAGGGAGGGTCAATTCAATTCAATTCAATTTATCGTATCGAAAAATTAATGCGCGTCTATACAGCAAGTGGAACTGAAAGTTTCCTACGATTACCGGTTTGGCTTGTACGATGTCTCTCAGCGTAATTAAGCTTATCTTCTATCTCAAGTATAGAGATTGAAATAAAAGATAATTGAATTGAACTCAAAAATGGAACGGAATTTAAATCAATCGAGGCGTTCTGGAGTTTTTACCCCACTAACGCACAGCATTTGATTTTTATATACATACATAGATATTACAAATGATACCTGCATTCCTAATTTATTTAAAAGTTTACAGCATAAATGGTCATTATATCCCAACCATAGACGAAATCTCAACGGTCATAATACTACTGAAACAATTCGTCGATACCCTCGAAACCCACAACCTAAGTAACCTAAACCGAACATTCTGAGTAAAGTTCAAAAACATGACCAACGCCTTGAACGGAATTCAATCCATCTCCAAAGAGGCATTAATGATTAAACCACTTCCGACAATAAGTATAGCAAACTATACTCTGTCCAAGAAAAATTGTCAGTACAGGGAAGATAGGATGTTTGTCTCTCAGTCTGGTTGCAATGACTTACATAAATCGGTCCCTTTTTAAAGCTCTCACAGGGTTGCCGTAGTGTGTATGATAAATCGCCATAACTCAGAGAGCAATACTGTTAGGGTTACCATCATCCAATTTAGCCAGGTCGCATCAGTAAAATAAATCTTTCTTTTCTTTTCTATAATTTTTTTTAATTCGCGTAAATATCTTCGTCTCCAAGAAATAATGTCACTTCTTTCCAACAACAAATTCTTTCGCTGACGTTTGACGAATTTAAGTCCGAGATCTTTTTGCAATATTGTTTACAAAGTTGATCTGCTTAGTTTTGTTATATTTTCACTTTTTTGTACTTCCAATAATATCTTGTCTAGCGTTGGAAGGTCATTATCCATAAAAAACTGATGGACTATCCGCCTAATCGCACATTTATCAAAATCATCCACCTTGCTCTTGATACCGGAATTATTTTTCTTCTTTGGTGGTGAATTGTGGCCTTTGATTGCTTTTTCCCTTAAAAGCCTGTACACAGTTCGTTCCGTATAAGAAAAAACAGTAGCCGCATTTCCTACGGCTTCCGATTTACTTTTGAAAAGGTCATAGAATTTTTCAGTTGCATCAACAAATGGTTGTTTCTTTTCTACACTTAGATCCTTTGAAGACTTTGTAGCCATGTTTCTGTTTATTAATATGCACAATAAAGTTAACCACTTGCTTAGATGCACTATCCGCTATTGAGATAACAACCATTGTTTCCGCCTTATATACACAAACAGGCAATTAGGATACAAAATTATATAACCACGACACAATGTCATATATCAAAACAGGTGGTAAAAGGACTGCACTTGTGCAGCTCTACATACATTTTTTAATATAAACATATATACCTAGATTTCATATTTATTAAAAAAATTATTACCCGTCAATGCAGAACTTCGCGGAAACAGTAACAAAAAAATAGGATCATAAAATCCTTTCAAGGCATTTGCTTTACTGGAGAGGAGTGACCGGATGTGGTAAAACCCAACGACCGAAAATAAACAGTATAGGTCTACCTGCTTCATCATTTTGATATTTCAGTGTGAAAAATATGCTCTACAAAGTGAAATATGAATTTATACCTACCAAAACATGCAGAAATATTCCCTGAACGAATAATAATTTATCGCAATATCACTACAACGCACATCATGATCACTTGTTGCGTTAATGAAATGATTGCATCAAAACAACTCACGAACAAACCTTATTTCTAAAAGACAACATTAAAAAATATGTTTTAACTGAATATTATTGGATCTTTCAGAAATACAAACAAATTAAAACCGAATGGCAGCACCCCAAATAATATGCCGCTCTCAAAAGCTCCAAAAAGCTCCAAAAAGCACCAAAACCGAAAGTTCTTTGACAAAATTCAAAGAAAAACCCTTAATGATATGCTAAAATTCACATATGGTAACATTTCTCTGATGTGCTTCAGTCACTCACACTGCTTATTTTGGTTGATGATAATAGCAAGCGAACACAAGCGATCGTGCTCATTCTGCCCGCAACTGTGTGGCAGAGTGGTTGTGGAGGGATGTATGCGAATTTCAGGAAAATTACAACAACAAAATGCTTTGGAATGCCAGTCGTTTCGTTTTTATTTCAGTGGCAAATCTTGTGTTTGAGTGCCGTGAGAGAGCTACAGGCACCACTGGTAGAAAAAAGAGCTTCCCATAAGGCCTGTACTGACAATTTTTCTTGGACAGAGTATAGTCGAACGAAAAATGAATATTTTCACTAGAAATGATAAAGGATGTTCAATGTTCATATTAACAACACCTATGAAATCCATCTTCTACAAACAGAAAACGATAATCGTCAAGTAACAACATATTCCCCTATTTCCGTACTAGGATTAGGTACATATTATAATAGTGATCATAATGCCAAATCTTACCAAAAAGAATCAAAAATCCTAACTCTTACTTACTTACTTACTTAAGGTGGCGCTACAATCCTGGGCCTCAACCAGGTCGATGTCGCTGTACAGCTCGTAGAGTTCGCTGTTAAATTCTTCTCCTCCAAAGCCCGTCAACGCAAACGGGACCAAAAATCACTCGAAGAATTTTGCGTTCGAAGCGACCAAGAAGATCCTCATCCGTTTTTGCTAGGGTCCATGCTTCTGCGCCATAAAACAGGACAGGGATGATGAGAGTCTTATATAGAATCTCCTTGACAAGGCCTTACAAATCAATTGCCGTCTTGGGCCAAAGAAACAGCGGTTGAAAAGTGTGATTCTTCGCTTGATTTCTGATGTGATGTCATTATTATCCTAATTCAATACAATTAAAACAGGAATGCAAGATACTCATACCAAAAAAAAATGTCAACAGAAAATTATAGTTTTAGAAGAAACGCAAATCAATCAAAATCTTCTTTGCAAACAAAAATACATATTTTTTTTTTAAACAATGGGTGCAGATTAACTTATGTAGTGAATGATCTGAGCATGGAATGACGATGGTAGAATCACAACACACAAGTCCGACGAGAATTTGAGTCCATCTTTGTGCGTCAATGAATCAGAGGCAGAAGCAACCAAATTGTTGTGTGTAACTGATGGACACAGAAAGCAAGGTGTCGATTTTCTAGGAAATTGAAGCATAAACCGAACTTGCCAGTCAGATCCCAACAAAAGCAATTACGCTAGCGCGAGAAATGCTACGAGTTATTTTTGTTTCTTGTTTTTGTTTGTTTTAGCACTAAAAAAATGCTGCAAACGGTGTGTGTACTTCGTAGTGTATCATAACCTTTCTGCTGTTACCCTTACCTACCAGTAATTTCGGAAACATTTAAACCTACAGGCATCCGAGTATCAAAACTTCAATTTCTAAAATGAATACTTCAGCAAAATAAACATGGAGTGTAAATGCATGCGAAAAATAAGTAGGATTTTTTGTTTATAAACATACTACAAATTTGTGCTAGCTGTAGCTAAATAAATACCTTACATGATAGTTTACAGAACTAATTAGTACCTACCGCAAATTATGTTAATTTATAGAAGATTTTTTTTTTTTTTTGTTATTTTAAAAAGTTTGATGCGAAAGTAAAAGCCTGTCTGTTACCTTTCCCCGACTTCACGTTTGAACCAATACTAAATGTTATTTGGCAAAATCAAAAGTCAAAACATTCAATATCTCGAAAGCTACACAATCTTTGATTTTGCCACGATAGCGTTTTTGAGGAATATGCCGAATCAGAGGAAATGAATAAAAAAACCTTAACAGGGGGTCATAAGTCAAACCAATCGGAAATGTTATATGGCATAAACATATATTCGATTCTCGATATATTAAAAAAATCAAAGCAAATGTCCGAATTTGTTCATAGGATATTTTTTTTTTATCACAGCCATTTTGTGAAGAACTGTGTAGAGTATAGAGATAGAGACAGCAAATGCGACCCACAATAGAAACGAAAAATAAGCGCGAACAACAAGGGTTTCATAAACCATAAATGCATGAATGACTTTAATTCATTTATTAGATCTAAAAAGATGTTTTGAAATCTAAAAAATTGAATCAAGTGCTCCTCACTAGTAACTTTGAATAGGTTATGACTTACGGCTTATGAGTTATGACCATCTCGAAATCTTGAAAACAAAACAACGAATTGATTAATCCCCATTTTTGAAAACGACGCCTATCTCTATCTTCTCTATATATGTATATAAAAATCAAATGCTGTGCGTTATCGGGTAAAGGTAGAACGGCTCGACCGATTTGAATGATTTTTGTTCTGTTTTGTTCGTCTTGAATCAGGGATGGTTAGGAAAAAAAAAAAGTCGGAAAATTCTCAACATGTGACCTGTAGGCGAATATCTCGTTTTTCAGTTCAATTCAATTAGGTATCTTCTTTCTCTTTATATATAAAAATCAATTGCTGTGCGTTAGTTGGGTAAAGGCTCCAGAACGGCTTGACCGATTTAAACGATTTTTGTGTTGTTCTGTTCGTCTTGAATCAGGGATGGTTTAGGAAAAAGAAAAGTCGCACAATTCTCAACATGTGGCGCTGTAGGCGTATATTTTGTTTTTCAATAAAATTGATTTTCTATCTTCAATAATAATCTTCTATATATTATTACCTTCTTCTTCTATCTTCTAAATTCGATGATGTTATAACTCGATAACCCCTGGGACGATTTTCATGATTCGTTTTTGGTTTTGTTCGTGTTGCTGTATATCAGGTTTATGAAGAGAGAAAATTCCGAGAAATTTCCGTGCGGTCCTGATTTGGCATCCAATAATTCTACCTCTGTTTGAATGATGAAGATTTTCTAAAGAACATTCGACAGTACAACAACTGTTTCCGTATGACTTCGTTCGGAACAAAAATCATTCAAAAAACTGGTTTCATGCCGACTTGCACGGCAATATTTTCTTTTATAAATACATCATGCAAACCAACATGTTCTAATGATGGTACGGGATTCTACACTGCACAATTCGAATTAACAGATTCAAGGCCAAATTCACCATCGGATGGGTTATTCCAGTAAATGAAGCCGTACACCAATATCCGCACCAATATCGTCGGAGAAACATCATTTAACAATTGCAATTTGATATTTGATGCAAACGACGAGATATTTTAAATTAAATTAAAATTAAACAAAGTGTATTTAAAATTAAAAATCGCGGACTCCGCTTATTCAGAACGATTTGCCATTGGCATTAAGCGTGACATAATAAGTCGCAAGGATAATCGCTGGATATTTATGGCATTAATCTTGAATTCCCATGTTTTTCACTTTACTCCAAAAGCGGAAAGTTGACCGACGCATCAGTCATTGCGGTTTGATTGAAACACATCGATTGCTATACCTATTTCAGTTATTTCTATTTTATTTAATGTAAATTTTGAATAACGAATTTGAAATGACCAAATTACATAAAGTAGCATTCCTTGTGCATGCTCGGAAATATTATTTTCATTACATTAACGAATTTAGGCGGAACGGAGTTCGCCGGGTCAGCTAGTTGTAAATAATTGCTCGTTAAAATATACGACATTAGGTAAAGACTGAAAAAAAAATGAAATTAGCGCAGAAAACGCACAAACGACACATTCTTCAGGGTGACCGCTGCGTATTTTTGTAAAGGACCGGTAAGAAAAAAAAACAATTTTTGAAGATTTAGTGTCTTTTCTAACTAAAACGAGAAAGTTGCCTGATTGGTGCTCTAGTCTTACAACGGTCACGCTGGGTGACAGGATTTATCATTTAGTACATTTTAGTACGCATTTGACAGCAGGTTGTCAAGATGAAATGATAAACTGAAAAACTGCTGTGAAAACTGAAATGATAAATTATTTACTAATTCACAGGTTCACAGATCGGGAATTCACGGCCATCAGGACAGATGTTTGTGGGAAGCGGCGATGTCGAAAAAATCTGAAAATGTAATATGTTATTTGTTGGCCAACGATGCCAACTTCATAATGTAATCAGATAAAGCTAAAATCGTTAATTTAGTAGGGCCGTCAAGATTCCCACAAACACTTGTTAAATTTAGGAAGATTCTATAATGAAACTTGGGTACACATCTTTTTGGAATGGAACAAGACTTGCAGTACAAATAATAAATTAAGTGCGACTTACGATACAATAGCCGCGAGTGAGCAGTACATACATTATATGTAGATAATGTAAACAGCTGCAAACTGTTTAACTATTCTTTGATACCTAAATTAAGAGTATAAAGATCAGCTAGCAGATTATGTAGGTATATAGATTATTATAATATTACAGTATAATTATTGGCTCTTTATAATATGTCAACTGCAGTTCGATTAAATATATGAAGTAAAAATAAGAATGCTACCATATGAGTCTCCACAATCTACCATGAACATCGTACAAAAGCTTCGAAGTATGCAGTACCTTCTAACTAGATTGACCATTTCCATTAAGTTGAAGTCTGGAGTGCATTGCTAGACTATGAAATTAAGCGAGTCTAGGTACAGACGTATCTACATTTATTAAACTGCAGTGCTGTCTCTATTATAGATAAATGCAAAACCGAAACAGTCAGCGTTCGAGATGTTTATTCTGATGTCTTTATTATATCTTCTTATCTCTTATATAAAAATGAATGTCTGTTTGTTTGTCCTTTATGGAATCATTAACTATGCATTTGATCATGTGATGATCCTTAGCAAAGTTGTTGTGCATGAGTCCGCGAATGTTTCTGAGTTGATACGATCAATTTTGGACAAAGGGGCGTGGCACCGCCCATACAAAATAAAACATTAAAAACCTTAAAGTTCGAAAGCCACTCAATCGATTGAGTTGAAATTTACACACAATCTTAGGTATTGGCCCAGGAGTATACCGGTGAAGATTGGTCAATATTGGAAAAGGGGCGTGGCACCGCCCATACTAAACAAAAATTAAAAACCTTATATTTCGAAAGCCACCAAATCGATTGAGTTCAAATTTACACACAATCTTAGGTAATGGCCCAGGGGTATACCTGTGAAGATTGGTCAAAATTGGACAAAGGGGCGTTGTACCGCCCATACAAAAAAAAATTGAGTTCAAATTTACACACAATCTTACGTATTAGCCCAGGAGTATACCGGTGAAGATTGGTCAATATTGGACAAAGGGGCGTGGCACCACCAATAAACAAAAAAAAAAATCTTATATTTTGAAATCCACCGAATCGATTGAGTTCAAATTTATTGCCGTGACAGCTAATGCTGAGTTGTGGGTGACATAAGAATTTATGTAAATTGTGAAATTCATTTCCGGCTCACATTGAATAGACAATATTTTCGTTTTTCGAATAGTTTTGTGCATATCGTTGTGAGTTATATTAATTTAGATAAATATGTAATTCAATCGAATTTAATTTTCGTGAGCTGATTTCATTCATTTTTTTTTTAAGTAAACTCAAGATCTGAAGATTATCGAATGTGTATGTGAAGGATCTGACTGCGGATTAACGTTCCAAAAAAAAAAAATCTTATATTTTGAAAGCCACCGAATCGATTGAGTTCAAATTTATTGCCGTGACAGCTGATGCTGAGTTGTGTGACATAAGAATTTATGTTAATTGTGAAATTCATTGAAAGGACTTTAGTGAAAAAGCGAAAGGTTTACTGATACGAAAGAAACTGAGTAGCATGTGCGTTGTGCATACTCGGAATTATTATTTTTATTACATTAGCGAATTTGTATATATATAAAAATCAATAGCTGTGCGTAAGGCGGGTAAAGGCTCCAGAACGGCTCGACCGATTTGAATGAATTTTGTTCTGTTTTGTTCGCTTCGCTGAATCAGGGATGGTTTAGGGAAAAATAAAAGTAGGAAAATTAACAGCGAATATTTAATTTTTCAGTTCAATTCAATTATCTTTAATAATAATATTCTATATAGTATTATATATATTTTATACCTATAATTCTTTCGGGGTTAAAATCGATGAAGATATAATTCGATGACCACTAATTTTCATGATTCGTTCGTATTGTGGTATTCAGGTTTAGACGGTCTAAAAAGATAAATAGATAGATATATCTCCGAAACCGCTCAATCGATTTCAATGAAATTTTGTGGATGTTTATTGTATACGGCTTATTCCAGTTTGAAAAATATGATTCTTTTAGACCTGATAGGTGACGCTGTTGACGATTTCCGAAACAATTTTATTAAGTTGATTGAAATTTTTGGGATGGGTATGGTTGCTTCCAGTTTGAAAGATAGGATAGTTTTGGACCCTATTGTTGGTACTAACTTAATAAAACATAAGCGGGATAGGAAAACGGGATGTCAAACTAAAGTTATATAATTAAAATTATTAATGGACATTGTCTAAATAAAGCACTTTGTGAAATGCGAGCAGGACTTAATACGAAAGATACTGGCAAAGCCGGGTTGGTACAGCTGCATAATAAAAGAGACTGACGTCCGTCGGGAACGGATCGTTCGATGTTTAATTTGATGTACATAACTTGAAATTGAAAGTCTGGTTGGTTATAATTTTGGTTTGCAACCATTGGCGTACCTTTGTAACGAATCTTGTTTGATTTGATTGTGAAGGATCTCAAATCAAATGTCATGCAACCGAAGCCGACGGTTTTGAGTTGAAAATTCAAAGGCAAACATTCTCATTCCGCGGATTCCGCTTATTCAGAACGATTTGCTATTCGTATTTAAGCGTCTTGAATTGACAAAAAAACATTTCTTATTTCGCTAATTCTCGCTGAAATACGATCAAATAATGTCATCGCGTTGGCCGTTGCATCATCTGGCATTGCGGCAACTTTATTGGATGGAGGCAGAACAGCTCATTCAGTATTTAAGATGCCACTTAATATTCAAAACAACTCAGACGCAGTGTGCAACATAAAAAAAAAAAAACAATCGTCTATGGCCACAGTGTTGAAACAGTGTAAAATTATCATCTGGGATGAATGCACTATGGCACACAAACATTCGGTTGAGGCGTTGAACAAGCCATTGAAATATATAAAAAAACAATGAAAAATTATTTGGCGGCACTCTTTTACTTCTTTCAGGTAATTTCATACAAACACTTCCCGTCATTTCGCGTTCAACGTACGTTGATTAGATCAATGCTTGCTTGAAATCATCTCCACTGTGGCGTAATGTAAATATGCACATCCAAATTCAAGATCCATCTGCTGAAATATTCTCCAAACAACTGATAGATATCGATGATGGAAAAGTTACTTAGGATGAGACTGGATGCATAAAATTACCGGCGAATTTCTGTACAATCATTGATTCGCAAAATGCTCTCATAAACCTTATATTTCCCGATGTATACACACAATACATTCATCATGAGTGGCTGGCAGAAAAGGCGATATTAGCAGCAAAAAATGTGAACGTCAACGAATTGAATCTCAAGATACAACAGTTATTGCCAGGTAACTTGGTGACATATAAATCCGTTAATGCAGTTTGTGATGCCATTGAAGCTACAAATTTTCCAACAGATTTTTTAAACTCACCGCATAATTTAGTACTCAAAGTTGGATCTCCGGTTATTTTGCTTCGTAATTTGAACCCACCACGGCTGTGCAAGGACACGCGATTAGTCTTTAAAAAATTAATGAAAATCGTTATCGAAGCCATTGTTTTAAATGGAAAATTCCGGTGTGAAAGTATATTACTTCCACGAATACCTTACAAACAGATATGCCAATTCAATTAAAACGCATTCAGTTCCCTATTAGATTGGTATTTGCAATGACTATTAATAAGTCTCATGTCTCAAGGCCAAACAATGTCTGTTTTTGGCTTAATTTGATCACACCATATGATTTTCACACGGACAATTATAGGTGACATGCCCTAGAGTGAAGTTAGTTTGTGTTAACTAAAGATGGAATGAAAAAAAAATATTGTACACTCCAGCACTATAAGAGATTAATATTGTTCACTAATATTTTCAGAATTCGTTGTATATTAGATATATATAAATTTAAAAAAAAAAAGTTACAATAAATTAAAAAAACACAGCGCTCTATGCCTCTTCCACTCATATCTGTAATATCTACGCACACACTTACAATAAATAAGATATATACTATACTCTACACCGTTTGCCGGGTCAGCTAGTACATATAAATATAAAACTATAGGTATGAGAGAATATGTCAACTCCTCAGTTCCATAAAACCCAAGGGTAAGGAGATCACTTATTTGAACTTGGCATAAAACAAGATGTATTGCATTCGTTCCGAATACATAAACACATGAATGGTTTTTTTTTTTTTTTTATAGTTGGCGCAACAGGTCTGGAGAGACCCTAGGCCTAGCTTCTCACAACCATTCGTTTTGTGTGAGTTTTTCATTTTTGGAACGAATGGAAGGGATCTACAGATTATGCCGACTCCAAACGGCTAATTGAGAAGCTCTTACAAGACATTTATACTCTCGGATGTTTGTCAGACGTTCGCGAGAGATAGCGCAGCGGAAAAAAACCCTAAGTCGGAATTGGGTTTTTGCGGGATTCGAACCTGGGACTCCCGCATAGCAGTCCAACACACTAACCACTAAGCTACTGCGACTACCACATGAATGGTTGCGAAAAGAAAATCCAATTGCCCTCTAATACGGGTCTTTGATGCTAACACCATTTAGGTGCTTACACGACTTAAAAATATCGACTTATTATTGGAAGACTCCCGTCAAAAGCAAAATCTCTGAGCTAATAGCATATAAAGACAAAATAATAAAATGATTTAACTTTAGTTTCTTCCTTTCGGAGTCAATGATTGCGGCAATGATTAGCCAATTATTTTTCATACTATTTCTCTTCCTTGAATATAAGAACAAGATCTAATGTGGATTAGTTTTGTACATATGTATAGGTTCTAGTATTCCTATATTATTCCACATACATATATGGATTGAAGGAACCTCATTAAATTCTAACATATTTCCTAATTTACATAGTTTTGTGGTGAGAACTGTAGGTATACTTGCAGTGACGTGTGCAAATCTGTTAACTATACTCAACGCGCTTCGCTCTACACTTTCTTGTTCTACATTGAATTGTTCTAAATGGATAACAAAACATTGCCGGGAAGTTTTTCTGCCAAATGTGTCAGCTTTTTGCTGTCTTCGACTACATAACACCAAGAACCCATACCTACCATAGCTTCTTTTAATTGAAAATATACTGGAAAATTGAAATATACTGGCGGTTCGGTTAACAGACAATATAATTATACAGGAAATCTTCTCAATTTTCTAAAAGGTTAAGAGAAATATGCATAAACTAGCAATATTTCCAGAAAAAAAAAATGAAGTAAATTTGATTGCCTATTTATTAACTGACTTTGTGCGATGGTTCAATGTTCTAATTAATTTTAATAAATTGCAGTAGTTTAAACAGCAAGGCAAATGAGCTGTGTACTTTTGAAATCCCTGCTAATTGGGCTAATGTTCGTGCACTAAACAAAAATTAAATTCAATATTTATTGACTGTAAATATTTGGCCCAACAATTCATTTAAATTATTATCCACAAATTGTTTTCAATAATATAGCCCAAACTCATTTTCCATGGAAAATAAAATCAAAACGATCAATAACACAGAAATTCGAAATTAATTTGTGAATAAAAAACAGGTCTTCTGTAGCAAGTGGGATTTGAAGTACATCTTTATTGAAGGGACCAACGGCAACATCATACGTACTTTGATTTTCTATGAAAAACATCTAAATAAACAATTGCAATACATTCAAATCCCTCGACAATACTTTTAAATTAAGCAACGGTTTTACAAATACAACAAATAATCCACATCGTTGGCAGTATGCCAAAGGTAAAACTGTAATATTGTACGTAGTCGAAGTAGTTATGAGCGCGTGCATTTGTTTGGAGAGTCTGCCTCGCACACCCTACGTTGTTTGCATTTGGATTTCAATTTCACAAAACTTGCACCAAACACCCCGTGGGCATTATGTACGGTACCATTTGATGGTAGTGTAATTTATATTTGGAAGAATGTTTGACTATTAAGAGTTTTCAGAATAGATTAACGCCACTTTGGACAAATTGTTTCAACCAGTATCTGAAGAACGCGTGTTTCAAAGTAAACGAACGTATGATAAAAGGCGTGATAGTGTACAAGGGATGTTATTATCTCATTATCCCACATACCTTATTAATATTTTTTTGACAATCGGAACTTACATAAATATAATATAATTCTAATACGATTTCGGTTAAAGTAAAAGCAGCACTTATTTCGAGACGCAACGAAAATAATATCGAAACAATGTTCCATTTCAAGATTTCATTTATGAAAAAACATAGATATACGGATCCAGGTACCCAATATATAAAATTGATTGCTACCCGATTGAAGTCCTGGAAAATCCGCACAAAAATTAATTTACAAAATTATTTATCGAATGTGGTCATAAATGATTTATCGAATCATGGTCATATTTCCAATTTTTGAAATTGTTTGCATACATGCAAATTTCAAATACAAATTCTTAATAATCTTTCAAATACATTTTGTTGTTCTCTCAATGTTCATTCTATACTAGTAGGTAGTTACCTTCTTATGTGTATGTACATAAATATTTTCATGTCACTGCTTTCCGGACTTATTGGTGATATTTTATTTAAACAGTTGCGCACTAGAACGTGCGTTCCTGTTTCAGATACCACATCATGGATAGAAAATCAACAACCTTTCAGTATAAAGCAAACAAAAACGTTTTCAACAAACGTTTTAAACTCATTATAACTCATATTCGTTTCAAAGAAACACGACTCAGCTTCATATTTAACATTGGACCAAATTCTAATACAAAAGAACGAACACACGCGTCAATGTTTACTCAACTGACTTCCTTCTCCTTGACAAACTATTGCCTATGTGATACTTACAATGCTTGGTAATTACTGGCCCCAAAACAACTTCTAGGTGCGTAGTATAGGCAGCCAGCCAACGTCATCAATAACTAGATATTTGAAAATGAGTTTCATTCATCATGGCTCCGACTAGATTGACATTTCGGAACCATTGCAAGTAAAAAGAAGGTTTATTATTTATAAGAAAAAGTATCTATTATATTATTTTTTAACAGTCCAGCTATCCAAAATAACTAACAATGAATACGAAATTGAAGGGAAGGTGAGTATGAAAGCATCGTGCCGAAAATATTTTCTGTGCGTGCCTCCAGATACGTGTTTGTGAAATATTTGTTTGGTTTTTCATTCTTACAAGAGCAATATCGAGCTCCTTGCTATTTTAAAATGTTGATTCTGCAATTGTTATCCTCTGTATAGTTTATTCATTGCAACCCCCTACAAGTACCTATCTGTAGGTTAGAGCAAACATTTTTCCATTTTCCATTGTGGACGGAAATTATATCCGGCAAGAGGCGTTTTGTTGCTTGCGGCACAAACGGACCCACATATAATGGCATCTGATATATCACAGTATACCTTTGTTGTGATCTTCTTCCCTGTCTTTTCTTTAAACTCCATCAGAAACGATGACATTCGTATATTGTCTATATCTAATGGTGTCTATACGTATGTACACCAACATTCTATCCCGCACATACACAGCACACATGTATGTATGTTGAGCAGACACAATATGTACAAATAGGGTGGATGTGTCCTAGAAAAGATGCTACAAATGTTTGTTTGCATTTGCCTTATAAATATCTTATCGTTAAGATGAAGCGGTGTACCAAGAAATGCAATCTAATGCAATATGGCTATAGTTACTTCTGTCAAGTCTCCTTCAATATAAAATATATATAAGAAGAAGAATGTTTCATTTGAGTTTTCACGCCAAATAGCCGTTGGTCTATTTGCGAATGCTTGTCTGAAGAAATGACGATGACGAACTGCCTATAAGCAAATGAAGGTGCCTGCTGTAAGAACAGAAGGAAAACATGGCTAAGTCTAACGAAAACGGTATTTCAAATTCTACTTGACTACCTACCGAGTTTATAATTTAGTGTCCCACCCGTGCAACGCATATATGTAGCAGTATACAGGGGTGGACTGACAAACTAGGCAACCGCCCGTTGAGGCCCATGACTATGAAATAGATGTACAGTATAGAAATGTACATATTTAAGCGGGATTTTGAGTGTGCCGATCAGTAAATATATGTGCTTTATGAGTATACTGGCGTCGTTAAGTTGATGACCTTCACCCGAGATTTGAGATTCAATACACTCTTAAATTCTGAGCTTTTCTTGGTCGACATCGGAGAGTCAAGCCTAACGCTTGATGTGAATTGGATCCGTAACTGGATGTAGTCATTTGAGAATTAACATTCTCTTATTCTCTTCTCAATGATTTTCTATAAGCAATATACACTGGCAGAGCACTAATTCACCAAACTTTTTTATTAGGTATATGTATATTATGTAAAGACAATTTTCACAGGTATTCAGATCTTAGATACAGTACCTAATACAGTGGAGCTGGAGATATCAAACAGGTAACTGTCGCAATCAGTTGACATTGACATCGTTCTTATTTTTACGTTGGCAAAAACTGAACAGGAATATACACTTTATTATTTTGTAACCCCTGCTGCTAACATCAGTAAACGTCGGTAATTACATTTGTATTGAAATTGTATGAAAAGGCGTGTAATTGCAAAATTGGTTGTGTGCTACACACAGCGGGTTGTCTATAGGTACACTATGCCGCTGACAAGGCAAGGAACAACATAGGCTAAATGCTGGCAAATCGGTATCGGAAGTCCCTTTTTGTTTGTTATGAATGATCATTTCGAGCAGGAGAATTCTTTTCTTTGTTCATATACGACAACATTTTTCTTTTGAAAATAAATCCATAAATTTATAACAAAGCAAGAGAAATCATTTTTTCAAAGCAAAGCAGTACAATATAAAAATAGATAATGAAAACCCTAGTGATAACCAATCTAATTAATTTGAAATTTGTATGAGATGTCTGAAATTGTTTACAGTACCTCCATAAAAGTATCATTTGACATTGTATCTAACTCATATCATTGTATGTAGAGATGGTGCAGTGATCTTATACACGAAGTGATTGTACTTATATACAATGATCATAAATGCATAGATTTGATCTAGAATATCATCTTGTAATTTGTCCGGTTTTTTTTTTTTTTTTTTTTGTAAGGTAATGAAAGTTATAGCTCCATTTCAGCTCAAATAACTAAATCGCTAAGCTTACCATGATAGTTATACTTATACCAGAAAACGAAGAAAACCGCGATTCTTAAATGTTGCCATAAGGGAAATATATATTCAGTGTTATTTGTCTTTAAAAATGTTATTAATAATTTTGACCACTCGTCCCATATAAATGAAGCCACTGTGGCGGGGTTTAGCTAGTAGTTTTATATGTAATAAAAACGGGTGAAGGTCGAGCCTCTTAATTGCCTATCTATCTTTTTTTCCAGAATATGAAAAAATCTGAACCAACAAAATTGATTTAGATTTAAAAACAAAATAAAAAAATAAAGTTATGGCATTTGAACCTGATATAATACTTTCTTCCAACTAGTTCAGTTGTTTTTATTAATTTTTTTGCCTAAAGGGGTTGAGAAAGACCCCCCGGTTATATCAAAAGTTACTTGTATCTTATCCTTCAATAATAATCCGCTTTTAGTTTTCGCAGCCTAAGTTATCGTACTCTCCTCCATAATAAAATATAATCTCGAGAATGATGATATATATATTTAATATACGGAGATGAAAAGATCTACACTTCACTTCATTTCATCAAGGAACAGGGAACAGAATACTTCGAATCTACCACTTCCATGGCATATAATATATAAATTTCTTAGGTATATATTTACAGGTTTCTAAGCGTAATCAGGACAGCTGATGAGCTGAATAACTATACAAGAAGGAGAGGCACGAAGCAAAATCAACCCCAACACTAAAGCCTGATACCCTTTAGAAGAATATTTTTTTTTTTAGTTAAACTAGGTGACCATAAGCACCATCAACAAAAAAAATAAACTTCATAATTTGTCAAACCTGGTGCGGCTTTTTTATTACCTATGTATGATTGAATTAATAATTTGACGTATATTTTTGGTTCATTAAGTCGCAACAATTTGCTTGTGCGATCTTTCTGTCATAATAACCTTAGATGACTTATTTAGCAAACAATTAATATGAATACTTATGCTTCTAACTTTAGAATCTCTACGGCATGCACATCTTCTGTATACCTTTAAAAAGTGCCATTGTTATCAGTAGGTGGCAAAAGGTTTAAAACAAAGCTAAAAAAATATAGCTTCATGAAATGGCTTGCTTTTATACCTATGTCGGCTTTTCTTTTCCGTATTCAGTACACATTTCCGTATAGTTATATACCAATATATGTATATGAAATCATATGATGCTATATAATAAGCTTGTTAAAATTCACAAAGTGTACATTTCACTCACATTTTCACAAAAAAAAATATGTAGTTTCCGTAGTAGACTCATCTACTCGCCCACTTAGCTATTCTGTTCTATAATTTGGCATGAGTAATGAATGAGAAGGAAGCTGTTTCTTCCATTAAGCGAACATCATTAGGCGCCCCGTTTTCTCCTGTTCATTTAGGTATTAAAAAAAAGGTACTTGTGTAGCAGCGGAACGGAAGTGCTTTATAATGATGCTCTCGTTGCTTCATTATTTTATCTCATAAAGCAATCCTTTTATCTTCCGTAGTCTGGATTTTACACGTATTTAATAATTTTAAAAAAAGATGCAAGTGTTAAAAAACATTCCACTCATCACTATGTCGCTAAAAAGTGGAAGTCAAAGTTAATACATAAGTACCTAAAAATAAATATTCTGAAAATGTTATTTATAAAAATTGCTTTGTGGTAAATTAAGATAGTATGTTAAGTTTATTTGTACATATATAATAAAATTAAGGCTCGAGTTTGGAAGCTCGCACGGTTACGAATTTTGTATGGAAAACATAGCCTTTGCGAACTACTTAAATTTAAAGTCAAAACTTAAAAAAATGTTTAGTGGTAAAGCTTTGATGTTCCCGCTAATAATATTTGCATATTGGAGATATCACAAAATATAAAAAATAAATAATCAACGTTTCACATAAAGATATAACCGAAAAATCCAATTTCAAATCAACATAAAAATATCTCCCAAATCATCAAAATCAGGCAGACATATTTTAAACAATACGATCTCACTGTATATTATACGATCAATTGTTTATCATCATCATGATAAAATTATCGCATCAGGTAAGAGTTTGAAAAAATACCGAATGAAAACCGATAACTTTTGGCACAACTTCAAAGATAATCGAAGTAAATATGATTTACTATAAGTATGTTTTTCTAAGCTTCGATCTCAGCAAAGCAAAGTAAAGTAGGATTTTCAGCACGCAATTACAACAACTAAACTCTACTTGACAATTCGAGGACTCGCAGTAGTTGTTGTAATTGCGTGCCGAAAATCCTACTTTACTTTGCTTTGCTGAGATCGAAGCTCACAAAAACACGCCTAATATAATATGGGAATACATTATTTCCAATATCTAAACACGTAACTAAAAACGCCTTCGGTTTCGAATAGAAGTAAGCAGCCACTTTACAGAAAGACATAATCACTTCATTTCGGAATGTAAATTCATCTATTCCTTGCATGACATTTTGACGTCAATCAAATTTAAGTCGTGCACGGCAATATTTTCACCTCTTGGACATCTGTTACGAATTTATTTTTCGTTCACTCTGAAGTAGAACCAAAAGGGAAAACAGTAAGTACATACAGGGTTGGTCTTAGAGAGAACTTTGGTAGGAGTGCTTACTGAAGAACCCCGGTTCCGTTCAATGTTTTCATGCTGGCAGTTGTGTGCACTTGTATTGGGGCGAAGGTATAGTATGCCTTGTGAAAACACTAAAAGGACTATTGGTATACGGTCACGTCATGCCATGTGCACACATTTCATTTACGAAATTGTGCTTATCAAAACGACGGAACTCTTATTTCACAGATGCTTTTATATGTATGTTTGTATGTATATGTATTTCTACTGTAAAATAGATAAAAGTGGAATTATAGCTAGGTATGGCTTAACGGTTAACCGACCTTAATACATGTGCCTAAAGTCAATGTACAAAAGCAATTATTGTGAAAGTGCTTTGTGAGTAACTAAATCCTACCTCAAGAATTTGAACAAGGAACTGAGGATTGCTTGCTTAGTTATAAAAGGTTCGCTAATACTACACCACAACAAGGCCTAGAAAAGCTGCTTAACCTATCATCTACAGAACTTTATAAGTTAAACTTATAAAATGAAAAATTAATAAATAAATATATACCTACTGGCATATCAGATGAATAACCCATCTTTGATCAGAGCGGGCTTATATGCCCGAAGTATGACTTCGACAAGAAACTTAAAGACTGTATACTGGACAGGCAGTATTGGGTCATAAAATGTATACCCATCTTCGCAGATGCCACAAAGACAGAGAATAGAACGGGAGCCAGAGCCTTCTCGGAAGAACTAGTTATAAGCCAGTCATACCGACTGGCAAACTGCAGCGTTTTCCAGGCAGAGATCTACGCGCTAGTGGCGCGAACATTCTTAGCGAGAGAGAGAATTACTAGCAATCGAAATTACCCTCTGCATAGACAGCCAACAGCACTTAAAGCGACCATATAGACTGGTCAGATGTGGCTCTGAAATGAACATACTATTATAGCTGAAAGGCAAGTACTACAAATTTCCAACGTATATATATATTATACTAGCTGACCCAGCGAACTTCCTTCCGCCCAAATTCGTTAATGTTATGAAAATTCCGAGCATGCACAATGTACTTGCTACTATATGTTATTCGATCAATTCAAATTCTTTATTCAAAAGTTATATTATAGCATTTTTCGTTGAAGATCCGAGAGAATTACCCCGAGATTCAGAACTGCTTTTTTCAATGAAAGTCGATGAAGCACTTTTGTAACGGTGGTAGGCACCATCATTGAGATTTGATTTTCTGCTACTTTTTTTTCCACAGTAAATAATATGAATGTTTTAAAAGGCCAAATTTATATACATACTAGCTGCCCTGGCGAACTTCGTACCGCCTAACGGTCAAAATACCTTGAAGTATTGGAGGAAAAACTGAATGTAACAGTATTCGGAATACCGAAAAACACTTGGCATGTAGAATCACAGCTGAAACATCTGCAATAAGCTGTTGAAGATGCGTATCGAGTGGCTTGCACACCTACCTTAGTGGAAAAAAAAGATCCAGCGCCTTGGTGGTGTCGGGAACTTGAAAAGCTAAAGAAAGGATGTGAGGAAGGCCTTCAATCACACCATGAGGAGGGGAGAACCCGAAGCATGGGATGAGTATAAGGCGGAAAAGAAAGAGATGAATGTTACTCTGCGACGACGTAAAAGGGAGTTATGGAGGGACTTTTGCTCGAGTATGAGGAGTACGTCTGAAGTCAGATTACAAAAGATTGTCTCCATGGATCCAGTTTCCGAGATCGGACTCATTCGTAATAGAGCTGGGAGGATGTTGGATACACTGGATCACACAAATGAGGTCCTAATGGAGGTACACTTTCCAGGAAGCCATAAGTCAGATCAGCCCTAGGCTCCAAGGAAACAAGGAGCGAACAGGATCGTAACACCAGAAGCGGTCAAGGGTGCGGTCAAGGGTGCGATAGCAACACTTTCACCCTTGAAAACCGCGGGGCCGGATGGTATATTTCCAGGTCTAATGCAATGGGGAGTAGACGTAATTGCACCAAGGCTCAGGAATATATACGCTGCATGCCTAGCAATAGGCTACATCCCGATTACATGGAGGGAGACAAATGTGGTCTTCCTTCCAAAGCCGGGGAAAAAGGAAGGCAAAGGCCTTCAGACCAGTTGGCCTAAAATCCTTTCTGTTGAAAACAATGTAAAGGGTTGTGGTGGACTATATGGAGAGTACTGCGCTTAAGATGTATCCTTTAAATAGTAGACAGCATGCCTACAGGGCAGGCATGTCTACAGAAACAGCGCTACATCAAGTAGTACGCGTTGCAGAAGAAGAGCTAAATACCTGGGGCATTGCGATGACCACCATAATGGACATTGAAGGTGCCTTCTATAAGATATGCTTTGAGAGTCTGAAACAAGCCTTGGAAGAACGTAGGGTTAACCCACTGGTGGTAAGATGGGTGGACAATATGTTGAACACAAGGGCGATAAATATTCAGACGGGAACCTCAAAACTCAGAGGAATGGTTAGCAGAGGTGTTCTCTCACATACACTGTGGAATATCACTGTGGACTCTCTTCTCGACAGACTTGAGGCGAATGGCATTCACACAGTGGGGTATGCCGACGACATAGCAATAATGGCCAGAGGCAATTTCATAGACGTCACCGCAGATATCATGAGGAATGCGCTCAAAGTGGTGGAACGGTGGTGTCTGGAACAAGGGCTTTCCATTAATGCGGAGAAAACAAATCTAATAATCTTCACGAGGAAGATGAAAAATCTGGAATTTCGACCCTTAACACTTTTCGGATCGTAACTAAAAATGGCCAAGAAGGTTAAGTATATCTCGGAGTCTATCTAGATACTAGACTTACTTGGAACTACCATGTTGAGGAGAAGGTCAGGAAGGAAAAAAGGGTATTACATCAGTGTAAACGTGTATGTGGACAGAGGTGGGGACTCTCGCCTAGGTCAGCATACTGGATGTATAAGATGATAACTAGACCCATTATTACCTACGCCTCGGTTGTATGGTGGGCGAAAGCCTCCCAGAAAACTGTGAGGAAGCACCTGGATAGGGTCCAACGTTTAGCATGTTTAGGAGTTACAGGTGCAATAAGGACAACACCAACATGCGCATTGGAAGTGATCCTAGGGACCTTACCGCTAGACTTATTTATTAAGAAAACAGCGGCCCTAGCGGCACTTCGTTTGCATCGAGATGCGAAATGGCACAATCGTGGAACCATCTATGGACATAGGAAGATCCTGGAACTTGTCAAAAACGAGATTAGGGAGCTGAACATGCCTATGGATGGGATAACAAGGGTGCGTATTATGGAAAGGAATCACAAAACTCGTATTGAGAACGGATTACTTCCAGAAAAAAGGAGTGGTGAAATAGTGATTTTCACAGATGGATCCATGATGGATGACGGAGCGGGTGCCGGTATCTATTCAGCAGAGCTGGAACTAGCAGATCACGTTAGCCTCGGGAATTACACTTCTGTATACCAGGCTGAGATGATTGCATTGCTGCATGCGTTGGACTACTTGCTTGAGGGTCAGGTGGAGGGAAGAAATATCATTATAGCACTGGACAATCAGGCGGTGATCAGATGCATGGAACAAACAAACATCACAACATCATTGGCATTGGAATGTGTCATCTAAAATGAAGTAACACTGACTTGGGTACGAGGACACATAGGGATCGAAGGCAACGAAAAGGCGGACTCCCTTGCAAAACTGGGGTTAACTGAAAAGTTGCTTGGACCAGAACCATTCTCTTTAATTGGCAAATGAATGGTAGAACAGCTGATTCACAAATGGATCACGCAGAACACCTGAGAAGGTGGTCAACCGTGGAACAATGTAGACAGGCTAAAATGGCAATTAAGTGGCCGACCCGCTCCACTCAAAGAAGGGTTCTAGGCATGAGTCGAGGAACATTGAAATAGGTGGTGGCTGTGTTAACAGGATATGGTAATTTCGGGTATCACTTAAGGAAGATGGGCCTTAGAGAGGATGATACCTGTAAACTATGCCTGAAGGAACCTAAGACAGCGGCAAATATACTGTGTCAGTGTCCGGCGTTGGCTGGCGAAAGAATGAGGATCTCGGGACATCACAGTCACAGTCGATGAAACAGGGGCCCTACTCTGTATTTCGTTCCGAAAGGCAATCCTATTCGAAAGTGCTTTTCGTTCCGCTTTTGATTTTGTACTCTGTTAAATATTCGAAACGGAAAAAAATAGTACTTAATACTTTTCCCTTTTACGGATTGGTGTTTTCAAGTCTCGAACTATTTCTCATTACATTTGTCAAGTCTCGAATTATTTCTCACGAGATCTGTCAAATCAAGAAATCAAAACAAATAACAAACAAGTCGGATAATAACAAATTACGATTTTTAAAGACAAATTAAACAAAAGAAAATGGATTGGTTGCACTTTGGATGAAACAAAACATTATACGGGTCAAATTAAACATTATGGAAATGTGTGATAAAAAGTAAAATGTTATTGGTGGGAAGAATTTAGTTCACTATTTAACTATTGTTTATTATTTAAATTTTGTACAGAACTTTCGCCTTTCGAAGAACGTTTTTTTGCATGTTTTAAATGCCATACAAGATGAACTGTTTGCTCCTTTAAGATCAACTGCAATTCCAGCCATCTTATACCTAACTTTTACCTCAAAGTTTTTAGGGCAAGGAGGCTATATTGACTAGATATTCCCTTGGCATGGCACAATAAAAAACATCAAGTTGTATTGCAAAGGTAGATAGAAAAAATATTGCGTCCAAAACACATCAATTTTCTAAAAAAAACTTACAATTTAAAACATTCGTAGTCACTTCCGTGATCACATTTGTTGTAGAAACAAATTTTCCGTTTTCGAATGCTTTTGACATTCGAAAACGAGTTGCCAGGTACGAAAATTCCACTATAGGAATTGTCTATCCGAAAGTAGTAGATTTCAATCCGTTTTTGAAATAGAGAGTACAAAATATTCGTTTTCGGAGATTTTCACTATCGGAACGAAATACAGAGTAGGGCCCCAGATCTCCCATAAACAGATGCTAGCGTTAACACTAGGAATTGAGCTCAGGGAAGAACTCTGGAGAAATCCAGAAAGTCTCTCTGGGTAAGATTTATAGTGGTAGAGAGACGAAAGAGACCCAACAATGGTGGTCTAATTCGAATATATCTCGAAATCTATATATATAAATAACGGTCAATGAATTTATTGCTTTGATGAAGCTATGTATTTAGCTGCATTGGTTTTTATTTGGATTTATTATCTTCACTGACGCACTTTGTGATACACAATTTTTTTCGTTTTGTTATCAGGCGGAAGGACAAATAAAGTGGATGGTTTACCGACGCGTGAATATGCCACGTACAATTAACACTCAATTGACCTTGTAATTTGTTAATCGTTATGGTGAATGGGTGAATGCAAGACAAATCTGAAATTGAATTATAGTTTAAACTCAAGGGGAAGGGGCACATCGGTTGAGATCATTGACATCCTCGGAATTTGAACTTCCTTCTTTAAAACTCATTGATTATCAGTTTTCTTATTACCAAAACCGTTCCATTGCATAGTTTTGGCTGGTTTAGATTTCGAAGCATGATGACTACCTACCGAGCCAACCCTGAGTTGTAAATTGTGCGGTGGTAAGCCAGGAATATCCAAGGAGTTTACAAATTCAGTTGGATAGTTGGTTGCCAATACATTTGAATGAATGCAAATTGCCTACCAAGGATCTGATCCTGAATTAGAAAGTTTAAGTCACCCACATTTTTATTTTTAGCCTCTAAAATTACTCGCTTACTCAACCATTCGTTATTTTTGTGGTTAGCAATGATGTTCGGGAATACTTTGTTGATATGCTCGTCTTTCGATTAGACAAAATTGCAAAAATTCGAAGGAAATAAAATCAATCCGCGCAATTCATCGACATCAGGAACACGGTCAATACCGATAGTCAGCAATTGCTTCGAAAAATATGGAGCAGATTGATCGTTCAGCAATGCAATTCTCATGTTTGCTATCAGCTGACTTTTCTCACATAGCGTCACAGATTTGTTGATTTGAGGCAAGCAAAGTCGGATCTCTTACGAACACTACATTTAATTGAACTAATACCCTCAGAAAAAAGACGAGCTAAAATGAAGAATATCAGTGACATTTTAAGCCTATTCGTTGACGAAAGTCCGGTAAACTCGAAAAATCTTAACCGAAGAACAAAAATCGAATTTTAAGCTCATTTTTAATAAACCTAACATTCTTACTTCAATACTATTTCGCTATTATTATAAGAATGTGGTTCTTGGATTATGCCTGAAACAAGTTTATTTTAAGAATACAAAAGCTACGTTTTGGACCATTGTTAACTTAAATTAAGCTCGAAAACGCCGGGAATGAGAATAAATTCACCTTAAAATGAGTAGAAAATTCTTTAAACAAGAGCAAAAATTTAAATTTGAGATTGTTTTTAGTAAGCTTAAGCGGCTTGTTTCAATACTAATTCGCGATTATTTTAAGAATGTTTTGTGTGAGTTTTTAATTTTTGGAACGAATGGAAGGGATCTATAAAAAAAAACCCTAAGTTGGAATTTGGGTTTATGCGGGATTCGAACCTGGGACCCCTCGCTTAGTAGCCCAACACATTTTTTTTCATTTTAAATTCATTTTTATTGTTATCTTTAAATAAACTTACGTGCTAGACAAAAACGATTAAATCTAATTTAAAACTAACATTTTTCTTATTCTAGCTTACTGGCTATTAGCGAGCGCTCTAAACTTAACAATATGCTTAAAATTATTGCGTTTCGGCCTTAAATCTATCTATATCTATGATTTGTTTTGTTTTTCAATTTTCAAGAAACTTTAGAAAACTTGAATTCCTTATTATTTGTTTTGCTTAAGACTACTTAAAACTACCTAAGCTACTTAACCTACATTACTTATGATCAGGGTGGTGAGCAATCTTATCGATTGGTCACCATCCTGATCGCGTCCATGGTTGCCTGTCAGCCGCCAACAGGGTTTCATCCGCGCCGACGAGACCCGATCGAGGCCATTAGTAGTCCAACACACTAACCACTAAGCCACTGCGACTACGAACGAATATCATGATCGTTTAGATCTTAATTGGTAGGTACCTATGTACTTTTCCGTCATGACAGTTTAAGATTGTTTCGGCTTGGTTGGAGAGTATTTATTCTTATTCAATCCTGCATTTGTGTACAAAAATAATAATTCAGATGATATGATTCCGATTTTAACATTTAGGCTTGATTAAATAACAAAAAGCTTGAGATCAGAATTTTTATCTTGCTCTAAGATTCATTCGATCTATTTTGAGATTGACCACGTAAGAATGAAGAAAACTAAGAATAAGCCTAATCGGACTAGAATTTAGCTTGCGATATTTTTCTGAGTGTATGGGTCTAATTGTTTGTTTGTTTGTTTGTTTTATTTTTATTTAATAATAATAACTTCAAATTTATAATAGTTTACCCACAAAGCAAAAAGCTTATCTGCAGGCGGTTATAAACATTATTTAATTTTAAGTGATTGAAGCAATTCAATTGATATTTTGTTTAAGTATTTCGTTTATACATAATGAAAAAGAACGTCAAAATTTAAGTGTAAAATATAGTCCAAATATATATACATATTTTTTTTTTTTTATCTAACAGAATACAATTCTAAAAAGTACTTTTTAATTTCTTTTTTTCGTTTCCTAAAGTTTCGAATATTTTTTAAGTTCACTGGTATTTCATTTAATATCTTCGGCATAATTGATCTGAGCTCTCTGTTCCCGTATACGTTGAAAGTTGTCGGAGTTTCAAACATCCCACGCGCTCTTCTTCTAGTGTTTTGATTATGCCTTATTGGTTGTAGAAATCTTTGATCATCCATATAATGTTGTATTGCCGTCATACGAAAGATTGCGTTTGTATCCAAAACTTCAAAATGTGTATTAGGTGGTTTAATTAATTTGACAAGACGGTGTTGAAGGTTCAGTATCTTATCTAGGTGTGTTTTTGAAGCATTTCCCCAGGCAAGGATCCCATAACGTATTCGTGATTCTGCTAGCGAGTAGTAGACTTGCTTCAGAACTTCAAAATTTGAAAACCGTTTGAGATAAACTAAGGCAAATATTGTGCTTTTGAGTTTGAGACGCACAGTGTTTATATGTTCACGCCAAAGAAAGTGTTCGTCTATGATGACTCCAAGATACTTTATCTTTCTGACGACTTCGATTGGTTTATTGTTTGCTAATAGTGGACAGTGGTCATTTCGGTAATAGATGTTAATTGGTTCTTCCCGCTTTAATGGATGGCGTATGTGCATTATTTTTGTTTTTGTACTGTTTATAACTAGTCCATGGTCATGACACCACTTGGATACAGAGTCTAGATGCTCTTGAAGTATTTCTATTGCTGAATGTAAGTGTTTGTGTTTGACAATGATGGCTATATCATCTGCATATGCATATGCTGTATTGTTTTTAAACAACCGTAACAGTTCATTCGTGAATAAAATAAACAAAATTGGCCCCAATTTCGAGCCTTGTGGAACACCATACATGGTAGATTTTTCTGAACTCAGGGTCGTAGATACCTTGACCTTAATCGACCTATTAGTAAGGTAGCTTTTGAGCCATTCAGACAAATATCCCCTCACACCAATTAAGTTTAAGCATTCTAGAAGCTTTTCTTGACTAAGAGTGTCGAAGGCCTTGCTGAAGTCGACGAATAGCACAAGGACGTGGTGATTTCGATTTAGACCTGCGTTAATTCAAGCCAATCATATTCAAAAGTTAAATTAAATACAATAGTAATAAGAATAACATTGTCGATGTTTTTCAATCAAATTGCAATGATTTACGTGTCGGTCAACCTGCCGCTTTTTCACTGAAGTGCTTTATGGTACACAACATTTTTTGTTCTATTAGATATATATATAGTGCGTACATGTACATAGCGGGAGGTTTACCAACACGTGGCTCGCCACATACAATTGACCATATAATGTCGTTTAAGAATAAATTAAAGAGAACAAAATTCAAAAAAAAATATCTTAATTCACTAAATTAATTGAAAGAACATTGCTTTAATCTTAATAATACAATCGATAAAATTCAGTTTTCGGAATATTCTGAATCACAATTGTGGCAAATATAACTATTGCAACCTTCTGTACACTCTTTGGGAGACCACATTTTACAGGTGACACATTTGTATCCAACTTTCACTAGATGCAGATCTGCAGATCCCTGAATACGTTGCCAAGCAGACAAGGCAATAAAACTCCTCTTCTTCTGAATAAAAAAAAATAATAGAGCACTGGAATGCTGCATTATTATTATTATTATTATTTTCTTTTTCTGGTGTATCTGTGTATATTGTAGACTTTCTGGTTCTTCTGATGTCGTTAAAATAATATATAATAATAAAAAAATAACTAAACACATTGTTTCAACCGTCCCCAACCCCCCCTTTAAGTACAAAAAATCTATAAAGTAACGAAAACAACACTGACACGTTTAAACTAGTCACCATACTGTATTCTACACTCTTTACTGCATACAAAAAAAAATAGGCACAGCAATCTCGCATCGATAGAAACCACAGTAAAATAAAAAATAACTAAACAAAAATACTTACTTTTGATAGTCTAAACTAAATAGAACCTTAGCTCTCACTTACAACTGAACCGCCGAACGAACGATGCATGACTACTCACTGTTACCACTTTAGCGATTTTTTCGCTATTTCTAGCGTATTTTTAAAGCTCTCGGCGATTTTTAATAAAATGTTGTCGCTAAAAAAAAATTGGCGATTTCTAGCTACTTTTCATTACTACACCACCAGTACCACGTACAAGAATCCCGTACAAGTAGCATCCGACCCATTCGAATATAATTTTTGAAGTACAAAAATGCTGCAGGTGTAAATAATTTGCAAGCACTGGCTGATTCGGCAATCACTGTGCTATCTCTTCCCCACTCAAATGCTGAAGTTGAACGAATTTTTAGTGGAATGAACATTGTAAAAAAACAAACTTCGGAATCAACTTTCAACAGCGTTGCCAGTTTGGGGGTTTTCCCCCCAGATCTAGGGGTTTTTTTGATTGTTTATTGGGAAATCTGGCGGTTTTTTTTTAACTGCGTTCAACTTTTTGTTCAAAAGTTGTTGTTTTTTTTTATAAAATAACTAAATCTGGGGGTTTTTCAGATTTGTCTGGGGGGAAATATTTCAACTGTCTGGCAACGCTGACTTTCAATCCTGACGTTGAATTCTATAATATTGATTAGAAATCAATTAAAAGTGATGAACAGGAGTTGCTGTAACTACGACCTGCCAGACGAGGTTATAAGAAAAATAGGAGAAACAAAAAAAATCTAAGACTGAAGAAAATATAGCCGAAGCCTCTACTTCAAACTTGGGAGAAATGGACAGCCAAGAATTAGATGATTCCATTTTTGAGCTGGAATTTGATTTGTAAATTTCAATTTATTTATTTTTTTTAAAACATTTTTTTTTTTACTTCACAATATTTTTTTGTTATCTTGAATTTATTGTTTTTTTTAATTCAGTATTTAATTTGATTAATAATTTAATAATTAACAATTTATTTTAAAAATAAATACATATTTTTATGAACTTACATTCAAATTAATATTTTAGCGATTTCTAGCGGATTTTCGCAATTCAGAAACTAACATTTCTAACGGATTTTAGGTTATGGTCTAGCGACAATTTTTTTTCCTCAGCGGCAACACTGACTATTCGTCGACGGACTTGTTTTTGCTTCATTCACCCCTAATATTCATAGACGCTGCGCGTACGGTTCACGAGATATTCGTGTTGTTTCAACCGTCCTGTGTTTCAACCGTACCCAGTCTCCCCTATTAAACACGGAAAAGAATATTCGGAATTTAAAGAAATAAGGCAGGTGTGCCGCAATGAAGCGTCCTTGGGCCACTCCTGTACCTGTTATTTACGCGTGATATTCCGTAAACAGAAGGTACTACCGTAGCCACTTTTACCGATGACACTGCTATTCTAGCAGTTGATTCAACGACCAAAGAAACAAACAAAATATTACAAGAAAAAATGCAAAGAACTTAAAAACAAATATAGAGAACTTTATTGGTTACGCGGAAAATATTTATTAAATAAGCAAGTGATGAAGCCTGTATGGACATATGGTATACAGTTATGGGGCTGTGCCAGCGAAACAAATCTAAACTTTTTACAAACTTTTCAAAACAAAGTGCTAAGATCATTCGTCAGTGCACCGTGGTACATTAGAAATGCAGATCTCCATAGAGACCTCGGAGTTCCCACAGTTAAGGATGAAACTAAAATGTGCGCTCAAAAGCATAGAAATCGATTACCAGGACACATTAATAACTCGGTCCGTGAAATTCTCGATGAAACAAATTGATTGCGGCGTCTACAACGAACTAAGCCTTCGGACTTAGCCCGATAATTATCAACCGCGTTAAAATTGCGGAACGAGCAGGAACTTTCGCCGGAATGTTGTCTGCCAAACGTGTAAAACTTCGTGATAAAAAAAATTGTAGGAGGTGGTTTTAGTGAGTAAAAATCTCACACTACTATGAGCACGTGCCGAGTGTCCTCATAGTGTCTTCTAGAAGATTTCCACCTACCTCATTAAAAAAAAAAAGTTTCGGAGATCAACGATAGCGCTACCTATAGGGTCCAAAATAGTCCTATTTTTTGTAGACCGTCTAAACCTGAATACTACAATACTAACAAAACAAAAGAACAATCATGAGAATTGGCCCAGTTGTTATCGAATTATATCGTCATCGAGTTTCACTCCGAAAGAATTATGGGTATAAAATATATATATAGAATATTATTATTGAAGATAATTGAATTGAACTGAAAAATTAATACTCGCTTACAGGCCACATTTTTTTTCCGACTTTTCTTTTTTGTTGGTTCATTTTTTTAAGCAATATGCTTCTTTCAATATTTACCACTACGGTCATAATAATAATAATAATTTTCCTAAACCATTCCTGATTCAAGACGAACAAAACAACACAACAATCATTCAAATCAAATCTTACCCAAAGAGATTCTATGGATTTCTCCAGAGTTCTTCCCTGGGCTCAATTCCTAGTGTTAACGCCATAGAATACGTTTACGGGAGATCTGTTTCATCGACTGGGTCTCGACCCATGATGTCCCAAGATCTTCATTCTTCTGCCAGTCAACACCGGACTTTAACACAGTATATGTGCCGCTGTCTCAGATTCCTCCAGGCATAGTTTACAGGTATCATCCTCTCTAAGGCCCATCTTCTTTAAGTGATACTCGAAATTAACATGTCCTCTTGACAAAGCCACCACCCATTTCAATGTTCCTCGACTCATGCTTAGAACCCTTCTTTGAGTGGAGCAGGTCGGCCACTTAATTGCATCGATTAATAAGCGACAGGCAATACGGATTTCGGAGCCGTCGTTCCACTGGTGACCTGTTAAGCTACATAACGCACTTATGGACACAATCAATTGAACAACACGGCGAATCCAGAGCCGTAGCCTTGGACATATCAAAGGCATTTGACCGAGTCTGGCATAGAGCCCTATTAGGCAAGTTAGCGTCTTACGGATTACCACAAAAACTCTGCGGATGGATGCAAAATTTTCTTCTGGGAAGATCGATCCAAGTTGTTGTAGATGATGTATCATCCAATTCGTTTGCTATAAATGCAGGAGTGCCCCAAGGATCTATTCTTTCTCCAACTCTATTTCTTCTCCACATCAACGATTTGCTTGGATCGACAAATAATAATATCTACAGCTTTGCAGACGACAGCACTCTTATATCCTCCATCTCGAACAGTGGGCCTGTGAATACGGCTACATCACACAATCAGAGATGTGAACAAATTAATTCTCTAAATGATGATCTGGACAAAATCTTGAAGCAAAATGCATCAACAGTTCCTCAGATCTAAATGGATGACCATCCAATCCATCACAAGGACTCAATGCACCTTCTAGGAGTCACAGTCAATTCAGGAATTACATGGCAGGACCACATATCCTATATCGCAAAATCGGCGTCCGCAAAGTTGAGCTACCTATTTAGAGCAAAGAGGTACTTTAGCCCCAAGCAACTTCTCCTTCTCTACAAAGCACAGGTTAGACCAGGCTTGGAATATTGTTCCCATATATGGAGCTCCGCCCCAAAACATTCACTTAACCTGCTTGATAGCATACAGGGACGAGCAGTTCGACTCATTGGAGACCCTACACTCACATCGAATCTACAACCGTTGGTGCACAGAAGACAAGTCGCTGACCTTTGCTTGTTCTATAGGTACTTCCATGGTAGATGTTCTGAGGAACTCAAAGACATAAAAAAAAAAACGATGCTACTCTTGTTTAGATTCTTCGAAGACTTGGAAGATCGAGTGCAACGATACCTCTATTAGATCTATTAGATCTAAAAACATTCATCAACAGATACGAATGAAATGGACCAATATATCATTTTATAAGCATTAACCATTCACAAGCATTTAAACAAAAAAATTTTAATTTAATAAATGTTTATCACATATTTATGAAATATTTATAAAATGTGTATAAAATATTTCGTTGGTCTGGGCACACTCTTAGGTTGGGAGGCTGTCTTGGCAAAGTCAAGACACATTGACCAGAGGTAGATCCTGACGTACGTGCTAAAGGGTATTTTTTTAGAGGTATAAAACTTTATGTGGCAGCACTATTTTAACTGGCGGCCATTTTCTCAGCTAAGTAATTTAGTTTTAGTTTGGTTTGGCATTTCAACATGAATTGTTCTGTTCGAAATACGTATCGCGCACTACGTCCATTTAAGGGTCAACATAATCATAACACAATTTTGGTTAAATGGATACGTCAGTAAACAAAACTGCCGTATTTGGAGTGATAATAATTTTGATTTGCCATTCGTATTTGAGCGTCCTCAATTTTCCGTATGTATCGCTTTCGCTTAAGATGAAGGTTGGGCGAAATGTCAATCATTGGAGTTTGATTGAAACACATTGACAATATTATACATTATTACTTATTACTATTGCATTGAATATAACTCTTGAATACAAAATTTTAATTGACCGAATTGCATGAACCAGCACGTGTATATGCTCCGAATTATTATTTCCATCAGAGAAAATACTGAGACCCCAAACTCGCAATCCTCTTGCCTCTGGCCCCTTAATTTTTTTCTCAAACTCGCCATTTTGTTTTTCTATCGGTGTTATGGCAATTTAGAATCCGTGTGGCGCGTCGGGTGCAACTCATCCCTAGACAACTCGTCCCCGACCAAATTTCGCACCTAGCGCCATCTACATCTCAGTTATGCAACTAACAACCAATATTCGCATAACTCGAATTTAGTGGATAGAAAGATATATTTGTGGAATTTGGAATGGAATATGAGGGAAGGATGTACCTATAGGTACCAAATTCATGTAATGCTAAGTAGCATAAACGCACATTTAGTGCGTTTGAACATTTGTTTATATTGGTTAACATAATAATGTAAATGGATTTGGTTATTGTATTCTATGAATAGGTATATTTCAATGCTTACGTTTATTGCGTGTGTTGTGTGTTGATAATATATTATATTATATTTATATATTTTCCATTCTCTTTGTAAGAGGTATTTTCTCGCAAGCGTCATCATAGGAACTTTCTAAATTCAAAACCCAATAAGTTACATTATCATTATAAAAAACCCAAATGTAGACATTTTCTGATCTGATGGAGAGAGAGAGAGAAAAATAAATATTTAATTTAGTCGTTATAACTGTAGAAACTATAAGAAAATCACAACTTGTCTATATAATTTTACTAGCTGACCCGGCGAACTTCGTTCCGCCCAAATCTATATATATAAAAATTGAGCCTTAAAATTGTGTTCGTTTGTCGCCAATGCACGTCTTAACGCATTTACCGATTTTAACCAAACTTTCACACATCTTTGGAAGTTTGGTTGCAAATGGTAAACGTATGTTTGTGTAATTTGTTTACAAAAAAACGGTGCAAAAAATATATATTTGTGGCGCTGTTGTCGTTATCCTAAACCACTCCACCGATTTAAATAACATTTTGTGGCTGTGTATTTTGGACCCGAGGGTGGCGCTGTTGTCGATCTCCTAAGCCTCTCAAACGATTTCAATGGAATTTTGTGGCTGTGTTTGGTTGTTTACAGTTTGAAAGATAGGATACTATTTTGGTATGGTGGGTACAGCTACATGTAAAACAGACTGACGTCCGTATGTGCGTGCATTCATAACTCGGGAATGGATCGTGGTTCGGTGAAGATTTGGTGTTAAACATATTTTTTGATGCCAAATTTAAAAAACTTTTTTTTTAAAATCCTTGCTTCAATAAGATTGTCAATAACCTTTTTTACTGCTAATCTTGTTCCGTTGCACAATCGAGGCTGATTTATATTCCGAAGAAGAATAATTGGTGCACCAACTTTCAATTGTAAACGATGAGGCGGCAATCCAGGTAAATCCAACGAATTCAGAAATTCCATCGGATAATTGACAGCGTCATCTTGATTTGTGGCCGTGTCTACTGATTGATACGTTACAATCTCACCAAGAACATCAGTTAAAATATCCGCATTCCCGCATTCAATTGGCCGACGGCCTTATTTTTGGCAGCTAATATTGCTCTTTCAGCTAACCATGGTGATTTTTATAATTTTGCGCAATGTTTGGAAAAACACTTGAAACCAATTGTTGTTTTGTTTGTGCGAAATTACAAAAATTATCTGGCAAAGTGATTAATCCAGTGTTATCAATAGGAATTTGTCCATTTCCTATCGACAGTATTTGCCTAGAAAATTCTTCAGGCAAATACTTAAAATTAATTTATTTTGTTTTTTGTATTTGAAATGTCACTACTCGATTTCTATCCATTTTTTTGTTGTTTCAAAGTGCATTTCCCCATACAAACTTTCATAGCCTTTTTCATCCCCTCAAAGTTTTGTTTTCGCGACAAAACTTCACACAAATGATATACAGACCAATAGCAAATATGTGTGAAAGTTTGGTTCAAATCGGTAAATGCGTTAAGGCGTGAATCGACGACTAACGAACACAATTTTAAGGTTTTCTTTTTATATATATAGTATCAGCACACGGGCCTTAGACAGCAGGCAACATATATAATATAGCAAACCTAATCAATAGTATCTACATATTTCGATTCTACATAAAAACAACTTACAATTATTGTCAATCTAATTTTGTGTTTCTAACATTTTACTATCATATGGAATGGAGCCCTGATTAAAACTAATTGATGAGCAAGATATTACGTGTTTGAGAATGTTGCTTACGCAAAATTTACACATTTTTTTATTAATTTGGATTTCTAAATTTCAATATAATAATGAAGTTGAATGAGGAAAAGTGTAAATACAAATTAATTTATTTATATGAAACATTAGGTAGACAAGCACCGACCACTTTCTTAAATGAGGAAAAGTGTAAATACAAATTAATTTATTTATATGAAACATTAGGTAGCAAAGCACCGACCACTTTCTCCCTCTTTCGCACACACGGGCCACATTAGAACCTATTTATAGGCATACGTAAAACGAAACCGTAAACATTTTCTTTTGCTTTTTTGAGCACTTAAACCTAATGCTTGAACCAATTAGCAACTGATCTTTAAAAAATGTATGAAAAACTTTTTCTGATCAAATTCTCAGTTAATTCCATTACTAAACCAAATCATTCTACGGAATAATTTCATTTACCTTTGTATTGTCAGGTACAATTTTTCTTTTTTTAATTTTTTCAAGTTTGAAAGATTTTTTTTTTTTTTTCTCGGCGAATAAAATTTCGTATTTGTGCCGCTAATGATTACGTTCAATTTAAGTAATAATATTTACTCATTTTAAATTCATTTTTATTTGGATCTTTAATTAAACTTACATACTAGACAAAAACGATTAAATCTAATTTAAAGCTAACATTTATCTTAATCTAACTTACTGGCTCTTAGCGAGTGCTCTAAACTTAACAATATCCTTAAAATAATTGCCTTTCGGCCTTAGATCTATCTATATTTAATTTGTTTTGTTTTTTAATTTCCAAGAAACTTTATAAAACTTGAAATCTTTATTATATGTTTTGTTTAAAACTAATTAAAACTACCTAAGCTACTTAACCTAAACTACCTATAATCAGGGTGGTGAGCAATCTTATCGATTGGTCATCATCCTGGTTGCGTCCCTGGTTGCCTGTCGGCCGCCAACACGGCTTATGGGACCTACTTCTCTAATCTAACTGTTTATCTACATTGGATTAGAACCCAATTTGTTTCTGAAATATATAATAATAATAATAAAATACTTTTTTTTCTTTTGCATTCGAAGCCAAAAATATGCTTAATTTTTGAAGATAAAGATTCCCAGGTTTTTATTTAAAATATGAAAATGTTATCAGCATCTCCCTCATTCTCAAAATCGAGATAGGTAAGTAATCTGAAACATTTGTTGCGAATTAAAAATGTTTTTCCACTTTTTATAGACACACAATTTGCGATCAAAGCAACCTTCGGCAACCGTATTATTATACACACTCTTGAAGTACCTCTGTCTATAATACCACCCTCTGCAATATCTTTGATTCTTTGTTAATCCTCGATTTTATTGGGATGTTATTGTTTCCCTTTCTAGTACTTTTGTAACTAACGGAAGATAGGACAATTCCCGCTCGCACGTCACTCAGGTCACAGTTTGATAAAGTACCAACACCACCCGTATTCAATGGGTTTAACCAAACCAGAAGTGCGCCACTGTGTCCCTGTGCTCTTGAACTCTTTCAATTGTGGAAGGAATGAATTACTGATAAAAAAAAAAAATAGTGAATAGAATTATTGATATACGGAATTCAAATCGAAAGCGGTTAGCGCTAAGTGTTTATTCACTGTTCGGGCTTATGGTGAATGATTAGGGATGAAGCTGCGTAAGACTTGCGCAGGTCATACAATACTAAGTACTTATTTTTATTTAAAGAACAATAGGTTTTATAGAGTGTTCAGAAGGGCATTTTTGTGCTGCGATTGAAATGAGTTTGATTGACATCACACAAACAATATTTATTCAATGGCACTTAATGCAGGAATCCAAATACAAGCTAACCACAGAAGTAATTTGCAGTCACTAATCCTTATCATTGTATTATTTTGTTGTTGTTTCTTAGTTTTTTCGTGTTATGTTGCCTATCCTTTTTTTGCCTCACTTAAAATTTCTCTAGGAGCAGTTACGTTTTATATAGGTAGATATAAGTTTTTCTTAAATTTTATACCATTGTTCTTATATTGTTGCGTTAGGTTGGTGCAATAGAATTAGTCTTTATAACCTTCTAAGAATAAAATATCTTCAAAATATAAATATGTAAACCCTAAAGCCCAGTTAAATACTTACTATATATATATATATATATACTTATTGTTCCCAATCGATCAACGATAGTGAAAGCCGCCCTACACGGCTTCTCCATTATGTTTTCTTGAACTTTTACATCTCCAAGAGTCAAACAATATATTACCTATATTTGTTCCCATATATGCTATGCATGTTTACCGCGACTACGTAAGAGAAGAAGAGATGGAACCTACGGATCTCGACATAATATGGCTAAAGGTCGTTCTACAAAGTTGTACCAAATTCGTTTGCTGCCTGTACCGCTCACCAAACGATAACGAACCATCTAAACTATTTCGTCATTTATCCGATAAGGTAGACTGGATACAAATTCATTATCCAGCCGCTGAAATTATTATACTTGGTGACTTCAATGCCCATAACATGGATTGGCTACGATATTCTAACCGAACGGACGAGGCAGGGAAACATGCTGAAGACTTCGCCATTTGCTGCAATTTCATTCAGCTCGTTGATGAGCCCACGCGAATTCCAGACCATCCAACAAATTATGGAAACACTCTCGATCTGTTTCTCACAACAGAGCCAGATAATTATGAAATAAAAGTGTCTGCTCCCTTAGGTAATTCGGATCATGCTCTTATATCTGCTATCCTCTCTATACCGATACCAATAGGAGCGAAAAAGGATCGTTATTGTTCGATTTGGAACTATAGTAAATCTAACTGGGACGAGCTGCGTAATTTCTTCGCTTCGTTGCCATGGGCTGATATGTGCTTTAGAGATACTGATGTCAATATGTGCGCAGAAGCCGTAACCGAAATTATTTTACTCGGTATGGAACTTTATATTCCACATTGCATCAAAAAATTAGCTTCAGATAAACCGTGGTTTAACAAAGAATGCAAGCGAGCTACCGCAGCGAAAAACAAGGCTTTCCGTGAATGGCGGTCAAACCCTTCAGAACTAAAAAGATCTGAATTTACAATTCTTCGAAATAGATGCAACCTAATTATTGAATCGGCGAAGACAACAACTTACAGCGAAAGAGTCACTAACAAAGTGATTGGATGTCCTAGCGGCTCACGCGCATTCTGGTCCATGGCAAAGGCAATCAGTAATAACTTTAGTTGCTCTTCTTTTCCAACTCTAGTAAAAGAAGACGGCACGCTAGCAACAACACCTAAAGAAAAGGCAGATCTTTTCGCTAGCATGTTTTCAAAGAATTCCACCCTAGATTCTGCACAGCTAGAGCCACCAAATATCCCGAGGATACAATCATCGATGGCAGAAGTGAAATTTCGGCCTCGAATAATTCAACGCATCCTTAAAGAACTAGATTGCAATAAGGCAACGGGACCCGATGGAATCCCGGCTATATTACTCAAGAACTGTGCACCAGAACTTGCACCTGTACTCTGTAAGCTGTTTAGCATGTCGCACTCCCAGAAGACGTTTCCTTCTTGCTGGAAGACCGCTCGCATTCAACCTATTCCAAAGAAAGGGAAGAAATGTCTGCCACAAAACTATCGTCCAATAGCGTTACTTTCAATGCTCTCTAAAGTAATGGAAAAGGCAATAAATGTCGAAATAATCAAATATCTAGAAGGCCATCGATTAATAAGCGACAGGCAATACGGATTTCGGAGCCGTCGTTCCACTGGTGACCTGCTAAGCTACGTAATGCACTTATGGACACAATCAATTGAACATCACGGCGAATCCAGAGCCGTAGCCTTGGACATATCAAAGGCATTTGACCGAGTCTGGCATAGAGCCCTATTAGGCAAGTTAGCGTCTTACGGATTACCACAACAACTCTGCGGATGGATGCAAAATTTTCTTCTGGGAAGATCGATCCAAGTTGTTGTAGATGGTGTATCATCCAATTCGTTTGCTATAAATGCAGGAGTGCCCCAAGGATCTATTCTTTCTCCAACTCTATTTCTTCTCCACATCAACGATTTGCTTGGATCGACAAATAATAATATCTACAGCTTTGCAGATGACAGCACTCTTATATCCTCCATCTCAAACAATGGGCCTGTGAATACGGCTACATCACACAGTCAGAGATGTGAACAAATTAATTCTCTAAATGATGATCTGGACAAAATCTTGAAGTGGGGAAAGGACAACTTGGTTGTATTTAATGCAAACAAGACACAGCTCACAACATTTTCCAGAAAAAATGCATCAACAGTTCCTCAGATCCAAATGGATGACCATCCAATCCATCACAAGGACTCAATGCACCTTCTAGGAGTCACAGTCAACTCAGGAATCACATGGCAGAACCACATATCCTATATCGCAAAATCGGCGTCCGCAAAGTTGAGCTACCTATTTAGAGCAAAGACGTACTTTAGCCCCAAGCAACTTCTCCTTCTCTACAAAGCACAGGTTAGACCAGGCTTGGAATATTGTTCCTATATATGGAGCTCGGCCCCAAAACATTCACTTAACCTGCTTGATAGCATACAGAGACGAGCAGTTCGACTCATTGGAGACAATACACTCACATCGAATCTACAACCGTTGATGCACAGAAGACAAGTCGCTGAGCTATGCTTGTTCTATAGGTACTTCCATGGTAGATGTTCTGAGGAACTCAAAGACATTATCCCTCGAAATGCAACTTTTGGGCGCCCAACAAGACAGGCTGCTAATGCTCATGACCATACAGTACACTTGACAACCGCGAGGACATCAACTTTCAAAAACTCCTTCTGTTACAGGACAAGCAAACTTTGGAACTCGCTTCCTGGGGATATATTTCCAGAAGACTACAATTTGCAGCAATTTAAGTGCAGAACAAACATACATCTGCAGGCATCTCGGGGCGCTGTTGAAGCGTTATAGGTTCGCCTTTCCCGGGAGAAGTAGATATATATAAAAAAAAAAAAAAAAATTGAGTAAAAACCCAAGTCTACTAAAAATCACGTGTCTAATTAATTGCTATTTGCGTTGAGCGATCATTTTGAAGACTACCGTTACAGGGTTACAGCCTTTTGCACATTTACACTTTATTTTCAAAATGCAGCAATTCTTAATACGGCTAAAATTAGGTACCTAAGTTAAAAAAAAAAACAGAATGTTTTTAAAGAGCAAAAGCGGTTATATCCAAAAGATTAAATAATAATAACAAATAATAACACACCTGGTAGATACCTTTGGTTCATTAAGTAAATAAGTATACGTGTTTCTTTATATATAAAATGAAATTATCAAATATTATATAACTATATCATTATATGGTTTAAAATATCACAGTACGAGATCTCTCATCTGTTTAACCATAAGGAATTATCCCCCAGAAGGTTGGCCACTTAAAATACCATTACATTCGGTACCTTTACAACTTGTACAACACGATAAACACATTAAGCATTTCAAATAGGTATGTCTTCCATCTAAACTTATTAAACTTCAAATATGATTATACATAAATATAAACTGACGAAAACAACTTTTTCTATCCCGAGTTTTGTAAATTTATAAATGCCACTTCAGTGACTGCCATCGGATAACTACTGTCTCCATGGGTGGTCAATTATATCAACATGCACGTTTTATTGTTAGTTTATTTCTCCGGCTTTAAAATACCTTAGGAAACTCAAAGTAAGTAAAAGCAAACAAATACTCAGGTGCAGGAAAATTAAAAACAAAATTCAAAACAGAAGACGAATCCCTATATACTCATCAATATTCGGTTCGATTATTCATACCTGTGCGTGCATTCACGGACGGATACCGCACCATTTCATCCGAGACTGAAAATGCGTCAAGTATCACCACTTTTTGCATTGTAAATGTAAATGGGCATCTTACTTGGAAACATTCCCTTTAGATATGTCTTTTCGCCGCCATACCGCTCTTTGTAAATATTTTGTTTTTAAGGATGATGATTATTACCTGATTTCAATTCTATTTGTATTTAGGAAGACCCTTGTTTTTTTTTAACATGAATATGCATTTGTTAATTATAGGATTAAGTTATATATTAAAGTTGGGTATATAAATTCACGTTTGATTTGGATCGATATTGGAAAGGCTATGAACCTAAGACTTTGCTATAAGAAACATTTTCTTTAATAGTGGTAAATACTTACCTCAGCTTACGAAACTTCAGGTTCGCTTAATGTACACTGACGACATTAAACTATTTTTAAGAACTTTCATAACAGCTTTGAATCAACTACTCACGGAAAAATTCACACTCGAAATAATGGAGTTCGACATTGAGAAGTGCAAAACCTCTACGTTGTTATGAGGATTAAGTCTAAGGAAAATGCAAAAGAATCGAATAATGTTGACAATAAGTGTATAAATGACTAGTCTCACTTGTGGTCGAAAATGGACCCTATCTTTTATAATTAGTCATATAATACAAACAAAACCTTGAAAATCTTGAAAAGGTTCGTTTCCTTAGTAGATATAACATATCGTGGCACGTTACGAGTTTTTCATACTGTTTTCCAAACCATTTTGATGCATATTTTGTGCAATGTAATTATTGGACAGAAAATAAATAAATAAATAAACCTGTAGTGCCCAAAGAATTCTTTCTCGTAATTTTTTTGAAACGGGTCTATTTATTTTTATACACTTTTCTTTTTCGAGAAAATGCAGCCTCGCTAACGATGTGAATATCCGCAAAAATATCATCATCGCTGCTCAACATTATTGAAAAAGTACATAAATATAAAATATTCAAAATACAAAATGGCAATTTCAGCAAATTATTTGAAAGCTCGGAAAAAAAGTATAACGCATTTGCGTTATACTGTTATAATTTTGCGATAAAGTCAGATGTAGTTAAAGTTTCGATTAATTTGATTGTTGGTACCTATAAATTAAAAGTCGAAACTATAGTTAGTTTCGAAATTAGTTAAACTCGTGTTTACGGTTTGGTTGTTGGTAAGGCCCAGTATGTTATATTATATTACTATCGCAGTCATAGTTAAAAAGAGACAACTATAGTACTCGAAGCAAGAAAAGCATTACTGGTTTACGGATCCAAAGGAGATGGAAAAGTTGGTACTATAATTGAAACGAAATTGCTGGTTGGTTAAACCTCTACATATATTCATATTGCACGAATATCTATACAAAAAAGAGGCTGCCATGTTTTCTCCTCTATGAATTCGCATAGGATTACCTGTTACTGTTATTCCTCCACAAGTTCCTAAATTTGTAATTTCGCGTTATATTTTCCGTGAAGTCAACCTTTACACACTACATATTTTTATTAGAGATTCGCATTCTCGGCAAACAAACTCCTTTTTCAAAGAGTTTGATAGGGATTTGGTTGCAGCCACAATATCCACCTTCATTGCTTTAGGTACTGAGCATAGTTTGAAAAAGTACTTTTTCAAGTATGAGCCGCCAAAACTTAACTGGACAGATATTTTATTCTCGTTGCGACGACTCTCAAGAAAGGCTTTTTAATAATTCAAATTTCAAACTATTCAACGACCATTGGTATGCCTGCACTTTTTAAAGGAACCAAAATGCAAGTTACAGCACTGTAAGATCAGACTAAACTTGAATTTGATATCGAAATTAAATGGTAATTGTTTCGGTGATTTTCGAGGTCGACTAGAAACGATCTATGTTTAGACTTGAACGACGCTACGTCCGATATTGCTACAACACATAGCGGTATTGAGAACTTAAATGACCACATTTATATAGCAGAGTGTCCCTTAAGTATATACATAATAACAACCATTATCAAAAACCAAATTCAAAATCTTGTACAAATAAAATTTTATATCAAAGAAAAATAAGATCAATTATTTCGCTACCAGATTATAACGAGGCATTTTTCCTTAACATAACATGTTATAAAAAAGGAAATTTTCGTCTTTTTGCATTTAAAATTTTTTGAAACTAACATTACACTTTTCTCTAAATCCGGGTTTCATTACCTACATTAAGGAATTTGGGCGAAACGAAGTTCGCGGGGTCAGCTAGTAGCTTATAACAAAAATGATTTATGGAACATAAAAGCAAATTACACAGAAAATTCAAAAACAAAAAAATCTACTACATTTGAATTCACTGCAATCTTTTCCAAGTCCGAACTCCGAACCCTTTAATGTAGCCATACAGTGTACCTATATATAAAATGGTTATATACACTGATGTAGCTGCCAACAACGATGGGTATACTGTATACATGATGCCGAATATGCACATTGTTACCATGAATACTCAATAAAAAGGGGAATATGCTGTCAGTATTTTCATCTTCTTTAAAGTCTCGCTATACAAGATCTGTTGACGTTATAAAATATATAGTACATATAGTTTTTTCCTAAAGACCTAGATTAAGTTAAATAAGAAAGAAAAAAAAACATTTTCGTTTTAATCTTCTGACAAAACTCAAGTTCTGAAATCGAAAATCAATTTCCATGATTCCCGGGCCCGGCTTTCATGAGGGGTTCGGAAATTCGAAAAATCGAAACAAAAAAATTACAATGTATGTAAGGCAGAGAAGTCACTATTGAAGTTGAAATTTAAAATCTTCAGAGTGGATCTCCGATTTGCACCTGATTTGTATTTTATACGAAAATCAGGTGCAGGTTCCATAAGGAGGGATTCCATCGCACGGAAGAACACAATTGAATGGGCACTTCAACAAACCAACGAAATTAGACAAGGAAACACGTTTTTGTGATATTTCATTCGATTATTAATGAAATTTTACGCATGTTAGATGCACTTAAAAATTTGAATTTAACTTTTTCCAATTTTTGTCAATTTTCAGGAATAGAGGAAACTGAGATTCGAGATGCGGCAAAAGTTTCGTAGAAAAATACAAATCACACGTATCTGAAGACTTGAAAGAAGAGTTAATCCATCTAAAACATATCTACGAAGCCAACTTTGAAGCAGACCTCTCACTATATTGCGTCTTATGAATAAAACATAGCAATTGCTTTTACTCAAGAGAAATGTCAAAACCGAAGCATTTGCTATGTTTCGTAGGAATAAAAAACAATTTGAGTTAGTTCCAACTTTTGACATATTCGAAAAGCGGCGGCACTGACCTTTTACTCAGGTCGGTATGAATAAAACTTATCAGACAAACAAATGCTTTGCATATTCTGAGTCTGCTATTTAGTTAATCAGACCTTTTGCTAAATATTTTGTACGCACATTTTTTACACAAAAAAAAAGTAAGCAATGTGAATTTTCGATGGTTTGTCTATAAATTGTTAAATTAAGTTTTGTTCGTGCAGGAAAATCATCAAAATATCTACCTGTGATAAAATCAATTATTTCTTGTCATAGGCACATGAAAAAGAAATAAAACATCAACAACCTATTTGGCAAACAAAAATCATATTTCCAGGTGCAATTGGAACTGTAGTCCATAGATTGCTTGCAATATCTGAATTAAATTTTTTTCAATTTCAATTTCCACAAAAGTCGTTACAATCTCAAGGAAAATTCAAAACTGACAGGAACTGCAAGGCAAGTACACCTACAGCGATCAGCGAAGTAAATGCTATGTTCGAATTTTCGAACTTACTTTAGCAAAGTAGGTTTTTATTCATACCAATTAAAAGCAATTGCTAAGGGCTTTTATTTTGGTACAACCTTTTGCTCAAAGCAAATGCGCAGAATGATTTTAAGTAATGTTTGTGTTAGGTAGGTACTCTGGGTTTTTTTTTACACTATACCTATAAGAACTGTAGTTAGTTACTTCATTATAAATTCGAATCTTAATAAATTATAAAATCTTTTTCTACAAAATTGAAACATAATTTGCTTATTATTTGTAGTAACTAACTTTTTTAATTCATAAGCAACATTTTAAGATCAAGATTGAGTTCAACCAGTAAGTTTAAGTGGTCGAAAAGAGCGAAAGAAAATTGAGTTCATCCATTTAGAAAAATGTTAAGGTTTCGGTTTACGTATGGCTATAACTGGGGCCTAAGAGAATCTGCCTTACCATTCAGTTAAGTAAAGTTGTTGGAACAGAGACCGCAGCTATCGATTAAATAAATTGTTAATTCAATTCAGTATCACCATTTTGATTTGGAAGTTCTCTTGCTACCTACCTATAGCGAATTGGAAACTAAATATATTATTTTCATAGAGATAATAGACCCAATGCTAATTATTCACGTGTATTGTATATCATATACAAAGTCGATTACATCTAAAAATTGTTTTTTGAGGCGATGATAATTAAAAACGAGACCATCCGTCGGCCATGCTTGCTTACTTTGCTCCGCCTTACTACTTTCATCGCTCTTTCTCTCCAACAGAGAAATCGTTTATCTATTATATACCTATACTGTCATTTCTAAGGCATCATACACAATTATTTCACTTTTCGCATAGGTATGGAAGCTAAAAGTCGTTCACTAATTCAACACAACGTACCTATATCTAGGGCTAGTTACAAATGTAAGAAATAAATAGGCAAAACATTTTAACATTTAAGAAGAAATGAGTATTAGATTGAAATTCATATAAAGTAGGTAAGTATTTAGTGGTTATGAGAGTTAATATCTTTCTTCAGAGCCATCTCCTGCCCGCACTATTGTAGATATCGGCCACGTATATATAACTTTTGAAGGCTTCTCATCATAATTACATTTAAGTTAATACATTTTAAGGTTCCTCAGAATTCTGTTTACTTTTCACCATATAAGTAAACACAAGTCCCCCTGTTGACTTGATACCATGCATGATGTATCCTTGCAATACAAATGTTTCCATCGGAAAGGAAGGAATGAACGCAAACTGCAAGGCATACACATTTTGCATCAGGATGTAAACACATTTAACGCTAGACGCTATATCCGTTTAGTGTGAACGACAGAGGAAGAAATCAAATAGGTACCCATCCTTTCCCCTTTCTCTCATTAGTTTATCAATGTGCACTATCCAAACGCACCGCACAAAGGATGTGTTTGATGCGCGAGTATCATAGGAAACGTTACTTTAAGTATTTGTGTAGGTATACGTGGATATGTAGGTATATGCATGTTGCTTGTATAATGTTCAAGTTTAACTTGGCTTCGATGCAGTTGGGCTGAATATATAGATACATATATGTATATTTTGCAACTATATTCCGTTGTTCGCTACAGGATTTACCTAATGGTAAAACAGTGGGTGAGTCGAGTGATGCTGTTAACTTTTGCATTATAAAATATATGGAACATTATACCTACGGATAACGAATACGACAAACCTCTGTAATGACTGATGACACGTCGTCACATCACATCCTGTATATATGTGCTCCTGGCCCCAATATGAACGCCAGCAGCTAGCATTCAAGTGTGTAGTTAGTTTTATTTCAAATATTTGCTTCTGGAATATTTGCGCGCTCCATCATAACTCAAACAGATGCGATATTTGCAGAAGAGCAATCATTTCAACATGCGACTCACTTTGAATAGAATTAAGTGCCGCACTTAATGATGTAAAGCTTATACTACATAGGTAGCAAAAGCTGGATGTTTTATTATTTCCCTATGAAGGTATACATAGCAAAGGTTTGAAAATACATACATATGCCTACTGGGTGTTACATTATAAACCTAATGTCTGAGTAATATTTATGATAACTATTTAGGTACACCTCGTTACTTTCGATAATATATACGATAGGTCTATTGCGAATATTTCCGACTAAATAATTTAACTTAGTCTATGCTACTACACACAATCGGCACACATTAAAATTCTTATCTTATTCATTTAATGCGTTTTTCTTTTTTAGTTCAGAGCGCAACCTGAACTGTTATACAAAAAGTTTGTGTTTCTTTTTTAGCTCAGGCAATTGACTGATTCTAAGTAAAAAGCTGATTTCACATTTGACAAAAAAAAAACATGAAAAACATCAGAACGATCTGAGTACGCTCGGTTCAGAGCGCGCTCATAATGCTCGAGCTCAGTTCAGTGCTCTGAACTGAAAAAGAAAAACGCCTATTAAGATGCGTTATAAGGACTATTATTTAGGTTAAAGTAGAGAACAGGCGTGATCGTGATTTTAGTAATAATTTAAGATCGTTCAGAAAATAAGCAATAACAATTTGTCTGTGAACCGAGGGTCCAGCTCAATTAAATTCAGTTTTATAAAGTAACAATATTGGAGCTCTTAATAATTATACGACATACAAAGCCCGACATACTGATTCCCGTTTCACAACAATTTCAAGTAAGATTAGAAAGAGAGATACCTTTACTTGGCAAATTTAGGATACTGGCATTATACGTGGTGTATGAAATTCACTTTCGCGCTGTGGCAAATCAATTCGTAGTGACATGTTCATTCCTCAAATACTCCCAAATTTTGGAAATGTGGTACATACCAGAAATACAAGAATGGAAGCATTATTAATAGGATTAGGGAATTATGAAAATTACATGATATAGATAAACAAATAAAAGACTTATTTAGCACCGAAATCTATGAAATTCTTGAAGTATAGGTAATAGATACCTAATGTCTGCCTATATAGATACTTAAATCAAAACAAAAAAAATCAAAATTCTTTGTTGGCAATGCAAACTGAGAGATCTCAGAACAAATAATTACCAGAAACAGAGGAATGGAAGCATTCTAAACAGAATTATAAAATCCTGTATTAAGGTAGGTACTTAACACTGTTGAAAAAAGGCTTACTATTGTACTGATTTCAGTACTATTTGACTTTCCCGATCACGCAAGTAGGTACCACTTCTCAATTTTAAGTAGGTACTATTTTTTAATTTTTAAATAAATCGAACAGGTATGTAGTTATTTGACTTACGGCCATATTATCCACCCCAAAAATGAAGCCCAAGTCCAAAATATTCAGTCATTAAACCCGAACATAAACTGAGTTTTTAACACTCATCGGTATATAATCCGAATAAATTTGAACTGCACTCCAGAGACCAGTTTAAGTATTTTAACTCGGGTTAGAACTCAATTTCATGATATTGACATTTCTTCGTTCGCAGTAGACAGGGAAAAAGAAAAAGTGAAAAAGAATATAAAAAATATCGCTAAGCTAAGCTAAGCTGAAAAAAAAAAACTAATTTTTCGAAGAAATTGTGGTGAATCAGGCACTTAGTGAATAAGGCACTTAGTGAATCAGACACTTAGGAATTGTGGTGAATCGGGCACTCGGTTTCCCTCCAAGTTCCACTTCCAATTGGAGATTGGAATCTGTCAAGTTAGTTAATTCTAGAACCATCTAGAGAAGATATGGAATATACATCTGGAATATATATACTTCTGGAATATTCGCTGATAGGTGGCAGCGCGGATATAAAAGGGGCGCGTTGACAACAGAGAGGGACAGTTGATTTTTAACCCGTGATTGTGTGAAGTTCGAAAGAGTAATCGGTTGTGAGATAAATAAGTGAATAGAAATACAGTGAATAAAGCGATTGGATTGAAACGTTTAAGAATTGATTTAAGTGATATTGTTTTGGTACTAAATAAGTGAATATTTAGAAAGTGTAAATAAAGTGATTTTATTGGAAAAGTTGAACAGAATAGTGTTTTATCTTTTCAAATCCCAGCACGAATGTAACATTTGTGTCAGAAGTGGGATCAAACTTATTCTGTGCTAAGTGTCTAAGTGCTATTAAGACTAAAAAAAAAAAAAAAGTGAATTTGTGAATTTGTGGTTTTTTAAAATTGCAAAAGACAAACAAAATGAATCGTTTATTGCTACATCTAAGTATACCCCAATTAAAAAGTGAACTAGAAAAGCGGAATCTCTCCACAGCTGGAGGGAAAAGTGACCTCATACTTCGTCTGCCGGAAGCTGTCGAATGCGAGGGAGCAGATCCGAAATCCATGCTATTCGACGTGGTAGAAGAACAAGTAAGTACAAGCATTGATGTTAGCGCTATGATGGAATTACTTCTTGCCAAGATGAAAGAACAGAAGAATTCTTTAGACGAACAAAAGAATTCTATGGAATCAAAGTTCGTAGAACAGAAGAATTCTCTAGAAGAGCAGAAGAATTCTATGGAATTGAAGTTCGAAGCGCAAAAGAATTCTCTCGAAGAACAGAAAAATTCCATTGTCGCCGCACAAAAAGATGCCGTGGAAGAATTTAAAAATGTTCTAGAAGTTAAAATCGACGCAATTGATGAAAAATTAAACGAGCATGATACCAAATTCGAAGAAATTAATCAAACATTCCATAAACACGAGAACATAACTAAAGAGCTCGAAACAAATATCGAGAACATAGCTAAAGAGCTCGAAAAAGTTAAGAAGCAGAAGGTTCGAGAATATTCTGCTGACTGCCCAAGAAGGAAAGAGATACAACCACCCGTTTTTGATGGTCAAACATCGTGGCCAATCTATAAGAGACAGTTCGAAGCAGCTGCAACGACCAACGGATGGGACGACGAGGAAAAGTCGATTTCACTAACGCTCGCATTACGAGGTTCAGCTGCAGAATTGCTTCAAACTATCTCAGAAGAAAAACAACGCAACTACGACGCTCTGGTGAAAGCTATTGAGATGCGATTTGGTGACGACCATATACAGCAAGTGTATAGAGTGCAACTGCGCAGTAGAATCCAGAAGAGGGGAGAAACACTCCAGCAGTTGCAAGCGGATATCGAACGGCTAGCGCATTTGTCATATCCCAATGCCGGCGAAGATGTCATCAATGAAATGGCTATTGAAGCTTTTACACAAGCCATAGAAGACAGACAACTACAGATGGCTCTACGAATGGCGGGAAAGAAAACTCTTCCTGAGGCACTTGCATTTGCCTTAACGATGAGAGCTGCTGACCAAGCATCTCAAGGATTTCACCGTGTGAGAGAAATAACATCCGTTGAGTGCTCATGCCAGAGGACGGAAGTAGTAGACCGGAACAGTGCTCGCAGGGGACCGATCCGTCGTTGGAACTGCAACAAAGCCGGACATCTACAACGCCAGTGCAGAGCTAAACGTAGACAGGGCGGTTGTCCACATTGCAGAATTAGGAGTCTTAACGAGGAGGCATCTGAACCTTCGGCGGGGCAGAAACTGGTTTCTGGAATCGACGCCCCCAGGACCACAATTCAGGTTTCCCAGACCAAATGATGTAACAGGAGCTTGACAGTGGAAGCACATATTGGCCAGGAAAAGTATGTGGCCACAATCGATGCAGGTGCCACTGCTTCCATAATCAGAAGGGACATTGTTCGCCAATCATGGCTGCACAACACCAGCAGCTACTGTCTAAAAACTGCAACTGGAGCAACGGTAAAGGTGTTTGGTGAGGTACTCTTGACGATAAATCTTGCAGGAATAGTCTTCTCCCATGCATTCTTAGTGGCTGATATATGTGACGAATGCATCATCGGAATCGACTTTATGAAGGCGCATGATGTAGTACTCGACATCGGTATGCAAGTTCTAAAGTATAAGAACATCGAGATTCCAATGGTTTACGGGAACGAGAACGTCGCAGCTCTAAGGACAGTTATAAGTGAGGACGAAATATTACCACCTTTGTCAGAGACAGTGATTTGGACGAGGCTGGAAGGTGATCATGGGAGCCACCGATTCTATCTAATCGAGCCAGAACCAGAAAAACATTATCAGAACTATATCGTGGGAAAGATGCTCGTTGAACCCAAAAACAACTTGGTTCCCGTTCGTGTCCTCAATGTGGAGCATAAAAGCGTGAAGCTGAAGCAAGGGAAGTTATCGGAAAGTGCGTACCGATTACTGCGGTTACAAAGTTGTCCAATGACAGTCCTGCGAAACTAGTTAGACCTACGGAGATATCCGAAATGGAAAAGAATATACTCGGAGAGTGTGAGCTGGATCAGGAGCAGCGGGCCATGGCAGGGAGTCTAATCAACGAGTTCGCTGATATATTTGCTTCACAGAGTGACGAGTATGGTCGAACACATCTCGTACAACACCGAATCGACACCGGGGATGCAAAACCAATTCGTCAGCCTCCCAGACGACTACCATTGGCTAAGCAGACGGAGGTTGCAGAAATGATGTCGACTATGGAAAAAGAGGGACTGATTGAAAGCTCAAAAAGTCCGTGGGCATCGCCGGTCGTTCTGGTCAAGAAGAAAGACCGAAGTACGAGATTCTGCGTGGACTATCGCCAGCTAAACAATGTCACCAAGAAAGACAGCTACCCCCTGCCAAGAATTGACGATACTCTGGACACACTATCCGGAGCCAAATGGTTTTCAATTCTTGATCTGAAGAGTGGCTACTGGCAAGTACAGATCCATCCAGAAGACCGTGAGAAAACAGCATTCACAGCAGGAAACGGGCTCTGGCAGTTTACAGTAATGCCATTTGGACTGTGCAATGCTCCAGCAACTTTTGAACGTCCAATGGAGCGCGTTTTGCTGGGACTCACGTGGAAAACCTGTTTGGTCTACTTGGACGATGTCATCGTGGTAGGAAAAACATTTCACGAACATCGAAATAACCTAAAGGAAGTGTTCCAAAGGCTACGAAGTGCGCAATTAAAACTGAACCCACAGCACAGAAGTATGCTCTATTTAGACCAGAAGTGAAGTATCTCGGACACATCATCTCTTCCGAAGGAGTCAAGACTGATCCGGAGAAGGTCGATGCAGTGAAAAACTGGCCGGTTCCTAAAGACAAACATCAACTGAGAAGCTTCCTGGGACTTGCGACCTATTATAGACGATTTGTAAAGGACTTTGCCGGGATCGCAAAGAGTTTGCATCAACTGACAGAAAAAGGCAAACAATTCAAATGGTCAGGTGAGTGCGAGAATAGCTTCAAAGAACTTAAGCGACAGTTGTGCGACGCCCCCATATTAGCGTACCCCACCCCTGGGAAAACATTTATTGTGGATGCAGATGCTAGTAATGTGGGAATTGGAGCCGTTCTTTCCCAGGTGCACGATGGCCAAGAGAAGGTAGTTTCGTACTTCAGCAAAGTGCTCTCAAAGCCAGAAAGGAACTACTGTGTTACCAGGCGCGAACTCCTTGCTCTGGTATTGGCAACAAAACATTTCCATAAGTATACCTTTATGGGAGGAAATTCATCGTTCGCACAGACCATGCGTCTTTTAAATGGCTGCTACATTTCAAAAATCCTGAAGGACAAGTCGCGAGGTGGATCGAACGGTTGCAGATGTACGACTACGAAATACAACATCGAAAGGGAAGTCTTCACTCTAATGCAGACGCTCTCTCCCGTCGACCGTGCAAAGCAGACTGCAAACATTGCTTACGACATGAGGAAAAAGATGTCGTATCCATTCAAAGGGTGAGAGCTAACCCCAACAGTGGCTGGAGTGCGCGTGAAATCCGGGAGGCTCAAATGGAAGATCCGGATATCGAGCCGATTCTCGCCTGGAAGGAGCATGAAGGAAAACCAGACCGGCAGGAGATATCCAATAGGAGCCCGGAGCTGAAGGCATACTGGGCGCAGTGGGACTCCCTTCATGTACAAGACGGCATTCTAAAAAGAAGATGGGAAAGCTCGGATGGAACGTCTTTCTTAATGCAGCTTGTTTTGCCCAGGTCGAAAGTTATCGAAGTGCTAAGGGAATTGCATGATGGAGTGTCTGGAGGCCACTTGGGAATAAATAAAACACTCGATAAAGTACGGGAACGCTACTACTGGGTCCATGCAAGGGAGGATGTTGAAAATTGGTGCAGGAAATGCCTAACATGTGCGGCCAGCAAAGGCCCGAGAGTGAAAGTCCGAGGCAAGATGCATCAATACAACGTTGGAGCTCCCTTCGAAAGGATAGCAATTGATATTGCGGGACCGTTTCCTGAAACGAACAATGGAAATCGTTACATCCTTGTTGTTATGGACTACTTCAGTAAGTGGCCTGAAGCATTTGCTATCCCTAACCATGAAGCTAAAACCGTGGTGGAGCAAATTGTCTACAACTGGGTAAGCAGATTCGGTGTACCGATGGAACTGCATTCGGATCAGGGACGAAACTTCGAGTCCAAGATTTTCCAAGGAGTGTGCCAGTTACTCGGGATTCACAAGACAAAGACAACACCCCTTCATCCACAATCAGATGGGATGGTAGAGCGCTTCAACAGAACCCTAAATGAACACCTCTCTAAGATCGTTGCCGATGACCAAAGAGATTGCGATAAGCAGATTCCCTCGTTTTATTGGCCTATCGAAATGTAGTACATAACACCACAGGGCATACTCCATCTGAAGTCCTCTTTGGTCGAACAGTCCGCCTGCCAAGCGAGTTGATGTTTGGATCCCCATGCGAAGAACCCAAGAATGAGGAAGACTAAAGGTCTGTTCCTTTACTTTTAAATCTTACGAATTTTTACGAATTCTTACGAATTTTTACTCACTGCCGTTCCTTAACTCAAAAAATTCGTAAAAGAGAGCGTCATCGAGAGAGCAAGATATTACCCCTCCACTGAGAATCTTACGAATTTTTACTCAACAAATTTCTTGGTGTAAGAAGTGAAAAAGCTGTCAGTCACCTTACAACTAACAGCTGATTTGAAATTTGTTGTCCCATTTGAAATATGCGTTGATTATTTGTTGACTTCTTGCTTATTAGAATGGTATCAACAGGCGGCAAAATAAAATTGAATGTTCTCTTTAAGATTATTTTCGATATTGTCGTCGAAATTCTTCGTTACTGTAACAAGGTACAATCTCTTCCATGTAATTCTTAAAGCAGTGTCGGTTTTTCCTTTCTCGAATGTTTGTAGTTCAATCAGTACAAACTCTTCCACATGCTCAGATTCATTAAAATAAAGTTAAAAATAAATGATAGAACAAATTTTCTTAGTAAATTAACAAATTCCTCGAGTTTATCAGACATTTTAACGACTTTTCGTACAATTTTTTGAATATTTGATTTATGTATCTGTCATTTTTCATAAATTACTACAAAAGCGTTCCTTAACTTTTTCGTAAGCGTCTCTCTCTGTGAGAGAATTTATCCCCACCACTGCCATTTTGACAGTCTTTTCCATTCTTACTACAAAAGTAAAGGAACAGACCTTATGTTGCAGACCTCAGGGATATCATCAGGGACGTGCATCGAGGGACTAGGGAAAAGATTAAGATAGCCAGTGACCGCATGAAAACCAGGTGAAATACTAAAACGATAACTACAGGATTCCAGGAAGGAGATCTGGTATGGCTATATAATCCCCATCGAAGAAAAGGCTTATCACCTAAATTGCAACAAGACTGGGAAGGGCCCTATAAAATCGTGAAGCGCATCAACGACGTTGTCTATTGCATCCAACGAGGAAGAGGCATAAGCTGAAAGTCGTTCATGTGGATCGTCTTCATCGCTATAATGGTGAAAATGCTAGCGAGTTTGTTCGGGACGAACAAGTTTAAGAGGGGGATATTGTGGTGAATCAGGCACTTAGTGAATCAGGCACTTAGTGAATCAGACACTTAGGAATTGTGGTGAATCGGGCACTCGGTTGCCCTCCAAGTTCCACTTCCAATTGGAGACTGGAATCTGTCAAGTTAGTTAATTCTAGAACCATCTAGAGAAGATATGGAATATACATCTGGAATATATCTACTTCTGGAATATTCGCTGATAGGTGGCAGCGCGGATATAAAAGGGGCGCGTTGACAACAGAGAGGGACAGTTGATTTTTAACCCGTGATTGTGTGAAGTTCGAAAGAGTAATCGGTTGTGAGATAAATAAGTGAATAGAAATACAGTGAATAAAGCGATTGGATTGAAACGTTTAAGAATTGATTTAAGTGATATTGTTTTGGTACTAAATCTATACTTATAATAAAACTATAGGCAATTTTTCTGTTACCTAATGGCATGAAAACTACTGCACAGATTTCGATGAAACTTTTTTTGAAATGTTTCTTAAGATTCTGTGCAACATATAGGCTATTCCTTTCATTTCCATGCCTATTTTTTGGAGCGTTTTTGACCAAAATGTTTTTTTTTTCCGACTTTACTGCCTTTAACTCGCCATTACTCAGATAATTCTTAATCAATTCAAACAAAACAAAATACTTAGGAGAGCCAACACTTTTATAGTTATTTCAAGCCATCAATCAGCTTTCTCTAGAAGCTGAGCTACAACCTAAAATCTAACATTAAAAAAATAAATTAGCCGCCGCGGTTCTTGATCGTTGTTCTGCTTTGGGGTGGTTTTTGGTGGCGCACATCGCACAAGCAAGTCCATATGAAAAAAAAAAACCAGCCACAACGTGTTTCTGAGGAAATGCGCAGATGGCTGATGACGTGTGGTGTGGTGGGGGACGTATGGTGGAGGTGGTGTATATAGAAATTGAGTTCAAGGTTTTTGTTTTAATGGTTGTTATAGTACCTACGTTGATACTTACAGTAAAGAATTGAAAAATTCAAGAAGTAAAGACGATATAGGTGACTTATGTTGTTTGATTTATTTATTGTTGGTGTAGATACAAATTTCCGTTAAGGCTTTTGTTTAAGTGGTTGTTTTGATATTACCTACGTGGTACCTACAGTAAGGAAGTGAAACTTCAGTATTTACGCTGTTGAATTTAATTTTCTTAAATTGGTGTTTTAGGTAAATAGATTTGTTTGATTTATTGTTTCAATGTCGACAATGTTCACCGCGTTTTTTTAACTAGATTGTTGATTTTAAACAAATATGCCGTTGAGAAAACGGTAAAATCTCTTTTATTGGAAACTACACAGTCTCACGACGCGTACTAAGTTGCGGGCACATCTAGTAAGTGAATATTTAGAAAGTGTAAATAAAGTGATTTTATTGGAAAAGTTGAACAGAATAGATAGTGTTTTATCTTTTCGAATCCCAGCACGAATGTAACAAAATGATGGAACAGCACATTGTGAATCAACATCGTACTCGTCTTCGGCTACAAGAATGATAACAATTTCGTGGATTTTCTAAAATCAAATCACATCAAATCAAATCGATTTTAAGTTACAAGCAACAAAAACAAATATCATTTTATGTGAAATTTGACATTGCGAAGGTTTAAATGCGTTGCAATGTGATTATTTTAAACATATAGAATTAATTTTTAAACCCAATACGGTTTAAACTTTGACAACTTTTTAGAACCAATGGTTTTTTTTGCAGCCAATGGAACATTAAATCTGACAGCCAGCTGATTTCGAGAGCAGAAAAACTTCTCCGATCAGTTTTCTAAATTATTTCTCAAAAATTACTACCTACCTATAGGCCCATTTTTAAAACTCAATACCGCACTTTAAAATTAAAATTGCAGCAGCCATTAGAAATGCAATAACAGCAACGCAAAACTTATTTCTATACTCTGTCCAAGAAAAATTGTCAGTACAGGGAAGATAGGATGTTTGTCTCTCAGTCTGGTTGCAATGACTTACATAAATCGGTCCCTTTTTAAAGCTGTCACAGGGTTGCCGTAGTGTGTATGATAATTCGCCATAACTCAGAGAGCAATACTGTTAGGGTTACCATCTTCCAATTTAGCCAGGTCTCATCAGTAAAATAAAGCTTTCTTTTCTCTTCTCTAATTTTTTTTACTTCGCGTAGATATCTTCGTCTCCAAGAAATAATGTCACTTCTTTCCAACAACAAATTCTTTCGCTGACGTTTGAAGAATTTAATTCTGAGATATTTTTGCAATATTATATGCAAAGTTGAGCTGCTTAGTTTTTCACTTTTTTGTACTTCCAATAATAACTTGTCTAGCTTTGAAAGGTCATTATCCATAAAAAAAACTGATGGACTATCCGCTTAATCGCACATTTGTCCAAATCATCCACCTTGCTCTTGATACCGGAATTATTTTTCTTCTTTGGTGGTGAATTGTGGCCTTTGTTTGTTTTTTCCCTTAAAAGCCTGTATACAGTTTGTTCCGTAACAGATAAAATAGTAGCCGCATTTCCTACGGCTTCCGATTTACTTTTAAAAAGGCCTTAGAAATTTTCAGTTGCATCAACAATTTGTTGTTTTTTTCTACACTTAGATCCTTTAAAGATGTGGTAAAACCCAACGACCGAAAATAAACAGTATAGGTCTACCTGCTTCATCATTTTGATATTTCAGTGTGAAAAATATGCTCTACAAAGTGAAGTATGAATTTATACCTACCAAAACATGCAGAAATATGCCCTAACGTTTAAGGCTGAAATTTGTACTTAGTTTTCTATAATAAAATATTTAATCAAATTTTATCCCTTAAAATACCATGCTTTTGCATGAATCCGGTTGACTTGCCCTAGTAATCACTATTAATTTATTGCAATATCTCTACAACTCACATATGATCACTTGTTGCGTTAGTGAAATGAATGCATTAAAACACCTCACGAATAAACATTATTTCTAAAAGACAACATTCAAAAATATGTTTTAACAGAATATTATTGGATCTTTCAGAAATACAAACAAATTAAAACCGAATGGCAGCACCCCACATAATATGCCGCTCTCAAAAGCTCCAAAAAGCTCCAAAAAGCACCAAAACCGAAAGTTCTTTGACAAAATTCAAAGAAAAACCCTTAATGATATGCTAACATTGCCATATGGTAACACTTCTCTGATGTGCTTCAGTCACTCACACATCACACTGCTTATTTTGGTTGATGATAATGATAATAGCAAGCGAGCACAAGCGATCGTGCTCATTCTGCCCGCGGCTGTGTGGCAGACTGGTTGTGGAGGGATGTATGCGAATTTTAGGAAAATTACAACAAAATTCTTTGGAATGCCAGTGGTTTCGTTTTTATTTCAGTGGCAAATCTTGTGTTTGAGTGCCGTGAGAGTACTACAGGCACCACTGGTAGAAAAAAGAGCTTCCCATAAGGCCTGTACTGACAATTTGTCTTGGACAGAGTATAGCAACTATACCCACTTATTCTTTTTATCAACCATTTTCAATATGCACCTTAAAATATTTACACAATCAGAAAATCTCACTTCATTTGCACCCTCACACATGTCCATCGGCAAAAACCAAATCTCGGAATTCTTACATGAATATAACTATGTAATGTGGCAGTACTTGACAGCATTACCACGGTAACTATCCGCCAACAGAAACCGCCACCATCGCATAGAAGAACTTTTGAAATAACGAAGCTGGGGCCAGATGTTTGGGCTCGCTGGAAAAGGTTTTTCGGAAGCACACAAGGAAATACTATTCATGTAGTATTTATGTATTATGTATTATCTTTTTGTGAAATTAAAATATCTCAGATAAATCATCTTTCATTGCGGCTAACATCGGATGTTATAAAATTGTTATCTATAGTTCGGGGCGATGATTCGGGTTTCCAATCAAACACACCACTTGGCAGAAATATAATTTCCATTTCATTTCATTCCATTTACGCGCGCCAAAATGGCGTAGGGATACAGGCATTTTACCCTTTAACAGATGCGAAGTAGGACCAGTTTTTCATTACTACGCCGTCAGAACCCGAACCATCGCCACCGCCGAAGCAAATTAACAAAAGAATAAACTTACTCTTACTCTTGTTCTCACTTTAATTATTGTCGCCTTATTTAAAAAGGGAAGTTAAATCTACTGCTTTTTCATTTTGGCTACGGGTTTCCTCAACATCGGACGTCTACAAAACTGTTTCGCTGAAGTTGCTACCTACTAAACGAAAGCAGCGCAATCTAAGGGAGACTAGGGTGGTGGGATCTAATTTGGTAGTGACTTTAGTGATGGCATTAACCTATTGTTACCGACTCTGGCAGAAGAAACTAGTTTATTCTCGAACCAACAAATATAAGATGGGGTTATTTGAATGGTTCCATTTAGGTGCTACAAAAATTATTGGTGAAAAAAAATGAGAATAATGTCACATCACTATGCAAATGATTGTAGTTTACTACGGATTATTAAAAGAAAACTACTTTTTATGAATTATTTTATTCATTATGACTTCTTTTTCCTTGTCTTGTTATTTGTTGTAATTATTTGCATACTTATTGCTTTTTTATGATTTTGTTGCTCTATTACCGAACTAATTCCAAATGTTCACATAAAATTCGGAATTTACCCGATCTTGTTTACAAACAAAGGCACTTCTCCAGAAATCATACAGCAACACACTCTATCACACACTAATCACTAATCATGTTCTGGGGCTTAAGACCTAAATAAGCATTAACTACATATACATACTGCACTGGTATTGGATTGGGCTTCGTAAGAACATAAAAACTTCACTTGCTCATTTTTGTATTGATATTCGTGCGAAACGAATATGTAAAGCCTTCAACACTTTTTAAAGCGTTTTCCCCTCACTGGTCAAATTTTATATTAAATAAAAATTTTATATTAATTTGAAATTTGCGTCCCGATTGATTTCTAAATATTATGTTTACAAAAATAATTTACACAAATAGATTCACCCGATGCAATGCCTTTCGTTGCTGTAGAGAACATTCAGGAGAACCTAAGCAAACTCCACCAGTTGTCAAACTCAAACGCACTTTTATTGGTATATCTGAAGCAAATCTGAGAAAAAATCCAGATTCGCAAAAGTTCTCTGAAACCTGAAAAATTTTGTTTTTATTTTTACCAAACGAACATAAAAAGTGCTCTGGAAGCGCCCAATCGAATACCACATAGCTAGAAATAAATCTTGAATAATCTGTTTAGACCTTATCTTTTATAGAAAAGTTTATCATATTTCAACGTTGAACACACCCATTTATGAAAATCGTGGAAGTTTCTAGTTCTAATGTCATGACATGAGCATCATATACATCAGTAGACCCAACAAGCAACAACCATCACCCATCTCCATTTCCATTTTTGAAGCTCATACCAATACCTACTATTTGGATTAATATGCATAACATATATGTCATACTCATATTGTCTTGTCGTTGTCATTGTCATTCGCGTTATTCGTATGTTTACGTAAAATGTTGGCAGGCACATTTCGTTCGCAGTTATTGCAATTGCGGTAAGTGTTGATTTTGTATGAAATTCTGTAAGGCGATAAAATGCTTCAACTATTAAATTAACATTAATATTTTGCGAAAATTATAAAACCTAGAAAAAATTATAGTAACATGTAATATGTACGTTGTTGCTAATTTCAGTGCTGTCATTAAACCGTTGGACCAAAATAGAGTATTATGCCGGTATCTATATACAAGTAATATCTTTTGCAAAAGAAGGAAAACAGCAGATGAAAAGGTAATATAATAATTCATCATACAAAAGCAACAATTATGTGTGCCTACATATAGGAATAGGATCCTCCTAGGTCCAGCTTCCAAAACATTGAGAACAATTTTTTTTTTTTTTTTGGGACGAATAACAGGAACATGCAATTTTGTTCTGATCGATCGGCTGGATTAAAAAGATTTCTCAGAACAGGAACGTGGACAGTTATCAGGCGACTGTTATCCATATTCGCCTGTAAGAATCAATAGGGCCAAGAGGATAAATTATATCAACACCTGTTACAGCCGTCTAAGAAGCATCTCCCAAAGCTTTACTATTAGATGATTGTAATTCGAAAGATGGTTTGGAATCGAGAGCACTTTTTCCAAATCCTTTTCTTCAGAATTCCTCATTTTATTTCAATAAAATTACAGCATCGAAACCCTACACTTTACACAAATTTTAAATACAAAAATACCAATAAAGAAAGTACCTAATTTGGCTTTTTATATTCGATGAGACTTGAAAAATCTGAAATGCAAAAGCCAATTTAAGAATCCCTATCGAATACCACATTATCACCTTTGACTTACTTTTTTGAAATAACAACTGCACATTGATTTTACTAATCAATTTTTGTTTACACATAGAAATCTCCTAGAATTATTGAGTATTCGCCAAAGAAACTCAAAAATAAGATACTTACATTTGGCGTAGTTGATGTTTGGCGAAGGATGACTGTGAAAGAATTAGCCTGTTCACTAAATAGGAGTTTGGGTATGTCATTTTATATTCTTTTCAGATTGTTATATTGATTGAAATCTACGACTTATCTAAAATACATAATGCATGTTTATCACTATAGAAGATGTGCAAGAAGTAATGCTATATGTTGAAGGAGCCGATAATATTGAACCTCATGCTCGACTCGAAGATCTTAAAATTATACAAGAGATAGTTCGAAAGTGTGGTATGAAGTCGCGCATTGTGGGTGCCCCAGAAAAAGAAACTAGCAGTTCCGTAAAGGACCGCGACGTTTTGCCTCAACCTCCGGCCCCTGTCGAAAATCTAAAACCTCGTCCACCGGTAGTAACTGTGATGGGCCACGTTGATCATGGAAAAACAACACTTCTTGATTCTCTCCGTGGTGCAAGTGTGGCTGCTGCAGAAGCTGGTGGAATAACTCAGCACATAGGAGCATTTACTATAAAGTTGGGCAGTGGAGAAATGGTTACTTTCCTTGATACACCTGGTCATGCAGCTTTCAGTGCAATGAGGGCACGGGGTGCAAATTTAACTGATATAATTGTGTTAGTCGTTGCTGCGGAAGATGGCGTTATGGCACAAACGCAGGAGGTCATTCAGTTGGCGCAAAATGCTAATGGTTCATTATAATAACTTATTTTAAAGATTTATAGAAGTATAACTCTTTTTATTTTCTTTGTAGTACCCATAATCGTTGCTGTAAACAAGATTGATAAACCAGAAGCCGACATTGTAAGTGTTCGTTATATTGACAATAAATTTGTGTAGTGTTTGCTTACCCAAAAGGCTAAATTAGGGTATCCCAAATAGTCTTATAATACAATGCCCGAAAAATCAGCTCATACACGTCATAATTTAGTTCAGTACTTAGTACATCTAATTCTTAGTTACGGTTAAAGATGGGTGTGTATTACGAGGCATGCGTCGACCGATTTGACTCATGTTGGTTTATCTGATAAAAGTTCGATTTCCAAGGATTTGGTCGTGATAATTAAGTGAACATTTTTAATGATTAATTAGATAGAAAGTGATGGAAGATATATATATTTTGCGCGTATGAAATCACTTTATATGAGATTGGTATGGGAAATATAAGTTGTTACAAGAAAGTTGGCAAACGGACATTGAAGGTATTATAAAAGTCAACCGCAGTTTAAAGCTCAGAAAATCAAATAATAATAGATTAGCATACACTATTTTCAAAGGGATTATTACATTTTCATTTATTTTATATACCTTGAGATTTAGTTTGGAAAATGGAGTAAAAACATAAAATCTGTTTCACACAGTTTTTGAAAAGAAATCGTCGGTTGAGATTTTTTTTTCCATACGTTATTTACATCGTTTCTAGAAACGAAATTAAAAGTTTGTGCACTTATTATTCAAAATCTGTATGATAGTTTTTTAATTTTTTTTTTTTTTTCATACAAAGTATGTTTTATTTCTATCTTCGTTCCAATTTTCATGCCGTTTTGCCATACCCTTTGCATAAAAGAGTCAACTGTTTTGTCATGTGTCCCACCTTATACATTTTTCTACAAATTGTTTATATACCCATCCACGTGGAACATCAAAAACTGGATATGCTACTGAAAATTAAAGTACAAACGGAGGTGAACTCTAAAATATTAAAAGACAATTCTATTTCGTTTTTAGTTTATAGTTTTTATCTTATACATATACAAAGAGTTAAGACCCATTTTCACTGCCCTAAAGACAACATATTCTTTTAATTATTATTATAAATATTATTATTATTATTTTTTTTTTTGAGATTGGGCAGAGATGCAGTGCTGTGTGTAATTTTAATTTGTTTTTCAATATTTTGTGTATAAGCCCGGTTACTGGCTTATCGACTTTCTTATATCAGGGTTTACTTTAAAATAAAAAAAAATAAAAACTGGTTTACTTTATAGGATGAAAAGTAGCATACCTAAAGAATTAATGAAATCACATTACACATTTATCAGCATCTGATTAAGAAATAACGTTTTGAAATTAAATTTGAAGCCAACGAACGACGGGGCCTGCGAATATATCTGAATCGTAACAGATTCGCAGGCCAGCTTGTCATCATGCCCTTAAAGTCATGTCAAACACATGTTTTCAGTACCAGGATTAATGTTAACCCCGTGAGCACTAGGGCTCACGTCAGACAAACCTATTGTCACACGTAGCTGTGATATGGAGGTAGAACAAGACAAATTTTAAATATAAATTAAGAAAAAATGTATGGGACAAATTCGATGCTGGATATCTAAGCATTGGTAAGGCTCATAACGGCATAAGCGCATAACGGGTTACAGAATTGAAAAGAGCAAAAATATCACCATATAATAAATTTCTATCTAAAAAAGGTATGGGACAAAGCAATTCGCAGGCGACGATAACGTTTTTTTTTTTTTTTCCAAAATTCGTTTTATTCACTTTCATATGCAGATTGTATTGATTCGATCACCTGTCGAATAGTTTATGTCGTTATCGGGTTTCCAAAAAAGATGAATATTTTTGAGAAAAATCGATTTTTTTTTTTATCTGACGCACTTTTGAGAAATCTCGATATTTTCTCAGATCAACACATACTTTCATTAACATCAAAGTTTATAACACACAGCTGGCGGTTACGAATTGTTTACCTTTGGAAGGGTTGTATTTTAAGCTGAGTTATTCATTTTACGCGTGTGTGAGCGAGTTTTTATATTAAATTATTTCGAAATGTGTTATTATAAATGTGTGAAAATCAATTGAAATGGATTTTCAGTGCAAGTGAAAGAAAAATTTTTGCCGCCAACACAATCCATACAAGAACCAATAAAATTCGGATTTCATGTTCGATTTGGCAGTAAAATCTGAAAAGCCAGATTGAAAACGACATTAGTCACATTTAAGTTTGGTGAAAAACTCAGCAGATGTATTGCAAAGTAGTGTAGCTAAGTGACGGATCCTACATCCAAATCTATATTATTATATGTACTTAACTAAAGTTCATTGTGAAACACATTTGTCTTTCTTGTAATAATTTATATAGGTATTAACTAATCAGTATTTGTAAACGAATAGTTTAAATCAACGTAAGATGTTGATAAAATTATATTGAACCAAAATCCAAAACTCCCTGTATCGATAATTCCACCACAGTCAAAGTTACTTGATGGAAATGAAACTAACTATCTAAATTTGCATTTGTATTTTCGTTATCGTTCCACCCTGGCAAACGTGGAGTTGTTCTGTGTGGTGTGTGATGTGTGGTGTGTACGAACAAGAAGAAGAACAAGCCCAACACAAGATCATCCCCATCCATCCAACAGCAACAGCCAGCCCCAGCATCCCATTGCCATCCCATTACTTTGTTCTCCTATTGTGCTCTTTTCTTTACAGAACCTTAAAATACAAACTGGGAGCGGTGGTAGGTATCCAGCAAACATTTTTCTTCAAAAATGAATCATAATGATTCAGTTAAATGAAGAAATTCTTCAGATATGAATTCATTTATGATTCAATTTGAATTCAATCTCCTCAGAAATCGGTCTTCATTTCTGAATCTCTTAAATGAATCATAAATGATTGGAGAAACATTCACTATTTATATTTTTTTATTCACTTTTATTCATTTAAGTGAAGGAAATTTAAATTCGAGTTCTGAAAACTTAGCTCATAATCATTTTTGTTCATTTATGTGAATGAAAATCCAATGTCAGCATTCCTTTTTATCTAAAACCAGATTTGGTTCACATAAATTAATGTTATATGAATGTATGTTCTTCGTTTTTACTGAATATAAAGTGATTCTTCACTTTTGATGAATAAAATGTTTGCTGGGTAGGTTTATACCTACAATTATTCATTTCCATTCTGGTCCTCTTGAGTGTATAGATATGGAATATAAATAGAGGTTGGTTAGACAGTGATAACAACTGACAAAATGTGAATTCGAATATTTATTTGAAATTGCAACTGCTTTAATAAAAAAGCTATTTGCGAAACCATTTTCACAGCTTTGTTCAGCTGATAAATTGGAAATCATTTTTAACGCCAGGCCAACACCACTTTTTTCAAATTAAATTTAATCCTTCATTAGGCACTTTCATGAAAAAAAAGTTGTGAATCCAAACTTTGGCTGTGTACTTCTATAAGCAAAGTCTTCTGTTAGCCTTGCCTGCTTTTTTCAAATTATCTGACCATTTTAGTGTTGCTTTAAATAAGCACATTGTTTTCCAATAAAAAAAAAAAAACTAAGAAATTACGTCCTCGTTGTGTCCTGGAACCTGGAATAGAAGTAAAAATACGCTTTAGAAGAAAATATAGTGAAATTGAATAAAAACAAAAAGTTGTTTGTTGAGTCGGTGCTAAACAAATAATACTTATATGTACTTATGAAAAAATAATTTAGGAAAAAACGAAACGTGAGCTTATTCAAATGGGCTTAGCCTTAGAGGAATGCGGCGGCGAAGTTCAAGTAATACCTATCTCCGCATTAAAAGGCACAAATCTTGAACTCTTAACCGAAGCTGTTAGTACGCAGGCCACACTTATGGGCTTAAAAGCTGATGACACAGGTCTTGTTGAAGGAGTCGTGGTTGAATCAAAAAATGACAATCGAAGAGGGTAAATAGTGGAAACATATTTTTTGTCCTAAATTAAATTATGAACTACTTAATTTTAGAAAACTTTCAACTGTAATTGTGACTAGAGGAACATTAAGGAAAGGCGCCGTCTTAATAAGTGGATTGGCACATGCTAGGGTACGCGGTATTTTTGATGACAATGGAAAGCCTGTAGATGCAGCTCTACCTGGAACACCTGTCGAGATTATTGGATGGAGGGAGCTACCCATTTCTGGAGATGTTATATTGGAAGTGGAAAACGAAGTAAGGTCATTAAATAATTGAATGAAGTCTGTGCATATATATGTACACATGTAGTATATATTGTAATATGAAGTGGGTATATTGTTAAGGCCAAAAAACTACTACGAAACAGTACCATTTCGTTTTCAAATGACATAATTTAAAATAGCAACTTTAAAGCCTTGCTGTTTATTTATAAACATATAAAAATTAACTAAACAGTGGTTGTAAATATATCAACTAATTTTCATATATCCTTTTTAAGATCTCGTATAAATTCGTTTTGAAAATTCGCTAAAAAAGGGACGCTGAAAGAAAAAGTGCAATTCCTGAAGCTACTCTGCAAATTCAGAATTTTCTTACAATATTTTAACAAGCATTGTCTCGTTTAGCTCTCTTTTAGTGTTGTGATATGCAACCGCTTTGCATTTTAAACGTAATTATTTTGAAATAGCTAACAGCGTTTGAAAATTGTTCTCTACTAACTGCTACAATCATGTAAACAAACCTCCACGATTCCAATATGTTAATTTTTGGGGTGGAATTGACCATTAACGAATACCCCTCCCTACTTTGGTATTTGGCGAACTGCTTCCACTTGCGAAGTCGGTTGAGGTACCATTCCACTGGTTCGCGCCACAGTTCTCGCTCTACTGCTATGGACCCCTGGGGTAGAGTCGAAGACTCTTCGGGAGGGAGCGCTAGTGTCCCAACAATGTAGACAACTAATGATCAGTTTCTTCTCATTACTTACTTACTTAAGGTGGCGCCAATACCTCTCCAGTTAACGCGATCTTTGGCTAACTGCCTCCAGTTGCGCACTCCAAGTTGGTTGAAGTCCCCTTCCACTTGCGCGCGCCACCTAAGGCGAGGTCTTCCTCCACTGCGTTGTCCGTCCGGGTTGGAATCGAAGACTCTCCGTGCCGGAGCGTTGGTGTCCATTCGCTCTACATGTCCTAACCATCTTAGACGACTAATGCGTACTTTTCTGACCAGGTCGATGTCGCTGTACAGCTCGTAGAGTTCGCTGTTAAATTCTTCTCCTCCAAAGCCCGTCAACGCAAACGGGACCAAAAATCACTCGAAGAATTTCGCGTTCGAAGCGACCAAGAAGATCCTCATCCGTTTTTGGTAGGGTCCATGCCTCTGCGCCATAGAGCAGGACAGGGATGATGAGAGTCTTATATAGAATCTCCTTAGTGCTTCTTGACAAGGCCTTAAGCTGCGATTACACGGCCATTTTTGTGTGCCTTTTAAATGGCGCTCTGACGTCAGGAAAAAATGTCGCATTAGAGAGACTGTGGTATTCGTTTGGGCTTCTTCAGATTCGCTCTCAGATTTCAGATTTCGTGTGGCTAATCGAACATAAAAACGTCACTTGCTCTTTTTTGTGATAATATTCGTGCGATTCGAATATGTGTAGCCTTCAACACTTTTCAAAGCGTTTTCCATTCACTGGTTAAATTTTAAATTAAAACATTCGAAATTTGCGTCTCGATTGATTTTTAAATATTTATATACATAACCAATTCACTAAAATAATTTCACCCGATGCAATGCCTTTCTTTGCTGTAGAACGAATTCACGAAAACCTAAACGTCCTCCACCAGTTGTCAAACTCAAACGCACTTGTGTTGGTAAATCTGAGAAAATATCTAGATTCGCAAAAGTGCTCTGAAATCTGAAAAAGATTGCTTTTTTTTGTACCAAACGAATATAAGAATTGATTTGAGAGCAAAAAAAGTGATCTGAGAGCGCCCAAACGAATACCACATTAAGCTACGATTCGTCATTTGTCATTTGCAAAAAATGGCGATCACACGAAATGACTATCATCGTCATTTTTGTCCCAAAATCAAATGACGGACACTGCGCGTCATTTAAAATTTTCATTTGGGATGCCATTAAATGTCGAGCGAAAAAATGGCGATCACACGGTAATGACATGCCTCATCAAAATGGCAAATGTCACCTTTCCTATTATTTCAATTTTGCGTCATTTATCTGCTTTGCGATCAGACGGCAATGACCAATGACAAAAATATAGCTACTGCCATTTGGTGTTTAGCAGTGGAAAAAAAAAATTATAATAAATAAAAAATGTCGAAAATTAATTTTGCGATGATGGTGGAAATTGCGGAGACGGCGTATTTGGCAGCGTGTATACTGGAAAGCAGTGACGACAATCTTGATAACGAGCCGAAAGCGGAGTATTTGGCAAAAGAGGTGGTTGAGCCGTCGCGAGAAGAGTAGATTTTGTGCTGAATTACTGCTCGGATTGCGCGAAAAAGAACCTGAACTATATCGCAATGTCCTTCGTATGTCAGCCAATCAATTCGATTATTTGTTGAGGTTGGTGAAGACACACATCGAAAAACAGAACACAAATATGCGAGAGAGTGTTTCAGCGGAAACAAGACTGGTGATCACACTGCGCTACCTGGCCACTGGTGAAGGTTTTCGATCGCTGCGATTCCTTCTCCGAGTATCGCAGCCAACGATAGCTTGCATCATTCTGGAAGTTCTCAACGCTATTTACAAATATGATTCGACTCTAATCTAGAGATAATCATATTTATTCGAATAAAATTTTATTCTTTTCTTTAGGCGCCCTGCCAGCACCAAAAGCACTGCCTGACATACTGAAGTTTGCATTCTGGAACTGAGCTCCAGTTGCTTTTGCACCGTCACAATCAAACGCGATTCCTCTTCGTCGATCCACGAGTGCCTAATTTACCTATTCTGATTCAATCCTATTTTCTGCGTTTTACCTAATTTTTTCGACTTTGTTGTACATTGTGTTTTCAAACACAGAACACAGTTGACGGAGTAGCCCAAATTGTTGGCACTTAAAGGCGACGCGACGGTTCGTATTCCATTTCTCTCAATAAGTACCGAACAACACAACCACAACAAAACAAATAAAAAACTGTTTAATTATTATTTAATCGTCCTTTCGCCACGAGAAAAACACCAAATGAAAGCACAGATATCGTATTAAATGCTGCGTCATTTGTCATTTGCATAGAAAAATGGCAGGGAATGAATTTCGTTCCTAGTCATTTTTTGGAGGCTGACATTTAAATGGCGCATCATCCGAAAAGTTCTGTCATTTGTCCTAAGTGCCATTTAAGAGTGATCACACGGCCATTTTTTTCTGCCATTTAAATGGCACAAAATTCATGCCATTTCCTCCGCCATTTTCCTAGTCATTTAAATGACGCCAAAAATGTCGTCCCAAAAATGGCGATCACACGGAACGACATTTAAATGACGGATTTGTGACGCGATTTTTACGTCAGAGCGCCATTTAAATGACACACAAAAATGGCCGTGTAATCGCAGCTTTACTAATCAATTGCCGTCTTATGCCAAAGAAACAGCGGTTGGCAAGTGTGATTCTTCGCTTGATTTCTGATGTGATGTCATTGTCAGAGTTTATAGCGGAGCCGAGGTAGACAAAGTCCCTAACTACCTCAAAGTTATAGCTATCGTGACGTTCTGTCCGATTCGTCGATGTTGTGTGTCCCTTCTTGTTGACAGTATATATTTTGCTTTACCCTCATTCACCACTAAACCCATTTTTGCCGCTTCTGTACTAATACTTGCAAACGCACCAAAGACAGCTCGCTGTGTTCTGCCAACAATGTCAATGTCGTCAGCGTATGCAAGCAGTTGCACAGACTTCCTCAAGAATGAAGTTGAAGAAGTCACATGACAGCGCGTCACCTTGTCTAAATCCTTTTTTGACATCAAAGGTCTCGGGGAGATTGTTTCCGACCTGTTTTCTCGTTGTTGTGATATCCGCATCCGTACCTTGGCTACAACAAGGTAGTGGTCCGAGTCTATGTTGGCCGCTCGGAAAGTTCGCAACGTGATCAATTTGGTTGACGGTTTGATGATCAGGTGACCGCCATGTTCCTTTGTGTATATTGAGGTGAGGAAAGCGCGAGCTAGCTATGGTAACATTACGTCCCGCAGCAAAATCAATCAGCCTGAGTCCGTTTCCAGACGTGGTGACGTGTAGGCTGTGTTTTCCGATTGTGCTACCAAAGATGTCCTCCTTTCCTATTTTAGCGTTAAAATCACCCAAGACGATTTTAACGTCATGCTTAGGACATTGCTCATATGTTCTGTCGAGGAGCTCGTAGAAACATTCTTTGGTAGCATCGTCTTTTTTTTTTCTGTGGGGTCGTGAGCGTATATTAGGCTGATGTTGGCGAATTTAGCCTTTATGCGGATCGTTTTAAGGCGTTCACTTACGTGTCGAAAGCTCAAGACTTCTTGCCTAAGTCTGACGCTTACAACAAATCCGCATCCAAATAGACGCTGTTTTTGTTCCCTATAGCAGTCACCGTAGTAAATGTCACAGTTTTTCATCCTTCTTTTGCCCGGCCCATCCCACCGCACTTCCTGGATGGCGGTGATACCTGCTTTGTAGCAGTCTAGGGCCTTTGCTAGTTTTTCGGCTGCACGCGGTCTGTTCAGAGTTCGAACATTCCACGTGCAGATCCGAACGTCATTGTCCTTTTTCCGTCTTGCAGGGTCGTCAACAGTGAATCAGTCCTTATCCGAGGCTTTTGGTTGCTTCGCAACATAGATTTTTTTCCGTGGTAGGGTAGTTAACCCCACGCACAACCCCCAACCTGGAGAACCAGGCCCTTTCTGCGACCCCTTGGGCAACAGGAGCCAGAATATTATGGAGTCAGTAACCCGCTGCGGGGATGTGAGAGCTGCCGTTGACCCATTAAGGGCTCTTCCGCCACCATCTCTATTTCAACACCCTGACTAGTGTTGAAAAATCCTCAATGAACTCAGCTCCGAATACGTCGAAGTAGCTCATTGAGGTATCTGTATCTGCCATGTTGACTGTTGACGCCACCGTTGATTCAACCATGTGAATTCATCCGCCGTACGTCCTCTTTCTGAGGGGCTCATGTAAGACTTCTGAGACTCGAGCAGACAGTCAACTCCAACAGAGCATTATACTATTGCTATTTTCTACGTGTTCAACACTCGCACTTATAAGTTCAGCAAGTCATTTCCGGATGGACATAGACCAGTACCCGGTGGTGACCACTAGGAGGTAAAATCAGCACAATTGGTGTATCTGAACAGTTGCAACAGCTGGGCATCGCCAAGTTGACGCCAATCAGTGTCTACCCTATTCATTCAACACCCAACTACCGTTGGGTGGTTGCTAGCTCTTAAAATCCCGATCAATTATAATTCTTAAACTGTTTTTTTGTGCTTAGCTTACTTGAATGTATTTTAAAACCTCGTGTGCGCACATAAGAAAGTACTTGTATGCATTTATAGGCAGTATCCGTGTTCGGTGCATTTTTTTTTTTTGTATTTCACTTATGTCAAAAGTTTTTTCATCCCAAAAATCGAGTAATCTAATGTGGTATTCGTTTGGGCTTCTTCAGATCGCTCTCAGATTTCAGATTTCGTGTGGCTAATCGAACATAAAAAACGTTACTTGCTCTTTTTTGTGATATTAATCGTGAGATTCCAATATGTGTAGCCTTCAACACTTTTCAAAGCGTTTTCCATTCACTGGTTAAATTTTAAATTAAAACATTCGAAATTTGCGTCCCGATTGATTTTTAAATATTTATACATAAATAACTTAAAAAAAATAGATTCACGCGATGCAATGCCATTCTTTGCTTTAGAACAAATTCACGAAAACCTAAACAGTTGTCAAACTCAAGCGCACTTGTATTGGCAAATCTGAGAAAATATCTAGATTCGCAAAAGTGCTCTGAAATCTGAAAAAGATTGTTTTTTGTTTGTACCAAACGAACATAAAAACTGCTCTGAGAGCAAAAAAAAGTGCTCTGAGAGCGCCCAATCGAATACCACATAAAACAAATTGTTTTCGTTGCAAAAGCGGGATTATAATAAACGGGATATCGACAGTTTTTGCAGAAAATGCAATTACATAGTTATATTATTTTACAGAAGCATTATTATTATTATTTTTTTTTTTTTGTATTGTTCCTTTTTTTTGGTAGTCGTTCACTAATTATCTAATCACGGATTTCATATAGAAAAAAGCCCATTCAGTATTACGATGGCGTGAAGCAGAGGCACAAAAAGGGAAAGCTAAACAAGATTTAGTCGAGATTCGTAAAAAAGAAGATGAACATTTTGAAAAGTATACAAAAGAGCGCGATGCAAGGCGACTAGTTGGTAGATTTCGACTTCGTCATGGACCACGTCCCAAGGAATCTGCGCCAGATAGTAATATACCACGTGTTAATATAATACTAAAGGGTGATGTACATGGGTCTGTAGAAGCTATATTAGACGTTCTTGAATCGTACACCAGCAACGATCTTTGCCGTTTGAACGTTATTCATTATGGTGTGGGAAACATCACAGAAGGAGATATAGAGCTAGCTAAAGCATTAAATGCAATTATATATGCATTTTCGGTAGATTCTATGTTAAAAGAACAGAAGGACGTTACCATTCGAAAATACGACGTAATTTACCATTTAATTAATGATCTCAAAGATGTCATTAGCTCGAAGTTGGCTCCCGTTGAGGTAGAAGATATTATTGGCGAAGCTACTGTTCTCCAACAATTTTTCATAACAGATGGTAGAAAAGAAGTGCCCGTAGCGGGCTGTCGGTGCATAAAAGGGGAACTTAAAAAGTCTTGTAAATTTAGACTCATGAGAAATGACGATATTATATTTGATGGTAAATAGACACTAACATTTTTGTATAGCTTAACGATTTATTAAATATTTCATAATAGGACAAATTGAGTCAATGCGACATTTAAAGAACGAAGTTGACAGCATTAAGAAGGACGTTGAGTGCGGTTTACGTATGAAAGATATTAAAGTTGTGCCCCAATCCGGTGACTTAATTGTTTGCTACACCACTTACATGGAAGCACAAAAAACTGATTGGGACCCTGGTTTCTGAAAGCAATAAGTTGCAAAATTAAAGTACCTACTTTTAAACATAAAATAATTAATTTTGTTCAATTAAATAATAAAAAAAAAAAGAAATAAAGGCAAAATAAAGATCGAATGTAAACATATTGGGCCTTACTAATAATCATTTTTAACCGTATAGATTTTGTAGGTCGTATGAAAATTTCCCCGATATGAATTCGAAAATAAAGCCTGGACACTAAAAATGATTATTAAGTTTTGCGAATTAAATTGAAGTAAAATTTAAATATTTCTTTTTCAGGTGTGATCAAATAATTCTGTGCAAAACTATAAAACCTGTACAAAATAACCTCCAAATTTCAGACAGGATGTTACTAGTATGAGCATCATTAAAAGTAATACAAAAAAAGGCACCATAAAGATAACGAAGAAATATCTAGATATGAGGTTTGGTAAAGAAACAACAAAATAGAGTAAAAAATTAAATAAATTTCCACTAGCTTGATTAGATAAGCTTATGTAAGTATTATGCTCAAGATATTTATAGAATAATAATGAAAGCTTAAACATTGCAAACTTCCTGTCACTGCTATTCGTTTATCATATTCTAAGTTCCCACTTCCGAATAACATTATCGTGAGCAAAGTACCGTGGTTAAAAAAAAAAAGCTAAGCAAATGTATTAATTTGTATTGACAAAAATATTAAACCATATGCATGTAAAGCTTAGGTCAACCTCCTATAACTAAACTTCTGCAAACGTAATAGTTTGAAAGCCGGTATTTACAGTATATATAGATTTCTCAACGGATGTAAACTTATCACATCTTCGCGACACAGTATGTGTATGTTAATACATGTGTTATCGTGCATCGTGCCCCAATTACTCCAACACTCTTATAATAAAAAGGCTGAAGTTGGCAGTTTACTATTTACATAAACTTCAAGAATTTTTTAATACAGTTAGAAATCAAATTCATATTAGCATTTGTAATTGATAGTATAGGTGTGTAGTATATAAACAAAACCACAAACTTTTCTTTTAAATGCGCTCTGATATTTTAGCGGGAAGTGTAATATTGATAATTAGTAGGAATTTTATCAGTATCCAGTTCCGCTTGCAATGATTCACTCGTTCTTGATAAAACCTAGATACTTGAAAGCACGAAATAATTAAAGATACTAGTTTTTTGAGCTAATCTGCGTCTGATACATATGCAATCAGTAGGACAAATAAGTTGAGTTTTATATCTAACGTAATATATTTGTTGATATTTCTTTAGTCTAGATAATTCGAATATCAGGAAAATATAACCAGTCAAGCCGGCTTTTTGCTCATTACATACATGGGTTCAGTTTTAGACATTACTAACAATTACAATTAAAATACAGTTACTAGGAATTCGAAAAAAAAGTATAAGTAAACAAAATAAATTTCAATAAGTGGTAACTATCGTTAGCTACGTAATAAGTTAAAAACGGGAGAATGTAACACGAGAATTCTTATTCCAAGATCCCATTGTGTTGGTAGTAGTATCGATTCTTTAAGAACAACAAAGTCGCTGAGTTTCAGATTTGGATGTTGATGCTGTAACTTATTGCGTTCTTTAAGGTTGGTTAGGTTGACAGTGTACCACCATCGCCAAGAATCCTTGAACAAATCACGACGATTGGTTATTTGATATCGATTCGAATTTTGGCTCAAGTATATCTGAGAGTGGTTGCTTACTTACTCATGCTTATTTTTACATTCGAACGAATAGCCTATTCGAACGAATGTCTATCAAAATACACAAAGTTCATTCGAACGAATAGAGACATTCGTTAGAATTGGCTATTCGTTCGAATGTCAAAATAAGCATGACTTACTTTTGGTAGCGCTTAAAACCCGGGTTGACCACGGCCTCAACCAACAAGTCCTCCAACCAGTTGGTTGAGGTCATCCTCTAATTATTGTGTGCGGCACCTGTCAATATGCTCCAAGTGCCCCAGACATTTCAGCCGTTGTATTCCACCTTTTTGACTAGGTCAGCGTTTTAATTAGACCATGAAGTTCATCGTTCAATCAAAACTAACTACACCGCATATAGACCGAAGAATCCTTTTCTCAAAACATCCCATGAGGTTTCCATCTGCCTTTTGACTAAGTCCATGCTTCTGCTGGTCCCTACAGCAGGATCGGGGTGATTAGGATCTCATATAATATCCCCTTGGTTCCGAGACGAGTTCGGCAAAGTTTTTGGCGGTCTGTTGCGATAGTAGCATTGCTCGGTGTTGTGTCGTGTAAGCATGGTTGACCTATAATAATATGGTACGGTGTTTGTGGGTCGTAATAGGCTAAATAAGGGATGAGAACTTAATCTATCGAGGTATCCGTTCGGAGAAAATTCCGATACGAAAGTCAAATCCGATCGGAAATCAAATTGCGTTCGAAGTATCCTGGCTGTCAAAAGTAAGTGGTATAACGCGGTTCCACGCAATGCGACAAGGTGCGCTATATATGTCACCGGGGAATTTTTCCGAGAGGTGTATCGAAACGTATACCTCGAATGGAATTTCTCCGATTTCGTAAAAGATAAGTTTTAAGAGGATTCACTGAGAGCCCATTTCTTGTGCACCAGCCATCGATGAAACCCAAGGATATCTGAGCCCGAGAGCAGACAGTCCCTAGGTCAGAACCGACAGGCGACGACATCCGCGTATGCTTGTGCATACGTTTCAGGAAGATTGAGAAGCGCTATCAGAGAGTCAACTACCATACACTATAAAAGCGGAGAGAGAACACCACTTTGATGGCAGCCCCTGTTTACCCCTGTCATGACGTATTTGCCACAATCCTCGGCAATCAACGTCCTGTACATTAGCATTGCTTTAATCCACAACACCAATGTTTCATCTAGGTATACCATGATGTCAATATCGACGGAAATATCCAACGCGTATTCCTTCCTTCGACTTTAACCATACGCCAAGGAGAAGGTATGTAGGCCAAGCTAGCGGCGAAAATTATTTTCAGCTTCGGCATCATCTACCTAAAACCTTGTTTCAGCATAGCCGGATAGATTCCACCTGGACTAGGTGGCTTGAAACCCGCAAACGATGCAATTGCATATTTGACAGCGTCTTCCGTCACTACTCTGGAAGTAATATACCAGCTACGCCGCGTGGTGTTTGTCAGTTCAAGTGTGGCCACCGTTACCGGTACCACTGAAGAGCATGTATAGTGACCTGATTTCCCGGATAGTAAGTCTCCAGCAGGAGACTGAAAGTCTCCGACTTTGTCTCATGTGGTTTTCCATTGGGACCAAAAATCAATCTTTTTTTTTATCTAAATCACTTTTCGCGTTCCATTGGGCAGATCTTTTTTTCGATTCGGATCACTTTTTGCAAATCTCGATATTTTTTCAGATCTACACACACCAATATAATTTGCACAGGAGCTAGCAGTTTATTTGACTGGGGATAGGCTAACCGTTACCTCAAACCCTCCTCCTTTACCCGGACTTGGAACCGGCATGCTACTTCCGTAACAAGGCGAAGTTTAAAATGGATACTTCGAACGCAATTTGAATTTCGACCAGATTTGACTTTCGTATCGTAATTTTTTCCGAACGGTGGATAAATTATAATATCTGCCAGGCATCCTATAATGCTAACGAATGATTGCAAAGGTTTTAGGTCTTAGACACACCTGTGTGAATAATAATAATAATAGAGAGGGTCTAGTGCACTGCGACCTTGTGGTCTATTGTGCCCCCTGCTTTTACCTTGGAAAGGTTCATGTTCTTTTCCAGAGCCCCATCGTATAACAGTTCCATTAAGAATCGTCTTTGAGGGTCCTTGCTTTGTCTTAGCCTTGGTAAGAACTTAGATCACTTCAACCAGTCCAGTTTCTTTTATGAATCTGAGAATGAAAATGTCTCAGTTCTCTTTTGCGGGATAAAACATTAATGTATCCGTCGCAGTATGCATTCCTTCGACTGGATATCTGCCGCCGAATATCCGGCTGTCCGCGCTTATTGCAAACTGAATATACGGGCTCATTTAGCGGCTTGTTAGATGGAGAATTATCTCCCTAGCCAGAAAAATGATATTCGGTTATAAAAATGGTTTTAAGTTCTTCAGTGCTTATTATTACTTTTTGTACAGACAAATGGAAGATTTCTCGGCATACGTTTAGGAATTATAACGGGACACAATGTCTATGCTATGGTCTCATTTACATGCTTGTATCATTGCCATTCAATCACTGGCATAGGATCCAGAGGATTATTAAATCAATAGCTAAAGGAAATAGGAACAAATTATTGCGCCTTATCGATAAACTTTTTTAGTTTCGACTGTCTTTGTAGTTCACAGTGGCTATATTTTCCAAACAAATTTCGCAATTGTGAGCCTCCGTAAATTTAAAGTCGATACTAAAATTTGTTATTAGTACGGCGCATTGTCTTTTTGTTTATAATTTTGAAACCAAACGTACACACGAGTTATTGCTGGGCGTTATTTTTCCTAAAACATTTTATGTAGGTATTTCACATAGTATTTTTGAAATAAGTTGTGGTATCTTTTTCTACAATGCTATATACTCGTATGTTACCTAATGTTATATTTTATATATATTTAGCTACTACTACTGCGTTTCACAGTCTCTTTATTACTAGAATTTTTTTATATGTACTTGATGTTCCTATGAAGTACTTACATTACATATAGAGATGAAATCCATTCCCATATTAATTAAGGCAATTGGCAGCTGGATATTAATTCCCATACCCATCCCGAATACTATGTTAATTGACGTTTAAAATCATTAAATACACACAAAATTATTCAACATTTTTATAAGAAAGTACCTTTGTATTTGTTTTAATATTATTAAATTTATTAATCAGTTGAGGCTTAGGTACCCAATGTTTTTTTTTTTAACGCGTGAGGCTGTATTAATGTATTGATGATTTTTATAATAAATATGTATCCAAGTATGATTCAATTCATTTATATGTTACTTCTGAAGGAAAACAACAATATTATTTAACAGCAACAGATCTAATTTTTGAATGTGACCCGTAGTTTACAAAAAAAAAGAAAAACACAACTTCAAAATTGTCGTACTGAATAAGTATCAGATTCAACATTTAATAGAAGGATTTCCTCTAATTACATACATATGTGAATGCATTTATGGAAAGTGGCATTTGAAGTTTACAAAGTACCGCATGTCAGGGTCTGACAATCATTCGGAAATATTGTCAACACATGTGCATAGTCGGCACTACTAAGAACGAAGGAATTCCCTGAAAACTGTCGACTACTCAGCCTTTAAAATGATCAGCATGCATTTTGCTTACTGCAGATACGCATTTATTTATGAATTTATTTACATTCAAAAGGGAGAAATAGACAAAGACCATACAGAAATGCTATGCTACACATAATGCAGATACAACATACACGCCGTTCTTTTATGAATGTGATTTCTGAGATCCTTTTTTAGTTTTTTCTGCTGTTATGTATGCTTTAAATGTGAGATCTGACCACAGCACAAGTTCGATGCTTCATATACTTGGCTGATAAAATGGTGGAGCACAATGCGTCATTGTAGAGCCCTTCAAACCTTTTTTGTGTGATTCAACGCACTTGTGGCTGTGGGACTCGCACTACTTATACTGTTAATATAATGAACACCCACTGTTTAAGTAGATATACTTTGCCCACTGTACTAGCATTGGCAGTTTTATGTGCAAGTATATTGTGCTACGACGACCCGAGTAAAGATATATAGAATTGTTGAATGTTTGATGGTGGAATGAATGAACATAATCTGAAAGATGTACCAGCAGCAAATTGAAGTTGAAAGATCAGCGCAACACATTTCTGAATCAGTCTTCCAGTTCGCTTTCAATAGGATAGTCCGTTACTGTTCCCCTGGTTCGAGTGAATTGAGTGCTTTGTGAAACTTGTGGTTTAAAGGTAAAAGCATTGCTTTAAAAAAAAAAAAAAAAAAACTTGCGCATACTACTTGCATACTATTTTGTTAAAAAAGGAATCTTATGTGTTTTTAAAATGCATTCATAATATGTGATCGCGCATGGTATCCGAAATGTTTAAATTGGATTTCGCCTGAAGTTAAACTCACATTACTTTCCTAATGGATGCTGTATTATTAAAGGCATGTTGGTTCATTTCTTAGCCCTGAAGCTGTTCTTTTAAAATGAAAAAAAAAAAAAAAAAATGAAAACGGATAAAGTGTGACCAAATGCGATAAGAGTTTTTTTTTTATAAGATACACTACAATTAAAAATATTTTCTATGCTTTTCTGTAATTCCACTCTTTAAGAGGAAGTACATTTGAAGTGATCGTACGAGTATGTGATCAGTTGCTCGCTAGTAGTCTACGCCAGAGGGTGGTGAAATATTTTTTTTTTAAGTAAAACGTTCTGTTCTGATTTCTTATTATAACTCCTCTGTGATTTTTAAGTTAAATTTTGAAGTGTAATTTTTTTTAAACAATTTTTTTTTTGTTGCTAGTTCGTTAACTAAGCGGAATACTGCCAGTGTGGATTAATAACGTGATATTGGCAACGTGTAACAACAAAAACCATCTTATGAGGATCCTGTTAAATTGGAAGATCTAACGATAACAGAATACTATTGAATTAGTAAACTCTAAAACAAAAAAAAATGGATTTATCAAGGCAGTTGAGGTAAGTTGATTGATTTTTTTGTAGCTGTATCGGATAATCACCTAAATTGACTGCTTTGTCTGTTGTATGCATAATAAAACTCTTTAGGTATTAAAAGGAGAGCTGCAATAGTTATAAGAAGGCTGCGTATTTTATTAACAGTCTACAAACGTATAACAAAACAAATGCATTTCAGAAACAATTCGAATTGAATAGTTGAATAATTATTTTTTTTACTAAGTGATCATAAAATTGACGTTAACAATAGAGACGCAGACAAAGCTGGCCATTACTAGGTACAGCTTAATTTTGAAATAAATTTAGTTTCAATGAATTATTTATTGTTTGAACTATTATTCTTAATTTGTATTCTTTTTAATATTGCCAAAACTTTATTGAATGGATTGCAATTAACATGATACTCTTAACGCTACCATTAAAATAGAGTTGCTATTTGTAAAGAAAAGATCCCTAGATACGTGGTCTAACCTATTTTTTTTTAGTGTCTATAAGCAAAATGTTAATGGTAGCAAATGCTATAGTATCTCCTTTCCCATTAGAGGCTTTGATAAAATGGGATGTTTCTGGGTAATTACGTGCAATCATATATATTTTTTGAAGTTGCATTTAGTTAGGTACCTAAAAACGATTTTTATTTTTATTTTAATCTTTTTAATAATTCCTAAAGATTCATATACCTACCTATACAAAATCTCATTGATGAACATATCCCATGTGTGCTTAACTTCAATTCACTTATTTGAATAACGAGGCATTTCACCACATATAACCAAATCGTTGTGGGGGTCCACCCGGTTCAATGTGGATTAGAAAGAAACATATATATGTAAATATTTATCCTAAAATCTATTTCGGTTGGATTATATTGAATAATAAAATTCTACGAAACTTAAATTTCTTACAACATTTTTGCACACTGCTGACTCGCAATAATCGCGCCCCAATTTCGGGCAGATATCCATCCCAGGATGCGAACAGATACTAGAAAAAAATAAGCTTATATCAGAGTATCGAAATCTTTCGCTGAATGAGTTTCTTATAAACAAAAAACTACGAAACATAAAAATAACTATGTTTATTATTCGCTGTGCTGAAAGCAAAACATTTGACTTTGATGTTGCAATTTTTTCTCTTGAATCTGGTAGAAAGCGAAAAAAGTATTTTGGAATGATTGTCTGCTTTTAATTTCACTTGGTCATTCTTAAACATTGATTAACTTTATTTCTAATTAGTTATGGTATTTAATGTTATAGGTAATGTATATCTGTATAGATATACCGACGATTTTGATTTACTTCTTCCATATACTTGTTTTTAAGATTCATTATAATTAGTTGTAGGTACTAGTAATTTTATCGTAAACATAAGAAAGGAATTTTAAAAAGTCGGAACTTTTTTGCACCTAAATTTCCAGTCATTAAAAATTTGGTTAATCAATGCAAAATGGTGTCATACCTCCGAACAAATATTTCTCTCGTATCTACATTACTGAATGCAATGTGTATATTGGAATGGTTGTCTGCTTTTAATTTCACTTGGTCGTTCTCAAACATTGAAACAGGTACTTTATTGCTAGTTAGTTATGGTATTTCATTTTTTAGGTATTGCCCATCTATATACCGGCGATTTTGTTTTACTATTATAAATAATTGTAATAGTGTCTTCGTTCGCACGCTAAATTTTCCATGTTAAAATATGTTTGTTTTATCGTAAACATAAGAAAGTATTTTAAAGAAGCCAGAACTATTGTGCAACTAAAATTCCAGTCTTTAGAAATTTGTTATAGCTGGTCATATCTTATATATTTAGTACAAACAAATAGGTATGCTAAATCAATGCAAAGTGGTGTCATGCCTCCGACCAAATATCTATCTGATATCTACATTACTGAAATCAATGTGAATATTAAACCATTAATTTCGCAAGATGTGTCATTCTATTGACAAAGTAAGTGTGACTTAGTTATGGGTTGTGCCACCATGAAAAGTTTGAAGTAGGTATGGTTCACATTATGAATAAGTAATAGCAAACACTATTATCGCATTATAAAAATTTGACTATACCACGAATTGGATGTGTTTCTTTTTTCTCACGATGACCCTTATGTAAACTGAAATCGATTTTCTCTGAAAGTGTACTTTTCTAAGATCGTTTCCTGAGTCCAGGACAAATATCAAATGTTTGCGCAAATTTTTATTAAACATCGGTTCACTTTGAAAGTGAAATCAGTTACGTATATGCTTAATTGCACTAGCAAACATACATTTGGCTTGGACAATATTTTTATAACAACTAATCATGGGTCAACACGGGCCAATTTGTTACGACAGTATTTATTAACCGAATCGAATCGAATAGGGGAACTATATTTTTTATAGATAATTATGTAGGTAATGTGATTAGGTATAAAGTTTCACTGTTATAAAATGTATTAGCTTGTGTTTATGTTTAAAAGCATTTTTACCAAGGTAAGCTGAGGCATGTATACTTTCTTAACAGTTACCAAAGCTTTACTGAGACTTTTAGTGGGTCCATTGTGTCCATTACGTGACAAAAGTCCGCTTTTTCTATTCGAACCATTTTAAAACTCTGTTAAGCTCAGATCCTCCAGTACGTCTTTGGATTTACTATTACCTAGGAGATGAAGTTTGTTTACCTACTAAAATCAACTAGATTTTATTATTGATTTCAGGAGTTCTTTTAGTTCCACATTTTTAAGGTCCGCCAGTCCATCAACGAAGTAACTGTTAAGAATTCTCAGTATTTTTAAAGGTTCTGCTTTTTTTTAGGTCTAGTGTAATAATAGTACATAGGTATATTACTTATTCTTATAATGTAGTAGCTGAACCCCACCGGGGATCGCCAGGCACTGATAGAATTTTAGTGTTTTTTTAGTTTTTTTTTTTTTTCAATTTTTTTTTTAATTTTTTGGCCTATCAATTGATCACCGTAATTACTGACATTTAAAAAAATCAACTAAATTGGTTGAAAATTACGAGCGACAGAGGGAAACATACACTTTTTGGCATTTTGTTTTATAAATATATAGAGAGAAGAGAAGATGTATTTATGTATATTTAAAAAATAATAATTTCCATAGAAGTCGAAGGGTCTATAATTTTTGGCATTTAATGATTGAGATTCATTTTTAGTTGAAATACTGAAATTAAATAAATTGTATTTTGATAATACATATTTGAATACCATCAGAAACCATCTCAACGAAAATAAATAATACGTTGGCGCAACATGTCCGTAAGGGATATTAAGCCTTCCTTTTCACAACCATTCATTTTGTCTGAGTTTTTAATTTTTCGGACGAATGGAAGGGATTTAATTGTATGCCGAGTCCAAATGGCTAATTGAGATTTGAGAAGCTCTTTCATGACAGTTATTCTCTCGTATGTTTGTCAGACGTTCGCGAGGGCGGCGCAGTGGAAAAAACCTTAAAATCGAATTTTAATTTTTTTTTTTTTTTTTTTCGGGATAGACCCCTTGCTTAGAAGTCCAACACACTAGCCACTAAGGCACTGCACCTACATATTATTTTAAATAGCAAATTTGTAAATGCAACAGTGAGATATGTAAACGTAAATACCATAAATATCGGAAATTAAATTATCAAGCAAGTTGCTATGCTATATGCGTCAAGAAATAATTTTAGGAGGTACTTTACATTTATAAAGCATACACTATAAGCCACTGCGCCCAGATAGTACTTTACATAGCAATTTTTAAAATGCAACAATATGATATGTAAACATATAAATACCATAAATTTCGGAAACTCACTTATCAAATAAGTTCCTATGCTATATGCGTCAAGAAATATTTTTGGTAACTACTTAACATTTCAGACACATTGTTCTTTTCTTTTTTATTCACGATCGTGTGTACCAAGTATGGTGTAGTAATTACATATATATAATACATTACCGCACTTTTGAACATAGGAACATATACATACATATGCGTATGTTTTATTGATTCCTGGAAGAGTTAAAGTCGTTAAATGAGAGTTATATGTGAGTTTTCTTGATGAAGAAAATACAATGTTGAATTCCTATTTACTGTAAAGGTTGGGATTATACAATACTTACCTTGTGCCCGTACTAAACAATATTAAACTGGTTCCAGAATAGAACTGTTTTATAGTTTAATTCACTGGATACAAACCACGTTTTTTTTTTTTTTTTTAAGTCTTGACAACACTCGACGGAAATTAAAACATATGAGAAATAAAAACGAAATAAATTGGTTATTTGCTTATATGTACATACCTGACAGTGACATCAGGCACGTATATGCTTAATTTCACTCGTAAACATACATTTGGCTTGGACAATATTTTTATAACAACTAATCATGGGTCAACACGGGCCAATTTGTTATGACAGTATTTATTAACCATTATGAATAGGGGAGCTCTATTTTTTATAGATAATTGTGTAGGTAATGTGATTAGGTATGAAGTTTCACTGTTTTAAAGTGTATTAGCTTGTGTTTGTGTTTAAAAGAATTTTTACCAAGGTAAGCTCAGGCATGTATACTTTTTTAACAGTTACCAAAGCTTTACTGAGGGAGATAGACCCCCCCCCCTCCCATAGTAAAAAAATGCTTGTATTAGACCCCTCTGCACGGCCGTAGCCATGTGCCACCACAGTTTGTGACATTCATTTAATATTATAATAATTTTTTGTTCTGTGCATAGATGGCATTTGAAGCGCCATGAAGGGATGGGTCTATTAAATTATAATATCTGTGATGTAGATGGAATTCCCCATACCTATTGGGTTATATTGCAAACTATGGTACGGGGAATCCCATTTTAAACTAAAATAAACATTAGCTAAATGTACATTATAAAATGTATTTTGGTTAAGTGAAGTGTACGGTATAGAGTGTTTTAGTCAAAAGTCAATACAATTGTTATTTTTATTGGTATAAATTGAAGATGCATTGATTTCGCGATGGATATACGGGCTTTCTTTGGAAAAAAAGTTGAAGGGCAAATTGACCACGAAGAACCTCACTGCGTAAAACAGGTGGAAGCACAAAGAACAATCGCTACTCCTAGTTCCATGGCAACAGGCAACGAGAGGCGTTCAAAGATACATATGAACTTTTTGCATCTGTGGCGACCATAGGATGTAGCACTGCAGTCTGCGAATCTACTGTGGTATTCGATTCGATGCTCTCAGAGCAGTTTTTATGTTCGTTTGGTACAAAAAAAGCAATCTTTTTCAGATTTCAGAGCACTTTTGCGAATCTTGATATTTTCTCAGATTTACCAATACAAGTTTGAGTTTGACAACTGGTGGAGGACGTTTAGGTTTTCGTGAATTTGTTCTACAGCAAAGAAAGGCATTGCATCGGGTGAATTTATTTTAGTAAATTGTTTTTTAAAAATCCCGAAAAAAAAGTTTTAAAATACCATCTTTTAAATCCCGTCTTCTAAGATCCCGCTTGTTCAAAATCTTCTCTATATCCCGGTTTTTTAAAATCTCGCCAAATCCCGCAAATCCCGTTTTTTTACAAAACATTGTTATCAAAAAAATTGATGTTGGTTATATGCGCTTTTTTATTATATTATTATAAATTTAAAAATATTAAAAATACTCGACCAAAAAGAAAATGCATCCGAATATTTTTAGTTTTTGCTGTAAGCACACATTTGTTTTTGCTTACATATTCTACATTGTTTTTACGCTTTTCGAAAATAATATATAATGCACATAAAAACCTACATCTTGCTAGCGGTTTTACCCTTATCATTTACTGCCTGAACAATAATTAAAGTTTGCGCCAATTTATTTTGTGTAGAATATCATATAACATTACTTTATTTTGTATTTTTTAAATTATTGAAGATTGCCATATTTATTACCTTAAAATTTATTTTGGTATTATTTATTTCTTATTTTGTTACCTCCTCTAAAAATGATAAATGTTAAAATATACTGCATTTCAAAAAAATAGTCATTGCTTAATACATTTTAATTTTCTTATTATTCCGCTTTTACAATCAAAAGTAGTTGTTTTATTTTTAAAAATCGCGCGATTTTTTAAAATAAAACAACTGCTTTTGATTGTAAAAGCGGGATAATGAGAAACGGGATTATAAAAAACGGGATAATAAGAGGCGGGATTTTAAAAAAGAGGGATTAAAAAAAGCGGGATTTTAAGAATCAGGATTATAAAAAGCGGGATATCGAACCCAACCCTTGAGGATTTAATAGTTGTTAGATCCATGCTCATGCTCTGTCACAGAAATTATTTGTCTACGAACAGCTATTGAATGTACGTCACTGACATAGAGGTCAATTTAGGAGTCCGTGCTTCGAGGGCAGATCAATTATGATACATTTTTTTACTTTCGCCCTACATGTAACCAATGTTGCCCTACCTCAAATTCTACTTTAGCTACAGCCCTGCCCCTCTATTAAAAGCCGTTATTAATTTTTGGCGCCAAAGTTATCGTAATATTTTCCGAATTTAATTTTAAAAGGTAGTGTATAATTGCCTAATGATCTACCATCATCATCATTCAAATGTCCTATTTTGCAGTTTAAAAGGCGAAAGTAAAGTTCCTCAGATTAAATGCTTCCATTTAAAATAGATAGTAAGTTACAAGTAAAAACTATTATATATCAATTCACAACGCAATATCGTAGGCGTAATTATTGTGCCGCGCAGACTTTAGTAGATCATACCAAGTTCTTGGTCCGAGTTCGCTCGGTAAATTTTATAGCTATAGGCGTTCATTTATAATGTCGGTTAATAATATTTGAGTGTGATACGAACAACTCAAAATCTACAGGTGTCTTCGTCACACAACCACAAGTCTAATATAATTAGATACATTCATTCTTAAAAGAATGTATATAGACAAACAAGACCAAAATGAAACACCGCATCGTGATTCGTGAATCACAATCAAAATCAATGTCAAACCTCAACAGTTTAGACCATCAGGATAAATATTCCAACTAAGTCGTTTTTGCACGCATTTCGTTACAATAGATTTTTTTTTTTTTTTTGCAAAACTGGTTCCTTTTAGATGCATTACCTGAGTAAGTTATCCTTTGCTTTAAACCAGTTCCCATTTTCATATTATTCGCACGTTTGTAGATTTGTTTTATTTTTGGCTTAACAGAATATTTCGATTGTATTTTACTCTTCCTATTATTTTTCAAGACGTGCTCTGAATTTAAAACAACTTTTACCTTTCTTGTTTCTTAACTTGTCTGGGCAATGAAATTAAAAAAAGTAAAGATGTATTTATATCTACACATCTTTTTTGGAAGCATGGATCACAATACCACATATTCATATATTTTTCTTCTTGGCTTCCAAAAAGCAAGCGCACAGACGTACCTAAATAATTTAAGACTCATATAACTGTATAGATGGCATGGGGTAAGTTGTGACGAGGTATATTTTATTTTTCCAAAATACAATTGAAAGGATCGTCTAAAATTAGACTTAGCTATACGTCTAAGGGCCATTGAATAATACTGAATCACTTGAAGTGTTCCAAATTTAAGTGGATACTCTTTATAAAAAATGTGAATATTTTACGCGGTACATACATACATTGATAGCAAAGAAACACTAAACCGTAGGTGGCAATCACATGACAATTTTGTCTTTATATGTTGGTTGCAAAAAAAAAAATTGTTTTAAAAGGGTTTGGTTCTTTATTTCTTATATTTAGGGAAGGGAAGACAACAACAACACAGATTCAGCTATAAACGCGAACAAGAGTAACTAATTATCAAATATCAAGGTCCGTATTGCTTACGAATAATTTACATAATCGCAATGAAAGATTCTCATAGCATATATAGATCGGATGAAAATATGGCTTCGAGAGAAAAATTATTCATAAGTTTTGGATTAGGAGACAGTAAAGTAGATAGAGCTGCAGGGACGTATTGGTTGAGACCCAGATCCGCTCCGAACTATCAGAACACCTAAGTAAATAAATACCTAAGTTAGGTTTATTTTTGTTGCTCGTTACATTTGCCAGGACCCGGAGAAGATACTGCAGTCTGAAAACCATTTTGCACGTGCTTTCCCTGAAGAGCTCTATTGCTGCATTTGTCACTTGTTTTACACAGCGTTGTTGGTTGTTGCCATTAAGGATTCTTGGAAGCAAGAGCAGTTTGATATTTTCTCGGGAATTTCTTTTCCACATACAGATACCTATGGCGTTTTTTATTTGATCCATATCATCCATGTAGTTCATTGATTTTCATGGTTACAACTTACAACTATACTCTGTCCAAGAAAAATTGTCAGTACAGGGACGATAGGATGTTTGTCTCTTAGTCTGGTTGCAATGACTTACATAAATTGGTCCCTTTTTAAAGCTCTCACAGTGTTGCCGTAGTGTGTATGATAATTCTCCATAACTCAGAGAGCAATACTGTTAGGGTTACCATCTTCCAATTTAAAATAAAAACATTGCTGAACGAAATAAATTCCGTTTATAATTTTAGTTTTCCTTTTCTAATATTCGCTTCTTTTAAAGGGTATCCCCAGTAGGCCTAATCGCTTTAGTTTGTTTTCCAACAAAAAAAAAATTTCGTAACACAAAAAAAAAAAATCAAAACGAAAAAATATATCACCGTAGTCCAATTTATTCATTATAAATATTGTTAAACATAAAATACTAATTTCTAATGTAACTTATTAAAACATCAACTAATCCGATGAGTAATTACTGCTACTGCTCTCGTTATTTAGGTTTATCATTAACCTATCAACTGCTTCCTCGGCGAAAACGTCCTTTCCCACATTTTTGGCTCAACAACCTGTTCAACGTGTTGGACACATCGATGCCATTTTTCATTGTCAACCCCTTTAAGTGCTGTCGTTAATAATCCTCTTATTTCAGCCATTTTAAATGACTTGTTTTGGCTTGCTACAAACCCTTTCACTTGAGCCCAAACCAATTCTATTGGATTTAGGTCACAGTGATAAGGCGGCAAGCGAAGCACTTTATCACTATTAATTTATCGCAATATCTCTACAACGCACATGTTATGATCACTTGTTGCGTTAATGAAATAAATGCATTAAAACACCTCACTCCCAAGTAGCATTCGAATAAACATTTTAGGCCTGGCGACGTTCTGGTGTCAATTCGTGATCCCATTTAGGAACTTATGTTTCGAAACAACCAAGTAACATTTCCTTTTATGTTTCGGAAGTGGCGCAACACAAAGTAGGAATTATTTTTGACGCAAATCTTTGAACATTTCCATTCCATTCCTCAAGCAATAACGTAATAGTGTGAGTAAAGTGTGTGGCCATAATAATTTTCAATACTAATTCTTTATACATTTTGTGTACCTTTGTTATGTACCAAAATAATGTGCTGACTGTATCATACATTTCATTATCAAACAGAAAACAGCTACTGAAATTTGATGGCGAACATCATTTTGCTCTGAAATATTACTAATGTACTTCGAAAAAAACCTTGATCCTTACAAAATATTCTATTCTATTTCTCTTATAAATATTTATGCTATCTTAAATGCTGATAAGGACGATTATAAAATCAGTACAAAATAAATCTACGATGTCTATAACGACATAATAGGAGCATTTTAATCTATTTAACTACACCATATCCACCAAAACTGTAAATTTAAAATTTCTTATTTTCTATATTCATTTCTTTGTCCAATACAAAATGGATAACTAGCAAATTCCTATTTGGGAATAGTGGTTACAGTAAAATATTCCCAATTAGTAATTCGTTCTTATTTGTGTAGTAAATATTTTTAATCGGGAATCGCGTTTGACTTGTGTTGACAAGAAGTTCCTATTTAGTAAAAAATGTTCTTATTTGCGAGCTTAATGTTTCTTACTGGGAATCGTTGCTATTGTGCGTGCTAAAAACTTCCCACTTGGGAATCGCATTTAAATTGTGTTGAACAGGAATTGTGTGCATGGTTGCCACTTGCAAAAAAAATTAGCGACCAAAAATGGGAAAAAAAAAGTTACCAGACCAAGCTAAAAGTTACCAAAAATATGATTCAGCATGAATATGACTTTTCGGTATCGTTGGATATTTCTCTGATTTACGAACTTAATATAAAAAAAATTTCATGGCAGTGGAAAAATGTACCTATATTTAAGCGTAGTATGCACGATATACAGTGCACGTAAAGCCTCTCAAGTGAAATCCATTTTTTCATACAAATTTTGCGCCGCGAAATGTCACAACTAACTCTCCACGTGAAAATATCAGTAGGCAGAGTGAAAAATAGCTGTTTAAAATTTATAATTAAAATTACAAGTAATACTTTTAATCCTTTTTCTGAAAAATTAAGGCAGCATTTACAAGTGATGATATCGAGTTCTTCTTTTTGGTGTTTCTGGTTCAAAAAGTTACCAAAACCATATACAAATTACCAAAAATCACCAACTAAGAAAAAAGTTACCAAATTTGGTAAAATATTACCAAGTGGCAACCGTGATTGTGTGCACGAACACGCATCTCGATATACTTTACACTCTGCGGACAAAATGTTTCATTGAAGAAACAATTTTGACACAATAACGTAACTGTGAAGATATAAAATTCCTAGATAGGAATATTCCTAAATGCGAAATGTTACCTAGCAAGTGTCTTAAATGTTACTTGTTGGGACTATTTTCTGGTAACAAAACCGTCTTAAAGACGTCGCTCAAGACACATGACACATGAAGTCGCAAAATGCTCCTTGGGCTAATAAACCTTATTTCTAAAAGGCAACATTAAAAAAATATGTTTTAACTGAATATTATTGGATCTTTCAGAAATACAAACAAATTAATACCGAATGGCAACATCCCACATAATATGCCGCTCTCAAAAGCACCAAAACCGAAAGTTCTTTGACAAAATTCAAAGAAAAACCCTTAATGATATGCTTTCATTGACATATCGTCGCTGTTCAAGACAACCGGCATAACTCAAAAAATACGAATTTTGAGTTAATAATGCCACTCGAATGAGAAAAAAATTCTCTATTTTTCTGTAAAATCGGCATATCTGTAGCTCTTCAAAATCCCGCTAAATGAATATTGTGTCAATTTTTTTTTACTTCTTTTCTCTCCTATTTTATGTGCAATAAAGGTATAACTCAGTAGCGTGCAGATGTTCAAAGTGATTGGGCCTGTGTTTTGTGCGGAAAAGTGACATATTTTGAGTTGTGCGTGTTGATTTGCTTCATAGTTTAGAGAAAAACGGACTTTTTTTTGTTAGACTGCTATTCAAGAAAAAGTAAGTAAGATTTTAATCTTTTTTTTCTGCACTAAAACGCATTGTGCCACTTTTCCTGAAATAATCTAAACTTTCGTTTTCTGCAGTAACACTTTAATGATTTACGCCATTTTTCCATAAAATAATTTTTCACAATTCTTAGAGAAATAATTTTTGATAATTTTTATTTTTTGAGTTAAATCGATTTTCCATATAAAACTTTGGTAAAAACCTATTAACTCTTTTTCGGCTTTCTCCTCCAAATCCCGTCAACGCAAACGGGACCAAAAATCACTCGAAGAATTTTGCGTTCGAAGCGACCAAGAAGATCCTCATCCGTTTTTGCTAGGGTCCATGCTTCTGCGCCATAGAGCAGGACAGGGATGATGAGAGTCTTATATAGAATCTCCTTAGTGCTTCTTGACAAGGCCTTACTAATCAATTGCCGTCTTAGGCCAAAGAAACAGCGGTTGGAAAGTGTGATTCTTCGCTTGATTTCTGATGTGATGTCGTTATCAGAGTTTATAGCGGAGCCGAGGTAGACAAAGTCCCTAACTACCTCAAAGTTATAGCTGTCTATCGTGACGTTCTGTCCGATTCGTCGATGTTGTGTGTCCCTTCTTGTTGGCAGCATATATTTTGTTTTACCCTCATTCACCACTAAACCCATTTTTGTCGCTTCTGTACTAATACTAGCAAACGCTCCAGTAACAGCTCGCTGTGTTCTGCCAACAATGTCAATGTCGTTAGCGTATGCAAGCAGTTGCACAGACTTATGGAAAATTGTGCCTTTGGTGTTGGCTTGTGAGTTTCGCACAATTATCTCAAGAATGATGTTGAAGAAGTCACATGACAGCGCGTCGCCTTGTCTAAATCCTTTTTTGACATCAAAGGTCTCGGTGAGATTGCTTCCGACCTTTACGGAGCAGCGAGCGTTCTCCATATCGTCATTCTGCACAATCTGACAAGTTTGGCAGGGACGCCAAAACTAGACATGGCTCTGTATAGCTCGTCTCTATAAATGCTGTCATATACGGCCTTAAAACCGATAAAAAGATGGTGAGTATCGATCTGGACTTCTTGGGTTTTCTCCAGGATCTGCCGTAGTGTGAATATTTGATCGGTCGTGGACTTACCGGGCCTAAAACCGCACTGATAGGGACCTATCAAATCGTTGACGAAAGGTTTCAGGCGTTCACATAGTACAGCAGACATGATCTTATACGCAGTGTTAAGGAGACTGATGCCTCTATAATTGGCGCAGTTTAGAGAGTCTCCTTTCTTGTGGATCGGGCAAACGCAATACTACAGTCCGTTTTATGAGAATTTGTAGCTTTAAGGATGGCTCTAAAATTTTCTTTTTATATTTTAAATCTGAACAAGAAATGTGAATTTTTATTTTTAGGCTAAGAAACGCAATCTAATTGTTATAAACTGATGTTACCAGAAAGTACAAAAAAGCAAAGACTGTGAACTATTAAGCTTACTTATAAAATAGTTTTTCAACTTTGTAATACTTTTTTTTTTAGAGAATAAATTATGATTTTATTTCGTTTTAACTGTTTGTGTTCTTGTTTTTCTTTGTCCGATCCAAGATGAACTAAATACAATTCAATAAAAAAGTTCACTATATACAAAAGTTTTTTTCGGGAAAAGTGACCTAAGTTGGAAAGGGATGCAAAAACGCTAAAATTGTAATACCTAATATATATTATTTCAACTTTTTTTTTTAGTTTCCATTAGATAAAATAATGGAGCTGGCTCTATCAAATGAAGTTTTAAAAAAAAAGATTGATAGTCACTTGAAAAAATTAAAAGTGTGAACATTTCTGCAACCCAGAAACTTTAAACAGCTCTCCTGAAAAATCAAGTTTTTTGAGTTATGCCGGTTTTCTTGAACAGCGACGATATGGTAATATTTACTATTCCGATGTGCTTCAGTCACACACACTGCTGAACACAAGACAATCGTGCTCGTGCTCATTCTGCCCGCGGCTGTGTGGCAGACTGGTTATGGTGGGATGTATGCGAATTTCAAGAGAATTACAACAACAAATTCTTTGGAATGCCAGTTGTTTCGTTTTTATTTCAGTGGCAAATCTTGTGTTTGAGTGCCGTGAGAGTAGCTACAGGCACCACTGGTAGAAAAAAAGCTCCTCCATAAGGCCTGTACTAATAATTTTTCTTGGACAGAGTATAGAGACATTCGGCCGATTTTCCGTTACTTTGCCTACAAGCTATATTTTTACGGAGTTGCCACGATTTGACGCGCTAGTATTGATACATAGAAATTCGTATTGACAAAAAATGTCACCAAACTTCAAAAGTCCGGCTCTCCAACAAACTCAAAAAAAAAAAAATGAAACACTTCCGCTGTCGGCATATTATCTTATCCGTTAGATTTGAAATTATTCGATACGTGTGGATAGTATATTTTTAAAGGAATAAGCGTACATTTGCTTACAATACTTATGAAAAATGATCACTGCAGAATGATTTAAGGAAAATAAACACATTTTGTGCAATTTTTCTCTAGTTATTTAAGAAAAATGTAGGTACACATAAAATCAACGTTTATGATATTGAAAAGCGTAAAATACACAATATTTGTCCTAATTTGTATATAAAAAAAATCTAATTTTAATAGTTTTATTAACCAAACAAATTATATTATTCGCCTTTTTGAAAACATAATATAATAACTAGCATCCAATTATGTTAAAATGTGGTATTCCCAAACTGTATCACATTTCCCCACGTTTGGCAGCATTTATTTTTAATTTTTGTATGTTAACGACAACACGAATTCTAAATTGACATAAAACCGATAGGAAAACAAAATGGCGAATTAAAAAAAAAAATGAGGGGGCAAGTTAGTGGTTTCAGTATGGTTTGTCTATGACTGAGACCACCAACTCGCAGTCCTCTTGCCGCTGGCCCCCCATTTTTTTTTTTTTTTTTTTTTTTCCTCAAACTCCGCCATGTTGTTTTCCGTCGTGTAATATCAATTAAAAACCGTATGACATGCAAAAACAGACAAAAAATAATTACTGTCAACCATTTAAGTATCCCTAAAATGTAATTGTTCTTTTTAATTTTAATTTACTTATGCACAGTCTATGCATTTCCACCAATCACAGGTCACAGCCAAGGCGCCTATTAAGAAGTGTAAATAGAGAAACCTTGCGAAGATTCAAATTATGGAAATATGGCAACATAAAATGTTTTCCCCTGGTGACAGAGCTGAAAAGAACAGGATATCTTTTAATGAGCTCTTGCCGTGACTGAATACATAGTAGAGATAGTTAATACTGAGACCCCCCAGGCCCCAACGCACCAACTCGCAATCCTCGAAGCCGCTGGTCACCTCTTTTTTTTTCGAATTCTGCTATGTTGATTACCTATCGGTGCAACGTGTAATGTCAATTTAGAATCCATATGACATGCGAAAACATACAAATAATATAATACACTAGCGTGCCCGGCGAACTTCGTCCCGCCCAAAATTGAATTTTTAGCCAAAATAATTTTCACTATATAGCTTTTGACAAATACGATCTCACTGTATACTACGATCAAAATTTTAAAAAAAGCTCTCCTTAGAAAATGTATGGAAAATCAATTTTCACAAACTTTCCAAGTTCCCGTTAAAATTTTCCAATTTTGTCGCCGTATGAACATTCCTTAGGCGTAGACAAACGCAACAAAGAAGATGAACGTGTCGGCCAACAGTACACGACGTACAAATTCGTTCTCAATAAGCGGATTCCGTGGAATGAGAATGTTTGTCGTTGTATTTTTTCTTCAAAACCGTCGCTTGCATGACATTTGATTTGGGATCCTTCACCACCAAATCAAACGTGTTCTGTTACAAAGTCTCGGTGCATTGAGGTTGCGCAACAAAATTATAACTGAGCCGATTTTCAATTGTAAGCCCGGAACATCCAAAGAATTCAAAAATTCAACTAATCCCCATAAAGTTTTGTTTTCACGAAAAAAAAGTAGATTATGTCCTTCCTTGGGCTCATGCGAATTTAAACCAAAAATCATAAAAATTGAAGGAGTTGTTCCCGAGTTATGAGTACGCACATACGGACGTCAGTCTTTTTTATAATTATGTATCTCTACCCACCCGGCTTTGCTCACACCTTTCGTATTAAGTCCTGCTCACATTTCGCAAGGTCATTTATTTGGACAATGTCCATTAATAATTTAATGCTTCCACAACCCGTTCTCCAATCCCGCTTATGTTTTGCAAAGTACCATCCATAGGGTCCGAAACTATATTATATTTCAATCTTGAAGCAACCATACCTACCCATCCACAAATTTCAATCAACTCGGTAGAGCTGTTTCGGAGATCGGCAACAGCGCCACCTATCGGGTCCGAATTTTGTCAAAAGCTTTCTATTTTTTTAAGTGTTATATGGTGTAAATTTGAGCTAAATCCGTCCATAAATAAGAATTTTCAAAAAAGCGAACCCAGCGCCCCCTATAGGGTCTAAAATGCACATAAACCATCCGGAGCACCACACAAACATTTGGTGTGAATATAAGGGGGATAGCTTCAGTGCTTCAGCCGTTATGGTCGGTCATACATACGCACGAACGTTTTTATATATTAAGATTATACTGCCGACCGCGGCCAACCGTGGGGAAATGTGATACGAGTAGAGTTCGAGAACACCACATTTTTATATTAGTGAACGAATAATTGGATTTGTTTGATTAATAAAACTATCTATATTTGACATACCAGAAACATAATATTAGAACAAGAAATATGGTTGTGTAGTGTATTTTGCCCTTTTTGGATATCATTGACTCGATTTCATGTATACATTTTTCTTAAGAAAACTGATGATAGTTTGCACAAAATGTTTTTATTTTCATACAACCATTCTGCGTATTCATCATTTTTCATAGATATTTTAAGCAAATGTACACTTAATACTAAACAAAAAAGCTATCTACATGTAACGAATAATTTCACATTCAAGGTGCGAGTATGTTGGTGAGCCGAAATTTTTTGAAATTACGTGCCATTTGTAAATATAAATTTCTATATTTCAATACTAACGCTCTTAGCATTTGCCATCCCATAAAAGTATAGCTTGTAAGCAAGTAAAGGAAAAAAACCGTTTGTCCATGTTACAAATTGTCAATTGTTATCTTCTAATGTATATAGGTATGGATGAGAATAGGTTTTAAAGTATATTTGAAACCGCTAGGTGATTAAGGTGTCTCTATCCAGAATTTTTTTTTTTTTTACATTATCTATATCCCAAATAAATATTCCCAAATTTTCACCCTTCACAACCCACCCCCCGTTTCTCAATCGCGAATTTAGTATTTTTATATGAACAATATCCAAATAATTTAACCGTCGCGTCGCGTCTTTAGTTTTTCAAACCCAACGAAATTATTTATGATGTTGAATGGCAGACGGCGCTACATACGCTTCATTGAACTTTCCCACACATGCGCAAGTTCAAGTCATTGACACACTACAGAGACGAAAATTGAAAATTTTGACCGGAAAATCGCGTTTTCGCAAAATAAAGAGCCGATCATATGAAGACAATTCGTGTAGTGAGATCCACCGGCGTCGTGCAAATGATGATTAAGATTAATGGATTCATTCATCACGTTCACCTGTAATCCGAAAGGGCAGAGATTATGCAGCTCTTACTTCCTGGGCAAACTTCGAGCAACCGCGAAGGTGTTACCGAAGATTTAAAAAAAAAAAAAAAAAATGAAAACTGCGTTGCTGGATGCATTCGACCAGTGTTGTTATATCGTAGGATTTATCCCTTTTTGTGGGATTTTCGATGTCCGCAAAGCCTTTCGTGGGGTAAAGGGATAAAGGACCAAATCGTGGGATTTTGAGGAATCTAACAAAAAATTATTAAAACTATAATATTTTTCTGAAATTTCATGAAAATTCTTACATTTCACCATGATTATTAACACACACAATGTGCATAAAAAACTGCTCATGTAAATTGTCTGTTATCAAAATTTTCTTCTAGTACCAAAAATAATCGTAATAATGTTACAACATGTAATTTTTATACTGAAGGTTAATAAACCGCGATTTTCTTTCCTTGTAATACAAATTTAACTTTAAAAACTGGATTTTGAGGCAAAAAAGTATCGTGGGATTTCAAAAGGGAATTTGAGTACGGTGAAATGGGAATAAAAGGATAAATGACCACGTTTCGTGGGATAAATGAAGAGAGAGTGCTAACAACACTGCATTCGACGAATGGTTGAAGCGTCAAGCGAGGTTTGCCTCATGCCCACATTCTGTTTTGGTTGATTAAGAAAATCTGACCGGACCAAGTCGATTCAAACATTATCGCTGAAAGGTACCCCATCAAGAAGCCGGAAATCTATGAAGTCGCAACTATGCAATGAGATAAATTTATTTTCAAAAAAGTCTCATTCTTTCTTAATTTTCGAAAGGGATATTAATAATTTAATCACTTCTATGCGGCACGAAGTTCGCCGGGCAGCTAGTTCTCTATATAATGACTGTCATGTCTGTTGATTAGTCAATTAATTAGAAAGAGCCACCAGTCCATTTTCAAGTAGTTACTATACCCAATTCGTTATGTGGCGATCCTTTATTTAATCTGAATTATAACTCAGAATAAGTCGCATTTCTTTTTCTCTAAGGCAAAGAAGTTACCTATATTTATTAGTTCTTTTAAAATGTATACTGCGAATTTTCATTGAAAAGTGTTCGTAATTGGCTCGATGTCTACCTATAGTTTGCTAAAACATTTGATTTGGCGTTTCAATAATAAACTCTATCAAAAAAAGATTACTGCCAACTTTGTTTAAATTTCGATGTAGGTCGACGACCCCATTTGTCCTAAAAGAGAAATTTCCAAAAATAAACATGATGCTGGGCATTTAGTAAGTAAAAAAAATGCTACCTACTTAGCGTCTCAAAAATTACGTTACTAGAATAAATACAAAAGAATGGAATCATTTCATAAAGACAATTTTGATTTGGAAGATGGTAGGTATTCACGATTTTAACAAAAAATAATTTTTAAAGTAATGGATGCATTAAAAACTCGTTTTTTTCACATTATCATAGAATGGATTTAAAAAATTATAGTCGTTTTTTATGACAAAGTATACCGACATGAAAACAGTCGGAATGATTTTGACCAAAGTGCGTACATGTATAGTAAAATGTAGATATGTTGTTGAAATGACTGCATCTTCCTTCGTTTCCCTCTGGAATGGCCAATAACGGTATACTTCAAGACACTCGTGGTATCTCAAAAATCCCATTTATAATTAAAAAAAAATAGCTTAAATAATAGGCTACCAACAAAGTATTGTACTCAATTTTAAGCTGAAGATTTAAAAACAGGATATTGCAGGAACATTGCAATATTTCTTACCATCTTGATCAAAAAAAACACTAACGATTTCAATTGATACTTTCTTATCTTCTTCTTAAAAATAAGATGTATTGTGCTAGAAATTGAGGTTCTCTATAGTGCGTGAACCGATATTTATATCAATATAGAGTTATGGGCATTTTAGTGAACTAACCTGTATATTTGTGCGTATATGGTGTATATAGTCTTGTCGATCTCCGAAACAACTCAACCAATTTCAAAGAAATTGTATGAATGTGTATGGTTGGTTGCAGTTTTAAGGATAGGATTGTTTTGGACCCGATAGATTACGCTGTTGCCGTTGTCAACCACCGAAACTACTCAACAGAGTACAGCTTGAAAGAAAGGAAAGAAAGGACCCGATAGGTGGTGCTATTGTCGTTATACAGGCATTTGTTTAATTCTTTCAACTTAATTTTTAAAGTCAAACTTATTGTCATAATCGACCCGACATCCAATTTAACAGAGACATGGTTGTACTTTCCAAGACCAAATTATGAAAATGAGACCATTTGTTGTAGATTTTACAACTACAAAAATTGTAAATAAAATAGCATAAACTGTAAGTAACACACAATTCTTATGTGTACAAATTACGGATTTTGGTTGTACCTATTATTCACAACACCTTACGGTCAAAATGCAATTTCTGTCGTAAGATCTACAACTCGATTTCTAGAAACGAATACCCTTTGCTTACATTTTTACAGCTTCTTGGCCTCATATACACAATTTTTTTTTGTAAAATCTATGCTCCAAAATAAAAAACATACACCAAATTATTTGAAGTTTTTTTTTTTTTTTTTTTGATGTACCTAAATAATATTAATGAATCCATAAATGGCACATTTACATTATGTTTGGTTAGGTATACAAAAATAAAAAAAGAATCGAAAAACTGTTGTCCCATCAATTAATTTATTTCTATGGAATGTTGATGCGATGCCTTTTGCAATTTTGTCGAGTTCGTTTTCTGAGGTGAGAAGTCTGTTGGAAGAATGTTTGTCTAACACATCCCTTCCCGCTAAGGACAACAACAAAATATAATTTAATGGCTTATTATATACAAAATTATTAAAATCATTTATTATTTTGATATCATGCTCAGTGATGCAAGATCGGGGAATTTTCCCCTTTTTGCGGGATTTTCTCACTTCAAATAAGTTAAGGGGTGAAAGGGATTATTCAAACCTCATAGTACAAAAAAAAGGGATTTTACTTTTTGGTCAATTTTTGTTCATAATTTGCTAGTTTCATTAAAAATACTAAAAATAGTCGACCTACGATCAAATTAAATATTAACATGTTTAAAAAAAAGTCATTGAAAACGTATCTTATATTATGTATTTATTTTTATTAGCTTGCATAGTTAGGTAATGTATAATGTAACTTGGTAATAATAAAAAAGACTAAAAGCCCGATTCTGGCAAACCTCTCTGATACGTCACAAGTTACAAAACCATCAAAAGGTGAGGTGAAATTTAATTTATGAGGTTTTCGTATTCTGTCAGCACACTCTCAACTTGCGAGGCTCACAAAAACAATCGAAACTGTGATCTCCTATGGAACAGGTCACAAAATTTAAAACCAGTCATAACGGCTCATAAGTGACAAAATTTGTATTGGATGGCACTGGTACCCTATTTCTACATACATAGTGATCCGAAAATTCCATTTCATGATATATTTATAATCATTTCGTGAAATATAGATATTTTTTAGGGAATTATTGGTTTGTGAATTATTTTTCTTTAGTTCTTAAACATTTCTGTGTTAATATTTCGCGTATTCGCGAATCACAATAAACCTCTCAGGAAATCAACCTCACACGGTCTTGTGTGTGACTTGTGAGGGCTCACAACGCAGAATCTGACTGTAAATTTAATGAAATACATGTTTTTTTTTAACTTTATATTTCGTGGGATGAATTTGGGATTTTTGAAATTTTGGCGAGGAATAAAAGGGATTTTTTGGGTGTAACCGTGGGAAAACCTGCTTCTAAAGTCTGGTATCACTGCATACTTACAATTCAGTTTAAGTTTAAGTAGATTCGTGAGAGCTGTTTGCTGAACTTGGTGTTAAGCAATTGTCCTCAACCCATTCTGTTGCTGTTATTTTACTGCACACCGTGCTGCATTGTGTGTACTATATAATGAATAAATAATCAGATTACTAAGATAAAACAAATAAAATGCATGTCCTGGTCGTACGAACTTTGACATTGAGAAGAAATAATTATGATACGTAATTATAAAGCTAAGGGGGAAATTAAAAAAATATGTGAAATAGGTTGTAGGGTCTACATATGTATGTACACAGATAGATATATGGACAGACAGAAAATTGCTAATGTTATATTTTATCTCGAGTTTGATTTTTTAATAATGACGGCATTTTATGATGATACGTACTTCTTTGATCTTCCACTTTAATAACTCGTCCTCAAACTCCAGCTGCAACCCTAGTTCACTGTCTGGAAATATTTTGGAGATGTGTTCCGATCTGAGCAAAAGTAAACTCTGTTTAGTGAGCCCACGACCTTGTTTCAAAAAAATAATATGGTCAAGTTAGACGAAAAACGGCACTCAGACGACGAACGAATACACGAAATAGGAACAAATTTATAGCTTACTTACCTGCTAAAAACGGCACAACACTTTTCGATAATGTGAAATTGGCTACAACTTCAAAAACTTCTACGTCTAAAAGTAAAGTTTTTTCGGTAGCCGTGTTTCCTATGACGGGATTATTCTGATTGCTTAAATTTCTAGCTTCCACATCCTCAGCATTTTCAGACGAAAAAAGCAAATCAGAATTCATTTGGAAAAAAGAGTCACAATTTTGCACACTAGCAATTCGTCTTGTTGGTTCCACACTTGATCGATGTCGATGACTAAATGAACAAAGGAATATACATACACCATGAAAATGTTCTTGCTGGGCGAGTGGGTAAATGCAGCTGTCATATTCACAACTCAATGTAGTATCAACTGAAAATGGTTGTGCATTTGATTGTTATGTTGTGCATTTTACATGTTGTACGTACTTTCTACAGCGTTTTGTATGTACATTTTGCATTTTGGATTTGCCCAAGTCAAACATGTACATTTTGCAACAAAAACTGACAACGCACTGTCCAATTTTACAACAAGAAATTGCGATCAATTTAAGAATTTTATTGCTGAAATGAAAGCAAACGCTGTAAAAGTTACAATTAATTGTGGATATGAACGCATTTTTTGCTATTAAATACACAAATATACAACTTATTGTAAATTTGATTGCCACATATTGTAAAATTTACAGTGGAAATTTTTTGGGTGTACCAGACACAAACCATACTGAAAGTCTGAGACCCCCAAATCAACCCCCAATTTAACGGATAAAATTCTATGAACGCTGGCAGCAACTTTGCCGACAGCCGAAGTGGTACACGCAAGGTGCGAGTGTGTTGGTGAGCCGTAATTTTTGAAGTTACGTGACATTTTTGTCAATACGAATTTTGATGTAACAATACTAACTCAGTTAGCAAGTAACGGAAAATCGGCCGAAGATGGGTGTCTCAGTATTGTCTTTGGTGAATACTTCTAAATGTAAATGTTTTACGAAAATTGTGGCGAGGCAACGCAAGTGAATTCCCTCAATTTTTTATTAAATTTTTATTTTTACAAGAATTGAACCTGATAACCTGATGTCGTTTTCCATTGCGACTACCAGAAATCTTTTTCAGATCTCAGAAATTACGCTGCTTATGGAACATGCAACGAAATTGATTTGCTTTTGTAAATGGATTAATGCGTTACTTGACTAGGGATGATACATGAGCTTCGACTCCGAATCCGATATGTCGGAACTTCCGGTTTAAATTGCACCTCCGAATCCGGCTTCGGTTCCGATATAATCACATCGGAGGTTTATCGGAGCACCATCGGTGATGAGGCGACCGATGAACATGAACAACAAAGATTTATTGAATTGCGACATTTTACAATACGACTGTCTTTTCACTCTTTTATGTATTTTACATAACTAGGCGAGATTTGCATTGAAGTTGAGAGTGCGCGCGTCAATTTTATATTTTCAAATTTTATATTTTAATAAATTGTGCCTGCTTGCGACCTCCGCCTCCGACTCCGATTCAACTCCGACTCCGCGGAGGTTGGTAGGACGCTTCCGACTCCGCCTCTGACTCCGGTAAAACACCTCCGTAACATCCCTATACTTGACAACAATATCAGCTGTTGCATTGCAATGCAATTGCATTTTTGTCAAAATCAGAAATGGATATCGATTTGAAAAATGTTTCCCCTGTTGTAGACATAAATGAAGTATTTTTTGGTGATTTGTACCTAGTGTTCAGATGACGAAGAAGACAATGAAGATAATAATTCCTCCGAAATTATATCCATGGCTGTTTATGTATTTATTTCACGAAACTTTGCGCATTTGTTTTTAATTCAAACTTTTTCAAATGACGTAAAACAGCTGTGCAAAGCATAGTGGTATTTTGGTAGTATGTGTAAAGCTGTATCTGGATCTGCAAAAAGTGATCCGAATCGCATTAATCCATTTACAAAAGTAGATCAATTTCGTTGCATGTTGCATGTGGTCCCAATGGGAAACGACATAAAATTTGAAAAATTGTAACAAAAAGACGTTTACATTTCGTTAAGTCGGTTTATATTTAATTTGATTTAATGTTGATGATTTTGGTTGGATTAGCACACTTATTGAACGCTTTGATAGGTTAACAACAAACTAAACGCAGCGTTTTTATGGAAAAGATATTTGACTAGCAAACCATGTACATTTTTTATTTCACGGATTGAAGAGAATATGAGGTGTTGCGAATACGTGTTTTGTTTCGTGGTATATTCGATTTGTATGTAGCAATGCAGTGACAAAGTATTAATATATTATGGTAACAATACTAGTTGTTTGTTTCCAAAATTTGTTAATTTTAATTTAAGACTAAAAAAAGAGAAGCATGCAACATAATAATCGACGATAATCGATCAAAAAACACCTTTCATTGATAGCTGATCGTCAGTATTTGCTTTTCGTTAGTATCGATCAAGATTGACTTCGATTTGCCAACGTTAATTTTCCTTTGAATTTATTTAATCGACTGCCTGTTTTCAACGATTAAAAGTTGTTGATTACAAAGAAAGAAATAAAATGTACACAACGGTGAAAATTATTTAGAGCCGAACATTACTGCTAAAATTGTGTGTGATAATCAAAACAGTGCTCACGATTCTGTCAATATATCGACAATAATTATAGAGTTAATTGCCGATCGATAATCGCAGAATCTATTCATCTCGTCCCATTGCCCATGATAATCCAAACGGTTTTCAGGCTAAGCATTCTTAGAAGACAAATTACAAAAAAAGCAATGGGACAAATTTTGATAATTTGTAGATGATTGCAACAAGGTAGCCATTTTAGTATCGTAATTCTATATGAGGGTTATTTCATACAATAATTTACTTCCTACAACAAAATAAAATCAGAGAACAATAGAAGAAAGGTAAGTGTTATGCTCAGATACATATTGCTCTTATAACGGGTGGTTAAATTTTAAGGGCCGATGTTGAATGTGAACCGCACCTAAACGTCAAGTTGTTTTCTGCATTTCATTTGACATTTCTCAATTTTAGACTAACTCAGATTGTAAGATACACAATCGAGCAACGCGTTAAAGTTATTCAGGCTTATTATGATAAAAATGCATATCGTGCACTTCGTGATTTTTTCGCTAAATTTAACCGTCAAAAATCGGAAAAATCCTGCAAAAATTTGAGCAAACCGGGTCTATAGGAGATGTGAAAACACCAGTGCATGTTCGTACAGCTCGTACTTCAGAAAATATTGCTGCTGTTCGCTATAGTGTGGCTGGAGAGCCGTCCACCTCAACTCGTCGTCGTGCCCAACAATTGCACCTCTCACGTGAGATGATAACGAACTTTTTATGGCCCGAATTGGAAGATATGGATGTGGACGATATGTGGTTTCAACAGGACGGTGCCACTTGCCACACAGCTAACGAAACAATGGCTATCTTGCGCGACAAATTCAATGGCCGTGTTATCTCACGTGGTGGCGATGTCAATTGTTGGACTTCTTTCTTTGGGGTTATTTGAAAGAAATTCGGCACATTAACGGCATAGAACCTCAATTATGCCTCAGCATCGTCGAAAATTTTGAGGCGGCGGCCATTTTGCCGATATTTTGTTCCATACATAATTGAACCATACCAATATCATCATAATAAAAAGAAATGACAATAATTTCCTAAATAATTTGTTTAATAAAATGTTTTATTCAAACTCAACATCGGCCCTTAAAATTTAACCACCCTTTATATGGAGCTCGGCCGGAAATTATTCATTGAAATTTACATTGTCCATTGTCCCAACAACTAGACAACCAATGCACATCAGCCACCTTTCAGTGCACTTAACCACCGCGAAGGCATCACTTTTCCATAACTCATTTGGCTACAGGACAAGTAAACTCTCCTGTGGACTAGTTTTCAGAGAGGGTGTAATTTAGAAACTAACAGTAAACTAAAAATAACGGCGACACATTTGAAACTTTGCAATTTGATACTTAACAAGTAGTACTTCTTCATGGTCAACGTAAAGTTGACGTTATAACCAAGTTGAGGGTACACTCAAGATTGCATTTTTATATTGCGGTTCATTGTGATTCAAGCTATGACCAACCACATAGCTGAAACTTGATACATATTTACATTGACTTGAAGATGGTAAAAAAATAATTCCTTAAAGAGTTGGTATTCACATCATAGCCTGAATTGTAAGTTTTGTATATACGCTGCTCTCCCCGGTATTGATTTCCGTTTTTGTTGTTTCGTTGTATATGCATATGATATACACTTTCTATGGTACACTAATTTCTTTTATTATTGTTCGCTTGTAATCTATAAGGATTTTAATCCAGCCAGAAGCAGTATGACGTTATCCGTAGCAAATAAATAACTTAATAATTTCGGTTTACGATTCCGATGTACGAAATCGGATTAATGTTTCAAAATGTATTAGAAGTAGTATTATAAATACTCTGGGCTTTATTAATAATCATTTCTAATCATCAGACTAAACGTTTGTATGTCACAATGGGTATTTCGCCATTGTGAGTTTGTATAAAATGTAGTCTAGGCATTAGATATGATTATATTTATCTCTATATATATAAAAATCAATTGCTGTGCGTTAGTCGGGTAAAGGCTCAAGAAAGGCTCGACCGATTTGAATGATTTTTGTTCTGTTTTGTTCGTCTTTAATCAGGGATGGTTTAGGAAAAATGAAAAGTCGGATGTGGCCTGTAGGTGAATATTTTGTTTTTCAGTTCATTTCAATTATCTTCAATAATAATCTTCTATATATAATTCTTTCGGGGTGAAACTCGATATCGATATAACTCGATAACCACTTTTCCAATTTTCATGATTCTTTTTTTTTTTTTTTTTTTGTTCGTAATGTTGTATTTCAGGTTTAAGTGGTCTTAAAAGATAGGATACTTGTGGACCCGATAGGTGGCATTGTTGTCGATCTCCCAAACCACTTGCACGATTTCAATGAAATTTTGTGAATGTATATTGTTCGTTTCCGCTTGAAGGATTACTTTTGTACCAGATAGGTGGCGCTGTCATCGATCTATGAAATAACTTAACAGATTTCAATGAAATTTTGTGGGTGTGCATGGTTGTTTGCAACTTGAAAGAAAGGATACTTTTGGACCCGATAACTGGAGTTGTTGTCAATCTCTGAAACCACTCCTGCGATTTAAATTAAATTTTGTGAATGTATATTATTTATTCCCGCTCGAAGGATGGGATTCTTTTGGACCTGATAGGTGGCGTCGTTATTGATCTCCGAAAACAATCAATTGTTCTCAATGAAATTATGTGGATGTGCAATTGTGCATGGTTGGTTGCAACTTGAAAGATAGGATACCTACTTTTGGACCCGATGAGTGGAGTTTTTGTCTATCTACGAAACCACTTCACCGACTTTAATGAAATTTTGTGGATGTAAGTATATTGTTTGTTCTCGCTTGATGGTGGTACTTTGTAAGACAAAAGCGGGATAGGAAAACGGGTTGTGGCACCTCCCATTCAAAAATAAAATTAAACGGTATTTCTAAAGTTGTAGAATTAAAATTATTAATGGACATTGTCCAAATAAAGCACTTTGTGAAATGGGAGCAGGACTTAATACGAAAGATACTGGCAAAGCCGGGTGGATACAGCTACATATAAAACTCGGGAATGGATCGTTTGATTTTTATAATTTTTGGTTTCAATTCGCATGGGCTCAAGAAAGGACAATTGCTATTTGTTTGTCGTGCAAACAAAATTTTATAGGGATTAGTTGAATTTTTGAATTGATGTTCCGGGCTTATCTCCACATAATTTGAAATTGAAAGTCGGCTCAATTATAATTTTTGTTGCGCAACCATTGAGGTACCGAAACTTTGTAACGGATCGCGTTTGATTCGATGGAAGGATCTCAAATCAAATGTCATGCAACCGACGGTTTTGAGTTGAAAATTCAAAGGCAAACATTGTCATTCCGCGGATTCCGTTTATTCAGAACGATTTGCCATTCGTATTTAAGCGTCTTGAATTGACAAATAAATTGTTGCAAGGATATTTGTGCATTTGTGGCATCCATCTTGAATTCCCATGTTTCTCACATGTTCAATTTAGTGAAAAATCGGAAGGTTGGCCGACACGTCAATCATTGCGGTTTGATTGATACAAATCGACATTGCTATACCTACTTTAATTATTTTTATCGTATTTAATATAACTTTTGAATAAAGAATTTGAATTGACCGAATCACATGAAGGAGTTAGTGCATTGTGCACGCTCGGAATTATTATTTTCATTACATTAACGAATTTGGGCGGAACGAAGTTCGCCGGGTCAGCTAGTACCTAATATATACATTATATGCATGTATAATTTATATATATATATGCATGCACATGCACACTTTCAAATGATGATTCCAACAATTGAATTTTTTAATATGTGTCACTGAAGACGAACATATAGCTACTTGTACCGACAAAGGATGTTAATTGCGGCTAATCGTTAATATGTTAATTGCTGCTCTTGAATTCAATATTGCATTTGAACGTATTTTTTTTTTTTTTTTTTAAGTTTATTTTCATAAAATATTCACCAACTGACCGTTTTGTTGTAATCAGTTTGAGGTGAACTTTTTTCATGTACTTACCTAAATATATTTTAGAACAGAAACTAAGATTACTATATTATTTCAGATCATCGGCCTTGGTATTTTTTATATTGCTTGTTCTCATACACTCATCGAATTCAAGATATGTAAGTTCTTATTTTTATTTTTTTTTTATTTTGCGTTCAGGTTGTTGGCACTGTACTAATTTTATATAATTTTTATTTTGGAAAAGCATGGAAGAAGACATAAACGACATAATGGTGCTCACATGTATCTCCCAGAGAGCTTTATAGTTCCTAATGGAGAAGGCGATCTGGAAGAATGGAGTGAATGGAGCTCCCCATCTGAATGTTCTAGATCATGCGGGGGCGGTGTCTCTTTTCAATCAAGAGAATGCTTGCGTTATGCGTATGTTTTCGTATATAATTAATTTAAATTTAAATAATGTAATTTTACCGATAATTTCTATAAAGATCAAACGGAGGGCAACAGTGTAGTGGTGGATCTCGAAAGTATTTCTCCTGCAATACACAGGTAATCTTTACAGATATGTAAAGTGCATTTGAATAACTCAAGTTCATTTAAATAAGTTTCACGATATTTTAAACAATTTAGGCTGTCGAACATTCGTTAAGGTATATGGTACAATGAATGAAGAATTGTTTTTAACAAAAAGTTATAATTTCAGAAGGTTACATAATTTAAATTAATAAAAAATAAATATAAATATAGTTTCCGGAATAGATATCCATATAGAAACAGGCCTATGGTTTTATATGGGTCTGTTGTTTCAACTTTCTACAACCATTCGCTTATGTCAGTTTTTATTTTTGGAATGAACAGTTGGTGTCTAAATTTTATTCCTAATCCGGCTGAATTGAGTGATTTTTCTAAGGACAGTTTCAGTCTCGGATGTTTCTTACACGTTCGCGCGAGACAAGAAAAACCTTAAGTTGTAACTGCTTGTTTAAAGAAAAAGTTTTGACTGGTCCCCTAAATTTTTCTCTTATTTCATTAGGACTTGTATTTTGTTTAAACAGGATTGCCCAGAAGAAGAACCAGATTTTCGCGCTCATCAGTGCTCTAGATTTGATGGCGTTCCCTTTGATGGAGTACGTTATGAATGGGTACCATATACAAACGCTCCAAACCCGTGCGAGTTAAATTGTATGCCAAGAGGAGAGCGATTCTACTACCGTCACAAGGCAAAAGTTATCGATGGTACACGATGTAACGACAAGACTCTCGATGTATGTGTTGATGGGGAATGTCAAGCTGTTGGCTGTGATATGATGTTAGGCTCCAATGCCCGCGAAGATAAGTGCAGAAAATGTGCTGGAGATGGTAGTTCATGCAAAACAATTTCTGGTCTATTCGAAACAAATAATTTAGCCGCAGGTAAGTGAATATTGCAAATATAATTTAATTAGCATTTGGAAACTTTTTTTTTGCAGGATATAATGATATACTTTTAATCCCAATTGGAGCTACAAATATTGTACTCAAAGAGGTGGCTCCATCAAATAATTACTTAGCATGTAGAAATCTTACTGGTCATTATTATCTAAATGGCAATTGGCGAATTGATTTTCCACGACCTATGCACTTTGCGGGATCATGGTGGCACTACCAAAGAAAACCCACAGGATTTGCTGCCCCTGATCAATTGACTTGCAGTGGACCAACTACTGAATCGATGTATGTTGTTATGCTTATTCAGGACCGCAACGTAGGTGTGGAGTATGAATATAGCATTCCGGAAGTAGTAACGAAGAATTTTCCCGACACATATTCGTGGACTCATATGGAATATGGTCCCTGTACTGCATCTTGTGGTGGGGGCTTACAAACGCGGAATGTAACTTGCAATAATCGACTTACCTTGGAAAAAGTTGATGATAGTCTTTGCGATACCAATACCAAGCCACATGAAACCCAGGTTTGTGGAACAGAAGAGTGCGCCCCACACTGGGTGGAAGGGGTCTGGAATAAATGTTCAAAAACTTGCGGCAAGGAAGGCGTTCAGAGTAGAACAGTATCTTGTGAACGAATTTCACCAAATGGGTATATTCATCAATAACGCAAATTAGTTTAAAATGTTTATACAATTGCTAATTATTTTAGCGTGGCCAGTGCTGTTGAAGATAGTGTATGTTTAAAAGCAGTTGGAAATAAACCTGCAGATAAACAAGAATGTAATAGGGAAGTCAAAACCTGCCCGAAGTTTCATATTGGTCCCTGGTCAGCAGTAAGTTTCTTTTATGATTAATTAAAATTGCTTTATATATAATTAATACGCTTGGTACTAAAAAATTCACTTCAAATAAATTTCAGTGCAATACACTTTGCGGAGATGGTAAGCGTTTTAGAAAAGTGACTTGCTATAAGGAGCAGAATGGCCGCAAGAAAGTTTTACCAGATGATGAGTGCGCAGATGAAAAGCCAACCATCGAAGAAGCTTGTATGCTTGCTCCGTGCGAGGGTGTGGACTGGATAATCTCACAATGGAGCGGGGTAATAAAGGAAGAATTTGTTTCAATTATTTTAGTATTACTAAACTGTATACGAATTACAGTGTGAAAAATGCGGCCAAACAAAGGAAACCAGAACAGCAATATGTGGCTCAAAATCAGGAAAACTTTACGACGAGAAATTCTGCTCAAGGGAGAAACCCGTACTTTATAAACTATGTAAGTCGACAAAGTGTCTAACTCAATGGTTTACTTCCCAGTGGAGTGAGTGCTCCGCAAAATGTGGGAAGGGAGTTCAGTCGCGTATCGTTATTTGTGGTGAATTTGATGGCGCCACTGTAACACCGGCATCAGATGATTCAAAATGCAATGATTCTTCAAAGCCAAATAGTGAACAAGAATGCAGCGGTGAAAATACTGAATGTCCCGGCGAATGGTTTACTGGACCCTGGGGTAAATGTAGCAAGTCGTGTGGTGGTGGACAAAGATCGCGTGAAGTAATGTGTTTAGCTAATGGTACTAAGGTGTCCACTTGCGAAGAGTCAAAAATTGAATTTGGTTCGGAAAATTGCAACAATCAGCCTTGTACTGATGATGAGACTATTCCAATTGATGTCACAAGCCGATCTGTTGAAGATGATGAAGAGAGTGACGAAGAATGCGATGAGGATTATAATGAACAAGATTTTGGAGTTGAATTCATTCCTGAAAAACAAAAAGAGGATCTTCAACTAAGCCAAGGAGTTGAATTAGATACAGCTACTTCTACCTTGTCTTCATTGATTATGGACGACCTTATGTTAAGTGATGCTCCAAGCGCGAGTAGTGATCACGTTACTCCTGATGTGTTCAGTGAACTCCCTGAAACTACTTTCGAAGGTTCAGGGGGAAATACAGAATCCACAATTAGTTCCACTTTTGGTGTAAGCGAAGGTAGTGGTGATAAAATCGACGATGATTTAACAACAAAGTACTTAGATAATTACTCTACTAAATCAGATTCTACGGAATATATTACCGATATAACCCAGTCTTTTGAATCATCTACATACATAAGCGAAGGGTCGAGTAATGAAATAAGTGTGTCTCCAACTTATGTTAATCAGGAATTTGAATTATCGACCTCAGTATCAGGAAACGAACCAGATTTTACGTCAGAAATTTTGCCAACTACTATAGGCAGTAGTGAAATTATCTTAAGTGATACAAGCATTGTACCTACTGGTATCAGTGAAGCATCAACCACATCGTCAGACATAAGTTCAGCGTCGGATATATCATCAACATTATTAACTGAATCATCAACTGGATTATCTTCGGAGATGTCAACTGAGAGTTCGTCTACTTCATATCAATATTCAATAACATCTGATGCAACATCTGATATCAGCACAGATACAACATTGCCCAGCAGTACTGAACCAACATCAGATAGCAGTACAGAAACAATAGCTGATAGCAGTACCGAAATAGCAATCAAAAGCAGTACTGAACAATTATTAGAAAGTAGTACGTTCTCAACTGTTCAAAGTACTTCGGAAACAACGTCGGAAAGTATAACGGAAACAACATCGGAAAGTAGTACGGAAACAACATTGGAAAGTAGTACGGAAACAACATCGGACAGTAGTACGGAAACAACATCGGACAGAAATACGGAAACCAGTACAGAAATAACATTCGAAAGTAGTATGAAAACAACTATGGAAGGTAGTACTGAAACATTGTCGGAAAGAAGTACGGAAACAACATCAGAAAGTAGTACCGAAGCAACTCTGGGAAGTAGTACAGAAACAACAATGGGTGCCAGTATCGAAACAACATCAGACAGCAGTACAGGAACATCATTCGATTTAAGCACGGAGTCAACGTCAGAAAGAAGAAAAGGATCGACATTGGATGTAAGCTTGGATACAAGTACGGATATATCCTCTAGCACATCGTATATTACCACGGCAACTGACTCTACATATTTAACAACGGACAATTCAGACAGTCCTGATGAAACAACCAGCATTACTGATGATTACAATACCTTATTAACTGCAATGAACAGCGATACTAACACCGATACATCTGAGGCATCAACTGAAACACTACCTATCGGAGCGGATAGTCTTACAACTAATGATAGCACTGAAGCAAGCAAGTCATCCGAATCCAGTACATTAGGTTCTACTGATGTGAGCGTACCTGACGTGACCACAGATGTAACTGCCGCCCTTTCTACGACATATAGTTCGAATCCAACTATTTCTGATGATAACTACAGGACTACGTACGACGTTTCTACTTTGGACAATGAAGAAAAAAGCTCTACAGACATGATTACAACAGAAATAGTAGATAAATCGCCAACATCGTTTGCAGTGGATGGTACTACAGTTGATATATGGTCCTCAGAGGTATCAGAAACTGCAGAGGATAATATGAGTCAAACAACTCCTAATACTCTAGAGGCGGCACTAGACAGAGAGTCAAAACCAAGGAAGTGCAGACCTAAGAAGCCTAGAAAAGAGAAATGTTTCGCATCAGAATTCGGATGTTGTCCTGATAAGAAAACTCAAGCTAAAGGTCCGTTCGGATTAGCATGCCCAGTGATCAAAATATGTTCCGACTCTGAATTTGGTTGCTGCGCAGATGGCCTTTCACCTGCTCAAGGTAAACACAATGAAGGCTGCCCGAAACCTATGTGCGCAGAAACATTATTTGGTTGTTGCCCAGACAGCTTAACACCTGCGGAAAACGAAGATAATGAAGGTTGTCCTGAACCAACCACGGAAACACCTACATCCACTGTCAACCCTGAAGAAGATACCGAAGAAACAACTCTAAATAGCCTTATAACAGACTTCACTGAGAGCTCATCGCAGGTAACTGAAGAATCAGATTCGACAGGTATCACAGAGGTCACGGAATCTACTGAAATTCCAGTAAAAACTGTTAAGTCATGTTCTTTCGATAAATTTGGCTGTTGTCCAGATGGGAAAACCACTGCCAAGGGTGAAAACTTTAGCGGATGTGATATTATTGATGATAAGGACTGTTCAAAATCTTTATATGGTTGTTGTCGTGACAGAAAATCATCGGCTCGTGGACCAAATGAGGAAGGATGTGCCTTATGTACACGAGAACCCTATGGTTGTTGTTCAGATGGTGTTACTCCTGCCCATGGCGAGTTAGGAGAAGGCTGTTGCCTAAATACTCGATTTGGATGCTGCCCTGATAATATTAACGCTGCGAGGGGACCAAACTTCCAAGATTGCGATTGCAAATATACACCGTATGGCTGCTGTCCGGATAATACTACAGCTGCTGGTAGCTACAATAATGACGGATGTGATTGTGATACAAGTGCACACGGCTGTTGTCCAGATAAGATTACTCCAGCTGCAGGTGAGAAATTTGCAGGGTGTCCATGTCATACAATGCAATTTGGATGTTGCCCAGACGGTGTTACTATCCCACAAGGCCCTCATCATTATGGTTGTCATTGTTCACAAACACAATATAAATGTTGCTCGGATGAAAAGACAGCAACTAAAGGGCCTAACTTTGAAGGCTGCACTTGTGCTGAAAGCAAATTTGGGTGTTGTCCTGATGGTAACAACGAAGCCCGAGGTGAAAAGTTTGAAGGATGCGAGTTTAGTCAAGAATCTCCACAGAAAGCATGCGGATTGCCAAAGGATACTGGAACATGTAGTAACTTCACTATCAAATATTTCTTCGACACATCGTATGGTGCGTGTGCACGATTTTGGTATGGGGGATGTGATGGCAATGGAAACAGGTTTGAAACTGAAGCAGAGTGTAGAAACACTTGTCAAGAATATAAGGGTAAGGACACATGTCTGTTACCTAAAAGTGCTGGGCCTTGTCCAGGTTTCCAGAAAAAATGGTACTTTAATTCGGAAAGAAACAGATGTGAAGAGTTCAATTATGGTGGGTGTTATGGGACTAGCAATCGTTTTGACAGTCTTGACGAATGCAAGGCACAATGTTCGGTGGAAGAAAGTTTGCGTAAGTACAAAAGCGTTGCTAAAATGCCTTTAAAAATCTAACCAGATTGTGAATTTAGCACCATGTGAGCAACCAGCCGACCAAGGACCCTGTCAAGGCGATTTTAAGAGATGGCACTATGACAATGAGACTGACACCTGCCGCCAATTCACTTATGGTGGTTGTAAGGGCAATAAAAACAACTACAACACTGAACATGCCTGTAATTATCATTGCAAACAACCTGGAGTACATAAAGGTTTGTTATTTATTTAATTATGCTGGATGTGATGTAGATCAATGTTTCCATATGTATTCCCCGTACCCCTCTTACCTCCTTTAATGCCTTTACCTTATTTTCACAAACCATTTATTCTTTTTTACACTTGTATGATTCACGTTATTTGCTTGTGGTTGTTCGCATGCTTATTTTACCATTTCAACAAATGCATAGACATATGTACGCTTCCAAAAGAAAATGGCAGTTGCGGTGGTAGTCATGCACGTTGGTACTTCTCTGAAAATGATCAAAAATGCTTGCCATTTTATTACACTGGCTGCGGGGGTAATAAAAACAATTTCCAATCAATGGAATCTTGTAAGGAACATTGTCCAAAGAAAATAGGTGAGGTTTGCTTTCGATGTTACGTTTTTTTTTTTTTTGTTCATTGTTGGCAGCGAACTTAAAACGATTCATTGTCAATAACACTTCTGAACGTTTTCCTACTGTATAGCCAAGGATATTTGCGAAATACCGGCCGAAGTTGGTGAGTGTCAAAACTATATTCCGCGTTGGTATTGGGATACTAAAGACGGACGCTGTCGACAATTCTATTATGGTGGATGTGGTGGTAATGGTAACAACTTTGCTGAAGAGGAAGTATGCTCACAAAGATGTGAACGAAAGCCAACGACTCCATATCCGCCAGCGCAGCACCCTGCTGAACACTATCCTGTTAGTCCTGAAGTTGAAGTCAGCCATAACGCACCCCCAGAAAACACTGTAGTGCATGGTGACGAGGAAAAGTGCCTTCAACCTGCCGATGCTGGGGACTGTAATGACTACGTACGGCGCTGGTTCTACAACGCAGATGATGGGATTTGCAATCAATTTATTTATAGAGGTTGCCGCGGTAACACTAACAATTTTGAATCAGAGGAAGAATGTGAAAATAGCTGCTTCCACATAAATTCAACCTGCTCATTACCGCCTGTTTATGGACAATGCAATGAAAACAACACTCGTTGGCATTATGATGAGAAGAACAAACGTTGTTTTGAATTCGAATTTAGTAATTGCGGCGGCAATAGAAATAATTTCTTCACTGAACAGGAGTGCATGGACTTCTGCCAAAATACACACACTGAAGAAGAATCACCTCACACTGAAGGGTATAAACATACGGTAAGTGTTGTACAATGATGTGAAGTACCATAAAAATTGTTAACTTGGCATGGTTAGTCAACGTTTTCTGCGTCTTTAAGTTATATTTTTACTTTATTATACATGTGATTACTTCTAATAATTCGAAAGGCTGACGATCAATGCAACCTTCCCTTGGCTACTGGTGACTGTAAAGACAACGTTTTCTCATGGTATTACAATAACCAAGCTAAACAGTGCGAAGGTTTTTACTACACTGGTTGCAATGGCAATGCAAACCGTTTTGAAAGTAGAGAACAGTGTGACCGACAGTGCGGACAATTCAAGGATGTTGGTAAGTATACCTCTTATACATATGTATACTTAAACTAATCAAAAATAGATGTATGCAATGACCCACTTGTTGTGGGTGCATGCAGACAATGGGAAACAAGGTATTTCTTTGATAAGACGTCACAAACCTGCGAGCCATTTACTTATGGTGGCTGCGGAGGAAGTGGAAACCGATTTGTTGATAGAGCTGAATGCCAGTCGGTTTGTATTGTAGGGAAAGAACCCACAACTAACCGAGGTAATATCAAAATACGTAGTATCGTGATTTTCTATGGTCATTAGTACTAAAAGACTATTGCATTTTCTTATTATGAGTAGCTATCTGCTTATTGCCGCCAAATGTTGGAAGTTGCACCAAGGCGACAGTTTCGGAAAGGCGTTGGTATTTCGATGACGAACGTGGAACATGCTTTCCATTTATTTATTCGGGTTGTTCTGGAAACCAAAATAATTTCCGTACACCGAAAACGTGTATTAATTTCTGCGCAAGTAAGCCTAGACCAATATGATTGCTATATATTTCAGTGTTTTATATAAAGTTTATATAAATGTATAGTCCTGTAAATGCACACTTGCACTGCTTAAACGCATATTCACGTTTTTTGAAAAGTTGTTGCACTGCTCTTCTACTCTTCTATTTTTGGAAACCCTGTATTTGTTGTTTTAGTATGTACGTACCTTTTCTTTGTAGAAACATATAGTATATGTATATACACTCGTAACTTCAACAGTGCTTTTTGCGTTCGAATTATCAGTGAATGTGTGGGTATATTTGTGGGTATACGGAAGACCCCCTTAATGTAACCCCTCTTTCAAAACAGAAATTAACATAAAAACATTTTATATTTAATAAGATTCAAAGTCACCTGCTAGGTGCTTTTGAATTGAATGAATAGAATTCATGGCACTGTAAATTATTAATGTGAATCCCTATATAGATCAAACTATAAATGAGAATGATATCGAAGTTAGGCCCGATGAACAAAAATCAACTGCCGATAGATGTGAATCCTTTGAAGAGCAATGCCGCGCGTTGCAATGCCCTTTCGGTGCAAAAACGACAGATGGTTCCGATGGATGCAGACGTTGTGAATGCATAGATCCTTGTGCAAATTATTTATGTCCAAATGAAGAAAAATGCGCTGTTGACGTGTCCAGTGACCCTTCACTAGAAGCAAAGTTTATACCCATTTGCAGAGAAACCAGCAAACCAGGAGACTGCCCTAAATTGTTAAACAATTCTACGTGCCATAGAGAGTGTTATGACGACGCCGACTGCAGGGATGATAACAAGTGTTGTACTGATGGGTGCAGTCATGTTTGTGTTCGCCCACATCAATCTCGTGTGCACACAACTACGCTAAGTCCCCCAACACCAAGAACAGAAGTTATTTTCCCAGGAGAAACAGCTGCAGCTTTAGAGCCTAAAAGACCAGAAGAAGTAGAGGTAACAAGTTCAGTTGGCAGTGTTGCTGTTCTTCGCTGTTTCGCTACAGGAAATCCACCACCTATTGTAACTTGGAGACGCGGTGCAGTATTGGTAGGGCTTAAATAAAAATTAAACTGAAATCAATAATCTTTTACAATTTGTTCTTGTAGATTGATACCAACAAGGGCCGCTATGTACTCACATCATCAGGCGACTTGACTATCGTTCAAGTACATCAATCTGACAGTGGATCGTATATTTGTGTGGCAACGAATGGACTTGGGGCACCTGCATCACGCGAAGTCAATCTACAAGTATCAGGTATGATTTTTTTAAAGTATTATTGGATCTTCTTGCATGTGTACTTTAATAACATGGTGTGGGTTAATGTACTAAGTTTTTCTAACACTATTTTATTGCATGATTTACCGTGGTGTACTGACTTAACTCTATAGATACTAAGACGAACATACCAGCCTACATTTATGGTCCCAAAAATGTTACACAAATTGTGACAATAAAACAACCGGCAGTAGTTCGATGTCCCGCTGGTGGATTTCCTAAACCACATGTTAATTGGTGGCGCGGAAAGAACAGAATGGCTCTCACCACTGTACGATATGATACTAAAAGAGATTATTCACTAGTATTTCGTAGTATCGAGTTATCTGATTTGGGACCATATGAATGCTCAGCTTGGACTGGACATGGAAAGCCAGTATCAATGGTAGTAGTTCTTAAGGCGGTGGGTCCAGTGCATGTAACTAATCAAAATGACAAACCGTTTCTTAAATACATTCTTAACCCCGCTCCAATGCCAACTACGTCAAAGCCTGCATATCCATTCCACCCTTCCAGGAAGCAAGTTAGACCTCCTCCTCCGCATGTAGTTGATATTAGCTCCAGATTTGAAGGGGAGAAAGAAGTTGTGACATATCCCCCTTATAGAAAATCGGGTAAGTACATCTTTTATAACGTATTTAACTTTAATAAAATATCAGCCATCGGTTGCGTTGCAAGCAACAACGTTCTTTTAATTTCTAATGCTGCATTACCTACCTCATATTTTAATATACATTAATAACATTATTAATACATGCTACTTGTGTATCTTTATTAAGACACTAGCTGACCCGGCGAACTTCGTTCCGCCCAAATTCATTAATGTAGGTAATGAAATTAATAATTCCGAGCTTTCGCTTCATTCTACAATAATTCGGTCAATTCAAATTTTTTATTCAAAAGTTATATGAAAATTAAATAAATAAGTAAATAAAATCAAATACTTGTCGGCCAACCTACCGCTTTTTCACTGAAGTGCTTTATGGTTCACAACATTTTTTGTTTTATTTTTATTATCGGGTGCGTACACGTACAAAGCGAGAGCTTTGCCGACACGTGAAATTCAAGATTTATGCCACACACATCCAGCGATTGTCCTTGCGACTTATTAATTGTCATAGCAAAAGCGAGACGTACGGGAAATTGAAGACGCTTAAATATGAACGGCAAATCGTTCTGAATAAGAAGAATCCGCGGAATGAGACCATCTTCGCCTTTGAGTTTTCCAATAAAAATCGTTGCATGAATAATATTTGATATTAAATTCTTCACAATCAAACGCGTATCGTTACAAAGTTTTGGTTCATTTACATAGGTTGCACAACAAAGTGGGATAGTTGGTGGCTTCGTTTTCATACATCACGGAGTCGACTGATTTGTATGAATGCAACTCACCAGCGATTTGGTTTTGAATGGCGAAATTCAAATGTTCGACGTTCTTGTTTTTCGCAGCTTCACTCTCACTTTCACTCTTCTCTTACACTCAGCCAATCATGGTCAATATTATTCTGAGCTATATTCGGGAAAACATTCATGATTAGTTCTTCCGGTGTCGTTGTAAGGTTGCAAGAATGTTGTGGAAACTCAATCAGGCCGGTGATCATTGCTCCACCGAAAGATCATTACGTAAACGATTCAGGGCCTCCAATGCGCGTTTGTAAGCCATTGTGCATTCGTCCCATATGATAATCTTACATTGCTGCTGTACTTTCGCCATCGCAGTGTTCTTTGAAATGTTGCATGTAGGTTCTTCATCCACTTGCAGATTCAATGGCACTTTCAATGCTGTTCGACCGCCTTCTAACAAAGTAGCCGCTATCCCAGAAGAGGCTAGGGCCAAAGCGATCTCAGATCTCGAACGAATTGTAGCCAAAATAAGTGAAATCATGAATGTATTTCCAGTTCCGCAATTTTCGTTATCGACTGCTTGCATCAATTCATCGCACACTTTCTTTTATTCTTGATTCAACATTGGCACATTTGTTCGAACAGCTTGACTCAATGCGATTCGACCGAAGTCCATTTCTCGCACCAATTCTGGATTAAATGCGTCTTGCATTGAACGATTTGGCTTGGGCATCCCCAATTTGCACAACAAATTGCCACTCATGAGCAGACACATATCCTCGATCAAAATCAAAGCTTTGTTGCGCATTCCATCTGACATCTCCAGTTCATTATCCGATATCACAGTACGAATTCGATGCAAAATATCGTCGGCCATATAATCTTTGTATAATCAAAGTATCTACTTCATTTCAAAAATTTACTTAATGTAACATAGTAAACATAATTTATTAGAACAAACTTTTTAGGTACCTATAGGTATTTAAAAAAAAAAACTTTCAAAATTGTTGACAACAACAATTTGGTTGGAAAATAATTAAAATAATTGACAACAACAATTGCTTTTAAAATTTAAAATATTTTTTTTTTTTTGTATTTGAAGTGTCACTACTCGATCTCTTTCCAGTTTCTTTTTTTTCAAAGTGTACAAAAATGAATTTATTGGAATGGCGGTTGCGCCTTCTTTCAAAAATGTATCATACTAATATATAAACCTTCTCTGCATGGTCTATTAACCAACAATAAAAACTAAATCAAAATCGGATGTCTGTGGAAGTCGGTAGGCTGTCACACACACATTTATCAAGTTATTTTTATATATATAGATTATAATTTGCACGAAAAATTAGATTTGCAATTCTTTAATTTGTTTCCATTTTCGCCGACAGTTAGTGCCACTGCTCTTATTCGTCGGGACTTAAGTAATAACTATACAGTGGGTTCGGATATCGTTCTTAACTGCGATGTAGAAGGATACCCTGCACCTAATGTAACGTGGTCTAAGGACAGCCACCAAGTCTTTTCATCTAACCGGGTTCAAATAACTGGTAATGTAGTATGTCATGTAATACAATAAGTATTGCTTTAATGTAAACTCTTACTTTCATTAGAAAACCCACATAGACTAGTTATCTATGCAGTCACTGCAGAGGACTCTGGTTATTATGGTTGCACAGCCAGAAATACGTTCAGCTTTAATACCAGCGAAGAAAAGATTTTAATAGAATGTAATTAAAACTAATTAGATCTATGTTCATTTTTCATTTAACTTTATATTTGCAGCTGGTGTATTTGTCAGACCGGACTGCACTGATAACAAGTACTTTGCTAACTGCGCATTAATAGTTAAAGGCAGGTACTGCTCAAATGAATACTACGCAAAATTCTGCTGCAGATCATGTACACTCGCTGGACAACTGCCTGGTGGACATCCAAACTCCTTATAATAGTTGTCCACTAAGCAACTGTAGCATTTGCTTTTGTTCTACGGTAATGCATTTTTTACGTTATTTTTATGTAGTATGTATTTGTGTTTTTTAACCCTTAGGCCCGGCCAGTATATTGGAAGTAATTAAAAAACAACTTCAAACTAAACCAAAAATCGACGTATTACAAACGACTCTTCCCAGAGAAAACTGCTATGGGCTACAATTATTTATAATTCCAAATAGCAAATAGAATTAAACTTGTTCCTATTTATTTACATTATGGGCTTATGCAGTATTTTTAACCAAACATGTTAAAAGTAATGGGTGGTCACACAATTCCATTTAATTTTTAGTATATCTAAGTGAAATGATGAAAATTTGAAGTAGGTACTCGAAGTGCACACAAAGCGCTAAAATAATTTTTATTTGGTTCTTATTGTTCTGAGTATACTTTTTTGTAAATAAGTAATAAAAACGATCAACAGAACATTCTTAAGAATGCAGAATCTCGAAGTTGTTTCTTTTTAGGTACTTCGTTAAGTTATGGTTCTTAAAATGATATCATTATCGCTTGGATAATCATTAAAAAATGAATATTTAGGGCTCTCATCATAATTGACGTTCTTTCGATAGCATTGAACAACATGATCAGTACGAAGTTCTCGAAATAAATTGTTAATCGGGAATGCTTGTTATAATGTGTTTGATGGGGATTTCGGAAGATGATACACAGTTAGATATACGAAGTTCTCGAAATAAATTGTTAATTGGGAATGATGTTTATTATAATGTGTTTTTGGGATGTGTGGATGATGGGGATCTCGAAAGATGATATATATATAGTTAGATATATATAATATAAGGGGGAAGGACAATGGATGTTGATAATGCATCGGAAAAGTCAGTGATAGGTTACGTTTCAAGAAATGGATGTGGACTACGTTTCAATAAATTTATGTAGATTACTTTTCAATAATGATAGTTAGGTTACATCGTTTCAAGAGGATGATAATGGATTGGGTATAGAGGTTACGGTTTCAAGGATAGGTAGGTAGCTTACGTTTAAAGAATGATATAATGATTAGACTTGTAGCATATTTATAGCGCAAAAGAAGGCTAGTAAGTGATCATAAAAAGGGTAGTAAGTCATCGGTAGGTATGGTCTGTGTATCTATGGTCATCCTAAAATGGTTATATAGGTAGGTGTAGGATCATAATGGATGGACAGATAGGTTTGTAGGATCATATTGGATTGGCAGGCAGGTTGAGGGTTAGGTTTGGAGGATTATTGTGGTTATATAGGTAGGTTAAAAATATGATAGTAGTGGATTTAGGTTTCATGGATGATTGTGGATTTATATAGGTAGGTTGTTGGTTAGGTTTGTGGGGTCATAATGGATAGACAGGCAGGTTAAGGGTTAGTGGGACAAGTAAGGTAAGGGGACAAGTAGGAAGGAATGATATTGAATGGATGGACATTGGACATGTAGGATCATAATGGATGGACAGATAGGTTTGTAGGATCATATTGGATTGGCAGGCAGGTTGAGGGTTAGGTTTGGAGGATTATTGTGGTTATATAGGTAGGTATAGGATCATAATGGATGGACAGATAGGTTTGTAGGAACATATTGGATTGGCAGGCAGGTTGAGGGTTAGGTTTGGAGGATTATTGTGGTTATATAGGTAGGTGTAGGATCATAATGGATGGACAGATAGGTTTGTAGGATCATATTGGATTGGCAGGCAGGTTGAGGGGTTTGGAGGATTATTGTGGTTATATAGGTAGGTTAAAAATATGATAGTAGTGGATTTAGGTTTCATGGATGATTGTGGATTTATATAGGTAGGTTTGTGGGGTCATAATGGATAGACAGACAGGGACAAGTAGGAAGGAATTATATTGAATGGATGGACAGATAGGTTTGTAGGATCATATTGGATTGGCAGACAGGTTGAGGGTTAGGTTTGGAGGATTATTGTGGTTATATAGGTAGGTATAGGATCATAATGGATGGACAGATAGGTTTGTAGGAACATATTGGATTGGCAGGCAGGTTGAGGGTTAGGTTTGGAGGATTATTGTGGTTATATAGGTAGGTGTAGGATCATAATGGATGGACAGATAGGTTTGTAGGATCATATTGGATTGGCAGGCAGGTTGAGGGTTAGGTTTGGAGGATTATGGTGGTTATGTTGGTAGGTTAAAAATATGATAGTAGTGGATTTAGGTAGGTTAGGTTTCATGGGTGATTGTGGATTTATATAGGTAGGTTGTTGGTTAGGTTTGTGGGGTCATAATGAATAGACAGGCAGGTTAAAGGTTAGTTTTGTACGATGATTATGGATGTTTAGGTAGGTTGTTAGTTATGTTTGTAGGATTATAATTTTATTTTGATAATGGATATTAAATAAACTAATTTGCAGTGGAGGTTGCGATATTGCAAAAAGTTTTATTTTAGTTATTTTTTATGGAATGCGTGTAGTTAGAATCTATTGAGATAGTTGTAATAAAAGGAATGTGCATGGTTTTCAAATCATCCTCACATCTATGTTTTTTATCCACTTTGCATTTTCAACCAGTTATCAACGTTAACTTTTCTTCGATTATCTCTTCATAATCTGCATTTCTATTCGCTTCCATTCTTATCGTTTGTTATTATTATCCTTTCCTTAGTCATTCATCTTACATTTCCTTATATTCGTTATCAATCTTATCTTTCCATTCGTTATTAACCGTATCTTCCCATTATCATACTTGAAATGTAACTTTCATACTTTACGTAACCCACTGTCCCACCATTATCAACATGTACTTATCAACCTGTACAATAACAATCATCCAACAATTGAGGATAAACATAATCGCTATCCATTGCATTAACTCAATTTTACCATCCATTTTACTTTCATAATCCATAACCATTGCATAAACAAACTCCTCCTTTATCATCCATCTTTTATAATCCATAATATCAATTACTTACACCATATATTCATTACCGATATGCATTGCATATAAACTCCTCCTCCTTTACACCATCCATTTTACTTCCATAATATAATAATTCCCCTCTTTTTCCATGATTGAAGCTCCATTTTCATAAGTAAACAACCCCGTACGCCTACGCCTCAAACACAGTTGTTGTTTTATAACTTACATTTTCATTCCTATACCCCTACCATCCTACCTCCTATGAAACCAATTCTGCTTTCCTTTAATCTAGTACATATTTTTGAACAACATGGAAAAAATCCCCCAGCTTTTACACGACTATGCACTGTAGTGCCCAGAAACGGGCACTACAATACATACCTACCTTCGCGCCCATGCATATCGCATTTCAATGTACACTAAACACTTGGTGGCTGGGGGGCCGACATTATTTATCTGGATTTGCTATACACTATGGCACTCATTGAAAGAAATCTTGCGAATCGTAAACGAATAAAACAAATACGTACAACAGCACAACGCACGAAGTGACGTGACAGTTTTTGATTTTGGACATTATGTTTTGTTTATTTGCAGATTTGCAGTGCAGGTTGCGATATTCCAAAAGGGTTTATTTTAGTTATTTATGTACTGCGTGTATAGTTAAAATATGTAATAAAAGGAATGTGTGTAGTTTTGTTGCATATTTATAGACATTGGCTTTCGGTTCATGCAAGGTACGTTAGGATCTTTAATGGATGATATAGATGTAGCTAGATGGGTGAACTGTGATGTAGGGGGACAAGTAGGAAGGAATAATATTAGATGGATGGACATGTAGGATCATAATGGATGGACAGATAGGTTTGTAGGATCATATTGGATTGGCAGGCAGGTTGAGGGTTAGGTTTGGAGGATTATTGTGGTTATATAGGTAGGTTAAAAATATGATAGTAGTGGATTTAGGTTTCATGGATGATTGTGGATTTATATAGGTAGGTTGTTGGTTAGGTTTGTGGGGTCATAATGGATAGACAGGCAGGTTAAGGGTTATTGGGACAAGTAAGGTAAGGGGACAAGTAGGAAGGAATGATATTGAATGGATGGACATTGGACATGTAGGATCATAATGGATGGACAGATAGGTTTGTAGGATCATATTGGATTGGCAGGCAGGTTGAGGGTTAGGTTTGGAGTATTATTTTGGTTATATAGGTAGGTTAAAAATATGATAGTAGTGGATTTAGGTTTCATGGATGATTGTGGATTTATATAGGTAGGTTGTTGGTTAGGTTTGTGGGGTCATAATGGATAGACAGGCAGGTTAAGGGTTAGGTTTGTACGATGATTATGGATGTTTAGGTAGGTTGTTGGTTATGTTTGTAGGATTATAATTTTATTTTGATTATATTAATAATCAATTGATAATATAGACTATCACTTGGAATGGACAGACAGATAAGTTTGAACGATTTTATTGGACAGATATGCAAAATTTGTAGGATCAGAATGGGGGGACAAGTACGAAGGAATGATATTGAATGGATGGACATTGGACATGTAGGATCATAATGGATGGACAGATAGGTTTGTAGGATCATATTGGATTGGCAGGCAGGTTGAGGGTTAGGTTTGGAGGATTATTGTGGTTATATAGGTAGGTTAAAAATATGATAGTAGTGGATTTAGGTTTCATGGATGATTGTGGATTTATATAGGTAGGTTGTTGGTTAGGTTTGTGGGGTCATAATGGATAGACAGGCAGGTTAAGGGTTAGTGGGACAAGTAAGGTAAGGGGACAAGTACGAAGGAATGATATTGAATGGATGGACATTGGACATGTAGGACCATAATGGATGGACAGATAGGTTTGTAGGATCATATTGGATTGGCAGGCAGGTTGAGGGGTTTGGAGGATTATTGTGGTTATATAGGTAGGTTAAAAATATGATAGTAGTGGATTTAGGTTTCATGGATGATTGTGGATTTATATAGGTAGGTTGTTGGTTAGGTTTGTGGGGTCATAATGGATAGACAGGCAGGTTAAGGGTTAGTGGGACAAGTAAGGTAAGGGGACAAGTAGGAAGGAATGATATTGAATGGATGGACATTGGACATGTAGGATCATAATGGATGGACAGATAGGTTTGTAGGATCATATTGGATTGGCAGGCAGGTTGAGGGGTTTGGAGGATTATTGTGGTTATATAGGTAGGTTAAAAATATGATAGTAGTGGATTTAGGTTTCATGGATGATTGTGGATTTATATAGGTAGGTTGTTGGTTAGGTTTGTGGGGTCATAATGGATAGACAGGCAGGTTAAGGGTTAGTGGGACAAGTAAGGTAAGGGGACAAGTACGAAGGAATGATATTGAATGGATGGACATTGGACATGTAGGATCATAATGGATGGACAGATAGGTTTGTAGGATCATATTGGATTGGCAGGCAGGTTGAGGGGTTTGGAGGATTATTGTGGTTATATAGGTAGGTTAAAAATATGATAGTAGTGGATTTAGGTTTCATGGATGATTGTGGATTTATATAGGTAGGTTGTTGGTTAGGTTTGTGGGGTCATAATGGATAGACAGGCAGGTTAAGGGTTAGTGGGACAAGTAAGGTAAGGGGACAAGTACGAAGGAATGATATTGAATGGATGGACATTGGACATGTAGGATCATAATGGATGGACAGATAGGTTTGTAGGATCATATTGGATTGGCAGGCAGGTTGAGGGTTAGGTTTGGAGGATTATTGTGGTTATATAGGTAGGTTAAAAATATGATAGTAGTGGATTTAGGTTTCATGGATGATTGTGGATTTATATAGGTAGGTTGTTGGTTAGGTTTGTGGGGTCATAATGGATAGACAGGCAGGTTAAGGGTTAGTGGGACAAGTAAGGTAAGGGGACAAGTACGAAGGAATGATATTGAATGGATGGACATTGGACATGTAGGATCATAATGGATGGACAGATAGGTTTGTAGGATCATATTGGATTGGCAGGCAGGTTGAGGGTTAGGTTTGGAGGATTATTGTGGTTATATAGGTAGGTTAAAAATATGATAGTAGTGGATTTAGGTTTCATGGATGATTGTGGATTTATATAGGTAGGTTGTTGGTTAGGTTTGTGGGGTCATAATGGATAGACAGGCAGGTTAAGGGTTAAGTTTGTACGATGATTATGGATGTTTAGGTAGGTTGTTGGTTATGTTTGTAGGATTATAATTTTATTTTGATTATATTAATAATCAATTGATAATATAGACTATCACTTGGAATGGACAGACAGATAAGTTTGAACGATTTATTGGACAGATATGCAAAATTTGTAGGATCAGAATGGGGGGACAAGTACGAAGGAATGATATTGAATGGATGGACATTGGACATGTAGGATCATAATGGATGGACAGATAGGTTTGTAGGATCATATTGGATTGGCAGGCAGGTTGAGGGGTTTGGAGGATTATTGTGGTTATATAGGTAGGTTAAAAATATGATAGTAGTGGATTTAGGTTTCATGGATGATTGTGGATTTATATAGGTAGGTTGTTGGTTAGGTTTGTGGGGTCATAATGGATAGACAGGCAGGTTAAGGGTTAGTGGGACAAGTAAGGTAAGGGGACAAGTACGAAGGAATGATATTGAATGGATGGACATTGGACATGTAGGATCATAATGGATGGACAGATAGGTTTGTAGGATCATATTGGATTGGCAGGCAGGTTGAGGGTTAGGTTTGGAGGATTATTGTGGTTATATAGGTAGGTTAAAAATATGATAGTAGTGGATTTAGGTTTCATGGATGATTGTGGATTTATATAGGTAGGTTGTTGGTTAGGTTTGTGGGGTCATAATGGATAGACAGGCAGGTTAAGGGTTAGTGGGACAAGTAAGGTAAGGGGACAAGTACGAAGGAATGATATTGAATGGATGGACATTGGACATGTAGGATCATAATGGATGGACAGATAGGTTTGTAGGATCATATTGGATTGGCAGGCAGGTTGAGGGTTAGGTTTGGAGGATTATTGTGGTTATATAGGTAGGTTAAAAATATGATAGTAGTGGATTTAGGTTTCATGGATGATTGTGGATTTATATAGGTAGGTTGTTGGTTAGGTTTGTGGGGTCATAATGGATAGACAGGCAGGTTAAGGGTTAAGTTTGTACGATGATTATGGATGTTTAGGTAGGTTGTTGGTTATGTTTGTAGGATTATAATTTTATTTTGATTATATTAATAATCAATTGATAATATAGACTATCACTTGGAATGGACAGACAGATAAGTTTGAACGATTTATTGGACAGATATGCAAAATTTGTAGGATCAGAATGGGGGGACAAGTACGAAGGAATGATATTGAATGGATGGACATTGGACATGTAGGATCATAATGGATGGACAGATAGGTTTGTAGGATCATATTGGATTGGCAGGCAGGTTGAGGGGTTTGGAGGATTATTGTGGTTATATAGGTAGGTTAAAAATATGATAGTAGTGGATTTAGGTTTCATGGATGATTGTGGATTTATATAGGTAGGTTTGTGGGGTCATAATGGATAGACAGACAGGGACAAGTAGGAAGGAATTATATTGAATGGATGGACAGATAGGTTTGTAGGATCATATTGGATTGGCAGACAGGTTGAGGGTTAGGTTTGGAGGATTATTGTGGTTATATAGGTAGGTATAGGATCATAATGGATGGACAGATAGGTTTGTAGGAACATATTGGATTGGCAGGCAGGTTGAGGGTTAGGTTTGGAGGATTATTGTGGTTATATAGGTAGGTGTAGGATCATAATGGATGGACAGATAGGTTTGTAGGATCATATTGGATTGGCAGGCAGGTTGAGGGTTAGGTTTGGAGGATTATGGTGGTTATGTTGGTAGGTTAAAAATATGATAGTAGTGGATTTAGGTAGGTTAGGTTTCATGGGTGATTGTGGATTTATATAGGTAGGTTGTTGGTTAGGTTTGTGGGGTCATAATGAATAGACAGGCAGGTTAAAGGTTAGTTTTGTACGATGATTATGGATGTTTAGGTAGGTTGTTAGTTATGTTTGTAGGATTATAATTTTATTTTGATAATGGATATTAAATAAACTAATTTGCAGTGGAGGTTGCGATATTGCAAAAAGTTTTATTTTAGTTATTTTTTATGGAATGCGTGTAGTTAGAATCTATTGAGATAGTTGTAATAAAAGGAATGTGCATGGTTTTCAAATCATCCTCACATCTATGTTTTTTATCCACTTTGCATTTTCAACCAGTTATCAACGTTAACTTTTCTTCGATTATCTCTTCATAATCTGCATTTCTATTCGCTTCCATTCTTATCGTTTGTTATTATTATCCTTTCCTTAGTCATTCATCTTACATTTCCTTATATTCGTTATCAATCTTATCTTTCCATTCGTTATTAACCGTATCTTCCCATTATCATACTTGAAATGTAACTTTCATACTTTACGTAACCCACTGTCCCACCATTATCAACATGTACTTATCAACCTGTACAATAACAATCATCCAACAATTGAGGATAAACATAATCGCTATCCATTGCATTAACTCAATTTTACCATCCATTTTACTTTCATAATCCATAACCATTGCATAAACAAACTCCTCCTTTATCATCCATCTTTTATAATCCATAATATCAATTACTTACACCATATATTCATTACCGATATGCATTGCATATAAACTCCTCCTCCTTTACACCATCCATTTTACTTCCATAATATAATAATTCCCCTCTTTTTCCATGATTGAAGCTCCATTTTCATAAGTAAACAACCCCGTACGCCTACGCCTCAAACACAGTTGTTGTTTTATAACTTACATTTTCATTCCTATACCCCTACCATCCTACCTCCTATGAAACCAATTCTGCTTTCCTTTAATCTAGTACATATTTTTGAACAACATGGAAAAAATCCCCCAGCTTTTACACGACTATGCACTGTAGTGCCCAGAAACGGGCACTACAATACATACCTACCTTCGCGCCCATGCATATCGCATTTCAATGTACACTAAACACTTGGTGGCTGGGGGGCCGACATTATTTATCTGGATTTGCTATACACTATGGCACTCATTGAAAGAAATCTTGCGAATCGTAAACGAATAAAACAAATACGTACAACAGCACAACGCACGAAGTGACGTGACAGTTTTTGATTTTGGACATTATGTTTTGTTTATTTGCAGATTTGCAGTGCAGGTTGCGATATTCCAAAAGGGTTTATTTTAGTTATTTATGTACTGCGTGTATAGTTAAAATATGTAATAAAAGGAATGTGTGTAGTTTTGTTGCATATTTATAGACATTGGCTTTCGGTTCATGCAAGGTACGTTAGGATCTTTAATGGATGATATAGATGTAGCTAGATGGGTGAACTGTGATGTAGGGGGACAAGTAGGAAGGAATAATATTAGATGGATGGACATGTAGGATCATAATGGATGGACAGATAGGTTTGTAGGATCATATTGGATTGGCAGGCAGGTTGAGGGTTAGGTTTGGAGGATTATTGTGGTTATATAGGTAGGTTAAAAATATGATAGTAGTGGATTTAGGTTTCATGGATGATTGTGGATTTATATAGGTAGGTTGTTGGTTAGGTTTGTGGGGTCATAATGGATAGACAGGCAGGTTAAGGGTTATTGGGACAAGTAAGGTAAGGGGACAAGTAGGAAGGAATGATATTGAATGGATGGACATTGGACATGTAGGATCATAATGGATGGACAGATAGGTTTGTAGGATCATATTGGATTGGCAGGCAGGTTGAGGGTTAGGTTTGGAGTATTATTTTGGTTATATAGGTAGGTTAAAAATATGATAGTAGTGGATTTAGGTTTCATGGATGATTGTGGATTTATATAGGTAGGTTGTTGGTTAGGTTTGTGGGGTCATAATGGATAGACAGGCAGGTTAAGGGTTAGGTTTGTACGATGATTATGGATGTTTAGGTAGGTTGTTGGTTATGTTTGTAGGATTATAATTTTATTTTGATTATATTAATAATCAATTGATAATATAGACTATCACTTGGAATGGACAGACAGATAAGTTTGAACGATTTTATTGGACAGATATGCAAAATTTGTAGGATCAGAATGGGGGGACAAGTACGAAGGAATGATATTGAATGGATGGACATTGGACATGTAGGATCATAATGGATGGACAGATAGGTTTGTAGGATCATATTGGATTGGCAGGCAGGTTGAGGGTTAGGTTTGGAGGATTATTGTGGTTATATAGGTAGGTTAAAAATATGATAGTAGTGGATTTAGGTTTCATGGATGATTGTGGATTTATATAGGTAGGTTGTTGGTTAGGTTTGTGGGGTCATAATGGATAGACAGGCAGGTTAAGGGTTAGTGGGACAAGTAAGGTAAGGGGACAAGTACGAAGGAATGATATTGAATGGATGGACATTGGACATGTAGGACCATAATGGATGGACAGATAGGTTTGTAGGATCATATTGGATTGGCAGGCAGGTTGAGGGGTTTGGAGGATTATTGTGGTTATATAGGTAGGTTAAAAATATGATAGTAGTGGATTTAGGTTTCATGGATGATTGTGGATTTATATAGGTAGGTTGTTGGTTAGGTTTGTGGGGTCATAATGGATAGACAGGCAGGTTAAGGGTTAGTGGGACAAGTAAGGTAAGGGGACAAGTAGGAAGGAATGATATTGAATGGATGGACATTGGACATGTAGGATCATAATGGATGGACAGATAGGTTTGTAGGATCATATTGGATTGGCAGGCAGGTTGAGGGGTTTGGAGGATTATTGTGGTTATATAGGTAGGTTAAAAATATGATAGTAGTGGATTTAGGTTTCATGGATGATTGTGGATTTATATAGGTAGGTTGTTGGTTAGGTTTGTGGGGTCATAATGGATAGACAGGCAGGTTAAGGGTTAGTGGGACAAGTAAGGTAAGGGGACAAGTACGAAGGAATGATATTGAATGGATGGACATTGGACATGTAGGATCATAATGGATGGACAGATAGGTTTGTAGGATCATATTGGATTGGCAGGCAGGTTGAGGGGTTTGGAGGATTATTGTGGTTATATAGGTAGGTTAAAAATATGATAGTAGTGGATTTAGGTTTCATGGATGATTGTGGATTTATATAGGTAGGTTGTTGGTTAGGTTTGTGGGGTCATAATGGATAGACAGGCAGGTTAAGGGTTAGTGGGACAAGTAAGGTAAGGGGACAAGTACGAAGGAATGATATTGAATGGATGGACATTGGACATGTAGGATCATAATGGATGGACAGATAGGTTTGTAGGATCATATTGGATTGGCAGGCAGGTTGAGGGTTAGGTTTGGAGGATTATTGTGGTTATATAGGTAGGTTAAAAATATGATAGTAGTGGATTTAGGTTTCATGGATGATTGTGGATTTATATAGGTAGGTTGTTGGTTAGGTTTGTGGGGTCATAATGGATAGACAGGCAGGTTAAGGGTTAGTGGGACAAGTAAGGTAAGGGGACAAGTACGAAGGAATGATATTGAATGGATGGACATTGGACATGTAGGATCATAATGGATGGACAGATAGGTTTGTAGGATCATATTGGATTGGCAGGCAGGTTGAGGGTTAGGTTTGGAGGATTATTGTGGTTATATAGGTAGGTTAAAAATATGATAGTAGTGGATTTAGGTTTCATGGATGATTGTGGATTTATATAGGTAGGTTGTTGGTTAGGTTTGTGGGGTCATAATGGATAGACAGGCAGGTTAAGGGTTAAGTTTGTACGATGATTATGGATGTTTAGGTAGGTTGTTGGTTATGTTTGTAGGATTATAATTTTATTTTGATTATATTAATAATCAATTGATAATATAGACTATCACTTGGAATGGACAGACAGATAAGTTTGAACGATTTATTGGACAGATATGCAAAATTTGTAGGATCAGAATGGGGGGACAAGTACGAAGGAATGATATTGAATGGATGGACATTGGACATGTAGGATCATAATGGATGGACAGATAGGTTTGTAGGATCATATTGGATTGGCAGGCAGGTTGAGGGGTTTGGAGGATTATTGTGGTTATATAGGTAGGTTAAAAATATGATAGTAGTGGATTTAGGTTTCATGGATGATTGTGGATTTATATAGGTAGGTTGTTGGTTAGGTTTGTGGGGTCATAATGGATAGACAGGCAGGTTAAGGGTTAGTGGGACAAGTAAGGTAAGGGGACAAGTACGAAGGAATGATATTGAATGGATGGACATTGGACATGTAGGATCATAATGGATGGACAGATAGGTTTGTAGGATCATATTGGATTGGCAGGCAGGTTGAGGGTTAGGTTTGGAGGATTATTGTGGTTATATAGGTAGGTTAAAAATATGATAGTAGTGGATTTAGGTTTCATGGATGATTGTGGATTTATATAGGTAGGTTGTTGGTTAGGTTTGTGGGGTCATAATGGATAGACAGGCAGGTTAAGGGTTAGTGGGACAAGTAAGGTAAGGGGACAAGTACGAAGGAATGATATTGAATGGATGGACATTGGACATGTAGGATCATAATGGATGGACAGATAGGTTTGTAGGATCATATTGGATTGGCAGGCAGGTTGAGGGTTAGGTTTGGAGGATTATTGTGGTTATATAGGTAGGTTAAAAATATGATAGTAGTGGATTTAGGTTTCATGGATGATTGTGGATTTATATAGGTAGGTTGTTGGTTAGGTTTGTGGGGTCATAATGGATAGACAGGCAGGTTAAGGGTTAAGTTTGTACGATGATTATGGATGTTTAGGTAGGTTGTTGGTTATGTTTGTAGGATTATAATTTTATTTTGATTATATTAATAATCAATTGATAATATAGACTATCACTTGGAATGGACAGACAGATAAGTTTGAACGATTTATTGGACAGATATGCAAAATTTGTAGGATCAGAATGGGGGGACAAGTACGAAGGAATGATATTGAATGGATGGACATTGGACATGTAGGATCATAATGGATGGACAGATAGGTTTGTAGGATCATATTGGATTGGCAGGCAGGTTGAGGGGTTTGGAGGATTATTGTGGTTATATAGGTAGGTTAAAAATATGATAGTAGTGGATTTAGGTTTCATGGATGATTGTGGATTTATATAGGTAGGTTGTTGGTTAGGTTTGTGGGGTCATAATGGATAGACAGGCAGGTTAAGGGTTAGTGGGACAAGTAAGGTAAGGGGACAAGTACGAAGGAATGATATTGAATGGATGGACATTGGACATGTAGGATCATAATGGATGGACAGATAGGTTTGTAGGATCATATTGGATTGGCAGGCAGGTTGAGGGTTAGGTTTGGAGGATTATTGTGGTTATATAGGTAGGTTAAAAATATGATAGTAGTGGATTTAGGTTTCATGGATGATTGTGGATTTATATAGGTAGGTTGTTGGTTAGGTTTGTGGGGTCATAATGGATAGACAGGCAGGTTAAGGGTTAGTGGGACAAGTAAGGTAAGGGGACAAGTACGAAGGAATGATATTGAATGGATGGACATTGGACATGTAGGATCATAATGGATGGACAGATAGGTTTGTAGGATCATATTGGATTGGCAGGCAGGTTGAGGGTTAGGTTTGGAGGATTATTGTGGTTATATAGGTAGGTTAAAAATATGATAGTAGTGGATTTAGGTTTCATGGATGATTGTGGATTTATATAGGTAGGTTGTTGGTTAGGTTTGTGGGGTCATAATGGATAGACAGGCAGGTTAAGGGTTAAGTTTGTACGATGATTATGGATGTTTAGGTAGGTTGTTGGTTATGTTTGTAGGATTATAATTTTATTTTGATTATATTAATAATCAATTGATAATATAGACTATCACTTGGAATGGACAGACAGATAAGTTTGAACGATTTATTGGACAGATATGCAAAATTTGTAGGATCAGAATGGGGGGACAAGTACGAAGGAATGATATTGAATGGATGGACATTGGACATGTAGGATCATAATGGATGGACAGATAGGTTTGTAGGATCATATTGGATTGGCAGGCAGGTTGAGGGGTTTGGAGGATTATTGTGGTTATATAGGTAGGTTAAAAATATGATAGTAGTGGATTTAGGTTTCATGGATGATTGTGGATTTATATAGGTAGGTTGTTGGTTAGGTTTGTGGGGTCATAATGGATAGACAGGCAGGTTAAGGGTTAGTGGGACAAGTAAGGTAAGGGGACAAGTACGAAGGAATGATATTGAATGGATGGACATTGGACATGTAGGATCATAATGGATGGACAGATAGGTTTGTAGGATCATATTGGATTGGCAGGCAGGTTGAGGGTTAGGTTTGGAGGATTATTGTGGTTATATAGGTAGGTTAAAAATATGATAGTAGTGGATTTAGGTTTCATGGATGATTGTGGATTTATATAGGTAGGTTGTTGGTTAGGTTTGTGGGGTCATAATGGATAGACAGGCAGGTTAAGGGTTAGTGGGACAAGTAAGGTAAGGGGACAAGTACGAAGGAATGATATTGAATGGATGGACATTGGACATGTAGGATCATAATGGATGGACAGATAGGTTTGTAGGATCATATTGGATTGGCAGGCAGGTTGAGGGTTAGGTTTGGAGGATTATTGTGGTTATATAGGTAGGTTAAAAATATGATAGTAGTGGATTTAGGTTTCATGGATGATTGTGGATTTATATAGGTAGGTTGTTGGTTAGGTTTGTGGGGTCATAATGGATAGACAGGCAGGTTAAGGGTTATTGGGACAAGTAAGGTAAGGGGACAAGTAGGAAGGAATGATATTGAATGGATGGACATTGGACATGTAGGATCATAATGGATGGACAGATAGGTTTGTAGGATCATATTGGATTGGCAGGCAGGTTGAGGGTTAGGTTTGGAGTATTATTTTGGTTATATAGGTAGGTTAAAAATATGATAGTAGTGGATTTAGGTTTCATGGATGATTGTGGATTTATATAGGTAGGTTGTTGGTTAGGTTTGTGGGGTCATAATGGATAGACAGGCAGGTTAAGGGTTAGGTTTGTACGATGATTATGGATGTTTAGGTAGGTTGTTGGTTATGTTTGTAGGATTATAATTTTATTTTGATTATATTAATAATCAATTGATAATATAGACTATCACTTGGAATGGACAGACAGATAAGTTTGAACGATTTTATTGGACAGATATGCAAAATTTGTAGGATCAGAATGGGGGGACAAGTACGAAGGAATGATATTGAATGGATGGACATTGGACATGTAGGATCATAATGGATGGACAGATAGGTTTGTAGGATCATATTGGATTGGCAGGCAGGTTGAGGGTTAGGTTTGGAGGATTATTGTGGTTATATAGGTAGGTTAAAAATATGATAGTAGTGGATTTAGGTTTCATGGATGATTGTGGATTTATATAGGTAGGTTGTTGGTTAGGTTTGTGGGGTCATAATGGATAGACAGGCAGGTTAAGGGTTAGTGGGACAAGTAAGGTAAGGGGACAAGTAGGAAGGAATGATATTGAATGGATGGACATTGGACATGTAGGATCATAATGGATGGACAGATAGGTTTGTAGGATCATATTGGATTGGCAGGCAGGTTGAGGGTTAGGTTTGGAGGATTATTGTGGTTATATAGGTAGGTTAAAAATATGATAGTAGTGGATTTAGGTTTCATGGATGATTGTGGATTTATATAGGTAGGTTGTTGGTTAGGTTTGTGGGGTCATAATGGATAGACAGGCAGGTTAAGGGTTAGTGGGACAAGTAAGGTAAGGGGACAAGTACGAAGGAATGATATTGAATGGATGGACATTGGACATGTAGGATCATAATGGATGGACAGATAGGTTTGTAGGATCATATTGGATTGGCAGGCAGGTTGAGGGGTTTGGAGGATTATTGTGGTTATATAGGTAGGTTAAAAATATGATAGTAGTGGATTTAGGTTTCATGGATGATTGTGGATTTATATAGGTAGGTTGTTGGTTAGGTTTGTGGGGTCATAATGGATAGACAGGCAGGTTAAGGGTTAGTGGGACAAGTAAGGTAAGGGGACAAGTACGAAGGAATGATATTGAATGGATGGACATTGGACATGTAGGATCATAATGGATGGACAGATAGGTTTGTAGGATCATATTGGATTGGCAGGCAGGTTGAGGGTTAGGTTTGGAGGATTATTGTGGTTATATAGGTAGGTTAAAAATATGATAGTAGTGGATTTAGGTTTCATGGATGATTGTGGATTTATATAGGTAGGTTGTTGGTTAGGTTTGTGGGGTCATAATGGATAGACAGGCAGGTTAAGGGTTAGTGGGACAAGTAAGGTAAGGGACAAGTAGGAAGGAATGATATTGAATGGATGGACATTGGACATGTAGGATCATAATGGATGGACAGATAGGTTTGTAGGATCATATTGGATTGGCAGGCAGGTTGAGGGTTAGGTTTGGAGGATTATTGTGGTTATATAGGTAGGTTAAAAATATGATAGTAGTGGATTTAGGTTTCATGGATGATTGTGGATTTATATAGGTAGGTTGTTGGTTAGGTTTGTGGGGTCATAATGGATAGACAGGCAGGTTAAGGGTTAAGTTTGTACGATGATTATGGATGTTTAGGTAGGTTGTTGGTTATGTTTGTAGGATTATAATTTTATTTTGATTATATTAATAATCAATTGATAATATAGACTATCACTTGGAATGGACAGACAGATAAGTTTGAACGATTTATTGGACAGATATGCAAAATTTGTAGGATCAGAATGGGGGGACAAGTACGAAGGAATGATATTGAATGGATGGACATTGGACATGTAGGATCATAATGGATGGACAGATAGGTTTGTAGGATCATATTGGATTGGCAGGCAGGTTGAGGGGTTTGGAGGATTATTGTGGTTATATAGGTAGGTTAAAAATATGATAGTAGTGGATTTAGGTTTCATGGATGATTGTGGATTTATATAGGTAGGTTGTTGGTTAGGTTTGTGGGGTCATAATGGATAGACAGGCAGGTTAAGGGTTAGTGGGACAAGTAAGGTAAGGGGACAAGTACGAAGGAATGATATTGAATGGATGGACATTGGACATGTAGGATCATAATGGATGGACAGATAGGTTTGTAGGATCATATTGGATTGGCAGGCAGGTTGAGGGTTAGGTTTGGAGGATTATTGTGGTTATATAGGTAGGTTAAAAATATGATAGTAGTGGATTTAGGTTTCATGGATGATTGTGGATTTATATAGGTAGGTTGTTGGTTAGGTTTGTGGGGTCATAATGGATAGACAGGCAGGTTAAGGGTTAGTGGGACAAGTAAGGTAAGGGGACAAGTAGGAAGGAATGATATTGAATGGATGGACATTGGACATGTAGGATCATAATGGATGGACAGATAGGTTTGTAGGATCATATTGGATTGGCAGGCAGGTTGAGGGTTAGGTTTGGAGGATTATTGTGGTTATATAGGTAGGTTAAAAATATGATAGTAGTGGATTTAGGTTTCATGGATGATTGTGGATTTATATAGGTAGGTTGTTGGTTAGGTTTGTGGGGTCATAATGGATAGACAGGCAGGTTAAGGGTTATTGGGACAAGTAAGGTAAGGGGACAAGTAGGAAGGAATGATATTGAATGGATGGACATTGGACATGTAGGATCATAATGGATGGACAGATAGGTTTGTAGGATCATATTGGATTGGCAGGCAGGTTGAGGGTTAGGTTTGGAGTATTATTTTGGTTATATAGGTAGGTTAAAAATATGATAGTAGTGGATTTAGGTTTCATGGATGATTGTGGATTTATATAGGTAGGTTGTTGGTTAGGTTTGTGGGGTCATAATGGATAGACAGGCAGGTTAAGGGTTAGGTTTGTACGATGATTATGGATGTTTAGGTAGGTTGTTGGTTATGTTTGTAGGATTATAATTTTATTTTGATTATATTAATAATCAATTGATAATATAGACTATCACTTGGAATGGACAGACAGATAAGTTTGAACGATTTTATTGGACAGATATGCAAAATTTGTAGGATCAGAATGGGGGGACAAGTACGAAGGAATGATATTGAATGGATGGACATTGGACATGTAGGATCATAATGGATGGACAGATAGGTTTGTAGGATCATATTGGATTGGCAGGCAGGTTGAGGGTTAGGTTTGGAGGATTATTGTGGTTATATAGGTAGGTTAAAAATATGATAGTAGTGGATTTAGGTTTCATGGATGATTGTGGATTTATATAGGTAGGTTGTTGGTTAGGTTTGTGGGGTCATAATGGATAGACAGGCAGGTTAAGGGTTAGTGGGACAAGTAAGGTAAGGGGACAAGTACGAAGGAATGATATTGAATGGATGGACATTGGACATGTAGGATCATAATGGATGGACAGATAGGTTTGTAGGATCATATTGGATTGGCAGGCAGGTTGAGGGGTTTGGAGGATTATTGTGGTTATATAGGTAGGTTAAAAATATGATAGTAGTGGATTTAGGTTTCATGGATGATTGTGGATTTATATAGGTAGGTTGTTGGTTAGGTTTGTGGGGTCATAATGGATAGACAGGCAGGTTAAGGGTTAGTGGGACAAGTAAGGTAAGGGGACAAGTACGAAGGAATGATATTGAATGGATGGACATTGGACATGTAGGATCATAATGGATGGACAGATAGGTTTGTAGGATCATATTGGATTGGCAGGCAGGTTGAGGGTTAGGTTTGGAGGATTATTGTGGTTATATAGGTAGGTTAAAAATATGATAGTAGTGGATTTAGGTTTCATGGATGATTGTGGATTTATATAGGTAGGTTGTTGGTTAGGTTTGTGGGGTCATAATGGATAGACAGGCAGGTTAAGGGTTAGTGGGACAAGTAAGGTAAGGGGACAAGTAGGAAGGAATGATATTGAATGGATGGACATTGGACATGTAGGATCATAATGGATGGACAGATAGGTTTGTAGGATCATATTGGATTGGCAGGCAGGTTGAGGGTTAGGTTTGGAGGATTATTGTGGTTATATAGGTAGGTTAAAAATATGATAGTAGTGGATTTAGGTTTCATGGATGATTGTGGATTTATATAGGTAGGTTGTTGGTTAGGTTTGTGGGGTCATAATGGATAGACAGGCAGGTTAAGGGTTATTGGGACAAGTAAAGTAAGGGGACAAGTAGGAAGGAATGATATTGAATGGATGGACATTGGACATGTAGGATCATAATGGATGGACAGATAGGTTTGTAGGATCATATTGGATTGGCAGGCAGGTTGAGGGTTAGGTTTGGAGTATTATTTTGGTTATATAGGTAGGTTAAAAATATGATAGTAGTGGATTTAGGTTTCATGGATGATTGTGGATTTATATAGGTAGGTTGTTGGTTAGGTTTGTGGGGTCATAATGGATAGACAGGCAGGTTAAGGGTTAGGTTTGTACGATGATTATGGATGTTTAGGTAGGTTGTTGGTTATGTTTGTAGGATTATAATTTTATTTTGATTATATTAATAATCAATTGATAATATAGACTATCACTTGGAATGGACAGACAGATAAGTTTGAACGATTTTATTGGACAGATATGCAAAATTTGTAGGATCAGAATGGGGGGACAAGTACGAAGGAATGATATTGAATGGATGGACATTGGACATGTAGGATCATAATGGATGGACAGATAGGTTTGTAGGATCATATTGGATTGGCAGGCAGGTTGAGGGTTAGGTTTGGAGGATTATTGTGGTTATATAGGTAGGTTAAAAATATGATAGTAGTGGATTTAGGTTTCATGGATGATTGTGGATTTATATAGGTAGGTTGTTGGTTAGGTTTGTGGGGTCATAATGGATAGACAGGCAGGTTAAGGGTTAGTGGGACAAGTAAGGTAAGGGGACAAGTAGGAAGGAATGATATTGAATGGATGGACATTGGACATGTAGGATCATAATGGATGGACAGATAGGTTTGTAGGATCATATTGGATTGGCAGGCAGGTTGAGGGTTAGGTTTGGAGGATTATTGTGGTTATATAGGTAGGTTAAAAATATGATAGTAGTGGATTTAGGTTTCATGGATGATTGTGGATTTATATAGGTAGGTTGTTGGTTAGGTTTGTGGGGTCATAATGGATAGACAGGCAGGTTAAGGGTTAGTGGGACAAGTAAGGTAAGGGGACAAGTACGAAGGAATGATATTGAATGGATGGACATTGGACATGTAGGATCATAATGGATGGACAGATAGGTTTGTAGGATCATATTGGATTGGCAGGCAGGTTGAGGGGTTTGGAGGATTATTGTGGTTATATAGGTAGGTTAAAAATATGATAGTAGTGGATTTAGGTTTCATGGATGATTGTGGATTTATATAGGTAGGTTGTTGGTTAGGTTTGTGGGGTCATAATGGATAGACAGGCAGGTTAAGGGTTAGTGGGACAAGTAAGGTAAGGGGACAAGTACGAAGGAATGATATTGAATGGATGGACATTGGACATGTAGGATCATAATGGATGGACAGATAGGTTTGTAGGATCATATTGGATTGGCAGGCAGGTTGAGGGTTAGGTTTGGAGGATTATTGTGGTTATATAGGTAGGTTAAAAATATGATAGTAGTGGATTTAGGTTTCATGGATGATTGTGGATTTATATAGGTAGGTTGTTGGTTAGGTTTGTGGGGTCATAATGGATAGACAGGCAGGTTAAGGGTTAGTGGGACAAGTAAGGTAAGGGGACAAGTACGAAGGAATGATATTGAATGGATGGACATTGGACATGTAGGATCATAATGGATGGACAGATAGGTTTGTAGGATCATATTGGATTGGCAGGCAGGTTGAGGGTTAGGTTTGGAGGATTATTGTGGTTATATAGGTAGGTTAAAAATATGATAGTAGTGGATTTAGGTTTCATGGATGATTGTGGATTTATATAGGTAGGTTGTTGGTTAGGTTTGTGGGGTCATAATGGATAGACAGGCAGGTTAAGGGTTAGTGGGACAAGTAAGGTAAGGGGACAAGTACGAAGGAATGATATTGAATGGATGGACATTGGACATGTAGGATCATAATGGATGGACAGATAGGTTTGTAGGATCATATTGGATTGGCAGGCAGGTTGAGGGTTAGGTTTGGAGGATTATTGTGGTTATATAGGTAGGTTAAAAATATGATAGTAGTGGATTTAGGTTTCATGGATGATTGTGGATTTATATAGGTAGGTTGTTGGTTAGGTTTGTGGGGTCATAATGGATAGACAGGCAGGTTAAGGGTTAAGTTTGTACGATGATTATGGATGTTTAGGTAGGTTGTTGGTTATGTTTGTAGGATTATAATTTTATTTTGATTATATTAATAATCAATTGATAATATAGACTATCACTTGGAATGGACAGACAGATAAGTTTGAACGATTTATTGGACAGATATGCAAAATTTGTAGGATCAGAATGGGGGGACAAGTACGAAGGAATGATATTGAATGGATGGACATTGGACATGTAGGATCATAATGGATGGACAGATAGGTTTGTAGGATCATATTGGATTGGCAGGCAGGTTGAGGGGTTTGGAGGATTATTGTGGTTATATAGGTAGGTTAAAAATATGATAGTAGTGGATTTAGGTTTCATGGATGATTGTGGATTTATATAGGTAGGTTTGTGGGGTCATAATGGATAGACAGACAGGGACAAGTAGGAAGGAATTATATTGAATGGATGGACAGATAGGTTTGTAGGATCATATTGGATTGGCAGACAGGTTGAGGGTTAGGTTTGGAGGATTATTGTGGTTATATAGGTAGGTATAGGATCATAATGGATGGACAGATAGGTTTGTAGGAACATATTGGATTGGCAGGCAGGTTGAGGGTTAGGTTTGGAGGATTATTGTGGTTATATAGGTAGGTGTAGGATCATAATGGATGGACAGATAGGTTTGTAGGATCATATTGGATTGGCAGGCAGGTTGAGGGTTAGGTTTGGAGGATTATGGTGGTTATGTTGGTAGGTTAAAAATATGATAGTAGTGGATTTAGGTAGGTTAGGTTTCATGGGTGATTGTGGATTTATATAGGTAGGTTGTTGGTTAGGTTTGTGGGGTCATAATGAATAGACAGGCAGGTTAAAGGTTAGTTTTGTACGATGATTATGGATGTTTAGGTAGGTTGTTAGTTATGTTTGTAGGATTATAATTTTATTTTGATAATGGATATTAAATAAACTAATTTGCAGTGGAGGTTGCGATATTGCAAAAAGTTTTATTTTAGTTATTTTTTATGGAATGCGTGTAGTTAGAATCTATTGAGATAGTTGTAATAAAAGGAATGTGCATGGTTTTCAAATCATCCTCACATCTATGTTTTTTATCCACTTTGCATTTTCAACCAGTTATCAACGTTAACTTTTCTTCGATTATCTCTTCATAATCTGCATTTCTATTCGCTTCCATTCTTATCGTTTGTTATTATTATCCTTTCCTTAGTCATTCATCTTACATTTCCTTATATTCGTTATCAATCTTATCTTTCCATTCGTTATTAACCGTATCTTCCCATTATCATACTTGAAATGTAACTTTCATACTTTACGTAACCCACTGTCCCACCATTATCAACATGTACTTATCAACCTGTACAATAACAATCATCCAACAATTGAGGATAAACATAATCGCTATCCATTGCATTAACTCAATTTTACCATCCATTTTACTTTCATAATCCATAACCATTGCATAAACAAACTCCTCCTTTATCATCCATCTTTTATAATCCATAATATCAATTACTTACACCATATATTCATTACCGATATGCATTGCATATAAACTCCTCCTCCTTTACACCATCCATTTTACTTCCATAATATAATAATTCCCCTCTTTTTCCATGATTGAAGCTCCATTTTCATAAGTAAACAACCCCGTACGCCTACGCCTCAAACACAGTTGTTGTTTTATAACTTACATTTTCATTCCTATACCCCTACCATCCTACCTCCTATGAAACCAATTCTGCTTTCCTTTAATCTAGTACATATTTTTGAACAACATGGAAAAAATCCCCCAGCTTTTACACGACTATGCACTGTAGTGCCCAGAAACGGGCACTACAATACATACCTACCTTCGCGCCCATGCATATCGCATTTCAATGTACACTAAACACTTGGTGGCTGGGGGGCCGACATTATTTATCTGGATTTGCTATACACTATGGCACTCATTGAAAGAAATCTTGCGAATCGTAAACGAATAAAACAAATACGTACAACAGCACAACGCACGAAGTGACGTGACAGTTTTTGATTTTGGACATTATGTTTTGTTTATTTGCAGATTTGCAGTGCAGGTTGCGATATTCCAAAAGGGTTTATTTTAGTTATTTATGTACTGCGTGTATAGTTAAAATATGTAATAAAAGGAATGTGTGTAGTTTTGTTGCATATTTATAGACATTGGCTTTCGGTTCATGCAAGGTACGTTAGGATCTTTAATGGATGATATAGATGTAGCTAGATGGGTGAACTGTGATGTAGGGGGACAAGTAGGAAGGAATAATATTAGATGGATGGACATGTAGGATCATAATGGATGGACAGATAGGTTTGTAGGATCATATTGGATTGGCAGGCAGGTTGAGGGTTAGGTTTGGAGGATTATTGTGGTTATATAGGTAGGTTAAAAATATGATAGTAGTGGATTTAGGTTTCATGGATGATTGTGGATTTATATAGGTAGGTTGTTGGTTAGGTTTGTGGGGTCATAATGGATAGACAGGCAGGTTAAGGGTTATTGGGACAAGTAAGGTAAGGGGACAAGTAGGAAGGAATGATATTGAATGGATGGACATTGGACATGTAGGATCATAATGGATGGACAGATAGGTTTGTAGGATCATATTGGATTGGCAGGCAGGTTGAGGGTTAGGTTTGGAGTATTATTTTGGTTATATAGGTAGGTTAAAAATATGATAGTAGTGGATTTAGGTTTCATGGATGATTGTGGATTTATATAGGTAGGTTGTTGGTTAGGTTTGTGGGGTCATAATGGATAGACAGGCAGGTTAAGGGTTAGGTTTGTACGATGATTATGGATGTTTAGGTAGGTTGTTGGTTATGTTTGTAGGATTATAATTTTATTTTGATTATATTAATAATCAATTGATAATATAGACTATCACTTGGAATGGACAGACAGATAAGTTTGAACGATTTTATTGGACAGATATGCAAAATTTGTAGGATCAGAATGGGGGGACAAGTACGAAGGAATGATATTGAATGGATGGACATTGGACATGTAGGATCATAATGGATGGACAGATAGGTTTGTAGGATCATATTGGATTGGCAGGCAGGTTGAGGGTTAGGTTTGGAGGATTATTGTGGTTATATAGGTAGGTTAAAAATATGATAGTAGTGGATTTAGGTTTCATGGATGATTGTGGATTTATATAGGTAGGTTGTTGGTTAGGTTTGTGGGGTCATAATGGATAGACAGGCAGGTTAAGGGTTAGTGGGACAAGTAAGGTAAGGGGACAAGTACGAAGGAATGATATTGAATGGATGGACATTGGACATGTAGGACCATAATGGATGGACAGATAGGTTTGTAGGATCATATTGGATTGGCAGGCAGGTTGAGGGGTTTGGAGGATTATTGTGGTTATATAGGTAGGTTAAAAATATGATAGTAGTGGATTTAGGTTTCATGGATGATTGTGGATTTATATAGGTAGGTTGTTGGTTAGGTTTGTGGGGTCATAATGGATAGACAGGCAGGTTAAGGGTTAGTGGGACAAGTAAGGTAAGGGGACAAGTAGGAAGGAATGATATTGAATGGATGGACATTGGACATGTAGGATCATAATGGATGGACAGATAGGTTTGTAGGATCATATTGGATTGGCAGGCAGGTTGAGGGGTTTGGAGGATTATTGTGGTTATATAGGTAGGTTAAAAATATGATAGTAGTGGATTTAGGTTTCATGGATGATTGTGGATTTATATAGGTAGGTTGTTGGTTAGGTTTGTGGGGTCATAATGGATAGACAGGCAGGTTAAGGGTTAGTGGGACAAGTAAGGTAAGGGGACAAGTACGAAGGAATGATATTGAATGGATGGACATTGGACATGTAGGATCATAATGGATGGACAGATAGGTTTGTAGGATCATATTGGATTGGCAGGCAGGTTGAGGGGTTTGGAGGATTATTGTGGTTATATAGGTAGGTTAAAAATATGATAGTAGTGGATTTAGGTTTCATGGATGATTGTGGATTTATATAGGTAGGTTGTTGGTTAGGTTTGTGGGGTCATAATGGATAGACAGGCAGGTTAAGGGTTAGTGGGACAAGTAAGGTAAGGGGACAAGTACGAAGGAATGATATTGAATGGATGGACATTGGACATGTAGGATCATAATGGATGGACAGATAGGTTTGTAGGATCATATTGGATTGGCAGGCAGGTTGAGGGTTAGGTTTGGAGGATTATTGTGGTTATATAGGTAGGTTAAAAATATGATAGTAGTGGATTTAGGTTTCATGGATGATTGTGGATTTATATAGGTAGGTTGTTGGTTAGGTTTGTGGGGTCATAATGGATAGACAGGCAGGTTAAGGGTTAGTGGGACAAGTAAGGTAAGGGGACAAGTACGAAGGAATGATATTGAATGGATGGACATTGGACATGTAGGATCATAATGGATGGACAGATAGGTTTGTAGGATCATATTGGATTGGCAGGCAGGTTGAGGGTTAGGTTTGGAGGATTATTGTGGTTATATAGGTAGGTTAAAAATATGATAGTAGTGGATTTAGGTTTCATGGATGATTGTGGATTTATATAGGTAGGTTGTTGGTTAGGTTTGTGGGGTCATAATGGATAGACAGGCAGGTTAAGGGTTAAGTTTGTACGATGATTATGGATGTTTAGGTAGGTTGTTGGTTATGTTTGTAGGATTATAATTTTATTTTGATTATATTAATAATCAATTGATAATATAGACTATCACTTGGAATGGACAGACAGATAAGTTTGAACGATTTATTGGACAGATATGCAAAATTTGTAGGATCAGAATGGGGGGACAAGTACGAAGGAATGATATTGAATGGATGGACATTGGACATGTAGGATCATAATGGATGGACAGATAGGTTTGTAGGATCATATTGGATTGGCAGGCAGGTTGAGGGGTTTGGAGGATTATTGTGGTTATATAGGTAGGTTAAAAATATGATAGTAGTGGATTTAGGTTTCATGGATGATTGTGGATTTATATAGGTAGGTTGTTGGTTAGGTTTGTGGGGTCATAATGGATAGACAGGCAGGTTAAGGGTTAGTGGGACAAGTAAGGTAAGGTAATGGATGGACAGATAGGTTTGTAGGATCATATTGGATTGGCAGGCAGGTTGAGGGTTAGGTTTGGAGGATTATTGTGGTTATATAGGTAGGTTAAAAATATGATAGTAGTGGATTTAGGTTTCATGGATGATTGTGGATTTATATAGGTAGGTTGTTGGTTAGGTTTGTGGGGTCATAATGGATAGACAGGCAGGTTAAGGGTTAGTGGGACAAGTAAGGTAAGGGGACAAGTACGAAGGAATGATATTGAATGGATGGACATTGGACATGTAGGATCATAATGGATGGACAGATAGGTTTGTAGGATCATATTGGATTGGCAGGCAGGTTGAGGGTTAGGTTTGGAGGATTATTGTGGTTATATAGGTAGGTTAAAAATATGATAGTAGTGGATTTAGGTTTCATGGATGATTGTGGATTTATATAGGTAGGTTGTTGGTTAGGTTTGTGGGGTCATAATGGATAGACAGGCAGGTTAAGGGTTAAGTTTGTACGATGATTATGGATGTTTAGGTAGGTTGTTGGTTATGTTTGTAGGATTATAATTTTATTTTGATTATATTAATAATCAATTGATAATATAGACTATCACTTGGAATGGACAGACAGATAAGTTTGAACGATTTATTGGACAGATATGCAAAATTTGTAGGATCAGAATGGGGGGACAAGTACGAAGGAATGATATTGAATGGATGGACATTGGACATGTAGGATCATAATGGATGGACAGATAGGTTTGTAGGATCATATTGGATTGGCAGGCAGGTTGAGGGGTTTGGAGGATTATTGTGGTTATATAGGTAGGTTAAAAATATGATAGTAGTGGATTTAGGTTTCATGGATGATTGTGGATTTATATAGGTAGGTTGTTGGTTAGGTTTGTGGGGTCATAATGGATAGACAGGCAGGTTAAGGGTTAGTGGGACAAGTAAGGTAAGGGGACAAGTACGAAGGAATGATATTGAATGGATGGACATTGGACATGTAGGATCATAATGGATGGACAGATAGGTTTGTAGGATCATATTGGATTGGCAGGCAGGTTGAGGGTTAGGTTTGGAGGATTATTGTGGTTATATAGGTAGGTTAAAAATATGATAGTAGTGGATTTAGGTTTCATGGATGATTGTGGATTTATATAGGTAGGTTGTTGGTTAGGTTTGTGGGGTCATAATGGATAGACAGGCAGGTTAAGGGTTAGTGGGACAAGTAAGGTAAGGGGACAAGTACGAAGGAATGATATTGAATGGATGGACATTGGACATGTAGGATCATAATGGATGGACAGATAGGTTTGTAGGATCATATTGGATTGGCAGGCAGGTTGAGGGTTAGGTTTGGAGGATTATTGTGGTTATATAGGTAGGTTAAAAATATGATAGTAGTGGATTTAGGTTTCATGGATGATTGTGGATTTATATAGGTAGGTTGTTGGTTAGGTTTGTGGGGTCATAATGGATAGACAGGCAGGTTAAGGGTTAAGTTTGTACGATGATTATGGATGTTTAGGTAGGTTGTTGGTTATGTTTGTAGGATTATAATTTTATTTTGATTATATTAATAATCAATTGATAATATAGACTATCACTTGGAATGGACAGACAGATAAGTTTGAACGATTTATTGGACAGATATGCAAAATTTGTAGGATCAGAATGGGGGGACAAGTACGAAGGAATGATATTGAATGGATGGACATTGGACATGTAGGATCATAATGGATGGACAGATAGGTTTGTAGGATCATATTGGATTGGCAGGCAGGTTGAGGGGTTTGGAGGATTATTGTGGTTATATAGGTAGGTTAAAAATATGATAGTAGTGGATTTAGGTTTCATGGATGATTGTGGATTTATATAGGTAGGTTGTTGGTTAGGTTTGTGGGGTCATAATGGATAGACAGGCAGGTTAAGGGTTAGTGGGACAAGTAAGGTAAGGGGACAAGTACGAAGGAATGATATTGAATGGATGGACATTGGACATGTAGGATCATAATGGATGGACAGATAGGTTTGTAGGATCATATTGGATTGGCAGGCAGGTTGAGGGTTAGGTTTGGAGGATTATTGTGGTTATATAGGTAGGTTAAAAATATGATAGTAGTGGATTTAGGTTTCATGGATGATTGTGGATTTATATAGGTAGGTTGTTGGTTAGGTTTGTGGGGTCATAATGGATAGACAGGCAGGTTAAGGGTTAGTGGGACAAGTAAGGTAAGGGGACAAGTACGAAGGAATGATATTGAATGGATGGACATTGGACATGTAGGATCATAATGGATGGACAGATAGGTTTGTAGGATCATATTGGATTGGCAGGCAGGTTGAGGGTTAGGTTTGGAGGATTATTGTGGTTATATAGGTAGGTTAAAAATATGATAGTAGTGGATTTAGGTTTCATGGATGATTGTGGATTTATATAGGTAGGTTGTTGGTTAGGTTTGTGGGGTCATAATGGATAGACAGGCAGGTTAAGGGTTATTGGGACAAGTAAGGTAAGGGGACAAGTAGGAAGGAATGATATTGAATGGATGGACATTGGACATGTAGGATCATAATGGATGGACAGATAGGTTTGTAGGATCATATTGGATTGGCAGGCAGGTTGAGGGTTAGGTTTGGAGTATTATTTTGGTTATATAGGTAGGTTAAAAATATGATAGTAGTGGATTTAGGTTTCATGGATGATTGTGGATTTATATAGGTAGGTTGTTGGTTAGGTTTGTGGGGTCATAATGGATAGACAGGCAGGTTAAGGGTTAGGTTTGTACGATGATTATGGATGTTTAGGTAGGTTGTTGGTTATGTTTGTAGGATTATAATTTTATTTTGATTATATTAATAATCAATTGATAATATAGACTATCACTTGGAATGGACAGACAGATAAGTTTGAACGATTTTATTGGACAGATATGCAAAATTTGTAGGATCAGAATGGGGGGACAAGTACGAAGGAATGATATTGAATGGATGGACATTGGACATGTAGGATCATAATGGATGGACAGATAGGTTTGTAGGATCATATTGGATTGGCAGGCAGGTTGAGGGTTAGGTTTGGAGGATTATTGTGGTTATATAGGTAGGTTAAAAATATGATAGTAGTGGATTTAGGTTTCATGGATGATTGTGGATTTATATAGGTAGGTTGTTGGTTAGGTTTGTGGGGTCATAATGGATAGACAGGCAGGTTAAGGGTTAGTGGGACAAGTAAGGTAAGGGGACAAGTAGGAAGGAATGATATTGAATGGATGGACATTGGACATGTAGGATCATAATGGATGGACAGATAGGTTTGTAGGATCATATTGGATTGGCAGGCAGGTTGAGGGTTAGGTTTGGAGGATTATTGTGGTTATATAGGTAGGTTAAAAATATGATAGTAGTGGATTTAGGTTTCATGGATGATTGTGGATTTATATAGGTAGGTTGTTGGTTAGGTTTGTGGGGTCATAATGGATAGACAGGCAGGTTAAGGGTTAGTGGGACAAGTAAGGTAAGGGGACAAGTACGAAGGAATGATATTGAATGGATGGACATTGGACATGTAGGATCATAATGGATGGACAGATAGGTTTGTAGGATCATATTGGATTGGCAGGCAGGTTGAGGGGTTTGGAGGATTATTGTGGTTATATAGGTAGGTTAAAAATATGATAGTAGTGGATTTAGGTTTCATGGATGATTGTGGATTTATATAGGTAGGTTGTTGGTTAGGTTTGTGGGGTCATAATGGATAGACAGGCAGGTTAAGGGTTAGTGGGACAAGTAAGGTAAGGGGACAAGTACGAAGGAATGATATTGAATGGATGGACATTGGACATGTAGGATCATAATGGATGGACAGATAGGTTTGTAGGATCATATTGGATTGGCAGGCAGGTTGAGGGTTAGGTTTGGAGGATTATTGTGGTTATATAGGTAGGTTAAAAATATGATAGTAGTGGATTTAGGTTTCATGGATGATTGTGGATTTATATAGGTAGGTTGTTGGTTAGGTTTGTGGGGTCATAATGGATAGACAGGCAGGTTAAGGGTTAGTGGGACAAGTAAGGTAAGGGACAAGTAGGAAGGAATGATATTGAATGGATGGACATTGGACATGTAGGATCATAATGGATGGACAGATAGGTTTGTAGGATCATATTGGATTGGCAGGCAGGTTGAGGGTTAGGTTTGGAGGATTATTGTGGTTATATAGGTAGGTTAAAAATATGATAGTAGTGGATTTAGGTTTCATGGATGATTGTGGATTTATATAGGTAGGTTGTTGGTTAGGTTTGTGGGGTCATAATGGATAGACAGGCAGGTTAAGGGTTAAGTTTGTACGATGATTATGGATGTTTAGGTAGGTTGTTGGTTATGTTTGTAGGATTATAATTTTATTTTGATTATATTAATAATCAATTGATAATATAGACTATCACTTGGAATGGACAGACAGATAAGTTTGAACGATTTATTGGACAGATATGCAAAATTTGTAGGATCAGAATGGGGGGACAAGTACGAAGGAATGATATTGAATGGATGGACATTGGACATGTAGGATCATAATGGATGGACAGATAGGTTTGTAGGATCATATTGGATTGGCAGGCAGGTTGAGGGGTTTGGAGGATTATTGTGGTTATATAGGTAGGTTAAAAATATGATAGTAGTGGATTTAGGTTTCATGGATGATTGTGGATTTATATAGGTAGGTTGTTGGTTAGGTTTGTGGGGTCATAATGGATAGACAGGCAGGTTAAGGGTTAGTGGGACAAGTAAGGTAAGGGGACAAGTACGAAGGAATGATATTGAATGGATGGACATTGGACATGTAGGATCATAATGGATGGACAGATAGGTTTGTAGGATCATATTGGATTGGCAGGCAGGTTGAGGGTTAGGTTTGGAGGATTATTGTGGTTATATAGGTAGGTTAAAAATATGATAGTAGTGGATTTAGGTTTCATGGATGATTGTGGATTTATATAGGTAGGTTGTTGGTTAGGTTTGTGGGGTCATAATGGATAGACAGGCAGGTTAAGGGTTAGTGGGACAAGTAAGGTAAGGGGACAAGTAGGAAGGAATGATATTGAATGGATGGACATTGGACATGTAGGATCATAATGGATGGACAGATAGGTTTGTAGGATCATATTGGATTGGCAGGCAGGTTGAGGGTTAGGTTTGGAGGATTATTGTGGTTATATAGGTAGGTTAAAAATATGATAGTAGTGGATTTAGGTTTCATGGATGATTGTGGATTTATATAGGTAGGTTGTTGGTTAGGTTTGTGGGGTCATAATGGATAGACAGGCAGGTTAAGGGTTATTGGGACAAGTAAGGTAAGGGGACAAGTAGGAAGGAATGATATTGAATGGATGGACATTGGACATGTAGGATCATAATGGATGGACAGATAGGTTTGTAGGATCATATTGGATTGGCAGGCAGGTTGAGGGTTAGGTTTGGAGTATTATTTTGGTTATATAGGTAGGTTAAAAATATGATAGTAGTGGATTTAGGTTTCATGGATGATTGTGGATTTATATAGGTAGGTTGTTGGTTAGGTTTGTGGGGTCATAATGGATAGACAGGCAGGTTAAGGGTTAGGTTTGTACGATGATTATGGATGTTTAGGTAGGTTGTTGGTTATGTTTGTAGGATTATAATTTTATTTTGATTATATTAATAATCAATTGATAATATAGACTATCACTTGGAATGGACAGACAGATAAGTTTGAACGATTTTATTGGACAGATATGCAAAATTTGTAGGATCAGAATGGGGGGACAAGTACGAAGGAATGATATTGAATGGATGGACATTGGACATGTAGGATCATAATGGATGGACAGATAGGTTTGTAGGATCATATTGGATTGGCAGGCAGGTTGAGGGTTAGGTTTGGAGGATTATTGTGGTTATATAGGTAGGTTAAAAATATGATAGTAGTGGATTTAGGTTTCATGGATGATTGTGGATTTATATAGGTAGGTTGTTGGTTAGGTTTGTGGGGTCATAATGGATAGACAGGCAGGTTAAGGGTTAGTGGGACAAGTAAGGTAAGGGGACAAGTACGAAGGAATGATATTGAATGGATGGACATTGGACATGTAGGATCATAATGGATGGACAGATAGGTTTGTAGGATCATATTGGATTGGCAGGCAGGTTGAGGGGTTTGGAGGATTATTGTGGTTATATAGGTAGGTTAAAAATATGATAGTAGTGGATTTAGGTTTCATGGATGATTGTGGATTTATATAGGTAGGTTGTTGGTTAGGTTTGTGGGGTCATAATGGATAGACAGGCAGGTTAAGGGTTAGTGGGACAAGTAAGGTAAGGGGACAAGTACGAAGGAATGATATTGAATGGATGGACATTGGACATGTAGGATCATAATGGATGGACAGATAGGTTTGTAGGATCATATTGGATTGGCAGGCAGGTTGAGGGTTAGGTTTGGAGGATTATTGTGGTTATATAGGTAGGTTAAAAATATGATAGTAGTGGATTTAGGTTTCATGGATGATTGTGGATTTATATAGGTAGGTTGTTGGTTAGGTTTGTGGGGTCATAATGGATAGACAGGCAGGTTAAGGGTTAGTGGGACAAGTAAGGTAAGGGGACAAGTAGGAAGGAATGATATTGAATGGATGGACATTGGACATGTAGGATCATAATGGATGGACAGATAGGTTTGTAGGATCATATTGGATTGGCAGGCAGGTTGAGGGTTAGGTTTGGAGGATTATTGTGGTTATATAGGTAGGTTAAAAATATGATAGTAGTGGATTTAGGTTTCATGGATGATTGTGGATTTATATAGGTAGGTTGTTGGTTAGGTTTGTGGGGTCATAATGGATAGACAGGCAGGTTAAGGGTTATTGGGACAAGTAAAGTAAGGGGACAAGTAGGAAGGAATGATATTGAATGGATGGACATTGGACATGTAGGATCATAATGGATGGACAGATAGGTTTGTAGGATCATATTGGATTGGCAGGCAGGTTGAGGGTTAGGTTTGGAGTATTATTTTGGTTATATAGGTAGGTTAAAAATATGATAGTAGTGGATTTAGGTTTCATGGATGATTGTGGATTTATATAGGTAGGTTGTTGGTTAGGTTTGTGGGGTCATAATGGATAGACAGGCAGGTTAAGGGTTAGGTTTGTACGATGATTATGGATGTTTAGGTAGGTTGTTGGTTATGTTTGTAGGATTATAATTTTATTTTGATTATATTAATAATCAATTGATAATATAGACTATCACTTGGAATGGACAGACAGATAAGTTTGAACGATTTTATTGGACAGATATGCAAAATTTGTAGGATCAGAATGGGGGGACAAGTACGAAGGAATGATATTGAATGGATGGACATTGGACATGTAGGATCATAATGGATGGACAGATAGGTTTGTAGGATCATATTGGATTGGCAGGCAGGTTGAGGGTTAGGTTTGGAGGATTATTGTGGTTATATAGGTAGGTTAAAAATATGATAGTAGTGGATTTAGGTTTCATGGATGATTGTGGATTTATATAGGTAGGTTGTTGGTTAGGTTTGTGGGGTCATAATGGATAGACAGGCAGGTTAAGGGTTAGTGGGACAAGTAAGGTAAGGGGACAAGTAGGAAGGAATGATATTGAATGGATGGACATTGGACATGTAGGATCATAATGGATGGACAGATAGGTTTGTAGGATCATATTGGATTGGCAGGCAGGTTGAGGGTTAGGTTTGGAGGATTATTGTGGTTATATAGGTAGGTTAAAAATATGATAGTAGTGGATTTAGGTTTCATGGATGATTGTGGATTTATATAGGTAGGTTGTTGGTTAGGTTTGTGGGGTCATAATGGATAGACAGGCAGGTTAAGGGTTAGTGGGACAAGTAAGGTAAGGGGACAAGTACGAAGGAATGATATTGAATGGATGGACATTGGACATGTAGGATCATAATGGATGGACAGATAGGTTTGTAGGATCATATTGGATTGGCAGGCAGGTTGAGGGGTTTGGAGGATTATTGTGGTTATATAGGTAGGTTAAAAATATGATAGTAGTGGATTTAGGTTTCATGGATGATTGTGGATTTATATAGGTAGGTTGTTGGTTAGGTTTGTGGGGTCATAATGGATAGACAGGCAGGTTAAGGGTTAGTGGGACAAGTAAGGTAAGGGGACAAGTACGAAGGAATGATATTGAATGGATGGACATTGGACATGTAGGATCATAATGGATGGACAGATAGGTTTGTAGGATCATATTGGATTGGCAGGCAGGTTGAGGGTTAGGTTTGGAGGATTATTGTGGTTATATAGGTAGGTTAAAAATATGATAGTAGTGGATTTAGGTTTCATGGATGATTGTGGATTTATATAGGTAGGTTGTTGGTTAGGTTTGTGGGGTCATAATGGATAGACAGGCAGGTTAAGGGTTAGTGGGACAAGTAAGGTAAGGGACAAGTAGGAAGGAATGATATTGAATGGATGGACATTGGACATGTAGGATCATAATGGATGGACAGATAGGTTTGTAGGATCATATTGGATTGGCAGGCAGGTTGAGGGTTAGGTTTGGAGGATTATTGTGGTTATATAGGTAGGTTAAAAATATGATAGTAGTGGATTTAGGTTTCATGGATGATTGTGGATTTATATAGGTAGGTTGTTGGTTAGGTTTGTGGGGTCATAATGGATAGACAGGCAGGTTAAGGGTTAAGTTTGTACGATGATTATGGATGTTTAGGTAGGTTGTTGGTTATGTTTGTAGGATTATAATTTTATTTTGATTATATTAATAATCAATTGATAATATAGACTATCACTTGGAATGGACAGACAGATAAGTTTGAACGATTTATTGGACAGATATGCAAAATTTGTAGGATCAGAATGGGGGGACAAGTACGAAGGAATGATATTGAATGGATGGACATTGGACATGTAGGATCATAATGGATGGACAGATAGGTTTGTAGGATCATATTGGATTGGCAGGCAGGTTGAGGGGTTTGGAGGATTATTGTGGTTATATAGGTAGGTTAAAAATATGATAGTAGTGGATTTAGGTTTCATGGATGATTGTGGATTTATATAGGTAGGTTGTTGGTTAGGTTTGTGGGGTCATAATGGATAGACAGGCAGGTTAAGGGTTAGTGGGACAAGTAAGGTAAGGGGACAAGTACGAAGGAATGATATTGAATGGATGGACATTGGACATGTAGGATCATAATGGATGGACAGATAGGTTTGTAGGATCATATTGGATTGGCAGGCAGGTTGAGGGTTAGGTTTGGAGGATTATTGTGGTTATATAGGTAGGTTAAAAATATGATAGTAGTGGATTTAGGTTTCATGGATGATTGTGGATTTATATAGGTAGGTTGTTGGTTAGGTTTGTGGGGTCATAATGGATAGACAGGCAGGTTAAGGGTTAGTGGGACAAGTAAGGTAAGGGGACAAGTAGGAAGGAATGATATTGAATGGATGGACATTGGACATGTAGGATCATAATGGATGGACAGATAGGTTTGTAGGATCATATTGGATTGGCAGGCAGGTTGAGGGTTAGGTTTGGAGGATTATTGTGGTTATATAGGTAGGTTAAAAATATGATAGTAGTGGATTTAGGTTTCATGGATGATTGTGGATTTATATAGGTAGGTTGTTGGTTAGGTTTGTGGGGTCATAATGGATAGACAGGCAGGTTAAGGGTTATTGGGACAAGTAAGGTAAGGGGACAAGTAGGAAGGAATGATATTGAATGGATGGACATTGGACATGTAGGATCATAATGGATGGACAGATAGGTTTGTAGGATCATATTGGATTGGCAGGCAGGTTGAGGGTTAGGTTTGGAGTATTATTTTGGTTATATAGGTAGGTTAAAAATATGATAGTAGTGGATTTAGGTTTCATGGATGATTGTGGATTTATATAGGTAGGTTGTTGGTTAGGTTTGTGGGGTCATAATGGATAGACAGGCAGGTTAAGGGTTAGGTTTGTACGATGATTATGGATGTTTAGGTAGGTTGTTGGTTATGTTTGTAGGATTATAATTTTATTTTGATTATATTAATAATCAATTGATAATATAGACTATCACTTGGAATGGACAGACAGATAAGTTTGAACGATTTTATTGGACAGATATGCAAAATTTGTAGGATCAGAATGGGGGGACAAGTACGAAGGAATGATATTGAATGGATGGACATTGGACATGTAGGATCATAATGGATGGACAGATAGGTTTGTAGGATCATATTGGATTGGCAGGCAGGTTGAGGGTTAGGTTTGGAGGATTATTGTGGTTATATAGGTAGGTTAAAAATATGATAGTAGTGGATTTAGGTTTCATGGATGATTGTGGATTTATATAGGTAGGTTGTTGGTTAGGTTTGTGGGGTCATAATGGATAGACAGGCAGGTTAAGGGTTAGTGGGACAAGTAAGGTAAGGGGACAAGTACGAAGGAATGATATTGAATGGATGGACATTGGACATGTAGGATCATAATGGATGGACAGATAGGTTTGTAGGATCATATTGGATTGGCAGGCAGGTTGAGGGTTAGGTTTGGAGGATTATTGTGGTTATATAGGTAGGTTAAAAATATGATAGTAGTGGATTTAGGTTTCATGGATGATTGTGGATTTATATAGGTAGGTTGTTGGTTAGGTTTGTGGGGTCATAATGGATAGACAGGCAGGTTAAGGGTTAGTGGGACAAGTAAGGTAAGGGGACAAGTAGGAAGGAATGATATTGAATGGATGGACATTGGACATGTAGGATCATAATGGATGGACAGATAGGTTTGTAGGATCATATTGGATTGGCAGGCAGGTTGAGGGTTAGGTTTGGAGGATTATTGTGGTTATATAGGTAGGTTAAAAATATGATAGTAGTGGATTTAGGTTTCATGGATGATTGTGGATTTATATAGGTAGGTTGTTGGTTAGGTTTGTGGGGTCATAATGGATAGACAGGCAGGTTAAGGGTTAGTGGGACAAGTAAGGTAAGGGGACAAGTACGAAGGAATGATATTGAATGGATGGACATTGGACATGTAGGATCATAATGGATGGACAGATAGGTTTGTAGGATCATATTGGATTGGCAGGCAGGTTGAGGGTTAGGTTTGGAGGATTATTGTGGTTATATAGGTAGGTTAAAAATATGATAGTAGTGGATTTAGGTTTCATGGATGATTGTGGATTTATATAGGTAGGTTGTTGGTTAGGTTTGTGGGGTCATAATGGATAGACAGGCAGGTTAAGGGTTAGTGGGACAAGTAAGGTAAGGGGACAAGTAGGAAGGAATGATATTGAATGGATGGACATTGGACATGTAGGATCATAATGGATGGACAGATAGGTTTGTAGGATCATATTGGATTGGCAGGCAGGTTGAGGGTTAGGTTTGGAGGATTATTGTGGTTATATAGGTAGGTTAAAAATATGATAGTAGTGGATTTAGGTTTCATGGATGATTGTGGATTTATATAGGTAGGTTGTTGGTTAGGTTTGTGGGGTCATAATGGATAGACAGGCAGGTTAAGGGTTATTGGGACAAGTAAGGTAAGGGGACAAGTAGGAAGGAATGATATTGAATGGATGGACATTGGACATGTAGGATCATAATGGATGGACAGATAGGTTTGTAGGATCATATTGGATTGGCAGGCAGGTTGAGGGTTAGGTTTGGAGTATTATTTTGGTTATATAGGTAGGTTAAAAATATGATAGTAGTGGATTTAGGTTTCATGGATGATTGTGGATTTATATAGGTAGGTTGTTGGTTAGGTTTGTGGGGTCATAATGGATAGACAGGCAGGTTAAGGGTTAGGTTTGTACGATGATTATGGATGTTTAGGTAGGTTGTTGGTTATGTTTGTAGGATTATAATTTTATTTTGATTATATTAATAATCAATTGATAATATAGACTATCACTTGGAATGGACAGACAGATAAGTTTGAACGATTTTATTGGACAGATATGCAAAATTTGTAGGATCAGAATGGGGGGACAAGTACGAAGGAATGATATTGAATGGATGGACATTGGACATGTAGGATCATAATGGATGGACAGATAGGTTTGTAGGATCATATTGGATTGGCAGGCAGGTTGAGGGTTAGGTTTGGAGGATTATTGTGGTTATATAGGTAGGTTAAAAATATGATAGTAGTGGATTTAGGTTTCATGGATGATTGTGGATTTATATAGGTAGGTTGTTGGTTAGGTTTGTGGGGTCATAATGGATAGACAGGCAGGTTAAGGGTTAGTGGGACAAGTAAGGTAAGGGGACAAGTACGAAGGAATGATATTGAATGGATGGACATTGGACATGTAGGATCATAATGGATGGACAGATAGGTTTGTAGGATCATATTGGATTGGCAGGCAGGTTGAGGGTTAGGTTTGGAGGATTATTGTGGTTATATAGGTAGGTTAAAAATATGATAGTAGTGGATTTAGGTTTCATGGATGATTGTGGATTTATATAGGTAGGTTGTTGGTTAGGTTTGTGGGGTCATAATGGATAGACAGGCAGGTTAAGGGTTAGTGGGACAAGTAAGGTAAGGGGACAAGTAGGAAGGAATGATATTGAATGGATGGACATTGGACATGTAGGATCATAATGGATGGACAGATAGGTTTGTAGGATCATATTGGATTGGCAGGCAGGTTGAGGGTTAGGTTTGGAGGATTATTGTGGTTATATAGGTAGGTTAAAAATATGATAGTAGTGGATTTAGGTTTCATGGATGATTGTGGATTTATATAGGTAGGTTGTTGGTTAGGTTTGTGGGGTCATAATGGATAGACAGGCAGGTTAAGGGTTATTGGGACAAGTAAAGTAAGGGGACAAGTAGGAAGGAATGATATTGAATGGATGGACATTGGACATGTAGGATCATAATGGATGGACAGATAGGTTTGTAGGATCATATTGGATTGGCAGGCAGGTTGAGGGTTAGGTTTGGAGTATTATTTTGGTTATATAGGTAGGTTAAAAATATGATAGTAGTGGATTTAGGTTTCATGGATGATTGTGGATTTATATAGGTAGGTTGTTGGTTAGGTTTGTGGGGTCATAATGGATAGACAGGCAGGTTAAGGGTTAGGTTTGTACGATGATTATGGATGTTTAGGTAGGTTGTTGGTTATGTTTGTAGGATTATAATTTTATTTTGATTATATTAATAATCAATTGATAATATAGACTATCACTTGGAATGGACAGACAGATAAGTTTGAACGATTTTATTGGACAGATATGCAAAATTTGTAGGATCAGAATGGGGGGACAAGTACGAAGGAATGATATTGAATGGATGGACATTGGACATGTAGGATCATAATGGATGGACAGATAGGTTTGTAGGATCATATTGGATTGGCAGGCAGGTTGAGGGTTAGGTTTGGAGGATTATTGTGGTTATATAGGTAGGTTAAAAATATGATAGTAGTGGATTTAGGTTTCATGGATGATTGTGGATTTATATAGGTAGGTTGTTGGTTAGGTTTGTGGGGTCATAATGGATAGACAGGCAGGTTAAGGGTTAGTGGGACAAGTAAGGTAAGGGGACAAGTACGAAGGAATGATATTGAATGGATGGACATTGGACATGTAGGATCATAATGGATGGACAGATAGGTTTGTAGGATCATATTGGATTGGCAGGCAGGTTGAGGGGTTTGGAGGATTATTGTGGTTATATAGGTAGGTTAAAAATATGATAGTAGTGGATTTAGGTTTCATGGATGATTGTGGATTTATATAGGTAGGTTGTTGGTTAGGTTTGTGGGGTCATAATGGATAGACAGGCAGGTTAAGGGTTAGTGGGACAAGTAAGGTAAGGGGACAAGTACGAAGGAATGATATTGAATGGATGGACATTGGACATGTAGGATCATAATGGATGGACAGATAGGTTTGTAGGATCATATTGGATTGGCAGGCAGGTTGAGGGTTAGGTTTGGAGGATTATTGTGGTTATATAGGTAGGTTAAAAATATGATAGTAGTGGATTTAGGTTTCATGGATGATTGTGGATTTATATAGGTAGGTTGTTGGTTAGGTTTGTGGGGTCATAATGGATAGACAGGCAGGTTAAGGGTTAGTGGGACAAGTAAGGTAAGGGACAAGTAGGAAGGAATGATATTGAATGGATGGACATTGGACATGTAGGATCATAATGGATGGACAGATAGGTTTGTAGGATCATATTGGATTGGCAGGCAGGTTGAGGGTTAGGTTTGGAGGATTATTGTGGTTATATAGGTAGGTTAAAAATATGATAGTAGTGGATTTAGGTTTCATGGATGATTGTGGATTTATATAGGTAGGTTGTTGGTTAGGTTTGTGGGGTCATAATGGATAGACAGGCAGGTTAAGGGTTAAGTTTGTACGATGATTATGGATGTTTAGGTAGGTTGTTGGTTATGTTTGTAGGATTATAATTTTATTTTGATTATATTAATAATCAATTGATAATATAGACTATCACTTGGAATGGACAGACAGATAAGTTTGAACGATTTATTGGACAGATATGCAAAATTTGTAGGATCAGAATGGGGGGACAAGTACGAAGGAATGATATTGAATGGATGGACATTGGACATGTAGGATCATAATGGATGGACAGATAGGTTTGTAGGATCATATTGGATTGGCAGGCAGGTTGAGGGGTTTGGAGGATTATTGTGGTTATATAGGTAGGTTAAAAATATGATAGTAGTGGATTTAGGTTTCATGGATGATTGTGGATTTATATAGGTAGGTTGTTGGTTAGGTTTGTGGGGTCATAATGGATAGACAGGCAGGTTAAGGGTTAGTGGGACAAGTAAGGTAAGGGGACAAGTACGAAGGAATGATATTGAATGGATGGACATTGGACATGTAGGATCATAATGGATGGACAGATAGGTTTGTAGGATCATATTGGATTGGCAGGCAGGTTGAGGGTTAGGTTTGGAGGATTATTGTGTATATATAGTTAGGTTAAAAATATGATAGTAGTGGATTTAGGTAGGTTAGGTTTCATGGATGATTGTGGATTTATATAGGTATGTTTGTGGTGTCATAATGGATAGACGGACAGGGACAAGTAGGAAGGAATGATATTGAATGGATGGACATGTAGGATCATAATGGATGGACAGATAGGTTTGTAGGATCATATTGGATTGGCATATATTGGTATATATAGTTAGGTTAAAAATATGATAGTAGTGGATTTAGGTAGGTTAGGTTTCATGGATGATTGTGGATTTATATAGGTATGTTTGTGGTGCAATAATGGATAGACGGACAGGGACAAGTAGGAAGGAATGATATTGAATGGATGGACATGTAGGATCATAATGGATGGACAGATAGGTTTGTAGGATCATATTGGATTGGCAGGCAGGTTGAGGGTTAGGTTTGGAGGATTATTGTGTATATATAGTTAGGTTAAAAATATGATAGTAGTGGATTTAGGTAGGTTAGGTTTCATGGATGATTGTGGATTTATATAGGTATGTTTGTGGTGTCATAATGGATAGACGGACAGGGACAAGTAGGAAGGAATGATATTGAATGGATGGACATGTAGGATCATAATGGATGGACAGATAGGTTTGTAGGATCATATTGGATTGGCATATATTGGTATATATAGTTAGGTTAAAAATATGATAGTAGTGGATTTAGGTAGGTTAGGTTTCATGGATGATTGTGGATTTATATAGGTATGTTTGTGGTGCAATAATGGATAGACGGACAGGGACAAGTAGGAAGGAATGATATTGAATGGATGGACATGTAGGATCATAATGGATGGACAGATAGGTTTGTAGGATCATATTGGATTGGCAGGCAGGTTGAGGGTTAGGTTTGGAGGATTATTGTGTATATATAGTTAGGTTAAAAATATGATAGTAGTGGATTTAGGTAGGTTAGGTTTCATGGATGATTGTGGATTTATATAGGTATGTTTGTGGTGTCATAATGGATAGACGGACAGGGACAAGTAGGAAGGAATGATATTGAATGGATGGACATGTAGGATCATAATGGATGGACAGATAGGTTTGTAGGATCATATTGGATTGGCATATATTGGTATATATAGTTAGGTTAAAAATATGATAGTAGTGGATTTAGGTAGGTTAGGTTTCATGGATGATTGTGGATTTATATAGGTATGTTTGTGGTGCAATAATGGATAGACGGACAGGGACAAGTAGGAAGGAATGATATTGAATGGATGGACATGTAGGATCATAATGGATGGACAGATAGGTTTGTAGGATCATATTGGATTGGCAGGCAGGTTGAGGGTTAGGTTTGGAGGATTATTGTGTATATATAGTTAGGTTAAAAATATGATAGTAGTGGATTTAGGTAGGTTAGGTTTCATGGATGATTGTGGATTTATATAGGTATGTTTGTGGTGTCATAATGGATAGACGGACAGGGACAAGTAGGAAGGAATGATATTGAATGGATGGACATGTAGGATCATAATGGATGGACAGATAGGTTTGTAGGATCATATTGGATTGGCAGGCATGTTAAGGGTTAGTGGGACAAGTAAGGTAAGGGGACAAGTAGGAAGGAATGATATTGAATGGATGGACATTGGACATGTAGGATCATAATGGATGGACAGATAGGTTTGTAGGATCATATTGGATTGGAAGGCAGGTTGAGGGTTAGGTTTGGAGGATTATTGTGGTTATATAGGTAGGTTAAAAATATGATAGTAGTGGATTTAGGTTTCATGGATGATTGTGGATTTATAGGTAGGTTGTTGGTTAGGTTTGTGGGGTCATAATGGATAGACAGGCAGGTTAAGGGTTAGTGGGACAAGTAAGGTAAGGGGAGAAGTAGGAAGGAATGATATTGAATGGATAGACATTGGACATGTAGGATCATAATGGATGGACAGATAGGTTTGTAGGATCATATTGGATTGGCAGGCAGGTTGAGGGTTAGGTTTGGAGGATTATTGTGTATATATAGTTAGGTTAAAAATATGATAGTAGTGGATTTAGGTAGGTTAGGTTTCATGGATGATTGTGGATTTATATAGGTATGTTTGTGGTGTCATAATGGATAGACGGACAGGGACAAGTAGGAAGGAATGATATTGAATGGATGGACATGTAGGATCATAATGGATGGACAGATAGGTTTGTAGGATCATATTGGATTGGCAGGCAGGTTGAGGGTTAGGTTTGGAGGATTATTGTGTATATATAGTTAGGTTAAAAATATGATAGTAGTGGATTTAGGTAGGTTAGGTTTCATGGATGATTGTGGATTTATATAGGTATGTTTGTGGTGTCATAATGGATAGATGGACAGGGACAAGTAGGAAGGAATGATATTGAATGGATGGACATGTAGGATCATAATGGATGGACAGATAGGTTTGTAGGATCATATTGGATTGGCATATATTGGTATATATAGTTAGGTTAAAAATATGATAGTAGTGGATTTAGGTAGGTTAGGTTTCATGGATGATTGTGGATTTATATAGGTATGTTTGTGGTGCAATAATGGATAGACGGACAGGGACAAGTAGGAAGGAATGATATTGAATGGATGGACATGTAGGATCATAATGGATGGACAGATAGGTTTGTAGGATCATATTGGATTGGCAGGCAGGTTGAGGGTTAGGTTTGGAGGATTATTGTGTATATATAGTTAGGTTAAAAATATGATAGTAGTGGATTTAGGTAGGTTAGGTTTCATGGATGATTGTGGATTTATATAGGTATGTTTGTGGTGTCATAATGGATAGACGGACAGGGACAAGTAGGAAGGAATGATATTGAATGGATGGACATGTAGGATCATAATGGATGGACAGATAGGTTTGTAGGATCATATTGGATTGGCAGGCAGGTTGAGGGTTAGGTTTGGAGGATTATTGTGTATATATAGTTAGGTTAAAAATATGATAGTAGTGGATTTAGGTAGGTAAGGTTTCATGGATGATTGTGGATTTATATATGTATGTTTGTGGTGTCATAATGGATAGACGGACAGGGACAAGTAGGAAGGAATGATATTGAATGGATGGACATGTAGGATCATAATGGATGGACAGATAGGTTTGTAGGATCATATTGGATTGGCATATATTGGTATATATAGTTAGGTTAAAAATATGATAGTAGTGGATTTAGGTAGGTTAGGTTTCATGGATGATTGTGGATTTATATAGGTATGTTTGTGGTGCAATAATGGATAGACGGACAGGGACAAGTAGGAAGGAATGATATTGAATGGATGGACATGTAGGATCATAATGGATGGACAGATAGGTTTGTAGGATCATATTGGATTGGCAGGCAGGTTGAGGGTTAGGTTTGGAGGATTATTGTGTATATATAGTTAGGTTAAAAATATGATAGTAGTGGATTTAGGTAGGTTAGGTTTCATGGATGATTGTGGATTTATATAGGTATGTTTGTGGTGTCATAATGGATAGACGGACAGGGACAAGTAGGAAGGAATGATATTGAATGGATGGACATGTAGGATCATAATGGATGGACAGATAGGTTTGTAGGATCATATTGGATTGGCATATATTGGTATATATAGTTAGGTTAAAAATATGATAGTAGTGGATTTAGGTAGGTTAGGTTTCATGGATGATTGTGGATTTATATAGGTATGTTTGTGGTGCAATAATGGATAGACGGACAGGGACAAGTAGGAAGGAATGATATTGAATGGATGGACATGTAGGATCATAATGGATGGACAGATAGGTTTGTAGGATCATATTGGATTGGCAGGCAGGTTGAGGGTTAGGTTTGGAGGATTATTGTGTATATATAGTTAGGTTAAAAATATGATAGTAGTGGATTTAGGTAGGTTAGGTTTCATGGATGATTGTGGATTTATATAGGTATGTTTGTGGTGTCATAATGGATAGACGGACAGGGACAAGTAGGAAGGAATGATATTGAATGGATGGACATGTAGGATCATAATGGATGGACAGATAGGTTTGTAGGATCATATTGGATTGGCAGGCAGGTTGAGGGGTTTGGAGGATTATTGTGGTTATATAGGTAGGTTAAAAATATGATAGTAGTGGATTTAGGTTTCATGGATGATTGTGGATTTATATAGGTAGGTTGTTGGTTAGGTTTGTGGGGTCATAATGGATAGACAGGCAGGTTAAGGGTTAGTGGGACAAGTAAGGTAAGGGGACAAGTACGAAGGAATGATATTGAATGGATGGACATTGGACATGTAGGATCATAATGGATGGACAGATAGGTTTGTAGGATCATATTGGATTGGCAGGCAGGTTGAGGGTTAGGTTTGGAGGATTATTGTGGTTATATAGGTAGGTTAAAAATATGATAGTAGTGGATTTAGGTTTCATGGATGATTGTGGATTTATATAGGTAGGTTGTTGGTTAGGTTTGTGGGGTCATAATGGATAGACAGGCAGGTTAAGGGTTAGTGGGACAAGTAAGGTAAGGGACAAGTAGGAAGGAATGATATTGAATGGATGGACATTGGACATGTAGGATCATAATGGATGGACAGATAGGTTTGTAGGATCATATTGGATTGGCAGGCAGGTTGAGGGTTAGGTTTGGAGGATTATTGTGGTTATATAGGTAGGTTAAAAATATGATAGTAGTGGATTTAGGTTTCATGGATGATTGTGGATTTATATAGGTAGGTTGTTGGTTAGGTTTGTGGGGTCATAATGGATAGACAGGGAGGTTAAGGGTTAAGTTTGTACGATGATTATGGATGTTTAGGTAGGTTGTTGGTTATGTTTGTAGGATTATAATTTTATTTTGATTATATTAATAATCAATTGATAATATAGACTATCACTTGGAATGGACAGACAGATAAGTTTGAACGATTTATTGGACAGATATGCAAAATTTGTAGGATCAGAATGGGGGGACAAGTACGAAGGAATGATATTGAATGGATGGACATTGGACATGTAGGATCATAATGGATGGACAGATAGGTTTGTAGGATCATATTGGATTGGCAGGCAGGTTGAGGGGTTTGGAGGATTATTGTGGTTATATAGGTAGGTTAAAAATATGATAGTAGTGGATTTAGGTTTCATGGATGATTGTGGATTTATATAGGTAGGTTGTTGGTTAGGTTTGTGGGGTCATAATGGATAGACAGGCAGGTTAAGGGTTAGTGGGACAAGTAAGGTAAGGGGACAAGTACGAAGGAATGATATTGAATGGATGGACATTGGACATGTAGGATCATAATGGATGGACAGATAGGTTTGTAGGATCATATTGGATTGGCAGGCAGGTTGAGGGTTAGGTTTGGAGGATTATTGTGGTTATATAGGTAGGTTAAAAATATGATAGTAGTGGATTTAGGTTTCATGGATGATTGTGGATTTATATAGGTAGGTTGTTGGTTAGGTTTGTGGGGTCATAATGGATAGACAGGCAGGTTAAGGGTTAGTGGGACAAGTAAGGTAAGGGGACAAGTAGGAAGGAATGATATTGAATGGATGGACATTGGACATGTAGGATCATAATGGATGGACAGATAGGTTTGTAGGATCATATTGGATTGGCAGGCAGGTTGAGGGTTAGGTTTGGAGGATTATTGTGGTTATATAGGTAGGTTAAAAATATGATAGTAGTGGATTTAGGTTTCATGGATGATTGTGGATTTATATAGGTAGGTTGTTGGTTAGGTTTGTGGGGTCATAATGGATAGACAGGCAGGTTAAGGGTTATTGGGACAAGTAAGGTAAGGGGACAAGTAGGAAGGAATGATATTGAATGGATGGACATTGGACATGTAGGATCATAATGGATGGACAGATAGGTTTGTAGGATCATATTGGATTGGCAGGCAGGTTGAGGGTTAGGTTTGGAGTATTATTTTGGTTATATAGGTAGGTTAAAAATATGATAGTAGTGGATTTAGGTTTCATGGATGATTGTGGATTTATATAGGTAGGTTGTTGGTTAGGTTTGTGGGGTCATAATGGATAGACAGGCAGGTTAAGGGTTAGGTTTGTACGATGATTATGGATGTTTAGGTAGGTTGTTGGTTATGTTTGTAGGATTATAATTTTATTTTGATTATATTAATAATCAATTGATAATATAGACTATCACTTGGAATGGACAGACAGATAAGTTTGAACGATTTTATTGGACAGATATGCAAAATTTGTAGGATCAGAATGGGGGGACAAGTACGAAGGAATGATATTGAATGGATGGACATTGGACATGTAGGATCATAATGGATGGACAGATAGGTTTGTAGGATCATATTGGATTGGCAGGCAGGTTGAGGGTTAGGTTTGGAGGATTATTGTGGTTATATAGGTAGGTTAAAAATATGATAGTAGTGGATTTAGGTTTCATGGATGATTGTGGATTTATATAGGTAGGTTGTTGGTTAGGTTTGTGGGGTCATAATGGATAGACAGGCAGGTTAAGGGTTAGTGGGACAAGTAAGGTAAGGGGACAAGTACGAAGGAATGATATTGAATGGATGGACATTGGACATGTAGGATCATAATGGATGGACAGATAGGTTTGTAGGATCATATTGGATTGGCAGGCAGGTTGAGGGTTAGGTTTGGAGGATTATTGTGGTTATATAGGTAGGTTAAAAATATGATAGTAGTGGATTTAGGTTTCATGGATGATTGTGGATTTATATAGGTAGGTTGTTGGTTAGGTTTGTGGGGTCATAATGGATAGACAGGCAGGTTAAGGGTTAGTGGGACAAGTAAGGTAAGGGGACAAGTAGGAAGGAATGATATTGAATGGATGGACATTGGACATGTAGGATCATAATGGATGGACAGATAGGTTTGTAGGATCATATTGGATTGGCAGGCAGGTTGAGGGTTAGGTTTGGAGGATTATTGTGGTTATATAGGTAGGTTAAAAATATGATAGTAGTGGATTTAGGTTTCATGGATGATTGTGGATTTATATAGGTAGGTTGTTGGTTAGGTTTGTGGGGTCATAATGGATAGACAGGCAGGTTAAGGGTTATTGGGACAAGTAAAGTAAGGGGACAAGTAGGAAGGAATGATATTGAATGGATGGACATTGGACATGTAGGATCATAATGGATGGACAGATAGGTTTGTAGGATCATATTGGATTGGCAGGCAGGTTGAGGGTTAGGTTTGGAGTATTATTTTGGTTATATAGGTAGGTTAAAAATATGATAGTAGTGGATTTAGGTTTCATGGATGATTGTGGATTTATATAGGTAGGTTGTTGGTTAGGTTTGTGGGGTCATAATGGATAGACAGGCAGGTTAAGGGTTAGGTTTGTACGATGATTATGGATGTTTAGGTAGGTTGTTGGTTATGTTTGTAGGATTATAATTTTATTTTGATTATATTAATAATCAATTGATAATATAGACTATCACTTGGAATGGACAGACAGATAAGTTTGAACGATTTTATTGGACAGATATGCAAAATTTGTAGGATCAGAATGGGGGGACAAGTACGAAGGAATGATATTGAATGGATGGACATTGGACATGTAGGATCATAATGGATGGACAGATAGGTTTGTAGGATCATATTGGATTGGCAGGCAGGTTGAGGGTTAGGTTTGGAGGATTATTGTGGTTATATAGGTAGGTTAAAAATATGATAGTAGTGGATTTAGGTTTCATGGATGATTGTGGATTTATATAGGTAGGTTGTTGGTTAGGTTTGTGGGGTCATAATGGATAGACAGGCAGGTTAAGGGTTAGTGGGACAAGTAAGGTAAGGGGACAAGTACGAAGGAATGATATTGAATGGATGGACATTGGACATGTAGGATCATAATGGATGGACAGATAGGTTTGTAGGATCATATTGGATTGGCAGGCAGGTTGAGGGGTTTGGAGGATTATTGTGGTTATATAGGTAGGTTAAAAATATGATAGTAGTGGATTTAGGTTTCATGGATGATTGTGGATTTATATAGGTAGGTTGTTGGTTAGGTTTGTGGGGTCATAATGGATAGACAGGCAGGTTAAGGGTTAGTGGGACAAGTAAGGTAAGGGGACAAGTACGAAGGAATGATATTGAATGGATGGACATTGGACATGTAGGATCATAATGGATGGACAGATAGGTTTGTAGGATCATATTGGATTGGCAGGCAGGTTGAGGGTTAGGTTTGGAGGATTATTGTGGTTATATAGGTAGGTTAAAAATATGATAGTAGTGGATTTAGGTTTCATGGATGATTGTGGATTTATATAGGTAGGTTGTTGGTTAGGTTTGTGGGGTCATAATGGATAGACAGGCAGGTTAAGGGTTAGTGGGACAAGTAAGGTAAGGGACAAGTAGGAAGGAATGATATTGAATGGATGGACATTGGACATGTAGGATCATAATGGATGGACAGATAGGTTTGTAGGATCATATTGGATTGGCAGGCAGGTTGAGGGTTAGGTTTGGAGGATTATTGTGGTTATATAGGTAGGTTAAAAATATGATAGTAGTGGATTTAGGTTTCATGGATGATTGTGGATTTATATAGGTAGGTTGTTGGTTAGGTTTGTGGGGTCATAATGGATAGACAGGCAGGTTAAGGGTTAAGTTTGTACGATGATTATGGATGTTTAGGTAGGTTGTTGGTTATGTTTGTAGGATTATAATTTTATTTTGATTATATTAATAATCAATTGATAATATAGACTATCACTTGGAATGGACAGACAGATAAGTTTGAACGATTTATTGGACAGATATGCAAAATTTGTAGGATCAGAATGGGGGGACAAGTACGAAGGAATGATATTGAATGGATGGACATTGGACATGTAGGATCATAATGGATGGACAGATAGGTTTGTAGGATCATATTGGATTGGCAGGCAGGTTGAGGGGTTTGGAGGATTATTGTGGTTATATAGGTAGGTTAAAAATATGATAGTAGTGGATTTAGGTTTCATGGATGATTGTGGATTTATATAGGTAGGTTGTTGGTTAGGTTTGTGGGGTCATAATGGATAGACAGGCAGGTTAAGGGTTAGTGGGACAAGTAAGGTAAGGGGACAAGTACGAAGGAATGATATTGAATGGATGGACATTGGACATGTAGGATCATAATGGATGGACAGATAGGTTTGTAGGATCATATTGGATTGGCAGGCAGGTTGAGGGTTAGGTTTGGAGGATTATTGTGTATATATAGTTAGGTTAAAAATATGATAGTAGTGGATTTAGGTAGGTTAGGTTTCATGGATGATTGTGGATTTATATAGGTATGTTTGTGGTGTCATAATGGATAGACGGACAGGGACAAGTAGGAAGGAATGATATTGAATGGATGGACATGTAGGATCATAATGGATGGACAGATAGGTTTGTAGGATCATATTGGATTGGCATATATTGGTATATATAGTTAGGTTAAAAATATGATAGTAGTGGATTTAGGTAGGTTAGGTTTCATGGATGATTGTGGATTTATATAGGTATGTTTGTGGTGCAATAATGGATAGACGGACAGGGACAAGTAGGAAGGAATGATATTGAATGGATGGACATGTAGGATCATAATGGATGGACAGATAGGTTTGTAGGATCATATTGGATTGGCAGGCAGGTTGAGGGTTAGGTTTGGAGGATTATTGTGTATATATAGTTAGGTTAAAAATATGATAGTAGTGGATTTAGGTAGGTTAGGTTTCATGGATGATTGTGGATTTATATAGGTATGTTTGTGGTGTCATAATGGATAGACGGACAGGGACAAGTAGGAAGGAATGATATTGAATGGATGGACATGTAGGATCATAATGGATGGACAGATAGGTTTGTAGGATCATATTGGATTGGCAGGCAGGTTGAGGGTTAGGTTTGGAGGATTATTGTGTATATATAGTTAGGTTAAAAATATGATAGTAGTGGATTTAGGTAGGTAAGGTTTCATGGATGATTGTGGATTTATATATGTATGTTTGTGGTGTCATAATGGATAGACGGACAGGGACAAGTAGGAAGGAATGATATTGAATGGATGGACATGTAGGATCATAATGGATGGACAGATAGGTTTGTAGGATCATATTGGATTGGCATATATTGGTATATATAGTTAGGTTAAAAATATGATAGTAGTGGATTTAGGTAGGTTAGGTTTCATGGATGATTGTGGATTTATATAGGTATGTTTGTGGTGCAATAATGGATAGACGGACAGGGACAAGTAGGAAGGAATGATATTGAATGGATGGACATGTAGGATCATAATGGATGGACAGATAGGTTTGTAGGATCATATTGGATTGGCAGGCAGGTTGAGGGTTAGGTTTGGAGGATTATTGTGTATATATAGTTAGGTTAAAAATATGATAGTAGTGGATTTAGGTAGGTTAGGTTTCATGGATGATTGTGGATTTATATAGGTATGTTTGTGGTGTCATAATGGATAGACGGACAGGGACAAGTAGGAAGGAATGATATTGAATGGATGGACATGTAGGATCATAATGGATGGACAGATAGGTTTGTAGGATCATATTGGATTGGCATATATTGGTATATATAGTTAGGTTAAAAATATGATAGTAGTGGATTTAGGTAGGTTAGGTTTCATGGATGATTGTGGATTTATATAGGTATGTTTGTGGTGCAATAATGGATAGACGGACAGGGACAAGTAGGAAGGAATGATATTGAATGGATGGACATGTAGGATCATAATGGATGGACAGATAGGTTTGTAGGATCATATTGGATTGGCAGGCAGGTTGAGGGTTAGGTTTGGAGGATTATTGTGTATATATAGTTAGGTTAAAAATATGATAGTAGTGGATTTAGGTAGGTTAGGTTTCATGGATGATTGTGGATTTATATAGGTATGTTTGTGGTGTCATAATGGATAGACGGACAGGGACAAGTAGGAAGGAATGATATTGAATGGATGGACATGTAGGATCATAATGGATGGACAGATAGGTTTGTAGGATCATATTGGATTGGCATATATTGGTATATATAGTTAGGTTAAAAATATGATAGTAGTGGATTTAGGTAGGTTAGGTTTCATGGATGATTGTGGATTTATATAGGTATGTTTGTGGTGCAATAATGGATAGACGGACAGGGACAAGTAGGAAGGAATGATATTGAATGGATGGACATGTAGGATCATAATGGATGGACAGATAGGTTTGTAGGATCATATTGGATTGGCAGGCAGGTTGAGGGTTAGGTTTGGAGGATTATTGTGTATATATAGTTAGGTTAAAAATATGATAGTAGTGGATTTAGGTAGGTTAGGTTTCATGGATGATTGTGGATTTATATAGGTATGTTTGTGGTGTCATAATGGATAGACGGACAGGGACAAGTAGGAAGGAATGATATTGAATGGATGGACATGTAGGATCATAATGGATGGACAGATAGGTTTGTAGGATCATATTGGATTGGCAGGCATGTTAAGGGTTAGTGGGACAAGTAAGGTAAGGGGACAAGTAGGAAGGAATGATATTGAATGGATGGACATTGGACATGTAGGATCATAATGGATGGACAGATAGGTTTGTAGGATCATATTGGATTGGAAGGCAGGTTGAGGGTTAGGTTTGGAGGATTATTGTGGTTATATAGGTAGGTTAAAAATATGATAGTAGTGGATTTAGGTTTCATGGATGATTGTGGATTTATAGGTAGGTTGTTGGTTAGGTTTGTGGGGTCATAATGGATAGACAGGCAGGTTAAGGGTTAGTGGGACAAGTAAGGTAAGGGGAGAAGTAGGAAGGAATGATATTGAATGGATAGACATTGGACATGTAGGATCATAATGGATGGACAGATAGGTTTGTAGGATCATATTGGATTGGCAGGCAGGTTGAGGGTTAGGTTTGGAGGATTATTGTGTATATATAGTTAGGTTAAAAATATGATAGTAGTGGATTTAGGTAGGTTAGGTTTCATGGATGATTGTGGATTTATATAGGTATGTTTGTGGTGTCATAATGGATAGACGGACAGGGACAAGTAGGAAGGAATGATATTGAATGGATGGACATGTAGGATCATAATGGATGGACAGATAGGTTTGTAGGATCATATTGGATTGGCAGGCAGGTTGAGGGTTAGGTTTGGAGGATTATTGTGTATATATAGTTAGGTTAAAAATATGATAGTAGTGGATTTAGGTAGGTTAGGTTTCATGGATGATTGTGGATTTATATAGGTATGTTTGTGGTGTCATAATGGATAGATGGACAGGGACAAGTAGGAAGGAATGATATTGAATGGATGGACATGTAGGATCATAATGGATGGACAGATAGGTTTGTAGGATCATATTGGATTGGCATATATTGGTATATATAGTTAGGTTAAAAATATGATAGTAGTGGATTTAGGTAGGTTAGGTTTCATGGATGATTGTGGATTTATATAGGTATGTTTGTGGTGCAATAATGGATAGACGGACAGGGACAAGTAGGAAGGAATGATATTGAATGGATGGACATGTAGGATCATAATGGATGGACAGATAGGTTTGTAGGATCATATTGGATTGGCAGGCAGGTTGAGGGTTAGGTTTGGAGGATTATTGTGTATATATAGTTAGGTTAAAAATATGATAGTAGTGGATTTAGGTAGGTTAGGTTTCATGGATGATTGTGGATTTATATAGGTATGTTTGTGGTGTCATAATGGATAGACGGACAGGGACAAGTAGGAAGGAATGATATTGAATGGATGGACATGTAGGATCATAATGGATGGACAGATAGGTTTGTAGGATCATATTGGATTGGCAGGCAGGTTGAGGGTTAGGTTTGGAGGATTATTGTGTATATATAGTTAGGTTAAAAATATGATAGTAGTGGATTTAGGTAGGTAAGGTTTCATGGATGATTGTGGATTTATATATGTATGTTTGTGGTGTCATAATGGATAGACGGACAGGGACAAGTAGGAAGGAATGATATTGAATGGATGGACATGTAGGATCATAATGGATGGACAGATAGGTTTGTAGGATCATATTGGATTGGCATATATTGGTATATATAGTTAGGTTAAAAATATGATAGTAGTGGATTTAGGTAGGTTAGGTTTCATGGATGATTGTGGATTTATATAGGTATGTTTGTGGTGCAATAATGGATAGACGGACAGGGACAAGTAGGAAGGAATGATATTGAATGGATGGACATGTAGGATCATAATGGATGGACAGATAGGTTTGTAGGATCATATTGGATTGGCAGGCAGGTTGAGGGTTAGGTTTGGAGGATTATTGTGTATATATAGTTAGGTTAAAAATATGATAGTAGTGGATTTAGGTAGGTTAGGTTTCATGGATGATTGTGGATTTATATAGGTATGTTTGTGGTGTCATAATGGATAGACGGACAGGGACAAGTAGGAAGGAATGATATTGAATGGATGGACATGTAGGATCATAATGGATGGACAGATAGGTTTGTAGGATCATATTGGATTGGCATATATTGGTATATATAGTTAGGTTAAAAATATGATAGTAGTGGATTTAGGTAGGTTAGGTTTCATGGATGATTGTGGATTTATATAGGTATGTTTGTGGTGCAATAATGGATAGACGGACAGGGACAAGTAGGAAGGAATGATATTGAATGGATGGACATGTAGGATCATAATGGATGGACAGATAGGTTTGTAGGATCATATTGGATTGGCAGGCAGGTTGAGGGTTAGGTTTGGAGGATTATTGTGTATATATAGTTAGGTTAAAAATATGATAGTAGTGGATTTAGGTAGGTTAGGTTTCATGGATGATTGTGGATTTATATAGGTATGTTTGTGGTGTCATAATGGATAGACGGACAGGGACAAGTAGGAAGGAATGATATTGAATGGATGGACATGTAGGATCATAATGGATGGACAGATAGGTTTGTAGGATCATATTGGATTGGCATATATTGGTATATATAGTTAGGTTAAAAATATGATAGTAGTGGATTTAGGTAGGTTAGGTTTCATGGATGATTGTGGATTTATATAGGTATGTTTGTGGTGCAATAATGGATAGACGGACAGGGACAAGTAGGAAGGAATGATATTGAATGGATGGACATGTAGGATCATAATGGATGGACAGATAGGTTTGTAGGATCATATTGGATTGGCAGGCAGGTTGAGGGTTAGGTTTGGAGGATTATTGTGTATATATAGTTAGGTTAAAAATATGATAGTAGTGGATTTAGGTAGGTTAGGTTTCATGGATGATTGTGGATTTATATAGGTATGTTTGTGGTGTCATAATGGATAGACGGACAGGGACAAGTAGGAAGGAATGATATTGAATGGATGGACATGTAGGATCATAATGGATGGACAGATAGGTTTGTAGGATCATATTGGATTGGCAGGCAGGTTGAGGGTTAGGTTTGGAGGATTATTGTGTATATATAGTTAGGTTAAAAATATGATAGTAGTGGATTTAGGTAGGTTAGGTTTCATGGATGATTGTGGATTTATATAGGTATGTTTGTGGTGTCATAATGGATAGACGGACAGGGACAAGTAGGAAGGAATGATATTGAATGGATGGACATGTAGGATCATAATGGATGGACAGATAGGTTTGTAGGATCATATTGGATTGGCAGGCAGGTTGAGGGTTAGGTTTGGAGGATTATTGTGGTTATATAGGTAGGTTAAAAATATGATAGTAGTGGATTTAGGTTTCATGGATGATTGTGGATTTATATAGGTAGGTTGTTGGTTAGGTTTGTGGGGTCATAATGGATAGACAGGCAGGTTAAGGGTTAGTGGGACAAGTAAGGTAAGGGGACAAGTACGAAGGAATGATATTGAATGGATGGACATTGGACATGTAGGATCATAATGGATGGACAGATAGGTTTGTAGGATCATATTGGATTGGCAGGCAGGTTGAGGGTTAGGTTTGGAGGATTATTGTGGTTATATAGGTAGGTTAAAAATATGATAGTAGTGGATTTAGGTTTCATGGATGATTGTGGATTTATATAGGTAGGTTGTTGGTTAGGTTTGTGGGGTCATAATGGATAGACAGGCAGGTTAAGGGTTAAGTTTGTACGATGATTATGGATGTTTAGGTAGGTTGTTGGTTATGTTTGTAGGATTATAATTTTATTTTGATTATATTAATAATCAATTGATAATATAGACTATCACTTGGAATGGACAGACAGATAAGTTTGAACGATTTATTGGACAGATATGCAAAATTTGTAGGATCAGAATGGGGGGACAAGTACGAAGGAATGATATTGAATGGATGGACATTGGACATGTAGGATCATAATGGATGGACAGATAGGTTTGTAGGATCATATTGGATTGGCAGGCAGGTTGAGGGGTTTGGAGGATTATTGTGGTTATATAGGTAGGTTAAAAATATGATAGTAGTGGATTTAGGTTTCATGGATGATTGTGGATTTATATAGGTAGGTTGTTGGTTAGGTTTGTGGGGTCATAATGGATAGACAGGCAGGTTAAGGGTTAGTGGGACAAGTAAGGTAAGGGGACAAGTACGAAGGAATGATATTGAATGGATGGACATTGGACATGTAGGATCATAATGGATGGACAGATAGGTTTGTAGGATCATATTGGATTGGCAGGCAGGTTGAGGGTTAGGTTTGGAGGATTATTGTGGTTATATAGGTAGGTTAAAAATATGATAGTAGTGGATTTAGGTTTCATGGATGATTGTGGATTTATATAGGTAGGTTGTTGGTTAGGTTTGTGGGGTCATAATGGATAGACAGGCAGGTTAAGGGTTAGTGGGACAAGTAAGGTAAGGGGACAAGTACGAAGGAATGATATTGAATGGATGGACATTGGACATGTAGGATCATAATGGATGGACAGATAGGTTTGTAGGATCATATTGGATTGGCAGGCAGGTTGAGGGTTAGGTTTGGAGGATTATTGTGGTTATATAGGTAGGTTAAAAATATGATAGTAGTGGATTTAGGTTTCATGGATGATTGTGGATTTATATAGGTAGGTTGTTGGTTAGGTTTGTGGGGTCATAATGGATAGACAGGCAGGTTAAGGGTTATTGGGACAAGTAAGGTAAGGGGACAAGTAGGAAGGAATGATATTGAATGGATGGACATTGGACATGTAGGATCATAATGGATGGACAGATAGGTTTGTAGGATCATATTGGATTGGCAGGCAGGTTGAGGGTTAGGTTTGGAGTATTATTTTGGTTATATAGGTAGGTTAAAAATATGATAGTAGTGGATTTAGGTTTCATGGATGATTGTGGATTTATATAGGTAGGTTGTTGGTTAGGTTTGTGGGGTCATAATGGATAGACAGGCAGGTTAAGGGTTAGGTTTGTACGATGATTATGGATGTTTAGGTAGGTTGTTGGTTATGTTTGTAGGATTATAATTTTATTTTGATTATATTAATAATCAATTGATAATATAGACTATCACTTGGAATGGACAGACAGATAAGTTTGAACGATTTTATTGGACAGATATGCAAAATTTGTAGGATCAGAATGGGGGGACAAGTACGAAGGAATGATATTGAATGGATGGACATTGGACATGTAGGATCATAATGGATGGACAGATAGGTTTGTAGGATCATATTGGATTGGCAGGCAGGTTGAGGGTTAGGTTTGGAGGATTATTGTGGTTATATAGGTAGGTTAAAAATATGATAGTAGTGGATTTAGGTTTCATGGATGATTGTGGATTTATATAGGTAGGTTGTTGGTTAGGTTTGTGGGGTCATAATGGATAGACAGGCAGGTTAAGGGTTAGTGGGACAAGTAAGGTAAGGGGACAAGTAGGAAGGAATGATATTGAATGGATGGACATTGGACATGTAGGATCATAATGGATGGACAGATAGGTTTGTAGGATCATATTGGATTGGCAGGCAGGTTGAGGGTTAGGTTTGGAGGATTATTGTGGTTATATAGGTAGGTTAAAAATATGATAGTAGTGGATTTAGGTTTCATGGATGATTGTGGATTTATATAGGTAGGTTGTTGGTTAGGTTTGTGGGGTCATAATGGATAGACAGGCAGGTTAAGGGTTAGTGGGACAAGTAAGGTAAGGGGACAAGTACGAAGGAATGATATTGAATGGATGGACATTGGACATGTAGGATCATAATGGATGGACAGATAGGTTTGTAGGATCATATTGGATTGGCAGGCAGGTTGAGGGGTTTGGAGGATTATTGTGGTTATATAGGTAGGTTAAAAATATGATAGTAGTGGATTTAGGTTTCATGGATGATTGTGGATTTATATAGGTAGGTTGTTGGTTAGGTTTGTGGGGTCATAATGGATAGACAGGCAGGTTAAGGGTTAGTGGGACAAGTAAGGTAAGGGGACAAGTACGAAGGAATGATATTGAATGGATGGACATTGGACATGTAGGATCATAATGGATGGACAGATAGGTTTGTAGGATCATATTGGATTGGCAGGCAGGTTGAGGGTTAGGTTTGGAGGATTATTGTGGTTATATAGGTAGGTTAAAAATATGATAGTAGTGGATTTAGGTTTCATGGATGATTGTGGATTTATATAGGTAGGTTGTTGGTTAGGTTTGTGGGGTCATAATGGATAGACAGGCAGGTTAAGGGTTAGTGGGACAAGTAAGGTAAGGGACAAGTAGGAAGGAATGATATTGAATGGATGGACATTGGACATGTAGGATCATAATGGATGGACAGATAGGTTTGTAGGATCATATTGGATTGGCAGGCAGGTTGAGGGTTAGGTTTGGAGGATTATTGTGGTTATATAGGTAGGTTAAAAATATGATAGTAGTGGATTTAGGTTTCATGGATGATTGTGGATTTATATAGGTAGGTTGTTGGTTAGGTTTGTGGGGTCATAATGGATAGACAGGCAGGTTAAGGGTTAAGTTTGTACGATGATTATGGATGTTTAGGTAGGTTGTTGGTTATGTTTGTAGGATTATAATTTTATTTTGATTATATTAATAATCAATTGATAATATAGACTATCACTTGGAATGGACAGACAGATAAGTTTGAACGATTTATTGGACAGATATGCAAAATTTGTAGGATCAGAATGGGGGGACAAGTACGAAGGAATGATATTGAATGGATGGACATTGGACATGTAGGATCATAATGGATGGACAGATAGGTTTGTAGGATCATATTGGATTGGCAGGCAGGTTGAGGGGTTTGGAGGATTATTGTGGTTATATAGGTAGGTTAAAAATATGATAGTAGTGGATTTAGGTTTCATGGATGATTGTGGATTTATATAGGTAGGTTGTTGGTTAGGTTTGTGGGGTCATAATGGATAGACAGGCAGGTTAAGGGTTAGTGGGACAAGTAAGGTAAGGGGACAAGTACGAAGGAATGATATTGAATGGATGGACATTGGACATGTAGGATCATAATGGATGGACAGATAGGTTTGTAGGATCATATTGGATTGGCAGGCAGGTTGAGGGTTAGGTTTGGAGGATTATTGTGGTTATATAGGTAGGTTAAAAATATGATAGTAGTGGATTTAGGTTTCATGGATGATTGTGGATTTATATAGGTAGGTTGTTGGTTAGGTTTGTGGGGTCATAATGGATAGACAGGCAGGTTAAGGGTTAGTGGGACAAGTAAGGTAAGGGGACAAGTAGGAAGGAATGATATTGAATGGATGGACATTGGACATGTAGGATCATAATGGATGGACAGATAGGTTTGTAGGATCATATTGGATTGGCAGGCAGGTTGAGGGTTAGGTTTGGAGGATTATTGTGGTTATATAGGTAGGTTAAAAATATGATAGTAGTGGATTTAGGTTTCATGGATGATTGTGGATTTATATAGGTAGGTTGTTGGTTAGGTTTGTGGGGTCATAATGGATAGACAGGCAGGTTAAGGGTTATTGGGACAAGTAAGGTAAGGGGACAAGTAGGAAGGAATGATATTGAATGGATGGACATTGGACATGTAGGATCATAATGGATGGACAGATAGGTTTGTAGGATCATATTGGATTGGCAGGCAGGTTGAGGGTTAGGTTTGGAGTATTATTTTGGTTATATAGGTAGGTTAAAAATATGATAGTAGTGGATTTAGGTTTCATGGATGATTGTGGATTTATATAGGTAGGTTGTTGGTTAGGTTTGTGGGGTCATAATGGATAGACAGGCAGGTTAAGGGTTAGGTTTGTACGATGATTATGGATGTTTAGGTAGGTTGTTGGTTATGTTTGTAGGATTATAATTTTATTTTGATTATATTAATAATCAATTGATAATATAGACTATCACTTGGAATGGACAGACAGATAAGTTTGAACGATTTTATTGGACAGATATGCAAAATTTGTAGGATCAGAATGGGGGGACAAGTACGAAGGAATGATATTGAATGGATGGACATTGGACATGTAGGATCATAATGGATGGACAGATAGGTTTGTAGGATCATATTGGATTGGCAGGCAGGTTGAGGGTTAGGTTTGGAGGATTATTGTGGTTATATAGGTAGGTTAAAAATATGATAGTAGTGGATTTAGGTTTCATGGATGATTGTGGATTTATATAGGTAGGTTGTTGGTTAGGTTTGTGGGGTCATAATGGATAGACAGGCAGGTTAAGGGTTAGTGGGACAAGTAAGGTAAGGGGACAAGTACGAAGGAATGATATTGAATGGATGGACATTGGACATGTAGGATCATAATGGATGGACAGATAGGTTTGTAGGATCATATTGGATTGGCAGGCAGGTTGAGGGGTTTGGAGGATTATTGTGGTTATATAGGTAGGTTAAAAATATGATAGTAGTGGATTTAGGTTTCATGGATGATTGTGGATTTATATAGGTAGGTTGTTGGTTAGGTTTGTGGGGTCATAATGGATAGACAGGCAGGTTAAGGGTTAGTGAGACAAGTAAGGTAAGGGGACAAGTACGAAGGAATGATATTGAATGGATGGACATTGGACATGTAGGATCATAATGGATGGACAGATAGGTTTGTAGGATCATATTGGATTGGCAGGCAGGTTGAGGGTTAGGTTTGGAGGATTATTGTGGTTATATAGGTAGGTTAAAAATATGATAGTAGTGGATTTAGGTTTCATGGATGATTGTGGATTTATATAGGTAGGTTGTTGGTTAGGTTTGTGGGGTCATAATGGATAGACAGGCAGGTTAAGGGTTAGTGGGACAAGTAAGGTAAGGGGACAAGTAGGAAGGAATGATATTGAATGGATGGACATTGGACATGTAGGATCATAATGGATGGACAGATAGGTTTGTAGGATCATATTGGATTGGCAGGCAGGTTGAGGGTTAGGTTTGGAGGATTATTGTGGTTATATAGGTAGGTTAAAAATATGATAGTAGTGGATTTAGGTTTCATGGATGATTGTGGATTTATATAGGTAGGTTGTTGGTTAGGTTTGTGGGGTCATAATGGATAGACAGGCAGGTTAAGGGTTATTGGGACAAGTAAAGTAAGGGGACAAGTAGGAAGGAATGATATTGAATGGATGGACATTGGACATGTAGGATCATAATGGATGGACAGATAGGTTTGTAGGATCATATTGGATTGGCAGGCAGGTTGAGGGTTAGGTTTGGAGTATTATTTTGGTTATATAGGTAGGTTAAAAATATGATAGTAGTGGATTTAGGTTTCATGGATGATTGTGGATTTATATAGGTAGGTTGTTGGTTAGGTTTGTGGGGTCATAATGGATAGACAGGCAGGTTAAGGGTTAGGTTTGTACGATGATTATGGATGTTTAGGTAGGTTGTTGGTTATGTTTGTAGGATTATAATTTTATTTTGATTATATTAATAATCAATTGATAATATAGACTATCACTTGGAATGGACAGACAGATAAGTTTGAACGATTTTATTGGACAGATATGCAAAATTTGTAGGATCAGAATGGGGGGACAAGTACGAAGGAATGATATTGAATGGATGGACATTGGACATGTAGGATCATAATGGATGGACAGATAGGTTTGTAGGATCATATTGGATTGGCAGGCAGGTTGAGGGTTAGGTTTGGAGGATTATTGTGGTTATATAGGTAGGTTAAAAATATGATAGTAGTGGATTTAGGTTTCATGGATGATTGTGGATTTATATAGGTAGGTTGTTGGTTAGGTTTGTGGGGTCATAATGGATAGACAGGCAGGTTAAGGGTTAGTGGGACAAGTAAGGTAAGGGGACAAGTAGGAAGGAATGATATTGAATGGATGGACATTGGACATGTAGGATCATAATGGATGGACAGATAGGTTTGTAGGATCATATTGGATTGGCAGGCAGGTTGAGGGTTAGGTTTGGAGGATTATTGTGGTTATATAGGTAGGTTAAAAATATGATAGTAGTGGATTTAGGTTTCATGGATGATTGTGGATTTATATAGGTAGGTTGTTGGTTAGGTTTGTGGGGTCATAATGGATAGACAGGCAGGTTAAGGGTTAGTGGGACAAGTAAGGTAAGGGGACAAGTACGAAGGAATGATATTGAATGGATGGACATTGGACATGTAGGATCATAATGGATGGACAGATAGGTTTGTAGGATCATATTGGATTGGCAGGCAGGTTGAGGGGTTTGGAGGATTATTGTGGTTATATAGGTAGGTTAAAAATATGATAGTAGTGGATTTAGGTTTCATGGATGATTGTGGATTTATATAGGTAGGTTGTTGGTTAGGTTTGTGGGGTCATAATGGATAGACAGGCAGGTTAAGGGTTAGTGGGACAAGTAAGGTAAGGGGACAAGTACGAAGGAATGATATTGAATGGATGGACATTGGACATGTAGGATCATAATGGATGGACAGATAGGTTTGTAGGATCATATTGGATTGGCAGGCAGGTTGAGGGTTAGGTTTGGAGGATTATTGTGGTTATATAGGTAGGTTAAAAATATGATAGTAGTGGATTTAGGTTTCATGGATGATTGTGGATTTATATAGGTAGGTTGTTGGTTAGGTTTGTGGGGTCATAATGGATAGACAGGCAGGTTAAGGGTTAGTGGGACAAGTAAGGTAAGGGACAAGTAGGAAGGAATGATATTGAATGGATGGACATTGGACATGTAGGATCATAATGGATGGACAGATAGGTTTGTAGGATCATATTGGATTGGCAGGCAGGTTGAGGGTTAGGTTTGGAGGATTATTGTGGTTATATAGGTAGGTTAAAAATATGATAGTAGTGGATTTAGGTTTCATGGATGATTGTGGATTTATATAGGTAGGTTGTTGGTTAGGTTTGTGGGGTCATAATGGATAGACAGGCAGGTTAAGGGTTAAGTTTGTACGATGATTATGGATGTTTAGGTAGGTTGTTGGTTATGTTTGTAGGATTATAATTTTATTTTGATTATATTAATAATCAATTGATAATATAGACTATCACTTGGAATGGACAGACAGATAAGTTTGAACGATTTATTGGACAGATATGCAAAATTTGTAGGATCAGAATGGGGGGACAAGTACGAAGGAATGATATTGAATGGATGGACATTGGACATGTAGGATCATAATGGATGGACAGATAGGTTTGTAGGATCATATTGGATTGGCAGGCAGGTTGAGGGGTTTGGAGGATTATTGTGGTTATATAGGTAGGTTAAAAATATGATAGTAGTGGATTTAGGTTTCATGGATGATTGTGGATTTATATAGGTAGGTTGTTGGTTAGGTTTGTGGGGTCATAATGGATAGACAGGCAGGTTAAGGGTTAGTGGGACAAGTAAGGTAAGGGGACAAGTACGAAGGAATGATATTGAATGGATGGACATTGGACATGTAGGATCATAATGGATGGACAGATAGGTTTGTAGGATCATATTGGATTGGCAGGCAGGTTGAGGGTTAGGTTTGGAGGATTATTGTGGTTATATAGGTAGGTTAAAAATATGATAGTAGTGGATTTAGGTTTCATGGATGATTGTGGATTTATATAGGTAGGTTGTTGGTTAGGTTTGTGGGGTCATAATGGATAGACAGGCAGGTTAAGGGTTAGTGGGACAAGTAAGGTAAGGGGACAAGTAGGAAGGAATGATATTGAATGGATGGACATTGGACATGTAGGATCATAATGGATGGACAGATAGGTTTGTAGGATCATATTGGATTGGCAGGCAGGTTGAGGGTTAGGTTTGGAGGATTATTGTGGTTATATAGGTAGGTTAAAAATATGATAGTAGTGGATTTAGGTTTCATGGATGATTGTGGATTTATATAGGTAGGTTGTTGGTTAGGTTTGTGGGGTCATAATGGATAGACAGGCAGGTTAAGGGTTATTGGGACAAGTAAGGTAAGGGGACAAGTAGGAAGGAATGATATTGAATGGATGGACATTGGACATGTAGGATCATAATGGATGGACAGATAGGTTTGTAGGATCATATTGGATTGGCAGGCAGGTTGAGGGTTAGGTTTGGAGTATTATTTTGGTTATATAGGTAGGTTAAAAATATGATAGTAGTGGATTTAGGTTTCATGGATGATTGTGGATTTATATAGGTAGGTTGTTGGTTAGGTTTGTGGGGTCATAATGGATAGACAGGCAGGTTAAGGGTTAGGTTTGTACGATGATTATGGATGTTTAGGTAGGTTGTTGGTTATGTTTGTAGGATTATAATTTTATTTTGATTATATTAATAATCAATTGATAATATAGACTATCACTTGGAATGGACAGACAGATAAGTTTGAACGATTTTATTGGACAGATATGCAAAATTTGTAGGATCAGAATGGGGGGACAAGTACGAAGGAATGATATTGAATGGATGGACATTGGACATGTAGGATCATAATGGATGGACAGATAGGTTTGTAGGATCATATTGGATTGGCAGGCAGGTTGAGGGTTAGGTTTGGAGGATTATTGTGGTTATATAGGTAGGTTAAAAATATGATAGTAGTGGATTTAGGTTTCATGGATGATTGTGGATTTATATAGGTAGGTTGTTGGTTAGGTTTGTGGGGTCATAATGGATAGACAGGCAGGTTAAGGGTTAGTGGGACAAGTAAGGTAAGGGGACAAGTACGAAGGAATGATATTGAATGGATGGACATTGGACATGTAGGATCATAATGGATGGACAGATAGGTTTGTAGGATCATATTGGATTGGCAGGCAGGTTGAGGGTTAGGTTTGGAGGATTATTGTGGTTATATAGGTAGGTTAAAAATATGATAGTAGTGGATTTAGGTTTCATGGATGATTGTGGATTTATATAGGTAGGTTGTTGGTTAGGTTTGTGGGGTCATAATGGATAGACAGGCAGGTTAAGGGTTAGTGGGACAAGTAAGGTAAGGGGACAAGTAGGAAGGAATGATATTGAATGGATGGACATTGGACATGTAGGATCATAATGGATGGACAGATAGGTTTGTAGGATCATATTGGATTGGCAGGCAGGTTGAGGGTTAGGTTTGGAGGATTATTGTGGTTATATAGGTAGGTTAAAAATATGATAGTAGTGGATTTAGGTTTCATGGATGATTGTGGATTTATATAGGTAGGTTGTTGGTTAGGTTTGTGGGGTCATAATGGATAGACAGGCAGGTTAAGGGTTATTGGGACAAGTAAAGTAAGGGGACAAGTAGGAAGGAATGATATTGAATGGATGGACATTGGACATGTAGGATCATAATGGATGGACAGATAGGTTTGTAGGATCATATTGGATTGGCAGGCAGGTTGAGGGTTAGGTTTGGAGTATTATTTTGGTTATATAGGTAGGTTAAAAATATGATAGTAGTGGATTTAGGTTTCATGGATGATTGTGGATTTATATAGGTAGGTTGTTGGTTAGGTTTGTGGGGTCATAATGGATAGACAGGCAGGTTAAGGGTTAGGTTTGTACGATGATTATGGATGTTTAGGTAGGTTGTTGGTTATGTTTGTAGGATTATAATTTTATTTTGATTATATTAATAATCAATTGATAATATAGACTATCACTTGGAATGGACAGACAGATAAGTTTGAACGATTTTATTGGACAGATATGCAAAATTTGTAGGATCAGAATGGGGGGACAAGTACGAAGGAATGATATTGAATGGATGGACATTGGACATGTAGGATCATAATGGATGGACAGATAGGTTTGTAGGATCATATTGGATTGGCAGGCAGGTTGAGGGTTAGGTTTGGAGGATTATTGTGGTTATATAGGTAGGTTAAAAATATGATAGTAGTGGATTTAGGTTTCATGGATGATTGTGGATTTATATAGGTAGGTTGTTGGTTAGGTTTGTGGGGTCATAATGGATAGACAGGCAGGTTAAGGGTTAGTGGGACAAGTAAGGTAAGGGGACAAGTACGAAGGAATGATATTGAATGGATGGACATTGGACATGTAGGATCATAATGGATGGACAGATAGGTTTGTAGGATCATATTGGATTGGCAGGCAGGTTGAGGGGTTTGGAGGATTATTGTGGTTATATAGGTAGGTTAAAAATATGATAGTAGTGGATTTAGGTTTCATGGATGATTGTGGATTTATATAGGTAGGTTGTTGGTTAGGTTTGTGGGGTCATAATGGATAGACAGGCAGGTTAAGGGTTAGTGGGACAAGTAAGGTAAGGGGACAAGTACGAAGGAATGATATTGAATGGATGGACATTGGACATGTAGGATCATAATGGATGGACAGATAGGTTTGTAGGATCATATTGGATTGGCAGGCAGGTTGAGGGTTAGGTTTGGAGGATTATTGTGGTTATATAGGTAGGTTAAAAATATGATAGTAGTGGATTTAGGTTTCATGGATGATTGTGGATTTATATAGGTAGGTTGTTGGTTAGGTTTGTGGGGTCATAATGGATAGACAGGCAGGTTAAGGGTTAGTGGGACAAGTAAGGTAAGGGACAAGTAGGAAGGAATGATATTGAATGGATGGACATTGGACATGTAGGATCATAATGGATGGACAGATAGGTTTGTAGGATCATATTGGATTGGCAGGCAGGTTGAGGGTTAGGTTTGGAGGATTATTGTGGTTATATAGGTAGGTTAAAAATATGATAGTAGTGGATTTAGGTTTCATGGATGATTGTGGATTTATATAGGTAGGTTGTTGGTTAGGTTTGTGGGGTCATAATGGATAGACAGGCAGGTTAAGGGTTAAGTTTGTACGATGATTATGGATGTTTAGGTAGGTTGTTGGTTATGTTTGTAGGATTATAATTTTATTTTGATTATATTAATAATCAATTGATAATATAGACTATCACTTGGAATGGACAGACAGATAAGTTTGAACGATTTATTGGACAGATATGCAAAATTTGTAGGATCAGAATGGGGGGACAAGTACGAAGGAATGATATTGAATGGATGGACATTGGACATGTAGGATCATAATGGATGGACAGATAGGTTTGTAGGATCATATTGGATTGGCAGGCAGGTTGAGGGGTTTGGAGGATTATTGTGGTTATATAGGTAGGTTAAAAATATGATAGTAGTGGATTTAGGTTTCATGGATGATTGTGGATTTATATAGGTAGGTTGTTGGTTAGGTTTGTGGGGTCATAATGGATAGACAGGCAGGTTAAGGGTTAGTGGGACAAGTAAGGTAAGGGGACAAGTACGAAGGAATGATATTGAATGGATGGACATTGGACATGTAGGATCATAATGGATGGACAGATAGGTTTGTAGGATCATATTGGATTGGCAGGCAGGTTGAGGGTTAGGTTTGGAGGATTATTGTGTATATATAGTTAGGTTAAAAATATGATAGTAGTGGATTTAGGTAGGTTAGGTTTCATGGATGATTGTGGATTTATATAGGTATGTTTGTGGTGTCATAATGGATAGACGGACAGGGACAAGTAGGAAGGAATGATATTGAATGGATGGACATGTAGGATCATAATGGATGGACAGATAGGTTTGTAGGATCATATTGGATTGGCATATATTGGTATATATAGTTAGGTTAAAAATATGATAGTAGTGGATTTAGGTAGGTTAGGTTTCATGGATGATTGTGGATTTATATAGGTATGTTTGTGGTGCAATAATGGATAGACGGACAGGGACAAGTAGGAAGGAATGATATTGAATGGATGGACATGTAGGATCATAATGGATGGACAGATAGGTTTGTAGGATCATATTGGATTGGCAGGCAGGTTGAGGGTTAGGTTTGGAGGATTATTGTGTATATATAGTTAGGTTAAAAATATGATAGTAGTGGATTTAGGTAGGTTAGGTTTCATGGATGATTGTGGATTTATATAGGTATGTTTGTGGTGTCATAATGGATAGACGGACAGGGACAAGTAGGAAGGAATGATATTGAATGGATGGACATGTAGGATCATAATGGATGGACAGATAGGTTTGTAGGATCATATTGGATTGGCATATATTGGTATATATAGTTAGGTTAAAAATATGATAGTAGTGGATTTAGGTAGGTTAGGTTTCATGGATGATTGTGGATTTATATAGGTATGTTTGTGGTGCAATAATGGATAGACGGACAGGGACAAGTAGGAAGGAATGATATTGAATGGATGGACATGTAGGATCATAATGGATGGACAGATAGGTTTGTAGGATCATATTGGATTGGCAGGCAGGTTGAGGGTTAGGTTTGGAGGATTATTGTGTATATATAGTTAGGTTAAAAATATGATAGTAGTGGATTTAGGTAGGTTAGGTTTCATGGATGATTGTGGATTTATATAGGTATGTTTGTGGTGTCATAATGGATAGACGGACAGGGACAAGTAGGAAGGAATGATATTGAATGGATGGACATGTAGGATCATAATGGATGGACAGATAGGTTTGTAGGATCATATTGGATTGGCATATATTGGTATATATAGTTAGGTTAAAAATATGATAGTAGTGGATTTAGGTAGGTTAGGTTTCATGGATGATTGTGGATTTATATAGGTATGTTTGTGGTGCAATAATGGATAGACGGACAGGGACAAGTAGGAAGGAATGATATTGAATGGATGGACATGTAGGATCATAATGGATGGACAGATAGGTTTGTAGGATCATATTGGATTGGCAGGCAGGTTGAGGGTTAGGTTTGGAGGATTATTGTGTATATATAGTTAGGTTAAAAATATGATAGTAGTGGATTTAGGTAGGTTAGGTTTCATGGATGATTGTGGATTTATATAGGTATGTTTGTGGTGTCATAATGGATAGACGGACAGGGACAAGTAGGAAGGAATGATATTGAATGGATGGACATGTAGGATCATAATGGATGGACAGATAGGTTTGTAGGATCATATTGGATTGGCAGGCATGTTAAGGGTTAGTGGGACAAGTAAGGTAAGGGGACAAGTAGGAAGGAATGATATTGAATGGATGGACATTGGACATGTAGGATCATAATGGATGGACAGATAGGTTTGTAGGATCATATTGGATTGGAAGGCAGGTTGAGGGTTAGGTTTGGAGGATTATTGTGGTTATATAGGTAGGTTAAAAATATGATAGTAGTGGATTTAGGTTTCATGGATGATTGTGGATTTATAGGTAGGTTGTTGGTTAGGTTTGTGGGGTCATAATGGATAGACAGGCAGGTTAAGGGTTAGTGGGACAAGTAAGGTAAGGGGAGAAGTAGGAAGGAATGATATTGAATGGATAGACATTGGACATGTAGGATCATAATGGATGGACAGATAGGTTTGTAGGATCATATTGGATTGGCAGGCAGGTTGAGGGTTAGGTTTGGAGGATTATTGTGTATCAGTGGCGTGGCGTCCATATAACTCGATTCCTACCGAGTTACCTTTTGAAATCTCCACCAGGCAACACTATCTATCTACCGAAAACCGAATATACATGAAACACTACCAAATGAATGTGAATACTCACCAAAATGGTACACACACAAAAGCACTCATATAAAAATCGTGTGTGTATCCATTTTCATACAACGTCGTCATCGCATCGTGGCGACAAAGCGAAGGTAACCCAAAATAAGTCGGGTTATTAAAGTTCTCACTTTATAGTTCATTTTGAGAGAAAATTTGCTTGTTATCTCTTTTTTTCTTCCCTGAGTACTTTGTCTGACTCTGACACCTCTTTGTTCAACACCCATTGTAGAAAATAACCCGCTTTTCTTCGAGTTATTCGCGGTTCTCACAAAGTTCATTTTGACTGCTGAGTACTGAGTGAACATTTGTTTGTATCTCTTTTTATCTTCCCAGAGCCAGAGCTTGTTAGTTGTTACTGGTACTGGCCATGGCTACTGGGTTCTGTTTTGGGTATGTCGTATGTGTTTGTTTGGTTATGATATGAACAAAATAACGCGCTTTTCTTCGAGTTATTCGATTTTCTTTTACTTCTTCTTTTCTTATTGTCTCTTGTGTGCTTAATTACAGGTAGTTGTTGAGGTAGGTAAGGGTGTGTTTTGGTTTAAAAATTCAGTTGTCTGGCAGATTGCAGTGCGTGACTTAAAGTGAGTTTAGTATTGTGAACCATATTTGCAAATGCTCAATGTATGATTTCGTTTCAAGGTACACAGATGTAATGTTTTTTACATTTGTATGGGATTAATTTTGTTTCGACTTCCCATTTGAAAATGTTCACGCCACGCCACTGTTGTGTATATATAGTTAGGTTAAAAATATGATAGTAGTGGATTTAGGTAGGTTAGGTTTCATGGATGATTGTGGATTTATATAGGTATGTTTGTGGTGTCATAATGGATAGACGGACAGGGACAAGTAGGAAGGAATGATATTGAATGGATGGACATGTAGGATCATAATGGATGGACAGATAGGTTTGTAGGATCATATTGGATTGGCAGGCAGGTTGAGGGTTAGGTTTGGAGGATTATTGTGTATATATAGTTAGGTTAAAAATATGATAGTAGTGGATTTAGGTAGGTTAGGTTTCATGGATGATTGTGGATTTATATAGGTATGTTTGTGGTGTCATAATGGATAGATGGACAGGGACAAGTAGGAAGGAATGATATTGAATGGATGGACATGTAGGATCATAATGGATGGACAGATAGGTTTGTAGGATCATATTGGATTGGCATATATTGGTATATATAGTTAGGTTAAAAATATGATAGTAGTGGATTTAGGTAGGTTAGGTTTCATGGATGATTGTGGATTTATATAGGTATGTTTGTGGTGCAATAATGGATAGACGGACAGGGACAAGTAGGAAGGAATGATATTGAATGGATGGACATGTAGGATCATAATGGATGGACAGATAGGTTTGTAGGATCATATTGGATTGGCAGGCAGGTTGAGGGTTAGGTTTGGAGGATTATTGTGTATATATAGTTAGGTTAAAAATATGATAGTAGTGGATTTAGGTAGGTTAGGTTTCATGGATGATTGTGGATTTATATAGGTATGTTTGTGGTGTCATAATGGATAGACGGACAGGGACAAGTAGGAAGGAATGATATTGAATGGATGGACATGTAGGATCATAATGGATGGACAGATAGGTTTGTAGGATCATATTGGATTGGCAGGCAGGTTGAGGGTTAGGTTTGGAGGATTATTGTGTATATATAGTTAGGTTAAAAATATGATAGTAGTGGATTTAGGTAGGTAAGGTTTCATGGATGATTGTGGATTTATATATGTATGTTTGTGGTGTCATAATGGATAGACGGACAGGGACAAGTAGGAAGGAATGATATTGAATGGATGGACATGTAGGATCATAATGGATGGACAGATAGGTTTGTAGGATCATATTGGATTGGCATATATTGGTATATATAGTTAGGTTAAAAATATGATAGTAGTGGATTTAGGTAGGTTAGGTTTCATGGATGATTGTGGATTTATATAGGTATGTTTGTGGTGCAATAATGGATAGACGGACAGGGACAAGTAGGAAGGAATGATATTGAATGGATGGACATGTAGGATCATAATGGATGGACAGATAGGTTTGTAGGATCATATTGGATTGGCAGGCAGGTTGAGGGTTAGGTTTGGAGGATTATTGTGTATATATAGTTAGGTTAAAAATATGATAGTAGTGGATTTAGGTAGGTTAGGTTTCATGGATGATTGTGGATTTATATAGGTATGTTTGTGGTGTCATAATGGATAGACGGACAGGGACAAGTAGGAAGGAATGATATTGAATGGATGGACATGTAGGATCATAATGGATGGACAGATAGGTTTGTAGGATCATATTGGATTGGCATATATTGGTATATATAGTTAGGTTAAAAATATGATAGTAGTGGATTTAGGTAGGTTAGGTTTCATGGATGATTGTGGATTTATATAGGTATGTTTGTGGTGCAATAATGGATAGACGGACAGGGACAAGTAGGAAGGAATGATATTGAATGGATGGACATGTAGGATCATAATGGATGGACAGATAGGTTTGTAGGATCATATTGGATTGGCAGGCAGGTTGAGGGTTAGGTTTGGAGGATTATTGTGTATATATAGTTAGGTTAAAAATATGATAGTAGTGGATTTAGGTAGGTTAGGTTTCATGGATGATTGTGGATTTATATAGGTATGTTTGTGGTGTCATAATGGATAGACGGACAGGGACAAGTAGGAAGGAATGATATTGAATGGATGGACATGTAGGATCATAATGGATGGACAGATAGGTTTGTAGGATCATATTGGATTGGCAGGCAGGTTGAGGGGTTTGGAGGATTATTGTGGTTATATAGGTAGGTTAAAAATATGATAGTAGTGGATTTAGGTTTCATGGATGATTGTGGATTTATATAGGTAGGTTGTTGGTTAGGTTTGTGGGGTCATAATGGATAGACAGGCAGGTTAAGGGTTAGTGGGACAAGTAAGGTAAGGGGACAAGTACGAAGGAATGATATTGAATGGATGGACATTGGACATGTAGGATCATAATGGATGGACAGATAGGTTTGTAGGATCATATTGGATTGGCAGGCAGGTTGAGGGTTAGGTTTGGAGGATTATTGTGGTTATATAGGTAGGTTAAAAATATGATAGTAGTGGATTTAGGTTTCATGGATGATTGTGGATTTATATAGGTAGGTTGTTGGTTAGGTTTGTGGGGTCATAATGGATAGACAGGCAGGTTAAGGGTTAGTGGGACAAGTAAGGTAAGGGACAAGTAGGAAGGAATGATATTGAATGGATGGACATTGGACATGTAGGATCATAATGGATGGACAGATAGGTTTGTAGGATCATATTGGATTGGCAGGCAGGTTGAGGGTTAGGTTTGGAGGATTATTGTGGTTATATAGGTAGGTTAAAAATATGATAGTAGTGGATTTAGGTTTCATGGATGATTGTGGATTTATATAGGTAGGTTGTTGGTTAGGTTTGTGGGGTCATAATGGATAGACAGGGAGGTTAAGGGTTAAGTTTGTACGATGATTATGGATGTTTAGGTAGGTTGTTGGTTATGTTTGTAGGATTATAATTTTATTTTGATTATATTAATAATCAATTGATAATATAGACTATCACTTGGAATGGACAGACAGATAAGTTTGAACGATTTATTGGACAGATATGCAAAATTTGTAGGATCAGAATGGGGGGACAAGTACGAAGGAATGATATTGAATGGATGGACATTGGACATGTAGGATCATAATGGATGGACAGATAGGTTTGTAGGATCATATTGGATTGGCAGGCAGGTTGAGGGGTTTGGAGGATTATTGTGGTTATATAGGTAGGTTAAAAATATGATAGTAGTGGATTTAGGTTTCATGGATGATTGTGGATTTATATAGGTAGGTTGTTGGTTAGGTTTGTGGGGTCATAATGGATAGACAGGCAGGTTAAGGGTTAGTGGGACAAGTAAGGTAAGGGGACAAGTACGAAGGAATGATATTGAATGGATGGACATTGGACATGTAGGATCATAATGGATGGACAGATAGGTTTGTAGGATCATATTGGATTGGCAGGCAGGTTGAGGGTTAGGTTTGGAGGATTATTGTGGTTATATAGGTAGGTTAAAAATATGATAGTAGTGGATTTAGGTTTCATGGATGATTGTGGATTTATATAGGTAGGTTGTTGGTTAGGTTTGTGGGGTCATAATGGATAGACAGGCAGGTTAAGGGTTAGTGGGACAAGTAAGGTAAGGGGACAAGTAGGAAGGAATGATATTGAATGGATGGACATTGGACATGTAGGATCATAATGGATGGACAGATAGGTTTGTAGGATCATATTGGATTGGCAGGCAGGTTGAGGGTTAGGTTTGGAGGATTATTGTGGTTATATAGGTAGGTTAAAAATATGATAGTAGTGGATTTAGGTTTCATGGATGATTGTGGATTTATATAGGTAGGTTGTTGGTTAGGTTTGTGGGGTCATAATGGATAGACAGGCAGGTTAAGGGTTATTGGGACAAGTAAGGTAAGGGGACAAGTAGGAAGGAATGATATTGAATGGATGGACATTGGACATGTAGGATCATAATGGATGGACAGATAGGTTTGTAGGATCATATTGGATTGGCAGGCAGGTTGAGGGTTAGGTTTGGAGTATTATTTTGGTTATATAGGTAGGTTAAAAATATGATAGTAGTGGATTTAGGTTTCATGGATGATTGTGGATTTATATAGGTAGGTTGTTGGTTAGGTTTGTGGGGTCATAATGGATAGACAGGCAGGTTAAGGGTTAGGTTTGTACGATGATTATGGATGTTTAGGTAGGTTGTTGGTTATGTTTGTAGGATTATAATTTTATTTTGATTATATTAATAATCAATTGATAATATAGACTATCACTTGGAATGGACAGACAGATAAGTTTGAACGATTTTATTGGACAGATATGCAAAATTTGTAGGATCAGAATGGGGGGACAAGTACGAAGGAATGATATTGAATGGATGGACATTGGACATGTAGGATCATAATGGATGGACAGATAGGTTTGTAGGATCATATTGGATTGGCAGGCAGGTTGAGGGTTAGGTTTGGAGGATTATTGTGGTTATATAGGTAGGTTAAAAATATGATAGTAGTGGATTTAGGTTTCATGGATGATTGTGGATTTATATAGGTAGGTTGTTGGTTAGGTTTGTGGGGTCATAATGGATAGACAGGCAGGTTAAGGGTTAGTGGGACAAGTAAGGTAAGGGGACAAGTACGAAGGAATGATATTGAATGGATGGACATTGGACATGTAGGATCATAATGGATGGACAGATAGGTTTGTAGGATCATATTGGATTGGCAGGCAGGTTGAGGGTTAGGTTTGGAGGATTATTGTGGTTATATAGGTAGGTTAAAAATATGATAGTAGTGGATTTAGGTTTCATGGATGATTGTGGATTTATATAGGTAGGTTGTTGGTTAGGTTTGTGGGGTCATAATGGATAGACAGGCAGGTTAAGGGTTAGTGGGACAAGTAAGGTAAGGGGACAAGTAGGAAGGAATGATATTGAATGGATGGACATTGGACATGTAGGATCATAATGGATGGACAGATAGGTTTGTAGGATCATATTGGATTGGCAGGCAGGTTGAGGGTTAGGTTTGGAGGATTATTGTGGTTATATAGGTAGGTTAAAAATATGATAGTAGTGGATTTAGGTTTCATGGATGATTGTGGATTTATATAGGTAGGTTGTTGGTTAGGTTTGTGGGGTCATAATGGATAGACAGGCAGGTTAAGGGTTATTGGGACAAGTAAAGTAAGGGGACAAGTAGGAAGGAATGATATTGAATGGATGGACATTGGACATGTAGGATCATAATGGATGGACAGATAGGTTTGTAGGATCATATTGGATTGGCAGGCAGGTTGAGGGTTAGGTTTGGAGTATTATTTTGGTTATATAGGTAGGTTAAAAATATGATAGTAGTGGATTTAGGTTTCATGGATGATTGTGGATTTATATAGGTAGGTTGTTGGTTAGGTTTGTGGGGTCATAATGGATAGACAGGCAGGTTAAGGGTTAGGTTTGTACGATGATTATGGATGTTTAGGTAGGTTGTTGGTTATGTTTGTAGGATTATAATTTTATTTTGATTATATTAATAATCAATTGATAATATAGACTATCACTTGGAATGGACAGACAGATAAGTTTGAACGATTTTATTGGACAGATATGCAAAATTTGTAGGATCAGAATGGGGGGACAAGTACGAAGGAATGATATTGAATGGATGGACATTGGACATGTAGGATCATAATGGATGGACAGATAGGTTTGTAGGATCATATTGGATTGGCAGGCAGGTTGAGGGTTAGGTTTGGAGGATTATTGTGGTTATATAGGTAGGTTAAAAATATGATAGTAGTGGATTTAGGTTTCATGGATGATTGTGGATTTATATAGGTAGGTTGTTGGTTAGGTTTGTGGGGTCATAATGGATAGACAGGCAGGTTAAGGGTTAGTGGGACAAGTAAGGTAAGGGGACAAGTACGAAGGAATGATATTGAATGGATGGACATTGGACATGTAGGATCATAATGGATGGACAGATAGGTTTGTAGGATCATATTGGATTGGCAGGCAGGTTGAGGGGTTTGGAGGATTATTGTGGTTATATAGGTAGGTTAAAAATATGATAGTAGTGGATTTAGGTTTCATGGATGATTGTGGATTTATATAGGTAGGTTGTTGGTTAGGTTTGTGGGGTCATAATGGATAGACAGGCAGGTTAAGGGTTAGTGGGACAAGTAAGGTAAGGGGACAAGTACGAAGGAATGATATTGAATGGATGGACATTGGACATGTAGGATCATAATGGATGGACAGATAGGTTTGTAGGATCATATTGGATTGGCAGGCAGGTTGAGGGTTAGGTTTGGAGGATTATTGTGGTTATATAGGTAGGTTAAAAATATGATAGTAGTGGATTTAGGTTTCATGGATGATTGTGGATTTATATAGGTAGGTTGTTGGTTAGGTTTGTGGGGTCATAATGGATAGACAGGCAGGTTAAGGGTTAGTGGGACAAGTAAGGTAAGGGACAAGTAGGAAGGAATGATATTGAATGGATGGACATTGGACATGTAGGATCATAATGGATGGACAGATAGGTTTGTAGGATCATATTGGATTGGCAGGCAGGTTGAGGGTTAGGTTTGGAGGATTATTGTGGTTATATAGGTAGGTTAAAAATATGATAGTAGTGGATTTAGGTTTCATGGATGATTGTGGATTTATATAGGTAGGTTGTTGGTTAGGTTTGTGGGGTCATAATGGATAGACAGGCAGGTTAAGGGTTAAGTTTGTACGATGATTATGGATGTTTAGGTAGGTTGTTGGTTATGTTTGTAGGATTATAATTTTATTTTGATTATATTAATAATCAATTGATAATATAGACTATCACTTGGAATGGACAGACAGATAAGTTTGAACGATTTATTGGACAGATATGCAAAATTTGTAGGATCAGAATGGGGGGACAAGTACGAAGGAATGATATTGAATGGATGGACATTGGACATGTAGGATCATAATGGATGGACAGATAGGTTTGTAGGATCATATTGGATTGGCAGGCAGGTTGAGGGGTTTGGAGGATTATTGTGGTTATATAGGTAGGTTAAAAATATGATAGTAGTGGATTTAGGTTTCATGGATGATTGTGGATTTATATAGGTAGGTTGTTGGTTAGGTTTGTGGGGTCATAATGGATAGACAGGCAGGTTAAGGGTTAGTGGGACAAGTAAGGTAAGGGGACAAGTACGAAGGAATGATATTGAATGGATGGACATTGGACATGTAGGATCATAATGGATGGACAGATAGGTTTGTAGGATCATATTGGATTGGCAGGCAGGTTGAGGGTTAGGTTTGGAGGATTATTGTGTATATATAGTTAGGTTAAAAATATGATAGTAGTGGATTTAGGTAGGTTAGGTTTCATGGATGATTGTGGATTTATATAGGTATGTTTGTGGTGTCATAATGGATAGACGGACAGGGACAAGTAGGAAGGAATGATATTGAATGGATGGACATGTAGGATCATAATGGATGGACAGATAGGTTTGTAGGATCATATTGGATTGGCATATATTGGTATATATAGTTAGGTTAAAAATATGATAGTAGTGGATTTAGGTAGGTTAGGTTTCATGGATGATTGTGGATTTATATAGGTATGTTTGTGGTGCAATAATGGATAGACGGACAGGGACAAGTAGGAAGGAATGATATTGAATGGATGGACATGTAGGATCATAATGGATGGACAGATAGGTTTGTAGGATCATATTGGATTGGCAGGCAGGTTGAGGGTTAGGTTTGGAGGATTATTGTGTATATATAGTTAGGTTAAAAATATGATAGTAGTGGATTTAGGTAGGTTAGGTTTCATGGATGATTGTGGATTTATATAGGTATGTTTGTGGTGTCATAATGGATAGACGGACAGGGACAAGTAGGAAGGAATGATATTGAATGGATGGACATGTAGGATCATAATGGATGGACAGATAGGTTTGTAGGATCATATTGGATTGGCAGGCAGGTTGAGGGTTAGGTTTGGAGGATTATTGTGTATATATAGTTAGGTTAAAAATATGATAGTAGTGGATTTAGGTAGGTAAGGTTTCATGGATGATTGTGGATTTATATATGTATGTTTGTGGTGTCATAATGGATAGACGGACAGGGACAAGTAGGAAGGAATGATATTGAATGGATGGACATGTAGGATCATAATGGATGGACAGATAGGTTTGTAGGATCATATTGGATTGGCATATATTGGTATATATAGTTAGGTTAAAAATATGATAGTAGTGGATTTAGGTAGGTTAGGTTTCATGGATGATTGTGGATTTATATAGGTATGTTTGTGGTGCAATAATGGATAGACGGACAGGGACAAGTAGGAAGGAATGATATTGAATGGATGGACATGTAGGATCATAATGGATGGACAGATAGGTTTGTAGGATCATATTGGATTGGCAGGCAGGTTGAGGGTTAGGTTTGGAGGATTATTGTGTATATATAGTTAGGTTAAAAATATGATAGTAGTGGATTTAGGTAGGTTAGGTTTCATGGATGATTGTGGATTTATATAGGTATGTTTGTGGTGTCATAATGGATAGACGGACAGGGACAAGTAGGAAGGAATGATATTGAATGGATGGACATGTAGGATCATAATGGATGGACAGATAGGTTTGTAGGATCATATTGGATTGGCATATATTGGTATATATAGTTAGGTTAAAAATATGATAGTAGTGGATTTAGGTAGGTTAGGTTTCATGGATGATTGTGGATTTATATAGGTATGTTTGTGGTGCAATAATGGATAGACGGACAGGGACAAGTAGGAAGGAATGATATTGAATGGATGGACATGTAGGATCATAATGGATGGACAGATAGGTTTGTAGGATCATATTGGATTGGCAGGCAGGTTGAGGGTTAGGTTTGGAGGATTATTGTGTATATATAGTTAGGTTAAAAATATGATAGTAGTGGATTTAGGTAGGTTAGGTTTCATGGATGATTGTGGATTTATATAGGTATGTTTGTGGTGTCATAATGGATAGACGGACAGGGACAAGTAGGAAGGAATGATATTGAATGGATGGACATGTAGGATCATAATGGATGGACAGATAGGTTTGTAGGATCATATTGGATTGGCATATATTGGTATATATAGTTAGGTTAAAAATATGATAGTAGTGGATTTAGGTAGGTTAGGTTTCATGGATGATTGTGGATTTATATAGGTATGTTTGTGGTGCAATAATGGATAGACGGACAGGGACAAGTAGGAAGGAATGATATTGAATGGATGGACATGTAGGATCATAATGGATGGACAGATAGGTTTGTAGGATCATATTGGATTGGCAGGCAGGTTGAGGGTTAGGTTTGGAGGATTATTGTGTATATATAGTTAGGTTAAAAATATGATAGTAGTGGATTTAGGTAGGTTAGGTTTCATGGATGATTGTGGATTTATATAGGTATGTTTGTGGTGTCATAATGGATAGACGGACAGGGACAAGTAGGAAGGAATGATATTGAATGGATGGACATGTAGGATCATAATGGATGGACAGATAGGTTTGTAGGATCATATTGGATTGGCAGGCATGTTAAGGGTTAGTGGGACAAGTAAGGTAAGGGGACAAGTAGGAAGGAATGATATTGAATGGATGGACATTGGACATGTAGGATCATAATGGATGGACAGATAGGTTTGTAGGATCATATTGGATTGGAAGGCAGGTTGAGGGTTAGGTTTGGAGGATTATTGTGGTTATATAGGTAGGTTAAAAATATGATAGTAGTGGATTTAGGTTTCATGGATGATTGTGGATTTATAGGTAGGTTGTTGGTTAGGTTTGTGGGGTCATAATGGATAGACAGGCAGGTTAAGGGTTAGTGGGACAAGTAAGGTAAGGGGAGAAGTAGGAAGGAATGATATTGAATGGATAGACATTGGACATGTAGGATCATAATGGATGGACAGATAGGTTTGTAGGATCATATTGGATTGGCAGGCAGGTTGAGGGTTAGGTTTGGAGGATTATTGTGTATATATAGTTAGGTTAAAAATATGATAGTAGTGGATTTAGGTAGGTTAGGTTTCATGGATGATTGTGGATTTATATAGGTATGTTTGTGGTGTCATAATGGATAGACGGACAGGGACAAGTAGGAAGGAATGATATTGAATGGATGGACATGTAGGATCATAATGGATGGACAGATAGGTTTGTAGGATCATATTGGATTGGCAGGCAGGTTGAGGGTTAGGTTTGGAGGATTATTGTGTATATATAGTTAGGTTAAAAATATGATAGTAGTGGATTTAGGTAGGTTAGGTTTCATGGATGATTGTGGATTTATATAGGTATGTTTGTGGTGTCATAATGGATAGATGGACAGGGACAAGTAGGAAGGAATGATATTGAATGGATGGACATGTAGGATCATAATGGATGGACAGATAGGTTTGTAGGATCATATTGGATTGGCATATATTGGTATATATAGTTAGGTTAAAAATATGATAGTAGTGGATTTAGGTAGGTTAGGTTTCATGGATGATTGTGGATTTATATAGGTATGTTTGTGGTGCAATAATGGATAGACGGACAGGGACAAGTAGGAAGGAATGATATTGAATGGATGGACATGTAGGATCATAATGGATGGACAGATAGGTTTGTAGGATCATATTGGATTGGCAGGCAGGTTGAGGGTTAGGTTTGGAGGATTATTGTGTATATATAGTTAGGTTAAAAATATGATAGTAGTGGATTTAGGTAGGTTAGGTTTCATGGATGATTGTGGATTTATATAGGTATGTTTGTGGTGTCATAATGGATAGACGGACAGGGACAAGTAGGAAGGAATGATATTGAATGGATGGACATGTAGGATCATAATGGATGGACAGATAGGTTTGTAGGATCATATTGGATTGGCAGGCAGGTTGAGGGTTAGGTTTGGAGGATTATTGTGTATATATAGTTAGGTTAAAAATATGATAGTAGTGGATTTAGGTAGGTAAGGTTTCATGGATGATTGTGGATTTATATATGTATGTTTGTGGTGTCATAATGGATAGACGGACAGGGACAAGTAGGAAGGAATGATATTGAATGGATGGACATGTAGGATCATAATGGATGGACAGATAGGTTTGTAGGATCATATTGGATTGGCATATATTGGTATATATAGTTAGGTTAAAAATATGATAGTAGTGGATTTAGGTAGGTTAGGTTTCATGGATGATTGTGGATTTATATAGGTATGTTTGTGGTGCAATAATGGATAGACGGACAGGGACAAGTAGGAAGGAATGATATTGAATGGATGGACATGTAGGATCATAATGGATGGACAGATAGGTTTGTAGGATCATATTGGATTGGCAGGCAGGTTGAGGGTTAGGTTTGGAGGATTATTGTGTATATATAGTTAGGTTAAAAATATGATAGTAGTGGATTTAGGTAGGTTAGGTTTCATGGATGATTGTGGATTTATATAGGTATGTTTGTGGTGTCATAATGGATAGACGGACAGGGACAAGTAGGAAGGAATGATATTGAATGGATGGACATGTAGGATCATAATGGATGGACAGATAGGTTTGTAGGATCATATTGGATTGGCATATATTGGTATATATAGTTAGGTTAAAAATATGATAGTAGTGGATTTAGGTAGGTTAGGTTTCATGGATGATTGTGGATTTATATAGGTATGTTTGTGGTGCAATAATGGATAGACGGACAGGGACAAGTAGGAAGGAATGATATTGAATGGATGGACATGTAGGATCATAATGGATGGACAGATAGGTTTGTAGGATCATATTGGATTGGCAGGCAGGTTGAGGGTTAGGTTTGGAGGATTATTGTGTATATATAGTTAGGTTAAAAATATGATAGTAGTGGATTTAGGTAGGTTAGGTTTCATGGATGATTGTGGATTTATATAGGTATGTTTGTGGTGTCATAATGGATAGACGGACAGGGACAAGTAGGAAGGAATGATATTGAATGGATGGACATGTAGGATCATAATGGATGGACAGATAGGTTTGTAGGATCATATTGGATTGGCATATATTGGTATATATAGTTAGGTTAAAAATATGATAGTAGTGGATTTAGGTAGGTTAGGTTTCATGGATGATTGTGGATTTATATAGGTATGTTTGTGGTGCAATAATGGATAGACGGACAGGGACAAGTAGGAAGGAATGATATTGAATGGATGGACATGTAGGATCATAATGGATGGACAGATAGGTTTGTAGGATCATATTGGATTGGCAGGCAGGTTGAGGGTTAGGTTTGGAGGATTATTGTGTATATATAGTTAGGTTAAAAATATGATAGTAGTGGATTTAGGTAGGTTAGGTTTCATGGATGATTGTGGATTTATATAGGTATGTTTGTGGTGTCATAATGGATAGACGGACAGGGACAAGTAGGAAGGAATGATATTGAATGGATGGACATGTAGGATCATAATGGATGGACAGATAGGTTTGTAGGATCATATTGGATTGGCAGGCAGGTTGAGGGTTAGGTTTGGAGGATTATTGTGTATATATAGTTAGGTTAAAAATATGATAGTAGTGGATTTAGGTAGGTTAGGTTTCATGGATGATTGTGGATTTATATAGGTATGTTTGTGGTGTCATAATGGATAGACGGACAGGGACAAGTAGGAAGGAATGATATTGAATGGATGGACATGTAGGATCATAATGGATGGACAGATAGGTTTGTAGGATCATATTGGATTGGCATATATTGGTATATATAGTTAGGTTAAAAATATGATAGTAGTGGATTTAGGTAGGTTAGGTTTCATGGATGATTGTGGATTTATATAGGTATGTTTGTGGTGCAATAATGGATAGACGGACAGGGACAAGTAGGAAGGAATGATATTGAATGGATGGACATGTAGGATCATAATGGATGGACAGATAGGTTTGTAGGATCATATTGGATTGGCAGGCAGGTTGAGGGTTAGGTTTGGAGGATTATTGTGTATATATAGTTAGGTTAAAAATATGATAGTAGTGGATTTAGGTAGGTTAGGTTTCATGGATGATTGTGGATTTATATAGGTATGTTTGTGGTGTCATAATGGATAGACGGACAGGGACAAGTAGGAAGGAATGATATTGAATGGATGGACATGTAGGATCATAATGGATGGACAGATAGGTTTGTAGGATCATATTGGATTGGCAGGCAGGTTGAGGGTTAGGTTTGGAGGATTATTGTGTATATATAGTTAGGTTAAAAATATGATAGTAGTGGATTTAGGTAGGTAAGGTTTCATGGATGATTGTGGATTTATATATGTATGTTTGTGGTGTCATAATGGATAGACGGACAGGGACAAGTAGGAAGGAATGATATTGAATGGATGGACATGTAGGATCATAATGGATGGACAGATAGGTTTGTAGGATCATATTGGATTGGCATATATTGGTATATATAGTTAGGTTAAAAATATGATAGTAGTGGATTTAGGTAGGTTAGGTTTCATGGATGATTGTGGATTTATATAGGTATGTTTGTGGTGCAATAATGGATAGACGGACAGGGACAAGTAGGAAGGAATGATATTGAATGGATGGACATGTAGGATCATAATGGATGGACAGATAGGTTTGTAGGATCATATTGGATTGGCAGGCAGGTTGAGGGTTAGGTTTGGAGGATTATTGTGTATATATAGTTAGGTTAAAAATATGATAGTAGTGGATTTAGGTAGGTTAGGTTTCATGGATGATTGTGGATTTATATAGGTATGTTTGTGGTGTCATAATGGATAGACGGACAGGGACAAGTAGGAAGGAATGATATTGAATGGATGGACATGTAGGATCATAATGGATGGACAGATAGGTTTGTAGGATCATATTGGATTGGCATATATTGGTATATATAGTTAGGTTAAAAATATGATAGTAGTGGATTTAGGTAGGTTAGGTTTCATGGATGATTGTGGATTTATATAGGTATGTTTGTGGTGCAATAATGGATAGACGGACAGGGACAAGTAGGAAGGAATGATATTGAATGGATGGACATGTAGGATCATAATGGATGGACAGATAGGTTTGTAGGATCATATTGGATTGGCAGGCAGGTTGAGGGTTAGGTTTGGAGGATTATTGTGTATATATAGTTAGGTTAAAAATATGATAGTAGTGGATTTAGGTAGGTTAGGTTTCATGGATGATTGTGGATTTATATAGGTATGTTTGTGGTGTCATAATGGATAGACGGACAGGGACAAGTAGGAAGGAATGATATTGAATGGATGGACATGTAGGATCATAATGGATGGACAGATAGGTTTGTAGGATCATATTGGATTGGCAGGCAGGTTGAGGGTTAGGTTTGGAGGATTATTGTGTATATATAGTTAGGTTAAAAATATGATAGTAGTGGATTTAGGTAGGTAAGGTTTCATGGATGATTGTGGATTTATATAGGTATGTTTGTGGTGTCATAATGGATAGACGGACAGGGACAAGTAGGAAGGAATGATATTGAATGGATGGACATGTAGGATCATAATGGATGGACAGATAGGTTTGTAGGATCATATTGGATTGGCATATATTGGTATATATAGTTAGGTTAAAAATATGATAGTAGTGGATTTAGGTAGGTAAGGTTTCATGGATGATTGTGGATTTATATATGTATGTTTGTGGTGTCATAATGGATAGACGGACAGGGACAAGTAGGAAGGAATGATATTGAATGGATGGACATGTAGGATCATAATGGATGGACAGATAGGTTTGTAGGATCATATTGGATTGGCATATATTGGTATATATAGTTAGGTTAAAAATATGATAGTAGTGGATTTAGGTAGGTTAGGTTTCATGGATGATTGTGGATTTATATAGGTATGTTTGTGGTGTCATAATGGATAGACGGACAGGGACAAGTAGGAAGGAATGATATTGAATGGATGGACATGTAGGATCATAATGGATGGACAGATAGGTTTGTAGGATCATATTGGATTGGCAGGCAGGTTGAGGGTTAGGTTTGGAGGATTATTGTGTATATATAGTTAGGTTAAAAATATGATAGTAGTGGATTTAGGTAGGTTAGGTTTCATGGATGATTGTGGATTTATATAGGTATGTTTGTGGTGTCATAATGGATAGACGGACAGGGACAAGTAGGAAGGAATGATATTGAATGGATGGACATGTAGGATCATAATGGATGGACAGATAGGTTTGTAGGATCATATTGGATTGGCATATATTGGTATATATAGTTAGGTTAAAAATATGATAGTAGTGGATTTAGGTAGGTTAGGTTTCATGGATGATTGTGGATTTATATAGGTATGTTTGTGGTGCAATAATGGATAGACGGACAGGGACAAGTAGGAAGGAATGATATTGAATGGATGGACATGTAGGATCATAATGGATGGACAGATAGGTTTGTAGGATCATATTGGATTGGCAGGCAGGTTGAGGGTTAGGTTTGGAGGATTATTGTGTATATATAGTTAGGTTAAAAATATGATAGTAGTGGATTTAGGTAGGTTAGGTTTCATGGATGATTGTGGATTTATATAGGTATGTTTGTGGTGTCATAATGGATAGACGGACAGGGACAAGTAGGAAGGAATGATATTGAATGGATGGACATGTAGGATCATAATGGATGGACAGATAGGTTTGTAGGATCATATTGGATTGGCAGGCAGGTTGAGGGTTAGGTTTGGAGGATTATTGTGTATATATAGTTAGGTTAAAAATATGATAGTAGTGGATTTAGGTAGGTAAGGTTTCATGGATGATTGTGGATTTATATATGTATGTTTGTGGTGTCATAATGGATAGACGGACAGGGACAAGTAGGAAGGAATGATATTGAATGGATGGACATGTAGGATCATAATGGATGGACAGATAGGTTTGTAGGATCATATTGGATTGGCATATATTGGTATATATAGTTAGGTTAAAAATATGATAGTAGTGGATTTAGGTAGGTTAGGTTTCATGGATGATTGTGGATTTATATAGGTATGTTTGTGGTGCAATAATGGATAGACGGACAGGGACAAGTAGGAAGGAATGATATTGAATGGATGGACATGTAGGATCATAATGGATGGACAGATAGGTTTGTAGGATCATATTGGATTGGCAGGCAGGTTGAGGGTTAGGTTTGGAGGATTATTGTGTATATATAGTTAGGTTAAAAATATGATAGTAGTGGATTTAGGTAGGTTAGGTTTCATGGATGATTGTGGATTTATATAGGTATGTTTGTGGTGTCATAATGGATAGACGGACAGGGACAAGTAGGAAGGAATGATATTGAATGGATGGACATGTAGGATCATAATGGATGGACAGATAGGTTTGTAGGATCATATTGGATTGGCATATATTGGTATATATAGTTAGGTTAAAAATATGATAGTAGTGGATTTAGGTAGGTTAGGTTTCATGGATGATTGTGGATTTATATAGGTATGTTTGTGGTGCAATAATGGATAGACGGACAGGGACAAGTAGGAAGGAATGATATTGAATGGATGGACATGTAGGATCATAATGGATGGACAGATAGGTTTGTAGGATCATATTGGATTGGCAGGCAGGTTGAGGGTTAGGTTTGGAGGATTATTGTGTATATATAGTTAGGTTAAAAATATGATAGTAGTGGATTTAGGTAGGTTAGGTTTCATGGATGATTGTGGATTTATATAGGTATGTTTGTGGTGTCATAATGGATAGACGGACAGGGACAAGTAGGAAGGAATGATATTGAATGGATGGACATGTAGGATCATAATGGATGGACAGATAGGTTTGTAGGATCATATTGGATTGGCATATATTGGTATATATAGTTAGGTTAAAAATATGATAGTAGTGGATTTAGGTAGGTTAGGTTTCATGGATGATTGTGGATTTATATAGGTATGTTTGTGGTGCAATAATGGATAGACGGACAGGGACAAGTAGGAAGGAATGATATTGAATGGATGGACATGTAGGATCATAATGGATGGACAGATAGGTTTGTAGGATCATATTGGATTGGCAGGCAGGTTGAGGGTTAGGTTTGGAGGATTATTGTGTATATATAGTTAGGTTAAAAATATGATAGTAGTGGATTTAGGTAGGTTAGGTTTCATGGATGATTGTGGATTTATATAGGTATGTTTGTGGTGTCATAATGGATAGACGGACAGGGACAAGTAGGAAGGAATGATATTGAATGGATGGACATGTAGGATCATAATGGATGGACAGATAGGTTTGTAGGATCATATTGGATTGGCAGGCAGGTTGAGGGTTAGGTTTGGAGGATTATTGTGTATATATAGTTAGGTTAAAAATATGATAGTAGTGGATTTAGGTAGGTTAGGTTTCATGGATGATTGTGGATTTATATAGGTATGTTTGTGGTGTCATAATGGATAGACGGACAGGGACAAGTAGGAAGGAATGATATTGAATGGATGGACATGTAGGATCATAATGGATGGACAGATAGGTTTGTAGGATCATATTGGATTGGCAGGCATGTTTAGGGTTAGGTTTGGAGGATTATTGTGGTTATATAGCTAGGTGTAGGATCATAATGGATGGACAGATAGGTTTGTAGCATCATATTGGATTGGCAGGCAGGTTGAGGGTTAGATGTGGAGGATTATTGTGGTTATATAGGTAGGTTAAAAATATGGATAGTATGGATTTAGGTAGGTTAGATTTCATGGATGATTGTGGATTTATATAGGTAGGTAGGTTGTTGGTTAGGTTTGTGGGGTCATAATGGATAGACAGGCAGGTTAAGTGTTAGGTTTGTACGATGATTATGGATATTTAGGTAGGTTGTTGGTTATGTTTGTAGAATTATAATTTTATTTTGATTATGGAAATTATGTTAATTTGCAGTGCAGATTGCGATATTGCAAACAATTTTATTTTAGTTGTTTATGTAATGCGTGTAGTTAGAATCTATTTGCATAATATATAATAAAAGGAATGTGCATGGTTTACAAATCATTCTCACATCTATGTTTTTAACTACCTTGCATTTTCATCTAGTTATCAACGTTAACTTTTCACCGATTATCTCTTCATAATATGCATTTCTATTCGCTATCATTCTTTTCATTTGTTATTATTAACTTTTGCATAGTAATTCATCTTACATTTCCTTATATTCGTTATCACTCTTATCTTTCCATTCGTTATTAGCCGTACTTTCCCATTATCATACTTGAAATGTAACTTTCATACCTTACGTAACCGACTGTCCCACCATTATCAACATGTACAATAACAATTATCCAATAATTGAGGATAAACATAATCACTATCCATTGCACTAACTTAACTTTTACCATCCATTTTACTTTAATAATCCATATCCATTGCATCCATTGCATAAACAAACTCCTCCTTTATCATCCATCTTTTATAATATCAATTGCAATTACTTCCACCATGTATTCATTACCGATATGCATTGCATATAAACTCCTCCTCTTTTACACCATCCATTTTACTTCCATAATATCATAATTCCCCTCTTTTTCCATGATTGAAGCTCCATTTTCATAAGTAAACAACCCCGTATGCCTACGCCTCAAACGCAGTTGTTGTTTTATACCTTACATTTTCATTCCTATACCCCTACCTCCTATGAAACCAATTCTGCTTTCCTCTAATCTAGTACATATTTTTAAACAACATGGAAAAAATCCCCCAGCTTTTACACGACTATGCACTGTAGTGCCCAGAAACGGGCACTACAATACATACCTACCTTCGCGCCCATGCATATCGCATTTCAATGTACACTAAACACTTGGTGGCTGGGGGGCCGACTTTATATCTCTGGATTTGCTATATACTTTGGCACTCATTGAAAGAAGTCTTGGGAATCGTAAACGAATAAAACAAATACATACAACAGCACAACGCACGAAGTGACGTGACAGTTTTAGATTATGGACATTATGTTTTGTTTATTTTCAGATTTGCAGTGCAGGTTGCGATATTCCAAAAAGGTTCATTTTAGTCATTTATGTAATGCGTGTATAGTTAAAATCTATGAATATAATATGTAATAAAAGGAATGTGTGTAGTTTTGTTGCATATTTATAGACATTGGCTTTCGGTTCATTGGATGATATATGTAGGTGTAGCTGGATGGGTGGACTGTGACATAGGGGGACAAGTAGTAGGAAGGAATGATATTGGATGGATGGACAAGTAGGATCATAATGGATGGACAGATAGGTTTGTAGGATCATATTGGATTGGCATATATTGGTATATATAGTTAGGTTAAAAATATGATAGTAGTGGATTTAGGTAGGTTAGGTTTCATGGATGATTGTGGATTTATATAGGTATGTTTGTGGTGCAATAATGGATAGACGGACAGGGACAAGTAGGAAGGAATGATATTGAATGGATGGACATGTAGGATCATAATGGATGGACAGATAGGTTTGTAGGATCATATTGGATTGGCAGGCAGGTTGAGGGTTAGGTTTGGAGGATTATTGTGTATATATAGTTAGGTTAAAAATATGATAGTAGTGGATTTAGGTAGGTTAGGTTTCATGGATGATTGTGGATTTATATAGGTATGTTTGTGGTGCAATAATGGATAGACGGACAGGGACAAGTAGGAAGGAATGATATTGAATGGATGGACATGTAGGATCATAATGGATGGACAGATAGGTTTGTAGGATCATATTGGATTGGCAGGCAGGTTGAGGGTTAGGTTTGGAGGATTATTGTGTATATATAGTTAGGTTAAAAATATGATAGTAGTGGATTTAGGTAGGTTAGGTTTCATGGATGATTGTGGATTTATATAGGTATGTTTGTGGTGTCATAATGGATAGACGGACAGGGACAAGTAGGAAGGAATGATATTGAATGGATGGACATGTAGGATCATAATGGATGGACAGATAGGTTTGTAGGATCATATTGGATTGGCATATATTGGTATATATAGTTAGGTTAAAAATATGATAGTAGTGGATTTAGGTAGGTTAGGTTTCATGGATGATTGTGGATTTATATAGGTATGTTTGTGGTGCAATAATGGATAGACGGACAGGGACAAGTAGGAAGGAATGATATTGAATGGATGGACATGTAGGATCATAATGGATGGACAGATAGGTTTGTAGGATCATATTGGATTGGCAGGCAGGTTGAGGGTTAGGTTTGGAGGATTATTGTGTATATATAGTTAGGTTAAAAATATGATAGTAGTGGATTTAGGTAGGTTAGGTTTCATGGATGATTGTGGATTTATATAGGTATGTTTGTGGTGTCATAATGGATAGACGGACAGGGACAAGTAGGAAGGAATGATATTGAATGGATGGACATGTAGGATCATAATGGATGGACAGATAGGTTTGTAGGATCATATTGGATTGGCATATATTGGTATATATAGTTAGGTTAAAAATATGATAGTAGTGGATTTAGGTAGGTTAGGTTTCATGGATGATTGTGGATTTATATAGGTATGTTTGTGGTGCAATAATGGATAGACGGACAGGGACAAGTAGGAAGGAATGATATTGAATGGATGGACATGTAGGATCATAATGGATGGACAGATAGGTTTGTAGGATCATATTGGATTGGCAGGCAGGTTGAGGGTTAGGTTTGGAGGATTATTGTGTATATATAGTTAGGTTAAAAATATGATAGTAGTGGATTTAGGTAGGTTAGGTTTCATGGATGATTGTGGATTTATATAGGTATGTTTGTGGTGTCATAATGGATAGACGGACAGGGACAAGTAGGAAGGAATGATATTGAATGGATGGACATGTAGGATCATAATGGATGGACAGATAGGTTTGTAGGATCATATTGGATTGGCATATATTGGTATATATAGTTAGGTTAAAAATATGATAGTAGTGGATTTAGGTAGGTTAGGTTTCATGGATGATTGTGGATTTATATAGGTATGTTTGTGGTGCAATAATGGATAGACGGACAGGGACAAGTAGGAAGGAATGATATTGAATGGATGGACATGTAGGATCATAATGGATGGACAGATAGGTTTGTAGGATCATATTGGATTGGCAGGCAGGTTGAGGGTTAGGTTTGGAGGATTATTGTGTATATATAGTTAGGTTAAAAATATGATAGTAGTGGATTTAGGTAGGTTAGGTTTCATGGATGATTGTGGATTTATATAGGTATGTTTGTGGTGTCATAATGGATAGACGGACAGGGACAAGTAGGAAGGAATGATATTGAATGGATGGACATGTAGGATCATAATGGATGGACAGATAGGTTTGTAGGATCATATTGGATTGGCATATATTGGTATATATAGTTAGGTTAAAAATATGATAGTAGTGGATTTAGGTAGGTTAGGTTTCATGGATGATTGTGGATTTATATAGGTATGTTTGTGGTGCAATAATGGATAGACGGACAGGGACAAGTAGGAAGGAATGATATTGAATGGATGGACATGTAGGATCATAATGGATGGACAGATAGGTTTGTAGGATCATATTGGATTGGCAGGCAGGTTGAGGGTTAGGTTTGGAGGATTATTGTGTATATATAGTTAGGTTAAAAATATGATAGTAGTGGATTTAGGTAGGTTAGGTTTCATGGATGATTGTGGATTTATATAGGTATGTTTGTGGTGTCATAATGGATAGACGGACAGGGACAAGTAGGAAGGAATGATATTGAATGGATGGACATGTAGGATCATAATGGATGGACAGATAGGTTTGTAGGATCATATTGGATTGGCAGGCAGGTTGAGGGTTAGGTTTGGAGGATTATTGTGTATATATAGTTAGGTTAAAAATATGATAGTAGTGGATTTAGGTAGGTTAGGTTTCATGGATGATTGTGGATTTATATAGGTATGTTTGTGGTGTCATAATGGATAGACGGACAGGGACAAGTAGGAAGGAATGATATTGAATGGATGGACATGTAGGATCATAATGGATGGACAGATAGGTTTGTAGGATCATATTGGATTGGCATATATTGGTATATATAGTTAGGTTAAAAATATGATAGTAGTGGATTTAGGTAGGTTAGGTTTCATGGATGATTGTGGATTTATATAGGTATGTTTGTGGTGCAATAATGGATAGACGGACAGGGACAAGTAGGAAGGAATGATATTGAATGGATGGACATGTAGGATCATAATGGATGGACAGATAGGTTTGTAGGATCATATTGGATTGGCAGGCAGGTTGAGGGTTAGGTTTGGAGGATTATTGTGTATATATAGTTAGGTTAAAAATATGATAGTAGTGGATTTAGGTAGGTTAGGTTTCATGGATGATTGTGGATTTATATAGGTATGTTTGTGGTGTCATAATGGATAGACGGACAGGGACAAGTAGGAAGGAATGATATTGAATGGATGGACATGTAGGATCATAATGGATGGACAGATAGGTTTGTAGGATCATATTGGATTGGCAGGCATGTTAAGGGTTAGTGGGACAAGTAAGGTAAGGGGACAAGTAGGAAGGAATGATATTGAATGGATGGACATTGGACATGTAGGATCATAATGGATGGACAGATAGGTTTGTAGGATCATATTGGATTGGAAGGCAGGTTGAGGGTTAGGTTTGGAGGATTATTGTGGTTATATAGGTAGGTTAAAAATATGATAGTAGTGGATTTAGGTTTCATGGATGATTGTGGATTTATAGGTAGGTTGTTGGTTAGGTTTGTGGGGTCATAATGGATAGACAGGCAGGTTAAGGGTTAGTGGGACAAGTAAGGTAAGGGGAGAAGTAGGAAGGAATGATATTGAATGGATAGACATTGGACATGTAGGATCATAATGGATGGACAGATAGGTTTGTAGGATCATATTGGATTGGCAGGCAGGTTGAGGGTTAGGTTTGGAGGATTATTGTGTATATATAGTTAGGTTAAAAATATGATAGTAGTGGATTTAGGTAGGTTAGGTTTCATGGATGATTGTGGATTTATATAGGTATGTTTGTGGTGTCATAATGGATAGACGGACAGGGACAAGTAGGAAGGAATGATATTGAATGGATGGACATGTAGGATCATAATGGATGGACAGATAGGTTTGTAGGATCATATTGGATTGGCAGGCAGGTTGAGGGTTAGGTTTGGAGGATTATTGTGTATATATAGTTAGGTTAAAAATATGATAGTAGTGGATTTAGGTAGGTTAGGTTTCATGGATGATTGTGGATTTATATAGGTATGTTTGTGGTGTCATAATGGATAGACGGACAGGGACAAGTAGGAAGGAATGATATTGAATGGATGGACATGTAGGATCATAATGGATGGACAGATAGGTTTGTAGGATCATATTGGATTGGCATATATTGGTATATATAGTTAGGTTAAAAATATGATAGTAGTGGATTTAGGTAGGTTAGGTTTCATGGATGATTGTGGATTTATATAGGTATGTTTGTGGTGCAATAATGGATAGACGGACAGGGACAAGTAGGAAGGAATGATATTGAATGGATGGACATGTAGGATCATAATGGATGGACAGATAGGTTTGTAGGATCATATTGGATTGGCAGGCAGGTTGAGGGTTAGGTTTGGAGGATTATTGTGTATATATAGTTAGGTTAAAAATATGATAGTAGTGGATTTAGGTAGGTTAGGTTTCATGGATGATTGTGGATTTATATAGGTATGTTTGTGGTGTCATAATGGATAGACGGACAGGGACAAGTAGGAAGGAATGATATTGAATGGATGGACATGTAGGATCATAATGGATGGACAGATAGGTTTGTAGGATCATATTGGATTGGCAGGCAGGTTGAGGGTTAGGTTTGGAGGATTATTGTGTATATATAGTTAGGTTAAAAATATGATAGTAGTGGATTTAGGTAGGTAAGGTTTCATGGATGATTGTGGATTTATATATGTATGTTTGTGGTGTCATAATGGATAGACGGACAGGGACAAGTAGGAAGGAATGATATTGAATGGATGGACATGTAGGATCATAATGGATGGACAGATAGGTTTGTAGGATCATATTGGATTGGCATATATTGGTATATATAGTTAGGTTAAAAATATGATAGTAGTGGATTTAGGTAGGTTAGGTTTCATGGATGATTGTGGATTTATATAGGTATGTTTGTGGTGCAATAATGGATAGACGGACAGGGACAAGTAGGAAGGAATGATATTGAATGGATGGACATGTAGGATCATAATGGATGGACAGATAGGTTTGTAGGATCATATTGGATTGGCAGGCAGGTTGAGGGTTAGGTTTGGAGGATTATTGTGTATATATAGTTAGGTTAAAAATATGATAGTAGTGGATTTAGGCAGGTTAGGTTTCATGGATGATTGTGGATTTATATAGGTATGTTTGTGGTGTCATAATGGATAGACGGACAGGGACAAGTAGGAAGGAATGATATTGAATGGATGGACATGTAGGATCATAATGGATGGACAGATAGGTTTGTAGGATCATATTGGATTGGCATATATTGGTATATATAGTTAGGTTAAAAATATGATAGTAGTGGATTTAGGTAGGTTAGGTTTCATGGATGATTGTGGATTTATATAGGTATGTTTGTGGTGCAATAATGGATAGACGGACAGGGACAAGTAGGAAGGAATGATATTGAATGGATGGACATGTAGGATCATAATGGATGGACAGATAGGTTTGTAGGATCATATTGGATTGGCAGGCAGGTTGAGGGTTAGGTTTGGAGGATTATTGTGTATATATAGTTAGGTTAAAAATATGATAGTAGTGGATTTAGGTAGGTTAGGTTTCATGGATGATTGTGGATTTATATAGGTATGTTTGTGGTGTCATAATGGATAGACGGACAGGGACAAGTAGGAAGGAATGATATTGAATGGATGGACATGTAGGATCATAATGGATGGACAGATAGGTTTGTAGGATCATATTGGATTGGCAGGCAGGTTGAGGGTTAGGTTTGGAGGATTATTGTGTATATATAGTTAGGTTAAAAATATGATAGTAGTGGATTTAGGTAGGTAAGGTTTCATGGATGATTGTGGATTTATATAGGTATGTTTGTGGTGTCATAATGGATAGACGGACAGGGACAAGTAGGAAGGAATGATATTGAATGGATGGACATGTAGGATCATAATGGATGGACAGATAGGTTTGTAGGATCATATTGGATTGGCATATATTGGTATATATAGTTAGGTTAAAAATATGATAGTAGTGGATTTAGGTAGGTTAGGTTTCATGGATGATTGTGGATTTATATAGGTATGTTTGTGGTGCAATAATGGATAGACGGACAGGGACAAGTAGGAAGGAATGATATTGAATGGATGGACATGTAGGATCATAATGGATGGACAGATAGGTTTGTAGGATCATATTGGATTGGCAGGCAGGTTGAGGGTTAGGTTTGGAGGATTATTGTGTATATATAGTTAGGTTAAAAATATGATAGTAGTGGATTTAGGTAGGTTAGGTTTCATGGATGATTGTGGATTTATATAGGTATGTTTGTGGTGTCATAATGGATAGACGGACAGGGACAAGTAGGAAGGAATGATATTGAATGGATGGACATGTAGGATCATAATGGATGGACAGATAGGTTTGTAGGATCATATTGGATTGGCAGGCAGGTTGAGGGTTAGGTTTGGAGGATTATTGTGTATATATAGTTAGGTTAAAAATATGATAGTAGTGGATTTAGGTAGGTTAGGTTTCATGGATGATTGTGGATTTATATAGGTATGTTTGTGGTGTCATAATGGATAGACGGACAGGGACAAGTAGGAAGGAATGATATTGAATGGATGGACATGTAGGATCATAATGGATGGACAGATAGGTTTGTAGGATCATATTGGATTGGCATATATTGGTATATATAGTTAGGTTAAAAATATGATAGTAGTGGATTTAGGTAGGTTAGGTTTCATGGATGATTGTGGATTTATATAGGTATGTTTGTGGTGCAATAATGGATAGACGGACAGGGACAAGTAGGAAGGAATGATATTGAATGGATGGACATGTAGGATCATAATGGATGGACAGATAGGTTTGTAGGATCATATTGGATTGGCAGGCAGGTTGAGGGTTAGGTTTGGAGGATTATTGTGTATATATAGTTAGGTTAAAAATATGATAGTAGTGGATTTAGGTAGGTTAGGTTTCATGGATGATTGTGGATTTATATAGGTATGTTTGTGGTGTCATAATGGATAGACGGACAGGGACAAGTAGGAAGGAATGATATTGAATGGATGGACATGTAGGATCATAATGGATGGACAGATAGGTTTGTAGGATCATATTGGATTGGCAGGCAGGTTGAGGGTTAGGTTTGGAGGATTATTGTGTATATATAGTTAGGTTAAAAATATGATAGTAGTGGATTTAGGTAGGTAAGGTTTCATGGATGATTGTGGATTTATATATGTATGTTTGTGGTGTCATAATGGATAGACGGACAGGGACAAGTAGGAAGGAATGATATTGAATGGATGGACATGTAGGATCATAATGGATGGACAGATAGGTTTGTAGGATCATATTGGATTGGCATATATTGGTATATATAGTTAGGTTAAAAATATGATAGTAGTGGATTTAGGTAGGTTAGGTTTCATGGATGATTGTGGATTTATATAGGTATGTTTGTGGTGCAATAATGGATAGACGGACAGGGACAAGTAGGAAGGAATGATATTGAATGGATGGACATGTAGGATCATAATGGATGGACAGATAGGTTTGTAGGATCATATTGGATTGGCAGGCAGGTTGAGGGTTAGGTTTGGAGGATTATTGTGTATATATAGTTAGGTTAAAAATATGATAGTAGTGGATTTAGGTAGGTTAGGTTTCATGGATGATTGTGGATTTATATAGGTATGTTTGTGGTGTCATAATGGATAGACGGACAGGGACAAGTAGGAAGGAATGATATTGAATGGATGGACATGTAGGATCATAATGGATGGACAGATAGGTTTGTAGGATCATATTGGATTGGCATATATTGGTATATATAGTTAGGTTAAAAATATGATAGTAGTGGATTTAGGTAGGTTAGGTTTCATGGATGATTGTGGATTTATATAGGTATGTTTGTGGTGCAATAATGGATAGACGGACAGGGACAAGTAGGAAGGAATGATATTGAATGGATGGACATGTAGGATCATAATGGATGGACAGATAGGTTTGTAGGATCATATTGGATTGGCAGGCAGGTTGAGGGTTAGGTTTGGAGGATTATTGTGTATATATAGTTAGGTTAAAAATATGATAGTAGTGGATTTAGGTAGGTTAGGTTTCATGGATGATTGTGGATTTATATAGGTATGTTTGTGGTGTCATAATGGATAGACGGACAGGGACAAGTAGGAAGGAATGATATTGAATGGATGGACATGTAGGATCATAATGGATGGACAGATAGGTTTGTAGGATCATATTGGATTGGCATATATTGGTATATATAGTTAGGTTAAAAATATGATAGTAGTGGATTTAGGTAGGTTAGGTTTCATGGATGATTGTGGATTTATATAGGTATGTTTGTGGTGCAATAATGGATAGACGGACAGGGACAAGTAGGAAGGAATGATATTGAATGGATGGACATGTAGGATCATAATGGATGGACAGATAGGTTTGTAGGATCATATTGGATTGGCAGGCAGGTTGAGGGTTAGGTTTGGAGGATTATTGTGTATATATAGTTAGGTTAAAAATATGATAGTAGTGGATTTAGGTAGGTTAGGTTTCATGGATGATTGTGGATTTATATAGGTATGTTTGTGGTGTCATAATGGATAGACGGACAGGGACAAGTAGGAAGGAATGATATTGAATGGATGGACATGTAGGATCATAATGGATGGACAGATAGGTTTGTAGGATCATATTGGATTGGCAGGCATGTTAAGGGTTAGTGGGACAAGTAAGGTAAGGGGACAAGTAGGAAGGAATGATATTGAATGGATGGACATTGGACATGTAGGATCATAATGGATGGACAGATAGGTTTGTAGGATCATATTGGATTGGAAGGCAGGTTGAGGGTTAGGTTTGGAGGATTATTGTGGTTATATAGGTAGGTTAAAAATATGATAGTAGTGGATTTAGGTTTCATGGATGATTGTGGATTTATAGGTAGGTTGTTGGTTAGGTTTGTGGGGTCATAATGGATAGACAGGCAGGTTAAGGGTTAGTGGGACAAGTAAGGTAAGGGGAGAAGTAGGAAGGAATGATATTGAATGGATAGACATTGGACATGTAGGATCATAATGGATGGACAGATAGGTTTGTAGGATCATATTGGATTGGCAGGCAGGTTGAGGGTTAGGTTTGGAGGATTATTGTGTATATATAGTTAGGTTAAAAATATGATAGTAGTGGATTTAGGTAGGTTAGGTTTCATGGATGATTGTGGATTTATATAGGTATGTTTGTGGTGTCATAATGGATAGACGGACAGGGACAAGTAGGAAGGAATGATATTGAATGGATGGACATGTAGGATCATAATGGATGGACAGATAGGTTTGTAGGATCATATTGGATTGGCAGGCAGGTTGAGGGTTAGGTTTGGAGGATTATTGTGTATATATAGTTAGGTTAAAAATATGATAGTAGTGGATTTAGGTAGGTTAGGTTTCATGGATGATTGTGGATTTATATAGGTATGTTTGTGGTGTCATAATGGATAGACGGACAGGGACAAGTAGGAAGGAATGATATTGAATGGATGGACATGTAGGATCATAATGGATGGACAGATAGGTTTGTAGGATCATATTGGATTGGCATATATTGGTATATATAGTTAGGTTAAAAATATGATAGTAGTGGATTTAGGTAGGTTAGGTTTCATGGATGATTGTGGATTTATATAGGTATGTTTGTGGTGCAATAATGGATAGACGGACAGGGACAAGTAGGAAGGAATGATATTGAATGGATGGACATGTAGGATCATAATGGATGGACAGATAGGTTTGTAGGATCATATTGGATTGGCAGGCAGGTTGAGGGTTAGGTTTGGAGGATTATTGTGTATATATAGTTAGGTTAAAAATATGATAGTAGTGGATTTAGGTAGGTTAGGTTTCATGGATGATTGTGGATTTATATAGGTATGTTTGTGGTGTCATAATGGATAGACGGACAGGGACAAGTAGGAAGGAATGATATTGAATGGATGGACATGTAGGATCATAATGGATGGACAGATAGGTTTGTAGGATCATATTGGATTGGCAGGCAGGTTGAGGGTTAGGTTTGGAGGATTATTGTGTATATATAGTTAGGTTAAAAATATGATAGTAGTGGATTTAGGTAGGTAAGGTTTCATGGATGATTGTGGATTTATATATGTATGTTTGTGGTGTCATAATGGATAGACGGACAGGGACAAGTAGGAAGGAATGATATTGAATGGATGGACATGTAGGATCATAATGGATGGACAGATAGGTTTGTAGGATCATATTGGATTGGCATATATTGGTATATATAGTTAGGTTAAAAATATGATAGTAGTGGATTTAGGTAGGTTAGGTTTCATGGATGATTGTGGATTTATATAGGTATGTTTGTGGTGCAATAATGGATAGACGGACAGGGACAAGTAGGAAGGAATGATATTGAATGGATGGACATGTAGGATCATAATGGATGGACAGATAGGTTTGTAGGATCATATTGGATTGGCAGGCAGGTTGAGGGTTAGGTTTGGAGGATTATTGTGTATATATAGTTAGGTTAAAAATATGATAGTAGTGGATTTAGGTAGGTTAGGTTTCATGGATGATTGTGGATTTATATAGGTATGTTTGTGGTGTCATAATGGATAGACGGACAGGGACAAGTAGGAAGGAATGATATTGAATGGATGGACATGTAGGATCATAATGGATGGACAGATAGGTTTGTAGGATCATATTGGATTGGCAGGCAGGTTGAGGGTTAGGTTTGGAGGATTATTGTGTATATATAGTTAGGTTAAAAATATGATAGTAGTGGATTTAGGTAGGTTAGGTTTCATGGATGATTGTGGATTTATATAGGTATGTTTGTGGTGTCATAATGGATAGACGGACAGGGACAAGTAGGAAGGAATGATATTGAATGGATGGACATGTAGGATCATAATGGATGGACAGATAGGTTTGTAGGATCATATTGGATTGGCATATATTGGTATATATAGTTAGGTTAAAAATATGATAGTAGTGGATTTAGGTAGGTTAGGTTTCATGGATGATTGTGGATTTATATAGGTATGTTTGTGGTGCAATAATGGATAGACGGACAGGGACAAGTAGGAAGGAATGATATTGAATGGATGGACATGTAGGATCATAATGGATGGACAGATAGGTTTGTAGGATCATATTGGATTGGCAGGCAGGTTGAGGGTTAGGTTTGGAGGATTATTGTGTATATATAGTTAGGTTAAAAATATGATAGTAGTGGATTTAGGTAGGTTAGGTTTCATGGATGATTGTGGATTTATATAGGTATGTTTGTGGTGTCATAATGGATAGACGGACAGGGACAAGTAGGAAGGAATGATATTGAATGGATGGACATGTAGGATCATAATGGATGGACAGATAGGTTTGTAGGATCATATTGGATTGGCAGGCAGGTTGAGGGTTAGGTTTGGAGGATTATTGTGTATATATAGTTAGGTTAAAAATATGATAGTAGTGGATTTAGGTAGGTAAGGTTTCATGGATGATTGTGGATTTATATATGTATGTTTGTGGTGTCATAATGGATAGACGGACAGGGACAAGTAGGAAGGAATGATATTGAATGGATGGACATGTAGGATCATAATGGATGGACAGATAGGTTTGTAGGATCATATTGGATTGGCATATATTGGTATATATAGTTAGGTTAAAAATATGATAGTAGTGGATTTAGGTAGGTTAGGTTTCATGGATGATTGTGGATTTATATAGGTATGTTTGTGGTGCAATAATGGATAGACGGACAGGGACAAGTAGGAAGGAATGATATTGAATGGATGGACATGTAGGATCATAATGGATGGACAGATAGGTTTGTAGGATCATATTGGATTGGCAGGCAGGTTGAGGGTTAGGTTTGGAGGATTATTGTGTATATATAGTTAGGTTAAAAATATGATAGTAGTGGATTTAGGTAGGTTAGGTTTCATGGATGATTGTGGATTTATATAGGTATGTTTGTGGTGTCATAATGGATAGACGGACAGGGACAAGTAGGAAGGAATGATATTGAATGGATGGACATGTAGGATCATAATGGATGGACAGATAGGTTTGTAGGATCATATTGGATTGGCATATATTGGTATATATAGTTAGGTTAAAAATATGATAGTAGTGGATTTAGGTAGGTTAGGTTTCATGGATGATTGTGGATTTATATAGGTATGTTTGTGGTGCAATAATGGATAGACGGACAGGGACAAGTAGGAAGGAATGATATTGAATGGATGGACATGTAGGATCATAATGGATGGACAGATAGGTTTGTAGGATCATATTGGATTGGCAGGCAGGTTGAGGGTTAGGTTTGGAGGATTATTGTGTATATATAGTTAGGTTAAAAATATGATAGTAGTGGATTTAGGTAGGTTAGGTTTCATGGATGATTGTGGATTTATATAGGTATGTTTGTGGTGTCATAATGGATAGACGGACAGGGACAAGTAGGAAGGAATGATATTGAATGGATGGACATGTAGGATCATAATGGATGGACAGATAGGTTTGTAGGATCATATTGGATTGGCATATATTGGTATATATAGTTAGGTTAAAAATATGATAGTAGTGGATTTAGGTAGGTTAGGTTTCATGGATGATTGTGGATTTATATAGGTATGTTTGTGGTGCAATAATGGATAGACGGACAGGGACAAGTAGGAAGGAATGATATTGAATGGATGGACATGTAGGATCATAATGGATGGACAGATAGGTTTGTAGGATCATATTGGATTGGCAGGCAGGTTGAGGGTTAGGTTTGGAGGATTATTGTGTATATATAGTTAGGTTAAAAATATGATAGTAGTGGATTTAGGTAGGTTAGGTTTCATGGATGATTGTGGATTTATATAGGTATGTTTGTGGTGTCATAATGGATAGACGGACAGGGACAAGTAGGAAGGAATGATATTGAATGGATGGACATGTAGGATCATAATGGATGGACAGATAGGTTTGTAGGATCATATTGGATTGGCAGGCATGTTAAGGGTTAGTGGGACAAGTAAGGTAAGGGGACAAGTAGGAAGGAATGATATTGAATGGATGGACATTGGACATGTAGGATCATAATGGATGGACAGATAGGTTTGTAGGATCATATTGGATTGGAAGGCAGGTTGAGGGTTAGGTTTGGAGGATTATTGTGGTTATATAGGTAGGTTAAAAATATGATAGTAGTGGATTTAGGTTTCATGGATGATTGTGGATTTATAGGTAGGTTGTTGGTTAGGTTTGTGGGGTCATAATGGATAGACAGGCAGGTTAAGGGTTAGTGGGACAAGTAAGGTAAGGGGAGAAGTAGGAAGGAATGATATTGAATGGATAGACATTGGACATGTAGGATCATAATGGATGGACAGATAGGTTTGTAGGATCATATTGGATTGGCAGGCAGGTTGAGGGTTAGGTTTGGAGGATTATTGTGTATATATAGTTAGGTTAAAAATATGATAGTAGTGGATTTAGGTAGGTTAGGTTTCATGGATGATTGTGGATTTATATAGGTATGTTTGTGGTGTCATAATGGATAGACGGACAGGGACAAGTAGGAAGGAATGATATTGAATGGATGGACATGTAGGATCATAATGGATGGACAGATAGGTTTGTAGGATCATATTGGATTGGCAGGCAGGTTGAGGGTTAGGTTTGGAGGATTATTGTGTATATATAGTTAGGTTAAAAATATGATAGTAGTGGATTTAGGTAGGTTAGGTTTCATGGATGATTGTGGATTTATATAGGTATGTTTGTGGTGTCATAATGGATAGACGGACAGGGACAAGTAGGAAGGAATGATATTGAATGGATGGACATGTAGGATCATAATGGATGGACAGATAGGTTTGTAGGATCATATTGGATTGGCATATATTGGTATATATAGTTAGGTTAAAAATATGATAGTAGTGGATTTAGGTAGGTTAGGTTTCATGGATGATTGTGGATTTATATAGGTATGTTTGTGGTGCAATAATGGATAGACGGACAGGGACAAGTAGGAAGGAATGATATTGAATGGATGGACATGTAGGATCATAATGGATGGACAGATAGGTTTGTAGGATCATATTGGATTGGCAGGCAGGTTGAGGGTTAGGTTTGGAGGATTATTGTGTATATATAGTTAGGTTAAAAATATGATAGTAGTGGATTTAGGTAGGTTAGGTTTCATGGATGATTGTGGATTTATATAGGTATGTTTGTGGTGTCATAATGGATAGACGGACAGGGACAAGTAGGAAGGAATGATATTGAATGGATGGACATGTAGGATCATAATGGATGGACAGATAGGTTTGTAGGATCATATTGGATTGGCAGGCAGGTTGAGGGTTAGGTTTGGAGGATTATTGTGTATATATAGTTAGGTTAAAAATATGATAGTAGTGGATTTAGGTAGGTAAGGTTTCATGGATGATTGTGGATTTATATATGTATGTTTGTGGTGTCATAATGGATAGACGGACAGGGACAAGTAGGAAGGAATGATATTGAATGGATGGACATGTAGGATCATAATGGATGGACAGATAGGTTTGTAGGATCATATTGGATTGGCATATATTGGTATATATAGTTAGGTTAAAAATATGATAGTAGTGGATTTAGGTAGGTTAGGTTTCATGGATGATTGTGGATTTATATAGGTATGTTTGTGGTGCAATAATGGATAGACGGACAGGGACAAGTAGGAAGGAATGATATTGAATGGATGGACATGTAGGATCATAATGGATGGACAGATAGGTTTGTAGGATCATATTGGATTGGCAGGCAGGTTGAGGGTTAGGTTTGGAGGATTATTGTGTATATATAGTTAGGTTAAAAATATGATAGTAGTGGATTTAGGTAGGTTAGGTTTCATGGATGATTGTGGATTTATATAGGTATGTTTGTGGTGTCATAATGGATAGACGGACAGGGACAAGTAGGAAGGAATGATATTGAATGGATGGACATGTAGGATCATAATGGATGGACAGATAGGTTTGTAGGATCATATTGGATTGGCAGGCAGGTTGAGGGTTAGGTTTGGAGGATTATTGTGTATATATAGTTAGGTTAAAAATATGATAGTAGTGGATTTAGGTAGGTTAGGTTTCATGGATGATTGTGGATTTATATAGGTATGTTTGTGGTGTCATAATGGATAGACGGACAGGGACAAGTAGGAAGGAATGATATTGAATGGATGGACATGTAGGATCATAATGGATGGACAGATAGGTTTGTAGGATCATATTGGATTGGCATATATTGGTATATATAGTTAGGTTAAAAATATGATAGTAGTGGATTTAGGTAGGTTAGGTTTCATGGATGATTGTGGATTTATATAGGTATGTTTGTGGTGCAATAATGGATAGACGGACAGGGACAAGTAGGAAGGAATGATATTGAATGGATGGACATGTAGGATCATAATGGATGGACAGATAGGTTTGTAGGATCATATTGGATTGGCAGGCAGGTTGAGGGTTAGGTTTGGAGGATTATTGTGTATATATAGTTAGGTTAAAAATATGATAGTAGTGGATTTAGGTAGGTTAGGTTTCATGGATGATTGTGGATTTATATAGGTATGTTTGTGGTGTCATAATGGATAGACGGACAGGGACAAGTAGGAAGGAATGATATTGAATGGATGGACATGTAGGATCATAATGGATGGACAGATAGGTTTGTAGGATCATATTGGATTGGCAGGCAGGTTGAGGGTTAGGTTTGGAGGATTATTGTGTATATATAGTTAGGTTAAAAATATGATAGTAGTGGATTTAGGTAGGTAAGGTTTCATGGATGATTGTGGATTTATATATGTATGTTTGTGGTGTCATAATGGATAGACGGACAGGGACAAGTAGGAAGGAATGATATTGAATGGATGGACATGTAGGATCATAATGGATGGACAGATAGGTTTGTAGGATCATATTGGATTGGCATATATTGGTATATATAGTTAGGTTAAAAATATGATAGTAGTGGATTTAGGTAGGTTAGGTTTCATGGATGATTGTGGATTTATATAGGTATGTTTGTGGTGCAATAATGGATAGACGGACAGGGACAAGTAGGAAGGAATGATATTGAATGGATGGACATGTAGGATCATAATGGATGGACAGATAGGTTTGTAGGATCATATTGGATTGGCAGGCAGGTTGAGGGTTAGGTTTGGAGGATTATTGTGTATATATAGTTAGGTTAAAAATATGATAGTAGTGGATTTAGGTAGGTTAGGTTTCATGGATGATTGTGGATTTATATAGGTATGTTTGTGGTGTCATAATGGATAGACGGACAGGGACAAGTAGGAAGGAATGATATTGAATGGATGGACATGTAGGATCATAATGGATGGACAGATAGGTTTGTAGGATCATATTGGATTGGCAGGCAGGTTGAGGGTTAGGTTTGGAGGATTATTGTGGTTATATAGGTAGGTTAAAAATATGATAGTAGTGGATTTAGGTTTCATGGATGATTGTGGATTTATATAGGTAGGTTGTTGGTTAGGTTTGTGGGGTCATAATGGATAGACAGGCAGGTTAAGGGTTAGGTTTGTACGATGATTATGGATGTTTAGGTAGGTTGTTGGTTATGTTTGTAGGATTATAATTTTATTTTGATAATGGATATTAAATAAACTAATTTGCAGTGGAGGTTGCGATATTGCAAAAAGTTTTATTTTAGTTATTTTTTATGGAATGCGTGTAGTTAGAATCTATTGAGATAGTTGTAATAAAAGGAATGTGCATGGTTTTCAAATCATCCTCACATCTATGTTTTTTATCCACTTTGCATTTTCAACCAGTTATCAACGTTAACTTTTCTTCGATTATCTCTTCATAATCTGCATTTCTATTCGCTTCCATTCTTATCGTTTGTTATTATTATCCTTTCCTTAGTCATTCATCTTACATTTCCTTATATTCGTTATCAATCTTATCTTTCCATTCGTTATTAACCGTATCTTCCCATTATCATACTTGAAATGTAACTTTCATACTTTACGTAACCCACTGTCCCACCATTATCAACATGTACTTATCAACCTGTACAATAACAATCATCCAACAATTGAGGATAAACATAATCGCTATCCATTGCATTAACTCAATTTTACCATCCATTTTACTTTCATAATCCATAACCATTGCATAAACAAACTCCTCCTTTATCATCCATCTTTTATAATCCATAATATCAATTACTTACACCATATATTCATTACCGATATGCATTGCATATAAACTCCTCCTCCTTTACACCATCCATTTTACTTCCATAATATAATAATTCCCCTCTTTTTCCATGATTGAAGCTCCATTTTCATAAGTAAACAACCCCGTACGCCTACGCCTCAAACACAGTTGTTGTTTTATAACTTACATTTTCATTCCTATACCCCTACCATCCTACCTCCTATGAAACCAATTCTGCTTTCCTTTAATCTAGTACATATTTTTGAACAACATGGAAAAAATCCCCCAGCTTTTACACGACTATGCACTGTAGTGCCCAGAAACGGGCACTACAATACATACCTACCTTCGCGCCCATGCATATCGCATTTCAATGTACACTAAACACTTGGTGGCTGGGGGGCCGACATTATTTATCTGGATTTGCTATACACTATGGCACTCATTGAAAGAAATCTTGCGAATCGTAAACGAATAAAACAAATACGTACAACAGCACAACGCACGAAGTGACGTGACAGTTTTTGATTTTGGACATTATGTTTTGTTTATTTGCAGATTTGCAGTGCAGGTTGCGATATTCCAAAAGGGTTTATTTTAGTTATTTATGTACTGCGTGTATAGTTAAAATATGTAATAAAAGGAATGTGTGTAGTTTTGTTGCATATTTATAGACATTGGCTTTCGGTTCATGCAAGGTACGTTAGGATCTTTAATGGATGATATAGATGTAGCTAGATGGGTGAACTGTGATGTAGGGGGACAAGTAGGAAGGAATAATATTAGATGGATGGACATGTAGGATCATAATGGATGGACAGATAGGTTTGTAGGATCATATTGGATTGGCAGGCAGGTTGAGGGTTAGGTTTGGAGGATTATTGTGGTTATATAGGTAGGTTAAAAATATGATAGTAGTGGATTTAGGTTTCATGGATGATTGTGGATTTATATAGGTAGGTTGTTGGTTAGGTTTGTGGGGTCATAATGGATAGACAGGCAGGTTAAGGGTTATTGGGACAAGTAAGGTAAGGGGACAAGTAGGAAGGAATGATATTGAATGGATGGACATTGGACATGTAGGATCATAATGGATGGACAGATAGGTTTGTAGGATCATATTGGATTGGCAGGCAGGTTGAGGGTTAGGTTTGGAGTATTATTTTGGTTATATAGGTAGGTTAAAAATATGATAGTAGTGGATTTAGGTTTCATGGATGATTGTGGATTTATATAGGTAGGTTGTTGGTTAGGTTTGTGGGGTCATAATGGATAGACAGGCAGGTTAAGGGTTAGGTTTGTACGATGATTATGGATGTTTAGGTAGGTTGTTGGTTATGTTTGTAGGATTATAATTTTATTTTGATTATATTAATAATCAATTGATAATATAGACTATCACTTGGAATGGACAGACAGATAAGTTTGAACGATTTTATTGGACAGATATGCAAAATTTGTAGGATCAGAATGGGGGGACAAGTACGAAGGAATGATATTGAATGGATGGACATTGGACATGTAGGATCATAATGGATGGACAGATAGGTTTGTAGGATCATATTGGATTGGCAGGCAGGTTGAGGGTTAGGTTTGGAGGATTATTGTGGTTATATAGGTAGGTTAAAAATATGATAGTAGTGGATTTAGGTTTCATGGATGATTGTGGATTTATATAGGTAGGTTGTTGGTTAGGTTTGTGGGGTCATAATGGATAGACAGGCAGGTTAAGGGTTAGTGGGACAAGTAAGGTAAGGGGACAAGTACGAAGGAATGATATTGAATGGATGGACATTGGACATGTAGGACCATAATGGATGGACAGATAGGTTTGTAGGATCATATTGGATTGGCAGGCAGGTTGAGGGGTTTGGAGGATTATTGTGGTTATATAGGTAGGTTAAAAATATGATAGTAGTGGATTTAGGTTTCATGGATGATTGTGGATTTATATAGGTAGGTTGTTGGTTAGGTTTGTGGGGTCATAATGGATAGACAGGCAGGTTAAGGGTTAGTGGGACAAGTAAGGTAAGGGGACAAGTAGGAAGGAATGATATTGAATGGATGGACATTGGACATGTAGGATCATAATGGATGGACAGATAGGTTTGTAGGATCATATTGGATTGGCAGGCAGGTTGAGGGGTTTGGAGGATTATTGTGGTTATATAGGTAGGTTAAAAATATGATAGTAGTGGATTTAGGTTTCATGGATGATTGTGGATTTATATAGGTAGGTTGTTGGTTAGGTTTGTGGGGTCATAATGGATAGACAGGCAGGTTAAGGGTTAGTGGGACAAGTAAGGTAAGGGGACAAGTACGAAGGAATGATATTGAATGGATGGACATTGGACATGTAGGATCATAATGGATGGACAGATAGGTTTGTAGGATCATATTGGATTGGCAGGCAGGTTGAGGGGTTTGGAGGATTATTGTGGTTATATAGGTAGGTTAAAAATATGATAGTAGTGGATTTAGGTTTCATGGATGATTGTGGATTTATATAGGTAGGTTGTTGGTTAGGTTTGTGGGGTCATAATGGATAGACAGGCAGGTTAAGGGTTAGTGGGACAAGTAAGGTAAGGGGACAAGTACGAAGGAATGATATTGAATGGATGGACATTGGACATGTAGGATCATAATGGATGGACAGATAGGTTTGTAGGATCATATTGGATTGGCAGGCAGGTTGAGGGTTAGGTTTGGAGGATTATTGTGTATATATAGTTAGGTTAAAAATATGATAGTAGTGGATTTAGGTAGGTTAGGTTTCATGGATGATTGTGGATTTATATAGGTATGTTTGTGGTGTCATAATGGATAGACGGACAGGGACAAGTAGGAAGGAATGATATTGAATGGATGGACATGTAGGATCATAATGGATGGACAGATAGGTTTGTAGGATCATATTGGATTGGCATATATTGGTATATATAGTTAGGTTAAAAATATGATAGTAGTGGATTTAGGTAGGTTAGGTTTCATGGATGATTGTGGATTTATATAGGTATGTTTGTGGTGCAATAATGGATAGACGGACAGGGACAAGTAGGAAGGAATGATATTGAATGGATGGACATGTAGGATCATAATGGATGGACAGATAGGTTTGTAGGATCATATTGGATTGGCAGGCAGGTTGAGGGTTAGGTTTGGAGGATTATTGTGTATATATAGTTAGGTTAAAAATATGATAGTAGTGGATTTAGGTAGGTTAGGTTTCATGGATGATTGTGGATTTATATAGGTATGTTTGTGGTGTCATAATGGATAGACGGACAGGGACAAGTAGGAAGGAATGATATTGAATGGATGGACATGTAGGATCATAATGGATGGACAGATAGGTTTGTAGGATCATATTGGATTGGCAGGCAGGTTGAGGGTTAGGTTTGGAGGATTATTGTGTATATATAGTTAGGTTAAAAATATGATAGTAGTGGATTTAGGTAGGTAAGGTTTCATGGATGATTGTGGATTTATATATGTATGTTTGTGGTGTCATAATGGATAGACGGACAGGGACAAGTAGGAAGGAATGATATTGAATGGATGGACATGTAGGATCATAATGGATGGACAGATAGGTTTGTAGGATCATATTGGATTGGCAGGCAGGTTGAGGGTTAGGTTTGGAGTATTATTTTGGTTATATAGGTAGGTTAAAAATATGATAGTAGTGGATTTAGGTTTCATGGATGATTGTGGATTTATATAGGTAGGTTGTTGGTTAGGTTTGTGGGGTCATAATGGATAGACAGGCAGGTTAAGGGTTAGGTTTGTACGATGATTATGGATGTTTAGGTAGGTTGTTGGTTATGTTTGTAGGATTATAATTTTATTTTGATTATATTAATAATCAATTGATAATATAGACTATCACTTGGAATGGACAGACAGATAAGTTTGAACGATTTTATTGGACAGATATGCAAAATTTGTAGGATCAGAATGGGGGGACAAGTACGAAGGAATGATATTGAATGGATGGACATTGGACATGTAGGATCATAATGGATGGACAGATAGGTTTGTAGGATCATATTGGATTGGCAGGCAGGTTGAGGGTTAGGTTTGGAGGATTATTGTGGTTATATAGGTAGGTTAAAAATATGATAGTAGTGGATTTAGGTTTCATGGATGATTGTGGATTTATATAGGTAGGTTGTTGGTTAGGTTTGTGGGGTCATAATGGATAGACAGGCAGGTTAAGGGTTAGTGGGACAAGTAAGGTAAGGGGACAAGTACGAAGGAATGATATTGAATGGATGGACATTGGACATGTAGGATCATAATGGATGGACAGATAGGTTTGTAGGATCATATTGGATTGGCAGGCAGGTTGAGGGGTTTGGAGGATTATTGTGGTTATATAGGTAGGTTAAAAATATGATAGTAGTGGATTTAGGTTTCATGGATGATTGTGGATTTATATAGGTAGGTTGTTGGTTAGGTTTGTGGGGTCATAATGGATAGACAGGCAGGTTAAGGGTTAGTGGGACAAGTAAGGTAAGGGGACAAGTACGAAGGAATGATATTGAATGGATGGACATTGGACATGTAGGATCATAATGGATGGACAGATAGGTTTGTAGGATCATATTGGATTGGCAGGCAGGTTGAGGGTTAGGTTTGGAGGATTATTGTGGTTATATAGGTAGGTTAAAAATATGATAGTAGTGGATTTAGGTTTCATGGATGATTGTGGATTTATATAGGTAGGTTGTTGGTTAGGTTTGTGGGGTCATAATGGATAGACAGGCAGGTTAAGGGTTAGTGGGACAAGTAAGGTAAGGGACAAGTAGGAAGGAATGATATTGAATGGATGGACATTGGACATGTAGGATCATAATGGATGGACAGATAGGTTTGTAGGATCATATTGGATTGGCAGGCAGGTTGAGGGTTAGGTTTGGAGGATTATTGTGGTTATATAGGTAGGTTAAAAATATGATAGTAGTGGATTTAGGTTTCATGGATGATTGTGGATTTATATAGGTAGGTTGTTGGTTAGGTTTGTGGGGTCATAATGGATAGACAGGCAGGTTAAGGGTTAAGTTTGTACGATGATTATGGATGTTTAGGTAGGTTGTTGGTTATGTTTGTAGGATTATAATTTTATTTTGATTATATTAATAATCAATTGATAATATAGACTATCACTTGGAATGGACAGACAGATAAGTTTGAACGATTTATTGGACAGATATGCAAAATTTGTAGGATCAGAATGGGGGGACAAGTACGAAGGAATGATATTGAATGGATGGACATTGGACATGTAGGATCATAATGGATGGACAGATAGGTTTGTAGGATCATATTGGATTGGCAGGCAGGTTGAGGGGTTTGGAGGATTATTGTGGTTATATAGGTAGGTTAAAAATATGATAGTAGTGGATTTAGGTTTCATGGATGATTGTGGATTTATATAGGTAGGTTGTTGGTTAGGTTTGTGGGGTCATAATGGATAGACAGGCAGGTTAAGGGTTAGTGGGACAAGTAAGGTAAGGGGACAAGTACGAAGGAATGATATTGAATGGATGGACATTGGACATGTAGGATCATAATGGATGGACAGATAGGTTTGTAGGATCATATTGGATTGGCAGGCAGGTTGAGGGTTAGGTTTGGAGGATTATTGTGGTTATATAGGTAGGTTAAAAATATGATAGTAGTGGATTTAGGTTTCATGGATGATTGTGGATTTATATAGGTAGGTTGTTGGTTAGGTTTGTGGGGTCATAATGGATAGACAGGCAGGTTAAGGGTTAGTGGGACAAGTAAGGTAAGGGGACAAGTAGGAAGGAATGATATTGAATGGATGGACATTGGACATGTAGGATCATAATGGATGGACAGATAGGTTTGTAGGATCATATTGGATTGGCAGGCAGGTTGAGGGTTAGGTTTGGAGGATTATTGTGGTTATATAGGTAGGTTAAAAATATGATAGTAGTGGATTTAGGTTTCATGGATGATTGTGGATTTATATAGGTAGGTTGTTGGTTAGGTTTGTGGGGTCATAATGGATAGACAGGCAGGTTAAGGGTTATTGGGACAAGTAAGGTAAGGGGACAAGTAGGAAGGAATGATATTGAATGGATGGACATTGGACATGTAGGATCATAATGGATGGACAGATAGGTTTGTAGGATCATATTGGATTGGCAGGCAGGTTGAGGGTTAGGTTTGGAGTATTATTTTGGTTATATAGGTAGGTTAAAAATATGATAGTAGTGGATTTAGGTTTCATGGATGATTGTGGATTTATATAGGTAGGTTGTTGGTTAGGTTTGTGGGGTCATAATGGATAGACAGGCAGGTTAAGGGTTAGGTTTGTACGATGATTATGGATGTTTAGGTAGGTTGTTGGTTATGTTTGTAGGATTATAATTTTATTTTGATTATATTAATAATCAATTGATAATATAGACTATCACTTGGAATGGACAGACAGATAAGTTTGAACGATTTTATTGGACAGATATGCAAAATTTGTAGGATCAGAATGGGGGGACAAGTACGAAGGAATGATATTGAATGGATGGACATTGGACATGTAGGATCATAATGGATGGACAGATAGGTTTGTAGGATCATATTGGATTGGCAGGCAGGTTGAGGGTTAGGTTTGGAGGATTATTGTGGTTATATAGGTAGGTTAAAAATATGATAGTAGTGGATTTAGGTTTCATGGATGATTGTGGATTTATATAGGTAGGTTGTTGGTTAGGTTTGTGGGGTCATAATGGATAGACAGGCAGGTTAAGGGTTAGTGGGACAAGTAAGGTAAGGGGACAAGTACGAAGGAATGATATTGAATGGATGGACATTGGACATGTAGGATCATAATGGATGGACAGATAGGTTTGTAGGATCATATTGGATTGGCAGGCAGGTTGAGGGTTAGGTTTGGAGGATTATTGTGGTTATATAGGTAGGTTAAAAATATGATAGTAGTGGATTTAGGTTTCATGGATGATTGTGGATTTATATAGGTAGGTTGTTGGTTAGGTTTGTGGGGTCATAATGGATAGACAGGCAGGTTAAGGGTTAGTGGGACAAGTAAGGTAAGGGGACAAGTAGGAAGGAATGATATTGAATGGATGGACATTGGACATGTAGGATCATAATGGATGGACAGATAGGTTTGTAGGATCATATTGGATTGGCAGGCAGGTTGAGGGTTAGGTTTGGAGGATTATTGTGGTTATATAGGTAGGTTAAAAATATGATAGTAGTGGATTTAGGTTTCATGGATGATTGTGGATTTATATAGGTAGGTTGTTGGTTAGGTTTGTGGGGTCATAATGGATAGACAGGCAGGTTAAGGGTTATTGGGACAAGTAAAGTAAGGGGACAAGTAGGAAGGAATGATATTGAATGGATGGACATTGGACATGTAGGATCATAATGGATGGACAGATAGGTTTGTAGGATCATATTGGATTGGCAGGCAGGTTGAGGGTTAGGTTTGGAGTATTATTTTGGTTATATAGGTAGGTTAAAAATATGATAGTAGTGGATTTAGGTTTCATGGATGATTGTGGATTTATATAGGTAGGTTGTTGGTTAGGTTTGTGGGGTCATAATGGATAGACAGGCAGGTTAAGGGTTAGGTTTGTACGATGATTATGGATGTTTAGGTAGGTTGTTGGTTATGTTTGTAGGATTATAATTTTATTTTGATTATATTAATAATCAATTGATAATATAGACTATCACTTGGAATGGACAGACAGATAAGTTTGAACGATTTTATTGGACAGATATGCAAAATTTGTAGGATCAGAATGGGGGGACAAGTACGAAGGAATGATATTGAATGGATGGACATTGGACATGTAGGATCATAATGGATGGACAGATAGGTTTGTAGGATCATATTGGATTGGCAGGCAGGTTGAGGGTTAGGTTTGGAGGATTATTGTGGTTATATAGGTAGGTTAAAAATATGATAGTAGTGGATTTAGGTTTCATGGATGATTGTGGATTTATATAGGTAGGTTGTTGGTTAGGTTTGTGGGGTCATAATGGATAGACAGGCAGGTTAAGGGTTAGTGGGACAAGTAAGGTAAGGGGACAAGTACGAAGGAATGATATTGAATGGATGGACATTGGACATGTAGGATCATAATGGATGGACAGATAGGTTTGTAGGATCATATTGGATTGGCAGGCAGGTTGAGGGGTTTGGAGGATTATTGTGGTTATATAGGTAGGTTAAAAATATGATAGTAGTGGATTTAGGTTTCATGGATGATTGTGGATTTATATAGGTAGGTTGTTGGTTAGGTTTGTGGGGTCATAATGGATAGACAGGCAGGTTAAGGGTTAGTGGGACAAGTAAGGTAAGGGGACAAGTACGAAGGAATGATATTGAATGGATGGACATTGGACATGTAGGATCATAATGGATGGACAGATAGGTTTGTAGGATCATATTGGATTGGCAGGCAGGTTGAGGGTTAGGTTTGGAGGATTATTGTGGTTATATAGGTAGGTTAAAAATATGATAGTAGTGGATTTAGGTTTCATGGATGATTGTGGATTTATATAGGTAGGTTGTTGGTTAGGTTTGTGGGGTCATAATGGATAGACAGGCAGGTTAAGGGTTAGTGGGACAAGTAAGGTAAGGGACAAGTAGGAAGGAATGATATTGAATGGATGGACATTGGACATGTAGGATCATAATGGATGGACAGATAGGTTTGTAGGATCATATTGGATTGGCAGGCAGGTTGAGGGTTAGGTTTGGAGGATTATTGTGGTTATATAGGTAGGTTAAAAATATGATAGTAGTGGATTTAGGTTTCATGGATGATTGTGGATTTATATAGGTAGGTTGTTGGTTAGGTTTGTGGGGTCATAATGGATAGACAGGCAGGTTAAGGGTTAAGTTTGTACGATGATTATGGATGTTTAGGTAGGTTGTTGGTTATGTTTGTAGGATTATAATTTTATTTTGATTATATTAATAATCAATTGATAATATAGACTATCACTTGGAATGGACAGACAGATAAGTTTGAACGATTTATTGGACAGATATGCAAAATTTGTAGGATCAGAATGGGGGGACAAGTACGAAGGAATGATATTGAATGGATGGACATTGGACATGTAGGATCATAATGGATGGACAGATAGGTTTGTAGGATCATATTGGACTGGCAGGCAGGTTGAGGGGTTTGGAGGATTATTGTGGTTATATAGGTAGGTTAAAAATATGATAGTAGTGGATTTAGGTTTCATGGATGATTGTGGATTTATATAGGTAGGTTGTTGGTTAGGTTTGTGGGGTCATAATGGATAGACAGGCAGGTTAAGGGTTAGTGGGACAAGTAAGGTAAGGGGACAAGTACGAAGGAATGATATTGAATGGATGGACATTGGACATGTAGGATCATAATGGATGGACAGATAGGTTTGTAGGATCATATTGGATTGGCAGGCAGGTTGAGGGTTAGGTTTGGAGGATTATTGTGGTTATATAGGTAGGTTAAAAATATGATAGTAGTGGATTTAGGTTTCATGGATGATTGTGGATTTATATAGGTAGGTTGTTGGTTAGGTTTGTGGGGTCATAATGGATAGACAGGCAGGTTAAGGGTTAGTGGGACAAGTAAGGTAAGGGGACAAGTAGGAAGGAATGATATTGAATGGATGGACATTGGACATGTAGGATCATAATGGATGGACAGATAGGTTTGTAGGATCATATTGGATTGGCAGGCAGGTTGAGGGTTAGGTTTGGAGGATTATTGTGGTTATATAGGTAGGTTAAAAATATGATAGTAGTGGATTTAGGTTTCATGGATGATTGTGGATTTATATAGGTAGGTTGTTGGTTAGGTTTGTGGGGTCATAATGGATAGACAGGCAGGTTAAGGGTTATTGGGACAAGTAAGGTAAGGGGACAAGTAGGAAGGAATGATATTGAATGGATGGACATTGGACATGTAGGATCATAATGGATGGACAGATAGGTTTGTAGGATCATATTGGATTGGCAGGCAGGTTGAGGGTTAGGTTTGGAGTATTATTTTGGTTATATAGGTAGGTTAAAAATATGATAGTAGTGGATTTAGGTTTCATGGATGATTGTGGATTTATATAGGTAGGTTGTTGGTTAGGTTTGTGGGGTCATAATGGATAGACAGGCAGGTTAAGGGTTAGGTTTGTACGATGATTATGGATGTTTAGGTAGGTTGTTGGTTATGTTTGTAGGATTATAATTTTATTTTGATTATATTAATAATCAATTGATAATATAGACTATCACTTGGAATGGACAGACAGATAAGTTTGAACGATTTTATTGGACAGATATGCAAAATTTGTAGGATCAGAATGGGGGGACAAGTACGAAGGAATGATATTGAATGGATGGACATTGGACATGTAGGATCATAATGGATGGACAGATAGGTTTGTAGGATCATATTGGATTGGCAGGCAGGTTGAGGGTTAGGTTTGGAGGATTATTGTGGTTATATAGGTAGGTTAAAAATATGATAGTAGTGGATTTAGGTTTCATGGATGATTGTGGATTTATATAGGTAGGTTGTTGGTTAGGTTTGTGGGGTCATAATGGATAGACAGGCAGGTTAAGGGTTAGTGGGACAAGTAAGGTAAGGGGACAAGTACGAAGGAATGATATTGAATGGATGGACATTGGACATGTAGGATCATAATGGATGGACAGATAGGTTTGTAGGATCATATTGGATTGGCAGGCAGGTTGAGGGGTTTGGAGGATTATTGTGGTTATATAGGTAGGTTAAAAATATGATAGTAGTGGATTTAGGTTTCATGGATGATTGTGGATTTATATAGGTAGGTTGTTGGTTAGGTTTGTGGGGTCATAATGGATAGACAGGCAGGTTAAGGGTTAGTGGGACAAGTAAGGTAAGGGGACAAGTACGAAGGAATGATATTGAATGGATGGACATTGGACATGTAGGATCATAATGGATGGACAGATAGGTTTGTAGGATCATATTGGATTGGCAGGCAGGTTGAGGGTTAGGTTTGGAGGATTATTGTGGTTATATAGGTAGGTTAAAAATATGATAGTAGTGGATTTAGGTTTCATGGATGATTGTGGATTTATATAGGTAGGTTGTTGGTTAGGTTTGTGGGGTCATAATGGATAGACAGGCAGGTTAAGGGTTAGTGGGACAAGTAAGGTAAGGGGACAAGTAGGAAGGAATGATATTGAATGGATGGACATTGGACATGTAGGATCATAATGGATGGACAGATAGGTTTGTAGGATCATATTGGATTGGCAGGCAGGTTGAGGGTTAGGTTTGGAGGATTATTGTGGTTATATAGGTAGGTTAAAAATATGATAGTAGTGGATTTAGGTTTCATGGATGATTGTGGATTTATATAGGTAGGTTGTTGGTTAGGTTTGTGGGGTCATAATGGATAGACAGGCAGGTTAAGGGTTATTGGGACAAGTAAAGTAAGGGGACAAGTAGGAAGGAATGATATTGAATGGATGGACATTGGACATGTAGGATCATAATGGATGGACAGATAGGTTTGTAGGATCATATTGGATTGGCAGGCAGGTTGAGGGTTAGGTTTGGAGTATTATTTTGGTTATATAGGTAGGTTAAAAATATGATAGTAGTGGATTTAGGTTTCATGGATGATTGTGGATTTATATAGGTAGGTTGTTGGTTAGGTTTGTGGGGTCATAATGGATAGACAGGCAGGTTAAGGGTTAGGTTTGTACGATGATTATGGATGTTTAGGTAGGTTGTTGGTTATGTTTGTAGGATTATAATTTTATTTTGATTATATTAATAATCAATTGATAATATAGACTATCACTTGGAATGGACAGACAGATAAGTTTGAACGATTTTATTGGACAGATATGCAAAATTTGTAGGATCAGAATGGGGGGACAAGTACGAAGGAATGATATTGAATGGATGGACATTGGACATGTAGGATCATAATGGATGGACAGATAGGTTTGTAGGATCATATTGGATTGGCAGGCAGGTTGAGGGTTAGGTTTGGAGGATTATTGTGGTTATATAGGTAGGTTAAAAATATGATAGTAGTGGATTTAGGTTTCATGGATGATTGTGGATTTATATAGGTAGGTTGTTGGTTAGGTTTGTGGGGTCATAATGGATAGACAGGCAGGTTAAGGGTTAGTGGGACAAGTAAGGTAAGGGGACAAGTAGGAAGGAATGATATTGAATGGATGGACATTGGACATGTAGGATCATAATGGATGGACAGATAGGTTTGTAGGATCATATTGGATTGGCAGGCAGGTTGAGGGTTAGGTTTGGAGGATTATTGTGGTTATATAGGTAGGTTAAAAATATGATAGTAGTGGATTTAGGTTTCATGGATGATTGTGGATTTATATAGGTAGGTTGTTGGTTAGGTTTGTGGGGTCATAATGGATAGACAGGCAGGTTAAGGGTTAGTGGGACAAGTAAGGTAAGGGGACAAGTACGAAGGAATGATATTGAATGGATGGACATTGGACATGTAGGATCATAATGGATGGACAGATAGGTTTGTAGGATCATATTGGATTGGCAGGCAGGTTGAGGGGTTTGGAGGATTATTGTGGTTATATAGGTAGGTTAAAAATATGATAGTAGTGGATTTAGGTTTCATGGATGATTGTGGATTTATATAGGTAGGTTGTTGGTTAGGTTTGTGGGGTCATAATGGATAGACAGGCAGGTTAAGGGTTAGTGGGACAAGTAAGGTAAGGGGACAAGTACGAAGGAATGATATTGAATGGATGGACATTGGACATGTAGGATCATAATGGATGGACAGATAGGTTTGTAGGATCATATTGGATTGGCAGGCAGGTTGAGGGTTAGGTTTGGAGGATTATTGTGGTTATATAGGTAGGTTAAAAATATGATAGTAGTGGATTTAGGTTTCATGGATGATTGTGGATTTATATAGGTAGGTTGTTGGTTAGGTTTGTGGGGTCATAATGGATAGACAGGCAGGTTAAGGGTTAGTGGGACAAGTAAGGTAAGGGACAAGTAGGAAGGAATGATATTGAATGGATGGACATTGGACATGTAGGATCATAATGGATGGACAGATAGGTTTGTAGGATCATATTGGATTGGCAGGCAGGTTGAGGGTTAGGTTTGGAGGATTATTGTGGTTATATAGGTAGGTTAAAAATATGATAGTAGTGGATTTAGGTTTCATGGATGATTGTGGATTTATATAGGTAGGTTGTTGGTTAGGTTTGTGGGGTCATAATGGATAGACAGGCAGGTTAAGGGTTAAGTTTGTACGATGATTATGGATGTTTAGGTAGGTTGTTGGTTATGTTTGTAGGATTATAATTTTATTTTGATTATATTAATAATCAATTGATAATATAGACTATCACTTGGAATGGACAGACAGATAAGTTTGAACGATTTATTGGACAGATATGCAAAATTTGTAGGATCAGAATGGGGGGACAAGTACGAAGGAATGATATTGAATGGATGGACATTGGACATGTAGGATCATAATGGATGGACAGATAGGTTTGTAGGATCATATTGGATTGGCAGGCAGGTTGAGGGGTTTGGAGGATTATTGTGGTTATATAGGTAGGTTAAAAATATGATAGTAGTGGATTTAGGTTTCATGGATGATTGTGGATTTATATAGGTAGGTTGTTGGTTAGGTTTGTGGGGTCATAATGGATAGACAGGCAGGTTAAGGGTTAGTGGGACAAGTAAGGTAAGGGGACAAGTACGAAGGAATGATATTGAATGGATGGACATTGGACATGTAGGATCATAATGGATGGACAGATAGGTTTGTAGGATCATATTGGATTGGCAGGCAGGTTGAGGGTTAGGTTTGGAGGATTATTGTGGTTATATAGGTAGGTTAAAAATATGATAGTAGTGGATTTAGGTTTCATGGATGATTGTGGATTTATATAGGTAGGTTGTTGGTTAGGTTTGTGGGGTCATAATGGATAGACAGGCAGGTTAAGGGTTAGTGGGACAAGTAAGGTAAGGGGACAAGTAGGAAGGAATGATATTGAATGGATGGACATTGGACATGTAGGATCATAATGGATGGACAGATAGGTTTGTAGGATCATATTGGATTGGCAGGCAGGTTGAGGGTTAGGTTTGGAGTATTATTTTGGTTATATAGGTAGGTTAAAAATATGATAGTAGTGGATTTAGGTTTCATGGATGATTGTGGATTTATATAGGTAGGTTGTTGGTTAGGTTTGTGGGGTCATAATGGATAGACAGGCAGGTTAAGGGTTAGGTTTGTACGATGATTATGGATGTTTAGGTAGGTTGTTGGTTATGTTTGTAGGATTATAATTTTATTTTGATTATATTAATAATCAATTGATAATATAGACTATCACTTGGAATGGACAGACAGATAAGTTTGAACGATTTTATTGGACAGATATGCAAAATTTGTAGGATCAGAATGGGGGGACAAGTACGAAGGAATGATATTGAATGGATGGACATTGGACATGTAGGATCATAATGGATGGACAGATAGGTTTGTAGGATCATATTGGATTGGCAGGCAGGTTGAGGGTTAGGTTTGGAGGATTATTGTGGTTATATAGGTAGGTTAAAAATATGATAGTAGTGGATTTAGGTTTCATGGATGATTGTGGATTTATATAGGTAGGTTGTTGGTTAGGTTTGTGGGGTCATAATGGATAGACAGGCAGGTTAAGGGTTAGTGGGACAAGTAAGGTAAGGGGACAAGTACGAAGGAATGATATTGAATGGATGGACATTGGACATGTAGGATCATAATGGATGGACAGATAGGTTTGTAGGATCATATTGGATTGGCAGGCAGGTTGAGGGGTTTGGAGGATTATTGTGGTTATATAGGTAGGTTAAAAATATGATAGTAGTGGATTTAGGTTTCATGGATGATTGTGGATTTATATAGGTAGGTTGTTGGTTAGGTTTGTGGGGTCATAATGGATAGACAGGCAGGTTAAGGGTTAGTGGGACAAGTAAGGTAAGGGGACAAGTACGAAGGAATGATATTGAATGGATGGACATTGGACATGTAGGATCATAATGGATGGACAGATAGGTTTGTAGGATCATATTGGATTGGCAGGCAGGTTGAGGGTTAGGTTTGGAGGATTATTGTGGTTATATAGGTAGGTTAAAAATATGATAGTAGTGGATTTAGGTTTCATGGATGATTGTGGATTTATATAGGTAGGTTGTTGGTTAGGTTTGTGGGGTCATAATGGATAGACAGGCAGGTTAAGGGTTAGTGGGACAAGTAAGGTAAGGGACAAGTAGGAAGGAATGATATTGAATGGATGGACATTGGACATGTAGGATCATAATGGATGGACAGATAGGTTTGTAGGATCATATTGGATTGGCAGGCAGGTTGAGGGTTAGGTTTGGAGGATTATTGTGGTTATATAGGTAGGTTAAAAATATGATAGTAGTGGATTTAGGTTTCATGGATGATTGTGGATTTATATAGGTAGGTTGTTGGTTAGGTTTGTGGGGTCATAATGGATAGACAGGCAGGTTAAGGGTTAAGTTTGTACGATGATTATGGATGTTTAGGTAGGTTGTTGGTTATGTTTGTAGGATTATAATTTTATTTTGATTATATTAATAATCAATTGATAATATAGACTATCACTTGGAATGGACAGACAGATAAGTTTGAACGATTTATTGGACAGATATGCAAAATTTGTAGGATCAGAATGGGGGGACAAGTACGAAGGAATGATATTGAATGGATGGACATTGGACATGTAGGATCATAATGGATGGACAGATAGGTTTGTAGGATCATATTGGATTGGCAGGCAGGTTGAGGGGTTTGGAGGATTATTGTGGTTATATAGGTAGGTTAAAAATATGATAGTAGTGGATTTAGGTTTCATGGATGATTGTGGATTTATATAGGTAGGTTGTTGGTTAGGTTTGTGGGGTCATAATGGATAGACAGGCAGGTTAAGGGTTAGTGGGACAAGTAAGGTAAGGGGACAAGTACGAAGGAATGATATTGAATGGATGGACATTGGACATGTAGGATCATAATGGATGGACAGATAGGTTTGTAGGATCATATTGGATTGGCAGGCAGGTTGAGGGTTAGGTTTGGAGGATTATTGTGGTTATATAGGTAGGTTAAAAATATGATAGTAGTGGATTTAGGTTTCATGGATGATTGTGGATTTATATAGGTAGGTTGTTGGTTAGGTTTGTGGGGTCATAATGGATAGACAGGCAGGTTAAGGGTTAAGTTTGTACGATGATTATGGATGTTTAGGTAGGTTGTTGGTTATGTTTGTAGGATTATAATTTTATTTTGATTATATTAATAATCAATTGATAATATAGACTATCACTTGGAATGGACAGACAGATAAGTTTGAACGATTTATTGGACAGATATGCAAAATTTGTAGGATCAGAATGGGGGGACAAGTACGAAGGAATGATATTGAATGGATGGACATTGGACATGTAGGATCATAATGGATGGACAGATAGGTTTGTAGGATCATATTGGATTGGCAGGCAGGTTGAGGGGTTTGGAGGATTATTGTGGTTATATAGGTAGGTTAAAAATATGATAGTAGTGGATTTAGGTTTCATGGATGATTGTGGATTTATATAGGTAGGTTGTTGGTTAGGTTTGTGGGGTCATAATGGATAGACAGGCAGGTTAAGGGTTAGTGGGACAAGTAAGGTAAGGGGACAAGTACGAAGGAATGATATTGAATGGATGGACATTGGACATGTAGGATCATAATGGATGGACAGATAGGTTTGTAGGATCATATTGGATTGGCAGGCAGGTTGAGGGTTAGGTTTGGAGGATTATTGTGGTTATATAGGTAGGTTAAAAATATGATAGTAGTGGATTTAGGTTTCATGGATGATTGTGGATTTATATAGGTAGGTTGTTGGTTAGGTTTGTGGGGTCATAATGGATAGACAGGCAGGTTAAGGGTTAGTGGGACAAGTAAGGTAAGGGGACAAGTACGAAGGAATGATATTGAATGGATGGACATTGGACATGTAGGATCATAATGGATGGACAGATAGGTTTGTAGGATCATATTGGATTGGCAGGCAGGTTGAGGGTTAGGTTTGGAGGATTATTGTGGTTATATAGGTAGGTTAAAAATATGATAGTAGTGGATTTAGGTTTCATGGATGATTGTGGATTTATATAGGTAGGTTGTTGGTTAGGTTTGTGGGGTCATAATGGATAGACAGGCAGGTTAAGGGTTATTGGGACAAGTAAGGTAAGGGGACAAGTAGGAAGGAATGATATTGAATGGATGGACATTGGACATGTAGGATCATAATGGATGGACAGATAGGTTTGTAGGATCATATTGGATTGGCAGGCAGGTTGAGGGTTAGGTTTGGAGTATTATTTTGGTTATATAGGTAGGTTAAAAATATGATAGTAGTGGATTTAGGTTTCATGGATGATTGTGGATTTATATAGGTAGGTTGTTGGTTAGGTTTGTGGGGTCATAATGGATAGACAGGCAGGTTAAGGGTTAGGTTTGTACGATGATTATGGATGTTTAGGTAGGTTGTTGGTTATGTTTGTAGGATTATAATTTTATTTTGATTATATTAATAATCAATTGATAATATAGACTATCACTTGGAATGGACAGACAGATAAGTTTGAACGATTTTATTGGACAGATATGCAAAATTTGTAGGATCAGAATGGGGGGACAAGTACGAAGGAATGATATTGAATGGATGGACATTGGACATGTAGGATCATAATGGATGGACAGATAGGTTTGTAGGATCATATTGGATTGGCAGGCAGGTTGAGGGTTAGGTTTGGAGGATTATTGTGGTTATATAGGTAGGTTAAAAATATGATAGTAGTGGATTTAGGTTTCATGGATGATTGTGGATTTATATAGGTAGGTTGTTGGTTAGGTTTGTGGGGTCATAATGGATAGACAGGCAGGTTAAGGGTTAGTGGGACAAGTAAGGTAAGGGGACAAGTAGGAAGGAATGATATTGAATGGATGGACATTGGACATGTAGGATCATAATGGATGGACAGATAGGTTTGTAGGATCATATTGGATTGGCAGGCAGGTTGAGGGTTAGGTTTGGAGGATTATTGTGGTTATATAGGTAGGTTAAAAATATGATAGTAGTGGATTTAGGTTTCATGGATGATTGTGGATTTATATAGGTAGGTTGTTGGTTAGGTTTGTGGGGTCATAATGGATAGACAGGCAGGTTAAGGGTTAGTGGGACAAGTAAGGTAAGGGGACAAGTACGAAGGAATGATATTGAATGGATGGACATTGGACATGTAGGATCATAATGGATGGACAGATAGGTTTGTAGGATCATATTGGATTGGCAGGCAGGTTGAGGGGTTTGGAGGATTATTGTGGTTATATAGGTAGGTTAAAAATATGATAGTAGTGGATTTAGGTTTCATGGATGATTGTGGATTTATATAGGTAGGTTGTTGGTTAGGTTTGTGGGGTCATAATGGATAGACAGGCAGGTTAAGGGTTAGTGGGACAAGTAAGGTAAGGGGACAAGTACGAAGGAATGATATTGAATGGATGGACATTGGACATGTAGGATCATAATGGATGGACAGATAGGTTTGTAGGATCATATTGGATTGGCAGGCAGGTTGAGGGTTAGGTTTGGAGGATTATTGTGGTTATATAGGTAGGTTAAAAATATGATAGTAGTGGATTTAGGTTTCATGGATGATTGTGGATTTATATAGGTAGGTTGTTGGTTAGGTTTGTGGGGTCATAATGGATAGACAGGCAGGTTAAGGGTTAGTGGGACAAGTAAGGTAAGGGACAAGTAGGAAGGAATGATATTGAATGGATGGACATTGGACATGTAGGATCATAATGGATGGACAGATAGGTTTGTAGGATCATATTGGATTGGCAGGCAGGTTGAGGGTTAGGTTTGGAGGATTATTGTGGTTATATAGGTAGGTTAAAAATATGATAGTAGTGGATTTAGGTTTCATGGATGATTGTGGATTTATATAGGTAGGTTGTTGGTTAGGTTTGTGGGGTCATAATGGATAGACAGGCAGGTTAAGGGTTAAGTTTGTACGATGATTATGGATGTTTAGGTAGGTTGTTGGTTATGTTTGTAGGATTATAATTTTATTTTGATTATATTAATAATCAATTGATAATATAGACTATCACTTGGAATGGACAGACAGATAAGTTTGAACGATTTATTGGACAGATATGCAAAATTTGTAGGATCAGAATGGGGGGACAAGTACGAAGGAATGATATTGAATGGATGGACATTGGACATGTAGGATCATAATGGATGGACAGATAGGTTTGTAGGATCATATTGGATTGGCAGGCAGGTTGAGGGGTTTGGAGGATTATTGTGGTTATATAGGTAGGTTAAAAATATGATAGTAGTGGATTTAGGTTTCATGGATGATTGTGGATTTATATAGGTAGGTTGTTGGTTAGGTTTGTGGGGTCATAATGGATAGACAGGCAGGTTAAGGGTTAGTGGGACAAGTAAGGTAAGGGGACAAGTACGAAGGAATGATATTGAATGGATGGACATTGGACATGTAGGATCATAATGGATGGACAGATAGGTTTGTAGGATCATATTGGATTGGCAGGCAGGTTGAGGGTTAGGTTTGGAGGATTATTGTGGTTATATAGGTAGGTTAAAAATATGATAGTAGTGGATTTAGGTTTCATGGATGATTGTGGATTTATATAGGTAGGTTGTTGGTTAGGTTTGTGGGGTCATAATGGATAGACAGGCAGGTTAAGGGTTAGTGGGACAAGTAAGGTAAGGGGACAAGTAGGAAGGAATGATATTGAATGGATGGACATTGGACATGTAGGATCATAATGGATGGACAGATAGGTTTGTAGGATCATATTGGATTGGCAGGCAGGTTGAGGGTTAGGTTTGGAGGATTATTGTGGTTATATAGGTAGGTTAAAAATATGATAGTAGTGGATTTAGGTTTCATGGATGATTGTGGATTTATATAGGTAGGTTGTTGGTTAGGTTTGTGGGGTCATAATGGATAGACAGGCAGGTTAAGGGTTATTGGGACAAGTAAGGTAAGGGGACAAGTAGGAAGGAATGATATTGAATGGATGGACATTGGACATGTAGGATCATAATGGATGGACAGATAGGTTTGTAGGATCATATTGGATTGGCAGGCAGGTTGAGGGTTAGGTTTGGAGTATTATTTTGGTTATATAGGTAGGTTAAAAATATGATAGTAGTGGATTTAGGTTTCATGGATGATTGTGGATTTATATAGGTAGGTTGTTGGTTAGGTTTGTGGGGTCATAATGGATAGACAGGCAGGTTAAGGGTTAGGTTTGTACGATGATTATGGATGTTTAGGTAGGTTGTTGGTTATGTTTGTAGGATTATAATTTTATTTTGATTATATTAATAATCAATTGATAATATAGACTATCACTTGGAATGGACAGACAGATAAGTTTGAACGATTTTATTGGACAGATATGCAAAATTTGTAGGATCAGAATGGGGGGACAAGTACGAAGGAATGATATTGAATGGATGGACATTGGACATGTAGGATCATAATGGATGGACAGATAGGTTTGTAGGATCATATTGGATTGGCAGGCAGGTTGAGGGTTAGGTTTGGAGGATTATTGTGGTTATATAGGTAGGTTAAAAATATGATAGTAGTGGATTTAGGTTTCATGGATGATTGTGGATTTATATAGGTAGGTTGTTGGTTAGGTTTGTGGGGTCATAATGGATAGACAGGCAGGTTAAGGGTTAGTGGGACAAGTAAGGTAAGGGGACAAGTACGAAGGAATGATATTGAATGGATGGACATTGGACATGTAGGATCATAATGGATGGACAGATAGGTTTGTAGGATCATATTGGATTGGCAGGCAGGTTGAGGGGTTTGGAGGATTATTGTGGTTATATAGGTAGGTTAAAAATATGATAGTAGTGGATTTAGGTTTCATGGATGATTGTGGATTTATATAGGTAGGTTGTTGGTTAGGTTTGTGGGGTCATAATGGATAGACAGGCAGGTTAAGGGTTAGTGGGACAAGTAAGGTAAGGGGACAAGTACGAAGGAATGATATTGAATGGATGGACATTGGACATGTAGGATCATAATGGATGGACAGATAGGTTTGTAGGATCATATTGGATTGGCAGGCAGGTTGAGGGTTAGGTTTGGAGGATTATTGTGGTTATATAGGTAGGTTAAAAATATGATAGTAGTGGATTTAGGTTTCATGGATGATTGTGGATTTATATAGGTAGGTTGTTGGTTAGGTTTGTGGGGTCATAATGGATAGACAGGCAGGTTAAGGGTTAGTGGGACAAGTAAGGTAAGGGGACAAGTAGGAAGGAATGATATTGAATGGATGGACATTGGACATGTAGGATCATAATGGATGGACAGATAGGTTTGTAGGATCATATTGGATTGGCAGGCAGGTTGAGGGTTAGGTTTGGAGGATTATTGTGGTTATATAGGTAGGTTAAAAATATGATAGTAGTGGATTTAGGTTTCATGGATGATTGTGGATTTATATAGGTAGGTTGTTGGTTAGGTTTGTGGGGTCATAATGGATAGACAGGCAGGTTAAGGGTTATTGGGACAAGTAAAGTAAGGGGACAAGTAGGAAGGAATGATATTGAATGGATGGACATTGGACATGTAGGATCATAATGGATGGACAGATAGGTTTGTAGGATCATATTGGATTGGCAGGCAGGTTGAGGGTTAGGTTTGGAGTATTATTTTGGTTATATAGGTAGGTTAAAAATATGATAGTAGTGGATTTAGGTTTCATGGATGATTGTGGATTTATATAGGTAGGTTGTTGGTTAGGTTTGTGGGGTCATAATGGATAGACAGGCAGGTTAAGGGTTAGGTTTGTACGATGATTATGGATGTTTAGGTAGGTTGTTGGTTATGTTTGTAGGATTATAATTTTATTTTGATTATATTAATAATCAATTGATAATATAGACTATCACTTGGAATGGACAGACAGATAAGTTTGAACGATTTTATTGGACAGATATGCAAAATTTGTAGGATCAGAATGGGGGGACAAGTACGAAGGAATGATATTGAATGGATGGACATTGGACATGTAGGATCATAATGGATGGACAGATAGGTTTGTAGGATCATATTGGATTGGCAGGCAGGTTGAGGGTTAGGTTTGGAGGATTATTGTGGTTATATAGGTAGGTTAAAAATATGATAGTAGTGGATTTAGGTTTCATGGATGATTGTGGATTTATATAGGTAGGTTGTTGGTTAGGTTTGTGGGGTCATAATGGATAGACAGGCAGGTTAAGGGTTAGTGGGACAAGTAAGGTAAGGGGACAAGTAGGAAGGAATGATATTGAATGGATGGACATTGGACATGTAGGATCATAATGGATGGACAGATAGGTTTGTAGGATCATATTGGATTGGCAGGCAGGTTGAGGGTTAGGTTTGGAGGATTATTGTGGTTATATAGGTAGGTTAAAAATATGATAGTAGTGGATTTAGGTTTCATGGATGATTGTGGATTTATATAGGTAGGTTGTTGGTTAGGTTTGTGGGGTCATAATGGATAGACAGGCAGGTTAAGGGTTAGTGGGACAAGTAAGGTAAGGGGACAAGTACGAAGGAATGATATTGAATGGATGGACATTGGACATGTAGGATCATAATGGATGGACAGATAGGTTTGTAGGATCATATTGGATTGGCAGGCAGGTTGAGGGGTTTGGAGGATTATTGTGGTTATATAGGTAGGTTAAAAATATGATAGTAGTGGATTTAGGTTTCATGGATGATTGTGGATTTATATAGGTAGGTTGTTGGTTAGGTTTGTGGGGTCATAATGGATAGACAGGCAGGTTAAGGGTTAGTGGGACAAGTAAGGTAAGGGGACAAGTACGAAGGAATGATATTGAATGGATGGACATTGGACATGTAGGATCATAATGGATGGACAGATAGGTTTGTAGGATCATATTGGATTGGCAGGCAGGTTGAGGGTTAGGTTTGGAGGATTATTGTGGTTATATAGGTAGGTTAAAAATATGATAGTAGTGGATTTAGGTTTCATGGATGATTGTGGATTTATATAGGTAGGTTGTTGGTTAGGTTTGTGGGGTCATAATGGATAGACAGGCAGGTTAAGGGTTAGTGGGACAAGTAAGGTAAGGGACAAGTAGGAAGGAATGATATTGAATGGATGGACATTGGACATGTAGGATCATAATGGATGGACAGATAGGTTTGTAGGATCATATTGGATTGGCAGGCAGGTTGAGGGTTAGGTTTGGAGGATTATTGTGGTTATATAGGTAGGTTAAAAATATGATAGTAGTGGATTTAGGTTTCATGGATGATTGTGGATTTATATAGGTAGGTTGTTGGTTAGGTTTGTGGGGTCATAATGGATAGACAGGCAGGTTAAGGGTTAAGTTTGTACGATGATTATGGATGTTTAGGTAGGTTGTTGGTTATGTTTGTAGGATTATAATTTTATTTTGATTATATTAATAATCAATTGATAATATAGACTATCACTTGGAATGGACAGACAGATAAGTTTGAACGATTTATTGGACAGATATGCAAAATTTGTAGGATCAGAATGGGGGGACAAGTACGAAGGAATGATATTGAATGGATGGACATTGGACATGTAGGATCATAATGGATGGACAGATAGGTTTGTAGGATCATATTGGATTGGCAGGCAGGTTGAGGGGTTTGGAGGATTATTGTGGTTATATAGGTAGGTTAAAAATATGATAGTAGTGGATTTAGGTTTCATGGATGATTGTGGATTTATATAGGTAGGTTGTTGGTTAGGTTTGTGGGGTCATAATGGATAGACAGGCAGGTTAAGGGTTAGTGGGACAAGTAAGGTAAGGGGACAAGTACGAAGGAATGATATTGAATGGATGGACATTGGACATGTAGGATCATAATGGATGGACAGATAGGTTTGTAGGATCATATTGGATTGGCAGGCAGGTTGAGGGTTAGGTTTGGAGGATTATTGTGGTTATATAGGTAGGTTAAAAATATGATAGTAGTGGATTTAGGTTTCATGGATGATTGTGGATTTATATAGGTAGGTTGTTGGTTAGGTTTGTGGGGTCATAATGGATAGACAGGCAGGTTAAGGGTTAGTGGGACAAGTAAGGTAAGGGGACAAGTAGGAAGGAATGATATTGAATGGATGGACATTGGACATGTAGGATCATAATGGATGGACAGATAGGTTTGTAGGATCATATTGGATTGGCAGGCAGGTTGAGGGTTAGGTTTGGAGGATTATTGTGGTTATATAGGTAGGTTAAAAATATGATAGTAGTGGATTTAGGTTTCATGGATGATTGTGGATTTATATAGGTAGGTTGTTGGTTAGGTTTGTGGGGTCATAATGGATAGACAGGCAGGTTAAGGGTTATTGGGACAAGTAAGGTAAGGGGACAAGTAGGAAGGAATGATATTGAATGGATGGACATTGGACATGTAGGATCATAATGGATGGACAGATAGGTTTGTAGGATCATATTGGATTGGCAGGCAGGTTGAGGGTTAGGTTTGGAGTATTATTTTGGTTATATAGGTAGGTTAAAAATATGATAGTAGTGGATTTAGGTTTCATGGATGATTGTGGATTTATATAGGTAGGTTGTTGGTTAGGTTTGTGGGGTCATAATGGATAGACAGGCAGGTTAAGGGTTAGGTTTGTACGATGATTATGGATGTTTAGGTAGGTTGTTGGTTATGTTTGTAGGATTATAATTTTATTTTGATTATATTAATAATCAATTGATAATATAGACTATCACTTGGAATGGACAGACAGATAAGTTTGAACGATTTTATTGGACAGATATGCAAAATTTGTAGGATCAGAATGGGGGGACAAGTACGAAGGAATGATATTGAATGGATGGACATTGGACATGTAGGATCATAATGGATGGACAGATAGGTTTGTAGGATCATATTGGATTGGCAGGCAGGTTGAGGGTTAGGTTTGGAGGATTATTGTGGTTATATAGGTAGGTTAAAAATATGATAGTAGTGGATTTAGGTTTCATGGATGATTGTGGATTTATATAGGTAGGTTGTTGGTTAGGTTTGTGGGGTCATAATGGATAGACAGGCAGGTTAAGGGTTAGTGGGACAAGTAAGGTAAGGGGACAAGTACGAAGGAATGATATTGAATGGATGGACATTGGACATGTAGGATCATAATGGATGGACAGATAGGTTTGTAGGATCATATTGGATTGGCAGGCAGGTTGAGGGTTAGGTTTGGAGGATTATTGTGGTTATATAGGTAGGTTAAAAATATGATAGTAGTGGATTTAGGTTTCATGGATGATTGTGGATTTATATAGGTAGGTTGTTGGTTAGGTTTGTGGGGTCATAATGGATAGACAGGCAGGTTAAGGGTTAGTGGGACAAGTAAGGTAAGGGGACAAGTAGGAAGGAATGATATTGAATGGATGGACATTGGACATGTAGGATCATAATGGATGGACAGATAGGTTTGTAGGATCATATTGGATTGGCAGGCAGGTTGAGGGTTAGGTTTGGAGGATTATTGTGGTTATATAGGTAGGTTAAAAATATGATAGTAGTGGATTTAGGTTTCATGGATGATTGTGGATTTATATAGGTAGGTTGTTGGTTAGGTTTGTGGGGTCATAATGGATAGACAGGCAGGTTAAGGGTTATTGGGACAAGTAAAGTAAGGGGACAAGTAGGAAGGAATGATATTGAATGGATGGACATTGGACATGTAGGATCATAATGGATGGACAGATAGGTTTGTAGGATCATATTGGATTGGCAGGCAGGTTGAGGGTTAGGTTTGGAGTATTATTTTGGTTATATAGGTAGGTTAAAAATATGATAGTAGTGGATTTAGGTTTCATGGATGATTGTGGATTTATATAGGTAGGTTGTTGGTTAGGTTTGTGGGGTCATAATGGATAGACAGGCAGGTTAAGGGTTAGGTTTGTACGATGATTATGGATGTTTAGGTAGGTTGTTGGTTATGTTTGTAGGATTATAATTTTATTTTGATTATATTAATAATCAATTGATAATATAGACTATCACTTGGAATGGACAGACAGATAAGTTTGAACGATTTTATTGGACAGATATGCAAAATTTGTAGGATCAGAATGGGGGGACAAGTACGAAGGAATGATATTGAATGGATGGACATTGGACATGTAGGATCATAATGGATGGACAGATAGGTTTGTAGGATCATATTGGATTGGCAGGCAGGTTGAGGGTTAGGTTTGGAGGATTATTGTGGTTATATAGGTAGGTTAAAAATATGATAGTAGTGGATTTAGGTTTCATGGATGATTGTGGATTTATATAGGTAGGTTGTTGGTTAGGTTTGTGGGGTCATAATGGATAGACAGGCAGGTTAAGGGTTAGTGGGACAAGTAAGGTAAGGGGACAAGTACGAAGGAATGATATTGAATGGATGGACATTGGACATGTAGGATCATAATGGATGGACAGATAGGTTTGTAGGATCATATTGGATTGGCAGGCAGGTTGAGGGGTTTGGAGGATTATTGTGGTTATATAGGTAGGTTAAAAATATGATAGTAGTGGATTTAGGTTTCATGGATGATTGTGGATTTATATAGGTAGGTTGTTGGTTAGGTTTGTGGGGTCATAATGGATAGACAGGCAGGTTAAGGGTTAGTGGGACAAGTAAGGTAAGGGGACAAGTACGAAGGAATGATATTGAATGGATGGACATTGGACATGTAGGATCATAATGGATGGACAGATAGGTTTGTAGGATCATATTGGATTGGCAGGCAGGTTGAGGGTTAGGTTTGGAGGATTATTGTGGTTATATAGGTAGGTTAAAAATATGATAGTAGTGGATTTAGGTTTCATGGATGATTGTGGATTTATATAGGTAGGTTGTTGGTTAGGTTTGTGGGGTCATAATGGATAGACAGGCAGGTTAAGGGTTAGTGGGACAAGTAAGGTAAGGGACAAGTAGGAAGGAATGATATTGAATGGATGGACATTGGACATGTAGGATCATAATGGATGGACAGATAGGTTTGTAGGATCATATTGGATTGGCAGGCAGGTTGAGGGTTAGGTTTGGAGGATTATTGTGGTTATATAGGTAGGTTAAAAATATGATAGTAGTGGATTTAGGTTTCATGGATGATTGTGGATTTATATAGGTAGGTTGTTGGTTAGGTTTGTGGGGTCATAATGGATAGACAGGCAGGTTAAGGGTTAAGTTTGTACGATGATTATGGATGTTTAGGTAGGTTGTTGGTTATGTTTGTAGGATTATAATTTTATTTTGATTATATTAATAATCAATTGATAATATAGACTATCACTTGGAATGGACAGACAGATAAGTTTGAACGATTTATTGGACAGATATGCAAAATTTGTAGGATCAGAATGGGGGGACAAGTACGAAGGAATGATATTGAATGGATGGACATTGGACATGTAGGATCATAATGGATGGACAGATAGGTTTGTAGGATCATATTGGATTGGCAGGCAGGTTGAGGGGTTTGGAGGATTATTGTGGTTATATAGGTAGGTTAAAAATATGATAGTAGTGGATTTAGGTTTCATGGATGATTGTGGATTTATATAGGTAGGTTGTTGGTTAGGTTTGTGGGGTCATAATGGATAGACAGGCAGGTTAAGGGTTAGTGGGACAAGTAAGGTAAGGGGACAAGTACGAAGGAATGATATTGAATGGATGGACATTGGACATGTAGGATCATAATGGATGGACAGATAGGTTTGTAGGATCATATTGGATTGGCAGGCAGGTTGAGGGTTAGGTTTGGAGGATTATTGTGGTTATATAGGTAGGTTAAAAATATGATAGTAGTGGATTTAGGTTTCATGGATGATTGTGGATTTATATAGGTAGGTTGTTGGTTAGGTTTGTGGGGTCATAATGGATAGACAGGCAGGTTAAGGGTTAGTGGGACAAGTAAGGTAAGGGGACAAGTAGGAAGGAATGATATTGAATGGATGGACATTGGACATGTAGGATCATAATGGATGGACAGATAGGTTTGTAGGATCATATTGGATTGGCAGGCAGGTTGAGGGTTAGGTTTGGAGGATTATTGTGGTTATATAGGTAGGTTAAAAATATGATAGTAGTGGATTTAGGTTTCATGGATGATTGTGGATTTATATAGGTAGGTTGTTGGTTAGGTTTGTGGGGTCATAATGGATAGACAGGCAGGTTAAGGGTTATTGGGACAAGTAAGGTAAGGGGACAAGTAGGAAGGAATGATATTGAATGGATGGACATTGGACATGTAGGATCATAATGGATGGACAGATAGGTTTGTAGGATCATATTGGATTGGCAGGCAGGTTGAGGGTTAGGTTTGGAGTATTATTTTGGTTATATAGGTAGGTTAAAAATATGATAGTAGTGGATTTAGGTTTCATGGATGATTGTGGATTTATATAGGTAGGTTGTTGGTTAGGTTTGTGGGGTCATAATGGATAGACAGGCAGGTTAAGGGTTAGGTTTGTACGATGATTATGGATGTTTAGGTAGGTTGTTGGTTATGTTTGTAGGATTATAATTTTATTTTGATTATATTAATAATCAATTGATAATATAGACTATCACTTGGAATGGACAGACAGATAAGTTTGAACGATTTTATTGGACAGATATGCAAAATTTGTAGGATCAGAATGGGGGGACAAGTACGAAGGAATGATATTGAATGGATGGACATTGGACATGTAGGATCATAATGGATGGACAGATAGGTTTGTAGGATCATATTGGATTGGCAGGCAGGTTGAGGGTTAGGTTTGGAGGATTATTGTGGTTATATAGGTAGGTTAAAAATATGATAGTAGTGGATTTAGGTTTCATGGATGATTGTGGATTTATATAGGTAGGTTGTTGGTTAGGTTTGTGGGGTCATAATGGATAGACAGGCAGGTTAAGGGTTAGTGGGACAAGTAAGGTAAGGGGACAAGTACGAAGGAATGATATTGAATGGATGGACATTGGACATGTAGGATCATAATGGATGGACAGATAGGTTTGTAGGATCATATTGGATTGGCAGGCAGGTTGAGGGGTTTGGAGGATTATTGTGGTTATATAGGTAGGTTAAAAATATGATAGTAGTGGATTTAGGTTTCATGGATGATTGTGGATTTATATAGGTAGGTTGTTGGTTAGGTTTGTGGGGTCATAATGGATAGACAGGCAGGTTAAGGGTTAGTGGGACAAGTAAGGTAAGGGGACAAGTACGAAGGAATGATATTGAATGGATGGACATTGGACATGTAGGATCATAATGGATGGACAGATAGGTTTGTAGGATCATATTGGATTGGCAGGCAGGTTGAGGGTTAGGTTTGGAGGATTATTGTGGTTATATAGGTAGGTTAAAAATATGATAGTAGTGGATTTAGGTTTCATGGATGATTGTGGATTTATATAGGTAGGTTGTTGGTTAGGTTTGTGGGGTCATAATGGATAGACAGGCAGGTTAAGGGTTAGTGGGACAAGTAAGGTAAGGGGACAAGTAGGAAGGAATGATATTGAATGGATGGACATTGGACATGTAGGATCATAATGGATGGACAGATAGGTTTGTAGGATCATATTGGATTGGCAGGCAGGTTGAGGGTTAGGTTTGGAGGATTATTGTGGTTATATAGGTAGGTTAAAAATATGATAGTAGTGGATTTAGGTTTCATGGATGATTGTGGATTTATATAGGTAGGTTGTTGGTTAGGTTTGTGGGGTCATAATGGATAGACAGGCAGGTTAAGGGTTATTGGGACAAGTAAAGTAAGGGGACAAGTAGGAAGGAATGATATTGAATGGATGGACATTGGACATGTAGGATCATAATGGATGGACAGATAGGTTTGTAGGATCATATTGGATTGGCAGGCAGGTTGAGGGTTAGGTTTGGAGTATTATTTTGGTTATATAGGTAGGTTAAAAATATGATAGTAGTGGATTTAGGTTTCATGGATGATTGTGGATTTATATAGGTAGGTTGTTGGTTAGGTTTGTGGGGTCATAATGGATAGACAGGCAGGTTAAGGGTTAGGTTTGTACGATGATTATGGATGTTTAGGTAGGTTGTTGGTTATGTTTGTAGGATTATAATTTTATTTTGATTATATTAATAATCAATTGATAATATAGACTATCACTTGGAATGGACAGACAGATAAGTTTGAACGATTTTATTGGACAGATATGCAAAATTTGTAGGATCAGAATGGGGGGACAAGTACGAAGGAATGATATTGAATGGATGGACATTGGACATGTAGGATCATAATGGATGGACAGATAGGTTTGTAGGATCATATTGGATTGGCAGGCAGGTTGAGGGTTAGGTTTGGAGGATTATTGTGGTTATATAGGTAGGTTAAAAATATGATAGTAGTGGATTTAGGTTTCATGGATGATTGTGGATTTATATAGGTAGGTTGTTGGTTAGGTTTGTGGGGTCATAATGGATAGACAGGCAGGTTAAGGGTTAGTGGGACAAGTAAGGTAAGGGGACAAGTACGAAGGAATGATATTGAATGGATGGACATTGGACATGTAGGATCATAATGGATGGACAGATAGGTTTGTAGGATCATATTGGATTGGCAGGCAGGTTGAGGGGTTTGGAGGATTATTGTGGTTATATAGGTAGGTTAAAAATATGATAGTAGTGGATTTAGGTTTCATGGATGATTGTGGATTTATATAGGTAGGTTGTTGGTTAGGTTTGTGGGGTCATAATGGATAGACAGGCAGGTTAAGGGTTAGTGGGACAAGTAAGGTAAGGGGACAAGTACGAAGGAATGATATTGAATGGATGGACATTGGACATGTAGGATCATAATGGATGGACAGATAGGTTTGTAGGATCATATTGGATTGGCAGGCAGGTTGAGGGTTAGGTTTGGAGGATTATTGTGGTTATATAGGTAGGTTAAAAATATGATAGTAGTGGATTTAGGTTTCATGGATGATTGTGGATTTATATAGGTAGGTTGTTGGTTAGGTTTGTGGGGTCATAATGGATAGACAGGCAGGTTAAGGGTTAGTGGGACAAGTAAGGTAAGGGGACAAGTAGGAAGGAATGATATTGAATGGATGGACATTGGACATGTAGGATCATAATGGATGGACAGATAGGTTTGTAGGATCATATTGGATTGGCAGGCAGGTTGAGGGTTAGGTTTGGAGGATTATTGTGGTTATATAGGTAGGTTAAAAATATGATAGTAGTGGATTTAGGTTTCATGGATGATTGTGGATTTATATAGGTAGGTTGTTGGTTAGGTTTGTGGGGTCATAATGGATAGACAGGCAGGTTAAGGGTTATTGGGACAAGTAAAGTAAGGGGACAAGTAGGAAGGAATGATATTGAATGGATGGACATTGGACATGTAGGATCATAATGGATGGACAGATAGGTTTGTAGGATCATATTGGATTGGCAGGCAGGTTGAGGGTTAGGTTTGGAGTATTATTTTGGTTATATAGGTAGGTTAAAAATATGATAGTAGTGGATTTAGGTTTCATGGATGATTGTGGATTTATATAGGTAGGTTGTTGGTTAGGTTTGTGGGGTCATAATGGATAGACAGGCAGGTTAAGGGTTAGGTTTGTACGATGATTATGGATGTTTAGGTAGGTTGTTGGTTATGTTTGTAGGATTATAATTTTATTTTGATTATATTAATAATCAATTGATAATATAGACTATCACTTGGAATGGACAGACAGATAAGTTTGAACGATTTTATTGGACAGATATGCAAAATTTGTAGGATCAGAATGGGGGGACAAGTACGAAGGAATGATATTGAATGGATGGACATTGGACATGTAGGATCATAATGGATGGACAGATAGGTTTGTAGGATCATATTGGATTGGCAGGCAGGTTGAGGGTTAGGTTTGGAGGATTATTGTGGTTATATAGGTAGGTTAAAAATATGATAGTAGTGGATTTAGGTTTCATGGATGATTGTGGATTTATATAGGTAGGTTGTTGGTTAGGTTTGTGGGGTCATAATGGATAGACAGGCAGGTTAAGGGTTAGTGGGACAAGTAAGGTAAGGGGACAAGTAGGAAGGAATGATATTGAATGGATGGACATTGGACATGTAGGATCATAATGGATGGACAGATAGGTTTGTAGGATCATATTGGATTGGCAGGCAGGTTGAGGGTTAGGTTTGGAGGATTATTGTGGTTATATAGGTAGGTTAAAAATATGATAGTAGTGGATTTAGGTTTCATGGATGATTGTGGATTTATATAGGTAGGTTGTTGGTTAGGTTTGTGGGGTCATAATGGATAGACAGGCAGGTTAAGGGTTAGTGGGACAAGTAAGGTAAGGGGACAAGTACGAAGGAATGATATTGAATGGATGGACATTGGACATGTAGGATCATAATGGATGGACAGATAGGTTTGTAGGATCATATTGGATTGGCAGGCAGGTTGAGGGGTTTGGAGGATTATTGTGGTTATATAGGTAGGTTAAAAATATGATAGTAGTGGATTTAGGTTTCATGGATGATTGTGGATTTATATAGGTAGGTTGTTGGTTAGGTTTGTGGGGTCATAATGGATAGACAGGCAGGTTAAGGGTTAGTGGGACAAGTAAGGTAAGGGGACAAGTACGAAGGAATGATATTGAATGGATGGACATTGGACATGTAGGATCATAATGGATGGACAGATAGGTTTGTAGGATCATATTGGATTGGCAGGCAGGTTGAGGGTTAGGTTTGGAGGATTATTGTGGTTATATAGGTAGGTTAAAAATATGATAGTAGTGGATTTAGGTTTCATGGATGATTGTGGATTTATATAGGTAGGTTGTTGGTTAGGTTTGTGGGGTCATAATGGATAGACAGGCAGGTTAAGGGTTAGTGGGACAAGTAAGGTAAGGGGACAAGTAGGAAGGAATGATATTGAATGGATGGACATTGGACATGTAGGATCATAATGGATGGACAGATAGGTTTGTAGGATCATATTGGATTGGCAGGCAGGTTGAGGGTTAGGTTTGGAGGATTATTGTGGTTATATAGGTAGGTTAAAAATATGATAGTAGTGGATTTAGGTTTCATGGATGATTGTGGATTTATATAGGTAGGTTGTTGGTTAGGTTTGTGGGGTCATAATGGATAGACAGGCAGGTTAAGGGTTATTGGGACAAGTAAGGTAAGGGGACAAGTAGGAAGGAATGATATTGAATGGATGGACATTGGACATGTAGGATCATAATGGATGGACAGATAGGTTTGTAGGATCATATTGGATTGGCAGGCAGGTTGAGGGTTAGGTTTGGAGTATTATTTTGGTTATATAGGTAGGTTAAAAATATGATAGTAGTGGATTTAGGTTTCATGGATGATTGTGGATTTATATAGGTAGGTTGTTGGTTAGGTTTGTGGGGTCATAATGGATAGACAGGCAGGTTAAGGGTTAGGTTTGTACGATGATTATGGATGTTTAGGTAGGTTGTTGGTTATGTTTGTAGGATTATAATTTTATTTTGATTATATTAATAATCAATTGATAATATAGACTATCACTTGGAATGGACAGACAGATAAGTTTGAACGATTTTATTGGACAGATATGCAAAATTTGTAGGATCAGAATGGGGGGACAAGTACGAAGGAATGATATTGAATGGATGGACATTGGACATGTAGGATCATAATGGATGGACAGATAGGTTTGTAGGATCATATTGGATTGGCAGGCAGGTTGAGGGTTAGGTTTGGAGGATTATTGTGGTTATATAGGTAGGTTAAAAATATGATAGTAGTGGATTTAGGTTTCATGGATGATTGTGGATTTATATAGGTAGGTTGTTGGTTAGGTTTGTGGGGTCATAATGGATAGACAGGCAGGTTAAGGGTTAGTGGGACAAGTAAGGTAAGGGGACAAGTACGAAGGAATGATATTGAATGGATGGACATTGGACATGTAGGATCATAATGGATGGACAGATAGGTTTGTAGGATCATATTGGATTGGCAGGCAGGTTGAGGGGTTTGGAGGATTATTGTGGTTATATAGGTAGGTTAAAAATATGATAGTAGTGGATTTAGGTTTCATGGATGATTGTGGATTTATATAGGTAGGTTGTTGGTTAGGTTTGTGGGGTCATAATGGATAGACAGGCAGGTTAAGGGTTAGTGGGACAAGTAAGGTAAGGGGACAAGTACGAAGGAATGATATTGAATGGATGGACATTGGACATGTAGGATCATAATGGATGGACAGATAGGTTTGTAGGATCATATTGGATTGGCAGGCAGGTTGAGGGTTAGGTTTGGAGGATTATTGTGGTTATATAGGTAGGTTAAAAATATGATAGTAGTGGATTTAGGTTTCATGGATGATTGTGGATTTATATAGGTAGGTTGTTGGTTAGGTTTGTGGGGTCATAATGGATAGACAGGCAGGTTAAGGGTTAGTGGGACAAGTAAGGTAAGGGGACAAGTAGGAAGGAATGATATTGAATGGATGGACATTGGACATGTAGGATCATAATGGATGGACAGATAGGTTTGTAGGATCATATTGGATTGGCAGGCAGGTTGAGGGTTAGGTTTGGAGGATTATTGTGGTTATATAGGTAGGTTAAAAATATGATAGTAGTGGATTTAGGTTTCATGGATGATTGTGGATTTATATAGGTAGGTTGTTGGTTAGGTTTGTGGGGTCATAATGGATAGACAGGCAGGTTAAGGGTTATTGGGACAAGTAAAGTAAGGGGACAAGTAGGAAGGAATGATATTGAATGGATGGACATTGGACATGTAGGATCATAATGGATGGACAGATAGGTTTGTAGGATCATATTGGATTGGCAGGCAGGTTGAGGGTTAGGTTTGGAGTATTATTTTGGTTATATAGGTAGGTTAAAAATATGATAGTAGTGGATTTAGGTTTCATGGATGATTGTGGATTTATATAGGTAGGTTGTTGGTTAGGTTTGTGGGGTCATAATGGATAGACAGGCAGGTTAAGGGTTAGGTTTGTACGATGATTATGGATGTTTAGGTAGGTTGTTGGTTATGTTTGTAGGATTATAATTTTATTTTGATTATATTAATAATCAATTGATAATATAGACTATCACTTGGAATGGACAGACAGATAAGTTTGAACGATTTTATTGGACAGATATGCAAAATTTGTAGGATCAGAATGGGGGGACAAGTACGAAGGAATGATATTGAATGGATGGACATTGGACATGTAGGATCATAATGGATGGACAGATAGGTTTGTAGGATCATATTGGATTGGCAGGCAGGTTGAGGGTTAGGTTTGGAGGATTATTGTGGTTATATAGGTAGGTTAAAAATATGATAGTAGTGGATTTAGGTTTCATGGATGATTGTGGATTTATATAGGTAGGTTGTTGGTTAGGTTTGTGGGGTCATAATGGATAGACAGGCAGGTTAAGGGTTAGTGGGACAAGTAAGGTAAGGGGACAAGTAGGAAGGAATGATATTGAATGGATGGACATTGGACATGTAGGATCATAATGGATGGACAGATAGGTTTGTAGGATCATATTGGATTGGCAGGCAGGTTGAGGGTTAGGTTTGGAGGATTATTGTGGTTATATAGGTAGGTTAAAAATATGATAGTAGTGGATTTAGGTTTCATGGATGATTGTGGATTTATATAGGTAGGTTGTTGGTTAGGTTTGTGGGGTCATAATGGATAGACAGGCAGGTTAAGGGTTAGTGGGACAAGTAAGGTAAGGGGACAAGTACGAAGGAATGATATTGAATGGATGGACATTGGACATGTAGGATCATAATGGATGGACAGATAGGTTTGTAGGATCATATTGGATTGGCAGGCAGGTTGAGGGGTTTGGAGGATTATTGTGGTTATATAGGTAGGTTAAAAATATGATAGTAGTGGATTTAGGTTTCATGGATGATTGTGGATTTATATAGGTAGGTTGTTGGTTAGGTTTGTGGGGTCATAATGGATAGACAGGCAGGTTAAGGGTTAGTGGGACAAGTAAGGTAAGGGGACAAGTACGAAGGAATGATATTGAATGGATGGACATTGGACATGTAGGATCATAATGGATGGACAGATAGGTTTGTAGGATCATATTGGATTGGCAGGCAGGTTGAGGGTTAGGTTTGGAGGATTATTGTGGTTATATAGGTAGGTTAAAAATATGATAGTAGTGGATTTAGGTTTCATGGATGATTGTGGATTTATATAGGTAGGTTGTTGGTTAGGTTTGTGGGGTCATAATGGATAGACAGGCAGGTTAAGGGTTAGTGGGACAAGTAAGGTAAGGGACAAGTAGGAAGGAATGATATTGAATGGATGGACATTGGACATGTAGGATCATAATGGATGGACAGATAGGTTTGTAGGATCATATTGGATTGGCAGGCAGGTTGAGGGTTAGGTTTGGAGGATTATTGTGGTTATATAGGTAGGTTAAAAATATGATAGTAGTGGATTTAGGTTTCATGGATGATTGTGGATTTATATAGGTAGGTTGTTGGTTAGGTTTGTGGGGTCATAATGGATAGACAGGCAGGTTAAGGGTTAAGTTTGTACGATGATTATGGATGTTTAGGTAGGTTGTTGGTTATGTTTGTAGGATTATAATTTTATTTTGATTATATTAATAATCAATTGATAATATAGACTATCACTTGGAATGGACAGACAGATAAGTTTGAACGATTTATTGGACAGATATGCAAAATTTGTAGGATCAGAATGGGGGGACAAGTACGAAGGAATGATATTGAATGGATGGACATTGGACATGTAGGATCATAATGGATGGACAGATAGGTTTGTAGGATCATATTGGATTGGCAGGCAGGTTGAGGGGTTTGGAGGATTATTGTGGTTATATAGGTAGGTTAAAAATATGATAGTAGTGGATTTAGGTTTCATGGATGATTGTGGATTTATATAGGTAGGTTGTTGGTTAGGTTTGTGGGGTCATAATGGATAGACAGGCAGGTTAAGGGTTAGTGGGACAAGTAAGGTAAGGGGACAAGTACGAAGGAATGATATTGAATGGATGGACATTGGACATGTAGGATCATAATGGATGGACAGATAGGTTTGTAGGATCATATTGGATTGGCAGGCAGGTTGAGGGTTAGGTTTGGAGGATTATTGTGGTTATATAGGTAGGTTAAAAATATGATAGTAGTGGATTTAGGTTTCATGGATGATTGTGGATTTATATAGGTAGGTTGTTGGTTAGGTTTGTGGGGTCATAATGGATAGACAGGCAGGTTAAGGGTTAGTGGGACAAGTAAGGTAAGGGGACAAGTAGGAAGGAATGATATTGAATGGATGGACATTGGACATGTAGGATCATAATGGATGGACAGATAGGTTTGTAGGATCATATTGGATTGGCAGGCAGGTTGAGGGTTAGGTTTGGAGGATTATTGTGGTTATATAGGTAGGTTAAAAATATGATAGTAGTGGATTTAGGTTTCATGGATGATTGTGGATTTATATAGGTAGGTTGTTGGTTAGGTTTGTGGGGTCATAATGGATAGACAGGCAGGTTAAGGGTTATTGGGACAAGTAAGGTAAGGGGACAAGTAGGAAGGAATGATATTGAATGGATGGACATTGGACATGTAGGATCATAATGGATGGACAGATAGGTTTGTAGGATCATATTGGATTGGCAGGCAGGTTGAGGGTTAGGTTTGGAGTATTATTTTGGTTATATAGGTAGGTTAAAAATATGATAGTAGTGGATTTAGGTTTCATGGATGATTGTGGATTTATATAGGTAGGTTGTTGGTTAGGTTTGTGGGGTCATAATGGATAGACAGGCAGGTTAAGGGTTAGGTTTGTACGATGATTATGGATGTTTAGGTAGGTTGTTGGTTATGTTTGTAGGATTATAATTTTATTTTGATTATATTAATAATCAATTGATAATATAGACTATCACTTGGAATGGACAGACAGATAAGTTTGAACGATTTTATTGGACAGATATGCAAAATTTGTAGGATCAGAATGGGGGGACAAGTACGAAGGAATGATATTGAATGGATGGACATTGGACATGTAGGATCATAATGGATGGACAGATAGGTTTGTAGGATCATATTGGATTGGCAGGCAGGTTGAGGGTTAGGTTTGGAGGATTATTGTGGTTATATAGGTAGGTTAAAAATATGATAGTAGTGGATTTAGGTTTCATGGATGATTGTGGATTTATATAGGTAGGTTGTTGGTTAGGTTTGTGGGGTCATAATGGATAGACAGGCAGGTTAAGGGTTAGTGGGACAAGTAAGGTAAGGGGACAAGTACGAAGGAATGATATTGAATGGATGGACATTGGACATGTAGGATCATAATGGATGGACAGATAGGTTTGTAGGATCATATTGGATTGGCAGGCAGGTTGAGGGTTAGGTTTGGAGGATTATTGTGGTTATATAGGTAGGTTAAAAATATGATAGTAGTGGATTTAGGTTTCATGGATGATTGTGGATTTATATAGGTAGGTTGTTGGTTAGGTTTGTGGGGTCATAATGGATAGACAGGCAGGTTAAGGGTTAGTGGGACAAGTAAGGTAAGGGGACAAGTAGGAAGGAATGATATTGAATGGATGGACATTGGACATGTAGGATCATAATGGATGGACAGATAGGTTTGTAGGATCATATTGGATTGGCAGGCAGGTTGAGGGTTAGGTTTGGAGGATTATTGTGGTTATATAGGTAGGTTAAAAATATGATAGTAGTGGATTTAGGTTTCATGGATGATTGTGGATTTATATAGGTAGGTTGTTGGTTAGGTTTGTGGGGTCATAATGGATAGACAGGCAGGTTAAGGGTTATTGGGACAAGTAAAGTAAGGGGACAAGTAGGAAGGAATGATATTGAATGGATGGACATTGGACATGTAGGATCATAATGGATGGACAGATAGGTTTGTAGGATCATATTGGATTGGCAGGCAGGTTGAGGGTTAGGTTTGGAGTATTATTTTGGTTATATAGGTAGGTTAAAAATATGATAGTAGTGGATTTAGGTTTCATGGATGATTGTGGATTTATATAGGTAGGTTGTTGGTTAGGTTTGTGGGGTCATAATGGATAGACAGGCAGGTTAAGGGTTAGGTTTGTACGATGATTATGGATGTTTAGGTAGGTTGTTGGTTATGTTTGTAGGATTATAATTTTATTTTGATTATATTAATAATCAATTGATAATATAGACTATCACTTGGAATGGACAGACAGATAAGTTTGAACGATTTTATTGGACAGATATGCAAAATTTGTAGGATCAGAATGGGGGGACAAGTACGAAGGAATGATATTGAATGGATGGACATTGGACATGTAGGATCATAATGGATGGACAGATAGGTTTGTAGGATCATATTGGATTGGCAGGCAGGTTGAGGGTTAGGTTTGGAGGATTATTGTGGTTATATAGGTAGGTTAAAAATATGATAGTAGTGGATTTAGGTTTCATGGATGATTGTGGATTTATATAGGTAGGTTGTTGGTTAGGTTTGTGGGGTCATAATGGATAGACAGGCAGGTTAAGGGTTAGTGGGACAAGTAAGGTAAGGGGACAAGTACGAAGGAATGATATTGAATGGATGGACATTGGACATGTAGGATCATAATGGATGGACAGATAGGTTTGTAGGATCATATTGGATTGGCAGGCAGGTTGAGGGGTTTGGAGGATTATTGTGGTTATATAGGTAGGTTAAAAATATGATAGTAGTGGATTTAGGTTTCATGGATGATTGTGGATTTATATAGGTAGGTTGTTGGTTAGGTTTGTGGGGTCATAATGGATAGACAGGCAGGTTAAGGGTTAGTGGGACAAGTAAGGTAAGGGGACAAGTACGAAGGAATGATATTGAATGGATGGACATTGGACATGTAGGATCATAATGGATGGACAGATAGGTTTGTAGGATCATATTGGATTGGCAGGCAGGTTGAGGGTTAGGTTTGGAGGATTATTGTGGTTATATAGGTAGGTTAAAAATATGATAGTAGTGGATTTAGGTTTCATGGATGATTGTGGATTTATATAGGTAGGTTGTTGGTTAGGTTTGTGGGGTCATAATGGATAGACAGGCAGGTTAAGGGTTAGTGGGACAAGTAAGGTAAGGGACAAGTAGGAAGGAATGATATTGAATGGATGGACATTGGACATGTAGGATCATAATGGATGGACAGATAGGTTTGTAGGATCATATTGGATTGGCAGGCAGGTTGAGGGTTAGGTTTGGAGGATTATTGTGGTTATATAGGTAGGTTAAAAATATGATAGTAGTGGATTTAGGTTTCATGGATGATTGTGGATTTATATAGGTAGGTTGTTGGTTAGGTTTGTGGGGTCATAATGGATAGACAGGCAGGTTAAGGGTTAAGTTTGTACGATGATTATGGATGTTTAGGTAGGTTGTTGGTTATGTTTGTAGGATTATAATTTTATTTTGATTATATTAATAATCAATTGATAATATAGACTATCACTTGGAATGGACAGACAGATAAGTTTGAACGATTTATTGGACAGATATGCAAAATTTGTAGGATCAGAATGGGGGGACAAGTACGAAGGAATGATATTGAATGGATGGACATTGGACATGTAGGATCATAATGGATGGACAGATAGGTTTGTAGGATCATATTGGATTGGCAGGCAGGTTGAGGGGTTTGGAGGATTATTGTGGTTATATAGGTAGGTTAAAAATATGATAGTAGTGGATTTAGGTTTCATGGATGATTGTGGATTTATATAGGTAGGTTGTTGGTTAGGTTTGTGGGGTCATAATGGATAGACAGGCAGGTTAAGGGTTAGTGGGACAAGTAAGGTAAGGGGACAAGTACGAAGGAATGATATTGAATGGATGGACATTGGACATGTAGGATCATAATGGATGGACAGATAGGTTTGTAGGATCATATTGGATTGGCAGGCAGGTTGAGGGTTAGGTTTGGAGGATTATTGTGGTTATATAGGTAGGTTAAAAATATGATAGTAGTGGATTTAGGTTTCATGGATGATTGTGGATTTATATAGGTAGGTTGTTGGTTAGGTTTGTGGGGTCATAATGGATAGACAGGCAGGTTAAGGGTTAGTGGGACAAGTAAGGTAAGGGGACAAGTAGGAAGGAATGATATTGAATGGATGGACATTGGACATGTAGGATCATAATGGATGGACAGATAGGTTTGTAGGATCATATTGGATTGGCAGGCAGGTTGAGGGTTAGGTTTGGAGGATTATTGTGGTTATATAGGTAGGTTAAAAATATGATAGTAGTGGATTTAGGTTTCATGGATGATTGTGGATTTATATAGGTAGGTTGTTGGTTAGGTTTGTGGGGTCATAATGGATAGACAGGCAGGTTAAGGGTTATTGGGACAAGTAAGGTAAGGGGACAAGTAGGAAGGAATGATATTGAATGGATGGACATTGGACATGTAGGATCATAATGGATGGACAGATAGGTTTGTAGGATCATATTGGATTGGCAGGCAGGTTGAGGGTTAGGTTTGGAGTATTATTTTGGTTATATAGGTAGGTTAAAAATATGATAGTAGTGGATTTAGGTTTCATGGATGATTGTGGATTTATATAGGTAGGTTGTTGGTTAGGTTTGTGGGGTCATAATGGATAGACAGGCAGGTTAAGGGTTAGGTTTGTACGATGATTATGGATGTTTAGGTAGGTTGTTGGTTATGTTTGTAGGATTATAATTTTATTTTGATTATATTAATAATCAATTGATAATATAGACTATCACTTGGAATGGACAGACAGATAAGTTTGAACGATTTTATTGGACAGATATGCAAAATTTGTAGGATCAGAATGGGGGGACAAGTACGAAGGAATGATATTGAATGGATGGACATTGGACATGTAGGATCATAATGGATGGACAGATAGGTTTGTAGGATCATATTGGATTGGCAGGCAGGTTGAGGGTTAGGTTTGGAGGATTATTGTGGTTATATAGGTAGGTTAAAAATATGATAGTAGTGGATTTAGGTTTCATGGATGATTGTGGATTTATATAGGTAGGTTGTTGGTTAGGTTTGTGGGGTCATAATGGATAGACAGGCAGGTTAAGGGTTAGTGGGACAAGTAAGGTAAGGGGACAAGTACGAAGGAATGATATTGAATGGATGGACATTGGACATGTAGGATCATAATGGATGGACAGATAGGTTTGTAGGATCATATTGGATTGGCAGGCAGGTTGAGGGGTTTGGAGGATTATTGTGGTTATATAGGTAGGTTAAAAATATGATAGTAGTGGATTTAGGTTTCATGGATGATTGTGGATTTATATAGGTAGGTTGTTGGTTAGGTTTGTGGGGTCATAATGGATAGACAGGCAGGTTAAGGGTTAGTGGGACAAGTAAGGTAAGGGGACAAGTACGAAGGAATGATATTGAATGGATGGACATTGGACATGTAGGATCATAATGGATGGACAGATAGGTTTGTAGGATCATATTGGATTGGCAGGCAGGTTGAGGGTTAGGTTTGGAGGATTATTGTGGTTATATAGGTAGGTTAAAAATATGATAGTAGTGGATTTAGGTTTCATGGATGATTGTGGATTTATATAGGTAGGTTGTTGGTTAGGTTTGTGGGGTCATAATGGATAGACAGGCAGGTTAAGGGTTAGTGGGACAAGTAAGGTAAGGGGACAAGTAGGAAGGAATGATATTGAATGGATGGACATTGGACATGTAGGATCATAATGGATGGACAGATAGGTTTGTAGGATCATATTGGATTGGCAGGCAGGTTGAGGGTTAGGTTTGGAGGATTATTGTGGTTATATAGGTAGGTTAAAAATATGATAGTAGTGGATTTAGGTTTCATGGATGATTGTGGATTTATATAGGTAGGTTGTTGGTTAGGTTTGTGGGGTCATAATGGATAGACAGGCAGGTTAAGGGTTATTGGGACAAGTAAAGTAAGGGGACAAGTAGGAAGGAATGATATTGAATGGATGGACATTGGACATGTAGGATCATAATGGATGGACAGATAGGTTTGTAGGATCATATTGGATTGGCAGGCAGGTTGAGGGTTAGGTTTGGAGTATTATTTTGGTTATATAGGTAGGTTAAAAATATGATAGTAGTGGATTTAGGTTTCATGGATGATTGTGGATTTATATAGGTAGGTTGTTGGTTAGGTTTGTGGGGTCATAATGGATAGACAGGCAGGTTAAGGGTTAGGTTTGTACGATGATTATGGATGTTTAGGTAGGTTGTTGGTTATGTTTGTAGGATTATAATTTTATTTTGATTATATTAATAATCAATTGATAATATAGACTATCACTTGGAATGGACAGACAGATAAGTTTGAACGATTTTATTGGACAGATATGCAAAATTTGTAGGATCAGAATGGGGGGACAAGTACGAAGGAATGATATTGAATGGATGGACATTGGACATGTAGGATCATAATGGATGGACAGATAGGTTTGTAGGATCATATTGGATTGGCAGGCAGGTTGAGGGTTAGGTTTGGAGGATTATTGTGGTTATATAGGTAGGTTAAAAATATGATAGTAGTGGATTTAGGTTTCATGGATGATTGTGGATTTATATAGGTAGGTTGTTGGTTAGGTTTGTGGGGTCATAATGGATAGACAGGCAGGTTAAGGGTTAGTGGGACAAGTAAGGTAAGGGGACAAGTAGGAAGGAATGATATTGAATGGATGGACATTGGACATGTAGGATCATAATGGATGGACAGATAGGTTTGTAGGATCATATTGGATTGGCAGGCAGGTTGAGGGTTAGGTTTGGAGGATTATTGTGGTTATATAGGTAGGTTAAAAATATGATAGTAGTGGATTTAGGTTTCATGGATGATTGTGGATTTATATAGGTAGGTTGTTGGTTAGGTTTGTGGGGTCATAATGGATAGACAGGCAGGTTAAGGGTTAGTGGGACAAGTAAGGTAAGGGGACAAGTACGAAGGAATGATATTGAATGGATGGACATTGGACATGTAGGATCATAATGGATGGACAGATAGGTTTGTAGGATCATATTGGATTGGCAGGCAGGTTGAGGGGTTTGGAGGATTATTGTGGTTATATAGGTAGGTTAAAAATATGATAGTAGTGGATTTAGGTTTCATGGATGATTGTGGATTTATATAGGTAGGTTGTTGGTTAGGTTTGTGGGGTCATAATGGATAGACAGGCAGGTTAAGGGTTAGTGGGACAAGTAAGGTAAGGGGACAAGTACGAAGGAATGATATTGAATGGATGGACATTGGACATGTAGGATCATAATGGATGGACAGATAGGTTTGTAGGATCATATTGGATTGGCAGGCAGGTTGAGGGTTAGGTTTGGAGGATTATTGTGGTTATATAGGTAGGTTAAAAATATGATAGTAGTGGATTTAGGTTTCATGGATGATTGTGGATTTATATAGGTAGGTTGTTGGTTAGGTTTGTGGGGTCATAATGGATAGACAGGCAGGTTAAGGGTTAGTGGGACAAGTAAGGTAAGGGACAAGTAGGAAGGAATGATATTGAATGGATGGACATTGGACATGTAGGATCATAATGGATGGACAGATAGGTTTGTAGGATCATATTGGATTGGCAGGCAGGTTGAGGGTTAGGTTTGGAGGATTATTGTGGTTATATAGGTAGGTTAAAAATATGATAGTAGTGGATTTAGGTTTCATGGATGATTGTGGATTTATATAGGTAGGTTGTTGGTTAGGTTTGTGGGGTCATAATGGATAGACAGGCAGGTTAAGGGTTAAGTTTGTACGATGATTATGGATGTTTAGGTAGGTTGTTGGTTATGTTTGTAGGATTATAATTTTATTTTGATTATATTAATAATCAATTGATAATATAGACTATCACTTGGAATGGACAGACAGATAAGTTTGAACGATTTATTGGACAGATATGCAAAATTTGTAGGATCAGAATGGGGGGACAAGTACGAAGGAATGATATTGAATGGATGGACATTGGACATGTAGGATCATAATGGATGGACAGATAGGTTTGTAGGATCATATTGGATTGGCAGGCAGGTTGAGGGGTTTGGAGGATTATTGTGGTTATATAGGTAGGTTAAAAATATGATAGTAGTGGATTTAGGTTTCATGGATGATTGTGGATTTATATAGGTAGGTTGTTGGTTAGGTTTGTGGGGTCATAATGGATAGACAGGCAGGTTAAGGGTTATTGGGACAAGTAAAGTAAGGGGACAAGTAGGAAGGAATGATATTGAATGGATGGACATTGGACATGTAGGATCATAATGGATGGACAGATAGGTTTGTAGGATCATATTGGATTGGCAGGCAGGTTGAGGGTTAGGTTTGGAGTATTATTTTGGTTATATAGGTAGGTTAAAAATATGATAGTAGTGGATTTAGGTTTCATGGATGATTGTGGATTTATATAGGTAGGTTGTTGGTTAGGTTTGTGGGGTCATAATGGATAGACAGGCAGGTTAAGGGTTAGGTTTGTACGATGATTATGGATGTTTAGGTAGGTTGTTGGTTATGTTTGTAGGATTATAATTTTATTTTGATTATATTAATAATCAATTGATAATATAGACTATCACTTGGAATGGACAGACAGATAAGTTTGAACGATTTTATTGGACAGATATGCAAAATTTGTAGGATCAGAATGGGGGGACAAGTACGAAGGAATGATATTGAATGGATGGACATTGGACATGTAGGATCATAATGGATGGACAGATAGGTTTGTAGGATCATATTGGATTGGCAGGAAGGTTGAGGGTTAGGTTTGGAGGATTATTGTGGTTATATAGGTAGGTTAAAAATATGATAGTAGTGGATTTAGGTTTCATGGATGATTGTGGATTTATATAGGTAGGTTGTTGGTTAGGTTTGTGGGGTCATAATGGATAGACAGGCAGGTTAAGGGTTATTGGGACAAGTAAAGTAAGGGGACAAGTAGGAAGGAATGATATTGAATGGATGGACATTGGACATGTAGGATCATAATGGATGGACAGATAGGTTTGTAGGATCATATTGGATTGGCAGGCAGGTTGAGGGTTAGGTTTGGAGTATTATTTTGGTTATATAGGTAGGTTAAAAATATGATAGTAGTGGATTTAGGTTTCATGGATGATTGTGGATTTATATAGGTAGGTTGTTGGTTAGGTTTGTGGGGTCATAATGGATAGACAGGCAGGTTAAGGGTTAGGTTTGTACGATGATTATGGATGTTTAGGTAGGTTGTTGGTTATGTTTGTAGGATTATAATTTTATTTTGATTATATTAATAATCAATTGATAATATAGACTATCACTTGGAATGGACAGACAGATAAGTTTGAACGATTTTATTGGACAGATATGCAAAATTTGTAGGATCAGAATGGGGGGACAAGTACGAAGGAATGATATTGAATGGATGGACATTGGACATGTAGGATCATAATGGATGGACAGATAGGTTTGTAGGATCATATTGGATTGGCAGGCAGGTTGAGGGTTAGGTTTGGAGGATTATTGTGGTTATATAGGTAGGTTAAAAATATGATAGTAGTGGATTTAGGTTTCATGGATGATTGTGGATTTATATAGGTAGGTTGTTGGTTAGGTTTGTGGGGTCATAATGGATAGACAGGCAGGTTAAGGGTTAGTGGGACAAGTAAGGTAAGGGGACAAGTAGGAAGGAATGATATTGAATGGATGGACATTGGACATGTAGGATCATAATGGATGGACAGATAGGTTTGTAGGATCATATTGGATTGGCAGGCAGGTTGAGGGTTAGGTTTGGAGGATTATTGTGGTTATATAGGTAGGTTAAAAATATGATAGTAGTGGATTTAGGTTTCATGGATGATTGTGGATTTATATAGGTAGGTTGTTGGTTAGGTTTGTGGGGTCATAATGGATAGACAGGCAGGTTAAGGGTTAGTGGGACAAGTAAGGTAAGGGGACAAGTACGAAGGAATGATATTGAATGGATGGACATTGGACATGTAGGATCATAATGGATGGACAGATAGGTTTGTAGGATCATATTGGATTGGCAGGCAGGTTGAGGGGTTTGGAGGATTATTGTGGTTATATAGGTAGGTTAAAAATATGATAGTAGTGGATTTAGGTTTCATGGATGATTGTGGATTTATATAGGTAGGTTGTTGGTTAGGTTTGTGGGGTCATAATGGATAGACAGGCAGGTTAAGGGTTAGTGGGACAAGTAAGGTAAGGGGACAAGTACGAAGGAATGATATTGAATGGATGGACATTGGACATGTAGGATCATAATGGATGGACAGATAGGTTTGTAGGATCATATTGGATTGGCAGGCAGGTTGAGGGTTAGGTTTGGAGGATTATTGTGGTTATATAGGTAGGTTAAAAATATGATAGTAGTGGATTTAGGTTTCATGGATGATTGTGGATTTATATAGGTAGGTTGTTGGTTAGGTTTGTGGGGTCATAATGGATAGACAGGCAGGTTAAGGGTTAGTGGGACAAGTAAGGTAAGGGACAAGTAGGAAGGAATGATATTGAATGGATGGACATTGGACATGTAGGATCATAATGGATGGACAGATAGGTTTGTAGGATCATATTGGATTGGCAGGCAGGTTGAGGGTTAGGTTTGGAGGATTATTGTGGTTATATAGGTAGGTTAAAAATATGATAGTAGTGGATTTAGGTTTCATGGATGATTGTGGATTTATATAGGTAGGTTGTTGGTTAGGTTTGTGGGGTCATAATGGATAGACAGGCAGGTTAAGGGTTAAGTTTGTACGATGATTATGGATGTTTAGGTAGGTTGTTGGTTATGTTTGTAGGATTATAATTTTATTTTGATTATATTAATAATCAATTGATAATATAGACTATCACTTGGAATGGACAGACAGATAAGTTTGAACGATTTATTGGACAGATATGCAAAATTTGTAGGATCAGAATGGGGGGACAAGTACGAAGGAATGATATTGAATGGATGGACATTGGACATGTAGGATCATAATGGATGGACAGATAGGTTTGTAGGATCATATTGGATTGGCAGGCAGGTTGAGGGGTTTGGAGGATTATTGTGGTTATATAGGTAGGTTAAAAATATGATAGTAGTGGATTTAGGTTTCATGGATGATTGTGGATTTATATAGGTAGGTTGTTGGTTAGGTTTGTGGGGTCATAATGGATAGACAGGCAGGTTAAGGGTTAGTGGGACAAGTAAGGTAAGGGGACAAGTACGAAGGAATGATATTGAATGGATGGACATTGGACATGTAGGATCATAATGGATGGACAGATAGGTTTGTAGGATCATATTGGATTGGCAGGCAGGTTGAGGGTTAGGTTTGGAGGATTATTGTGGTTATATAGGTAGGTTAAAAATATGATAGTAGTGGATTTAGGTTTCATGGATGATTGTGGATTTATATAGGTAGGTTGTTGGTTAGGTTTGTGGGGTCATAATGGATAGACAGGCAGGTTAAGGGTTAGTGGGACAAGTAAGGTAAGGGGACAAGTAGGAAGGAATGATATTGAATGGATGGACATTGGACATGTAGGATCATAATGGATGGACAGATAGGTTTGTAGGATCATATTGGATTGGCAGGCAGGTTGAGGGTTAGGTTTGGAGGATTATTGTGGTTATATAGGTAGGTTAAAAATATGATAGTAGTGGATTTAGGTTTCATGGATGATTGTGGATTTATATAGGTAGGTTGTTGGTTAGGTTTGTGGGGTCATAATGGATAGACAGGCAGGTTAAGGGTTATTGGGACAAGTAAGGTAAGGGGACAAGTAGGAAGGAATGATATTGAATGGATGGACATTGGACATGTAGGATCATAATGGATGGACAGATAGGTTTGTAGGATCATATTGGATTGGCAGGCAGGTTGAGGGTTAGGTTTGGAGTATTATTTTGGTTATATAGGTAGGTTAAAAATATGATAGTAGTGGATTTAGGTTTCATGGATGATTGTGGATTTATATAGGTAGGTTGTTGGTTAGGTTTGTGGGGTCATAATGGATAGACAGGCAGGTTAAGGGTTAGGTTTGTACGATGATTATGGATGTTTAGGTAGGTTGTTGGTTATGTTTGTAGGATTATAATTTTATTTTGATTATATTAATAATCAATTGATAATATAGACTATCACTTGGAATGGACAGACAGATAAGTTTGAACGATTTTATTGGACAGATATGCAAAATTTGTAGGATCAGAATGGGGGGACAAGTACGAAGGAATGATATTGAATGGATGGACATTGGACATGTAGGATCATAATGGATGGACAGATAGGTTTGTAGGATCATATTGGATTGGCAGGCAGGTTGAGGGTTAGGTTTGGAGGATTATTGTGGTTATATAGGTAGGTTAAAAATATGATAGTAGTGGATTTAGGTTTCATGGATGATTGTGGATTTATATAGGTAGGTTGTTGGTTAGGTTTGTGGGGTCATAATGGATAGACAGGCAGGTTAAGGGTTAGTGGGACAAGTAAGGTAAGGGGACAAGTACGAAGGAATGATATTGAATGGATGGACATTGGACATGTAGGATCATAATGGATGGACAGATAGGTTTGTAGGATCATATTGGATTGGCAGGCAGGTTGAGGGTTAGGTTTGGAGGATTATTGTGGTTATATAGGTAGGTATAGGATCATAATGGATGGACAGATAGGTTTGTAGGAACATATTGGATTGGCAGGCAGGTTGAGGGTTAGGTTTGGAGGATTATTGTGGTTATATAGGTAGGTGTAGGATCATAATGGATGGACAGATAGGTTTGTAGGATCATATTGGATTGGCAGGCAGGTTGAGGGGTTTGGAGGATTATTGTGGTTATATAGGTAGGTTAAAAATATGATAGTAGTGGATTTAGGTTTCATGGATGATTGTGGATTTATATAGGTAGGTTTGTGGGGTCATAATGGATAGACAGACAGGGACAAGTAGGAAGGAATTATATTGAATGGATGGACAGATAGGTTTGTAGGATCATATTGGATTGGCAGACAGGTTGAGGGTTAGGTTTGGAGGATTATTGTGGTTATATAGGTAGGTATAGGATCATAATGGATGGACAGATAGGTTTGTAGGAACATATTGGATTGGCAGGCAGGTTGAGGGTTAGGTTTGGAGGATTATTGTGGTTATATAGGTAGGTGTAGGATCATAATGGATGGACAGATAGGTTTGTAGGATCATATTGGATTGGCAGGCAGGTTGAGGGTTAGGTTTGGAGGATTATGGTGGTTATGTTGGTAGGTTAAAAATATGATAGTAGTGGATTTAGGTAGGTTAGGTTTCATGGGTGATTGTGGATTTATATAGGTAGGTTGTTGGTTAGGTTTGTGGGGTCATAATGAATAGACAGGCAGGTTAAAGGTTAGTTTTGTACGATGATTATGGATGTTTAGGTAGGTTGTTAGTTATGTTTGTAGGATTATAATTTTATTTTGATAATGGATATTAAATAAACTAATTTGCAGTGGAGGTTGCGATATTGCAAAAAGTTTTATTTTAGTTATTTTTTATGGAATGCGTGTAGTTAGAATCTATTGAGATAGTTGTAATAAAAGGAATGTGCATGGTTTTCAAATCATCCTCACATCTATGTTTTTTATCCACTTTGCATTTTCAACCAGTTATCAACGTTAACTTTTCTTCGATTATCTCTTCATAATCTGCATTTCTATTCGCTTCCATTCTTATCGTTTGTTATTATTATCCTTTCCTTAGTCATTCATCTTACATTTCCTTATATTCGTTATCAATCTTATCTTTCCATTCGTTATTAACCGTATCTTCCCATTATCATACTTGAAATGTAACTTTCATACTTTACGTAACCCACTGTCCCACCATTATCAACATGTACTTATCAACCTGTACAATAACAATCATCCAACAATTGAGGATAAACATAATCGCTATCCATTGCATTAACTCAATTTTACCATCCATTTTACTTTCATAATCCATAACCATTGCATAAACAAACTCCTCCTTTATCATCCATCTTTTATAATCCATAATATCAATTACTTACACCATATATTCATTACCGATATGCATTGCATATAAACTCCTCCTCCTTTACACCATCCATTTTACTTCCATAATATAATAATTCCCCTCTTTTTCCATGATTGAAGCTCCATTTTCATAAGTAAACAACCCCGTACGCCTACGCCTCAAACACAGTTGTTGTTTTATAACTTACATTTTCATTCCTATACCCCTACCATCCTACCTCCTATGAAACCAATTCTGCTTTCCTTTAATCTAGTACATATTTTTGAACAACATGGAAAAAATCCCCCAGCTTTTACACGACTATGCACTGTAGTGCCCAGAAACGGGCACTACAATACATACCTACCTTCGCGCCCATGCATATCGCATTTCAATGTACACTAAACACTTGGTGGCTGGGGGGCCGACATTATTTATCTGGATTTGCTATACACTATGGCACTCATTGAAAGAAATCTTGCGAATCGTAAACGAATAAAACAAATACGTACAACAGCACAACGCACGAAGTGACGTGACAGTTTTTGATTTTGGACATTATGTTTTGTTTATTTGCAGATTTGCAGTGCAGGTTGCGATATTCCAAAAGGGTTTATTTTAGTTATTTATGTACTGCGTGTATAGTTAAAATATGTAATAAAAGGAATGTGTGTAGTTTTGTTGCATATTTATAGACATTGGCTTTCGGTTCATGCAAGGTACGTTAGGATCTTTAATGGATGATATAGATGTAGCTAGATGGGTGAACTGTGATGTAGGGGGACAAGTAGGAAGGAATAATATTAGATGGATGGACATGTAGGATCATAATGGATGGACAGATAGGTTTGTAGGATCATATTGGATTGGCAGGCAGGTTGAGGGTTAGGTTTGGAGGATTATTGTGGTTATATAGGTAGGTTAAAAATATGATAGTAGTGGATTTAGGTTTCATGGATGATTGTGGATTTATATAGGTAGGTTGTTGGTTAGGTTTGTGGGGTCATAATGGATAGACAGGCAGGTTAAGGGTTAGTGGGACAAGTAAGGTAAGGGGACAAGTACGAAGGAATGATATTGAATGGATGGACATTGGACATGTAGGATCATAATGGATGGACAGATAGGTTTGTAGGATCATATTGGATTGGCAGGCAGGTTGAGGGTTAGGTTTGGAGGATTATTGTGGTTATATAGGTAGGTTAAAAATATGATAGTAGTGGATTTAGGTTTCATGGATGATTGTGGATTTATATAGGTAGGTTGTTGGTTAGGTTTGTGGGGTCATAATGGATAGACAGGCAGGTTAAGGGTTAGTGGGACAAGTAAGGTAAGGGGACAAGTAGGAAGGAATGATATTGAATGGATGGACATTGGACATGTAGGATCATAATGGATGGACAGATAGGTTTGTAGGATCATATTGGATTGGCAGGCAGGTTGAGGGTTAGGTTTGGAGGATTATTGTGGTTATATAGGTAGGTTAAAAATATGATAGTAGTGGATTTAGGTTTCATGGATGATTGTGGATTTATATAGGTAGGTTGTTGGTTAGGTTTGTGGGGTCATAATGGATAGACAGGCAGGTTAAGGGTTATTGGGACAAGTAAAGTAAGGGGACAAGTAGGAAGGAATGATATTGAATGGATGGACATTGGACATGTAGGATCATAATGGATGGACAGATAGGTTTGTAGGATCATATTGGATTGGCAGGCAGGTTGAGGGTTAGGTTTGGAGTATTATTTTGGTTATATAGGTAGGTTAAAAATATGATAGTAGTGGATTTAGGTTTCATGGATGATTGTGGATTTATATAGGTAGGTTGTTGGTTAGGTTTGTGGGGTCATAATGGATAGACAGGCAGGTTAAGGGTTAGGTTTGTACGATGATTATGGATGTTTAGGTAGGTTGTTGGTTATGTTTGTAGGATTATAATTTTATTTTGATTATATTAATAATCAATTGATAATATAGACTATCACTTGGAATGGACAGACAGATAAGTTTGAACGATTTTATTGGACAGATATGCAAAATTTGTAGGATCAGAATGGGGGGACAAGTACGAAGGAATGATATTGAATGGATGGACATTGGACATGTAGGATCATAATGGATGGACAGATAGGTTTGTAGGATCATATTGGATTGGCAGGCAGGTTGAGGGTTAGGTTTGGAGGATTATTGTGGTTATATAGGTAGGTTAAAAATATGATAGTAGTGGATTTAGGTTTCATGGATGATTGTGGATTTATATAGGTAGGTTGTTGGTTAGGTTTGTGGGGTCATAATGGATAGACAGGCAGGTTAAGGGTTAGTGGGACAAGTAAGGTAAGGGGACAAGTACGAAGGAATGATATTGAATGGATGGACATTGGACATGTAGGATCATAATGGATGGACAGATAGGTTTGTAGGATCATATTGGATTGGCAGGCAGGTTGAGGGGTTTGGAGGATTATTGTGGTTATATAGGTAGGTTAAAAATATGATAGTAGTGGATTTAGGTTTCATGGATGATTGTGGATTTATATAGGTAGGTTGTTGGTTAGGTTTGTGGGGTCATAATGGATAGACAGGCAGGTTAAGGGTTAGTGGGACAAGTAAGGTAAGGGGACAAGTACGAAGGAATGATATTGAATGGATGGACATTGGACATGTAGGATCATAATGGATGGACAGATAGGTTTGTAGGATCATATTGGATTGGCAGGCAGGTTGAGGGTTAGGTTTGGAGGATTATTGTGGTTATATAGGTAGGTTAAAAATATGATAGTAGTGGATTTAGGTTTCATGGATGATTGTGGATTTATATAGGTAGGTTGTTGGTTAGGTTTGTGGGGTCATAATGGATAGACAGGCAGGTTAAGGGTTAGTGGGACAAGTAAGGTAAGGGACAAGTAGGAAGGAATGATATTGAATGGATGGACATTGGACATGTAGGATCATAATGGATGGACAGATAGGTTTGTAGGATCATATTGGATTGGCAGGCAGGTTGAGGGTTAGGTTTGGAGGATTATTGTGGTTATATAGGTAGGTTAAAAATATGATAGTAGTGGATTTAGGTTTCATGGATGATTGTGGATTTATATAGGTAGGTTGTTGGTTAGGTTTGTGGGGTCATAATGGATAGACAGGCAGGTTAAGGGTTAAGTTTGTACGATGATTATGGATGTTTAGGTAGGTTGTTGGTTATGTTTGTAGGATTATAATTTTATTTTGATTATATTAATAATCAATTGATAATATAGACTATCACTTGGAATGGACAGACAGATAAGTTTGAACGATTTATTGGACAGATATGCAAAATTTGTAGGATCAGAATGGGGGGACAAGTACGAAGGAATGATATTGAATGGATGGACATTGGACATGTAGGATCATAATGGATGGACAGATAGGTTTGTAGGATCATATTGGATTGGCAGGCAGGTTGAGGGGTTTGGAGGATTATTGTGGTTATATAGGTAGGTTAAAAATATGATAGTAGTGGATTTAGGTTTCATGGATGATTGTGGATTTATATAGGTAGGTTGTTGGTTAGGTTTGTGGGGTCATAATGGATAGACAGGCAGGTTAAGGGTTAGTGGGACAAGTAAGGTAAGGGGACAAGTACGAAGGAATGATATTGAATGGATGGACATTGGACATGTAGGATCATAATGGATGGACAGATAGGTTTGTAGGATCATATTGGATTGGCAGGCAGGTTGAGGGTTAGGTTTGGAGGATTATTGTGGTTATATAGGTAGGTTAAAAATATGATAGTAGTGGATTTAGGTTTCATGGATGATTGTGGATTTATATAGGTAGGTTGTTGGTTAGGTTTGTGGGGTCATAATGGATAGACAGGCAGGTTAAGGGTTAGTGGGACAAGTAAGGTAAGGGGACAAGTAGGAAGGAATGATATTGAATGGATGGACATTGGACATGTAGGATCATAATGGATGGACAGATAGGTTTGTAGGATCATATTGGATTGGCAGGCAGGTTGAGGGTTAGGTTTGGAGGATTATTGTGGTTATATAGGTAGGTTAAAAATATGATAGTAGTGGATTTAGGTTTCATGGATGATTGTGGATTTATATAGGTAGGTTGTTGGTTAGGTTTGTGGGGTCATAATGGATAGACAGGCAGGTTAAGGGTTATTGGGACAAGTAAGGTAAGGGGACAAGTAGGAAGGAATGATATTGAATGGATGGACATTGGACATGTAGGATCATAATGGATGGACAGATAGGTTTGTAGGATCATATTGGATTGGCAGGCAGGTTGAGGGTTAGGTTTGGAGTATTATTTTGGTTATATAGGTAGGTTAAAAATATGATAGTAGTGGATTTAGGTTTCATGGATGATTGTGGATTTATATAGGTAGGTTGTTGGTTAGGTTTGTGGGGTCATAATGGATAGACAGGCAGGTTAAGGGTTAGGTTTGTACGATGATTATGGATGTTTAGGTAGGTTGTTGGTTATGTTTGTAGGATTATAATTTTATTTTGATTATATTAATAATCAATTGATAATATAGACTATCACTTGGAATGGACAGACAGATAAGTTTGAACGATTTTATTGGACAGATATGCAAAATTTGTAGGATCAGAATGGGGGGACAAGTACGAAGGAATGATATTGAATGGATGGACATTGGACATGTAGGATCATAATGGATGGACAGATAGGTTTGTAGGATCATATTGGATTGGCAGGCAGGTTGAGGGTTAGGTTTGGAGGATTATTGTGGTTATATAGGTAGGTTAAAAATATGATAGTAGTGGATTTAGGTTTCATGGATGATTGTGGATTTATATAGGTAGGTTGTTGGTTAGGTTTGTGGGGTCATAATGGATAGACAGGCAGGTTAAGGGTTAGTGGGACAAGTAAGGTAAGGGGACAAGTACGAAGGAATGATATTGAATGGATGGACATTGGACATGTAGGATCATAATGGATGGACAGATAGGTTTGTAGGATCATATTGGATTGGCAGGCAGGTTGAGGGGTTTGGAGGATTATTGTGGTTATATAGGTAGGTTAAAAATATGATAGTAGTGGATTTAGGTTTCATGGATGATTGTGGATTTATATAGGTAGGTTGTTGGTTAGGTTTGTGGGGTCATAATGGATAGACAGGCAGGTTAAGGGTTAGTGGGACAAGTAAGGTAAGGGGACAAGTACGAAGGAATGATATTGAATGGATGGACATTGGACATGTAGGATCATAATGGATGGACAGATAGGTTTGTAGGATCATATTGGATTGGCAGGCAGGTTGAGGGTTAGGTTTGGAGGATTATTGTGGTTATATAGGTAGGTTAAAAATATGATAGTAGTGGATTTAGGTTTCATGGATGATTGTGGATTTATATAGGTAGGTTGTTGGTTAGGTTTGTGGGGTCATAATGGATAGACAGGCAGGTTAAGGGTTAGTGGGACAAGTAAGGTAAGGGGACAAGTAGGAAGGAATGATATTGAATGGATGGACATTGGACATGTAGGATCATAATGGATGGACAGATAGGTTTGTAGGATCATATTGGATTGGCAGGCAGGTTGAGGGTTAGGTTTGGAGGATTATTGTGGTTATATAGGTAGGTTAAAAATATGATAGTAGTGGATTTAGGTTTCATGGATGATTGTGGATTTATATAGGTAGGTTGTTGGTTAGGTTTGTGGGGTCATAATGGATAGACAGGCAGGTTAAGGGTTATTGGGACAAGTAAAGTAAGGGGACAAGTAGGAAGGAATGATATTGAATGGATGGACATTGGACATGTAGGATCATAATGGATGGACAGATAGGTTTGTAGGATCATATTGGATTGGCAGGCAGGTTGAGGGTTAGGTTTGGAGTATTATTTTGGTTATATAGGTAGGTTAAAAATATGATAGTAGTGGATTTAGGTTTCATGGATGATTGTGGATTTATATAGGTAGGTTGTTGGTTAGGTTTGTGGGGTCATAATGGATAGACAGGCAGGTTAAGGGTTAGGTTTGTACGATGATTATGGATGTTTAGGTAGGTTGTTGGTTATGTTTGTAGGATTATAATTTTATTTTGATTATATTAATAATCAATTGATAATATAGACTATCACTTGGAATGGACAGACAGATAAGTTTGAACGATTTTATTGGACAGATATGCAAAATTTGTAGGATCAGAATGGGGGGACAAGTACGAAGGAATGATATTGAATGGATGGACATTGGACATGTAGGATCATAATGGATGGACAGATAGGTTTGTAGGATCATATTGGATTGGCAGGCAGGTTGAGGGTTAGGTTTGGAGGATTATTGTGGTTATATAGGTAGGTTAAAAATATGATAGTAGTGGATTTAGGTTTCATGGATGATTGTGGATTTATATAGGTAGGTTGTTGGTTAGGTTTGTGGGGTCATAATGGATAGACAGGCAGGTTAAGGGTTAGTGGGACAAGTAAGGTAAGGGGACAAGTAGGAAGGAATGATATTGAATGGATGGACATTGGACATGTAGGATCATAATGGATGGACAGATAGGTTTGTAGGATCATATTGGATTGGCAGGCAGGTTGAGGGTTAGGTTTGGAGGATTATTGTGGTTATATAGGTAGGTTAAAAATATGATAGTAGTGGATTTAGGTTTCATGGATGATTGTGGATTTATATAGGTAGGTTGTTGGTTAGGTTTGTGGGGTCATAATGGATAGACAGGCAGGTTAAGGGTTAGTGGGACAAGTAAGGTAAGGGGACAAGTACGAAGGAATGATATTGAATGGATGGACATTGGACATGTAGGATCATAATGGATGGACAGATAGGTTTGTAGGATCATATTGGATTGGCAGGCAGGTTGAGGGGTTTGGAGGATTATTGTGGTTATATAGGTAGGTTAAAAATATGATAGTAGTGGATTTAGGTTTCATGGATGATTGTGGATTTATATAGGTAGGTTGTTGGTTAGGTTTGTGGGGTCATAATGGATAGACAGGCAGGTTAAGGGTTAGTGGGACAAGTAAGGTAAGGGGACAAGTACGAAGGAATGATATTGAATGGATGGACATTGGACATGTAGGATCATAATGGATGGACAGATAGGTTTGTAGGATCATATTGGATTGGCAGGCAGGTTGAGGGTTAGGTTTGGAGGATTATTGTGGTTATATAGGTAGGTTAAAAATATGATAGTAGTGGATTTAGGTTTCATGGATGATTGTGGATTTATATAGGTAGGTTGTTGGTTAGGTTTGTGGGGTCATAATGGATAGACAGGCAGGTTAAGGGTTAGTGGGACAAGTAAGGTAAGGGACAAGTAGGAAGGAATGATATTGAATGGATGGACATTGGACATGTAGGATCATAATGGATGGACAGATAGGTTTGTAGGATCATATTGGATTGGCAGGCAGGTTGAGGGTTAGGTTTGGAGGATTATTGTGGTTATATAGGTAGGTTAAAAATATGATAGTAGTGGATTTAGGTTTCATGGATGATTGTGGATTTATATAGGTAGGTTGTTGGTTAGGTTTGTGGGGTCATAATGGATAGACAGGCAGGTTAAGGGTTAAGTTTGTACGATGATTATGGATGTTTAGGTAGGTTGTTGGTTATGTTTGTAGGATTATAATTTTATTTTGATTATATTAATAATCAATTGATAATATAGACTATCACTTGGAATGGACAGACAGATAAGTTTGAACGATTTATTGGACAGATATGCAAAATTTGTAGGATCAGAATGGGGGGACAAGTACGAAGGAATGATATTGAATGGATGGACATTGGACATGTAGGATCATAATGGATGGACAGATAGGTTTGTAGGATCATATTGGATTGGCAGGCAGGTTGAGGGGTTTGGAGGATTATTGTGGTTATATAGGTAGGTTAAAAATATGATAGTAGTGGATTTAGGTTTCATGGATGATTGTGGATTTATATAGGTAGGTTGTTGGTTAGGTTTGTGGGGTCATAATGGATAGACAGGCAGGTTAAGGGTTATTGGGACAAGTAAAGTAAGGGGACAAGTAGGAAGGAATGATATTGAATGGATGGACATTGGACATGTAGGATCATAATGGATGGACAGATAGGTTTGTAGGATCATATTGGATTGGCAGGCAGGTTGAGGGTTAGGTTTGGAGTATTATTTTGGTTATATAGGTAGGTTAAAAATATGATAGTAGTGGATTTAGGTTTCATGGATGATTGTGGATTTATATAGGTAGGTTGTTGGTTAGGTTTGTGGGGTCATAATGGATAGACAGGCAGGTTAAGGGTTAGGTTTGTACGATGATTATGGATGTTTAGGTAGGTTGTTGGTTATGTTTGTAGGATTATAATTTTATTTTGATTATATTAATAATCAATTGATAATATAGACTATCACTTGGAATGGACAGACAGATAAGTTTGAACGATTTTATTGGACAGATATGCAAAATTTGTAGGATCAGAATGGGGGGACAAGTACGAAGGAATGATATTGAATGGATGGACATTGGACATGTAGGATCATAATGGATGGACAGATAGGTTTGTAGGATCATATTGGATTGGCAGGCAGGTTGAGGGTTAGGTTTGGAGGATTATTGTGGTTATATAGGTAGGTTAAAAATATGATAGTAGTGGATTTAGGTTTCATGGATGATTGTGGATTTATATAGGTAGGTTGTTGGTTAGGTTTGTGGGGTCATAATGGATAGACAGGCAGGTTAAGGGTTATTGGGACAAGTAAAGTAAGGGGACAAGTAGGAAGGAATGATATTGAATGGATGGACATTGGACATGTAGGATCATAATGGATGGACAGATAGGTTTGTAGGATCATATTGGATTGGCAGGCAGGTTGAGGGTTAGGTTTGGAGTATTATTTTGGTTATATAGGTAGGTTAAAAATATGATAGTAGTGGATTTAGGTTTCATGGATGATTGTGGATTTATATAGGTAGGTTGTTGGTTAGGTTTGTGGGGTCATAATGGATAGACAGGCAGGTTAAGGGTTAGGTTTGTACGATGATTATGGATGTTTAGGTAGGTTGTTGGTTATGTTTGTAGGATTATAATTTTATTTTGATTATATTAATAATCAATTGATAATATAGACTATCACTTGGAATGGACAGACAGATAAGTTTGAACGATTTTATTGGACAGATATGCAAAATTTGTAGGATCAGAATGGGGGGACAAGTACGAAGGAATGATATTGAATGGATGGACATTGGACATGTAGGATCATAATGGATGGACAGATAGGTTTGTAGGATCATATTGGATTGGCAGGCAGGTTGAGGGTTAGGTTTGGAGGATTATTGTGGTTATATAGGTAGGTTAAAAATATGATAGTAGTGGATTTAGGTTTCATGGATGATTGTGGATTTATATAGGTAGGTTGTTGGTTAGGTTTGTGGGGTCATAATGGATAGACAGGCAGGTTAAGGGTTAGTGGGACAAGTAAGGTAAGGGGACAAGTAGGAAGGAATGATATTGAATGGATGGACATTGGACATGTAGGATCATAATGGATGGACAGATAGGTTTGTAGGATCATATTGGATTGGCAGGCAGGTTGAGGGTTAGGTTTGGAGGATTATTGTGGTTATATAGGTAGGTTAAAAATATGATAGTAGTGGATTTAGGTTTCATGGATGATTGTGGATTTATATAGGTAGGTTGTTGGTTAGGTTTGTGGGGTCATAATGGATAGACAGGCAGGTTAAGGGTTAGTGGGACAAGTAAGGTAAGGGGACAAGTACGAAGGAATGATATTGAATGGATGGACATTGGACATGTAGGATCATAATGGATGGACAGATAGGTTTGTAGGATCATATTGGATTGGCAGGCAGGTTGAGGGGTTTGGAGGATTATTGTGGTTATATAGGTAGGTTAAAAATATGATAGTAGTGGATTTAGGTTTCATGGATGATTGTGGATTTATATAGGTAGGTTGTTGGTTAGGTTTGTGGGGTCATAATGGATAGACAGGCAGGTTAAGGGTTAGTGGGACAAGTAAGGTAAGGGGACAAGTACGAAGGAATGATATTGAATGGATGGACATTGGACATGTAGGATCATAATGGATGGACAGATAGGTTTGTAGGATCATATTGGATTGGCAGGCAGGTTGAGGGTTAGGTTTGGAGGATTATTGTGGTTATATAGGTAGGTTAAAAATATGATAGTAGTGGATTTAGGTTTCATGGATGATTGTGGATTTATATAGGTAGGTTGTTGGTTAGGTTTGTGGGGTCATAATGGATAGACAGGCAGGTTAAGGGTTAGTGGGACAAGTAAGGTAAGGGACAAGTAGGAAGGAATGATATTGAATGGATGGACATTGGACATGTAGGATCATAATGGATGGACAGATAGGTTTGTAGGATCATATTGGATTGGCAGGCAGGTTGAGGGTTAGGTTTGGAGGATTATTGTGGTTATATAGGTAGGTTAAAAATATGATAGTAGTGGATTTAGGTTTCATGGATGATTGTGGATTTATATAGGTAGGTTGTTGGTTAGGTTTGTGGGGTCATAATGGATAGACAGGCAGGTTAAGGGTTAAGTTTGTACGATGATTATGGATGTTTAGGTAGGTTGTTGGTTATGTTTGTAGGATTATAATTTTATTTTGATTATATTAATAATCAATTGATAATATAGACTATCACTTGGAATGGACAGACAGATAAGTTTGAACGATTTATTGGACAGATATGCAAAATTTGTAGGATCAGAATGGGGGGACAAGTACGAAGGAATGATATTGAATGGATGGACATTGGACATGTAGGATCATAATGGATGGACAGATAGGTTTGTAGGATCATATTGGATTGGCAGGCAGGTTGAGGGGTTTGGAGGATTATTGTGGTTATATAGGTAGGTTAAAAATATGATAGTAGTGGATTTAGGTTTCATGGATGATTGTGGATTTATATAGGTAGGTTGTTGGTTAGGTTTGTGGGGTCATAATGGATAGACAGGCAGGTTAAGGGTTAGTGGGACAAGTAAGGTAAGGGGACAAGTACGAAGGAATGATATTGAATGGATGGACATTGGACATGTAGGATCATAATGGATGGACAGATAGGTTTGTAGGATCATATTGGATTGGCAGGCAGGTTGAGGGTTAGGTTTGGAGGATTATTGTGGTTATATAGGTAGGTTAAAAATATGATAGTAGTGGATTTAGGTTTCATGGATGATTGTGGATTTATATAGGTAGGTTGTTGGTTAGGTTTGTGGGGTCATAATGGATAGACAGGCAGGTTAAGGGTTAGTGGGACAAGTAAGGTAAGGGGACAAGTAGGAAGGAATGATATTGAATGGATGGACATTGGACATGTAGGATCATAATGGATGGACAGATAGGTTTGTAGGATCATATTGGATTGGCAGGCAGGTTGAGGGTTAGGTTTGGAGGATTATTGTGGTTATATAGGTAGGTTAAAAATATGATAGTAGTGGATTTAGGTTTCATGGATGATTGTGGATTTATATAGGTAGGTTGTTGGTTAGGTTTGTGGGGTCATAATGGATAGACAGGCAGGTTAAGGGTTATTGGGACAAGTAAGGTAAGGGGACAAGTAGGAAGGAATGATATTGAATGGATGGACATTGGACATGTAGGATCATAATGGATGGACAGATAGGTTTGTAGGATCATATTGGATTGGCAGGCAGGTTGAGGGTTAGGTTTGGAGTATTATTTTGGTTATATAGGTAGGTTAAAAATATGATAGTAGTGGATTTAGGTTTCATGGATGATTGTGGATTTATATAGGTAGGTTGTTGGTTAGGTTTGTGGGGTCATAATGGATAGACAGGCAGGTTAAGGGTTAGGTTTGTACGATGATTATGGATGTTTAGGTAGGTTGTTGGTTATGTTTGTAGGATTATAATTTTATTTTGATTATATTAATAATCAATTGATAATATAGACTATCACTTGGAATGGACAGACAGATAAGTTTGAACGATTTTATTGGACAGATATGCAAAATTTGTAGGATCAGAATGGGGGGACAAGTACGAAGGAATGATATTGAATGGATGGACATTGGACATGTAGGATCATAATGGATGGACAGATAGGTTTGTAGGATCATATTGGATTGGCAGGCAGGTTGAGGGTTAGGTTTGGAGGATTATTGTGGTTATATAGGTAGGTTAAAAATATGATAGTAGTGGATTTAGGTTTCATGGATGATTGTGGATTTATATAGGTAGGTTGTTGGTTAGGTTTGTGGGGTCATAATGGATAGACAGGCAGGTTAAGGGTTAGTGGGACAAGTAAGGTAAGGGGACAAGTACGAAGGAATGATATTGAATGGATGGACATTGGACATGTAGGATCATAATGGATGGACAGATAGGTTTGTAGGATCATATTGGATTGGCAGGCAGGTTGAGGGTTAGGTTTGGAGGATTATTGTGGTTATATAGGTAGGTATAGGATCATAATGGATGGACAGATAGGTTTGTAGGAACATATTGGATTGGCAGGCAGGTTGAGGGTTAGGTTTGGAGGATTATTGTGGTTATATAGGTAGGTGTAGGATCATAATGGATGGACAGATAGGTTTGTAGGATCATATTGGATTGGCAGGCAGGTTGAGGGGTTTGGAGGATTATTGTGGTTATATAGGTAGGTTAAAAATATGATAGTAGTGGATTTAGGTTTCATGGATGATTGTGGATTTATATAGGTAGGTTTGTGGGGTCATAATGGATAGACAGACAGGGACAAGTAGGAAGGAATTATATTGAATGGATGGACAGATAGGTTTGTAGGATCATATTGGATTGGCAGACAGGTTGAGGGTTAGGTTTGGAGGATTATTGTGGTTATATAGGTAGGTATAGGATCATAATGGATGGACAGATAGGTTTGTAGGAACATATTGGATTGGCAGGCAGGTTGAGGGTTAGGTTTGGAGGATTATTGTGGTTATATAGGTAGGTGTAGGATCATAATGGATGGACAGATAGGTTTGTAGGATCATATTGGATTGGCAGGCAGGTTGAGGGTTAGGTTTGGAGGATTATGGTGGTTATGTTGGTAGGTTAAAAATATGATAGTAGTGGATTTAGGTAGGTTAGGTTTCATGGGTGATTGTGGATTTATATAGGTAGGTTGTTGGTTAGGTTTGTGGGGTCATAATGAATAGACAGGCAGGTTAAAGGTTAGTTTTGTACGATGATTATGGATGTTTAGGTAGGTTGTTAGTTATGTTTGTAGGATTATAATTTTATTTTGATAATGGATATTAAATAAACTAATTTGCAGTGGAGGTTGCGATATTGCAAAAAGTTTTATTTTAGTTATTTTTTATGGAATGCGTGTAGTTAGAATCTATTGAGATAGTTGTAATAAAAGGAATGTGCATGGTTTTCAAATCATCCTCACATCTATGTTTTTTATCCACTTTGCATTTTCAACCAGTTATCAACGTTAACTTTTCTTCGATTATCTCTTCATAATCTGCATTTCTATTCGCTTCCATTCTTATCGTTTGTTATTATTATCCTTTCCTTAGTCATTCATCTTACATTTCCTTATATTCGTTATCAATCTTATCTTTCCATTCGTTATTAACCGTATCTTCCCATTATCATACTTGAAATGTAACTTTCATACTTTACGTAACCCACTGTCCCACCATTATCAACATGTACTTATCAACCTGTACAATAACAATCATCCAACAATTGAGGATAAACATAATCGCTATCCATTGCATTAACTCAATTTTACCATCCATTTTACTTTCATAATCCATAACCATTGCATAAACAAACTCCTCCTTTATCATCCATCTTTTATAATCCATAATATCAATTACTTACACCATATATTCATTACCGATATGCATTGCATATAAACTCCTCCTCCTTTACACCATCCATTTTACTTCCATAATATAATAATTCCCCTCTTTTTCCATGATTGAAGCTCCATTTTCATAAGTAAACAACCCCGTACGCCTACGCCTCAAACACAGTTGTTGTTTTATAACTTACATTTTCATTCCTATACCCCTACCATCCTACCTCCTATGAAACCAATTCTGCTTTCCTTTAATCTAGTACATATTTTTGAACAACATGGAAAAAATCCCCCAGCTTTTACACGACTATGCACTGTAGTGCCCAGAAACGGGCACTACAATACATACCTACCTTCGCGCCCATGCATATCGCATTTCAATGTACACTAAACACTTGGTGGCTGGGGGGCCGACATTATTTATCTGGATTTGCTATACACTATGGCACTCATTGAAAGAAATCTTGCGAATCGTAAACGAATAAAACAAATACGTACAACAGCACAACGCACGAAGTGACGTGACAGTTTTTGATTTTGGACATTATGTTTTGTTTATTTGCAGATTTGCAGTGCAGGTTGCGATATTCCAAAAGGGTTTATTTTAGTTATTTATGTACTGCGTGTATAGTTAAAATATGTAATAAAAGGAATGTGTGTAGTTTTGTTGCATATTTATAGACATTGGCTTTCGGTTCATGCAAGGTACGTTAGGATCTTTAATGGATGATATAGATGTAGCTAGATGGGTGAACTGTGATGTAGGGGGACAAGTAGGAAGGAATAATATTAGATGGATGGACATGTAGGATCATAATGGATGGACAGATAGGTTTGTAGGATCATATTGGATTGGCAGGCAGGTTGAGGGTTAGGTTTGGAGGATTATTGTGGTTATATAGGTAGGTTAAAAATATGATAGTAGTGGATTTAGGTTTCATGGATGATTGTGGATTTATATAGGTAGGTTGTTGGTTAGGTTTGTGGGGTCATAATGGATAGACAGGCAGGTTAAGGGTTATTGGGACAAGTAAGGTAAGGGGACAAGTAGGAAGGAATGATATTGAATGGATGGACATTGGACATGTAGGATCATAATGGATGGACAGATAGGTTTGTAGGATCATATTGGATTGGCAGGCAGGTTGAGGGTTAGGTTTGGAGTATTATTTTGGTTATATAGGTAGGTTAAAAATATGATAGTAGTGGATTTAGGTTTCATGGATGATTGTGGATTTATATAGGTAGGTTGTTGGTTAGGTTTGTGGGGTCATAATGGATAGACAGGCAGGTTAAGGGTTAGGTTTGTACGATGATTATGGATGTTTAGGTAGGTTGTTGGTTATGTTTGTAGGATTATAATTTTATTTTGATTATATTAATAATCAATTGATAATATAGACTATCACTTGGAATGGACAGACAGATAAGTTTGAACGATTTTATTGGACAGATATGCAAAATTTGTAGGATCAGAATGGGGGGACAAGTACGAAGGAATGATATTGAATGGATGGACATTGGACATGTAGGATCATAATGGATGGACAGATAGGTTTGTAGGATCATATTGGATTGGCAGGCAGGTTGAGGGTTAGGTTTGGAGGATTATTGTGGTTATATAGGTAGGTTAAAAATATGATAGTAGTGGATTTAGGTTTCATGGATGATTGTGGATTTATATAGGTAGGTTGTTGGTTAGGTTTGTGGGGTCATAATGGATAGACAGGCAGGTTAAGGGTTAGTGGGACAAGTAAGGTAAGGGGACAAGTACGAAGGAATGATATTGAATGGATGGACATTGGACATGTAGGACCATAATGGATGGACAGATAGGTTTGTAGGATCATATTGGATTGGCAGGCAGGTTGAGGGGTTTGGAGGATTATTGTGGTTATATAGGTAGGTTAAAAATATGATAGTAGTGGATTTAGGTTTCATGGATGATTGTGGATTTATATAGGTAGGTTGTTGGTTAGGTTTGTGGGGTCATAATGGATAGACAGGCAGGTTAAGGGTTAGTGGGACAAGTAAGGTAAGGGGACAAGTAGGAAGGAATGATATTGAATGGATGGACATTGGACATGTAGGATCATAATGGATGGACAGATAGGTTTGTAGGATCATATTGGATTGGCAGGCAGGTTGAGGGGTTTGGAGGATTATTGTGGTTATATAGGTAGGTTAAAAATATGATAGTAGTGGATTTAGGTTTCATGGATGATTGTGGATTTATATAGGTAGGTTGTTGGTTAGGTTTGTGGGGTCATAATGGATAGACAGGCAGGTTAAGGATTAGTGGGACAAGTAAGGTAAGGGGACAAGTACGAAGGAATGATATTGAATGGATGGACATTGGACATGTAGGATCATAATGGATGGACAGATAGGTTTGTAGGATCATATTGGATTGGCAGGCAGGTTGAGGGGTTTGGAGGATTATTGTGGTTATATAGGTAGGTTAAAAATATGATAGTAGTGGATTTAGGTTTCATGGATGATTGTGGATTTATATAGGTAGGTTGTTGGTTAGGTTTGTGGGGTCATAATGGATAGACAGGCAGGTTAAGGGTTAGTGGGACAAGTAAGGTAAGGGGACAAGTACGAAGGAATGATATTGAATGGATGGACATTGGACATGTAGGATCATAATGGATGGACAGATAGGTTTGTAGGATCATATTGGATTGGCAGGCAGGTTGAGGGTTAGGTTTGGAGGATTATTGTGGTTATATAGGTAGGTTAAAAATATGATAGTAGTGGATTTAGGTTTCATGGATGATTGTGGATTTATATAGGTAGGTTGTTGGTTAGGTTTGTGGGGTCATAATGGATAGACAGGCAGGTTAAGGGTTAGTGGGACAAGTAAGGTAAGGGGACAAGTACGAAGGAATGATATTGAATGGATGGACATTGGACATGTAGGATCATAATGGATGGACAGATAGGTTTGTAGGATCATATTGGATTGGCAGGCAGGTTGAGGGTTAGGTTTGGAGGATTATTGTGGTTATATAGGTAGGTTAAAAATATGATAGTAGTGGATTTAGGTTTCATGGATGATTGTGGATTTATATAGGTAGGTTGTTGGTTAGGTTTGTGGGGTCATAATGGATAGACAGGCAGGTTAAGGGTTAAGTTTGTACGATGATTATGGATGTTTAGGTAGGTTGTTGGTTATGTTTGTAGGATTATAATTTTATTTTGATTATATTAATAATCAATTGATAATATAGACTATCACTTGGAATGGACAGACAGATAAGTTTGAACGATTTATTGGACAGATATGCAAAATTTGTAGGATCAGAATGGGGGGACAAGTACGAAGGAATGATATTGAATGGATGGACATTGGACATGTAGGATCATAATGGATGGACAGATAGGTTTGTAGGATCATATTGGATTGGCAGGCAGGTTGAGGGGTTTGGAGGATTATTGTGGTTATATAGGTAGGTTAAAAATATGATAGTAGTGGATTTAGGTTTCATGGATGATTGTGGATTTATATAGGTAGGTTGTTGGTTAGGTTTGTGGGGTCATAATGGATAGACAGGCAGGTTAAGGGTTAGTGGGACAAGTAAGGTAAGGGGACAAGTACGAAGGAATGATATTGAATGGATGGACATTGGACATGTAGGATCATAATGGATGGACAGATAGGTTTGTAGGATCATATTGGATTGGCAGGCAGGTTGAGGGTTAGGTTTGGAGGATTATTGTGGTTATATAGGTAGGTTAAAAATATGATAGTAGTGGATTTAGGTTTCATGGATGATTGTGGATTTATATAGGTAGGTTGTTGGTTAGGTTTGTGGGGTCATAATGGATAGACAGGCAGGTTAAGGGTTAGTGGGACAAGTAAGGTAAGGGGACAAGTACGAAGGAATGATATTGAATGGATGGACATTGGACATGTAGGATCATAATGGATGGACAGATAGGTTTGTAGGATCATATTGGATTGGCAGGCAGGTTGAGGGTTAGGTTTGGAGGATTATTGTGGTTATATAGGTAGGTTAAAAATATGATAGTAGTGGATTTAGGTTTCATGGATGATTGTGGATTTATATAGGTAGGTTGTTGGTTAGGTTTGTGGGGTCATAATGGATAGACAGGCAGGTTAAGGGTTATTGGGACAAGTAAGGTAAGGGGACAAGTAGGAAGGAATGATATTGAATGGATGGACATTGGACATGTAGGATCATAATGGATGGACAGATAGGTTTGTAGGATCATATTGGATTGGCAGGCAGGTTGAGGGTTAGGTTTGGAGTATTATTTTGGTTATATAGGTAGGTTAAAAATATGATAGTAGTGGATTTAGGTTTCATGGATGATTGTGGATTTATATAGGTAGGTTGTTGGTTAGGTTTGTGGGGTCATAATGGATAGACAGGCAGGTTAAGGGTTAGGTTTGTACGATGATTATGGATGTTTAGGTAGGTTGTTGGTTATGTTTGTAGGATTATAATTTTATTTTGATTATATTAATAATCAATTGATAATATAGACTATCACTTGGAATGGACAGACAGATAAGTTTGAACGATTTTATTGGACAGATATGCAAAATTTGTAGGATCAGAATGGGGGGACAAGTACGAAGGAATGATATTGAATGGATGGACATTGGACATGTAGGATCATAATGGATGGACAGATAGGTTTGTAGGATCATATTGGATTGGCAGGCAGGTTGAGGGTTAGGTTTGGAGGATTATTGTGGTTATATAGGTAGGTTAAAAATATGATAGTAGTGGATTTAGGTTTCATGGATGATTGTGGATTTATATAGGTAGGTTGTTGGTTAGGTTTGTGGGGTCATAATGGATAGACAGGCAGGTTAAGGGTTAGTGGGACAAGTAAGGTAAGGGGACAAGTAGGAAGGAATGATATTGAATGGATGGACATTGGACATGTAGGATCATAATGGATGGACAGATAGGTTTGTAGGATCATATTGGATTGGCAGGCAGGTTGAGGGTTAGGTTTGGAGGATTATTGTGGTTATATAGGTAGGTTAAAAATATGATAGTAGTGGATTTAGGTTTCATGGATGATTGTGGATTTATATAGGTAGGTTGTTGGTTAGGTTTGTGGGGTCATAATGGATAGACAGGCAGGTTAAGGGTTAGTGGGACAAGTAAGGTAAGGGGACAAGTACGAAGGAATGATATTGAATGGATGGACATTGGACATGTAGGATCATAATGGATGGACAGATAGGTTTGTAGGATCATATTGGATTGGCAGGCAGGTTGAGGGTTAGGTTTGGAGGATTATTGTGGTTATATAGGTAGGTTAAAAATATGATAGTAGTGGATTTAGGTTTCATGGATGATTGTGGATTTATATAGGTAGGTTGTTGGTTAGGTTTGTGGGGTCATAATGGATAGACAGGCAGGTTAAGGGTTAGTGGGACAAGTAAGGTAAGGGGACAAGTAGGAAGGAATGATATTGAATGGATGGACATTGGACATGTAGGATCATAATGGATGGACAGATAGGTTTGTAGGATCATATTGGATTGGCAGGCAGGTTGAGGGTTAGGTTTGGAGGATTATTGTGGTTATATAGGTAGGTTAAAAATATGATAGTAGTGGATTTAGGTTTCATGGATGATTGTGGATTTATATAGGTAGGTTGTTGGTTAGGTTTGTGGGGTCATAATGGATAGACAGGCAGGTTAAGGGTTAGGTTTGTACGATGATTATGGATGTTTAGGTAGGTTGTTGGTTATGTTTGTAGGATTATAATTTTATTTTGATTATATTAATAATCAATTGATAATATAGACTATCACTTGGAATGGACAGACAGATAAGTTTGAACGATTTTATTGGACAGATATGCAAAATTTGTAGGATCAGAATGGGGGGACAAGTACGAAGGAATGATATTGAATGGATGGACATTGGACATGTAGGATCATAATGGATGGACAGATAGGTTTGTAGGATCATATTGGATTGGCAGGCAGGTTGAGGGTTAGGTTTGGAGGATTATTGTGGTTATATAGGTAGGTTAAAAATATGATAGTAGTGGATTTAGGTTTCATGGATGATTGTGGATTTATATAGGTAGGTTGTTGGTTAGGTTTGTGGGGTCATAATGGATAGACAGGCAGGTTAAGGGTTAGTGGGACAAGTAAGGTAAGGGGACAAGTACGAAGGAATGATATTGAATGGATGGACATTGGACATGTAGGATCATAATGGATGGACAGATAGGTTTGTAGGATCATATTGGATTGGCAGGCAGGTTGAGGGGTTTGGAGGATTATTGTGGTTATATAGGTAGGTTAAAAATATGATAGTAGTGGATTTAGGTTTCATGGATGATTGTGGATTTATATAGGTAGGTTGTTGGTTAGGTTTGTGGGGTCATAATGGATAGACAGGCAGGTTAAGGGTTAGTGGGACAAGTAAGGTAAGGGGACAAGTACGAAGGAATGATATTGAATGGATGGACATTGGACATGTAGGATCATAATGGATGGACAGATAGGTTTGTAGGATCATATTGGATTGGCAGGCAGGTTGAGGGTTAGGTTTGGAGGATTATTGTGGTTATATAGGTAGGTTAAAAATATGATAGTAGTGGATTTAGGTTTCATGGATGATTGTGGATTTATATAGGTAGGTTGTTGGTTAGGTTTGTGGGGTCATAATGGATAGACAGGCAGGTTAAGGGTTAGTGGGACAAGTAAGGTAAGGGGACAAGTAGGAAGGAATGATATTGAATGGATGGACATTGGACATGTAGGATCATAATGGATGGACAGATAGGTTTGTAGGATCATATTGGATTGGCAGGCAGGTTGAGGGTTAGGTTTGGAGGATTATTGTGGTTATATAGGTAGGTTAAAAATATGATAGTAGTGGATTTAGGTTTCATGGATGATTGTGGATTTATATAGGTAGGTTGTTGGTTAGGTTTGTGGGGTCATAATGGATAGACAGGCAGGTTAAGGGTTATTGGGACAAGTAAAGTAAGGGGACAAGTAGGAAGGAATGATATTGAATGGATGGACATTGGACATGTAGGATCATAATGGATGGACAGATAGGTTTGTAGGATCATATTGGATTGGCAGGCAGGTTGAGGGTTAGGTTTGGAGTATTATTTTGGTTATATAGGTAGGTTAAAAATATGATAGTAGTGGATTTAGGTTTCATGGATGATTGTGGATTTATATAGGTAGGTTGTTGGTTAGGTTTGTGGGGTCATAATGGATAGACAGGCAGGTTAAGGGTTAGGTTTGTACGATGATTATGGATGTTTAGGTAGGTTGTTGGTTATGTTTGTAGGATTATAATTTTATTTTGATTATATTAATAATCAATTGATAATATAGACTATCACTTGGAATGGACAGACAGATAAGTTTGAACGATTTTATTGGACAGATATGCAAAATTTGTAGGATCAGAATGGGGGGACAAGTACGAAGGAATGATATTGAATGGATGGACATTGGACATGTAGGATCATAATGGATGGACAGATAGGTTTGTAGGATCATATTGGATTGGCAGGCAGGTTGAGGGTTAGGTTTGGAGGATTATTGTGGTTATATAGGTAGGTTAAAAATATGATAGTAGTGGATTTAGGTTTCATGGATGATTGTGGATTTATATAGGTAGGTTGTTGGTTAGGTTTGTGGGGTCATAATGGATAGACAGGCAGGTTAAGGGTTAGTGGGACAAGTAAGGTAAGGGGACAAGTAGGAAGGAATGATATTGAATGGATGGACATTGGACATGTAGGATCATAATGGATGGACAGATAGGTTTGTAGGATCATATTGGATTGGCAGGCAGGTTGAGGGTTAGGTTTGGAGGATTATTGTGGTTATATAGGTAGGTTAAAAATATGATAGTAGTGGATTTAGGTTTCATGGATGATTGTGGATTTATATAGGTAGGTTGTTGGTTAGGTTTGTGGGGTCATAATGGATAGACAGGCAGGTTAAGGGTTAGTGGGACAAGTAAGGTAAGGGGACAAGTACGAAGGAATGATATTGAATGGATGGACATTGGACATGTAGGATCATAATGGATGGACAGATAGGTTTGTAGGATCATATTGGATTGGCAGGCAGGTTGAGGGGTTTGGAGGATTATTGTGGTTATATAGGTAGGTTAAAAATATGATAGTAGTGGATTTAGGTTTCATGGATGATTGTGGATTTATATAGGTAGGTTGTTGGTTAGGTTTGTGGGGTCATAATGGATAGACAGGCAGGTTAAGGGTTAGTGGGACAAGTAAGGTAAGGGGACAAGTACGAAGGAATGATATTGAATGGATGGACATTGGACATGTAGGATCATAATGGATGGACAGATAGGTTTGTAGGATCATATTGGATTGGCAGGCAGGTTGAGGGTTAGGTTTGGAGGATTATTGTGGTTATATAGGTAGGTTAAAAATATGATAGTAGTGGATTTAGGTTTCATGGATGATTGTGGATTTATATAGGTAGGTTGTTGGTTAGGTTTGTGGGGTCATAATGGATAGACAGGCAGGTTAAGGGTTAGTGGGACAAGTAAGGTAAGGGACAAGTAGGAAGGAATGATATTGAATGGATGGACATTGGACATGTAGGATCATAATGGATGGACAGATAGGTTTGTAGGATCATATTGGATTGGCAGGCAGGTTGAGGGTTAGGTTTGGAGGATTATTGTGGTTATATAGGTAGGTTAAAAATATGATAGTAGTGGATTTAGGTTTCATGGATGATTGTGGATTTATATAGGTAGGTTGTTGGTTAGGTTTGTGGGGTCATAATGGATAGACAGGCAGGTTAAGGGTTAAGTTTGTACGATGATTATGGATGTTTAGGTAGGTTGTTGGTTATGTTTGTAGGATTATAATTTTATTTTGATTATATTAATAATCAATTGATAATATAGACTATCACTTGGAATGGACAGACAGATAAGTTTGAACGATTTATTGGACAGATATGCAAAATTTGTAGGATCAGAATGGGGGGACAAGTACGAAGGAATGATATTGAATGGATGGACATTGGACATGTAGGATCATAATGGATGGACAGATAGGTTTGTAGGATCATATTGGATTGGCAGGCAGGTTGAGGGGTTTGGAGGATTATTGTGGTTATATAGGTAGGTTAAAAATATGATAGTAGTGGATTTAGGTTTCATGGATGATTGTGGATTTATATAGGTAGGTTGTTGGTTAGGTTTGTGGGGTCATAATGGATAGACAGGCAGGTTAAGGGTTAGTGGGACAAGTAAGGTAAGGGGACAAGTACGAAGGAATGATATTGAATGGATGGACATTGGACATGTAGGATCATAATGGATGGACAGATAGGTTTGTAGGATCATATTGGATTGGCAGGCAGGTTGAGGGTTAGGTTTGGAGGATTATTGTGGTTATATAGGTAGGTTAAAAATATGATAGTAGTGGATTTAGGTTTCATGGATGATTGTGGATTTATATAGGTAGGTTGTTGGTTAGGTTTGTGGGGTCATAATGGATAGACAGGCAGGTTAAGGGTTAGTGGGACAAGTAAGGTAAGGGGACAAGTAGGAAGGAATGATATTGAATGGATGGACATTGGACATGTAGGATCATAATGGATGGACAGATAGGTTTGTAGGATCATATTGGATTGGCAGGCAGGTTGAGGGTTAGGTTTGGAGGATTATTGTGGTTATATAGGTAGGTTAAAAATATGATAGTAGTGGATTTAGGTTTCATGGATGATTGTGGATTTATATAGGTAGGTTGTTGGTTAGGTTTGTGGGGTCATAATGGATAGACAGGCAGGTTAAGGGTTATTGGGACAAGTAAGGTAAGGGGACAAGTAGGAAGGAATGATATTGAATGGATGGACATTGGACATGTAGGATCATAATGGATGGACAGATAGGTTTGTAGGATCATATTGGATTGGCAGGCAGGTTGAGGGTTAGGTTTGGAGTATTATTTTGGTTATATAGGTAGGTTAAAAATATGATAGTAGTGGATTTAGGTTTCATGGATGATTGTGGATTTATATAGGTAGGTTGTTGGTTAGGTTTGTGGGGTCATAATGGATAGACAGGCAGGTTAAGGGTTAGGTTTGTACGATGATTATGGATGTTTAGGTAGGTTGTTGGTTATGTTTGTAGGATTATAATTTTATTTTGATTATATTAATAATCAATTGATAATATAGACTATCACTTGGAATGGACAGACAGATAAGTTTGAACGATTTTATTGGACAGATATGCAAAATTTGTAGGATCAGAATGGGGGGACAAGTACGAAGGAATGATATTGAATGGATGGACATTGGACATGTAGGATCATAATGGATGGACAGATAGGTTTGTAGGATCATATTGGATTGGCAGGCAGGTTGAGGGTTAGGTTTGGAGGATTATTGTGGTTATATAGGTAGGTTAAAAATATGATAGTAGTGGATTTAGGTTTCATGGATGATTGTGGATTTATATAGGTAGGTTGTTGGTTAGGTTTGTGGGGTCATAATGGATAGACAGGCAGGTTAAGGGTTAGTGGGACAAGTAAGGTAAGGGGACAAGTACGAAGGAATGATATTGAATGGATGGACATTGGACATGTAGGATCATAATGGATGGACAGATAGGTTTGTAGGATCATATTGGATTGGCAGGCAGGTTGAGGGTTAGGTTTGGAGGATTATTGTGGTTATATAGGTAGGTATAGGATCATAATGGATGGACAGATAGGTTTGTAGGAACATATTGGATTGGCAGGCAGGTTGAGGGTTAGGTTTGGAGGATTATTGTGGTTATATAGGTAGGTGTAGGATCATAATGGATGGACAGATAGGTTTGTAGGATCATATTGGATTGGCAGGCAGGTTGAGGGGTTTGGAGGATTATTGTGGTTATATAGGTAGGTTAAAAATATGATAGTAGTGGATTTAGGTTTCATGGATGATTGTGGATTTATATAGGTAGGTTTGTGGGGTCATAATGGATAGACAGACAGGGACAAGTAGGAAGGAATTATATTGAATGGATGGACAGATAGGTTTGTAGGATCATATTGGATTGGCAGACAGGTTGAGGGTTAGGTTTGGAGGATTATTGTGGTTATATAGGTAGGTATAGGATCATAATGGATGGACAGATAGGTTTGTAGGAACATATTGGATTGGCAGGCAGGTTGAGGGTTAGGTTTGGAGGATTATTGTGGTTATATAGGTAGGTGTAGGATCATAATGGATGGACAGATAGGTTTGTAGGATCATATTGGATTGGCAGGCAGGTTGAGGGTTAGGTTTGGAGGATTATGGTGGTTATGTTGGTAGGTTAAAAATATGATAGTAGTGGATTTAGGTAGGTTAGGTTTCATGGGTGATTGTGGATTTATATAGGTAGGTTGTTGGTTAGGTTTGTGGGGTCATAATGAATAGACAGGCAGGTTAAAGGTTAGTTTTGTACGATGATTATGGATGTTTAGGTAGGTTGTTAGTTATGTTTGTAGGATTATAATTTTATTTTGATAATGGATATTAAATAAACTAATTTGCAGTGGAGGTTGCGATATTGCAAAAAGTTTTATTTTAGTTATTTTTTATGGAATGCGTGTAGTTAGAATCTATTGAGATAGTTGTAATAAAAGGAATGTGCATGGTTTTCAAATCATCCTCACATCTATGTTTTTTATCCACTTTGCATTTTCAACCAGTTATCAACGTTAACTTTTCTTCGATTATCTCTTCATAATCTGCATTTCTATTCGCTTCCATTCTTATCGTTTGTTATTATTATCCTTTCCTTAGTCATTCATCTTACATTTCCTTATATTCGTTATCAATCTTATCTTTCCATTCGTTATTAACCGTATCTTCCCATTATCATACTTGAAATGTAACTTTCATACTTTACGTAACCCACTGTCCCACCATTATCAACATGTACTTATCAACCTGTACAATAACAATCATCCAACAATTGAGGATAAACATAATCGCTATCCATTGCATTAACTCAATTTTACCATCCATTTTACTTTCATAATCCATAACCATTGCATAAACAAACTCCTCCTTTATCATCCATCTTTTATAATCCATAATATCAATTACTTACACCATATATTCATTACCGATATGCATTGCATATAAACTCCTCCTCCTTTACACCATCCATTTTACTTCCATAATATAATAATTCCCCTCTTTTTCCATGATTGAAGCTCCATTTTCATAAGTAAACAACCCCGTACGCCTACGCCTCAAACACAGTTGTTGTTTTATAACTTACATTTTCATTCCTATACCCCTACCATCCTACCTCCTATGAAACCAATTCTGCTTTCCTTTAATCTAGTACATATTTTTGAACAACATGGAAAAAATCCCCCAGCTTTTACACGACTATGCACTGTAGTGCCCAGAAACGGGCACTACAATACATACCTACCTTCGCGCCCATGCATATCGCATTTCAATGTACACTAAACACTTGGTGGCTGGGGGGCCGACATTATTTATCTGGATTTGCTATACACTATGGCACTCATTGAAAGAAATCTTGCGAATCGTAAACGAATAAAACAAATACGTACAACAGCACAACGCACGAAGTGACGTGACAGTTTTTGATTTTGGACATTATGTTTTGTTTATTTGCAGATTTGCAGTGCAGGTTGCGATATTCCAAAAGGGTTTATTTTAGTTATTTATGTACTGCGTGTATAGTTAAAATATGTAATAAAAGGAATGTGTGTAGTTTTGTTGCATATTTATAGACATTGGCTTTCGGTTCATGCAAGGTACGTTAGGATCTTTAATGGATGATATAGATGTAGCTAGATGGGTGAACTGTGATGTAGGGGGACAAGTAGGAAGGAATAATATTAGATGGATGGACATGTAGGATCATAATGGATGGACAGATAGGTTTGTAGGATCATATTGGATTGGCAGGCAGGTTGAGGGTTAGGTTTGGAGGATTATTGTGGTTATATAGGTAGGTTAAAAATATGATAGTAGTGGATTTAGGTTTCATGGATGATTGTGGATTTATATAGGTAGGTTGTTGGTTAGGTTTGTGGGGTCATAATGGATAGACAGGCAGGTTAAGGGTTATTGGGACAAGTAAGGTAAGGGGACAAGTAGGAAGGAATGATATTGAATGGATGGACATTGGACATGTAGGATCATAATGGATGGACAGATAGGTTTGTAGGATCATATTGGATTGGCAGGCAGGTTGAGGGTTAGGTTTGGAGTATTATTTTGGTTATATAGGTAGGTTAAAAATATGATAGTAGTGGATTTAGGTTTCATGGATGATTGTGGATTTATATAGGTAGGTTGTTGGTTAGGTTTGTGGGGTCATAATGGATAGACAGGCAGGTTAAGGGTTAGGTTTGTACGATGATTATGGATGTTTAGGTAGGTTGTTGGTTATGTTTGTAGGATTATAATTTTATTTTGATTATATTAATAATCAATTGATAATATAGACTATCACTTGGAATGGACAGACAGATAAGTTTGAACGATTTTATTGGACAGATATGCAAAATTTGTAGGATCAGAATGGGGGGACAAGTACGAAGGAATGATATTGAATGGATGGACATTGGACATGTAGGATCATAATGGATGGACAGATAGGTTTGTAGGATCATATTGGATTGGCAGGCAGGTTGAGGGTTAGGTTTGGAGGATTATTGTGGTTATATAGGTAGGTTAAAAATATGATAGTAGTGGATTTAGGTTTCATGGATGATTGTGGATTTATATAGGTAGGTTGTTGGTTAGGTTTGTGGGGTCATAATGGATAGACAGGCAGGTTAAGGGTTAGTGGGACAAGTAAGGTAAGGGGACAAGTACGAAGGAATGATATTGAATGGATGGACATTGGACATGTAGGACCATAATGGATGGACAGATAGGTTTGTAGGATCATATTGGATTGGCAGGCAGGTTGAGGGGTTTGGAGGATTATTGTGGTTATATAGGTAGGTTAAAAATATGATAGTAGTGGATTTAGGTTTCATGGATGATTGTGGATTTATATAGGTAGGTTGTTGGTTAGGTTTGTGGGGTCATAATGGATAGACAGGCAGGTTAAGGGTTAGTGGGACAAGTAAGGTAAGGGGACAAGTAGGAAGGAATGATATTGAATGGATGGACATTGGACATGTAGGATCATAATGGATGGACAGATAGGTTTGTAGGATCATATTGGATTGGCAGGCAGGTTGAGGGGTTTGGAGGATTATTGTGGTTATATAGGTAGGTTAAAAATATGATAGTAGTGGATTTAGGTTTCATGGATGATTGTGGATTTATATAGGTAGGTTGTTGGTTAGGTTTGTGGGGTCATAATGGATAGACAGGCAGGTTAAGGGTTAGTGGGACAAGTAAGGTAAGGGGACAAGTACGAAGGAATGATATTGAATGGATGGACATTGGACATGTAGGATCATAATGGATGGACAGATAGGTTTGTAGGATCATATTGGATTGGCAGGCAGGTTGAGGGTTAGGTTTGGAGGATTATTGTGGTTATATAGGTAGGTTAAAAATATGATAGTAGTGGATTTAGGTTTCATGGATGATTGTGGATTTATATAGGTAGGTTGTTGGTTAGGTTTGTGGGGTCATAATGGATAGACAGGCAGGTTAAGGGTTAGTGGGACAAGTAAGGTAAGGGGACAAGTAGGAAGGAATGATATTGAATGGATGGACATTGGACATGTAGGATCATAATGGATGGACAGATAGGTTTGTAGGATCATATTGGATTGGCAGGCAGGTTGAGGGTTAGGTTTGGAGGATTATTGTGGTTATATAGGTAGGTTAAAAATATGATAGTAGTGGATTTAGGTTTCATGGATGATTGTGGATTTATATAGGTAGGTTGTTGGTTAGGTTTGTGGGGTCATAATGGATAGACAGGCAGGTTAAGGGTTATTGGGACAAGTAAAGTAAGGGGACAAGTAGGAAGGAATGATATTGAATGGATGGACATTGGACATGTAGGATCATAATGGATGGACAGATAGGTTTGTAGGATCATATTGGATTGGCAGGCAGGTTGAGGGTTAGGTTTGGAGTATTATTTTGGTTATATAGGTAGGTTAAAAATATGATAGTAGTGGATTTAGGTTTCATGGATGATTGTGGATTTATATAGGTAGGTTGTTGGTTAGGTTTGTGGGGTCATAATGGATAGACAGGCAGGTTAAGGGTTAGGTTTGTACGATGATTATGGATGTTTAGGTAGGTTGTTGGTTATGTTTGTAGGATTATAATTTTATTTTGATTATATTAATAATCAATTGATAATATAGACTATCACTTGGAATGGACAGACAGATAAGTTTGAACGATTTTATTGGACAGATATGCAAAATTTGTAGGATCAGAATGGGGGGACAAGTACGAAGGAATGATATTGAATGGATGGACATTGGACATGTAGGATCATAATGGATGGACAGATAGGTTTGTAGGATCATATTGGATTGGCAGGCAGGTTGAGGGTTAGGTTTGGAGGATTATTGTGGTTATATAGGTAGGTTAAAAATATGATAGTAGTGGATTTAGGTTTCATGGATGATTGTGGATTTATATAGGTAGGTTGTTGGTTAGGTTTGTGGGGTCATAATGGATAGACAGGCAGGTTAAGGGTTAGTGGGACAAGTAAGGTAAGGGGACAAGTACGAAGGAATGATATTGAATGGATGGACATTGGACATGTAGGATCATAATGGATGGACAGATAGGTTTGTAGGATCATATTGGATTGGCAGGCAGGTTGAGGGGTTTGGAGGATTATTGTGGTTATATAGGTAGGTTAAAAATATGATAGTAGTGGATTTAGGTTTCATGGATGATTGTGGATTTATATAGGTAGGTTTGTGGGGTCATAATGGATAGACAGACAGGGACAAGTAGGAAGGAATTATATTGAATGGATGGACAGATAGGTTTGTAGGATCATATTGGATTGGCAGACAGGTTGAGGGTTAGGTTTGGAGGATTATTGTGGTTATATAGGTAGGTATAGGATCATAATGGATGGACAGATAGGTTTGTAGGAACATATTGGATTGGCAGGCAGGTTGAGGGTTAGGTTTGGAGGATTATTGTGGTTATATAGGTAGGTGTAGGATCATAATGGATGGACAGATAGGTTTGTAGGATCATATTGGATTGGCAGGCAGGTTGAGGGTTAGGTTTGGAGGATTATGGTGGTTATGTTGGTAGGTTAAAAATATGATAGTAGTGGATTTAGGTAGGTTAGGTTTCATGGGTGATTGTGGATTTATATAGGTAGGTTGTTGGTTAGGTTTGTGGGGTCATAATGAATAGACAGGCAGGTTAAAGGTTAGTTTTGTACGATGATTATGGATGTTTAGGTAGGTTGTTAGTTATGTTTGTAGGATTATAATTTTATTTTGATAATGGATATTAAATAAACTAATTTGCAGTGGAGGTTGCGATATTGCAAAAAGTTTTATTTTAGTTATTTTTTATGGAATGCGTGTAGTTAGAATCTATTGAGATAGTTGTAATAAAAGGAATGTGCATGGTTTTCAAATCATCCTCACATCTATGTTTTTTATCCACTTTGCATTTTCAACCAGTTATCAACGTTAACTTTTCTTCGATTATCTCTTCATAATCTGCATTTCTATTCGCTTCCATTCTTATCGTTTGTTATTATTATCCTTTCCTTAGTCATTCATCTTACATTTCCTTATATTCGTTATCAATCTTATCTTTCCATTCGTTATTAACCGTATCTTCCCATTATCATACTTGAAATGTAACTTTCATACTTTACGTAACCCACTGTCCCACCATTATCAACATGTACTTATCAACCTGTACAATAACAATCATCCAACAATTGAGGATAAACATAATCGCTATCCATTGCATTAACTCAATTTTACCATCCATTTTACTTTCATAATCCATAACCATTGCATAAACAAACTCCTCCTTTATCATCCATCTTTTATAATCCATAATATCAATTACTTACACCATATATTCATTACCGATATGCATTGCATATAAACTCCTCCTCCTTTACACCATCCATTTTACTTCCATAATATAATAATTCCCCTCTTTTTCCATGATTGAAGCTCCATTTTCATAAGTAAACAACCCCGTACGCCTACGCCTCAAACACAGTTGTTGTTTTATAACTTACATTTTCATTCCTATACCCCTACCATCCTACCTCCTATGAAACCAATTCTGCTTTCCTTTAATCTAGTACATATTTTTGAACAACATGGAAAAAATCCCCCAGCTTTTACACGACTATGCACTGTAGTGCCCAGAAACGGGCACTACAATACATACCTACCTTCGCGCCCATGCATATCGCATTTCAATGTACACTAAACACTTGGTGGCTGGGGGGCCGACATTATTTATCTGGATTTGCTATACACTATGGCACTCATTGAAAGAAATCTTGCGAATCGTAAACGAATAAAACAAATACGTACAACAGCACAACGCACGAAGTGACGTGACAGTTTTTGATTTTGGACATTATGTTTTGTTTATTTGCAGATTTGCAGTGCAGGTTGCGATATTCCAAAAGGGTTTATTTTAGTTATTTATGTACTGCGTGTATAGTTAAAATATGTAATAAAAGGAATGTGTGTAGTTTTGTTGCATATTTATAGACATTGGCTTTCGGTTCATGCAAGGTACGTTAGGATCTTTAATGGATGATATAGATGTAGCTAGATGGGTGAACTGTGATGTAGGGGGACAAGTAGGAAGGAATAATATTAGATGGATGGACATGTAGGATCATAATGGATGGACAGATAGGTTTGTAGGATCATATTGGATTGGCAGGCAGGTTGAGGGTTAGGTTTGGAGGATTATTGTGGTTATATAGGTAGGTTAAAAATATGATAGTAGTGGATTTAGGTTTCATGGATGATTGTGGATTTATATAGGTAGGTTGTTGGTTAGGTTTGTGGGGTCATAATGGATAGACAGGCAGGTTAAGGGTTATTGGGACAAGTAAGGTAAGGGGACAAGTAGGAAGGAATGATATTGAATGGATGGACATTGGACATGTAGGATCATAATGGATGGACAGATAGGTTTGTAGGATCATATTGGATTGGCAGGCAGGTTGAGGGTTAGGTTTGGAGTATTATTTTGGTTATATAGGTAGGTTAAAAATATGATAGTAGTGGATTTAGGTTTCATGGATGATTGTGGATTTATATAGGTAGGTTGTTGGTTAGGTTTGTGGGGTCATAATGGATAGACAGGCAGGTTAAGGGTTAGGTTTGTACGATGATTATGGATGTTTAGGTAGGTTGTTGGTTATGTTTGTAGGATTATAATTTTATTTTGATTATATTAATAATCAATTGATAATATAGACTATCACTTGGAATGGACAGACAGATAAGTTTGAACGATTTTATTGGACAGATATGCAAAATTTGTAGGATCAGAATGGGGGGACAAGTACGAAGGAATGATATTGAATGGATGGACATTGGACATGTAGGATCATAATGGATGGACAGATAGGTTTGTAGGATCATATTGGATTGGCAGGCAGGTTGAGGGTTAGGTTTGGAGGATTATTGTGGTTATATAGGTAGGTTAAAAATATGATAGTAGTGGATTTAGGTTTCATGGATGATTGTGGATTTATATAGGTAGGTTGTTGGTTAGGTTTGTGGGGTCATAATGGATAGACAGGCAGGTTAAGGGTTAGTGGGACAAGTAAGGTAAGGGGACAAGTACGAAGGAATGATATTGAATGGATGGACATTGGACATGTAGGACCATAATGGATGGACAGATAGGTTTGTAGGATCATATTGGATTGGCAGGCAGGTTGAGGGGTTTGGAGGATTATTGTGGTTATATAGGTAGGTTAAAAATATGATAGTAGTGGATTTAGGTTTCATGGATGATTGTGGATTTATATAGGTAGGTTGTTGGTTAGGTTTGTGGGGTCATAATGGATAGACAGGCAGGTTAAGGGTTAGTGGGACAAGTAAGGTAAGGGGACAAGTAGGAAGGAATGATATTGAATGGATGGACATTGGACATGTAGGATCATAATGGATGGACAGATAGGTTTGTAGGATCATATTGGATTGGCAGGCAGGTTGAGGGGTTTGGAGGATTATTGTGGTTATATAGGTAGGTTAAAAATATGATAGTAGTGGATTTAGGTTTCATGGATGATTGTGGATTTATATAGGTAGGTTGTTGGTTAGGTTTGTGGGGTCATAATGGATAGACAGGCAGGTTAAGGGTTAGTGGGACAAGTAAGGTAAGGGGACAAGTACGAAGGAATGATATTGAATGGATGGACATTGGACATGTAGGATCATAATGGATGGACAGATAGGTTTGTAGGATCATATTGGATTGGCAGGCAGGTTGAGGGGTTTGGAGGATTATTGTGGTTATATAGGTAGGTTAAAAATATGATAGTAGTGGATTTAGGTTTCATGGATGATTGTGGATTTATATAGGTAGGTTGTTGGTTAGGTTTGTGGGGTCATAATGGATAGACAGGCAGGTTAAGGGTTAGTGGGACAAGTAAGGTAAGGGGACAAGTACGAAGGAATGATATTGAATGGATGGACATTGGACATGTAGGATCATAATGGATGGACAGATAGGTTTGTAGGATCATATTGGATTGGCAGGCAGGTTGAGGGTTAGGTTTGGAGGATTATTGTGGTTATATAGGTAGGTTAAAAATATGATAGTAGTGGATTTAGGTTTCATGGATGATTGTGGATTTATATAGGTAGGTTGTTGGTTAGGTTTGTGGGGTCATAATGGATAGACAGGCAGGTTAAGGGTTAGTGGGACAAGTAAGGTAAGGGGACAAGTACGAAGGAATGATATTGAATGGATGGACATTGGACATGTAGGATCATAATGGATGGACAGATAGGTTTGTAGGATCATATTGGATTGGCAGGCAGGTTGAGGGTTAGGTTTGGAGGATTATTGTGTACATATAGTTAGGTTAAAAATATGATAGTAGTGGATTTAGGTAGGTTAGGTTTCATGGATGATTGTGGATTTATATAGGTATGTTTGTGGTGTCATAATGGATAGACGGACAGGGACAAGTAGGAAGGAATGATATTGAATGGATGGACATGTAGGATCATAATGGATGGACAGATAGGTTTGTAGGATCATATTGGATTGGCAGGCAGGTTGAGGGTTAGGTTTGGAGGATTATTGTGGTTATATAGGTAGGTTAAAAATATGATAGTAGTGGATTTAGGTTTCATGGATGATTGTGGATTTATATAGGTAGGTTGTTGGTTAGGTTTGTGGGGTCATAATGGATAGACAGGCAGGTTAAGGGTTAGTGGGACAAGTAAGGTAAGGGGACAAGTAGGAAGGAATGATATTGAATGGATGGACATGTAGGATCATAATAGATGGACAGATAGGTTTGTAGGATCATATTGGATTGGCAGGCAGGTTGAGGGTTAGGTTTGGAGGATTATTGTGGTTATATAGGTAGGTTAAAAATATGATAGTAGTGGATTTAGGTTTCATGGATGATTGTGGATTTATATAGGTAGGTTGTTGGTTAGGTTTGTGGGGTCATAATGGATAGACAGGCAGGTTAAGGGTTAGTGGGACAAGTAAGGTAAGGGGACAAGTAGGAAGGAATGATATTGAATGGATGGACATGTAGGATGATAATGGATGGTTTCTAGGATCATATTGGATTGGCAGGCAGGTTGAGGGTTAGGTTTGGAGGATTATTGTGTACATATAGTTAGGTTAAAAATATGATAGTAGTGGATTTAGGTAGGTTAGGTTTCATGGATGATTGTGGATTTATATAGGTATGTTTGTGGTGTCATAATGGATAGACGGACAGGGACAAGTAGGAAGGAATGATATTGAATGGATGGACATGTAGGATCATAATGGATGGACAGATAGGTTTGTAGGATCATATTGGATTGGCAGGCAGGTTGAGGGTTAGGTTTGGAGGATTATTGTGGTTATATAGGTAGGTTAAAAATATGATAGTAGTGGATTTAGGTTTCATGGATGATTGTGGATTTATATAGGTAGGTTGTTGGTTAGGTTTGTGGGGTCATAATGGATAGACAGGCAGGTTAAGGGTTAGGTTTGTACGATGATTATGGATGTTTAGGTAGCTTGTTGGTTATGTTTGTAGGATTATAATTTTATTTTGATTATTAATAATCAATTGATAATATAGACTATCACTTGGAATGGACAGACAGATAAGTTTGAACGATTTTATTGGACAGATATGCAAAATTTGTAAGATCAGAATGGGGGGACAAGTAGGAAGGAATGATATTGAATGGATGGACATTGGACATGTAGGATCATAATGGATGGACAGATAGGTTTGTAGGATCATATTGGATTGACAGGCAGGTTGAGGGTTAGGTTTGGAGGATTATTGTGGTTATATAGGTAGGTTAAAAATATGATAGTAGTGGATTTAGGTTTCATGGATGATTGTGGATTTATATAGGAAGGTTGTTGGTTAGGTTTGTGGGGTCATAATGGATAGACAGGCAGGTTAAGGGTTAGTGGGACAAGTAAGGTAAGGGGACAAGTAGGAAGGAATGATATTGAATGGATGGACATTGGACATGTAGGATCATAATGGATGGACAGATAGGTTTGTAGGATCATATTGGATTGGCAGGCAGGTTGAGGGTTAGGTTTGGAGGATTATTGTGGTTATATAGGTAGGTTAAAAATATGATAGTAGTGGATTTAGGTTTCATGGATGATTGTGGATTTATATAGGTAGGTTGTTGGTTAGGTTTGTGGAGTCATAATGGATAGACAGGCAGGTTAAGGGTTAGTGGGACAAGTAAGGTAAGGGGACAAGTAGGAAGGAATGATATTGAATGGATGGACATTGGACATGTAGGATCATAATGGATGGACAGATAGGTTTGTAGGATCATATTGGATTGGCAGGCAGGTTGAGGGTTAGGTTTGGAGGATTATTGTGGTTATATAGGTAGGTTAAAAATATGATAGTAGTGGATTTAGGTTTCATGGATGATTGTGGATTTATATAGGTAGGTTGTTGGTTAGGTTTGTGGAGTCATAATGGATAGACAGGCAGGTTAAGGGTTAGTGGGACAAGTAAGGTAAGGGGACAAGTAGGAAGGAATGATATTGAATGGATGGACATTGGACATGTAGGATCATAATGGATGGACAGATAGGTTTGTAGGATCATATTGGATTGGCAGGCAGGTTGAGGGTTAGGTTTGGAGGATTATTGTGGTTATATAGGTAGGTTAAAAATATGATAGTAGTGGATTTAGGTTTCATGGATGATTGTGGATTTATATAGGTAGGTTGTTGGTTAGGTTTGTGGAGTCATAATGGATAGACAGGCAGGTTAAGGGTTAGTGGGACAAGTAAGGTAAGGGGACAAGTAGGAAGGAATGATATTGAATGGATGGACATTGGACATGTAGGATCATAATGGATGGACAGATAGGTTTGTAGGATCATATTGGATTGGCAGGCAGGTTGAGGGTTAGGTTTGGAGGATTATTGTGGTTATATAGGTAGGTTAAAAATATGATAGTAGTGGATTTAGGTTTCATGGATGATTGTGGATTTATATAGGTAGGTTGTTGGTTAGGTTTGTGGAGTCATAATGGATAGACAGGCAGGTTAAGGGTTAGTGGGACAAGTAAGGTAAGGGGACAAGTAGGAAGGAATGATATTGAATGGATGGACATTGGACATGTAGGATCATAATGGATGGACAGATAGGTTTGTAGGATCATATTGGATTGGCAGGCAGGTTGAGGGTTAGGTTTGGAGGATTATTGTGGTTATATTGGTAGGTTAAAAATATGATAGTAGTGGATTTAGGTTTCATGGATGATTGTGGATTTATATAGGTAGGTTGTTGGTTAGGTTTGTGGAGTCATAATGGATAGACAGGCAGGTTAAGGGTTAGTGGGACAAGTAAGGTAAGGGGACAAGTAGGAAGGAATGATATTGAATGGATGGACATTGGACATGTAGGATCATAATGGATGGACAGATAGGTTTGTAGGATCATATTGGATTGGCAGGCAGGTTGAGGGTTAGGTTTGGAGGATTATTGTGGTTATATAGGTAGGTTAAAAATATGATAGTAGTGGATTTAGGTTTCATGGATGATTGTGGATTTATATAGGTAGGTTGTTGGTTAGGTTTGTGGGGTCATAATGGATAGACAGGCAGGTTAAGGGTTAGGTTTGTACGATGATTATGGATGTTTAGGTAGCTTGTTGGTTATGTTTGTAGGATTATAATTTTATTTTGATTATTAATAATCAATTGATAATATAGACTATCACTTGGAATGGACAGACAGACAGATAAGTTTGAACGATTTTATTGGACAGATATGCAAAATTTGTAAGATCAGAATGGGGGGACAAGTAGGAAGGAATGATATTGAATGGATGGACATTGGACATGTAGGATCATAATGGATGGACAGATAGGTTTGTAGGATCATGTTGGATTGACAGGCAGGTTGAGGGTTAGGTTTGGAGGATTATTGTGGTTATATAGGTAGGTTAAAAATATGATAGTAGTGGATTTAGGTTTCATGGATGATTGTGGATTTATATAGGAAGGTTGTTGGTTAGGTTTGTGGGGTCATAATGGATAGACAGGCAGGTTAAGGGCTAGTGGGACAAGTAGGAAGGAATGATATTGAATGGATGGACATTGGACATGTAGGATCATAATGGATGGACAGATAGGTTTGTAGGATCATATTGGATTGGCAGGCAGGTTGAGGGTTAGGTTTGGAGGATTATTGTGGTTATATAGGTAGGTTAAAAATATGATAGTAGTGGATTTAGGTTTCATGGATGATTGTGGATTTATATAGGTAGGTTGTTGGTTAGGTTTGTGGGGTCATAATGGATAGACAGGCAGGTTAAGGGTTAGGTTTGTACGATGATTATGGATGTTTAGGTAGGTTTTTGGTTATGTTTGTAGGATTATAATTTTATTTTGATTATATTAATAATCAATTGATAATATAGACTATCACTTGGAATGGACAGACAGATAAGTTTGAACGATTTTATTGGACAGATATGCAAAATTTGTAGGATCAGAATGGCGGGACAAGTACGAAGGAATGATATTGAATGGATGGACATTGGACATGTAGGATCATAATGGATGGACAGATAGGTTTGTAGGATCATATTGGATTGGCTGGCAGGTTGAGGGTTAGGTTTGGAGGATTATTGTGGTTATATAGGTAGATTAAAAATATGATAGTAGTGGATTTAGGTTTCATGGATGATTGTGGATTTATATAGGTAGGTTGTTGGTTAGGTTTGTGGGGTCATAATGGATAGACAGGCAGGTTAAGGGTTAGTGGGACAAGTAAGGTAAGGGGACAAGTAGGAAGGAATGATATTGAATGGATGGACATTGGACATGTAGGATCATAATGGATGGACAGATAGGTTTGTAGGATCATATTGGATTGGCAGGCAGGTTGAGGGTTAGGTTTGGAGGATTATTGTGGTTATATAGGTAGGTTAAAAATATGATAGTAGTGGATTTAGGTTTCATGGATGATTGTGGATTTATATAGGTAGGTTGTTGGTTAGGTTTGTGGGGTCATAATGGATAGACAGGCAGGTTAAGGGTTAGGTTTGTACGATGATTATGGATGTTTAGGTAGCTTGTTGGTTATGTTTGTAGGATTATAATTTTATTTTGATTATTAATAATCAATTGATAATATAGACTATCACTTGGAATGGACAGACAGACAGACAGATAAGTTTGAACGATTTTATTGGACAGATATGCAAAATTTGTAAGATCAGAATGGGGGGACAAGTAGGAAGGAATGATATTGAATGGATGGACATTGGACATGTAGGATCATAATGGATGGACAGATAGGTTTGTAGGATCATATTGGATTGACAGGCAGGTTGAGGGTTAGGTTTGGAGGATTATTGTGGTTATATAGGTAGGTTAAAAATATGATAGTAGTGGATTTAGGTTTCATGGATGATTGTGGATTTATATAGGAAGGTTGTTGGTTAGGTTTGTGGGGTCATAATGGATAGACAGGCAGGTTAAGGGTTAGTGGGACAAGTAAGGTAAGGGGACAAGTAGGAAGGAATGATATTGAATGGATGGACATTGGACATGTAGGATCATAATGGATGGACAGATAGGTTTGTAGGATCATATTGGATTGGCAGGCAGGTTGAGGGTTAGGTTTGGAGGATTATTGTGGTTATATAGGTAGGTTAAAAATATGATAGTAGTGGATTTAGGTTTCATGGATGATTGTGGATTTATATAGGTAGGTTGTTGGTTAGGTTTGTGGGGTCATAATGGATAGACAGGCAGGTTAAGGGTTAGGTTTGTACGATGATTATGGATGTTTAGGTAGGTTTTTGGTTATGTTTGTAGGATTATAATTTTATTTTGATTATATTAATAATCAATTGATAATATAGACTATCACTTGGAATGGACAGACAGATAAGTTTGAACGATTTTATTGGACAGATATGCAAAATTTGTAGGATCAGAATGGCGGGACAAGTACGAAGGAATGATATTGAATGGATGGACATTGGACATGTAGGATCATAATGGATGGACAGATAGGTTTGTAGGATCATATTGGATTGGCTGGCAGGTTGAGGGTTAGGTTTGGAGGATTATTGTGGTTATATAGGTAGATTAAAAATATGATAGTAGTGGATTTAGGTTTCATGGATGATTGTGGATTTATATAGGTAGGTTGTTGGTTAGGTTTGTGGGGTCATAATGGATAGACAGGCAGGTTAAGGGTTAGTGGGACAAGTAAGGTAAGGGGACAAGTAGGAAGGAATGATATTGAATGGATGGACATTGGACATGTAGGATCATAATGGATGGACAGATAGGTTTGTAGGATCATATTGGATTGGCAGGCAGGTTGAGGGTTAGGTTTGGAGGATTATTGTGGTTATATAGGTAGGTTAAAAATATGATAGTAGTGGATTTAGGTTTCATGGATGATTGTGGATTTATATAGGTAGGTTGTTGGTTAGGTTTGTGGAGTCATAATGGATAGACAGGCAGGTTAAGGGTTAGTGGGACAAGTAAGGTAAGGGGACAAGTAGGAAGGAATGATATTGAATGGATGGACATTGGACATGTAGGATCATAATGGATGGACAGATAGGTTTGTAGGATCATATTGGATTGGCAGGCAGGTTGAGGGTTAGGTTTGGAGGATTATTGTGGTTATATAGGTAGGTTAAAAATATGATAGTAGTGGATTTAGGTTTCATGGATGATTGTGGATTTATATAGGTAGGTTGTTGGTTAGGTTTGTGGGGTCATAATGGATAGACAGGCAGGTTAAGGGTTAGTGGGACAAGTAAGGTAAGGGGACAAGTAGGAAGGAATGATATTGAATGGATGGACATTGGACATGTAGGATCATAATGGATGGACAGATAGGTTTGTAGGATCATATTGGATTGGCAGGCAGGTTGAGGGTTAGGTTTGGAGGATTATTGTGGTTATATAGGTAGGTTAAAAATATGATAGTAGTGGATTTAGGTAGGTTAGGTTTCATGGGTGATTGTGGATTTATATAGGTAAGTTGTTGGTTAGGTTTGTGGGGTCATAATGGATAGACAGGCAGGTTAAAGGTTAGTTTTGTACGATGATTATGGATGTTTAGGTAGGTTGTTAGTTATGTTTGTAGGATTACAATTTTATTTTGATAATGGATATTAAATAAACTAATTTGCAGTGGAGGTTGCGATATTGCAAAAAGTTTTATTTTAGTTATTTTTTTATGGAATGCATTAGTTAGAATCTATTGAGATAGTTGTAATAAAAGGAATGTGCATGGTTTTCAAATCATCCTCACATCTATGTTTTTTATCCACTTTGCATTTTCAACCAGTTATCAACGTTAACTTTTCTTCGATTATCTCTTCATAATCTGCATTTCTATTCGCTTCCATTCTTATCATTTGTTATTATTATCCTTTCCTTAGTCATTCATCTTACATTTCCTTATATTCGTTATCAATCTTATCTTTCCATTCGTTATTAACCGTATCTTCCCATTATCATACTTGAAATGTAACTTTCATACTTTACGTAACCGACTGTCCCACCATTATCAACATGTACTTATCAACCTGTACAATAACAATCATCCAACAATTGAGGATAAACATAATCGCTATCCATTGCATTAACTCAATTTTACCATCCATTTTACTTTCATAATCCATAACCATTGCATAAACAAACTCCTCCTTTATCATCCATAATATCAATTACTTACACCATATATTCATTACCGATATGCATTGCATATAAACTCCTCCTCCTTTACACCATCCATTTTACTTCCATAATATAATAATTCCCCTCTTTTTCCATGATAGAAGCTCCATTTTCATAAGTAAACAACCCCGTACGCCTACGCCTCAAACACAGTTGTTGTTTTATAACTTACATTTTCATTCCTATACCCCTACCATCCTACCTCCTATGAAACCAATCCTGCTTTCCTTTAATCTAGTACATATTTTTGAACAACATGGAAAAAATCCCCCAGCTTTTACACGACTATGCACTGTAGTGCCCAGAAACGGGCACTACAATACATACCTACCTTCGCGCCCATGCATATCGCATTTCAATGTACACTAAACACTTGGTGGCTGGGGGGCCGACATTATTTATCTGGATTTGCTATACACTATGGCACTCATTGAAAGAAATCTTGCGAATCGTAAACGAATAAAACAAATACGTACAACAGCACAACGCACGAAGTGACGTGACAGTTTTTGATTATGGACATTATGTTTTGTTTATTTGCAGATTTGCAGTGCAGGTTGCGATATTCCAAAAGGGTTTATTTTAGTTATTTATGTACTGCGTGTATAGTTAAAATATGTAATAAAAGGAATGTGTGTAGTTTTGTTGCATATTTATAGACATTGGCTTTCGGTTCATGCAAGGTACGTTAGGATCTTTAATGGATGATATAGATGTAGCTAGATGGGTGAACTGTGATGTAGGGGGACAAGTAGGAAGGAATAATATTAGATGGATGGACATGTAGGATCATAATGGACAGATAGGTTTGTAGGATCATATTGGATTGGCAGGCAGGTTGAGGGTTAGGTTTGGAGGATTATTGTGGTTATATTGGTAGGTTAAAAATATGATAGTAGTGGATTTAGGTTTCATGGATGATTGTGGATTTATATAGGTAGGTTGTTGGTTAGGTTTGTGGAGTCATAATGGATAGACAGGCAGGTTAAGGGTTAGTGGGACAAGTAAGGTAAGGGGACAAGTAGGAAGGAATGATATTGAATGGATGGACATTGGACATGTAGGATCATAATGGATGGACAGATAGGTTTGTAGGATCATATTGGATTGGCAGGCAGGTTGAGGGTTAGGTTTGGAGGATTATTGTGGTTATATAGGTAGGTTAAAAATATGATAGTAGTGGATTTAGGTTTCATGGATGATTGTGGATTTATATAGGTAGGTTGTTGGTTAGGTTTGTGGGGTCATAATGGATAGACAGGCAGGTTAAGGGTTAGTGGGACAAGTAAGGTAAGGGGACAAGTACGAAGGAATGATATTGAATGGATGGACATTGGACATGTAGGACCATAATGGATGGACAGATAGGTTTGTAGGATCATATTGGATTGGCAGGCAGGTTGAGGGGTTTGGAGGATTATTGTGGTTATATAGGTAGGTTAAAAATATGATAGTAGTGGATTTAGGTTTCATGGATGATTGTGGATTTATATAGGTAGGTTGTTGGTTAGGTTTGTGGGGTCATAATGGATAGACAGGCAGGTTAAGGGTTAGTGGGACAAGTAAGGTAAGGGGACAAGTAGGAAGGAATGATATTGAATGGATGGACATGTAGGATGATAATGGATGGTTTCTAGGATCATATTGGATTGGCAGGCAGGTTGAGGGTTAGGTTTGGAGGATTATTGTGTACATATAGTTAGGTTAAAAATATGATAGTAGTGGATTTAGGTAGGTTAGGTTTCATGGATGATTGTGGATTTATATAGGTATGTTTGTGGTGTCATAATGGATAGACGGACAGGGACAAGTAGGAAGGAATGATATTGAATGGATGGACATGTAGGATCATAATAGATGGACAGATAGGTTTGTAGGATCATATTGGATTGGCAGGCAGGTTGAGGGTTAGGTTTGGAGGATTATTGTGGTTATATAGGTAGGTTAAAAATATGATAGTAGTGGATTTAGGTTTCATGGATGATTGTGGATTTATATAGGTAGGTTGTTGGTTAGGTTTGTGGGGTCATAATGGATAGACAGGCAGGTTAAGGGTTAGGTTTGTACGATGATTATGGATGTTTAGGTAGCTTGTTGGTTATGTTTGTAGGATTATAATTTTATTTTGATTATTAATAATCAATTGATAATATAGACTATCACTTGGAATGGACAGACAGACAGACAGATAAGTTTGAACGATTTTATTGGACAGATATGCAAAATTTGTAAGATCAGAATGGGGGGACAAGTAGGAAGGAATGATATTGAATGGATGGACATTGGACATGTAGGATCATAATGGATGGACAGATAGGTTTGTAGGATCATATTGGATTGACAGGCAGGTTGAGGGTTAGGTTTGGAGGATTATTGTGGTTATATAGGTAGGTTAAAAATATGATAGTAGTGGATTTAGGTTTCATGGATGATTGTGGATTTATATAGGAAGGTTGTTGGTTAGGTTTGTGGGGTCATAATGGATAGACAGGCAGGTTAAGGGTTAGTGGGACAAGTAAGGTAAGGGGACAAGTAGGAAGGAATGATATTGAATGGATGGACATTGGACATGTAGGATCATAATGGATGGACAGATAGGTTTGTAGGATCATATTGGATTGGCAGGCAGGTTGAGGGTTAGGTTTGGAGGATTATTGTGGTTATATAGGTAGGTTAAAAATATGATAGTAGTGGATTTAGGTTTCATGGATGATTGTGGATTTATATAGGTAGGTTGTTGGTTAGGTTTGTGGGGTCATAATGGATAGACAGGCAGGTTAAGGGTTAGGTTTGTACGATGATTATGGATGTTTAGGTAGGTTTTTGGTTATGTTTGTAGGATTATAATTTTATTTTGATTATATTAATAATCAATTGATAATATAGACTATCACTTGGAATGGACAGACAGATAAGTTTGAACGATTTTATTGGACAGATATGCAAAATTTGTAGGATCAGAATGGCGGGACAAGTACGAAGGAATGATATTGAATGGATGGACATTGGACATGTAGGATCATAATGGATGGACAGATAGGTTTGTAGGATCATATTGGATTGGCTGGCAGGTTGAGGGTTAGGTTTGGAGGATTATTGTGGTTATATAGGTAGATTAAAAATATGATAGTAGTGGATTTAGGTTTCATGGATGATTGTGGATTTATATAGGTAGGTTGTTGGTTAGGTTTGTGGGGTCATAATGGATAGACAGGCAGGTTAAGGGTTAGTGGGACAAGTAAGGTAAGGGGACAAGTAGGAAGGAATGATATTGAATGGATGGACATTGGACATGTAGGATCATAATGGATGGACAGATAGGTTTGTAGGATCATATTGGATTGGCAGGCAGGTTGAGGGTTAGGTTTGGAGGATTATTGTGGTTATATAGGTAGGTTAAAAATATGATAGTAGTGGATTTAGGTTTCATGGATGATTGTGGATTTATATAGGTAGGTTGTTGGTTAGGTTTGTGGAGTCATAATGGATAGACAGGCAGGTTAAGGGTTAGTGGGACAAGTAAGGTAAGGGGACAAGTAGGAAGGAATGATATTGAATGGATGGACATTGGACATGTAGGATCATAATGGATGGACAGATAGGTTTGTAGGATCATATTGGATTGGCAGGCAGGTTGAGGGTTAGGTTTGGAGGATTATTGTGGTTATATAGGTAGGTTAAAAATATGATAGTAGTGGATTTAGGTTTCATGGATGATTGTGGATTTATATAGGTAGGTTGTTGGTTAGGTTTGTGGGGTCATAATGGATAGACAGGCAGGTTAAGGGTTAGTGGGACAAGTAAGGTAAGGGGACAAGTAGGAAGGAATGATATTGAATGGATGGACATTGGACATGTAGGATCATAATGGATGGACAGATAGGTTTGTAGGATCATATTGGATTGGCAGGCAGGTTGAGGGTTAGGTTTGGAGGATTATTGTGGTTATATAGGTAGGTTAAAAATATGATAGTAGTGGATTTAGGTAGGTTAGGTTTCATGGGTGATTGTGGATTTATATAGGTAAGTTGTTGGTTAGGTTTGTGGGGTCATAATGGATAGACAGGCAGGTTAAAGGTTAGTTTTGTACGATGATTATGGATGTTTAGGTAGGTTGTTAGTTATGTTTGTAGGATTACAATTTTATTTTGATAATGGATATTAAATAAACTAATTTGCAGTGGAGGTTGCGATATTGCAAAAAGTTTTATTTTAGTTATTTTTTTATGGAATGCATTAGTTAGAATCTATTGAGATAGTTGTAATAAAAGGAATGTGCATGGTTTTCAAATCATCCTCACATCTATGTTTTTTATCCACTTTGCATTTTCAACCAGTTATCAACGTTAACTTTTCTTCGATTATCTCTTCATAATCTGCATTTCTATTCGCTTCCATTCTTATCATTTGTTATTATTATCCTTTCCTTAGTCATTCATCTTACATTTCCTTATATTCGTTATCAATCTTATCTTTCCATTCGTTATTAACCGTATCTTCCCATTATCATACTTGAAATGTAACTTTCATACTTTACGTAACCGACTGTCCCACCATTATCAACATGTACTTATCAACCTGTACAATAACAATCATCCAACAATTGAGGATAAACATAATCGCTATCCATTGCATTAACTCAATTTTACCATCCATTTTACTTTCATAATCCATAACCATTGCATAAACAAACTCCTCCTTTATCATCCATAATATCAATTACTTACACCATATATTCATTACCGATATGCATTGCATATAAACTCCTCCTCCTTTACACCATCCATTTTACTTCCATAATATAATAATTCCCCTCTTTTTCCATGATAGAAGCTCCATTTTCATAAGTAAACAACCCCGTACGCCTACGCCTCAAACACAGTTGTTGTTTTATAACTTACATTTTCATTCCTATACCCCTACCATCCTACCTCCTATGAAACCAATCCTGCTTTCCTTTAATCTAGTACATATTTTTGAACAACATGGAAAAAATCCCCCAGCTTTTACACGACTATGCACTGTAGTGCCCAGAAACGGGCACTACAATACATACCTACCTTCGCGCCCATGCATATCGCATTTCAATGTACACTAAACACTTGGTGGCTGGGGGGCCGACATTATTTATCTGGATTTGCTATACACTATGGCACTCATTGAAAGAAATCTTGCGAATCGTAAACGAATAAAACAAATACGTACAACAGCACAACGCACGAAGTGACGTGACAGTTTTTGATTATGGACATTATGTTTTGTTTATTTGCAGATTTGCAGTGCAGGTTGCGATATTCCAAAAGGGTTTATTTTAGTTATTTATGTACTGCGTGTATAGTTAAAATATGTAATAAAAGGAATGTGTGTAGTTTTGTTGCATATTTATAGACATTGGCTTTCGGTTCATGCAAGGTACGTTAGGATCTTTAATGGATGATATAGATGTAGCTAGATGGGTGAACTGTGATGTAGGGGGACAAGTAGGAAGGAATAATATTAGATGGATGGACATGTAGGATCATAATGGACAGATAGGTTTGTAGGATCATATTGGATTGGCAGGCAGGTTGAGGGTTAGGTTTGGAGGATTATTGTGGTTATATTGGTAGGTTAAAAATATGATAGTAGTGGATTTAGGTTTCATGGATGATTGTGGATTTATATAGGTAGGTTGTTGGTTAGGTTTGTGGAGTCATAATGGATAGACAGGCAGGTTAAGGGTTAGTGGGACAAGTAAGGTAAGGGGACAAGTAGGAAGGAATGATATTGAATGGATGGACATTGGACATGTAGGATCATAATGGATGGACAGATAGGTTTGTAGGATCATATTGGATTGGCAGGCAGGTTGAGGGTTAGGTTTGGAGGATTATTGTGGTTATATAGGTAGGTTAAAAATATGATAGTAGTGGATTTAGGTTTCATGGATGATTGTGGATTTATATAGGTAGGTTGTTGGTTAGGTTTGTGGGGTCATAATGGATAGACAGGCAGGTTAAGGGTTAGTGGGACAAGTAAGGTAAGGGGACAAGTAGGAAGGAATGATATTGAATGGATGGACATTGGACATGTAGGATCATAATGGATGGACAGATAGGTTTGTAGGATCATATTGGATTGGCAGGCAGGTTGAGGGTTAGGTTTGGAGGATTATTGTGGTTATATAGGTAGGTTAAAAATATGATAGTAGTGGATTTAGGTTTCATGGATGATTGTGGATTTATATAGGTAGGTTGTTGGTTAGGTTTGTGGGGTCATAATGGATAGACAGGCAGGTTAAGGGTTAGTGGGACAAGTAAGGTAAGGGGACAAGTAGGAAGGAATGATATTGAATGGATGGACATGTAGGATGATAATGGATGGTTTCTAGGATCATATTGGATTGGCAGGCAGGTTGAGGGTTAGGTTTGGAGGATTATTGTGTACATATAGTTAGGTTAAAAATATGATAGTAGTGGATTTAGGTAGGTTAGGTTTCATGGATGATTGTGGATTTATATAGGTATGTTTGTGGTGTCATAATGGATAGACGGACAGGGACAAGTAGGAAGGAATGATATTGAATGGATGGACATGTAGGATCATAATGGATGGACAGATAGGTTTGTAGGATCATATTGGATTGGCAGGCAGGTTGAGGGTTAGGTTTGGAGGATTATTGTGGTTATATAGGTAGGTTAAAAATATGATAGTAGTGGATTTAGGTTTCATGGATGATTGTGGATTTATATAGGTAGGTTGTTGGTTAGGTTTGTGGGGTCATAATGGATAGACAGGCAGGTTAAGGGTTAGTGGGACAAGTAAGGTAAGGGGACAAGTAGGAAGGAATGATATTGAATGGATTGACATTGGACATGTAGGATCATAATGGATGGACAGATAGGTTTGTAGGATCATATTGGATTGGCAGGCAGGTTGAGGGTTAGGTTTGGAGGATTATTGTGGTTATATAGGTAGGTTAAAAATATGATAGTAGTGGATTTAGGTTTCATGGATGATTGTGGATTTATATAGGTAGGTTGTTGGTTAGGTTTGTGGGGTCATAATGGATAGACAGGCAGGTTAAGGGTTAGTGGGACAAGTAAGGTAAGGGGACAAGTAGGAAGGAATGATATTGAATGGATGGACATGTAGGATGATAATGGATGGTTTCTAGGATCATATTGGATTGGCAGGCAGGTTGAGGGTTAGGTTTGGAGGATTATTGTGTACATATAGTTAGGTTAAAAATATGATAGTAGTGGATTTAGGTAGGTTAGGTTTCATGGATGATTGTGGATTTATATAGGTATGTTTGTGGTGTCATAATGGATAGACGGACAGGGACAAGTAGGAAGGAATGATATTGAATGGATGGACATGTAGGATCATAATGGATGGACAGATAGGTTTGTAGGATCATATTGGATTGGCAGGCAGGTTGAGGGTTAGGTTTGGAGGATTATTGTGGTTATATAGGTAGGTTAAAAATATGATAGTAGTGGATTTAGGTTTCATGGATGATTGTGGATTTATATAGGTAGGTTGTTGGTTAGGTTTGTGGGGTCATAATGGATAGACAGGCAGGTTAAGGGTTAGTGGGACAAGTAAGGTAAGGGGACAAGTAGGAAGGAATGATATTGAATGGATGGACATGTAGGATCATAATAGATGGACAGATAGGTTTGTAGGATCATATTGGATTGGCAGGCAGGTTGAGGGTTAGGTTTGGAGGATTATTGTGGTTATATAGGTAGGTTAAAAATATGATAGTAGTGGATTTAGGTTTCATGGATGATTGTGGATTTATATAGGTAGGTTGTTGGTTAGGTTTGTGGGGTCATAATGGATAGACAGGCAGGTTAAGGGTTAGTGGGACAAGTAAGGTAAGGGGACAAGTAGGAAGGAATGATATTGAATGGATGGACATGTAGGATGATAATGGATGGTTTCTAGGATCATATTGGATTGGCAGGCAGGTTGAGGGTTAGGTTTGGAGGATTATTGTGTACATATAGTTAGGTTAAAAATATGATAGTAGTGGATTTAGGTAGGTTAGGTTTCATGGATGATTGTGGATTTATATAGGTATGTTTGTGGTGTCATAATGGATAGACGGACAGGGACAAGTAGGAAGGAATGATATTGAATGGATGGACATGTAGGATCATAATGGATGGACAGATAGGTTTGTAGGATCATATTGGATTGGCAGGCAGGTTGAGGGTTAGGTTTGGAGGATTATTGTGGTTATATAGGTAGGTTAAAAATATGATAGTAGTGGATTTAGGTTTCATGGATGATTGTGGATTTATATAGGTAGGTTGTTGGTTAGGTTTGTGGGGTCATAATGGATAGACAGGCAGGTTAAGGGTTAGTGGGACAAGTAAGGTAAGGGGACAAGTAGGAAGGAATGATATTGAATGGGATGGACATTGGACATGTAGGATCATAATGGATGGACAGATAGGTTTGTAGGATCATATTGGATTGGCAGGCAGGTTGAGGGTTAGGTTTGGAGGATTATTGTGGTTATATAGGTAGGTTAAAAATATGATAGTAGTGGATTTAGGTAGGTTAGGTTTCATGGGTGATTGTGGATTTATATAGGTAAGTTGTTGGTTAGGTTTGTGGGGTCATAATGGATAGACAGGCAGGTTAAAGGTTAGTTTTGTACGATGATTATGGATGTTTAGGTAGGTTGTTAGTTATGTTTTGTAGGATTACAATTTTATTTTGATAATGGATATTAAATAAACTAATTTGCAGTGGAGGTTGCGATATTGCAAAAAGTTTTATTTTAGTTATTTTTTTATGGAATGCATTAGTTAGAATCTATTGAGATAGTTGTAATAAAAGGAATGTGCATGGTTTTCAAATCATCCTCACATCTATGTTTTTTTATCCACTTTGCATTTTCAACCAGTTATCAACGTTAACTTTTCTTCGATTATCTCTTCATAATCTGCATTTCTATTCGCTTCCATTCTTATCATTTGTTATTATTATCCTTTCCTTAGTCATTCATCTTACATTTCCTTATATTCGTTATCAATCTTATCTTTTCCATTCGTTATTAACCGTATCTTCCCATTATCATACTTGAAATGTAACTTTCATACTTTACGTAACCGACTGTCCCACCATTATCAACATGTACTTATCAACCTGTACAATAACAATCATCCAACAATTGAGGATAAACATAATCGCTATCCATTGCATTAACTCAATTTTACCATCCATTTTACTTTCATAATCCATAACCATTGCATAAACAAACTCCTCCTTTATCATCCATAATATCAATTACTTACACCATATATTCATTACCGATATGCATTGCATATAAACTCCTCCTCCTTTACACCATCCATTTTACTTCCATAATATAATAATTCCCCTCTTTTTCCATGATAGAAGCTCCATTTTCATAAGTAAACAACCCCGTACGCCTACGCCTCAAACACAGTTGTTGTTTTATAACTTACATTTTCATTCCTATACCCCTACCATCCTACCTCCTATGAAACCAATCCTGCTTTCCTTTAATCTAGTACATATTTTTGAACAACATGGAAAAAATCCCCCAGCTTTTACACGACTATGCACTGTAGTGCCCAGAAACGGGCACTACAATACATACCTACCTTCGCGCCCATGCATATCGCATTTCAATGTACACTAAACACTTGGTGGCTGGGGGGCCGACATTATTTATCTGGATTTGCTATACACTATGGCACTCATTGAAAGAAATCTTGCGAATCGTAAACGAATAAAACAAATACGTACAACAGCACAACGCACGAAGTGACGTGACAGTTTTTGATTATGGACATTATGTTTTGTTTATTTGCAGATTTGCAGTGCAGGTTGCGATATTCCAAAAGGGTTTATTTTAGTTATTTATGTACTGCGTGTATAGTTAAAATATGTAATAAAAGGAATGTGTGTAGTTTTGTTGCATATTTATAGACATTGGCTTTCGGTTCATGCAAGGTACGTTAGGATCTTTAATGGATGATATAGATGTAGCTAGATGGGTGAACTGTGATGTAGGGGGACAAGTAGGAAGGAATAATATTAGATGGATGGACATGTAGGATCATAATGGACAGATAGGTTTGTAGGATCATATTGGATTGGCAGGCAGGTTGAGGGTTAGGTTTGGAGGATTATTGTGGTTATATTGGTAGGTTAAAAATATGATAGTAGTGGATTTAGGTTTCATGGATGATTGTGGATTTATATAGGTAGGTTGTTGGTTAGGTTTGTGGAGTCATAATGGATAGACAGGCAGGTTAAGGGTTAGTGGGACAAGTAAGGTAAGGGGACAAGTAGGAAGGAATGATATTGAATGGATGGACATTGGACATGTAGGATCATAATGGATGGACAGATAGGTTTGTAGGATCATATTGGATTGGCAGGCAGGTTGAGGGTTAGGTTTGGAGGATTATTGTGGTTATATAGGTAGGGTTAAAAATATGATAGTAGTGGATTTAGGTTTCATGGATGATTGTGGATTTATATAGGTAGGTTGTTGGTTAGGTTTGTGGGGTCATAATGGATAGACAGGCAGGTTAAGGGTTAGGTTTGTACGATGATTATGGATGTTTAGGTAGCTTGTTGGTTATGTTTGTAGGATTATAATTTTATTTTGATTATTAATAATCAATTGATAATATAGACTATCACTTGGAATGGACAGACAGACAGATAAGTTTGAACGATTTTATTGGACAGATATGCAAAATTTGTAAGATCAGAATGGGGGGGACAAGTAGGAAGGAATGATATTGAATGGATGGACATTGGACATGTAGGATCATAATGGATGGACAGATAGGTTTGTAGGATCATGTTGGATTGACAGGGCAGGTTGAGGGTTAGGTTTGGAGGATTATTGTGGTTATATAGGTAGGTTAAAAATATGATAGTAGTGGATTTAGGTTTCATGGATGATTGTGGATTTATATAGGAAGGTTGTTGGTTAGGTTTGTGGGGTCATAATGGATAGACAGGCAGGTTAAGGGCTAGTGGGACAAGTAGGAAGGAATGATATTGAATGGATGGACATTGGACATGTAGGATCATAATGGATGGACAGATAGGTTTGTAGGATCATATTGGATTGGCAGGCAGGTTGAGGGTTAGGTTTGGAGGATTATTGTGGTTATATAGGTAGGTTAAAAATATGATAGTAGTGGATTTAGGTTTCATGGATGATTGTGGATTTATATAGGTAGGTTGTTGGTTAGGTTTGTGGGGTCATAATGGATAGACAGGCAGGTTAAGGGTTAGTGGGACAAGTAAGGTAAGGGGACAAGTAGGAAGGAATGATATTGAATGGATGGACATTGGACATGTAGGATCATAATGGATGGACAGATAGGTTTGTAGGATCATATTGGATTGGCAGGCAGGTTTGAGGGTTAGGTTTGGAGGATTATTGTGGTTATATAGGTAGGTTAAAAATATGATAGTAGTGGATTTAGGTTTCATGGATGATTGTGGATTTATATAGGTAGGTTGTTGGTTAGGTTTGTGGGGTCATAATGGATAGACAGGCAGGTTAAGGGTTAGTGGGACAAGTAAGGTAAGGGGACAAGTAGGAAGGAATGATATTGAATGGATGGACATGTAGGATGATAATGGATGGTTTCTAGGATCATATTGGATTGGCAGGCAGGTTGAGGGTTAGGTTTGGAGGATTATTGTGTACATATAGTTAGGTTAAAAATATGATAGTAGTGGATTTAGGTAGGTTAGGTTTCATGGATGATTGTGGATTTATATGGTATGTTTGTGGTGTCATAATGGATAGACGGACAGGGACAAGTAGGAAGGAATGATATTGAATGGATGGACATGTAGGATCATAATGGATGGACAGATAGGTTTGTAGGATCATATTGGATTGGCAGGCAGGTTGAGGGTTAGGTTTGGAGGATTATTGTGGTTATATAGGTAGGTTAAAAATATGATAGTAGTGGATTTAGGTTTCATGGATGATTGTGGATTTATATAGGTAGGTTGTTGGTTAGGTTTGTGGGGTCATAATGGATAGACAGGCAGGTTAAGGGTTAGTGGGACAAGTAAGGTAAGGGGACAAGTAGGAAGGAATGATATTGAATGGTATGGACATGTAGGATCATAATAGATGGACAGATAGGGTTGTAGGATCATATTGGATTGGCAGGCAGGTTGAGGGTTAGGTTTGGAGGATTATTGTGGTTATATAGGTAGGGTTAAAAATATGATAGTAGTGGATTTAGGTTTCATGGATGATTGTGGTTATATAGGTAGGTTGTTGGTTTAGGTTTGTGGGGTCATAATGGATAGACAGGCAGGTTAAGGGTTAGTGGGACAAGTAAGGTAAGGGGGACAAGTAGGAAGGAATGATATTGAATGGATGGACATGTAGGATGATAATGGATGGTTTCTAGGATCATATTGGATTGGCAGGCAGGTTGAGGGTTAGGTTTTGGAGGATTATTGTGTACATATAGTTAGGTTAAAAATATGATAGTAGTGGATTTAGGTAGGTTAGGTTTCATGGATGATTGTGGATTTATATAGGTATGTTTGTGGTGTCATAATGGATAGACGGACAGGGACAAGTAGGAAGGAATGATATTGAATGGATGGACATGTAGGATCATAATGGATGGACAGATAGGTTTGTAGGATCATATTGGATTGGCAGGCAGGTTGAGGGTTAGGTTTGGAGGATTATTGTGGTTATATAGGTAGGTTAAAAATATGATAGTAGTGGATTTAGGTTTCATGGATGATTGTGGATTTATATAGGTAGGTTGTTGGTTAGGTTTGTGGGGTCATAATGGATAGACAGGCAGGTTAAGGGTTAGGTTTGTACGATGATTATGGATGTTTAGGTAGCTTGTTGGTTATGTTTGTAGGATTATAATTTTATTTTGATTATTAATAATCAATTGATAATATAGACTATCACTTGGAATGGACAGACAGATAAGTTTGAACGATTTTATTGGACAGATATGCAAAATTTGTAAGATCAGAATGGGGGGACAAGTAGGAAGGAATGATATTGAATGGATGGACATTGGACATGTAGGATCATAATGGATGGACAGATAGGTTTGTAGGATCATATTGGATTGACAGGCAGGTTGAGGGTTAGGTTTGGAGGATTATTGTGGTTATATAGGTAGGTTAAAAATATGATAGTAGTGGATTTAGGTTTCATGGATGATTGTGGATTTATATAGGAAGGTTGTTGGTTAGGTTTGTGGGGTCATAATGGATAGACAGGCAGGTTAAGGGTTAGTGGGACAAGTAAGGTAAGGGGACAAGTAGGAAGGAATGATATTGAATGGATGGACATTGGACATGTAGGATCATAATGGATGGACAGATAGGTTTGTAGGATCATATTGGATTGGCAGGCAGGTTGAGGGTTAGGTTTGGAGGATTATTGTGGTTATATAGGTAGGTTAAAAATATGATAGTAGTGGATTTAGGTTTCATGGATGATTGTGGATTTATATAGGTAGGTTGTTGGTTAGGTTTGTGGAGTCATAATGGATAGACAGGCAGGTTAAGGGTTAGTGGGACAAGTAAGGTAAGGGGACAAGTAGGAAGGAATGATATTGAATGGATGGACATGGACATTGGACATGTAGGATCATAATGGATGGACAGATAGGTTTGTAGGATCATATTGGATTGGCAGGCAGGTTGAGGGTTAGTTTGGAGGATTATTGTGGTTATATAGGTAGGTTAAAAATATGATAGTAGTGGATTTAGGTTTCATGGATGATTGTGGATTTTATATAGGTAGGTTGTTGGTTAGGTTTGTGGAGTCATAATGGATAGACAGGCAGGTTAAGGGTTAGTGGGACAAGTAAGGTAAGGGGACAAGTAGGAAGGAATGATATTGAATGGATGGACATTGGACATGTAGGATCATAATGGATGGACAGATAGGTTTGTAGGATCATATTGGAATTGGG